>OV049924.1:335504741-336771555 GCA_920104205.1 Eupeodes latifasciatus | reverse complement strand
AATGCTGGACGAGATCAAGTCCGGGTCATACGTATCCACTGAAGTAACTTCAATGAGATACTTCGTTGGATATGTTGCATTCAAAGTATTTTCAAATTTAGGCTGCGAAGAATGTTTACAAGGATGTCGAAAAAAGGATGAAGTATTAACTTGTGGCAGTGAGATGTTTATTTTTGCCAAAAACTATTTAAAAAATTCGGATTTTGGAAATTTGTTTGCTCCGACAGATGAATTTTTTAATGTGTGCAGGATACACATATTAATATTTAGGCAAGTTTTCGATTACGAAAAAAATATGGATACAATAAAAGAAAAAATAGTTGAAAAGTGCATAAACAATAAAAGAGAAGTAAATGTGTCCTGGTTTGAAAGGGAAAGTGTGTGCTACCATCACAGAGTAAAAGCTCTCGAGTTCATGACACATGTTTTACTGAGAAAACACTGCTTGTGGTATACAAGAAAATTTAAAAAACCTTCGATTGATAAAGCTAAAATCATAAAGGATTGAATTCGCTACATATGTTCATACATTACGTTATTAGAAATTAGAAAATCTTTCATCAACTAATGGTAAAGAGTGAAAAAAGTACTTTGCCTTGATATATGTAGGTGGTACCTAACCTGCACTAACTTACCTACCTATTAAATCTTGAAATAAAGTTTTGTGAAAAAAAATTTACAAATTTGTTCGTAAATTGACCTATAGATATAAATGAAAACAAATTAAAGCCCTACGAGTAACAAAAAGTATAAAACATATGTTCGATATGAAGGTACATTCAATTACCTTCTAAGCTCACTTTTAACATTTTTCATAATATTTTAAGGAAAAAAAGGTAACGCTTACAACAAGAAAATCATCTCACACGCACATATTATTACAGGTGTATACTGTATGGTAAGGTTGAGGTAGACGCCAACTCACCCCTATTTGTACTCGATCAACGAAATAAAATGAAATGTACGCATCACCTGTACTCCTCATTTAATTGATCCATTACCGACTTCAATAGTAACGATAACGAACCAAAAAAAAAGGAAAAATAAAAGACCTTACTAAGAGATCAAAAATTTACCTAACATACTTAACATACGCATAAATAAATCCTCACATCAAAAATTCAATCTTTTTTTGACCTACATTTAAACATGTGAATGAATACGATTTTCAAATCACAACCAACCCCAAGAAGTAAAAACAAAACAAAACAAAAGTAAAGCAAAGCCCAATATTGAAACTACCACAACTCATTATTTACGAACATTATCAAAACTCACTTTTCAAGGTTGTTTTATCTTTCAAGAAAAAAAATAAATAAAAGTGGTTTGCATTTACGCAGCCAACAAAAAAAAAATCCCTAAGACAATATAAATACACATACACGTGAAGGACATCAACTCACCCTTCTTTCTTTTAACTCGATCATCAACCTAGCTTGCTTGTACAAATAGGACAAACAAATATTTTTTCTCTCTTCTGCTTCATAAATTTATTACAAATCTTGCAACATGTTTTGGACCCATTGAAAAGACATACGTTTTGTTTTTGTTTTTTCTACTCATAAACATGAAATACCTTGTTTCTCCCTCTAACTTTTCAGTATAAATAGCAACGCTCTTTTTCGTACAGTGTGTACCCACAACATTTGAAATGTTTCTATACATTCAAATTCCTAGACTCATGTTTTGGACCCATTGTAAAAAAGGGATGGTGGAAAAAAGCAGGCACAGATTTTTGTTCTACGTGCGACATCTTTACTTGTTATATGGTCTTTGGTTAAATGGTTTAGGAAATAAATTAAAATCTCCCACTTTTACATTTAATTACTAACAATGCGGAGTCTTTTATTCGTCCTTATTAACTTCCCATAGGAAGTTATTGTAATGGGTCCGATTTTTCGAATTGAAAATTTTGACATTTCTCGACGTTTCAAGGTCCCTAGAGTAGAAATAAAAGATTTTTAGAAAGATGTCTGTGCGTGCGTGTGTACGTACGTTCGTACGTCCGTACGTCCGCACGTATGTACGTTCGCGACGTTTTTTTCGTCGTTCATAGCTCAAGACCAAGACAGATATCGACTTAAAATAAATTTAATTATAGAGATAATAAGGCAGAAAGATGCAGAAAGGGCTCTCCAGAAAATTGAGTGGGTGGTTTTTTTACCATAGCAGTTTAAAAAAAGGTGAAATTTTGGTTAAACCTAAATATCTCATGAACCAATGACGCTAGAGACTTGAATTAAATTTTATATTATATATTGTAACGTGATACAAAGCAAGTATATTTTTGAAAAAAAAATCCAAATAACGGTTTTTTTTTATAAATCAAAAAAACTGAAAAAAAAATATTCGTCACCTAGAAAATTTTACGACTAAAATATGATTTCGTCTCCAAAATAATTTTGTGCAACGAAGAATAATGTTTTTGACATCTGATAAAATTTTGAGAAAAATCTAATTGACACTTTTTTTTTATAAACAATAATAACCTAAGAAAAACATTACTCAAAGTTGGTAAAAATTGAATTTCGACTCAAATATCTTTTCAAAAACTTGAAATTAAGGCTTCAAACTTATATTATCTTATAAGAAATATTGTTTTCAACATTCTGAAAAATGTTGAGAAAAATCGAATGCGAGGTTTTTTTTTTACAAAAAATAAAAACCTAAAAAAAATTAATAAAAGTTGGTAAAAATTGATTTTCGACTCAAATATCTTTTCAAAACTTTGAGATATTGGCTTTAAACTACTTTTATCTTTCAAAAAATATTGTTGTCAACATTCAGAAAAATTTTGAAAAAAATTGAATTGACAGGTTTTGTACAAAAAATTAAAAACCTACAAAAAATTTAACAAAAGTTGGTAAAAATTTACTTTCGACTCAAGTAGCTTTTCAAAAATTACAAATATTGGCTTCAAACTAATTTCACTCGCAGAAAATATAATTTTCGACATTCAGTAAATTTTTTATTAAAATCCAATAGTCAGGTTTTTAATAAAAAAATAGTACGCAAATTTGTTAAAAAATGATGTTCGGTTCTCGATATCTCGCGAAAGCAGGTATTGATTTCAAATTCAATTCATTCATCCAATTTGTATTTGTTTATTTAAGAAATAAAAATTTTTAAGAAATGCTTCTAAAGTCGGTACAAATTGGTTTTCAACTAAAAATCTCGTTAACAAAAATAGATTTTGAAATCAAACTATTTCATTATAATGCAAAATGTTGTTGTTGATTTTTAAATTTGTTAGATTAAATTAATTGATAACTTTTTTAACAAAACACGAAAACCTGCAAACCTTTGAAGCAAAACAAATCGACAGACGGGATGGGAAGTTATCAGTGTGGGTCGCATCCCAGCCTCTTTTTATTTTATAATCAAGAAAATATTAAAGAACAAAAGCTAAGAGCGGAAATATGGATACCGTAGATCATTTAAAGAAAGTAAGATCATTGTAATGACATACATTTAAAAGAGTTTGTCATTAAGCTATATCTTTTTGAAATGCGTACATTTGGTATCTATGAACCTTTTCTTCGTTGGGTTGGAAATTATCTTTCGGACCTTCCTGAAATGCTTAAAATAAATGTTTGTGTTTCTCGTACATTCTTTTCTTAATCACTATTTGAGAATGTGGAATACTTTTTCGAACTCTGTTTTTCTCTCCCATTTTAATATTCAACATTTTAAGACCAATGTGCATCGGTATTTCTTCTTAAATCCTTCCTTTTTTTTCTAACATTTGCACTGTGTTTTGAAACGTAAACATGTTTGAGTGCCTAAAAATAAAAAAATAAAAATGACACCGTTTTACCCCTACTTATGTTCTTATGTTCTTAATGATCTTTTGTCTGTAACTTATTATTCATTGAACTGTTTTTGTTAGGTTATGAATACCGTTAATGATTACACACAGTGCGAGCAATTAAGAAAGGAGGATAGGATTAGATAGGAGAAACCGATGAACTCTGGTTTTGAATGTCTGCACATCCTGAGGAGTGGGAAATATTGAGTCTGGTAAGGTATTCTACATTCGTGTAGTGCGGCTAAAGAAAGAATACCTGAACTTAATAGTACGTCTTTAATTAGGCCCTAGGGTAAACTGATTAGCATTTCTAGAAGCACGGGAATTACGGTTGAATTCTTTGAGGGGAGGAGTGCAACTGGATTTTACATTAGAGCATTGTTTATAAAGCCGGCCGTGTTTAAGAGTAACAAAACTATCTCTCATCATAGAGTTGAACATTCTCCTATTATTTTTGGAGCTCTCAGACAAAAAATCATTTATAAAAAAAAGAAGGATGGGAAGCGACCCACACTGATAACTTTCCATCCCATCTGTCGATTTGTCTGGCTTAAAAGTTTGTAGGTTTTCGTGTTGGGTTAAGAAAGTTGTCAATTAAATTATTCTTAAAAATTTTAAAATTACCAACAATATTTTTCATATAAAGAAATAGTTTAGTTTGAAAATCTATTTTTGTTAAATAGATTTTTAGTCGAAAACAAATTTTTACCAATTTAAGTAGCATTTCTGAAATTTTTACAAATTGGATGAATGAAATTAATTTGAGATATCAAGAACCGTTCATCAATTTTTACCAAATTTGCGTACTATTTCTTGTAGATTTTATTTTTTTTATGAATATCGAAAACAATATTTTCTATAAAATAAAAAAAGTTTAAAGCCAATATTTTTAATTTTTTTAAAGCTTTTTGATTCGAAAGTAAATTTTTACCAAGTTTTAGTATTGTTTTTTTTAGGTTTTTATTTTTTGTCTGTCAATCAATCAACTGTCAATTAGATTTTTCTCAAAATTTTACTAAATGTTGACAACAATAAAGATCAAAGTAGTTTAAAGCCAATATCTTAAAGCTTTGAAAATATACTTGAGTCCAAAACCAATGTTTACCAACTTTTTTTTTATTGTTTGTTTAAGAAACTGTCAATTCGATTGTTCTCAAATTTTTTTAGAATGTTGAAAACAACATTTTTTATAAGTGAAAATTAGTTGCAAGCCATAATCCCAAATTTTTGAAAAGATATTTGAGTCGAAATTTAATTTTTACCAACTTTGAGTAATGTTTTTCTTAGGTTATTATTTTTTTATAAAAAAAAAACTGTCAATTAGATTTTTCTCAAAATTTTATCAGATGTCAAAAACATTATTCTTCGTTGCACAAAATTGTTTTGTAGAGGTAATCATATTTTAGTCGTAAAATTTTCGAGGTGACAATTTTGTTTTCAGTTTTTTTGATTTATAAAAAAAAAAACGTTAATTGGATTTTTTTCCAAAAATATAATTGTTTTGTATCACGTTACAATATATAATATAAAATTTAATTTAAGTCTCTAGCATCATTAATTCATGAGATATTTTATTTTAACCAAAATTTTAACTTTTTTTAAACTGCTATTATAAAAAAACCACCCACGCAATTTTCTTGAGAGCCCTTTCTGCATCTTTCTGTCTTATTATCTGTATAACAAATTTTATTTGAAGTCGATAACTCTTCTGGTTCTTGAGCTATGGACGACGAAAAAAACGTCGCGAACGTACGGACGTACGAACCTACGTACAAACGCACGCACAGACATCTTTCTAAAAATCTTTTATTTAGACTTTAGGGACCTTGAAACGTCGAGAAATTTCAAAATTTTCAATTTGACAAATCGGACCCAATACAATAACTTCCTATGGGAAGTTAAAAATAAATAAGGAGAACTAAAGTCTAGTTACTTACAACACTCAACCATTCCTGTGTTTGAGTAATGTTGTCAGGGATGGAGGGGACCTAACCTACAGTTTTAAGGCGAATCCGAACGGCTTATTTGAGAAAGAACTTATTATGACAAGAATTACTCGTGGATGCACTGGCAGGGATTAAACCCAAGACCTCTGGAATGACAGTCCTAGCACTAACCATCACACCACAGATACTAGTAAATACCTACTAAAAAGTAAACATTATAGATGGCTGGGTCATGTAGAGCGAATGGACATCAACGCTCCAGCCCGGAAGGTCTTCGAATCCAATCCCGAGGGACGGCGCAGTAGAGGAAGACCGCGACTCAGGTGGCGCACTCAGGTGGGTGAAGACCTCAACCAACTTGGCGTGCGAAACTGGAGACAGCTAGCTAGGGACCGAGTTGGCTGGAGACGCATGTTGGTTGAGGCCCAGGTCCGCCCCGGACTGTAGCGCCACCTTAAGTAAGAAAGTAAGTAAACATTATAAAATATTTCCTGCTAAATTCAATGATATCAATATCATTCCTAATCCATTTAAAATATGCCGACATCAAGATTTGATGAGAATATACATACATATTAACACTTAATTTGGTTTCATGTCAAAGTCTCATTATTCAACTCATTTTAGAAACACCAGAAATACCTAGTTTAAATGATCACCCGAACTAAGCCTCTTGTTAAATTGGATGTATTGTGAAAGCTGATTATTTCTAGGGTTGGCATAAGGATATTAGCTATTTTTGCCATTAATCCGTTTCACACACATAAAATTATATTTTATTCTTTCATGATTGATTGCCTAGACCTAGACCTAGATGAAAGATGACACACCCACATCATATACACAGACATTTTAATAAGACGGCTTGTCTCCCGTTCGCATATTAAATGAAAACCACAAAACAAAATAAAAGGGAATCCCCAGGATATTTTTTCAATCAAACTTACCCCCTTTGCGTGTAAAACTTCAACACTGCTCCACGTCTCCGTTCCTATTCCCCAAAATCCAGCCCTCCTAATGGCTCAACCTCAAGTACATTGTATCTGTGAAAACCTCCGAAGCAAAACCTATTTCTAGTTAACCCTCCTTTTGTACCTATTGTTGAGTATAACCAGCGGATGACAGAGCGACAACAACGATGAGGGACGAACGGCCACCAACCGCATTCCGCATACCGTATTTTTACCCGTTCCGTTCCGTATCCTTGCCAAACCACACCAACGAACAGAACTCCAAAACTTGAAGTGGTCGGGATATACCTACTTTCAATTAATTTCTTGCAGAACCTTGGCTGTTGTTTTCTCTTGTGTGTAAGAAATGATACCTCCCCAATGATTTTGCTGAAAACTTATTTACTACCTACCTATCGCTACCACTTCCTCCACCAGGACGAGGACGAGGACCAAGACCAACCAACATTTAGCCCCATGAAATTGTTTTGCTAGCCATCAGGGAGTAAAAGAGGACTCCCAACACTCCGCATCGCATCACAGTAGGATGAGTACTACAACTCTATAGCTATACTTCACCGTTGACTGGAAAAACACAATTGAATGAAAGGGTGGTTCTCCTGGTGCTCCTGGTGCTCCTTGTGCTCCTGATGGTATTGTGTGTGCTGATGTGAATGTTCCTCGAAGATA
Organism: Eupeodes latifasciatus; assembly: GCA_920104205.1. Lineage (NCBI taxonomy): Eukaryota > Metazoa > Arthropoda > Insecta > Diptera > Syrphidae > Eupeodes > Eupeodes latifasciatus. The sequence continues at coordinate 336,764,161 of OV049924.1, read as the reverse complement.
TGATTAATGTACAGACCATTTTAAGCTTTCAATTGGTCTTTTGTATTCCGAGTTTTCAAATGCGAGTGGGTTGTGCTAGAGCTAACCTATATATATTCATACATACATACATATATAACATAGGGTCGTCGTAAAAGACTTAGTTGTTAAAAATAATGAAAGGTAGTTTTCCTATAAATAATTTTATATAAAATCGAGGGGGTGTGGAATACAGTTTAATGCATGTGAATGTGAGTTTTCTATTAAAAACTATAAACAATGTAAGAAAAGAATTTAGGATTCCTTTATCTAAAATTAGATTTCCTTTAAAATTTGCTCAGAGAATTATAACTTTGTATTTTCCAAAATTTTCCGAAATGAACGCAAATGCTTCTAAAGAAAGCTTTAAAGGAACCCTTTTTTGTTGCATTTATTTCGAAAAACTTGGTTTTAAAGCGAAATTGTTTTATTTTTTTCCAAAAATCAGGACTTAATTGAAACATTTTTGGAAGCCAACAAATTTGTGTTAACCATAACTTTTTTGTTTGAAACTTATTAATACCTAGTAAGGCAAATAATAGCTAGAAGCTTGAAACAAACAAACCTTTTTGAAAACTGTTAGCCCTTAATTAAACTTCAACCAAAATAAATAAACGAGATAAAGATGCGTATAAGAACGAGAACTGCTCACTTACTCTATTAGCAGAAAAGGAAAGAGGAAGGGAAAAAGAAAGAAAATGAGAAGCGTACCGTTGAAGATGTTGAGAGGTTCAGAAACAAAAGTGAAGTTTGAAAGATTTATAAGCAGGTGAAACGAAATTCAAAAGTACATGAACCACGAACCGAAGGCTGCAAAAACGAAAGGGGAAACATCATAATAGAACAGCCATCAATGCTGAGGATATGGAAGGACCACTTCTGCAGATCTGCTGTAGCAGATGGCTTAAAATCCAAGATAATTTGGCAAGGAGCATGAACAAACTAATCTGTAAAATATGGTCGGAAAAAAGAATGCCAAATAAATGAAACCTCAGTATATTTTGCCCAATACTGAAAAAAGGAGACCCTTTCAACAGCACTAACTATAGTAGAATCAATCCCCTTAACATCACTCACAGAATCTTCTCTGCCATAATACTCGTATGTGGACGTCTAAAGCTCATCGTCAACAACCTAAATGGTCCCTATCAATGTGGTTTTACACCAGGAAAGTCCACAGTCGATCAAATATTCACATTACGATAGATCATTCAAAAAACCCAAGAACATCAAATCGACACTATGTCTTCATCGATTTCAAGGCTGCATATGACAGCAAATATAGGACAAACTACATAGAGCCATATCTAGTTTTGGCAACCCTGCCAAACTCGTCCGTTTGTGCAGAATGACCATGAAGATTTTACGATTTCATAAAGGTTGGAAACAACTTTACCGAATCTTTCGATGTCAAAAAAGGCTTTAGGCAAAGTGATGCGCTGTCATGCGATTTCTTTAACATCGTCCTTGAAAGAATAGTGCAGAGCTCAACACAAGAGGCACTATCTTTCAAAAGATCGTGCAATTAATAGAGTGTGCTAAGGACATTGACATAATCGAAAGAACTCAGCGTGATGTCAATAGGGCATTTCCGAGAAAGAACCAACAACACCGACGACGTCTCAGTCTAAACGTCACGTTCGACAGACGTAACTTTGAGATAGCAAAGGACTTTGTCTACGTAACTTTGAGGTAGCAAAGGACTTTGTCTACCTACGCTCCGCTATGAACATTGAACACGCTTTGATCAAAAGAAGAAAAAGAGGCTGGGATACGACGTACACTGATAACTTCCCATCCCTTCTGTCGATTTGTCTTGCTTAAAAGTTTTTTTGTTTTTGTAGATTTTATTTTTTATGAAAAAACGGACTGTTAGGTTAGGTTAGGTTGAAGTGGCTGTCCAAGATGGAAACGGACACACTTAGGCCAGTTTGATGGCCCATTGTGATACCACATGAATCTTGAGGTTTCCTCCTAAGCTCAATGGAACCAGTTTGAGTCTCTTACGAAACGTGAGAGGCTGCTTATGCCGATATGATTTAGATCGTTTAGATCGTTAAAGAAGAATTCTCCTAGGTAGTTCTTGCGTTTTCGAGCCAGAGCAGGGCATGTGCAGAGAAGATGAAGAACTGTTTCTTCTTCTTCCTCGGCCATACAGCTTCTGCAGAAGTCATTTGAGAATACGCCTAATCTCATGGCGTGCTTTCCTATTAGACAGTGTCCGGTTATGACACCTATTATCGAGCTTATATGCGATCTGCTTAGAGAGAGCAAGCACCTTGAACGTTTTAAATCCAGTGTTGGCCAGATGTTTTTTGTGACTTGACACGTGGTGATGTTGTTCCACCTGGTGCCTGCCCTCCTCACAGCGTCTTGCATTAGCATCAGTTTACAAGTAGCGATTGGTATGCCAGTACGTGCCAAACGTGGTAGAATGGGCTGTACTGTACCGTTTCTGGCGAGTTCATCTGCCTTACAGTTACCTGGAATGTCTCTATGGCCCGGCACCCAGCAAAGGTGAATATTAAACTGTTGTGCCATCTCCATTAGAGATGATCGACAGTTCTGGACTGTTATAGAGTTTGTAGAGACAGAATCCAGAGATTTAATAGCGGCCTGACTATCTGAGAAAATACGGATATCAGATGTCGATATCACGTTTTCTTTAAGCCAGGACAAGACTTCTTTTATCGCCAAAAGTTCCGCCTGGAACACGCTACAATGATTGGGAAGGCGGAATGAGAGACTTAATTTCAGTCGTTCAGAGTACACACCTCCACCAACCCCTTCTGGTGGTGGTTGGACTGTTGGATTTTTATAAAAAAAATTACTGAATATCGAAAACGATATTTTCTGTGAAATAAAATAAGTTTGAAGCCAATATTTTTAATTTTTGAAAAGCTATTTGAGTCGAAAGTAAATTTTTACCAAGTTTAAGTATTGTTTTTTTTTTAGGTTTTTATTTTTTGTAAAAAAACTGTCAATTTGAATTTTTTTCAAAATTTTACAGAATTTATTATTTATTCAATTACGTTAAATACTAACGCTAGGTTTACAAGAAAACTTATATCTAAAAAAAAAAAAAATTATATATATAAATATATTCTATACATTAAAATATACTTTAAACATTACTAATAATAATATGACACATAAAGCTAAGAATTATTTAAATAGTGAGAGAAAAAATGTATTTTGAAGCTATCTGATTTGATATTTTGATTAATAGAATTTAAAAGAAAATTATTTTCATTATATATGCTTATTAACTGGTTAATTTAACTGTTAGAACCATAGTTTGATCGGATAAGATTTGCTCGAATTGGCACTCGATTTCTGAAGTAATTTCGGCTTACATTAAAGTGGAATCGACACAGAACTGATGGAGATGAAATGGATCCATTCAGAATTCCAACAATAAAGCAGAGTTGCAAATACTTACGGTGACTAGTAAGCGATGGAAGATCTATAAGTTGTTGCCTAACGGAATAGGAAGGCAAAGCTAATTCATGTGTCTGTGGGAGAAATCGTAAAATAAATCTTAGGAATCTTCTTTGAACACCTTCAAGTCTATGGATATGATTCGAGTAATAAGGGGCCCAAACTATACAACCGTATTCAAGGACTGATCTGACAAACGATACATACAGAGTTTTAAGGACATAAGGATCTCGGAATTCCCTGCCAAATCTTTTTATAAAGCCTAGTGTCTTATTAGCTTTTTTCACAATGTGGTTGAAATGGTCAGTAAAAGACAGTTTTGTGTCCAAAATGATACCTAAGTCTGAGAAGTGAGTCAATTTTTCGAGGTTTAGTTATAGTCAAAAATACTGTGTTTACGTGTAAAACTCATCGTTTTACACTTATCAATGTTTAACAATAAACGATTTGTATTGCACCATTCCCATAGACGAAGTAGGTCATCTTGTAATAGTTCGCAGTCCGTTAAGGAATTAATTTTTCGAAATATTTTCACGTCATCAGCGTATATTAGCGTCATAGAATTTCTTAAGATAGATGGGAGATCATTTATAAACAGAACAAATAACAATGGACCAAGGTGGCTACCCTGAGGTACACCAGAATTAACAATAAACGGATTGGAATAGTCGTTTTTAAACACAACACAATAATATCTGTTTGTTAGGTAAGAAGATATCCATGCTATTAGTTTATCATTTAGTCCAATTTTTTCTAATTTCCCTAAAAGTACTTTATGGCTAAGTTTGTCAAATGCTTTGCTAAAGTCTGTAAATACACAGTCAACTTGTTGTTTAATTTCGAAAGTGTCAATACAATATGTTGTAAATTCGAGTAGATTTGTAACGGTCGATTTTTTTTTCACAAAACCATGTTGATTGTCACAAAAAACAGAAGAACAGTTAAAGGAAAGAATATCACAAACAATGGCTTCAAACAATTTTGCTATAACAGACAGCTTAGCTATAGGACGATAGTTGCATCAGGGCCTGGACTAAGACTTTCGTCAAGTTTTAGAATTTTGTCTTGTATAGTAGATTCCGAGATTGTTAGATTTATCTGAGCCAAGTGAGGAAACTGAGAAGTATTTGTTAAATCTATTGAGCTGTGATTTGTAGAAAAAGAATCTTCATACGCACTTTTAAAAAAATTTGCAAACATATTTGAAAGTTCTAGAGGATCATGGCTTGTTTTGTCTCTATATGTCATGTTTGGAGGGTACCCGTCAAATTTTCGCTTACAGTCAACATATTTCCAAAAATTTCGTGAATTCGTCTTAAGTTCCCGTTCAGTATTTGCAACAAACTCGTTATAAAGACAATTTGAATAGTTAATAAAATCATTTCTGATTTCTTGGTAGATACCATAATCAACATCAGTATGTGATTCGTTATATTTTATCCACGCCTTATTCCTTTTATTTTTTAAGCATTTAAGATGCCGATCAAACCATGGCGGATTATTATCTTTGGCTTTAATTTTACGAAGAGGTACGCTCTCTAGAAAGCAATTAAATAATATTTTATAGAATTTCAATACCATATCATCTAAGTTCAAATTTATAAATATTGAATCCCAGTCCAAATGATTTAAGTCGGTAAAAAGTTGATTGAAATCACATTTTTTGAAGTCAAATTCAATTTGCTTATCACAAGAGGTATCAAGATTACAAATATTTAAATTTAAGGATATTGTCAACGCAGGATGATGTCGGTCTTCTTTTAAAAGTTTTATGTCGCTTTGAATAACAGCAGTGTCAGCATTTACGATGTCAGAAATATAAATAAGGTCCAGTATTTTGTTATTGTGGTTTTTGATTGAGTTCAGCTGAATGAGTCCTAGAGAGGCCATTGTGTCGACTGTGCAAAATTCGATATCAGTAGATGGGTTGGTTGGAAAATATTCTTCGTTATTGTCATTCTTGGACCAATCAAGATTAGGTAAATTGAAGTCACCTAATACGCAGATTTCATCTTCAGCATTTATATTTTCAAATAAATTTTCCAAATTGTCATAGATTTGTTTGTACATATATATTGTAGTTGGAACTTGGTGGTATATAGACAGCAACTATATATAGGCTACCGAAATCCATTTTTATTTTTATGCTCATCATTTCGAAGTCAAATTGTTGGAAATCATTTACCAACGAACTTATAAAAGAGTTTTTAGCAGCTATTAATAATCCTCCTCCAACTCTTGTAGATTCGTCAATTGAATATCGATCACGCCGAAAAACTTGAAAGTTCTTGTCAAAGAGTTCTGTGTCAGCAATTGAGTTACATAGCCAGGTTTCAGTTAACACAATTACGTCGTGAGGTAAGTTGTTTACATTTATATAGAACTTATTAGTTTTAGTTCGTAGTCCGTTTACATTCTGATAATAAATCATCAGTTTTTGCTGTTGTTGAAGCGGTAGGCATACTTTGTCAGTGGTTGTGGAAAATGGCGTGATTGTTTTTTGGAATTTCTGTTCTCAAACTCATGCATAATAATTCCAAAAAGAAATAGAACTAAGTAGATGAAAGACAGAATCCGGACATCTAACCTTAAATGACGAGTATTTAGAATAATTTCTGTGGAACATTTTTTCCACAAGTACATGATCCAATGTACCAATTTTGGCTTTGATAAAGTTCTTGATATCTAAAGCATTTGTTGCAGGATCAAGCTTAGAAATAAAAATAATTTTTTGACCTTCAACTACTTTAAGACCTGATACAATAGGTGATACATTATAGTGTTGAGTGTGTGTGGTTCGAGATGATGGAAATATGGAACTAGAAGATGATGACTCAAAAGAAGATGTTGTAGTTTTTGTTGGTAAAATCGATGACGACAATGAAAATGATGTTGATGTTGTTGATGATGATGATAATGACGATGATGACGATGAGGAAGCAGTAGGAGGAATGACTTGGAATGTTGAATGTTGAATGTTGAAAACAATATTTCCTATAAGTTAAAATTAGTTTGAAGCCATTATCTCAAATTTTTGAAAAGATATTTAAGTCGAAAAACAATTTTTACCAACTTTTATTAATTTTTTTGCTTAGGTTTTTATTTTTTGTAAAAAAAACTGTCAATTCGCTTTTTTCAAAATTTTACTGAATGTTGAAAACAATATTTCTTATAAGATAAAATAAGTTTGAAGCCTTAGTCTCAAGTTTTTGAAAAGATATTTGAGTCGAAATTCATTTTTTCTCAACTTTGAGTAATTTTTTTGTTGTTTTTTTTATTTTTTATAAAAAAAACTGTCAATTAGATTTTTCTCAAAATTTTATCAGATGCCAAAAACATTATTCTTCGTTGCAGCAAATTGTTTTGGAGATGAAATCATATCTTGATCGTAAAATTTTCGAGGTGACAAATTTTTTTTTCAGTTTTTTTTTTGATTTATAAAAAAAACCGTTAATTGGATTTTTTTCCAAAAATATACTTGTTTTGTATTACGTTACAATTTATAATATAAAATTTAATTCAAGTCTCTAGCGTCATTGGTTTTTTTTTGATTTATAAAAAAAACCGTTAATTGGATTTTTTTCCAAAAATATACTTGTTTTGTATTACGTTACAATTTATAATATAAAATTTAATTCAAGTCTCTAGCGTCATTGGTTCATGAGATATTTAGGGTTAACCAAAATGTTCACCTTTTTTTTTTAAACTGCTATGGTAAAAAAACCACCCACACAATTTTCTTGAGAGCCCTTTCTGCATCTTTCTGCCTTATATCTGTATAACAAAATTTATTTGAATTCGATATCTCTTCTGGTTCTTGAGCTATGGACGACGAAAAAAATGTCCCGAACGTACGGACATACGGACGTACGAACATACGGACATACGGACATACGGACATACGGACATACGGACATACGGACATACGGACATACGGACATACGGACGTACGAACGTACGTACACACGCACGCACTAAAAATCTTTTATTTCGACTCTAGGGACCTTGAAACGTCGAGAAATGTCAAAATTTTCAATTCGACTAATCGGACCCATTACAATAACTTCCTATGGGAAGTTAATAACTCTTGCTAACCGCTGTTTCTTTGGTCTAAGAAAACAATTTAGTAGCAAAGCCCTCTCGCGAGCAACTAAAGTGTCGGTACGTAAGACCCCGTCCTGCTATACGGTGCAAAAGCTTGGACTATGACAAAGGGACCTATGAAAGCACCTAGAGCCGTTTCGAGAAAACAGTTTTTCTGTCCTGTAGGCATAGACGGTGAGTGGAGGAGAAAATGGAATGTAGAGTTGAACGGGTTTTACAGCGACACGTAGGCTCAGTCAGAAGGATAAAAGTCCAACACCTGCAATGACTAGGTAACACAGAGCGCGTGGAAACCAATGATCCGGCCTGGAAAGTCTTCGAATCCACGCCCACACGACAAGGCAATAAAGGAAAATCTATCTACAAAACAAGCTTGAGATGGAGAAGTTGTTTGGTTTAGTTCACACAGGACTGTAGCGCAACCTTCAACAAATAAGTAAGTAATTTCCTATGAATTTTTCAAAGCCATTTAATGATACTCGTGCATTCCCTTAGTTCTAATTTTGAAATTGGTCGATATAAAAATACTAGCAGACCCGGCCACGCGTCGCTGCGTCTAACTTTTTTCGACAAAATTATTTAAGGGGAACCTTAGGAGAACATCAGACATGGACACCAGCATACTTTTACATATATGCAATTTGTAAAAACACATGGCGACCTTCATGACTAATTTTCTAATACCTTTACCTTTATTACAATGAAATTATTACTTACGAATGAAGACGGAAACGTTAAAGCTTATACAAATTTACTGGTTTGAAATTTGAAGGGGAAGGACGTGGAACACATTTGATCAAAATGTTCGTACAATCAAAAATCAATACAAAAGAAATAAATTTAAATTTTTGTATAACTTATATTCAAGTTTGTAACAAATGAGAATATAACAAAGTTTTTAATAAATAAAATGTGATAGTTAAACTTATAAATGAGGTACATACCAGGTAGGCTAGGTAGGATAGTCTAAAATCTTCTAACAGTAATATTTAATATTTTGAATTATAAATACTTTTAATTTCAATTTAATTTACCACTAATCGATGCACAATATTTTTGGTTTACCTGTCTTTTGCTAACACAAATAGTTTCCGCCAATTTAGGTGCACTTATTCGAGGATTGTGGTTAACTTTCCGAATAATGCTTCGGATATCGCGAGTACCTAATTTTTTCGGACGACCAGAACGGGGCTTATTGGCTACATGTCCCCTTTCATTATAATTTTGTATTATTGTTTGTACAGTTGAGGAACTTTTACCCACGATTTTTCCAATAGCACCATAACTTTTCCCTTCGTTTCTATGCTTTATAATTAATTTTTTTATTTCAATTGAGGTTTCACTCCTTTTTTCCATTTTCAACAATATTATTCAAATATCACACACGAAATAAACAAGATAAGATAAGCTCAAATTTTATAATTAAAAAATATTTTTTAAATAATATTCCATTATTTAGTCAAACAAATATATTTGAATTTTGGCTAAAACCATTAATATACCATTTTTCATAGCTATATGTTGACTTTTGTGACTGACTGTACAATGTACATAGCTGCTCATGAGAAAAACATGGATTTTCCAAAACTAAATCACAAATAGACATTGTTTTGCCTTGAGGCAAAAACTAATCGAATTATAAACTGTAACTTTCTAAAGAGTATAGTAGAAGGTACCACTTTTCCCTTGATCTTTTCATTTAAAATGCTTGCTTCAAGAATATTTCCGGTGATCTTTTTGATGACCAAACATGAACCATTGCATAATTAAGGTGCCAAGGGCGGATCCAGGCTTTTAATCAGGGGAGGGGGTCATACACTTAGATGAGTTTTTACTCACTGCTTAAAAATGTTCCTTAATGTTTTGTAAAGAAGGCTAACAAAATTTAAATAACATAATGTGCATCTTAACCTTAAGTTTACACATTTCAAGGACTAAACTGACAACTTTAGTTATCAAATTATAATAGAACACTGTTGTACAATGTAAAGCAATTTATGATGACTCCCTACATATGAAAGCATTCCAAGATTCCAACAGTTTTCTAAATATGCTATATTTAAGAGCTAAATCACGATAGTTTAGAGGGTTTTTGGTGCATTTCACGCAGAAATGTAAGAAACTGTTGTGAAAAGTAGCTTTTTTCCAAAAATAAAATATACTTTTTTGTTTCCGTTTATATTAATGCGAAGAACGCTACAAAACTTGAAAAATCCAGTCAATGAGGGAGGATCTGATATGAAGAATTGTCGCTATCAGTTTGCTTACTCGTATTTTGCTCTTAGTGAACAAAACTTAAAAATAGTAGAGAGAAAAATATTTGGTTCTTGAATTTAGCCATTAGTTTAACAAAAGCGTCACTTTTGCTGTTTTTGGGACATGTTTAGATCTCAATTCTAGAGCATCCAAAGCAAATTCACTTCAAAAGTAGATTTATTTATTTTTTTAAGATTTTTGTATTTAACAGAAAATCAATTTTGAAAGAAATAAAATGCACGACTGGGTCGCTCGAATTTGCTAATTTCTTCAAAAAAGTCTGTTTAAAAATATATTTCCTTTATTTTAAGATCTAAAAATGTACCTGCAAAATAAGTTTAAAATTTAAATGTCATTTCATTTCTCAAAAAATCTAAATCAACTTATTTTTTCCGAGAATCATTTTAAATTTTGTCTTAAAAATATTTTTCGTAAGCACTAAATAAAGTGCTTATAAATACTCGTATACATTTTACATTTAAATTTTGTTAAAAAATTTTGACCCCTTTCCGAGATATCGAGTTTTGTAAACAAAATTAATATCTAATATATAAAATATTCCTGTCACAGTGTTAGTTGCCATACTCCTCCGAAACGGCTTAACCAATTTCAATGAAATTTTGCATATACATTCGGTAGGTCTGAGAAAAGGTTTTTATCTATTTTTTATATTCCTATAAGTGCTATGGTTTAATTGCATCAACATCGTACACGGTGCAACGATCTTACGATAGTATTCAGTGACGCTATGTACAATGAAGCATTGATTGCTATTGAGGATCTTTGCATTATCAGTGCCAACTTTCCACTCAGTCATTTCGCTATGCATTCACCAAATCGAAATGCATTTGATTTAATAGACACTGAATTGAATTGTGAACTACAATACATCACTGTAGAAATGGCAGCGATTATTGCTCGCAATGTCCCACTAATGAATGGAGAACAAAAAACATTAATGACCACATCATGCTCGCAGTTCTGGCAAGACAAGTAGGATTATTTTTTTTTTTTGATGCACCAGGTGGAACTGGCAAAACATTCCATAATTCGATAATTCTTGCTTAAACACGATCAAATAAAAAACTGCCACAAAATATTCAAAATAACCCAGACGCGGTGTGCAATATAAAAAAACAATCATCCATGGCCACAGTGAAAAATTATCATCTGGGATGAATGCACTATGGCACTATTGGCGGCACTCTGTTACTCCTTTCAGGTGATTTGAGACAAACACTTCCCGTTATTCCGCGTTCAACGTACGCCGATGAGATCACCGCGTGCTTCAAATCAAACTGAAAGTAAATATGCGTGTTCAAATGCTTCAAGATCCATCCGCTGAAACATTCTCAAAGTAACTGTTGATAGATATAGTCGACGGAAAAGTTATTATAGATGAAACTGGATGCATAAAATTACCGGTCGATTTCTGCAGGGTTATTGATTCGCGGCTTAGATGTGAGCACTTCATGTTTTTCACATGGACAATTATACGTGGCGTGCTCTCAAGTGGGCAAACCATCCAAAAAATTAGTTTGGTGATTTTTTATTTTAGTATTTTATCACCTTTTACAGTGATCTATACCTCTCCCACTTATATACCACATCCCTACACATTTACAATAAGTTATTTATTTCTAGCAAAATATTCTGTGGAAATTATTTATGTATATGACAACACAACGTTTGTCGGGTCAGCTAGTATTTTTTTATTAAATAAAAATATGGCATTTTTGATCATCAAAAATCATCAATTTGAAAATTTGATCATCGAAAAGAACTTGCACAAAAAGAAAAGATTATTGAAATCGGTCCATTTGTTCTTGAGAAAACTTAAAAACAAAATAAAGGTTATGAGGGGTACCCTTCTGGAGCAATACCGAAATATGTTTTTCTTGTAGAAAGAAGCCAAATTAAGAATACAAAATTTAGAGAAAGTTTTAAAAAAATCACATATTTTTAAATTAACCATTTCTTATTTAAGTATTCTTCTTAAGAACCTGAATATTTGTTCTTTTTCTTAGAAACAAATTTTATGAAAATAATTAAAAGTATGTCTAAAGTTTTTACAAATTCTAAATTGAATGAAAACAAAAATTTTAGTTGTTTTTGACAGCGAACCACTTTTTGGGGAATGTCGTTAAATTACTAACAAATTTTGAGATAAAATTTTTACTTATACAATTTAACTGTATAAGCTTTATGTCTCACATGACCCCCCTGGATCGGCCGCTGGTCAAAAGTTGATGAATTTGTGCTGTTTTTGGAATAGGACTGAATATCCGATTCATATTATGTTCTTGGTCCAGTCACCAAGTTTTCCCTGAAGTCAGTATCACCCTATAAGTTACATCAAAGTTGAATCGAAACATTGGCAAGAGCGAAGAAGGCGATGAAATGCAATAGGAACAAGACTCTTGAAGAAGAAGCCGAACGACGAAGACGTTCCACTAATTTCAATACTTTTTATTATACTTTTTTCACCATTTTGTTAAAGCCAATGCATTATTGTTTAATTAAAATTACATCTTAACAAAAAAGAGCTTTTTATTCCCCACATTTATATTAACAACAATATATGACTGAGCCAGTTATGATTCAAGTAATTACTCTGTATATTCGGAAAAATACTCTCAATCAATTCATTTTTTTTCCTGAAAAACATTGCAGAAATAGTCTGGCAGTTTATTACATTGCGTATTTGGTTGTATTATATTCACTATAATAAACTTCAGTCTAAGTAACACGTGATCGACTATGAAACGTTATAATTGTACTTACTCATTCAAGTCAACATACGGGAACGCTGTCGAAAGGGATAAACAGTATTCTATGTTCGTCTCCTGGCTCTAAGCTACCTAATCACCAATTTTCAGCCATATCGGTACAGTAGTTCTTGAGTTATAAATAGTGTAACTACCACGACTTTTTTATATATACACTAGCTGACCCGACAAACCTTGTTTTGTCATATAAATAATTTCTAGAGAATATTTTTCTAGAAATAAAAAACTTATTATACGTGTGTAAGGATGTGGTATACATATACGGTGCAGGGAATTAACTTCACGGGAACTACCTTCACATGGGAACTAACTTCACCACTAGTGGGAATTAATTTCACTTTTTTTTTGTGAAGTTATCTCCCACTGAAGGCGGGAGATAATTTCATCAGAAAATTGTGTGAAGTAACTTCCCACACGATTGAAATATCTGAAAAAATATCAAGCGTTGAATTGTAAATCAAAACAAAAATATGTAAGTTTTAAGCAATAAAAGCACCTGTGGGTGGCCCGCTTCGCGGGTTCTCAGGATTTTAACTCCCTTTTTCGGGGTCACACCCGCTCACGCAACTCCGTTGCTCCGCTTAGGGTATGTAAAGTCGCCAGCCAGGCGCCTATATCAACAACTTCTTTCAATAAAAGCACCTGTGGGTGGCCCGCTTCACGGGTTCTCAGGATTTTAACTCCCTTTTTCGGGGTCACACCCGCTCACGCAACTCCGTTGCTCCGCTTAGGGTATGCAAAGTCGCCAGGCAGGCGCCAATATCAACAGCTTTTTTGAATAAAAGCACCTGTGGGTGGCCCGCTTCGCGTGATCTCAGGATTTAAACTCCATAAAACAAAGTCTTGTGGTATTGAAGTGCTCCAAGTTTTGTCATTTCGTGATTCTTATTAAGTGGGACATTAGCACCAACATTTTTATTTGGGGCTTCGGTCTTACTTGGGTGGGCCTTAAGGCCCAAATTCAATTTCGGTTTTATGTTCCACCGTAGTGAGACATAAGCCTCCAAAAAAAAAGTTGGGCGTTATGTCCCTGCGCCGCCCGCCTATGCATTAAAGATTTTCTTAGATTAGCGTATGCGAGAATAAAAATAACATAACATGTTAATTTACTTTAACTGTACTGAAGAGTGAAGTTAGTTCCCACCTTCCGTGGGAAACAGTTACACATGAAAGTGAAATTCATTCCCACAAAAAAGTGAAATTATCTCCCACCTTCAGTGGGAAATAACTTCACCAAAAAAAGGTTAAATTAATTCTCACTAGTGGTGAAGTTAGTTCCCATGTGAAGGTAGTTCTCGTGAAGTTAATTCCCTGCACCTATATATACATAAGTGGAAGAGATATAGAGCACTGTAAACGGTGACAAAATATTAAAAAAACAAATCACCAAACAAATTTGTTTAATTTATTAAAATTAATTCTTTAAAATTATAAACACATCGTTAATTATGACAATACTCCAAAAAATAATATCAATCCCTTAATGCAACAGAGTGTACAATATTAAGTGTGATCCCATCTTTCGCCAATACAAATAAACTGGATGGTTTGCCCACTCGAGAGCACGCCACGTAAAATTGTCCGTCTGAAAAACATGAAGTGCTAAAATTTAAAGTCGCAGACAATCATCGTTTGGCCTTGAGACTTATTGATAGTCATTGCAAATGCCAATGTAATTGGAAATTGAAGGCGTTTAAATTGAATTGGCACATCTGTGGGGATAATAGGGATTCGCGGTAATAATATATTTTCAGCTCGGAATTTGCCATTTAGAATTATGGCTTGGATAACATTTTTAATTACTAATCGCGTGCCGTTGCAAAACCATGGTTGGTTAAAATGACGAAACAAAATTACCGGAAATTCAACCTTCAGTTGTAAATAATGCGGTGGCATGCCTGGTAAATCCAATGAGTTCAAAAACTCAGTTGAATAATTTACAGCTTCGGTAGCATCACAAACTGTATCAATAGATTTGTATGACACCAAGTCTCCTGGTAACAAATGTTGTATCTTGAGATTTAATTCGTTTTCATTAAAATGTTTGCTGCTAAAATTGCATGAATTGTATATATTGTCTGTGTACAACGGGAAATATCAATGAGAGCATCTTGTAAATCAATAATCGTGCAGAAATCGACCGGTAATTTTATGCATCCAGTTTCATCTGTAGTATCAGTTGTTTTGAGAATGTTTCAGCGGATGGATCTTGAAGCATTTGAACATGCATATTTACTTTCAGTTGTACTTTTTCAACATTATGCCATAGTGGCGATGATTTTAAGCACGATTTGATCTCATCAGCGTACGTTGAACGCGGAATAAAGGGAAGTGTTTGTCTGAAATCACCTGAAAGGAGTAACAGAGTGCCGCTAAATAGTCTGTCGTTGTTTTTTATATCTTTCAATGTCCTGTTCAACGCCTCAAAAATGTTTGTGTGCCACAGTGCATTCATCCCAGATGATAATTTTACACTGTTTCAGCATTGTGGCCATGGATGATTGTTTTTTTATATTGCACAGCGCGTCTGGGTTATTTTGAATATTTAGTGGCAGTTTAAATAATACTGAATGAGCTGTTCTGCCTCCATCCAATAAAGTTTCCGCATGGCTAGAAAATGCAACAGCCAATTCGATACTATTATTTGATCGTATTCTAGCAAAAATTAGCGAAATAAGGTATGTTTTGCCAGTTCCACCTGGTACATCAAAAAAAAAAAAGAATCCATCTTGTCCTGCCAAAACTGCGAGCGTGATGTGGTCATAAATGGTTCTTTGTTCTTCATTCATTAGTGGGACATTGCGAGCAACAATCGCTGCCATTTCTACAGTATTGTATTGCAGTTCACGATTCAATTCAGTGTATATTAAATCAGATGCATTTCGATTTGGTGAATTCATACCGAAATGACTTAGTGGTAAGTTCGCATTGATAATGCAAAGATCCTCAATAGTAATCAATGCTTCATTGTACATAGCGTCACTGAATACTATCGTAAGATCGTTGCACCGTGTACGATGTTGATGCATATAAACCATAGCACTTATAAATATAAAAAATAGATAAAAACCTATTCT
The DNA here is from genome assembly GCA_920104205.1 of Eupeodes latifasciatus. Lineage (NCBI taxonomy): Eukaryota > Metazoa > Arthropoda > Insecta > Diptera > Syrphidae > Eupeodes > Eupeodes latifasciatus. The sequence continues at coordinate 336,748,476 of OV049924.1, read as the reverse complement.
CAGACCCACCGAATATAATGGGTGATTTTTTTGAGGTTAGGATTTTCATGCATTAGTATTTGACAGATCACGCGGGATTTCAGACATGGTGTTAAAGAGAAAGATGCTCAGTATGCTTTGACATTTCATCATGAATGGACTTACTAACGAGCAACGCTTGCAAATCATTGAATTTTATTACCAAAATCAGTGTTCGGTTCGAAATGTGTTTCGCGCTTTTTTATCGACAAATTTTGTTCAGCGATGAGGCTCATTTCTGGTTGAATGGCTACGTAAATAAGCAAAATTGCCGCATTTGGAGTGAAGAGCAACCAGAAGCCGTTCAAGAATTGCCCATGCATCCCGAAAAATGCACTGTTTGGTGTGGTTTGTACGCTGGTGGAATCATTGGACCGTATTTTTTCAAAGATGCTGTTGGACGCAACGTTACGGTGAATGGCGATCGCTATCGTTCAATGCTAACAAACTTTTTGTTGCCAAAAATGGAAGAACTAAACTTGGTTGACATGTGGTTTCAACAAGATGGCGCTACATGCCACACAGCTCGCGATTCTATGGCCATTTTGAGGGAAAACTTCGGAGAACAATTCATCTCAAGGAATGGACCGGTAAGTTGGCCACCAAGATCATGCGATTTGACGCCTTTAGACTATTTTTTGTGGGGCTACGTCAAGTCTAAAGTCTACACAAATAAGCCAGCAACTATTCCAGCTTTGGAAGACAACATTTCCGAAGAAATTCGGGCTATTCCGGCCGAAATGCTCGAAAAAGTTACCCAAAATTGGACTTTCCGAATGGACCACCTAAGACGCAGCCGCGGTCAACATTTAAATGAAATTATCTTCAAAAAGTAAATGTCATGGACCAATCTAACGTTTCAAATAAAGAATCGATGAGATTTTGATATATGAAAAATTTCATTGATATTGGTTAAGCCGTTTCGGAGGAGTATGGCAACTAACACTGTGACAGGAAAATTTTATATATTAGATAGATTATTGTATTTTCTTCGCTATATATTTTCAGATGATATCTACATACATATGTATGTACATATGTAGTATATCATCAAAATAATGAAACTTGTATCCGAAGAATCATTTGCCATAGAGATTTTTATACTATTCAATCTAAAATATCTATAGGTAAACGCGCATCAATAAATTCTTTTCCTATGAAAGATTTTATATTAAATTTATATGCATACATATCTGTATGTTTCTATTTGCATTTTTATAAATATCAAAAAGATGTACGTATTTTTAATAATGTGCATCTATTGTGTAGTTGGTAATATTGTATTTTTTACATCTTACATTTTTCAATTTCAATTCAATTCGTCTTTTGTTAGTTGATGTAAGGTTTTGAAATGAAAAAGAGCATTCACATATTTATAGAGTCTTTGATGCTTGAATGATAAGAAGATGATTTTTGCTTGCAGCTTTTAGAATCATTTAAAATTGGTTAGTCCCAATGGTAGAAATTTATAAAATTAAAGGCTAAATTAGAAACGAGCTATTGAATTTTTCAATATTATATGTATATTGTATATGTATAAAAGAAAGTGAAAATTTGTGGGTAGGTAGCTTAGATCCAGGAGACGGACTTGACATAAAACGTAAGTCACTATAGAAAGTGGTATAACAAAAAACAATCAGACTTGGAATAACAAAATGCAAATGACAGCTACTATGTAATGGACATATGGGTGACAATTTGATTTATGTAAGAAATCAACATTAAAACTATGTATTTCTATTAAATAAATAATTAACAATCGTAATGTTATGATGGAGCCATTGCCTATTTAAATAAAAAGTGAAGTGAACTATAAAAAAAAACGCATCAATCTTTCCCAACAAAGCCGTAATACAAGAAGGATACGAAACACTGCAAATGAAAGCACTGAAGAAGAACAAGAAATCGCACGTGAACAGCGCTGCGTTAGTATAGCTCGACTTTGTGCTTCTCAATCACAAGAGCAAAGAGCAGAGGCAGCCCGTGAAACGGCTCGGTTGGCAATGCAAAATCATCGAGCGAACAACAAAGGTCAATAAATATCGGGTGATTTTTTAAGAGCTTGAGAACTTTTTTTAAAAAAAAAAAAAAATTTAGAGTCAAAAAGAACCCCCAAATCTTTAACTTTTAATGTTCTCTGAAGAGGCTTGGAATCAAGAGAATAGATAAACTCATAAGTAAGAAGTTTTCGAGAGAGGGAAATTATGAAGCACTTTTTCATATTTAGATTTAAACCGTTTAAGTTACACCAGTGAGATAAATTATCCAGATCCATTTGCAGCTTGAGACAGTCATCTGCACAAGTTACTTTTGAAAATAATTTGAGATCATCAGCATATATAAGACATTTGCTAAAGTTGACATAGTTGACAATATCATCAATGAATATTATAAATGACAATGGGCCAAGGTGACTACCCTGAGGAACACCAGACGTACACTTGATTGATCTTGAAGTATATTCCTGAATCTTTACTTTTTGAACCCTGCCAGTTAGAAATGAAGAAATCCATTTGAGTAAGACTGAATGGATTCCAAAAGCATCTAGTTTAAGAAGCAAAATGCTGTGGTTTACCGAATCAAAAGCTTTGCTGAAATCAGTATATATAGCATCAACTTGACCTCTATTTTCGATAGCATCAACAACAAACGATGAGAAACATGTCAAGTTTGTTATAGTTGACCTACCCGAAAGAAACCCATGTTGAGCACTATTTATATGTTCTTTCACAAGAAAATCAAGTTTGTTTTTGACTAAACTTCCAAAAAGCTTCGGAAATGCGGACAACTTGCAAATCCCCTTATAATTTTCAATATTATTTTTAGAACCCGATTTAAAGATGGGGATTAGGAAAGAAGATTTCCAGTCATCTAAAAATATCCCAGATGACAAAGAGAGTTCAAAAACTGTAAGCAACGGTGCACAAAGAGACTTAGAACATCTTTTTAATATTATGGCAGGGATGCCATCAACACCTGGACTCGAATTTGGCTTAAGAGAGTTAAGTGCGCTTAAAACATCAGAGTATTCCAAATGTATAGATCCAATATCAACCTTAGGGCCGTTCCGAGGAGGTTGAGGAAAGTTTGGATTGAAATTAGAATAAACCGTTTCAAAAAACTGAGCAAAAAGCTCCAGAGTTTTATGAACATCAGTGGATTCATCGCTATTGAAAATCATAGAATTTGGGATTCCAAGAGATTTTCGCTTAGAGTTTATGAACGACCAGAAACGTTTAGGATCGCTCTTTAAATCAAGCTCCAGATTCAAGATATAATTTCTGTGTGAGAATTTACTAAGCACCATAAAATCTTTACGAAATTTAGAGAAAATATTTTTGTCGTCCGTATTATTTGATTTTTTAAAATTGGCGAAAGATTTATTTTTTAGATTTTTAAGATGAGCTAATTTTTTGTTATACCAAGGGGGTTTGGACATTCTTTTTGGTTCTATCGGGTGATTTTTTAAGAGCTTGAGAACTTTTATTAAAAAAAAAACGCATAAAATTTGCAAAATCTCATCGATTCTTTATTTGAAACGTTAGATTGGTCCATGACATTTACTTCATTTAAATGTTGACCGCGGCTGCGTCTTAGGTGGTCCATTCGGAAAGTCCAATTTTGGGTAACTTTTTCGAGCATTTCGGCCGGAATAGCCCGAATTTCTTCGGAAATGTTGTCTTCCAAAGCTGGAATAGTTGCTGGCTTATTTGTGTAGACTTTAGACTTGACGTAGCCCCACAAAAAATAGTCTAAAGGCGTCAAATCGCATGATCTTGGTGGCCAACTTACCGGTCCATTCCTTGAGATGAATTGTTCTCCGAAGTTTTCCCTCAAAATGGCCATAGAATCGCGAGCTGTGTGGCATGTAGCGCCATCTTGTTGAAACCACATGTCAACCAAGTTCAGTTCTTCCATTTTTGGCAACAAAAAGTTTGTTAGCATTGAACGATAGCGATCGCCATTCACCGTAACGTTGCGTCCAACAGCATCTTTGAAAAAATACGGTCCAATGATTCCACCAGCGTACAAACCACACCAAACAGTGCATTTTTCGGGATGCATGGGCAGTTCTTGAACGGCTTCTGGTTGCTCTTCACTCCAAATGCGGCAATTTTGCTTATTTACGTAGCCATTCAACCAGAAATGAGCCTCATCGCTGAACAAAATTTGTCGATAAACACATTTCGAACCGAACACTGATTTTGGTAATAAAATTTAATGATTTGCAAGCGTTGCTCGTTAGTAAGTCCATTCATGATGAAATGTCAAAGCATACTGAGCATCTTTCTCTTTGACACCATGTCTGAAAACCCGCGTGATCTGTCAAATACTAATGCATGAAAATCCTAACCTCAAAAAAATCACCCATTAGATAATTTAGATTTATCAAGTGCTGATTAGAATCGAGCAGCGTTTCAATACAATTGCAGTAATAATTACAGCTGGCATTCTAGCGGTTGCATTGGGCAAATAAATGTTGGTTGCCAGTATTGTGGTACAATAAAGTTTTCCGGAGAAACGCCCGAATTATGCTGCCTTAGTGGTAAAGTGATATTGTTGACTCCGCCACCTGAGCCATTGTATTAATTGCTTTGTGCCAAACAAAAAAAAATGATTCACGCCACTTTCTTGCAAACACTCAAATGGTGCCGTGACATAAGGGCAAGTGTCATAAGACCAAATTTTGAGATTTGGCCTTATGACACTTTTCGAAAGCGTCATAAGACCAAATTCCAACGTTTGGCCTTATGTCGCTTTCAGAAAGTGTCATAAGGCCAAATTTTTTTGCGACTTAAGACCAAATTTGTTTTGATATTTTCTTCAATAACAAAACCTGGTCTTTACCGTTAGAATTATGATAAGAGTAACAACAGATGGTAAGTAAATGTAATTAGGAAAGTTGCAAGCTACTCATTTGCGTTCTTTGCCTTGTACGAAAAAGTCGTAAAATGGATGTTCGAAGTTGTTTGATCTATATAGTTATGAGTTTTGTGAAGGCCAAATTTTCAATTTGGGTTTATTTCGCTTTAGAAAACGAAATAATAGCAATTTGGCATTGTTTCGATTTAAAACTTTGCAAGTTTGGGTATATGCAAAGAACACGAATGCTTTGTGATTCTTTCTTAACTGTGAGCCATACTTGCTTTTTAAATTTGGGAATTTTTTTGATTTTAGTGCTCAAATGCAAAAGTTCTTTGCATATACCCAAACTCGCACCCACCCCAAATCCTATAGTGATCCCAAGCAGGGTGGTTGCAGGGGGGCAGCATGCCCCCCCTTACATAAATAGCTGTTAGTAATCCTTGCTATCAATTCAAAAAAACTTTTTAGCAAAAGTAGCTATTCTAGACAATAAATCAACCATTTTTGAATGTTAAAATATTCGGCGTTGTTTCCATTATTTTTTTGGCCTTATTTCTTTTTATAAATCGAAATAAAGCCAAATTGGTTTTATATCGTTTTGAACAACGAAATAAGGCCAAATTTGAAATTTGGTGTTATTTCATTTGGTACTATTTCACGTCACCTATTATGCACATGAATAATGCATGTACTTAATGATACATCTCCAATCTTCTCAGGTGATAGAGATAAAGTTTGAAAGTGACATAAGACCAAATTGGCCTTAAGTCACTTTGGAAAGCGACATAAGGCCAACCGTTGAAATTTGGCCTTATGACGCTTTCGAAAAGTGTCATAAGGCCAAATTCTAAAATTTGGTATTATATCACTTGCCCTTATGTCATTGCACCCACTCAAATATACAATGTTAATATTGAAGAACGAGGATTTAATCCGACATTTAAGGTATTTATTTTTGTACTTACATATAGAATATACCTAGTTAAAAAATAACTTACATTACTCATTCATACGTATTAAATTTGCTAATTCTGAACTCTACTCTCACACCGAAAAGTGTTTATAACTCAGTTAGGACTGACTGGTTTTTATTTTGTAGATACAAGGACCGAATTGGAAAACAATTAATGGATATTGGAAATAGGCGAATGGAAATTCATGAATGTACACAACGTATCACCCTGCAAGCAAACTTCTGTAAGATCACAGAAAGCATCGAATCGACGAAATAGTGCAAAAAGTTTTTCCAAACATTGCACAAAACTAAAAAAACCAGTATGGCTGAATCACATACACGCTTCAGCTTCGGCTTCGCCTGACGTTTACGAGTTCAGCCATAGGAATTCAATGCATGCTATCACAATGGAGCTTAGACCTCACGTTTCGTTTGGCAATCGTAAGGAAAAGAACGTAATGTAACGTAATGTGACTCCAACCGGAAGCTCTAGTTCAATTATCTGAACATTTGCTTTGTCTGACAGCTCAACATCTGTAAAAAATGTCAACAAACAAAATATTTGCTCTTTGGACGGATGAAATAATAGAAATGTCATTCAAAGCAACCTCGAAGCATGCCCAACGTAACGCAGACGAAGCCGAAGCTGAAGCGTGTATGGGATTCAGCCATTAGTGCCTCAATACGCGTGCTATATAAGCAGCCAACAACATAGATGTCAATACCATCAACTTCCCCGTTCAGCATGGAATACCCAGTGAAACGACAACATAGAAGTCCATCGATGCTGGGGGGGGGGGGTCATAGGGGACATGACCATCTTCACCGGGGAGATAATTAATTTGTTTGTTTTTTCGTAGGAATTCCGTTCAATTCAAAACTATTCGTGTTGCGTTAATGGATATGACCCCCATTATATTTTGAATTATTTATTTTTTTTATATGAAAAACAAATTTTGTATTTTAATTCCTTAAACTTTGTTGCTTAAAGTACTACTTTTAACTGAGGACTGGGCCAAGAACTTAATATGAATCGGAAATTCAGCCCTATTCCAAAAACACATCACAAATTCATCAACTTTTGCCCAATGGACGATCCAGGGGGGGGGGTCTAATCAGCCATAAAGCTCAGTTAAGTTGTAAAAGTAAAGATTTGTTATTAATTTAACAACATTCACCAAAAAGTGGTTTGCTGTCCAAAACAACTTAAATTTTTGTTTTCACGCAATTTAGAATTTTGAAAAACTTTAGTGCTTTAAATTATTTTCATAAAATTTGTTTCTAAGAAAAAGAGCAAATATACAAGAAGAAACCTTGAATAAAAGATCGTAAATTTTATATTAAGTTGCCTTTAAATTCCTAAAACTAGCCTTCAATTGCATCTTATTTTTTTGACGCACATAAATAGTGAACATTGAAGTGATTTTTACTTGCGACATATAGGAACTACATATATGGCAAGTATTGCATTCGTAAAAAATTCCAACTCGAACTTTTAATCAAACATGACATTACGATGCTAGAAAATTCAAAAAAGTGGAGCCTCCGATTCCGTCCGTCTATTTGTATGTCCCGGCCCCCACAGCCCAAACCATTGTGTAGATTAAAATAAAGATTTTCAACCGATTAGGGTAAGGCGTTTTTTTAATTTTTTTAATACGAAAAATTGTTGTTTAAAAATCGAAAATTCGAATTTTTTCAAAAATTAACCGATTATATATTTTTAAAACTTTCTCTTTATTTGGCTTCTTTCTACAAAAAAAAAAAAAACATATTTTTGTATTGCTCCAGAAGGGAACCCTTCATAAAACCTCTATTTTGATTTTTAAGATTTTTTGATGATGATTATTTTTGATGATCAAAAATGTCACTATTTTTTTTTTTTTTTTTGATTTTTAAAAAAATATAATTTTTTTTACATTCTCCATATTTTAGAAAGGGGTGAAATTTAAATGTAAAATGTATATTTATTAGCACTTTATTAAGTGCTAACCAAAAATATTTTTAAGACGAAATTTAAAAATTAAAATGATTTTGAAAAAAAAAACTAAGTTAATCTAGGTTTTTTGAGAAATAAAATGGCATTTACATTATTTTTGAGAAAAACTTATTTTGCAGGTACATTTTTAAATCTTAAAGTATAGGAAATATTTTTAAACAGACTTTTTGGAAGAAATTAGCAAGTTCTAGCGAGCCAGTCGTGCATTTTATTTATTTCAAAATTGATTTTCTGTTGAAAACAAAACTTATTAAAGAAATCTATTTTTTGAAGTGAGTTTGCTTTAGATGTTCTAGAACTGAGATTCAAACACGAATTTCAAGAATATAAATGTCCCAAAAACAGCTAAAGTGACACTTTTGTTAAAATAATTGCTAATTGATAACGCAATTAACGTTTCGTATCGATTAGTAAAAGCTTTGAATCTCTTGAGAACTGAAGTAAAAAGAGGTTCTGAAACGTGTAATATGTGAGTGCCATACAAAAGTTTCTTCCCAAATTATTTGTTTACTTTAATTTTATTTTATTTAATTTTTAGAGAAATTATGTACTTAAATGCACCTATTTCCTTAAATTCAAGAACAAATCCTTTTTCTCTCTACAATTTTTAAGTTTTGTTGACTCTTTTAAGATCAAAATATTTTTTTAGCATCAGCTCCATTCTACGAGTAAGCAGACTAATAACAATAGTACCTATTAGTTCGAAAATAGCACGTCTTTCTCAATTTCTGTTTTTTTTTTTGAATTTTTGTAGCGTTTTTGCGTTAATAGAAATGGCGATAAAAAAAGAATTTAACAACAAAAACCCTCTAAGGTATTGTGTTTTAGCTCTTAAATATAGCATATTTAGAAAACTGTTGGAATGCTTTCATATAGGGAGTCGTCCAAATTAAATACATAGTTAGACTATCCCTTGATGGATGGATAACAGTGTTCTAAAATAATTTAATAACTAAAGTTGTCAATTTAGCCCTTGAAATGTGTAAATTTAAGGTTGATACACACATTACATTATTTAAACTTTGTTAGCCTCCTTTACCAAACATTAAAGAACATTTTTAAGCGGTGAGTAAAATCTCGTTTATATGTTAAGTGTGTGACTCCCCCCCCCCCCCTGATTAAAAGTCTGGATCCGCCCTTGAATGCTGTGGAGAATCAAATTGAGATTGTCAACTATCCAACTGAATTCTTGAATTCGTTAGTTTTGCCAGGCTTGCTACCGCACGTTCTTACAATAAAAATTGGCGTACCTATTATTCTTCTTTGAAAAATAAATCCACCACGACTTTGCAATGGAGCTAGACTCCCAATCACGAAAATGATGAAAAATGTTACTGAGGCAACAATTTTGACTGGAAAGTTCAAAGGTGAAGACGTACTGTTGTCACCTATCCCAATGATCCCGACAGATACGCCATTTGAATTCAAACGTTTACAGCCAGTATGTGGATTAAATTTGGAGAATCCATGCTTCTCATATGAACGTGTGGAAAAACCTTCTTATTTATTTGTCTACGCACCAGACGAAGATATATCTTCACTTCAATTAAACTTTGTAATTCAATACAAATTCAATAAAATGGCTTAGAATGAATTGAATATGTGTATACTGATTTTTCTTTAAAATTTATTTTTAACTTCCCATAGGCAGTTATTGTAATGGGTCCGATTTGTCAAATTGAAAATTTTGACATTTCTCGACGTTTCAAGGTCCCTAGAGTCGAAATGAAAGATTTTTAGAAAGATGTCTGTGCGTGCGTGTGTACGTACGTCCGTACGTCCGTACGTTCGCGACGTTTTTTTCGTCGTCCATAGCTCAAGAACCAGTAGAGATATCGACTTCAAATAAATTTTGTTATACAGATAATAAGGCAGAAAGATGCAGAAAGGGCTCTCAAGAAAATTGCGTGGGTGGTTTTTTTACCATAGCAGTTTAAAAAAAAGGTGAAAATTTTGGTTAACTCTAAATATCTCATGAACGAATGACGCTAGAGACTTGAATTAAATTTTATGTTATATATTGTAACGTGATACAAAACAATTATATTTTTGGAAAAAAATTCAATTAACGGTTTTTTATAAATCAAAAAAACTGAAAAAAAAAATTTGTCACTTCGAAAATTTTACGACTAAAATATGATTTCATCTCCAAAACAATTTTGTTCAACGAAGAATAATGTTTTTGACATCTGATAAAATTTTGAGAAAAATCGAATTGACAGTTTTTTACAAAAAATAAAAACCTAAACGAAAAAATTAATAAAAGTTGGTAAAATTGATTTTCGGCTCAAATAGCTTTTCAAAAATTAAAAATATTGGCTTCAAACTTATTTTATTTCACAGAAAATATTGTTTTTTATATTCAATAATTTTTTATAAAAATCCAACAGTCCGTTTTTTCATAAAAAAAATAAAATCTACAAAAAATAGAACGCAAATTTGGTAAGAATTGATACATTTAGACAAACTTTTAAGCAAGACAAATCGATAGACGGGATGGGAAGTTATCAGTGTGGGTCGCATCCCAGCCTCTTTTTCTTAAATTTATTTTAGTTGTTAGTGAAGTAACGCGCGCCGGGTACAGCTATTATGAAATAATGAACAAATCGTATAAAAAGGTGCTTCACTTGGATGAGATCATTGTGAATATTTCCGTGCAGGAGTTTACATGTGTGATTTTTTAAAAACATTTGTATAGAATATCCAAGAGAGTGTTGAAAACAACTGTTTTGATTTAATTTGTAACACACTTGGCTTCCGTTCCGGGAAGACTTTGGAACCTATACTGATTGACCGAAAACAGATGGTTTCAATGATTTATGAATCTCAGGACATGAAATAGCAGTGAGACATGACAGAAGCTAGAAAGTTACAAGCATCAGATAGTATCACAAAAGTGATACTATCCAGAAAAGGAAACTAAAAAATAAACCAAGTTTTGAGTCCAATACACACGGAACATTAGATCAATTTGTGATGAGCATGTTGCTTCAAGCAGAAGATGAAAAAAACTTTAACCTTAACATTCTCGATGGTAACAGCTTTTATTTAATCTAGTAAATTCACATCTTTGAAATATATTCCATAATAGCCGCAAATGGGGATGTTCCTTGGTTGTGGCACGAGATTAGATTAATTTTTATACCTAAAGCTGGTAAGCCCACCCACACTACTGCTAAAGACTGCATACCAATTAGTCTTAAATAATTAACTCTTAAAACGTTAGCTGATAGCTATCCATATTCGGTGTAACATCTGGCCCGAAATTGTATCTCCTTTACAACACGCCTACTCTAAAGGCCACAGAAAAAAGAAACAGCCTTACACCGCGTGGTGAAAACTATAGAAAGAACACTCCGTGATAAGGAGGATAAACTGGCCATTAAAAAATCTCTCATTGGTCTAGAAATAACACAACATATTATAAACTGGATCAGGTGTTACTAAAACACAGACAGATTAATAGCGAACTTGGTGAAACTAGGAGATCAAAGTATCAAAGTATAGAGCAACATCCAAAGGAACACCTCAAGGAGGTATACTCTCATCACTTCTCTGTATTCTGGTAATGAACGAAAACATTATCAAACTCGAATACAGTGATGTCAAAGCAGTAGCCCATACTGATGACGTAGCCCTACTGGTGATAGGGAAATTCCTAACCACTATAAGTGAACAACTGAACCAAGCCTTATCCAGAATTTATACATAAACTACAAATTGACGATAAACCCTCTTAAAGCCGATTAAGTACGTTTTACAAATAAGATATCATTACCACTTTATAGAATTCCTAGTTGGAATTCCATACAGTTCCATATACATTGGAGAGATCCATACAGTTTCTGATCGGAATCTACTCATGCCATTAGGATCTTCAGTAGAAACTGAGGTCCAAATCATAAAATCATACTGTGGATGTACACTGTAATCGTCATACCTGTACTCACTTATGGTTATATGGTTTGGTCGAATGCGTGAGAGAAAGCTAAGAATTCCCGCTGCGGGAATGGAAGCAATACTCAATCTTCTACCCCTGGAGCTTTACGTAGGGTAAACTGGTGAAAACAGCGCCTTACGGCTAAGCTAGAACATTTGCTGGAAAACCAGCCAGATCGGGAACGCGCATATTATGCATGAATGGATAGGAAACAATGTAAGCAAAGACTGCATGCCCTCTCCTGAACAATAATAAATCCTTTAGTGCTATCTTACCTGATGAAAACGAATGGGTGAACAATGTTCAACACATAAGTGAGTCGACAATATCCATATATGTATAACGACGCGACGGATCGAAATCTGATGCGGGAGTAGGTGCAGGTTTCTTTTCTGAAACACTCAATCTTGCCAACTCTTTCAGACTCCATGGTCAATGTAGTGTCTTTAAAGCCGAGGTATTGACAATGACAAACGCTGGAATTGATAACCAAGTCGCCAAAAATAAACGGTTTTTAGCTCACAGCATAACATTAGACTCTGTTGAGTACCAGGTCACAGTGATAAAACGAGAGAGCTGATAAGCTGGCGAGGACAGGTACAACGTTGGAATTGTAAACTCAAATAGATCATTGGTAACAATATACTTCAAAAAAAAACAATGAATATGGAAAAATGAGACAAAGCCCACATCCACACTTCCGGGGTTGTAAAAAGTGGGATTTAATCAGAAGATGTGAAACATTTGCCACGGCCACCATATTTATCGGCTATTTTGTACAGTGCAGGCAATTTGAAGTCAAGCACACCTTAAACGAAGCTTTGATTTATGGGATTTTGAGTGTTTAACAAAACGTACAGAATTTGGAGTAATGAATGATAATCCTCATTTTGTCTGATCTTCTTTAAAAACAATGCTGGTCACAACGGTACCATCAATGGTGACCGCTTCAGAGCCCTGATTACTGACTTTTGCGTCCATCAATTAAACAAATATGATACACAGTGTTTGGTAACCCGTATGGTTCGATTAACCGCCGACAGACCACTTGGAGGACAACATTCTTCTCGTTGTTGGAAAAAGTCATCGAAAATTAAACCCCAGATAACCCCCAAAAATTATTTCGAAGTGAATATATTTTCTTGAATATTTTTTTTAGACTTTTAGTAGTTTTAAATATCAGAACGCCTTTAAAGATAGGAAATATTGTTGAAATTGACTCCACTTTGTTGTAAATCGGCATTGTTAATTAATTTTATGTCATTAAAAAACTTTTGTTTCTCGAGATATTTTAAAACCTGTCCGACTCTATACAGAGAATTGTATCCTACTTTCCGCACAGTGAGATCGTTGCTACGGGTGAATTTAATGTTCACAATTTTTCGTGGCTGCGCTATTCTAGTCAGACAACACCCGAAGGAAGGTATGTTGAGATTTTTTCTGACTTAAACCAACTGACTCAGTTAGTTGACTTAGGATTCCTGACGTTCTGGGTCAGTCCGCCATCACCAACATCTGATTCTAATAAATATGCGATCAGTTTATCATCGCCTCTAGGCACATCAGACCATTGTGTCATATCTTATTATCTGCTAATTTCGCATGCCATAAAATCCCAGTTAAAGTGAAAACCCCTACGAGAACCGTATGGCACTATGGAAAAATCAACTAGGACGGTCTCAATGATTTCTTCAGGAACTTTAACTGGCCACTATGCTTTCTCTATAGTGACGTGGATTCCAGCGCAGATATGGCTATAAATTTAATTCTTTGTGGAATGACAAATTTATCCCGAATAGGGTAGAATCTATCAAATCAAATCAAAGCTCATTGTTTGATTCGAGCTGTAAAGTAGTTATTATGATCAAAGATGTAAGTTCCCGGATTTATAAAGCCAACCCCACTAAGGAAAATCGGAATAAGTTCAAACAAGCTAGAAATACCTATAACGAACATATACGACGCATTACATTTTTGCATAACCAGAAATTACGGTAAAAAATACTACAATGTCCCAAAGAAAGCAAAAATTTCTAGGAATTTGTAAAAAACGTTCGCAACACTACGTCATCGTCAATTCCTACGCTCGTTTCCAGCGGCACTCCTTTTGTGAGCTCGATTGACGAAGCCAATTTTCTTGCAGCACAGTTTGCTGTCAATGCGATGCTGACAATGAATGACATATAACTCCTCCTGTACTTGAAAGCGTAAACGATTTTATGGGAAGAATCTTCTTTCTCACTCTTACAGATTACTTAAAGATCTTGACATTCACAAATCCACTACCCCGGAACGTTCCTTGCACGGCTGATTGTTTAATGAACCGGTCGTCTCAAATTTGCCCACCAAAAGTTGAAAAGTCGACTGTAAAGGGCCACCCCGTCTATCGTAAATTGGGCGCAATACACGCAACATTTGCGTTAACGAACACTCATTTTGATAATAAAGTTTTATCATCTGAACGTGCTGTTCAATCGTGTAACTTGAAAGCATAAACAACTAAATAATAAACAAAAGATTTGACAGATGTCACCAAAACAAAATGGCCGCCACGGGGCGCCAAAATCTACCCTCACCAATTGGAAAACCCTTTAGTTTGAACTTATCAATTTTGCCCATGGCAATTTCGTACAGATTTTTATTATTGATATTTAAGTTAAGTCAACTAAATTTTCCTTTATACAAAAGGAAAGACGAAACTTTTGCCATTGAACTTAAGATTTTCAAAATTTATTTTTAAGTACAAAAACAGTTTATCCGTATTGACAAATCTCATTATTTTTCTTAAACTTAAACTCACTATGAATACAAAATACACATCACTTCCAGTACCACTATACCAGACAGAAATCTCTGAAATTTGAAATTTCTTAATGCCGGCTCTATGTAGTCTGTAGTCATAATTGGTAGGTATTCCTATTTCAAAAGATATGAAATGATAAAAAGGTTTCACGAATTTCCGTTTCCTTAAACTGTTTGTTTATTTGCTTGTCAATTTCCGCTTCATATTGCAAAAAGTTTGTTTGCAACTTCTTTTACCGGAACAAAGAAACAAAATAAATTTAAAAATTTTCTCAAAACAAAAAAAAACTAAAAAGGAGCAAAAGGACGATTTCGTTTCCTGTGCCAAAAAACAAATACTTAAACATAACACAACAACAACAACAGAAAAAGAAACAGAAAAACATAACACAAAAATTGATAGAAGACAGAAAAATTTATACACTCATCGTCACTTGAATAGGACACCCTGTACACTCTTTTTACTTTGCTTTGCTTATAACTCAAAAGCGGAATGATAAAATAATGGTACTTTGCCCGTTATCTTTTTGCAGCTCTTTTCTTCTTTCTCTATGACAATTTGCAAGTTCTGGAAAAAGCCGTTATATTTTTTTTTTCTACTTTATGTTAACTTTCGTCTAAATTAAAGCAATATTTTTGCGCCACTTGAATAGGCCATGCATTTAGTTTAATCGTTATCTTTGTCACGCGGAATTGTATTTTTCATTGATCGAACTATTTTGTAAATTTCGATTATTTAATTTAAAAAAAAAACGTAAAATGGGTCGAGGAAAAGTGTTGACCGAGGCGGGAAAAGGACAAATCAAAGAATATAACGACGCTGGCTTATCTATATAGCTAAAAAAGCCGAGAGAAGCCGACACGTGATATCCAAATTTTTAGGGAATGAGCTTAAATATGGGAAAAACATGAAGGCCGCACGCACAGTGTGCTTACTAATGAGGAAAGGCTACTTACATACATACATTAAGAAAAGCGTCAAATTCTCACGACTCTTTGGCAAAAATCAGGGAAAAATGTGGTGTTAAAGCAAGTCTAACAACCATGCGTGTCGTGTTATTTCGAAAGCTAAACACATAAAAAGACTTAAAATCAAGAAGAAGGCACCCCTCAACCCAGTTCGAAAAGAGCAACGCCTCAGTTTTTCCTATTATGGTACCTGCAAAATACTTTTTGTGTCAACAACAATGAATGCGTTGTCTTACAATGGTATATTGAAAGAGGCCTTTCTATACTTTCAAACTCTTTTTGGACCTCTGTCCATTTATAAACATGATAATGCGCCAATTATACACAGCCCGGGTTGTTAAATCGTATATACAGAGCCAAAATGTGGAGCTATTAAGCTGACCGCCCTACTCACCGGACTTGAATATCATAGAAAATGTTTGGGAATGGCTGACACGTCAAGTATACGGATCAGGAAAACAATATTCAACTATATCCGAACTAACCCAAGCCATCGAATTTACTTGGAGCTCGATTTCGCTAGATTATTTGGACAGTTTGTATGCATCCCTTCCAAACAGGATGTGTGAAGTTTTGGCGCAGAAAGGTGGCTCAACACACTATTAAAACATTTTCGTTTGTTTAATAAAATACTCCAGTTACCTCCAATTAAAGTAACGTTCGTAATAAAAAGAATAGTAATACTCTAAAATGGTTTTTTATTAAAGTGTCCTATTTAAGTCGTGCGAAATTTTGACCTCGCAGTTTGCTTGTTTTTGATCAATAATTTTTCATTAATACTTTAATCCTTAGCATTAAATCTTTTTTCAGGTGAAATAAAAAAAATTAACTGAGATTAAGATTGAAAAAAAATATAGGTCTCTAGCATGTTTGGTTTGGGAACTATGGACGATAGAAAAAAAACCTAAGGGGTGTCCTATTCATGTGGCGAGGAGTGTACAAGTACATACCTAAACGAAACACATTTTAAAATGGACTAAGACATAAACCTATAAAACAAGGATTCCAAAACAACAACAATACTACAAATAAGAAAGGAGTACTCTCAGCTCGGTGTGTTTCCAAAGGAAAGGCCATTGTGTCTTATTTCCAATATACCAGTCCCGATGCCAACATTTAATAACATATAATCTGGGAGGTCATGTTGATATTATTTTGATTAAGGTGTTCGAAGTTAAATCTTTCATTTCCTTCAATTCTGAAATGCTTTTAAAGTTCCCAAAGGTACTTAGGTTAGGTTAGGTTAGGTTAGGTTATAAAGGGGTGTGCATGTGCACAGCATGAAGCTGTTGCGTACACGGGGGCCTACTGGTCCATTGTGATCACCTGTAAAAAAGTAAAAGTTAGCATCGATGCTCCTCAATTTTGCCGATTAACGTAGACTGGCTCGTTAACGAACCAGCCTGTGCTATCTATAAATTTCATCATGTTTGCCATTGAGACCTGTGCTAGATCATCCAGTTCTCCAACAAACCTGTTTTCGAAATGACGGAGTCGGCTGGTTTGGAGGTTCGGACAGTCACAGAGCAGGTGTTTAATGGTTTCTATTTCTTCCACATCCTGACAGCTCCTACAAAAATCGGGTGCAAATGCCCCTATCCTATTAGCCATTGTACCAATGGGGCAATGACCTGTTAGTACACCTATCAAGATTTAAATGTTCTTTTTACTCAGCGATAGAATATACCGAGTTTCCTTTTCATTTGTGGTATAGGCCATAAACTTCTAGAGATACTTAGGGCCTCAGAGCAGGCATCTTAATATGTTCCCTTAAATGTTCTACAATACTTCTTGCACCATAAAAAAAGGTTCTTTAGTTCAAAAAAAAGGAAGTACTCGTAGGCTTTAAATTTTTTTTAAAAACAATGGGTTTTCAGAATTAACTCTTCATCCCCAGAATATCATATTATTTGCTTGAATGTCTGAGTCCTGTGTAGTCCAATTCAGAAACAATCAAGGGTTCATCATTCCCACTTGAATTGGAGAGAAAATATAGGTTTATAGAGCTCGGAGCTAAATTCAGGGTTCCGAGAAGGACATCGCATCGCATTTGGAGAATGATGCGGATCAAAAAGAGAGAGAGAGAAGGGGAACAGATGGAGCTTTTATTGGGATATTTTTATTTTGCTTGTAGCATAACCATTCAAAATGTAAATATGTTCTCTGGTGTGGGCGGGCGGTGCGGCGGAGCGACTGTCCCCAGGAGAAGCACTATATGGTTTTCATTTTTAAATTCTTTTTTATTTGGCTTGGTTGTTGATTTATTCGAGTTGGTGGTTTTATCTGTTTAAATATTAACGTATTTGTTTATTTTGTCCATAAACATGTACAATTAATTATTTTTTTATATAATTACTAGCGGCCCGTCCCGGCTTCTCACGGGTAGACATAAATAGGTACAGATAATATAGCTTTCTAATGAAAAAAGAATTATTAAAATCGGTCCAGTACTTTTTGAGTTTATTCGTTACATACAAAAATACAAATCTTTCCTCTTTATAATATTAGTGTAGATGTAGATAGTTTCGAACATTTTTTTGTCCTATAATTAATACTCTTCGCAGCGTATGCGATGAAAGGACATTTTATGGCTAATTTCTTTACACCTTTGGTTGGTTTTAATAGAAATTTCAAAAGATTTCTGTAGTAATCTAGTACTAAATATAGCCTATGTTACTCAGTGATAATGTAGTTTTCTAATGAAAAAAGAGTTATTAAAATCGGTCCAGTACTTTTTGAGTTTATTCGTTACATACAAAAATACAAATCTCTCTTTATAATATTATATAATTATATTTCGAATTCCAACGTGGCGCCATCTATGAGAAGTTCACGATAGATGGTCCGACATTTTCTGTAAAAAATCTAATTTAAGGCGCCATCTGTTCGAGACTTATGAAACTTACGATTAATAACAGACATCAACATTGACAATCAGTTTATTGTGAATTATAAATTACTGTCGGATCCAATGTAAAACATTCCAAAATCAACAACTACTAATAAATTAAAAATTAATTAAAAAAACATTGTCCAGCGGACAAAATTGTGAATCTAAACCATTCTCAGATCCCCTTGAACACACACAAAAAATTTCATCAAAATCGGTCCAGTAGTTTAAGAGAAGTTCAGTGACATACACACTCACAGAAGAATTATATATATTAAGATGTTTTATTTTTTTAATTAATAGGTGATCGATGGGAATACGAATTTTTAAAATAAATTCTTTTTATAAGAGAGAAAAAAGAAAAAGATTAACTGATATAATGCAAAATATTACAAACAGTGTGCCAAAAGGGAGTGTCTTAGGACCAACTCTTTTTCCTTTGCATGAAATTTTCCGAACCAATTCACGATCTTTCAGAATCACCAAACCTGGGTTTTCATCAAACCTTACGGGCTATTGAGTGACTCACTCAGTCTTGATTATTCACATCCATAACATGTTAAAACAACTTAAATCTCTCCACCGCTCGCCAAAAGTGATTTAGTTGGTTTTGCCTCCTGTGGCAACATTTTTGAATTGGTTTTCAAAATATCAATTCGTTTTTGAAACATGTATATATAAGTATATCGGTACATTTGTATTAAGGAAATATTATTACCCTTATTATACTGAGACACAGTGAGAGCACTTAGAAAGGGAGCGAGGGTTTGAAAGAAGGTGTCGGTACACATTGATTTTGAATTCCTGAGTATTGCAATGACTGGAAAAGAAAGAGTGTGGTAAGGCAATTCACATTCGCGTTGTACGGCTAAGGAACGAATCTCTGTACTTGACAATATTATAGTTGGACTGTTAAGGGGAGGAATGGAACTTGCTATTTTTCTAAAGGATGACAACAAAAA
This sequence comes from Eupeodes latifasciatus, assembly GCA_920104205.1. Lineage (NCBI taxonomy): Eukaryota > Metazoa > Arthropoda > Insecta > Diptera > Syrphidae > Eupeodes > Eupeodes latifasciatus. Next base: position 336,729,075 of record OV049924.1, on the reverse strand, counting down.
TTGAATTAGGTGGCGTGACAATCCTAGTGACTTACAACTCTCAAATATTCCTGTGTATGAATCATGTCAGAGATGGAGGGGACCTACAGTTAATATGACATGACGAGAATTACTCTTGCAAGATTTGTCAATTCCTCGCAAGAGTCAGTACATGTAAAAACTTTTCTTATTTTCTTAGGTGACACAGACCAAGACCTCTGGTGTGACAGTCATATATACTAACAACGGGGACTACTTTTAACGCATAACCGTTAAAATATCATTTAAAAAGGGTTAGGCAAGAAACTTTACGACGTTAATCAAGCGATGACGTAAATGAACCAATGATGATTATTATCACCAATAAATTTAAATGCTCTACGTTCAATCCTGCCCCAAAAAGCTTCAGTAAGTTGCAGGAGGACCAGCCCAAAGATGCGAGTTATACTTAAGACGTATATTAGTCTTGTAGATAACAATCAGATCACAAGGGGAGACAAAATTCTTGAAGCGCTTTAGGAAATCTAAACATCTTGTGGCGTTTTTGGCGACATCGCGTATGTGATTGTTTCACAATGGAAACAATATATTGGATTAGATGTTTAAGACGGGATATAGTTAATAAAAATGAGAAAAAAGTGTTAAAGACAGAACAGAGCTCTTAGGCAAACCAGCATTTATTTTTTGGTTGTCAGACTTAAACCCATCCAATACTACTTGTATTAAACAATCCGAAAGGTAATTAATAATCCAACAAAGAAGAGATTCATGAAAACCGAAAGCACGCATTTTGATAGATAAGAGACCCTGATGCCAAACCCTATCAAATGCTTTTAAAATATCAAGTGTAATAATATTACTTTCTCCAAAACGATGTAAAGAATTGCTCCACTGTTCTTTCTTTTACTGGACAATTTTAGCACGAGCAATTTTCAGATATAACACAATGGTCAGATGTGCTTAGAGGAGATAGAACAATAACAGTGTACTGACCAGGGTCAGAGGTAAGAAACAAGTCAAGAGTGTTTTCTGCTCGACCTTCCACGTCCTATATTCTGGTGGGCTCGTTGGCCAGCTGAGTTACGTGGTTCAACTCAGCGAAGGTCTCAGCACACACTCCTTTGGGTGTTGTCTGGCTCGAATGTTGAAGCCATGAAGAATTATGTACATTGAAATCGTCCGCCACTACAATTTCACTGCGACTATAGGAAGAAACAATTCTTTGGATGGAATCAGAACATGCATCAAATTCACGAGAATTTAATACTCTGTTTATGTTTGGGCTTCGGTAAAGGAAACTACATAAATAGTGAATAATGTGATCGCTTACGGAAAATTTAATCCACATAAAATTGAAGAGGAAATTGGTGCGAAGACCTTATTGTGGGAAGAACTGATAAGCAACATCATTCTTAATGTACAGTACATATATGGTAAAATCATGGTGTTAAAAGTATAATGGCACGAAACTTAACCCAAGAAAAAGAATTAGCAGGATCGGAATCCTCACCTACTTAAATTTTACTTACACAGACGGCCTTTAAGAAACATTATGGCGGTTTGCCAAGAGAAAATACGCCCTAAACCCTTGAATAGTTTAATGACAAATAACTGCAAGATCCTTGAAACTTTTCTCTTTCCTGGATTTCTGCGTTGCTCGATTCGCATTTTATTGCCAGGTGAAACAATGTAGAGGCAGGGCCGTCGAGAGGAATTCCGGGCCCGGGACGGAAAAATCTCGGGCCCCCCATATTTACCATTTTTTTCAAAGTTCATGCCTACTGATATGGTACGTTCTAATTTCAATTACGAATAGCATGAAATTGGTTGAAATTAACGGAAATAATAATTTTTCATTTGCAAAGTGAACCGAAAAAAAAGAGTTAATCATCAAATCAATCTCACGGGTATAGTCCAGTTTAGTTGAAATGGAAGATGGATAGAAAATAATTCTACATGCGAGTAGAACGATCTTGTGATGAGCACGAACGATGAAAATTCTGTGTTCTGGCAAGGACGCTAAATGAACGTTCGGCACTAGCTACGGTTACAGGTATGGTGGAAAACACACGGAGAGCAACACAAATGTTGGGGAAAATCCTCTCCAAGTTCTGGGAATAAATAGCATTGAGCAAACTCAATGGCGGAAGTTCTGCTTCAAAATTGGCTTCATAAATGTGTTTCAGATGAATTATTTCTTCTTTCAACTCTTGAGATACATGCGAGTTGTACTTTTGGATAAACTTTGTAGCAGAGTTTTTAATCTCAATTTTGTCCATTGTTGAAAATTGTCATAAAAATGAAAATGTAGCATTCAAATTCTTCATAGTATAGAACCGACGAGAAATTCCACATATAATTGAATCAACTATGACGTAAAAGGTGTTTTTCTTGAAATTTATTTCTTCGTCTGTTTCAATTTGCTCTCCGGCTCCTCGATTTTATCCAAAATGTCTCTTTAATTGCCTTTTTCGGTTCGATGGGAACGATTCTGTAAAATCCCCCAATCCAGTAGCAATTGCTTTGCATTCAGATAAATTTGATCCCATCCGTTTCCAATAAAGTTCAAATCGGAGATCAAGATTTCGAATTTCAACGTCAATAGTCATGTTTCTGGCTTGGAGAATGGTACTTCTTTCATTTATAGCGCCAAATCGAAGACATCAGGACGCATTCAAATTTGTGCATATATTTTAAAACGCCATTTACATGTCTTCGAGCTTCAGCAGTTAAATTAATATCACTTAAGGCTTCTAATGATGTTCTAAGGTTTTTCAGATGGTTTCACTGCCTCAATTCTAACTGACCATCTTGTAGCGGAAAGTTTGTGAAGGGATCCGGGAACATTTTTCTTAAGAATTTCCCAACGTTGGGCACTGCTTCTAAACAAGTTGAAACACTTTTGAACAACTCCAAAAAATGTGATTGCGGCAGTACAACATTTCGATGAATCGACTCCACACAAGTTAAGGCTGTGAGCTGCACATGGTGAATACACGGCATTCGGATTTTTGTCTAAAATATGACTTTGTGCACCATTATACTGTCCTTTCATATTGCTTCCATTGTTATAGCCTTGTGCACAACAGTCTTCTAAAGGGATTTCGTTCTTTGCCAATGTTTCGCAGATCAAATCAGCTATTGCGGTGACAGTTTTTTTGTTGCAATCGACAAATTCCAAAAACCGTTCTTGGATGGTGAACACATTTTCTTCCAAGCGCAGATATCGCAAAATAAATGTGTTTTGTTCCACATGACTTGAATCGGGTGTTGCATCGACAATTATAGCAAAGTATTTGGCGTTTTCAATCTCCTTCAAAATAGCTGAATTCACATGTTGGGCACAAATTTTAATAAACTCATTTTGAATCTCAACGTTAAGGTAGTGGACTTGCAAACGTTTGTGTTCTTGTTGTGAAATTCTTACTTTTTCCAAGTGCTCCTGAAGTAAGGGGTCATAATGACTAATTAATTCCAAAATGCCCAAAAAATTACCATTATTTGGCTCTCCAATAAGATTGCCATCGCCTCGTATTCCTAGTCCCCTGGTGGGATTTTCTGGTCCCCCAAAACCGAATTAAAAATTTCGTTTACAGCAGAAACAAAAATAGAAGAAAAGAAACTTTATAAAAACAGAAACCGAAATATATATTTGTGTTTTGTTTTAATTTGCCGGGCCCCTTATTTTGACTCTAAAATTTTTCAAAATAAAATAAATTTGAAATTTACGTTAAATTAAATAAGAAAAGCGAAACAATTTATTATAATTTTCTTTCAATAGTTCAGAGTTGCCCAATTTTCCATTAAATATTAACAAAAATGTACGCCAATAATAATCAGGGGCCCAGATCGGCAAGCTTGTGACTGATAGATTGGCAGATAACTTGCAAACAGGGGCCCGATTGCGAAAGCATGAATGATTTTAAATTTTCGGGCCTCTAAAAATAAGTGGAAATAGGTATGTCGATGATAAATATAGAGTACATTCTCATTGCTTTCAATTTTACGGGCTCCTAGAAAATCCCGGGCCCGGGCGGTTTCCCCCATTTCCCCACCCTCTCGACGGGGCGGTGTAGAGGTTGTTTTTAAGGTGCAGAATAAGTTTGGATAGTTTTGTTTGACAGTTGAGAATGTTAAACGGTGCTGATAGTTCTGTTTAGTAAGATTTTGCAATTCATAATGAAATGTTTAACACCAGATCAATGCTCTTTAGAAACTTAAGGAGGTTTTTTGGAGTTACATTTCTATTCCAAAGAGCCACAAATCAAATCACAGCAACCTCAAAGTCAACTTAATCAATATATTTGTTCGAACTTAATGTATGCACCAGAGTCATGGCATTTTGGGTGCGTTCCACAACAAGATCCTTTAGCAAAGTATTTTCTCTGATTTTGTATAACTCATGTAAATACATAGTTTGTGTTTGGTGCTCAATTTGTATATCCGGAAGAATTTTTGAACTTTTCAAAATTGAATTTTTAAAATAAATCAAGTTGTTTTCATTTTATTCATTTAAAAAATAATTTAATTGCCAAACACTCATTCGCCAAGGACGATATACAAACAAAAATAATGAAACTTTCTTTTCAAAGTGAAAATATGAAAACAAAAAAGAAAAAATATAATTTCAAGATATTTTTGTAAAAGTGGCTTTCCACATTCCTCATGTGATGTATGTATATGGCTACATATACTATTTTTTACTGTTACAAGCGTTTTCTTGATTGCAACACTTCAAGAATTTGCATCTATGCCAAACGTGTTTCCTGGCAAGAAAAAAAAAAGTAAAGAAAAACTATTCAACGTGACTGACATCAAGAGTTATTGTGGTATCATTGCGCTTCCATTCACTTCTTCTTGCAACCAACCAACACCTCGCTTGACTTTCTGTCGCCCATCGCAAAGTGGTTCATAAAGAACATCAAATGTAACAAATACAGCTATGGTCAAAATAATAGAAACACTTGAGTAGAGAACTCATTTGCTTAGAAAAGTAAAATTTTTGGATAGAATTTTTAATCTGGAATTAATTTTAAAGTATTACACGGGTGGGTCACGAGAATAGGTCTAAAAAAAGATGGGTTTTTATAAACGTAGTAGGCTGAGTGTGATTAACAGCACTATTATGGTTATCAAATATCAACACGATATTTGATAATAGTTGATAATTATCAACAAAATTAATGAATCGGTATTATGGTGATCAATTATCAATATTCTTGATAAATAGTGAATTAAAAGATCTATTGTGAATAGCTTTATTGATAAACTCGGTATTACGGCTATCAAACATACATATTGATACCCATCAAATATTCTATCAGCTACAAAATCTTCGTTGACAAATGTATCAAATATTCGTAAATGGTAAAGAATTGTAATTTAAATACGATTTATAAAAGTTTTTTTGTAGTTTTTATTGAATACCTATACAAATTGAAGAACGGAATGCCTTCACTAGAATTGTCGTTTGAAGGCAATTGTACTGAGGATCGAAGGTTTATCGTGCAAGCTAAAATAAGTAAAGTAACTCAAAATATTTAAATAAGGTATAATATTTTTTTTTTATTTTCAAACTTGTATCAGATTAAAAACAAGCCGAATATTGTCTACTAAATTGTTCTTCCTCCATTTATCTGATATTGATCGTTCAATTTGTGGAGCATGCCTAATGTATCAAATTATCGCAGCCCGTAAACAGTTTTTATTTATATACAGCTTATAAATTGTTTGGTATTTTTTTTTTGTATTGACAACAAACATTTTAAAACAACCATTTTAAAACGAAATGTCTTCGGTAGAATTGTTGTTTGAAGGCAACTATGATGAGGAAAGAAGTAGTAGGCAATAAGGTTTTCCATTTTTACTCTAGGTACTTAATTTGATTCGTTTCCAGATTCATACAAAATTTCCGACTTTCGAAACAAGCCTTGCTAGATGTATTCACCGATATTGATGATAAACTTAAACCGATAAAAAGTCAGCAATCCATCCCAAATATACTCAAGCTAGCAGCTGTTTTAAAATTCTTTGCTCAAGGAAACTACCAATTGAGCATTGGGAATGACTTTAATATTAGTATGACACAACCAACGGTGTCTGTCATCCTTAGTGAACTGCTAAGTATTTTGGAAAGACACATTTGTCCGAAATTGATTCAATTTAACTATACCCAGGAAGAAGAACGTCGGGCAAAAATATACTTCTTCGAAAAAAGTAGAATTCCAAATGTGGTCGGAGATATCGATGGAACGCACATAAAAATAATGTGTATTACAATAGAAAGGGCTATTATAGTATAAATGCGATGCTTGTTAGTTTTTTTTTTACTATAGGCAATAAACGATTATTATTTATTTATTTTTTTTTTCTTAAGGTTTGTGATCACTTAATGTACATCAGGTGTGTAAATGCAAAACATCCATGGTCCTCACATGATGCTAGCGTTTGGAGTATGTCACAGCTAAAAGTAAAGTTAGAAGGCTCTTATCGTAATGGAAGAACCAACTTTCGAATTCTTGGTGACGGAGGATATCCTCTTTTACCATACTTAATTACACCATATAGGAACGTTGAAGAGAGTTCCTTGCAAGCAAACTTCAATAAAAAACATGCACAGGGTCGAAATATTATCGAACGCACTATTGGTGTTCTGAAAAGTAAATTTTGGTGTCTTTTGCAAGCGTGAGGACTACATTGCACCGCAAAAAAAGCAACCAAAATATTTTACGTATGTGTAAAGTATAGATATGAAAATCCTGAAGCTATCGAAGAGGAATCCAAAAATGTCCTTGGAAACCATGATACGAGTATGTTAGATGATTCTGCAATGTTCACTGAAGGCAGTCGGATAAGGGATTCAATAGCAAGATTCATGCAAACCGAATAAATAAAAGAAAAAGCATAACAAAATTAAAAATCTGTTGTTTTATCATTTTATTGTTCGTTTTTAAAAACAATTTATGTATAAAAAAACAAGATACATATAACAAAAGCTTAAAAAAAAAAACATAACATAGCAAAGCACTGAGAGTTCATACATTGCTCAAAAGTAAAAAAAAGTAAAAAAAATATCCATTATAACTAACTTAACTGAAATCACAAAAGTTCACTTATTTTAGCACTTAAAACATAATTAAACTAGCACATTGGAATTCATAACATTATGCTTTGCTTGCTTAATTTCCAAAAGTTGGTTTTTTTAATTTTAATTTGGTTTTTCTATCGTTTTATTTGCTTTTAATATTTTCTTTATATAGCTGCAACTTTTCTTTTTTAATTTTAAGTAATTCACTTTGTTTCTGTATTTTTAAATTGTAAGTTTTTTTGGCATAATATTCAGTGTTACGAATGTTAAAATTAGCCAAATTAAAACACTCACTCTTTGCCACTTAGCTGAGTCCCGTTCTGGAGGCCCCAAGCTATTCAGTTCCAGAGCGATGTCTTCCCATTTTTTGGTTAGGACTGGCTTAGTACAAATGCCTTTTGCAACCTCAGGATTTTCCTGCATTAGTTCAACAAGCCTTTCTATTTGTTTTTTTGTTGCTAACTATTCTACTCCTAAATAAGCAAAATATTATTAAGAAAAAAGAGAAATTTATTTAATAAAAACAACTTTCATTATTCCGCCAAAATTATTTATAGACCAAAACACAAGAACTCAACACAAATGACAAACGTCAAACACCAAACAAAACCTATTCACAATCGTATATTGATTAGTATTCACAATGGGTGAAAAATTATCATTTGACTAGCTGACCCGGCAGACTTCGTACTGCCTCAATCGATAAATAAAAGACCTAAACTTTTGTATAAATTAATTTCAAAACAAACAAAACGTATTGAATAAAAAAGCATTTTTTTAATGAAGCATGAAGTTTTATTATAATTTTCGACACATCATGTTACTTACTTTAAAAAAACAGAGTTTTCCTGAAATACTGGCTGTTTATAAGGTTTAAATTTTTATAAACAGGCACACAATGTTATGATACAGTTTGTTAATCAATTTAAAGCTTTCTCATAAAGTATATTTTTTGTTTTGTTTTTGTGGTGCGTAAATAAACAAAGAAGACGGTTTTCCGTCCATACGCGAAACAGGGAAACTCCAAGTTGATTCCGCAAACTTCTAAAGACTGTCCTTGCGATTTATTTATTGTCATCGCAAAGGCCAGACGTACTGAAAATTGTTAGCGTTTAAAATCGAATGGTAAATCCGTTGGAATCATCGGTATTCGCGGGATCAAGACATCCTCTCCTTTGTATTTTCCTTGTATGTTGCCTTAATGACGTTATTCATCAGCTTTTTCACAGCCAGTCTTGTTCCATTGCATAGTCGAGGTTGATTAATGATACGCAGCATGATGACAACTGATCCTACTTTTAACTGCAAATTGTGAGGTGGTAATCCAGGCAATTCCAGTGCATTCAAAAACTCCGTGGGATAGTTGACTACGTCATCCTGGTTCATAACGGTGTCGACTGATTTGAAGGAAACCAACTGTCCTCGAAGAAAATTCTGAATGGTCGCATTGAGATCGTTGACATCTTTATTTTTCGCTGCCAATATTACTCGTTCACCCAGCCAATTATGGTTATTGAACTTTTGCGCTATATCTGGGAAAACACGATGAATAAGCTTCTCTTTTGAATCTGTGATGTGACAGAAATCTCTGGGTAATGTGATGAATCCGGTCTTATTATTTCCAATATCTAACAACTGCTTCGCAAACACATTTGCAGTTTCATCATGTTGCAAAAATACTCGCATGTTAGTTGTTAATTGGAGTGTCTTTACGTACTGCCACAAATTCGATGATTTTAGGCATGCATTTAGTTTATCAGCAACAGTTAATTGGGGAATAACTGGAAGAGTCTGACGAAAATCAACTGACAACAGAATCATGGCCCCACCAAAAATATTTTGGTTGTCACGAAGATCTTTCAATGTTCTGTCCAGCGCCTCCAGGACCTCTTATGGGCCATTGTGCATTCATCCTAAACAATTAATTTGCATACGTGTAGGATCTTAGCCATTGCGCTATTTTTGGCGATGTTGCAAATTGGTGTTTCGATGATTTGCATGTTTAATGGTAATTTCAAAGCAGAATGCGCAGTTCGTCCGCCTTCTAGCAGAGTCGCAGCTATTCCAACGCTAGAGCAACATCATTTCGCAATCTGATCGTTTTTTCGGTTCCTCCGGGAGCATGGGAATAAATTCCACCAGATCCACTGTTCACAGCTTCTATCAAAGTGTCGTACGCAATTCTTTGTTGTTGGAACATTTGTACGAACTGTCATCTCTATACTTAACCCACAAATCTTTTGGATTCGAGGGGAAACATGTCGATATGATAATCGCAAACAATGTACGAATTCGATGCGGCGAGGAAGATATTACGGAATCCTTGAGCGTATCATCCAAGTAAATGTAATAGTTGGCATGCCTCATGGTAAGTCGCACACAGCTGTCCATCAACTGTTCTCAATGGTTTGAACACGAACATTCACCAACAACAATCGCAAAGCGCACGCGAAGACTATTTTCATACATATGATTGAATTTGAACTTTATGCAGCGGTAATAAATTGCAAATTGACTCTTTGACGTTAGGAACACACTTAAATTGCTTAGACAACAGTGAGTGATTATAATTTAATATGTACTTTATTGAATAGCAATAAAGTTCAAATTGACTTTAGAAAACGTTTGTATTTGAAATAGAAAAGGGCTGTTTTTAGGGTGTTCCCGGAAATTATTCGATTTTTTCTCGCCTTTTAAACCTTCCCTAGACCTCCACGAACATTTCAAGACTAAGATAAGATAAATCCGATCAGCCGTTCTCGAGTTTTAGTGAGACTAACGAACAGCAATTCATTTATACAATATATCTAGATACTCATAATACCAAATTACCAATAAATTGATAGAAGTTATCAGTTATCAAATAATTGATAGTTGATAGCCATAATAGGGCTGTAAGTCGGAAAGGTCTCATTGGATCCGTTAGATAATGCCATTTAAATTTCACAATGGAGCAGTGGAGTGTCCTTCGCCGTGTGTTCGCGTACGACTCATTTGTCAAAAACAACGAATCGGTTGTGAAAGTACAGCGTGCATTCGGAATTAATCTTAGCATTGGCCAACACGGTTTCCGATCGGAAAACAATTATGAGATGGGTCACTACTTTTCAAACAACGGGAATAATAAGCCACCTTGCCCCTACGTACTGTAACAACTCCCAAAAATACGGAATGGGTAATGGCTGAAACTTAAACACGCTTTAACTTCAACTTCGGCTTCGTCTGCGTTTCGATGGGCCTGCTTCGAGGTTGCTTTGAATGACATTTCTAAAATGACACTTCTGTCATTAGCAGCTGTTATTTTTTCTCAAAAGTTTATTTTGATTTTTCGTCTAGTAAAAGATAATGATTTTTGAAATGGAAAAAATTGAATTTATCGCGGAAGTAGCTTTCACAGCCTATCGTATGGGTATGTTCAGCTCATGGAACAAGAAGAAGCGCATACTGAGTTACGTTAGTGGGTCCGGGAGCACAATCTACGGAGTTCTTCAATGTATGAGGAGTTCTTCGAAAACTCATTTTCTGTTCTACAAAAATAAAACGTTTTCAAGAATACATTTTATAGTTATTCTATGTATATTTCAATAACTTACCTTTTAACTTTTTCTAATAAGAATAACCAATGAAAATCCCTTCAAAAGCAAATGACAGCTGCTGAGCTGTCAGACAAAGCAAATGTTCATCAAATTTGAACTAGAGCTTCCATTTGGAGTCACATTACGTAACATTTCGTTCTTTTCCCTGCGATTGTCCAACGAAACGTGAGTTCAAAGCTTCATTGTGATAGCATGCATTGAACTCCTGTGGCTGAATTCGTAAACGTCAGGCGAAGCCGAAACTGAAGCGTGTTTCTGTTTCAGCAATAGGGGCCACTGTTCTCCAAAGTCCACGACGCTCGGTGCATAAACAAGCTCAGGATTTACAAATTAATCGTTCTTCGCTTGGACGCATCGTCAAGCGTGAATTGAACTTCCATCCTTATAATTTGACAATTGTTCAATAGTTGAAACCCACCAAACGTTCAGAATTTGCATTATAGATACTCTCGTTATTTGAGGTGAATGAGATATGCAGTTTTTTATGAGTGATGGAGTGCATTTTCATCTCGACCGTTTTGTAAATAAGCAAAACTCCCGTTTTGAAGATACATATGTATTGGCCTCCTAGATCACCTGACTTGAAGGTGTGCTATTTTTTTGTGTCCGTACGTCCGTACGTTCGCGACGTTTTTTTCGTCGTCCATAGCTCAAGAACCAGAATAGATATCGACTTCAAATAAATGTTGTTATACAGATAATAAGGCAGAAAGATGCAGAAAGGGCTCTCAAGAAAATTGCGTGGGTGGTTTTTTTTACCATAGCAGTTTAAAAAAAGGTGAAAATTTTGGTTAACCCTAAATATCTCATGAACCAATGACGCTAGAGACTTGAGTTAAATTTTATATTATATATTGTAACGTGATACAAAAGCAGTATATTTTTGAAAAAAATCCAATTAACGGTTTTATTTTATAAATCAAAAAAACTGAAAAAAAAAAATTTGTCACCTCGAAAATTTTACGACTAAAATATGATTTCATCTCCAAAAACAATTTTGTGCAACGAAAAATAATATTTTAGACATCTGATAAAATTTTGAGAAAAATTTAATTGACAGTTCTTTTTATAAAAATAAAAACCTTATAAGAAATATTGTTTTCAACATTCTGAAAAATGTTGAGAAAAATCGAATTGACAGTTTTTTTACAAAAAATATCCCAACAAAAAATTTTTTTAAAGTTGGTAAAAATTGATTTTCGACTCAAATATCTTTTAAAAACTTTGAGATATTGGCTTTAAACAACTTTTATCTTTCAAAAAATATTGTTTTCAACATTCAGTAAAATTTTGAAAAAGACAGTTTTTTTTACAAAAAATTAAAAACCGAAAAAAAAAAAATTTTAAATAAAAAAAAAATAAAAATTTTAAAATATCTTTTCAAAAATTTGAGACAATGGCTTCTAACTAATTTTAACTTATAAGACATATTGTTCTCAACAATAGGAAAAATTTTGAGAAAAATCGAATTTACAGTTTTTTACAAAAAATAAAAACCTAAAAAAAAATGTATAAAAGTTGATAAAAATTGATTTTCGACTCAAATATCTTTTCAAAAACTAGATTATAATGGCTTCCAAATAATTTTATCTTAAGAGAAATATTGTTTTCAACATTAGCAACATTAGGAGAAATTTTGAGAAAAATCGAATTGACAGTTTTTTTTACAAAATATAAAAATCTAAAAAAAAAAACAATACTTAAACTTGGTAAAAATTTACTTTCGACTCAAATAGCTTTTCAAAAATTAAAAATATTGGCTTCAAACTTATTTTATTTCACAGAAAATATTGTTTTCGATGTTCAGTAATTTTTTATAAAAATCCAACAGTCAGTTTTTTCATAAAAAAATAAAATCTACAAAAAATAGTACGGAAATTTGGTAAAAATTGATACATATAGACAAACTTTTAAGCAAGACAAATCGACAGACGGGATGGGAAGTTATCACTGTGGGTCGCATTCCAGCCTCTTTTTTTTTATATTGTTCTCGCACTCAAGGGGATATGAACATTGAATACCCCTAAGAGATACCGATGCACATTGGTTTTGAATGTCTGCACATTGTAATGAGTGGGAAATATTGAGGATGGTAAAGCATTCCACATTCGTGTAGTGCGACTAAAAAAAGAATCACTTCACTTAACAGTACATTCAAAATTGGTCTCAATGATAAACTGATGACGATGAGTATTCCTAGAAGTACGTGTAATACGGTTGAATTGTTTGAGAGGGAAATAAATCTGGCTATTTTACTAGAACATTGCTTATGAAAGTAGCGATAAAATATTGGCAGACATGAAACCTTATGACGGGCACTCAAGGGGTTATTAATACCCTTAATATGTTTAAAGTTTAAACACAATGCGAGCTTTAAGAAAATAGGGTTGTAAGAAGAGTATATCAAAATGATAGGGAAAAACAGAGCTGGGTAAAGCATTCCACATTCGCAATGTGCGGTTAAAAAAAGAATCTCTACAGTTGATAACACGTCAAAAATCGAGCTCAAGGTTAAACTGATGTGCATTCCCAGAAGTACGAGTATTACGGCTGAAATTTTTTTTTTTTGGGGGGGGGGGTGAATGCAACTGGCTAATTCGACAGAATACTGTTTATAAAACCATTGGTAAAAGAACGAAAGGCATGAAACATTGCGGCGATGTTCGAAATTGTTTTGGTTATAGTTCTATCGCTTATCGTTTTCAAATCTCTTTTATGGAACCAGTCCAAAATACTTAAACTTGTTTGAGGTTCACATGCCCAAATAAATAAAATAAATAAATTAGGTGGCGCAACAGTCCGTAGAGAACCAGGGCCTAGTGACTTACAACTCTCAACCATTTCCTGTGTGCGAGTAATTGCAGGGATGGAGGGGACCTACAGTTTATATGCCGAATCCGAACGGCTAATTTGAGAAAGCACTTTTCATCACAAGAATTACTCTTGGAGAATTTGTCAATTCCTCGCAAGAGGCAGTACCCGTGAAAAAAACTTTAGGTGACACAGGCAGGGATCGAACCCAAGACCTCTCGCATGACAGTCCAACGCACTAACCATCACGCGACGGGTACTATTCACATGCCCAAATATAGGAGTTATATTTAAGTTTTGAACGAATCAAGGCCTTGTAAATTACAGCCAGATCAGAAGGGGTGAAAATTTTCTTGCACCGTCGGAGAAATCCTAAGCACCTAGCAGCATTTTTGGAAATATGGAATATGTGATCCCTAAGAGGTGATTTTTGATACACATACCGAGTACTGATCGACTGGAGACAGCATATAGTTTTTGAATCATTAAATTTTACACGGTTTTAAATTCCCCATTGGGCAATGCTGTCGAGATCGGAATTTAATGACCTTAACATATGCTGCCGTTGAAATTCCACATCCGAAGGACAAGGATGTGAACAGCGCAACAGTATATTGGATTTGAAGTGACAGACCTTCGGCTCAGCCGGAATTCGGCCAAAAAAGCAACATTCGGCCAAACCTTCGGCTGAAGAATCCGTTTATTATATCGAGCATCGTAGTAGGCGCCGAACAAAATTTCAAGTTTTCAATTTTGCCTGACACCTTTTGCGCATCGTTTGTGGAATGGAGAATTTTTGACTTTTTTTCGACCTTAGGTTTTGGCTTCGGCCGAAGATTTTTTTTCAGCCTAATAATTAGGATTCGGCTTCGGCTGAAAATCGACCTTCGGTCGAACACTAGTTAAAAGCTGTCGGGCTACAATCGGCTTAAGGAGGACACTGTGCACACTGCTGTACAAAATGTTTGCAACCGAAAAATTTACACAAAATCGGGATTAAATTTGCCTACTCGTTGTTTTTATTCAACTTCGACAAACTTTTTTCTGTGAGGTTATTTGAAGGGTAAAAAGTACATTATACAAAAACCCATCAATATCCCATAGCTGATAAAGAAGATTCGTTCTGAAATACTGGATCCCATATGTCCTGAAATACAGGAGCCCAGATGTCCTACGAAGTGTTATGGAAAACTCAGAGACTCGTCTCTGTGAGCACGAAACTGGTGCTCATTTGATGGACATTATTCAATACCTAGCAAAAAAATAAATCTCCGTAAATAATTCTATGTGATTCTAAAATAAATTGTAAAGAAAAACTTGCATCTATAAAAGTTGTTGTGACCTTATATAGACCGTATTGTCTCTCCATGTCCTTTTTTAAAAATTGAAATTTTGGAAACATTATCGAATTAATTACCATTTTAAAATTAAAAGGTTTAGTTTTAAATGCGTCATATAAAACAAATGCTAAGGACAAAGTAACTAAAGTGTCCCTATTATTTTGGACATAACTGTATATATCGAAATACATATGCATACACTAAACCCATAATATGTACATATATGTTTTATGTTAGTAGCAGTGGTGGTGATGTTGGTAACAGATCGTCCTTACACTGATTACTTTCAATGAAGAGAAAAATAACAATGTCACACATTTTTGCACTTTGGCCAAAGCTAAAATAAAAATAGAAGAACAAAACTAAAAAATGTCGACTACGTCGACAAAATGCTCCTTTTTCTTTTGGATGCATCCTTTTTTCAAAATAAGAATCATAGATATGAGAAGAGCTTGTATGCATTTCTGAACTTTAAAAAAAAAAAAAACTTTTACTTACATGCTTGTTGGGGGAGGATAAGGGTGAGGTTGAAATGGGTGGGAGGATAAAGTTTAGGTTTCAAATCGAGGTCAGACAAGGACAATACTTCATCTCCGATCCGATGTTTTCTTTTTATTTGTTCTGTTTGCATTCTTGCTTTGCAATAAGATGTATGTGTGTAGGTACTTCAAATCGGACGGGAAAGTCATTGATCAAATTTTGAAATATTTTCAATAAGCATCTGATGACGTCAAACAAACATCAAATGAATAAGAAGGAAAATATGCCACCCTCTGAATAAAGCTTAGTTAGGTTCTTCATAAATTATAATTAAATGTCTGATATAAATTTATGTGAAAACATAAATCTATCTGTAAAAATCAATTTCTGGAATTATTAGAAAAATTATTAAGAACAACCAACGCTGGAAAACAACCAGGAACTAGTTTTGGAGTTTTGATTTTGAATTCAGTAAAGGGGTTGAGAGCTTTTCAGATTTTAAATTTTCATTTTTGAATATATTTGCATTAATCTTTGAAACAATTTGATTTGAGCAATTGTTAAATGTGAAATTTTCAACTGGAAGATGGTGGGGCTTTTTTGATTATATTTTATCCATATTTAAAAGGATAGAAAATTTAAAGCCACTTTTAGGTATTTGCAAAGAAAAATATGACTTTGATTTTAAATTTAATTTTAGGCCAAGAGGAGTTATGGAAAAGGGAAACATTTGTATTTTCTAAGCTAAAAATAAAATGCACTCCGCTCCACTTGAATAGAAACAAACTTTTTTTTACTATCAGACCGTGCAGCGCTTTGGTAAATATATAAATTCACCTTTTTGTTTTAGTTCTTATAAGATAGATCTATTGCAAATAAAACTACATAGACAGAATAATTCAGAAAAATACCCTTAGCTTATTTTAACCACTTTTCTAATTACTTCATTAAAAACACTGTTTTTTTTTTTGCGCCACTTGAATAGAAACATTCGCTTAAATAAGGAAACAAATTAAAAAAATGCAGTAAAGAGGGTATTTTTTTTATTTAAAATTATATTTTAATAATGTGTGCTACCACCTTTATTTGAAATAACTTCAAAAACCCTGTTGGGAAGTGAATCATACAGTTATTTTAAGTAATTCAGTGAAATTGCACTCCATGCCTCTTTGATAGCAGCAGTAAGTGATTCTTTGTCATCATACTCTCGTCCAGAGTCGTACACTGTACGAACCATCCATCCCCATACGTTTTCTATAATATTTAGGTCCGGGGAGTACGGTGGCCATTGAAGTAAGGTAACATTTTTCTCGGCTATCCAACTTTTAATGATCCTTGCGTTGTGGATTGGCGCGTTGTCTTGTTGAAAAGTCCATGGTATTGGTCCAAATACATTGGTAACCTTGCAATATTTGCTTGTAGGAGTTTGCCGTCATTTGCAACGTGGGAAACTCCAGATCAACTGTTCCAAACCAGGAAATTCCCCCACACCATTAGATTTCCTTTCTCATGTCATGAAAATAGAAATTATACCCGTCCGGGCCATCTAAATTAAATTTTTTTTCGTCAGAAAATACCACTTTTGTCCACTCTTCCTTCCACGTCATATTCCTTCTGCAAAAATCATTTCTATTTTTTCGTCGTATTGGATTTAATGGTGGTTTTTTCTTCAATTTAAGGCGCTTCAAATGTTGTGACCTACGAATGACACGTCTAATAGTGTTAAGACTAGCTGCAATACCACTCTTCGCCTTGATTTTAGCAGCAGAGTCGCTTGAATTGGAGGCCAGCCTAATAATCTTTCTTCTGTCTGCTTCTGTTGTGGCTCTTGTTTGCCTGCCCTTCATATTTGTTCCATAGCTTTCTTTATTTCTAAGGTACGACCAAACAATTTTTACACTTCTTTTTATTTTGTTGGCAATTGTGCGTAGGGGAAGCTTG
The DNA here is from genome assembly GCA_920104205.1 of Eupeodes latifasciatus. Taxonomy (NCBI): domain Eukaryota; kingdom Metazoa; phylum Arthropoda; class Insecta; order Diptera; family Syrphidae; genus Eupeodes; species Eupeodes latifasciatus. The sequence continues at coordinate 336,711,841 of OV049924.1, read as the reverse complement.
TTTTCCGCGTATACTTCTATTTTGGCCTTTTCTGCAAGGTTCAATGGTTTTCCGCGGCCCATTTTTTCTTTGATCTAACAATTAATGCTTTTAATCTAAATTTCTATTACTAAAATAAGAATTTTTGTCGTAACCGTAACCAATAGAAACAAAACGCACACTGTTTCTATTCAGGTGGCGCAAAAAAACAGTGTTTTTTAATGAAGCAATTAGAAAAGTGGTAAAAAATAACCTAATGGTATTTTCCTGAATTATTCTGTCTATGTATGTACATAGTTTTATTTGCAATAGATCCATCTTATAAGAACTAAAACAAAAAGGTGAATTTATATACATATTTAGCAAAGCGCTGCACGGTCTGATAGTAAACAAAAAGTTTGGTTCTATTTAAGTGGAGCGGAGTGTATGTACATAGATAAAATTGAAATTTTCTTATTATTGAGATAAGTACTAGAAGTGTTTCAATTAATATTTATATTGTTTAATTCGTTGGATTCTTGCTTGATGAAAATGTTCTCTTTTTCTTGACTCTCAACCATTCCTGAGTAAGGGAGCATTTGAGGAATTGTTCATATTAAGGATAACGTGGAAAAAATTTGGAATTTTTAAATTCAGAAAAGGAAAGCCAAATAAAGATGTTTCACTATTAAGTATTGTGTATTTAAGCAGCATAAAAATCTTAATGTTTCCATTAATATTTGGAAGTGTGGTTTTGAGTAATAAGGAAAAAGGTATATGTACTTAAAAAAGTTTTAAATTAAGGTCACATTTCTCAAAAGCCCTATGAAATAAAATAGTAGTCATATTTAATAAAAGTTTGTCAAAATGTTGATCATAATTCATAAGGCTTTTGGACAAAATATCGATGTTTGAAATGGGAGCGGGTCGAAATGCCGTATTTTAAAATACTGTTTGCTCAAAATTCTGTATGATACTGTACGATAATGTATTATCATAATACTGTATGGTTAATATTCTGTATTTCAAAATCCCGTACATTTAAAATACTGTGTCTCAAAATGCTGTATTGTCAAAATACTGTATCTCATAATACTGTATAATACTAGAAGTTTTAACAGATCAATAAGTTTGGTGCAATTGTTTATGCAATCATTAATTATACCTAATAGGAACAATTCATGTACAAATGTGAGAGAGATACAAATAACTAAGAAGAAGAAAATGAGAAAGAGAAAATAAGAGGAAGATATCATTTATGTTGTTTTTGTTTTTATTATTTTAAAACCTATGAATTATCATAGGTACATATGTTATTGTTCAAGGGTAGTGTTTTAGAACGTTATGCTAATAAAAAATTATTATGATGTTTTCTTAAAAAAAGTACCTATATCGTTTTGATAACGTAAAAAAGTGCACATTTTTTTGCGCACTTTTCCTTTCAGCATTTTAAAATACAGAATTTTGATATACAGAATTTTGAAATACTGAATTTTGAGATCCAGTATTTTGATCATACAGTATTTTGTATATACAGTATTTAAAAATACATTATTTTAAGACACGGTATTTTAAATACAGTAGTACCCGTCCTGATGGTTAGTGCGTTGGACTGTCATGCAAGGGGTCTTGGGTTCAATCCCTACCTGTGCCACCTTACTTTGCGAGGAATTGACAAATTCTCCAAGAGTAATTCTTGTCATGAAAAGTGCTTTCTCAAATTAGCCGTTCGGATTCGGCATATAAGCTGTAGGTCCCTTCCATTTCTGACAACATTACTCGCACACAGGAATGGTTGAGAGTGGTAAGTCACTAGGCCCTGGTCTGGTTCTTCATGGACTGTTGCGCCACCTAATTTATTTATTTATTTTAAATACAGTATTATGATCCATACAGCATTTCGAACCCAACCTGTTTTAAATAAGCTGCTGTATTGCAGGAATAATTTTGTTAACTTATCATAAGAAGTTATTGTAATCGGACCGATTTGTCGAATTGAAAATTTTGACATTTCTTGAAGTTTCAAGGTCTCAAGAATCTAAATCAAAGATTTTTAGAGAGATGTCTGTGTGTGTTTGTATATGTTCGTACGTTAGGGATAACATTTTTCGTCGTCCATGTCTCAAGAGCCAGTAAAACTATTGACTTTAAATTAATTTTGTTTTGCAGATGATAACATCGAAAGGTCTTTCAAAAAATTGAGTGGTTGATTTTCTAACTAAGTGAATTTAAAAAAAAAGTGAATATTTTAGTTGACCCCAAAGATTTCAATTAAATTGTATATTATACATAATGTGATACCAACACAATGTATCGAGAAGCAGTGGCAACTTTGCCAAGCAACAGGCACGCAAAGCAGCGCTGCAAAAAGTGCTGCTCAGTAAAACGAAATTCACAAGTACATAAACCTCGGCCCGAAGGCTGCAGAGATGAAAGTCTAAACATCATAGTTTAACCGCAGTCAAGGCTGAGGATATGGAAGGGCCACTTCTGCAGACTCTAGAATGGCGACGACAAACCGAATTCCGCTATTAGGCAAGATGATCTGTTTAATATATAGACGACAAAAGCTAACAATCCCGTCTTCTCGACTTAGACGAAGTATACAGATTGCCATATCTAAACTGAAGTCCAACAGAATCACTGGAGCAGATGGCTTGATTGCCAAACTTTTTAAAGGAGCTGGAAATAATTTGGTAAGGAGCATGCACCATGAATGGAACCTCAGTATTGTTAGCCCGATAGTAAAAAACGGAGTCCCTCAAAACTGCATCAACTATATAGGAATTACTCTACTTAACATCGTTTACAAAATCTTCTCTGTCGTAATATGTGAACGTCTAAAGCCCGTCGTAAACAACCTGATAGGTCCTTTTCAGTGTGGCTTTGGACCAGGAAACATTCACATTACGGCAGATCCTAGAAAAAACCTAAGAACAAATAAATCGACACCCACCATCATTTATTTAAAAACCTTTATGATGCTCCATAAATGTTGAAAACAAGTTAACCAAAATGTTTAATGTTTAAAAAGGCTTTCGACTAGGTGATGCGCTGTCATGTTTTTGCGGCTTTCGTGATTATTGAAACAGAGTCTGCAAAAATGGGGAAAAAAGTACATACTGTCATCAAGAAAGAATCTAAAAGACAGTTTCTTTTAGTAAAGCCCTTTCTCGAGCAACCAAAGTGTCGCTTTATAAGACCCTTATTATCCAGCATTGACTATGGCAAAAGCGAATGAAAGCACCTTGAGCCGTTTCGAGAGAAAATTATCCGGCCGGGATAGTCTTCAAACCAACAATATCATTAAGCAATATATGTTTTTTAATGAATTAATAATAGTGTTGGCCAAGATTTCAAAGGATGTTTTTTGGGTTTTTAGAAATTTTGTAAAAAAAAAGCTTCTAAAAATGTTTTGTCAAACATGAGAACCAAAGCTATCTACTGTCAAAGGCTGTTTTCAGAAAGCGTTCAATAAAATCCTATCGACCCGTTTCTACGTGACCGTATCTAAAACAGAAAAATGTTTGAAGTCTTTGAGAAAACAAACATGAGATGAACAAAACAAAAGTTTTTATGATTAATAGGAAATTTATTAAGCTTTCATATTAATTAAAATAAAAACACTTTCAAAATTGCACTTTTTTTCTAAAAAAAATCATTAATTTAAGACAGGTATTCAAAGAAACAATGTTTGAGTAGAAGGAGATTAATTTCTTCTTAGAAGGATGCTAACTTTTCTTAGATACTTCAATTATCATTTGAGTTGTTATATTGAAGCCTTATTTCAAAAACTTTGTCGCTAAGTTTGCGTATATACATACCATTGAAAACTCAAGGATATTAAACAGATCCGATTTCCAAAACCAAGCTCTATTTCCTGTTCCTCATTTAAATAAACAAAAAAATAATAAAAAAAAAAAAAAACGTTTTAACTTATTTTGTAACTGAAACCTCTAAAAATGAAACATCTGTCGTCTTCTGCAATATACAGAAGTTAAAAATACCAAAACAAAACAAACCAAACCGAACCAAACTAAAACTTTAAAAAATATATATATATATTAAAATTACCTCAAGCTTATGCAAAAGCTGAATTGAAAAAGTGCAACTTTTCCGCGAAGATTCTCAACGAAAACGAACAAACGGACGTGAGTAGTTTTTATTTTAGATCATTTCTTTTTATTTTATTCACGTTGTGAGTTTTCCCACAACTTTAAGGGTTGCATCAGCATCACTGACTTTTTTTCTCGTCTTATTTCCTAACCCGATTTACCACAGCCTACAAATGTAGGTAGGGTAGGAATATGCGATGCGCTGTGCTGTGCTGTGCTGTGTGCCAACTGACAAAATATTGTTGAAAAACTTTAAGACCATTTTCTACTTCGTAATCCTTTCAACAAAACTGCTTCCATTCCTCCAACAACTGATGTTCGCTCGGTGAATTTTTGAAATAGAAAAACATAAAATTCAGAAATAAAAAAAAAAAAAAAAACGGAACAATGAAAATAAAATTTAGTTTAGGAAGCCTTTCGCACAGCTGGAATTAGCAAACATGAAAAGTCAAAAAATCATTCAACAAACTGTGCCTGTCGGTTGCAGTTTTTATTTTTTAATTTTTTATTTTCACTTCACCAGCAGCGGTACAGCCAACATTTGATGCTCCTGAACATGAAGTTTTTCACGACGAAAAAAAGAAGCTTAAAAACGGCGAAGGAAAAACTAAGAAAAAACAAAGAATTCACAGTCACACTAAGTGTGCATGTTAACGAAGTGAAATTATTCAATTTGGATTTTGTTTTAGTTAAGTGAAATACAAATAAATTCTAAACACTCGATCTATCATACTTATGAATTTATACTTCAGGGAAGTTTCAAGCCTAAACTTAGAGTATGTATATTTTGAGTCTCATGGTCTTCAAGAGTTAGTAGTATGCTAAGTTAAAATGTTTGCTAGATTTCGACAAGACAGGGTGGTTGACACCCAAACACGAGTCAAAAACAGATAACATATCGTCGGCTTAGAGTGTAAACTTGCTTACTACACTTTTGAGAGCAATTGAGTAAGGTATGCAATTTGAAAGATATTAGGAAAGCGCATCGTCTGACGTCAAAATTAACGCTCACTTACACTTTTAAGTTGAAGAAATCGCGTGATGAGTAAAATAGCTAACTCGATATTCCATATCAGATTGTCATAAATCAACAGATATCTCCTTTAAAAATTAGAAATTCTGGTATTCTCTTAACATGAAAGAGTAGCTGCATTCTTGATTGCATGGTTGACCTTCAAATCACTTGAAGTTGACATGAGGCTGATTAAGGTGATGATAAAAAACCTAATGCAATATAGGTCAGTCTGAATAAGAACCGTGTTATGTACCTAGTTACATTCTGTTAGTGTAATTGATAGGAATTCGATTGAACTACGCATTATTATTTAAGACTTCTTGGTGTCAATATAGAAGAGGTTTGTTGAATTTTTATACCATACAAATTAAAATAATAAATTTTAATAATATTAAGATAGCTTGAAACAGATTTTTTTGATGCAAAAATGTACAATCTTCGAAGCAAGAGCATTGCCGATGAGGCTTTTTGTCCTAACATCCAAAAAGAAAATAAACAGCCGGAGCAACAAACTTCTAATTCCCGTGTTAGCAAAAAACAAGCATGACCGCAGCTTGAAAATTATGAAGTTTTGAAGTCATTTATTCCAAAAAGATTATTCAGAGGTAAAAATTGGGTTTCGACTAAAAATGTAGTTAACAAAAACAGATTTCGAAATCAAACTATTTCATTATATGCAAAATATTGTTGGTAATTTTTAAATTTTTATGAATAATTCAACTGACAACTTTTTTAACAAAACACGAGAACCTATAAACCTTTTAAGCAAGACAAATCGACAGACAGTTCTCAGTGTGGGTCGCATCCCATCCTCTTTTTTAAAAAAAATATCATTTCTTGTTCGAAAAACATTCGAGCTGACAAATAATTTTTTAATTTTTTTTATTTGTATAAAAAACCGTTGATTTTTTTTGTTCAAATTATTCTTACTTGATACCACATCACATTCTATAATATTCAATTTTGTAAGATATGTGGTTTAAAGTCCTTTTTGCGTCTTTCGATGATATTATCTGTAAAACAAAATTTATTTATAGTCTCCATATATCTAATGGTTCTTGGAATCTTGCACTACAAATTATAGATATCTTGCTAAAAATCTTTGGTTTAAATTCTTAATTTCTTAATTTCTAATCTCGATTTTGGTTAATTTTTTAAAATAAAAAAAATAAAAAAAAAACTGATTTTATACAGGATCCGGTAAAAAGATCTCCCATATTTTAAAAGGCAATGACAAATAAATAAACAATTTGACAGAAAAATTGTATTGAATTTTTTAAATAAAATACTATGCCATTTTACATTAAATAAAATAATTACTTAGTTTTAAACATTATATCCGTTAAATATTGTCCTCTATTATTAATACATTTACGAAGCCTTTCCCGGAAGTTTTCTATTGCTCGTTGAGTCATTTGTGGTGTAATGGCTGCCACTTCCTGAGTGATTGCCTCCTTAAGTGCTTCAAAAGATGGTGGGCGATGAGTGTTGCCATGGGCCTTTAAATGACCCCAAAGAAAAAAATCACAACGTGATAAATCGGTGGTGGCCAGGTAATGTCTCCTCGTAAAAAAAGAAGATGCCCTGGAAACATCTCTCTCAAAATGGTTAGTGAACGCCGTGAAGTGTGTGCTGTGGCTCCATCTTGTTGGAACCAGACTTCTTTGTGGTGGATAGTAAACTGATTTAAGTTTGGTTGGAGGAAGGTCTCAATCATGTGACAGTAGCGATTCGCATTAACTGTAACTTTTTGCCTATTTTGTTCGAAAAAATACGGACCTAACACACCAAATTCAGCAACAGCACACCAATCTCACACATAAGGGCTGTGAAGTGGTCGCTGATGAATTTCTTGAGAGTATCGGAAATTTTGTTTATTTACAGTACATACCCGATAAATGGAAATTGACCTCGTCAGACGAAATTAAAACAGCACCAACGCAAATGTTTTGAAGAAAATCTTCACAAACAGTTCTGCGAATTTCAAATTCTCTCTCACTTAATTCTTGTGCGATCATCATTTTGTAGGGATGCATATGAAGATGTTTATGATTACTAAAAAACGGCACGTAGACCTTTATCTATCTATACCCGGAACACCATTTTATCTATAAATAGCTTTAAATATAAACGTCCAAAAATACGGGAGGTTTTTTTGCCGGACCCTGTAGATGCGTTTATTGAATTAATAAAATACAATTATTTACATATCGTTCTGTATTTATATAATAATTTTTTTTTAGTAACTTTAATTATTTATTCATTTATTAGTCCATCTATTGATATTTTAAAACATAATTGTTCACTCATTAATTTAGTTATTTAGGTATTTATTTATTTGTTTGTTTATTTATACATATATATAATTTGTATATAAAATGTATTTAATATTTTGTTATTATTTATTTATTAATTTATTTGTTTATTTATTTATTTATTTATTTATTAAATTATTTATTTATTTATTCACATATTTATTTTTTATTTATTTATAAATAAATATGTATATTTATTTATTTATTTATTAACTTCCCATAGGAAGTTATTGTAATGGGTCCGATTTGTCAAATTGAAAATTTTGACATTTTTCGACGTTTCAAGGTACCTATAGTCGAAATAAAAGATTTTTAGAAAGACGTCTGTGCGTGCGTGTGAACGTACGTCCGTACGTCCGTATGATGTCCGTACGTCCGTACGTTCGCGACGTATTTTTCGTCGTCCATAGCTCAAGAACCAGAAGAGATACCGACTTCAAATAAATTTTGTTATACAGATAATAAGGCAGAAAGATCCAGAAAGGGCTCTTAACAAAATTGCGTGGGTGCAGTTAAAAAAAAGGTGCAAATTTTGGTTAAACCTAAGTATATCACGAACCAATGATGCTAGAGACTTGAATTAAATTTTATATTATATATTGTAACGTGATACCAAACAAGTATATTTTTGGAAAAAAATCCAAGTACGGGTTTTTTTATAAATCAATAAAACTGAACAAAAAATTTGTCACCTCGAAAATTTTACGACTAAAATATGATTTCATCTCCAAAACAATTTTGTGCAACGAAGAATAATGTTTTTGACTTCTAATAAAATTGTGAAAAAAATCTAATTGACATTTTTTATAAAAAATAAAAACCTAAACAAAACATTACTCAAAGTTGGTAAAAATTGAATTTCGACTCAAATATGTTTTCGAAGATTTAAAATTATGACTTCCAACTAACTTAATCTTATAAGAAATATTATTTTCAATATTCGGTACAATTTTGAGAAAAATCGAATGGACAGTGTTTTTACAAAAAATAAAAACCTAAAAAAAAAACAATACTAAAACTTGGTAAAAATTTACTTTCGACTTAAATATCTTTTCAAAAATTAAAAATATTGGCTTCAAACTTATTTTATTTCACAGAAAATATTGTTTTCTATAATTATTTATTTTTTTTATAAAAATCAAAGTCCGTTTTTTCATAAAAAAAAATGAAATCTATAAAAAATAGTACGCAAATTTGGTAAAAATTAATACATATAGACAAACTTTTAAGCAATACAAATCGACAGACGGGATGGGAAGTTATCAGTGTGGGTCGCTCCCAGCCCCTTTTTTTTTAAATTATACTCATTTGATATTACATCATATTATAAAGGGTGGTTGAATTTTAAGGGCCAAAGTTGATTTTGAATAAAACACAAATTATTTGAGAAATTATTGGCATTTCTTTTTATTATGATAATACTGGTATGTTTGAATTATGTATGGAACAAAATATCTGCCAAATGCCTGCCGTGACCTCGGCCGAACACCGCCATTGAATGGTCTAAATTTTCGATGTCGCTGAGGCATAATTAAGATTCTATGCCGTTAATGTGCCGAATTATCTTTTTATGTAGCTCTCGAATTAGTCTTGGCTTATCGACGTACAACTTTTCTTTCAAATAACTCCAAATAAAGAAGTACAACGGTGTAAAATCACATGATGTTCTCGGCCAATTGACATCGCCACCACGTGAGATGAAACGGCCATTGAATTTGTCGCGCAAAAGAGCCATTGTTTCGTTAACTGTGTGGGCAAGTGATACGGTCTTATCATTCACATTTACATCCATATCTCCAAATTCGGTCCATACAATAAAAAGTTCGTTATCATCTCACGATACCATTTTAAATTTTGAGCAAATAGATAAAATAAAAGTATTTTTCGAAACTATGGAAGTATTAAATTCTAGATTGGCTCAAAACTTCATATAAACACTCTTAACTAATAAGATTTTCCAAAACAAAAAAATAAGCAAGATACTAAAATAATTTAAATTGTATGTATAGAAGAGAAAGAGTCTTACTTTGCAAAATAATCATACAAATTGTTGTTAAAAGATATTTTGAGTTTAAACTAAGCCTTAAAAACCTGTTTTTTAACTTTCCATAGGAAGTTATTGTAATGGGTCCGATTTGTCAAATTGAAAATTTTGACATTTCTCGACGCTTCAAGGTCCCTAGAGTCGAAATAAAAGATTTTTAGAAAGATGTCTGTGCGTCCGTGTGTACGTACGTCCGTACGTTCGCGACGTTTTTTTCGTTGTCCATAGCTCAAGAACCAGAATAGATATCGACTTCAAATAAATTTTGTTAATAAGGCAGAAAGATGCAGAAAGGGCTCTCAAGAAAATTGCGTGGGTGGTTTTTTTACCATAGCAGTTTAAAAAAAAGGTGAACATTTTGGTTAACCCTTAATATCTTACGAACCAATGACGCTAGAGACTTGAATTAAATTTTATATAATATATTGTAACGTGATACCAAACAAGTATATTTTTTGAAAAAAATCCAGTTAACAGTTTTTTTTTATAAATGAAAAAAACTGAAAAAAAAAAATTTGTCACCTCGAAAATTTTACGAATACAAAATGATTTTATCTCCAAAACAATTTTGTGCAACGAAGAATAATGTTTTTGACATCTGGTAAAATTTTGAGAAAAATCGAATTGATAGTTTTTTTATAAAAAATAAAAACCTAAAAAAAAAACATTACTCAAAGTTGGTAAAAATTGAATTTCGACTCAAAAATCTTTTCAAAACTTTGAGATATTGGCTTAAAACTACTTTTATCTTTCAAAAAATATTGTTGTTAATATTCAGTAAAATTTTGAAAAAAATCGAATTGACAGTTTTTTTTACAAAAAATAAAAACTTAAAAGAAAATTTAACAAAAGTTGGTAAAAATTGATTTTCGACGCAAATATCTTTTCAAAACTTTGAGATATTGGCTTTTATCTTTAAAAAAAATTGTTTTCAACATTCAGTAAAATTTTGATAAAAAACTAATTGACAGTTTTTTTACAAAAAAAAAAAACCTAACAAAAAAAAAATACTAAAACTTGGTAAAAATTTACTTTCGACTCAAATAGCTTTTCAAAAATTAAAAATATTGTCTTCAAACTTTTTTTATTTCACAGAAAATATTGTTTTCGATATTCAGTGGTTTTTTATAAAAATCCAACAGTCCATTTTTTCATAAAAAAATAAAATCTACAAGAAATAGTACGCAAATTTGGTAAAAATTGATGTTCGGTTCTTGATATCTCTCAAATTAATTTAATTCATCTAATTAGTAAAAATTTAAGAAATGCTACTAAAATTGTTAAAAATTTGTTTTTCACTAAAAATCTATTTAACAAAACTAGATTTTCAAACTAAACTATTTCTTTATATGAAAAATATTGTTGGTAATTTTAAAATTTTTAAGAATAATTCAACTGACAACTTTTTTAACCCAACACGAAAACCTACAAACTTTGAAGCAAGACAAATCGACAGACGGGATGGAAAGTTTTCAGTGTGGGGCGCATCCCAGCCTCTTTTTACTTGCGACATATAGGAACTATATGACAAGTTTTGCATTCGTGCAAAATTTCGAACTCGAGATTTTAATCAAACATGATATTACGATGGTAGAGAAGTCGAAAAAAGTGGGTCCCGCGATTCCGTCCGTTCTGTTTTGTCTGTCTGTCCACGCTCCTACAGCCTAAACCATTGGGTCGATTGAGTCCAAACTTGGAAGTTAAGGTTTTCAGCAGATTCGCGTTAGGCGTTTTTTTCATTTTTTTTTTTAAGACCAAAACAATTTTTTTGGTCAAAAAACGAAAATTCGAATTTTCTCAAAAACAAACCGATAGATTTTTTTTAAATTTTCTCTTAAATTTTATTTTTAAACTTGGCTTCTTTTCATAAGAAAAACATATTTTTGTATTGCTCAGGAAAGGTACCGCTCATAGAACCGTTATTTTGTTTCTTAATTTTCTCAGCAACTTGTCAACCGATTTCAATAATTTTTTTTCTGAATAAGCTCTTATATTGCCTTAACAATATTTGATTATCAAAAGTGAAATTTTTTATTGTTTGGATTTTTAAAAAAATATTGAATTTTTTTTTCAAAATTCTATATCTCAAAAACGGGTCAACATTTTTTTACGAAATTCAAACGTAGAGCGTATATTTACAATCACTAAACAACTGCATACCAAAAATATTTTTAGAACAAAATTTAAAAATTTTATATATAAAAAATTAATTTAAAAAAAAAACGCTCTAACGATTTTCAAAAAAAAAAATTGAAAAATCAAGGGTTTTTTGATTTATAAAATGGCATCTAAATTTTTGAAGACAAACTTATTTTTCAGGTAAAGTTTTGAATCTTAAAATAGTTTTTTTTTTAAATTATTTTAACTGCATTAATTGTAATCCCCTCCCATCTCACCAGATCAAATCTTATACATGAGCCCGAAAGAGCGCATTACATTGACAAAACTTTTATTATATTCAGCCCTATCATGAATTCCATCGTAATCGGAAATTTTTACGAATCCCGAAAAACTGTATCATGAAATCCGTTCGTAGTGGAAAATCTCATACAATTTTGCATTACGAACGGATTTCATGATACAGTTTTTCGGGATTCGTAAAAATTCCGACTACGATGGAATTCATGATAGGGCTAATTACTATCTTTTATCCAAATTAGATAATGCATTTGGTACATATGTATGTATTGTTTATAACTATAACTATTGTAAATACCAATTCATTTCCGGGATGAGTTGTCCTAGGATGAGTTGTGTCTTGGGATGAATCGCGCGGTTTTTTTGACAAATCGAATAGCATTTAAATCTTTGAAGACAAACTTGTTTTCAAGGTATAATTTTAAATCTTATATAGGTGCTTTTTTAAACAGACTCTTTGCATACAGGAGCAAGTTCGTGCGACCCAGTCGTGCATTTTATTTTTTATTGTTTTTAGCCTTTTTGAAGCGACATTATTTAAAAACCCGATGTGATAGAAAATTTAAAGGCGATATTTGACAATTAAGGGCACCTTAATTCTTTAAAAAGGCATGCACTGGAGTTTTCCCTTTTCCTACAGACCCGGTTTGTTCATATTTTTGCACGATTTTTCCGATTGTACCCACATTTGGGCGATTAAATCGGCCGAAAAAATCACGAAAGCCCCTTTTTATAAAAAGCCTGAATAACTTTAACGCGTTGCTCGATTGTAAATCTTTTTCAAGGTTCAAATTGAATTAGTCTGAAGTGAAATGCAGAAAAAAATTTGCAGAGAAATTTGAAATATAATACAACATTTTATTGAAGCCGCTAGCTAACCAATTTCCTCTATTTATCATAACTTTACTCTACTACGAAAAATGATATCCTGAACGTACAGCCGAATCCAATTTGTGCTTTTCATGACAGGAATTTCTTTTAAAGGATTTGGCAATTCCTCGCAAGATTCAGTATCCGCGAAAAAACTTTTAGGTGGAATATTCAGGGATTAATTGCATACAAATATTTTTGTTAATATTTTGAAATCTTTAAGACACTTTTCTTACAAAAATCAAAGTTCTACCAAAAATACTGCTACATTGATTTAACTTAATAGATAAAAGATGCTGTAATTGTGAATGTTCACAACTTGAGAAAGCTTTAAAATCTGCGCGTATGTTTTTTCATACGAATCTTCTTTGAAGTATGTATAGAGTATTTATATATGTAAGTACATTGTGTTTAGTACATAAATATTATGTTACACATTCCAAAAACTAACCTTCCTTCTCAACTAATTACTTTCTTTGATTTTCCTAGAAATAGCACAATTTTCAAAATTTTACAGAAAATGTAAAATTTCTCTAAAATAATTATACTTTTCACTTAGAGGCAAACTAATTTTCAAGAATTTTCATAAACTGTTACTGACGTATGGATAGCTTTTAATTCACAGTACATCTACAAAAAGAAAGAAAAACAAATTAGAAAATCTTATAAATGCACAATTAAAACACTTTTTCTTACATTTTCTGTTTAGAAAATATAATCCTTAGAAATTTCAACTTAATTATAATTGCTTAGCACACAAGAACTCTAGATTAAAATTTTGTATTCTATAAAATTAGGCACAAAATATTCTTGGAAAATTTAAACTTTTTCTTTTTCTAACATATTCATTTCAGAAATATGAATTATTTTAAACAAAATAAAGTTTTTTCGGCTAACTTTTAAACACGCAAATACAAAGGATACCTTCTGTTTTTTCTTATGACCAACTTAAAATAATATTATCAAGCATCACTATTGTACATGTACAGTACATACTAGCTATAATGTATATATACGCAGTTGTTTTTGGAATGTACCAGTGTTTATACCTCAAAAGTGCCTTATCTTTCATAAAACTTTTTGAAGCTCTCAAAACTAGTCAAATATACTAATAACTCAACATATTCCTAGAAGAGTTGAGTAAGTGAGGAGAGTGAAATGGAAAAAGAAGTAAGAGTGATCTGAAGACATAGTTAAGCAAACAACAAAAAGTCTCAAGCTCAAGCTCAAGGAAGAATATACATATATAACTTATAGTACCGTCATATAAATATAAGTATGTATACATTTTGCTGGTGGATAAACTTTTGTGCAATATGAAGTGTGCAATAAGTTGCAGGTGCAACTTTCTACCTTTCATCTAAGGTATGTGCATTTAGCTGAAAGTCTTATATAAATGTATTGTATATACATATGTATGTGCTTAACCGCACCCATACTCACATCCACCCACCACACACTGCCAAGAAAATTGGCTTCTTTAATTTGATAAATAACTTTTCAGGCGGCAAATTAGAAAAGAAACACATATAGGGGATCAAAGGATCTCTCTGGATTGCTACGAGTATATGTGAAAGTTATAAAAGAAAAGATGCCAAGAATAACTGGATGCTGCACATAGTGGCGGGAAGAGAAAAAAGAAGTATGTGAAATATTAAAATAATATTCATGACATTAAGTCATGTGAGACTGAAAAAATACAAAAAAAAAATGAAGGATTATGTGGGTGCAATATGCAAAGACGTATAAGGACTCCAGGTTCAGGCACGAAGTGTATCAGGGGCCTATTTCAAATTTTGTGAAAAACTCGATAAATTTTAAATTTAAATTTTTCGCATTTACAAAATTTTAATTTTAATCTAAAGGGTAATTTTTTACAGGTATAAAACTTTGAAATTAACAAAACAGAGATAATTTTTTAAAGATCGATATGAAATTCATTTTATTCGAATGATACTGTGTAACACTTTGCACCGTACGTCACGTTTTCTTAAAATCACATTGATTGTTCAATTGATGAAAGTCAGCAATCATTGCTCCTTAGCGATCACCATTGAATGTTTCATGTTTTAGGAAGTACGCACCAATTATTTTAAAAAGTCAGTTTTTCTGGATATATCTGTCTCAATATTTATTTTAAGTTGTATATAGAAAATGGTGATATCTTTCGAATCTTGCAGCTGCTGGGAATCAAGGGTTGTTGTGTTTATCGTACCATAAATCGTTCGGTGATACTGGTTGAATAAGTGACCCCAAAAGATAATTCCGTCCACGCACTTTGAGGACTCCGCGAGCCATCAGAGTCGTGCAGGCTTGAATCAGATGAAAAGCATTAAGAAAACCGAAAATCTAGTCACAGAAATCTATCACTGGCATAATTAAAGAAGGCTTGGGAATCAGTGCCTACAAAAGACACACTGTATACACTGTATAGAATTACATTCAAGCAGAAACGTAACTTAAAATCTGGAGATGCGCTCAAACCAATGCTCACCGACAATTTCTAATCACTGATGGACAAAATTTTCATCGTTAAAGCAGCGTTCAATTAACAGAATGATCGAGTTTAAGCTCGGACATCAAGAGCCTCTTAAATGGTTCCAAGGTTTGTAAGAGGCCACCATCCTGCAACTTTAATTTTATGGTGGAGAGTGAGCTATCATGGATTGACAAACTGTCATTTTTGGGAAAAAGGAGTGAACATTACGGCAAAAGTTCAAACGAATGTTTTGGAAGATGTCGTAAGGCATCTCAGTTAAACAATGTTCGAAAATAATAAGTCGAAATTCTGGCTCACAGGCTAAAACCACTTAAGAGTTGCCCAAAAAAAAATAACCAGACTTCATATCACCGTAATATTGGAAGGCTGAAAGTACCTTTGGATTACAATCTGTGGTCCATTTTACAAGGAATAGCCTAGTGTACTCGATACCCAAATATTACATTGTTAAAGTCATTTCTTGTTCGTGAACAGTGTGAACAATTTTACAATGTATGAGATGCTAGGGCGGATTCAGGCTTTAAATCAGGGGGGGGGGGTCATACACTTAACATAAAGATGAGTTTTTGTTTTCTTAAGGAGGTTGACAAAATTTAAATAACATCGTGTGTATCTTAACCTTACATTTAATTATTTCAAGGGCTAAAGTGACAACTTTAGTTACTAGCTTATACTTTAGAAGACTGTGTTGTGCAGCAAGATATGGTCTAACTATTTATAAACTCCCTAAATATGAAAAAATTCCAAGATTTCAACAGGGTTCTAAATTTGCTGTATATAAGAATTAAAATACAGGTTTTGGTGCATTTTACGCAGAAATGTTAGAAATTGTGTGGAAACGTAGCTCAAATTTGGGAATCTATTATAACTATCGTTATCAGTCTGCTTACTCAAAGATTGGAGCTGATGCTAGAAGACAAATTCTAAAAAATTACTGTTTTATGTAAACCTTTTTAAAACAAAACTTAAAAATTGTAGAGCGAAACATTTTTGGTTCTTGAATTTAAGGCAATAGGTGCATTAAGGAACAAAGTTTTTCTAAAAATTACATAAAAAAGGTAAACAAATAAGTTGGGAAGAAACTTTAGTGTTACAAGTTGTGCTACACGTTAAAAAATCTATTTTGCACTTCAGTTTTTGATAGATTTAATTAATTTTGTTTTTCATTTTTCATTAGCCATAAGTTTAACGAGAGTGTCAGTTTTGCTGTTTTTGGAAAATGTATATTCTTGAAATTCGTGTTTAAATCTCAGTTCTAGAGCAGCCAAAGCAAATTCACTTTAAAAAGTAAATTTCTTCAATATATTAAGATCTCTTAAAACTGTTTTTCAATTTTAAAGGAAAAAAAAACACTTTAAGAAAGCCTTACGCTATTTATGTGCGGTAAACAAAAATAGGATGGAATTGAAGACGAGTCTCTAAAGGCAACTTATTATCAAACGGTTGATCTCTTATTCAAGGTTACTTCTTAAGACTTTTAATTCTGTTAACCAGGTCAGTGTCGCTGTAAAGCTCGTACATTTCGTCGTTATATCTTCTCCTCCATTCTCTATTCATGCAGACGGGACAAAAAATCATCCGAAGAATTTTTCTCTCGAAGCATCTTAAGACGCTCTCATCTTTCTTTGACAGGTCCAGTCCTCAAGGCCAGAAATGAGAACCTGGATGATGAGTGTCTTATAGATGGTGGTAAGATGCTCGAGAAAGGATTTTACTGCTCAATTGCCTTTTAAGTCCAAAGAAGCAGCGATTTGCAAGAGTTATTCTTCGTTTGATTTCAGTGCTGGTGTCGTTGTCTGAGTTAATAGCGGTGCCTAGTTAGACAAAGTCCTTAACTACCTCAAAGTTATAGCTGTCCATGGTGACGTTTTGTCCAAGACGTCGTCGTTCAATGTCCTTTTTTGATGACAGCATATACTTGGTCTTGCCCTCATTGACCACTAAACCCATCTTCTCCGCTTCCATTGCAATACTCAAAAACGCTCCACTGACATCACGCTTTGATCTTCCGAGTAATTGGATGGACCTTTGGAAGATTGTGCCTCTAGTGTTGACGGTTGATTTTGCACAATTCACAAAGAAGTCGCATGACAGTACACCCCGTTGTATAAAACATTTTTGACATCAAATGTATCGGTGAGATCTTTTCCAAACTTGATAGAGCAGCGTGCTTTCTCCATCGTCATTCTGCACAAACGGATAAGTTTGACAGGGATGCCAAAACAAGACATTGCTCTGTAGAGCTCTTCCCTATAGATGCTGTCATACGCGGCTTTAAAATCGATAAAGAGGTGATGGGTATCGACAGCGCCGGCCCCAGCCAAACTTGCGCCCTGTGCAAGATTTGTAGAAAGCGCCCCTTTTTTATATTTTTTTTACACATAAACTGATACACAAGCATAAGCCTTTCCCAGATTACCCAGGAGGTAGACTTTCAATGCGTTTTTTGTATTGAGGTATCCCCAGGAGGCCTAAACCATTAAACTAAAACGCAGCGAAGAAATGAGCAGAGGGGAAACTTTTAAACTTGGAAACTTACTTTTCTGGCCTTACATTTTGCAAATTCAGAAATGAGATCATCAAAGTCTAAAGAATTTAATAATTTCTTTTCAATGGACATTATAGAAAAACCTACCAATCTCTCTTGAGTCATGGTTGTCCTAAGATAATTTTTAATAATTTGAAGTTTAGAAAAACTACGTTCTCCTGAAGCTACCGTGACTCGTGACCGGGATTGTATTAAGAATTTGGAGATCAATTACTAAATTCGGGGCAAAATCTTCAAGGTTTGAACTAAAAATAAAATTTAACACATCTAAACTTGAGCTTTGTGGTGTAACAAGCTGGGATATTACGGTTAACTCTTGAAACAATTCTTCTCCATCTAAATCTTTAAAATTACTTTATGTTAAAACATTCTGCAAATTAAGGCATGAAGCACGTAGGTACATTTTTATTTTTTAAACATTCGCTTATGCTACTAAAAAATGAAAAATTGATACTATACGTATCAAACCTTTCAAGTATTTTAAAACAAAAATTCAACTTTAAATCTTTGTTTCGGGTCTAATATAGTTTCAGGACATTCATCAGTATAAAGTATTTTTCTCCGTTGAGATCGCAATGATGAAGCTACAGGAAACATATTTGGTATTTCTAGGGAACTAGCAATACGCTCGGTTAATTGAAAATACCTACTCATTAAATTTTTCATCGGAACGCATGAAAATCAAACTGTTTTTTGTATTTTCTAAAACCGTTATGCCAGTTGACAGATTAACGGACGGACTTTG
Organism: Eupeodes latifasciatus; assembly: GCA_920104205.1. Classification (NCBI taxonomy): domain Eukaryota; kingdom Metazoa; phylum Arthropoda; class Insecta; order Diptera; family Syrphidae; genus Eupeodes; species Eupeodes latifasciatus. The sequence goes on along the minus strand of OV049924.1, from coordinate 336,693,313 downwards.
CAAATATTTACTAGTTTAATTTATATTTTCTAAAATATCAAACCAAATTAGCAGACAGCAAATAAATGTAAAATCAAAAGTTTTATTTCCTAACGATTCTGCAATGTTTTTTGCCTCTAGATTTCTTAATTCTAAAAGGGCTTCATATATTTCTTCTTAATTTGTTTTTAAAGGCCTCAATGCATCTAACCTGCTCTCTCATCTTGTCTCAGAAGGGGGTTTCAAAGTATGACTTGGAATTTTTTTCTTATAAATATCCAACCTCGTTGTGGAACTTTAAAAAAAGTTATACAAACATTGAATTGTATCGAAAAATTTAACTGCATAAAATAAGCACCGAGCAGCATCATTAACCACTAAATTTAAGGAATGCGGGCAACATGAAACTAAAAATGCTCTTGGTTCCAGGGTTCGAATTCGATTCTGAAAACTCGCTTCTTTTCCTTTTATATTCAAACCATTATGTATGTATGCATGTATGGATGTACTTTATTGAGATTTTTTTTTTTACACTTATGATTCTTAATTCTATGTACCTATACTATACATAGTTATTTCAATAGCTTGTTATTAATTTGCCGACTTAGAATTGGTCAGGCTACACAGTTTTTATTTTATATTAATTTAGTTTATTTTTGTAAAGCACATTAGTTGTTTCTTAGACACAGTCTCTTAGTTTTATAAAATTACGTCCACTCAACAAGACGAAGCCTATTCGAACCATTATCATAACTTTGGCTTTGACAGTTAGATACTTATTAAAATTTCATGTAATTCAAGCTTGTCTAAAATCAACTGAGTCAGTCACATTACGGCCTTGTCACAAAATACGTCACTTCTATTAAAAACTGATAGCTATGTATTTAATATTAATTAACAACAAAGCGAAAAAACAATTGCAACAATCTGCATTCTGCACCAGACTAGATATACATTAAAAGTAGCCGTTACAACAGTCATTAACTTTCACAAAAAAAAAAAACAAACTGCCTGCGCAAGAACAATTCGACTCCACATAGATTCATCCCTCTTTAATATTTTCACTCTATGCTCCTTCTCCATTCTTATAAAATTTTCATCTCCTGTAAGCTCTTACACAGATATATAGTGTGTGCAATAAGAAAACCTGCACGCTCTGACCCATATGATTCCGTATGAATAAGTTTTTTTTAAATATCTCCCATGTTAGTTTCGATACTCAGTGTGCAAAAAAGAAAACTTGCACATCAATTGACCATACCTACCTACCTACATTCATACCTAATTTCCAAATATTTCACCCTGTTCATAAAAGAGAAAAAAAGAAAAAATCTCAACACAAAAAAGTTCCATGCTACCTCATATGTGCAAGATATATTTTATGCACACCGAGTCCCAAAATTAACATAGAAGTATGACGAAGCAAAATACTTATTCATATTGAATCGTATGGGCTAGAACGTGCAGGTTTTGTATCACGCACAGTACCCTGTATGTGAGACTCACATGAGACATTGTGAGTTCTCATCTACAAAGAAAACAACAAAAAAATGTCTCTGAAAAAAGAGAGCAGGTAGGTTTCTGTATTCTGTGCTACCTTCTACTACAAATCAAAGACACAGCAAACAGCATATATTTTTTTTGTTGTTTTCTTTGTAGATGAGAACTCACAAATGTCTCATGTGAGTCTCACATACAGGGTACTGTGCGTGATACAAAACCTGCACGTTCTAGCTCATACGATTCAATGTGAATAAGTATTTTGCTTTGGTCCTTCTGTGCAGCTCCTTTTTGTATGCCTGTTGCTCAGCTGCGTGCGCTTGCCGGCATTCGTCGTCAAACCAGGGGTTTCGCTGTGGTGGCCGTGTGAAACCTAGCACTTCAGAGGCAGAATCTCTGATGGCTGCGAGGCAATGTTGCCACTAGTTTTCAATGCTTAATGCAGGCAGCATAGGACTTCTTAAGAGGTTATTAGAGACTCGATCGGAAAAGGACATGGCAGTCTCTTGCGATTGTAGCCGTCAAGCGTTGAATCTCCTCACAGTATTTCCTTGTTTTGGCTCGGATCGGGATAACCGTAGCCGTACCTTGGCTACAACGAGGTAGTGGTCCGAGTCAATGTTGGCCCGTCGAAATGTTCAGACATTCTGTATACTGGAGAAGTGTCGTGCGTAGATCGCAATGTGGTCAATCTGGTTGACGGTTGATTGATCAGGAGATTTCCATGTCGCCTTGGGGACATGAATCCGTTGTCGGAGGTGGTGTCGTGCAAGCTGTGTCTCCCGATTGTGCCATTAAAGATGTCTTCTCTTCCTAGCTTGGCATTGAAATCTCCTAAGACAGTTTCAATGTCATAGCAAGGGCACTGCTCATATGTCTTGTCCAAGAGCTTTAAAAATATGCCTTTGGTGTCTTCATCTTTCTCCTCTGTTGGGGCATGCGCGCATATTAGGCTTATGTTGTCGAATTAAGCCTCGATGCAGATTTTCGTGATGCCCTCGCTCACACTGTTGAAACTCAAGACTTTTTGCCTGAGTCTAGTTCCAACAACAAATCCACACCCAAATAGACGCTGTCTTTTTTCTCGGTAGCAGTCGCCGTAGTATACATCGCAGTCTTTTAGTTTGCGTTGCCCGGTACATCCCATCGCACTTCTTGGATATCGGTAATATCTGCCTTGCAGCAGTTTAGGGCTTCCGCTAATTGTTCGGCTGCACGTGGTCTGTAAAGGGACCTAACATTCCACGTACAGATCCGAAGTTCGTTGTCCTTATTTCGTTTTTTTGGGTTGTCAACAGTAAATCCGTCCGTATCCGAGGCTTGTTGGTGCTTCACAACTAAGGTATATTTTACGTGGTCAGGAATACACCCCGACACGGCACAACCTTTTTAATTACAGATTACAAATAATTTATGTTTGTGAAATATAAATCACAAAATACTGCTTGTAATTTGTAGTTAATGAAATCAGGCCGTATTCATAGGTAAATTTAATCAGACAAAAAGCTACCTATTTCATACGATTTCAATTTCAATTTAAAAATGTTATCAGTTTTAAAATTGTCAAACGAAAAATGTAAAGGTTCAATTCCCAAACCTCTGGACCTTAAACTTCAGGGTTTTCTAATAGAGACGGGTTTGTTGTGACAGCTCGTGAGTCCATATTGTTAACTTCCCATAGGAAGTTATTGTAATGGGTCCGATTTGTCAAATTGAAAATTTTAACATTTTTCGACGTTTCAAGGTCCCTAGAGTGGAAATAAAAGATTTTTAGAAAGATGTCTGTGCGTTAGTGTGTACGTCCGTACGTTTTTTTATAATTAACGGGCACACAACGGGTTATTAATACCCTTAACATGTTTAAGCACAGTGCGAGTTTTAGGAAAATAGGGAAGGATTAAAGAGGTGATACCGATGCACATTGGTCTTAAAGTTTTGAATATCAAAATGATAGGGAAAAACAGAGCTGGGTAAAGCATGCCATATTCTCGATGTGCGGTTAAAAAAAGAATCTCTATACTCTACAGTACGTCCGAAATTGAGCTCAAGGTTAAACTGATGTGCATTCCTAGAAGTACCAGTATTACGGCTGAATTGTTTGAGGGGGAATGTAACTGGCTAATTCGACAGAACACTGTTTATAAAAATATCGGTAGAACAACGAAAGGCATGAAACATTGCGGTGGTGTTCAAGTGACGTAATTGTTTCGGTTACAGTTCTATCGCCTATCATTTTCAAAGCTCTTTTTTGGATCCTGTCCAAAATACTTAAACTTGTTTTAGGGGCACCTACCCAAATATGGGAGTTATATTCAAGTTTTGGACTAATGAAGGCTTTGTAAATTACAGCCAGATTAGAAGGGGTGACAAATTTTTTGCGCCGTGTCGTCGTCGGAGGAATCCTAAGCACCTAGCAGCATTTTTGGCAATATCGAATATGTGACCATTCCATAAGAGGTGATCTGTGATACATATACCGAGAACTGAAAGTTCATTAGTTTCCTGGATGCAAGTGCCGCTCATGGATAGCGGCATCGGGGGTGGGTTACGGTTTAACGACATGAGACAGCATTGAATTTTCGAAAAATTAAATTCTACACGGTTTTTGATTCCCCATTGTACAATGCTGTCGAGATCATTTAATGAGCTTATCATACGCTGCCGTTGAAGTTCCACGAAGGACAAGGATGAGAATCTAAAAACGAATATGAAAAGCTGAGGGTACTGTCATCCGCGAAACAATTTAGTGGGTTAGAAGTTTCAGACAAAAGATCATTTATAAAAATAAAGGAAGAGCGTCGGAGACAAAACGGAGCCCTGGGGCAAACCAGCATTTATTTTGTGAATATCAGATTTGAACCCGACCAATACTACTTGAATTGAACGGTCCGAAAGGTAACTTCTAAGCCAACGAAGAAGGGATTCATCAATACCAAATGCACGCATTTTCGATAAGAGAGCTTAGTGACACACTCTATCAAATGCCTTTGAAATATTAAGTGCAATAATCTTACTTTCTCCAAAACGATGTAAAGATTCGTTCCACTCTTCGGTGAGTGAGTGAGTGAGTGAGTGAGTGAGTGAGTGAGTGAGTGAGTGAGTGAGTGAGTGAGTGAGTGAGTGAGTGAGTGAGTGAGTGAGTGAGTGAGTGAGTGAGTGAGTGAGTGAGTGAGTGAGTGAGTGAGTGAGTGAGTGAGTGAGTGAGTGAGTGAGTGAGTGAGTGAGTGAGTGAGTAAGTGAGTGAGTGAGTGAGTGAGTGAGTGAGTGAGTGAGTGAGTGAGTGAGTGAGTGAGTGAGTGAGTGAGTGAGTGAGTGAGTGAGTGAGTGAGTGAGTGAGTGAGTGAGTGAGTGAGTGAGTGAGTGAGTGAGTGAGTGAGTGAGTGAGTGAGTGAGTGAGTGAGTGAGTGAGTGAGTGAGTGAGTGAGTGAGTGAGTGAGTGAGTGAGTGAGTGAGTGAGTGAGTGAGTGAGTGAGTGAGTGAGTGAGTGAGTGAGTGAGTGAGTGAGTGAGTGAGTGAGTGAGTGAGTGAGTGAGTGAGTGAGTGAGTGAGTGAGTGAGTGAGTGAGTGAGTGAGTGAGTGAGTGAGTGAGTGAGTGAGTGAGTGAGTGAGTGAGTGAGTGAGTGAGTGAGTGAGTGAGTGAGTGAGTGAGTGAGATAAACTATGAGATCACCAGTGGATCTATTGCTACGAAAGCCATACTGTCGGTCATTAAGAAGCTTCCGTTCTTTGAGATATTTCTTAAGCTGATAATTAATCAGCGTTTCCATGTTCGCGACGTTTTTTTCGTCGTTCATAGCTCAAGAACCAGAAGAGATATCGACTTCGAATAAATTTTGTTATACAGATAATAAGGCAGAAAGATGCAGAAAGGGCTCTCAAGAAAATTGTGTGGGTGGTTTTTTTACCATAGCAGTTTTAAAAACACGTACAAATTTTGGTTAGCCCTATATATCTTACGAACCAAAAACGCTAGAGATTTGAATTAAATTTTATATAATATATTGTAACGTGATACCAAACAAGTATATTTTTTGAAAAACATCAAATTAACGGTTTTATTAAAAATCAAAAAAACTGAACAATAAATTTGTCACCTCGAAAATTTTACGAACACAAAATGATTTTATCACCAAAACAATTTTGTGCAAAGAGAAATAACGTTTTCAACATCTGGTAAAATGTTGAGAAAAATCGAATTGACAGTTTTTTTTACAAAAAATAAAAACCTAAACAAAAAATTAATAAAAGTTGGTAAAAATTGATTTTCGACTCAAATATCTTTTCAAAACTTTGAGATATTGGCTTTAAACTACTTTAATCTTTCAAAAAATATTGTTGTCAATAATCAGTAAAATTTTGAAAAAAAATGAATTGAAAGCTTTTGTACAAAAAATTAAAAACCTAAAAAAAAAATTAACAAAAGTTGGTAAAAATTGATTTTCGACTCAAATATCTTTTCAAAAATTTTAGATAATGGCTTCTAACTAATTTTAACTTATAAGAAATAATATTTCAACATTCGATAAAATTTTGAGAAAAATCGAATTGACTGTTTTTTTTTACAAAAAATAAAAACCTAAAAAAACAACAATACTAAAACTTGGTAAAAATTTACTTTCGACTCAAATAGCTTTTCAAAAATTACAAATATTGGCTTCAAACTTATTTTATTTCAAAGAAATTTTTTTTATAAAAATCCAACAGTCCGTTTTTTCATAAAAAAATAAAATCTACAAAAAATAGTACGCAAATTTGGTAAAAATTGATACATATAGACAAACTTTTAAGCAAGACAAATCGACGGACGGGATGGGAAGTTATCAGTGTGGGTCGCATCCCAGCCTTTTTTTCTTATACTTTTTGCTAAGAATTTGCATTTAATCAATTACTAAAGACAATTTATCATGGCAAGTTACAGCGTTAGGCAAAACGTGCAAATGATAAAACTTTAGCAACGATGCGAGCGTTGCGCCCTTTTTATGGTTATGGTCGCCCTTCTGAGACGACTTTTAAACGTTTTATTGTCAAATTTAAGACCACAGGCTCAGTGAACAATCAGCCAACATCCGTAATGCAAGATCTACCGAAAACATTGCCACTGTTCGTTAAAGTGTGCAGCCGAATCCGAGACAGTCAATTCCGCGTTGCTCCCATGAACTTGGCCTGACGCAGAAAACAACATGTCGAATTTCGCTTTATGATTTGTGCATGCACGAATACAAAATCAAACTTAACCAGGAGCTGGATCCAAACGATAATAGGCATAGTGTGTTCTGTAATTGGATTTTCGAGCAGTTGGTAGTTAACCCTAATTGTGGTCGAAAAATTATCTTTAGCGATGAGGGGCATTTTTGGTTAAATGGGTAAAATGCAATAAACAAAAAAAAACGAGGTGCCAATGCATCGAAATAAAGTTTCTGTTTGGTGTGGATTTTGGGCTGGATACGTCATCGGTCCGTGTTTCTTAGAAAATGATACTGGCCAGGCCATCAACGTTAACGGAGATAGCTATAAGTCGATGAGTACTAACTTCTTGTGGCCTGAATTGGTTGATATGGATACCGAAGACACAAGAGATCACGCTACGTGCTACACAACTCAAAAGACAATCGATATTCTGCGCGAGAAGTTTCATGGCATGGTTATCTAGCGCCGAGGCGGACGTGAATTTGCCAAGAAGATCGTGTGATTTAACCCCTTTAGACATTTTCTTGTGGGGCTTTCTTAAGTCGCACGTCTATGCAAATAAGCAGCAAACCACCGAGGTCCCAAAGACAACATCACCGATACTTTCGATGTCTGATTTATGCGCCAAAGTCATCAGCAATTGGACCTTTCGAATGCGCTCCACCCAGTGAAGCCGCGGTGGACATTTAATCGATGTTGATAGTGCCCTTAAATAATGATAAAACGATATTGATATCACCCCATTTTTAATGGAAAACCATTTACAATCTTTATCTGAAATGTAGCCCTTTGAACAACTAGTTTTTCTACAAGTTAGTACTTCTCTGGCGACCCTTGGATTTCAAATAAGGTCAAATTTGCTGTTCTTATAAGAACTGGTATGAAAGCTGAAAGAAAAACTCATACTCCTGACAGAATGACGGAGCATCTCTTGTGCTTCATATGGCAAACGTCATTTTTCAATTCTTTTTTTTTATCTCAACAAGATCCCAATTTAATTAGATACTTTTGTAGAGATGCGAATATGGGTTGGTTGTATGAGGTTGGTTATGTGAGGCTGATGACTGGCTGGATAACTGCGGCATGGTTAGAAGACGTTCTGCAAATATATACATACATATGTACCTAAACATATATATTTTTCGAAATGAATGTGCTTCACAGAAATCCTAGGAACTTATATTCCCAAAGAGGTGTTACTGAGATATTCTTGATGTTGGCTTTTGGTTGGCTACATATGTACATATATGTAAAATAATGTAGTCTTTCATTCTGTAGGAACGAACATTCAAAAGAACGCATTTTATGATTCTGATAGACGTTTGTAATTTTTTGCAATTCAAACATACTCGTACAACCGTAGAAATGTTCAAAAATGAAAGGGAATGGGTTGTAATATGTAAAATTTATCCTATCTTTCGTTTTTGAATGCGTGTGTTCTGTGATTTGAAAATAACAATAAAGAAAAAAAACTTTATTTATTTTTCACATTTTCACAAAATGAATATAATGAAATATTGCTACATATGTATGTACATCCGTATTTGAAAAGGTAAAACTGTTCATTAGAAAGCAGCAAATACCTACATATGTAACAAATAAAAGTTTAATTAAAAATTCAACATGTTATGTTGATTAAAAACTTAACAAAAATAAAAGCAATACACAAAAACAAAATTATATTAAAATTCTTGTGTAATGTGTCTTTTGTAACTTCCCATAGGAAGTTATTGTAATGGGTCCGATTTGTCGAATTTAAAATTTTGACATTTCTCGCCGTTTCAAGGTCCCTAGAGTCGAAATAAAAGATTTTTAGAAAGATGTCTTTGCGTGCGTGTGTACGTACGTTCGCGACGTTTTTTTCGTCGTCCATAGCTCAAGAACCAGAAGAGATATCGACTTCAAATCAATTTTATTATACAGATAATAAGGCAAAAAGATGCAGAAAGGGCTGTCAAGAAAATTGCGTAGGTGGTTTTTTTACCATAGCAGTTCAAAAAAAAGGTGGTTGGTTAACCCTAAATATCTCATGAACCAATGACGCTAGAGACTTGAATTAAATTTTATATTATATATTCTAACGTGATACAAAACAAGTATATTTTTGGAAAAAAATCCAATTATCGTTTTTTTTTACAAATTAAAAAAAAAAACTGACACAAAAATTTGTCACCTCGAAAATTTTACGACTAAAATATGATTTCATCTCCAAAACAATTTTGTGCAACGAAGAATAATGTTTTTGACATCTGATAATATTTTGAGAAAAATCTAATTAACAGTTTTTTTTATAAGAAATAAAAACCTTAAAAAAACATTACTCAAAGTTGGTAAAAATTAAATTTCGACTCAAATATCTTTTTCAAAATTTGAGATAATGGCTTCTAATTAATTTTAACTTATAAGAAAAATGGTTTTCAACATTCAGTAAAATTTTGAAAAAAATCGAATTGACAGTTTTTGTACAAAAAATTAATAACCTAAAAAAAAATTAACAAAAGTTGGTAAAAATTGAATTTCGACTCAAACATCTTTTCCAAAATTTTAGATAATGGCTTCTAACTAATTTTAACTTATAAGAAAAATGGTTTTCAACATTCAGTAAAATTTTGAAAAAAAATCGAATTAACAGTTTTTTGACAAAAAATAAAAATCTAAAAAAAATGTATAACAGTTGTTAAAAATTGATTTTCGACGCAAATATCTTTTCAAAACTTTGAAATATTAGCTTTAAACTACTTTTATCTTTCAAAAAATATTGTTGTCAACATTCAGTAAAATTTAAAAAAAAGTCAAATCGACAGTTTTCTTACAAAAAATTAAAAACCGAAAAAAAATTTAACAAAAGTTGGTAAAAATTGATTTTTGGCTCAAATAGCTTTTCAAATGAATGAACCCAATTAAAGATTTCAAATTGTTTCCTGTAGCTAACGTCTGTAATTTAATTTTCCTTAACCAGAAAAGTGGATTTTATTTACCTAGTTTTAAAATTATTAAGAATTCATAGCTTAAAAACGGATTATTAATTTTATATAGGTGTAATTAAAATACACAATGCCAAAACTTGAAGTTCAATTTAGTTTGACAAAATATAAATGTAGGCTAATTATTCACTTTATTTAAGTATTCAACAGATTCAATGTTTTGTTGAAGTCCTTACCTTTCCAATTTTAGTAATGACTTGTCAAAGTAAGTCAAGTAAAAATAGCGATTTATTCAAACTGAAACCTCCTTTTTGATCCCTTTTTTAAATATTTGGTGAAGTTTTCAAAAAAAATATTAAAAATTACGAGTATACACATTTTTCAAAATTTATCTATCCCTCCGAAAACATCATAATAATAATAATATAATAAAGGGTGTCCCAAAATTAACACAAGATTTGAATTAAATAGAAAACGCCGTTTTTAGTCTTTTGATAGTTATATTTTTATTGACTCGTAAAGTACATAGGATAGGGTTATGTATGGAATAACACATCGGACAAATGGCCTGCACGGCTTTGCATGCACATGCGCACTCTTTTGTTGAAATTTTCCATGACCACTCTGCATAAATGTGGCTGAATTTCGTTGATGCAGCGTTGAATCTCCTCCTTTAATGCACGGGTGGTTGTGGGCTTGTTGACATAGACTTGTGATTTCAAATAACCACATAAAAAGAAGTCTAATGGTGTTAAATCACACGATCTAGGAGGCCAATTTTGATCACCGAAACGAGAGAGTACACGACCTGGAAATGTCTCATGCAGTAATTGAATTGTTTCACGGGCTGTATGGCATGTGGCACCGTCTTGTTGAAACCACATATTGGACACATCAATATCATCCAATTTTGGCAGAAAGAACTGTGTAATTATGTCGCGATATCGAGCACCAGTAACAGTCACTGCTTGACCAGCATCATTTTCAAAAAAATATGGCCCAATTATGCCTCCAGCCCAAAATCCACACCATACAGTCAAGCGTTGTGGATGCATTTATTTTTCGACAATCACATGTGGGTTCTCCGAACCCCAAATGCGGCAATTTTGGCGATTGACAATGCCATCAAGATGAAAATGTGCTTCATCGCTTAGGATGATTTTACTCGAAAAATCAGGGTCCATTTGTTGATGTTCAATAATCCATTCAACGAACTCTCTTCTCTGTCCATGGTCATTAGGCTTCAATTGTTGTGTTAATTGAATTTTGTAAGCATGAAGACACAGATCTTTGGTGAGTATACGCTGTAGAGAGGTTCTTGAAATTTGCAATTCTTGTCCACGATTCCTGGATTGTCAGCAACACTCTCACGCACTGCTTCGACATTCACATTTGAACGGCTTGTTTTTGGATGACCAGTGTGTTTGGCGTCTCCAACGGATCCAGTCTCCATGAATTTTTCAATTAATCTCTTCACAGTTGACGAAGTTAAAACACTATTCCGACCATATTTTGTATGAAATTTTCGAACTGCAGCCGCCAAGCTTTCACTATTTTTGAAATATTCTTTAATAATGAAGACACGTTGTTCTATCGTGTAACGCTCCATTTTTAATAACTCTATACTGTTAGCTGTCAAATAGCTTTTTTTCAGGGTTGCCAAAACTTCACTGCACAAATGGCGGCAAATTCAAATCTTGCGTTAATTTTGGGACCCCTTTAATATGTGTGCAAAAGATTAAAGGGCTTAGACCGACTTAATCCAATAAAGAACTCAACCCAGCTCAAAACCATATTTTACCATTTTTAGATGTTTTTGCAGGTATTCGTTTTTAAAAATAATTTTCATTTTAGGTTTTACTAACAATTTTACCATATGTCATGCTCGGGAGTTTATTTATAAATAAAACCTTTTGTTACATTTTTGTTTCTTTTTTTTTTTAATTTATACCAACTTGGTATTACGTTACAGTGTATTACATAAAATTTAATTATAGATCTATTAACTTTTGTGTTTATTTCTAGATAACCTCTAGAAACAAAGGTTATAAACGTCCTGCCGAAACTGAACAAGAAACCGGCAATCGAGATGAAATATCAATCTAGGCTTTATATCTCACTGCTCAGGCAAAGAAATTGCTGTCTATTCATGTTAAATACAAAAATCAAAGCTTCTTATCGAACAGTACTTTGCAATAGTAAAGGAAATCAGGGCTCAGGAAATCTTCATAGCTCCATGATTTGAAGTAGACTGTAGACTGTAGAAAGGCAAGGGAATTACGCTCGGGCTGGCTAAGAGCATATTGATATTCTAGGGATGGTTTCTTCAGAAATCAGTACTTGCTTGCTAATAGTTCTAAATCAAAAAAGGTAGCATGTAGAAGTGCAGAGGAGTTTTAAAACCTGTAAAGCAAAAAGTTCACCGTCCACTCTAGTTTGAATTCCAATATTCTGGCAGTTTACTTCCACAAGTAATTAAACCCAACAGGAGAGAAACCTGGTTTTCAATACGTTACTTCGGGCTTTCAAAATAAAGGATGGAAAAGCATGCAGAACGAATGGCAAATAGCTGAATTTTGTAAGTATGGCACATCAGACCAGAATGATACCACTAGAATTCTAGGAATTCATCATTTTGTCGATTTATAAGAAGGGAAGTTTGCCTGAGCTGTTCAATTATAGAAGCATATCTTTTTAAAATACTACATACTAGTTTTGCAACTTTTTAAATTAGTTTCAAGCAGGTTTTGGGGCATCTGCATTTGATATAATAGATAGGCAAGCACTTATCTATAAGCTTTATAGTAACGGCATATCATGCAAGTAATTAATTATTCGTCAAGAGTAATTTTTGTCATGAAAAGTGCTTTCTCAAATTAGCCGTTCGAATTCAGCTTAAATCATTACACTTTATGATAAGCCGTCTGAAACAGTAATGTCAGCTTTGGAGTTTGATAGTGAATCTGAATAAGTCCAAAATATTGATTTTTAAACGTTGAAAAGGCCACAACCTGGCGAACGAAAAATGATTCACAATTGAGAGATCATCAAAGTAGTCACGAAATTCAAATACCTTGGAGTTCACTTAACGAAAAATGTAAGTGTGGAAATTCATCTAGAAAAGAAACTAGATAAGGCTAAAGGTGCAATTATTGCTACTTGCAGTAGATGTTTATGTAACAAAAACTTAGCCCAATAGCCTATAGAAGCAAGTACAACATATTTGAAGCGGTATCGTAATCAGTCTTGTTTTACCCCGCACAAACTTGGGGAACGAAGCAGTACGAAACAGTTAAGAAACTTCTGCGATACTTTATTAAGTGAGTTTTTCATCTGCTATTAAATACACCCAACTACATATGTTATTATGCTATAATCAGAATTATCACCTCTTTTCATACTAAGCCTTAAAACTCAAGTTGATTACATCCTTAGAGTTATCAAGATGAGCAAAACTAGGCATCCAAATATTGCAGCTCTGCGAGCAGTACGAGCAAAAACAAGTTGGTGTACTGATTGGTTATATTGGCAGGAGAATGTGGAATGGAAGTAAGCCTTAATTGTATTAACCAAGATATGTTAAAGACTTCTCGATACCAGCTCATTTCTAAAATTAAACATTAAACAGCTAGAAAAATACATGAATGAAGCAACATGACCTCTATACAGGCAGCTCCACTGTCGACTCAATCATAACTCGGAAGAAATAAATCATTTTAGGGACGATAATGGCATTGCCGAAATATCAATGATGTCCAATATCGTTATACCTATGTACATTGTACATCATACTACTCGACAGAGTAAAAATGTTTAAAAAGATGCTACAACTGTACCAATTCAGCGACCCACACTGATAACTTCCCATCCCGTCTGTCGATTTGTCTTGCTTAAAAGTTTGTCTATATATATCAATTTTTACCAAATTTGCGTACTATTTTTTGTAGATTTTATTTTTTTATGAAAAAACGGACTGTTGAATTTTTATAAAAAAAATTACTGAATATCGGAAACAATATTTTCTGTGAAATAAAATAAGTTTGAAGCCAATATTTGTAATTCTTAAAAAGCTGTTTGAGTCGAAAGTAAATTTTTACCAAGTTTTAGTAATGTTTTTTTTAGGTTTTTATTTTTTGTAAAAAAAACTGTCAATTCGATTTTTCTCAAAATTTTATCGAATGTTGAAATAAATATTTCTTATAAGCTAAAATTAGTCAGAAGCCGTTATCTCAAATTTTTGAAAAGATATTTGAGTCGAAAATCAATTTTTACCAACTTTTTTTAATTTTTTTTCGGTTTTTAATTTTTTGTAAAAAACCTGTCAATTCGATTTATTTCAAAATTTTACTGAATGTTGACAACAATATTTTTGAAAGATAAAAGTAGTTTAAAGCAAATAACTCAAAGTTTTGAAAAGATATTTGAGTCGAAAATCAATTTTTACCAACTTTTATTAATTTTTTTTAGGTTTTTATTTTTTGTAAAAAAAACTGTCAATTCGATTTTTCTCAAAATTTTATCAGATGTCAAAAACATTATTCTTCATTGCACAAAATTGTTTTTGAGATGAAATCATATTTTAGTCGTAAAATTTTCGAGGTGACAAATTTTTTTTTTTTCAGTTTTTTTTTGATTTATAAAAAAAACCGTTAATTGGATTTTTTTCCAAAAATATAATTGTTTTGTATCACGTTACAATATATAATATAAAATTTAATTCAAGTCTCTAGCGTCATTAGTTCATGAGATATTTAGGTTTAACCAAAATGTTCACCTTTTTTTAAACTGCTATGGTAAAAAAACCACCCACGCAATTTTCTTGAGAGCCCTTTCTGCATCTTTCTGCCTTATTATCTGTATAACAAAATTTATTTGAAGTCGATATCTCTTCTGGTTCTTGAGCTATGGACGACGAAAAAAACGTCGCGAACGTACGGACGTACGGACGTACGTACACACGCACGCACAGACATCTTTCTAAAAATCTTTTATTTCGACTCTAGGGACCTTGAAACGTCGAGAAATGTCAAAATTTTCAATTTGTCAAATCGGACCCATTACAATAACTTCTTATGGGAAGTTAATAAAAAAATAAAACTTTAAATATTTTTTGAAATGTTTTAATTTAACAAAATATAATTTGTTTGTTTTCATATAATTTTACATCTATGATGACTAAATTCATCGGAAAATCATATTGAATTTTCAAAATATGTTTGTTTTTATTATTATTTTTTTAATACTGCCAATGCCACTAATTGATCGATAGCAATAAAATTGCACTGTATATTGGTTTGTAATGTAAACACTCCAAATAACAAAAATAAAAGTAAAAAAAAGTAAGTTATCAAAACAATTCAAATAATAATCCGATTATTATTTAACAAAGCATGCGATACACGAATACTTTGATTAAATAGTTCAATTAAACATACATACTTATACTTATATAAAAATAGACGTGAATATAGAAAGATCAATTAAATATATAATGTAGTAGGTATATAATCATTTCCCTTCTGATTTCCTGAATCAAAACCAAATAAAACAGGTAAGGATTTTTTGAACATTATTATAGGGGTTTATTGTAAAGGGTGTTGTATGTAGTCACGGTCGGGAGTATAGCACTATAGTGAATGCATCACCAATTACAATTTTATAAATAACATTATTTGTAGTCCGTCATGTGGAAATTGCGCGCGCTATTGAAAGCTTTTATTATCCCACATCCACAATACCACACGACGACGACGCAACTCACGCGACGACGAAACAGCTTCAATTCTTTTTTATGATGGGGCTTCAAGCGACCAATTGTACCTAACCTACATTATATAATGTATTTTTAAGCCACAATTCAACAAATAATAATGCCATTTGGTTTGTAAAAGGACATTTAAAGTTGACCAGGACATCATTATGTCAATGCCACAATGATTTTTGTTGCATGCAATTAATATAAGGATAAAATGTTAAGCATTAAATAGAAATTGTCACATCCTAGTCTCGTTTGAATTACAAAGTTAAATATTGATTGATGGTTTCCCCTTTAAAAAGGATGGACCAAATAATAAAATAAAAATATATAAGGTGGCTCAACAGTACGTAGAGAACCAGGGTCCAGTGACTTAAAACTCTTAACCAAGCTTCTTTTTCCAGAAAATCAATATGAAGAAAATTAAATTTTGTCCGTATATTAGGCTTTATTAGAAGGACAAGCGATTCCTTTACTTATGGAACATAACGTTTGTATAAGTTACTGCCTCAGCTGGCTTCACAGAAGCACATCCAGTCACTACAATTTCCCCTAGATGTTCTGAAGGTTATGGGCTATAGCTGACGTATTTTTTGAATTATTGCCTTAAGATTAAAGAGCTTAAACAATTTGTATAACTACGGTTATATCATCAAGGTAGCTCATAATACGATTTTGGAATTTGGTTCCATTGTGGTCTGTGTGGTATTGACCAGAGTTCATTTACATTAATGTCTTCAATTTTAGTCAAACAAAAAATTGGTTAAATGGCTTTTAAACGCTTACCGTTTACCGAAACCTTGTTCCTGACTTAATTTTCAAAGAATAAGAAATATAATCCCACCACTCAGCAATCTGCAGCAAATTATCCAAGCCCCATACCATTAAATGTTTTGGTTTGTTAACGTAGAAAAGGTTATTGTCAGCCCAAAATCATTGTCTAACTTAATTTGATCTAACTTTCAAACTGCGAAGGGATTTACGAAGCAAATGGTATCGCTTCTTCAATTCCTGAGTCAATGAGATCTTGTAAGCGGATAATCCGAAATCTTTGGGCAGAATTATCTACTCTTGAAACGCATCAAGTTATTAAGTTCCTGAAAAGAACTATTTCTTGAAGTGATCCACCTTGATACTTTGATCCGTGTTCTAACACTCAACAATGTTTTTGCTATTATGTTATTAATGACTCAACTGTTTCTATCTCTGATAAAATACAACACTACAACAGGAACACGTTTTCCCGTACCCGATTAGATTTTCCCTCCCGAACATATAGCATGAACGATATTGTGACTTTATTGGCTCGCATCGTTTGAAACTTATTAATATGAAAAACCTACAAAAAATTCTGTGAAGTTCTAAATTTGAGTTTCATTAATTCAATGGTTTTTGAGTAATTGAAAATATTCAGCTAAAATAAATCTAAAGGTTTCACTAACAATAGCTGAACTCAAAAATGGCAAAGCAGAAGGTGCTGACCGAATACCAGTTGAATTTTATAAGTACCAAGTTCTTATAAATGAACTATGTAGTTCCAGATAAGTTTAAGGAAGCGCTTATTTTTCCCATACATAAAAAAGGTAGACTTAATGACCCATCGAACTATGGAGTTATTTCCTTAGACTCGTTTCACACTACACGGTTTTGACCGTACGACAAAAAACCGGACGGTGACATTTTGTTAGAAGCGCGAAGAAGAGCATACATATACGCTTTTATATTATACGGCACAATGCCGGCGCCGTACCTTGTCTACTGTTACTACAGTATACAGCAGCCGGACGGCGCGATAAGCTTAGTGGCGTACGTGACGAAATGCATGTTTTCACATCATCCGATTTTATTCGTGCGGCAGAGTTCGATCAGCCACTTCAAAACCTGTAAAAAAGTATACTAAGCACAGGAACTACATGGTTTTGACCGTACGGCAGAAAACCGGACGGAATAAACCGGATCAATGGCTTATTACACATAATACGGTTTTAACCGTACGGTAAAACACGATATATGCAGGATTCCTGTGATTAGTATACTTTTTCACAGGTTTTGAAGTGGCTGATCAAACTCTGCCACACGATTAAAATCGTATGATGTGAAAACATGCATTTCGTCACGTACGCCACTAAGCTTATCGCGCCGTCCGGTCCGGCTACCGTATACTGTAGTGGCAGTAGACACGGTGCGGCGCCGGCATGCATTTTGCCGCGACCGTATAATATGAAAGCGTATATGCTCTTTTTCGCGCCTCTAACAAAATGTCGCCGTCCGGTTTTTTGCCGTACGGTCAAAACCGTGTAGTGTGAAACGAAACGAGCCTTACTCAATGCCACATATAAAATGTTCACTGATGCGCTCCATAATAGACTTACAGTCTGGATTGCTTTGAAAAAATCTATGAAGTGAGTTCCAAGCTGGTTTTAGATCTGGATATTCCACTAATAATCATGTTTTTGTGATAAAAAGTATTGCTGAGTCATTTCTAGCAATAAATACAAAATTGTATGTTCTTTTTGTAGACTTTAGAGCGGCTTTTGATATCGTGGATCGCGATGCTCTTATTTAGAAGCAATACGGACTTGGTATGACTCAAAAGTTAGGAAAATTAATTCAAAACATATACAAGAAGAGGCTAGGATGCGACCCATACTGATAACTTCCCATCCCGTCTTGCAATTTGTCTTGTTTAAAAGGTTTGTAGGTTTTCGTGTTTTGTTGAAAAAGTTATCAGTAAAAGTATTCTAAAAAATTTAAAAATAACCAACAATATTTTGTTTATGATGAAATAGTTTGATTTTAAAATCTATTTTTGTTAACTAGATTTTTAACAGAAAACCAATTTTTACCAATTTTAGGAGCATTTCTAAAAAGTTTTTGTTTTTTATATAAATGAATACAAATTGGATTAATGAAACTAATTTGAAGTCAATGTCTTCTATTGTTCACGAGATATCGAGAACCGAAATTTAATTTTTACCAATTGTGCGTACTATTTTTTGTAGATTTTTATAAAAAAAATTACTGAATGTTGAAAACAACATTTTTTATAAAATAAAATTAATTTAAAGCCTATATCTCAAATTTTTAAATAGATATTTGAGGAGAAAATCAATTTTTTTTAGGTTTTTATTTTTTGTAAAAAAAAACTGTTGATTCGAGTTTTCTCAAAATTTGAATGAATATTGAAAACAATATTTCTTATAAGACGAAATTATTTTAAAGCCAATATCTCAAAATTTTGAAAATATATTTGAGTCGAAAATGAATTTTTACCAACTTTTATTAATTTTTTTGTAGGTTTTTTATTTTTCTCAAAATTTTTCTGAATGTTGAAAACAACATTTTTTATAAGATAAAATAAGTTTGAGGCCTTATTCTCAAGTTTTTGAAAAGATATTTGAGACGAAATTCAATGTTTACCAACATTGAGTAATGTTTTTTTACGTTTTTATTTTTTATAAAAAAAAACTGTCAAATCGATTTTTCTCAAAATTTTACCAGATGTCAAAAAAGATGTCTTCGTTGCACAAAATTGTTCTGGAGATGAAATCGTATTTTAGTCGTTAAATTATCGAGGTTACAAATTTTTTTTTCAGTTTTTTTGAATTATAAAAAAAAACCGTTAATTGGATTTTTTTTCCAAAAATATAGTTGTTTTATACCACGTTACAATACATAATATAAAATTTAATTCAAATCTCTAGCGTCATTGGTTCATAAGATATTTAGGTTTAACCAAAATGTTCAGCTTTTTTTTTAAACTGCTATGGTAAAAAAACCACCCACACAATTTTCTTGAGAGCCCTTTCTGCATCTTTCTGCCTTATTATCGGTATAACAAAATTTATTTGAAGTCGATATCTCTTCTGGTTCTTGAGCTATGAACGACGAAAAAACGTCGCAAACGTACGGACGTACGTACACACGCACGCACAGAATTTTTCTAAAAATCTTTTATTTCGACTCTAGGGACCTTGAAACGTCAAGAAATGTCAAAATTTTCAATTTGACAAATCGGACCCATTACAATAACTTCCTATGGGAAGTTAAAAATGCCAAAATAATTTACGCTCTAGAAAGAAACCTCTAGAAGATCCACCCTGTGTAATTTTTCAAGTAAGGATGTGATTAAATATCTTTACGCTGGATTAAAAGATAAGTTAACCGATATTCATTGCCCATCTTAAACATATTTTATCATTTACAACGTTTTCAAACCTCAAATTTTCAAAACATACATATTTTCTTAAACTTACTTGATGTATGTACTGTACTCGCATGTACCACTCGTAACTTGTAACTTGTGACATTTTGTAAAAACAGTTTCAAATTGAAAATCCAAAGTAAATTCTCATGTTCATTGCCTCAAATTAGATTTTTCCATCTGTAGCATACATACTCCTACATATACATATATACAAACAAAATAAGTAGCTATAAAATACTGGTAGATATAGGTTAGGTACATATATGTAAAATAAAATACACATCATACATATCTTATCGAATATCTTTTAAAGATATAAAAGCGGTATTTATTTTCATATTCAACTCAGCTACGCGACCGCAATTTTATTTATTATCCTAGCATCCTTCTCAATATCCGCTCGCATGTATGTTTGTAGAAGCAGCAGTGAGAACAAATGTAAACGATGCCTACGTGAGTCCTTCAACCCAAACCAACGAAAAAAGGTATAACCTCAACTCAAGATACGCACTCAGGACTCAACCTTTGTCGTTCCACGACGACCAAAACCCCACAACAAAATATAGTAAAGCTTGTTTCTGTAAATTTGGTTATGCACACACATTATGGCATTTCCGTGTTTATTTTATTTTGTTTTTATATTTAAATCCAATAAAATATGCGTTACAAGAGGACTTTTGATGATAAACAACAACAAAAAAAGGACGAAATTTTTGTTTTGTTTTTGAAGTCGAAAATCAAAAGAATGACTCCGATGCCGATGGTCCGTTTTCTCTTCAACGCAATTTGAATTTTTAAATTTGAGGGACGATATTTTGAAGGACTATTTGAACTTGCGGGGTTTCGGATTGGCCATACAAATACATACATAATAGAACGTGCAGATGGGTACGAGGATAAGAAAACGCGTTTGTGATCGTGACTGATGATAATAATTTAAGATGCTGATTTGCAAAAGGATGGAAGTATGTATTATATTTACTTTCTATAATTCAATGACTTAAGGACTTTAGGAGGGAAACATAAAATTGAAAAAATAAAAGTTCGTTCAACATAAAATTTCGCTTTTCCTAAAGAGATAACTGTGGTAAATTGGATCGGCACGAATTTGTTTGCATTCAAAATGAAATACTCCACAATATAATTGAAAGAGCTATAAAATGTATGTATGAAAATAAAAATATGTACATCCAAACGTTCATATGCATTTTACATATCAACAAAGTATTATGAGCAAAAAAACTTTAAAAAGTATGGATTATTAATTCAATTCACAAAAATTAGACAGAAATGGTCTAACCACGAAAACTCTCCGGCACAGCTCTCTGCTCACAAGGTAAGGTTAGGTTAGGTTAATGTGGCTGTGGATACAAAAACCACACACTTAGGCCAGAAGAAAGGCCCATGAATCTAAAGAATTACTTCTCACTAGTTGAACCATTTCGAGCTTTTTATAAAGCGAAGGAGATATCTGATATCCTTTTTAGCTAGTTCACTGGGATCATCAAAAGAGTATTCTCCCAGATGAAGTTTGCGTCTTCGTGAAAGAGCAGGGCAGGTGCAGAGGAGGTGAGAGATTGTTTCTTCTTCTTCCTCGTCCATACAGCTTCTGCAGAAGTCATTTGAGGCTACACCAAGTCGTGTTGCGTGTCTGCCTATAAGACAGTGTCCCGTAAGGACACCTATTAGGGAGCTAATATCAAGTCTGCTTTGGGATAGCAAATCTTAAGAGCGCTTTAGGTCCAATGAAGGCCATATTAGTTTTGTGGCTGCGGATGTTGGTAAATTGTGCCATCTAGAGTTTGCTATCTCGAAAGCTTTTTCTTTTAGCAGAAGTTTACATGTAGCTATTGGTATACCTATCTTCTCCCTTTCAGGTGAAATAGGTATGGCAGTTCCATTTTTAGCGAGTTCATCGGCTCTACAATTTCCTGCGATGTCTCTGTGGCCCGGCACCCAGCATAGTTGAATGTTAAATTGCTGCGCCATCTCCATAAGAGACGATCGACAATCGAGGACCGTTAGAGATTTGGTTGAGACGCCGTCAAGAGACTTGATAGCAGCCTGACTGTCAGAGAAGATGCGTATATCAGAAGCTGATATCACGTTTTCTCTTAGCCAGGAGAGAACCTCTTTGATCGCTAAAATTTCCGCTTGGAAGACGCTACAATGATTAGGGAGACGGAATGAGATGCTTAGATTAAGCTTTTTTGAGTACACACCACTACCAACTCCCTCATTTCTCTTGGATCCATCTGTGTAAAAATTGATGCTTTTGTCATCAAGGAGTTTATTGTCTTCCCATTCATCTCTGGATGGAATGGATACCTGGAAGTTTTTACCAAATTGAGGTTTTGGGATAGCGTAATCTATGTACTTTGGTATAGAACCAAAGAGGTTCAGAATGATGGCGTGCCCAACATTGTTGTTGGTCCATTGAGATGAGGCGTTGGGTCTTATAGCTGTACTCGCTGCCATTTGTTTGCTGAAAATGTCGAGGGGTGTCAGATGGAGGAGGGTGTCCAACGCTGCTGAGGGTGTGGTTCTTAAAGCCCCGGTTATGCAGAGACATGCAGTGCGTTCAACTCTGCTGAGTTTGTCGAAGTATGTGACTTTCTCCAGTGCAGTCCACCATACTGCAACCCCGTACATAAGTATTGGTCGGATGACCGATGTGTATAGCCGATAGGTTATGCGAGGTTGAAAACCCCATTTGTTTCCTATGGCTTTCTTGCAAAGGAAGAGAGCTGCTGTAGCCTTTTTAACTCTTTCCTGAATATTAGGTTTCCAACTTAATTTTTTGTCCAATATCAGACCAAGGTATTTGGCCTCATTGGTAAAAATTAGTGGTACACCTTTTATAGAGGGCGGTGCAATTTCTGGGATCTTGTATTTCCGTGTAAAAAGGACGAGGTCCGTTTTCTGAGGATTAATACTAAGTCCGCAGTGATCTGCCCATCTAGTGAGCATATTGAGTGCGTTTTGGAGGAGGTCTCT
Organism: Eupeodes latifasciatus; assembly: GCA_920104205.1. Lineage (NCBI taxonomy): Eukaryota > Metazoa > Arthropoda > Insecta > Diptera > Syrphidae > Eupeodes > Eupeodes latifasciatus. The sequence goes on along the minus strand of OV049924.1, from coordinate 336,670,764 downwards.
CAGTGTATTAGGATGTTCTCCTATGACGGCGATAGCAACATCATCGGCATACGCAATCACTCTGTAGCCTTCTCTCTCAAGGGATATTAGTAGCTCATTAACCACTATGTTCCACAGGAGAGGGGACAGAACACCACCTTGCGGAGTGCCTCTACTGACAGACCTTTTCGTACAAAAATCCCCCATCTTAGAGTTGATGATCCTGCTTTTTAGCATTAGATTTATCAATTCACAGAGTGAGTATTCGACGTTTAGGGTAGTCATAGCAGAAGTGATAGCGGATGTGTCAACGTTGTTGAAAGCGCCTTCAATATCCAGGAAGGCCACCATAGTGTATTCTTTTTGTATTAGGGAGTTTTCGATAGTTCTTATCAAAGTATGCAAGGCTGTTTCTACCGATTTCCCTTTGCAGTAAGCATGCTGAGACATCGATAGTCCCTTATCAATGCTGTTACGTATATGGATATCAATCAAACGTTCCAGAGTTTTGAGAATGAATGATGATAGGCTAATAGGTCTTAGATCTTTAGGGTTGACATGCGAACATTTGCCCGCCTTGGGAATGAAAACCACCTTTACTTCTCTCCATCGCTGAGGTATATGGACCATATCTAGACAACTTTTAAAAATCATCTCTATGATGGGCAAAGTTATGTCAGTCGTAAATTGCAGCTCAGCTGGTATGATGTGATCTGGCCCTGGAGATTTGTAAGGTTTGAAGCTATTCAGAGCCCAAGTCAATTTCTCTTTTGTAACAAGACCTTGAGGAAATGTTAAGTTATTACATTAAGTTATTATATTAAGACAACTAGGCATGGTTGGATTTGTCGAGAGAATCTTCCTTATTCTTGATGCCTCCGAGGATTCTTCTATTGAGCTACAGAAGGATCTCCAAGAGGGTCTTTTGGCTATTCTCAATTCCTGTTTATATTTTTTGAGGGATTCCTTATAGGAGTCCCAGTCTTGGGGATGTCTAGTCTTTTTTGCACGTTAAAAAGCCTTCTACAGCCTTTCCGGAGTGTACCCAGTTCAGCAGCCCACCAATATGGTTTCTTCTTTCCCCGCACTGTAGTGAGGGGGCAGGCAGTTTCCATGGCTTTATTAAGGGCTGCTGTAAGCTCATCGACTTTTTGATCGAGTTCAAAAGCGCACAAGGGCGGATCATAAAGTTCTAGTTTAATCAGATTCTTCAGAGTAGCCCTATATTTTGGCCAATCTGTTTTCCTATAGTTTCGGAATTGGATCGGTTTTGGGAACTCTTCATTAAGTGTGAATTGGATGTATCTATGATCGGAGAACGAATGCTCATTTGATACTCTACAATTCAATATTTTATTTGAAAGATGTAAAGAGACAAGAGTCATATCTAAAACTCCTTGTCGATTTTTAGTAACGAAGGTTGGTTCAATACCTATATTACATACTACCAGATTAGTTGTTAAAATATAATCAAAAAGAGACTCACCTCTGTCATTTATATCAGTACCACCCCACGTAGTATGGTGCGCATTGGCGTCACAACCGATAATTATGTTGGTTTTAAGTCTTGTTGATTCAGCGACAGTCTTCTCCAGAATGGTACCAGGTAGTGGGCCCTGGTGGTCGTGGCCCCAATACGCTGATACCAGCCAGTAGGTATGGTTGTTTATTACCATACTGGCTGTGGTGACGTCTTTATCACTGAAATTAGGGAGTAAGAATACATTTAGATTACGTTTTACTAGTATGCAGGACCTTGGGTTACCTTTTCCTGTTACATAGAGCACTTAGTAACCAGGAGTTCTCAGTCCTCGAACCAGGGATTTCACAATCCAGGGTTCTTGGATGAGAAGATGTCATTCTCATTCTACAAGTTGGCAGATCAACCTCCACCACTGTTAGATCCAGCTCATCCAGATCAGACAAAGAAGAACCTAATAGTTCATCTTCCTCCTCACTGGGGAGAGCTTTGTCATTTGAGTCTTCGGTCTCCATTAGGGATAAACCTCCGACGTTTTTAGAAGAAGACTGTGCTACGACAGAAGAGGGTCCTGCCACATTCTCATCCACATCCAAGGATGGGAAGGTGATGATGTCACTGGGACTCTCTACGTCTTGCGGCACAGCTTCTGAAGAGGGTTCAGAGGAAGACCGTGCTGTGACAGAAGAGGGCCCAGGTACAACTTCATCCACATCCAAGGAAGGGAAGGTGATTGTAGCACTGGAACCCCCAACGTCCTGCGACACGGCTTCCGAAAAGGGTCGTGGAGGCTCGCATGAAGCGTCTACCTCATCTTTTTTATAGATACGCAATGTAATTGTCCCAAAACCGTATCTTATCACTCCCTTATCTCGCGCCAGAGAAGCCACAGAGTCTTTATTGATAACGATAATCGCATTAAGATAAAGACCCTTTGGCTCCTCCAGTTTCACGATCTTCCAGTCGTGACAAGGGAGGTCCGGGTTGCTAATCTTTATGATTTCGCGTATGTCATCCGGACATGAGGGTTCTTTAGGGATCCACGTGCGAGCTCTCGGCCTGCATGGAATGTCCTCCTTTGCAACGACCTCGAGTTTTGCACCTGGCCAAACTTCGCCCAGCATGCCGACAGCAAGCGTATAAAGATCGCGCGACCTCTGATCTTTACAAGCGATGAGCTTGACATGACCTTGATGCCAACCCTCATCGCTTGTTACAGGCGGTGGACCCGGATGATCCCGCATGACTTTTAGAAAGCCAGCCGAGAGCTCCAGATTCACCCTCTGCCAACGTTCAGATGTAATCGTGCCATCAATATTGCTCCTATCAATGACCGCGATAATGATTTTATTAGATTCCTTGAGTACATCACTAAAAGGTTTAGTGAGAGGAACTCTAGGAATGATAGGAGTGCTGGTGTTCTGCACTTTAGGCTTTTTAGGGACGGGAGTGGACTCCTCCAAGGACCTTTGCTCACAAGGTAAAGTGGCTTAAGTCGTTTGTTAACATTTTTCAGGAGAGCGAATTTAAACTTTAAACAAATATATAAGGAGAACCGTTTTGAGTAGAAACATGAAAATTGGACACAAACATTATAATTTTCTATTCATTTAAGGACTAACAAAATAAGTTTAATCAAAGTTTTTATAAGGAAAATTTGTCATTTAAACCCTTCTACCTTTTTCTAATTTGTATATTAAATTGGCTTATATTACTTAAGCCGGTTTTCCGAATTTCGTTTCAATTCTTGTGTGAGCTTACTTATACATAAGCCGTTTTTTCCTTTTTTAAATTTAACTTCATTTTTACTTAAGACTTTTTTCTCTTAGGAAATTTTTCTTAAGTTTTATTGAAATTAAAGTTATTATAGGAAAACAAAACATAGAAATAAGTTAATACAAAAATTAGACTGTAATAAAAGAAGATAGCTTAATACCACCTAGTCAAAAGTACCATCTTCGACTTCTTCTGTAGGATCCAGATGGAAGTCTGGTTTTGCTTCAGTACAGAGAGTCTTATAAAAGTCATGAAACTGCTCATCAATCAAAGGGAGCAGGTCCATAAGATCTTGTTTTTTTGCTTCGTTGATTTTGTTTGGTCTATCGTACATCATTTCGAGAGGGCCTGTGCTTAGTTCATTACATCCTCGTTTTTTAATATTGAGTATTTGAAATGGTTCATGCTCTTATAACAAATGTTAAATGGAGCATCTGATGTGAAACGAAACCATCTAATGTTCCTCCAATTTATTTTGTTGTTATACTTTGCGAAAAATGCATTTATTTTTAACAATCGACCCAAAGTTGTGAAATTTGGATCGAGACATCTCAATTACATCAAATTTTGTTTTGGTCCGACTCCCCGTACAAACTGGTACCAATCTCTTGGGTGGTGAATTCTGTAGTGGTCTATGTCACATTCCATGTGTGTGTAACCCGGAATCAAAAACTTGTGTTCAATATATTTTAAATTGTTGGTTTCATTACAAACGCACATCAACATCATTATTTCAACCATTTTATTTTTATTTTGCCCGAAACAGTTGTCACTGTAAAAAGTGACATGCTCGGTGTCTGGTGGTAGGGCAGAAGGCGAATTTATATGTTCAAATAAGCATGAAGCTATCTCATTGCCACCTTTATTGGCAACAGCTTCATGCCACATGTAACAGTGGGGAGTTCCTTTTATGCAGTCGTGTACAGTCAAATTAAATGTATTTAACTGAGGTTTATAAAAAGTTACCGAAGATTGTAAAAATGGAGTGGGAAGGCACTGCTGAAGATCGAAGGTAAAAACTTCCTTACCTCGGTGATTTTTTGCAGACTCGATATCCTTTTTTTCGATTCATATGTATGTAGAATCTGCGTCTTCATGGTGTTACCTTAGCTCCAGTTCAACCGATGTAAGGGCACCTCCTGTGACTGACGATTTTTGTATAGCCAACAAGTCACATTTTGTGCAGGTATCTGCTTTTGCCTTCTTGAATTTTATATTAAGAGTCTTAAAAATCTCTGCATATTTTGTTAATATAATAGTAATATCTGTGTAAGGATTGTACAGCTTTGATAGATTGAGATTTGTGTCAAAATACTTTTGACTGGACTTTTTTCGAGTATAATGGCTCTCGTATGCAGGGATACTCATAATATGTTTCAGGACTTACTTTTTTTTCGCATCTGAGATTTTATTAGTCGGAACGCCCTTTCCTCGCATGTCCTTTATTACCACAGTACCTGGAAATTCGATTTTTTTTGCAATAACTGTCTTCAAAAAGCGGTCAGTTTCATCCTAAACGGTTTTGAAGCATTTTTGACAAACTTGAGTTCTGATGCCTTTCAGATTCAAGAAATATAAGTACGTATACTTACAATTTCGAGGTTTCCCGCTCTTCTTTGAACGGATTGTTTTTTTTTCTCCGTTTGAAATCAGTCCAGACACAATCGCCAACTTAAGATCATAGTTGCCCAGACTCCAATATTGTTTAAAAATCATTTTTTGTTCTGATGGTGAAATTGTATGCATACATTTTCTTTTGCAATCTGTCAACAGTCTCATTCCTTTTGCAGGAACATTTTTTTCAATACTAGTTAAGTAGTTCTGACCTAAATTTCGTTTTTGACGTCTTCCCTTTCGTGATTCTTTTGTTGATACATTTTCAGGGCTTAAATTACTATTTTCTGGGATATGATCTTCTGAACCTAAATTTTGTTCTAATTGGGTGGCCATATCATCAATGTCTGAGCCCGAACAGAAACTTTGTGGTGATTTTTCTGGCAAAAGAAAGCCTGGATCTTTAACGCTATCATCATCATCTTCGTCAAATGATTCATCTGACATCATATCCGTGGCGAATGTAGATTTCAAATCTGTGATGATTGTATCTGTCAGGGCATTGACACTGGTTGTAGCTGTTTCATTAGCCACAACTGGTACAAATATCTCGGTTTCTATATTAAATAAAGCGAAAGTTGACTTAGATTCATTCACCTAGATAATATATCTATAAGATTTTACCATCAAACTCCCTAGGACGAGTTGAAGTTCGTGGGTTCTCCACAGAGCAGCTTGGAATGAAACCCATTTCACCTTTATGGAAAACAAACTCATAAGATACTACATTTATATAACTTTAAATCGAAAATAATATTTCTTTCTAACGTGAATGATCTGCTTTTTATTATTATTTAAGAAATATCTTTGTTTTCTTAAGAATTTAATACTGGTATACCAATAATAATAAGGGTATTCAATTCATCCAAGTGTAAAAATTGTTAAAATTATAAATTAACTTTACATAAAAGTTTGCATGAACGGCCTTATAATTCATTTACTTAGATGCTGTGTAATAATTTTTCTCTCCGTCTGATCTGGCTACAATCTTCAAAACCTATATACATACGTCCGAAACTTGATTATAACGCTCACCTCTGGGCTGGTGCTCCAGTAACTTATTTAAGCCTCTTGGACAGTATTCATTCAGTATTCAGTATTTTTACCGTTATTCTAACTATGCTTTAGTGAAATAGCCAGTTGCATTCCTCCCCTTAAACAATTTACCCGTAATACCCGCGCTTCTAGGAATGCCCATCAGTTTACCCTTGAGCCCAACTTCGGCCGTACTATGAAGTACAGAGATTAATTTTTTAGCCGTACTACGCGAATGTGGAACGCCTTGCCACGCTCTATCTTTCCCTATCTTTGCAATGTTCAGGAGTTCAAAATCAATGTACACCGACACCTCCTATCCAACCCTTTTCCTAATGCTCACACTGTATCTTTGGCATATTAAAGGTATACAAAACCCTTTTAGTGTTCGCTAATTATAAAAAAAGAACTGGTTTCATTGAGCTTAGAAGAAATCCTAAAGTTTCATGTGGTATTACTCTTTAAACTGGCCTTAGTGTGTCCTACTTCATCACGGACAGCCATTTTAACCTAACCGAATATACCCAATTTTAGTATTTAGCTATTTCTTGGCATTAGAAAACCATGGTTGTATTTTAAGAAGGTTTTTATTTACAGACAAACTATAGAACAGAGTCTATTTTTTAATTTGCTTTTAATCAAAAGAAATGTGGTCAATACTTCGAGTTATTTTTTTTTGCTAATGCCGCATATACAATAACCTTACAATTGCATTGGTTTCTTAATTTTTTTTTAAGTATCTAATTAAAAATGATTATTATTCGAACCAAGTTAATTGGAAAATAATCCAATAATCTTTTAATTTAAGCCGATTGAAGTGTGTCTATTTTTCTTTTGCAATCATCATAACTTCACTCAACCTCTAACACTTTATAATACTTATTTGCCACTAATTGGCTATTTTTAAAACCCCTTATTTCTTACAGTTATCTAAAAAGTATGTATGCATATTAATGTATTTTATGCTTAATTAAATAATGGAAATTAAAATACCTTAAGATAAATTGATACGTATTCGGTTTTATTTTTTAATTTTTGTTTTCTTGTTCATTTGTAGGTCGAGGAGTTTTAAGGTTGAGGTTGATATAAAAATGTATAGTATACATTTATGTCCAAAATTATATTTTCAAATCAAAAAATTAAATTCGTTCATATAGTGTGGAAAAAATTAACACCAAAGACTTTTATGTAAAATGCTTGTACATTTTAATAACATGCAATGGGTACATTTCAATGCAAGTACCAAATTAAACCCCCATCAATGAGAGAAAATTGAAACAAAATCCATGTATACAGTCCACAATAAGTTTTAAACATTTACAGACAACATTTTTTTTTATAAATAAGTATTCACCGTAAGATATGTATTCATTACATAAAATCTTCAACCAACATAAAACAAAAACAAATCATAGAAATCTGACTTGAACATCAAGTGAGTCTGTATTTACGTCGCAATATTTGAAATTCAAAAACCATCACAAAAAATGTGTTCAACGTACTTCACTATGTGATGATTACAACCAAACTGCAATCAGTGTATAGCTATACAAATGTATGTAATGAACGTATGTAATCTATTTATATCAGTGCATATATTCATGTAATCAGTACATATCTGTTACTTTAACATTTTTGGTAATAGTGTAAATACATTTATAGATTAAGTATAAAGATTTATGTAGCAAGTACATAGATTTATGTAATGAGTAAGTACATTTATTTTTAATGAGTTCATAGTACACAGAGAAAGTTAAATCTTTACTTACTACATTACCTTGTACATTTTCCGGATAAGTTGAGATGGTATCTATGCAATTAGTATCAATATTATTTACATTATGTAATGATATAATCTATACTCAATAAATAAAAATGTACTCATCACAGTTAACTTATATTAGGTAAACTTAATAATTCCACAAAAGTATCTTATTTTATATAATTAACATACATATATGTGAACTAAAACGTTACTGATTACAAAAGCTTGTACTCATCACAGAAAACATACGAATCAAATACAAATCTTCTTTATTACATTAATGCTCTTAGTTAGTAAAGATTTTATTATGTAATAATTACAAAAAATTATTTGTTTAGATATCCTTACGCAATGAGTAACTAGGTTTTGGAGCTAAATGCATACATTTTTTAATAATGTCAATGAATTAGTATCCTTCACCAGGCCCGTCGAGAGGGGGGGAAAGGGGGGGAAACCCCCCGGGCCCGGGATTTTTTAGGGGCCCGTAAAATTGAAAGCAATGAGAAGAGTGTTTTTTTTTTCACTATACTCTCATCATCAACATACCTATTCCCACTTATTTTTAGGGGCCCGAAAATTTAAAAACCATTCATGCTTTCGCAATCGGGCCCCAGTTTGTATGTTATCTACCAATCTATCAGTCACAAGCTTGCCGATCTGGGCCCCTGATTATTATTGGCGTACATTTTGTTTAATATTTAATGGAAAATTGGGCAACTCTGAACTATTCAAAGAAAGTTATAATAAATTGTTTGGCTTTTCTTATTTATTTTATCAAATTTATTTTATTTTAAAAATGTTTAAAGTCAATTTAAGGGGCCCGGCAAATTAAAACAAAACACAAATATTTATTTCGGTTTCTGTTCTTATAAAGTTTCTTTTCTTCTATTTCTGTTTCTGCTGTAAACGAAATTTTTGATTCGGTTTCGGGGGACCGGAAAATCCCACGCAAACGTTTTTCAATTGTGGTTTCCCTAATATTTATTAATTAATACTTTGAATAAGTTGTTTACTGAAGATTTGATGGATATCAAATCACTTCAAAGTGTGTATATTAAACCAGCCATATGCAGGTAGTTTGGATAATGCTTTTTTGTGCATTTAAGGAAAGATTTTTTATGAATGAATACCAAAGGGTAAATGAATGAATGACCCTTGGTAAATACGTTTTCGTATTTTATAACAGCAGGTAATTAAAATTTAGGGATGATTGGGTTAGTTCTAAGATACTGTGTCTGTGTGTACCTGAATAGAGCTAGATGCATTATGTACCTACTCGTATACAATTTTTGTACGACGATGCAGCTTATTAGATACTGGACTTTAAATGCATATGGTCAAATTGTTTGTTAATTGGGAGTATGTATCATAAAAAAAGGTTTAAGTAAACAATTTAAAGATTGTCAAATTAAAAAATTACCAACATTTGATTTTTATAATGTAGGTAGTCCACCGGAATTTCCCGTTCGGTTCCCCGTAATTTTGTTCTATGTTTTAGATTTTCTGCACTGTTTTAAATGTTTTTTAAAGAATTCTTCCGCCTTCCTAACTATGGTCATTGAGATATGTACATATATATATCGCGTTTCTCAGAAACATTGGGACACAGATAGGGTTTTAGCGGGGATACAGATATTTGCAAATATCTATATAAATATCGCTGGCTTACAGTTTTCCATCATAACGTTTTTGGAAATCCAAAAGACCATACATTGAAGAAAAGTGTAATTATTTCGGCTACAAATTTTTAAATATAAAGAAAAACAAGTTTTTTGTGAGTTTACACTTTGGAACCATAATTAGTGACTACTGCGTAAAATACCTACCAAACTGAAAAAAAATATTAGACTAGTGTTGGTGAATTAAAATATAATACAGGTATGTACATTTCCATTAGTTAAAAACATTTAAAAATAGATATTTTCATTACTTTTTTAACTGAACGTTTCAATTACAGATCATGTACACACACCAGTCGGGAGCTCAAAAGCGCAAAGAACGCTTAAAGCGCGAGAGACTTGAAAGAGAAAGCATGAAAACCCAAAGAACTCTGTTGGATTTCGTTTCAAAAACGCCAGAAGAAGAAATAAAATCAAATGAAATACTGGAATTGAACTCAAGCGATGTAAATGATAGTCTGCCAAGTTGCTCATCAGGACTTAATCGAGTGACCGAAAGTGCAGTTATTTCCGATTCGAATCCAATTTCTGGATTGGAAAAAGAAAAAGATTGCACATTACACTCCACTAAGGGAATGGTTAGAACTGACCTTCTTAAAGATTACGATGTTGGAACAATACATACCGAGTTCGTGCAGCCTGACTTAGCAGATGCCGTAGTTCGTCGAGGCCATGAGAAGTTACCTGCTTCTTTTCCACGTGATCGAAACAACGAGAAATTTCCGACCTCGCTGCTTTCGAAAATCTTACCCAACGGCGAATTGATAAAGCGCGATTGGTTAGTGTGGAGTAACCTTAAAAATGCATTCTATTGCCTACCTTGTCGTTTGTTTACAACAAATAAAATCAATACACATCGTTCAAATCTGTGTCGTCCAGAAGGATATTCTTGCCTTCAAGTGTGGAAAAAGCTTTACGACAAATTGCCTGCCCATGAAAACAATACCGATCATGTCCAGTGTTACGTTCGATGGCGCTCATTACAACTGCGAATAAAGAAAAACTTTTCGATTGATTCTCTTCTCAATGACGAAATCACTAGGGAAACCAAAAAATGGCAAGGAATTCTATATAGAATATTGGACACCATTCTCTTCCTTGGCGAAAGGGGACTAGCACTACGAGGCGATAGTAATCTTATTGGAGAGCCAAATAATGGAAATTTTTTTGGCATTTTGGAATTAATTAGTCATTATGACCCCTTACTTCAGGAGCACTTGGAAAAAGTAAGAATTTCACAACAAGAACACAAACGTTTGCAAGTCCACTACCTTTCCGTTGAGATTCAAAATGAGTTCATTAAAATTTGTGCCCAACATGTGAATTCAGCTATTTTGAAGGAGAGAGAAAACGCCAAATACTTCGCTATAATTGTCGATGCAACACCCGATTCAAGTCATGTGGAACAAAACACATTTATTTTGCGATATCTGCGCTTGGAAGAAAATGTGTTCTCCATCCAAGAACGGTTTTTGGAATTTGTCGATTGCAACAAAAAAACTGGCACCGCAATAGCTGATTTGATCTGCGAAACATTGGCAAAGAATGAAATCCCTTTAGAAGACTGTTGTGCACAAGGCTATGACAATGGAAGCAATATGAAAGGACAGTATAATGGTGCACAAAGTCATATTTTAAAGAAAAATCCGAATGCCGTGTATTCACCATGTGCAGCTCACAGCCTTAACTTGTGTGGAGTCGATTCAGCGGAATGTTGTACTGCCGCAATCACATTTTTTGGTGTTGTTCAAAAGTGTTTCAACTTGTTTAGCAGCAGTGCCCAACGTTGGGAAATTCTTAAGGAACATGTGCCCGGATCCCTTCACAAACTTTCCGATACAAGATGGTCAGCTAGAATTGAGGCAGTGAAACCATTTGCAAATCATCTAAAAAACCTTAGAACATCATTAGAAGCCTTAAGTGATATTAATTTAACTGCTGAAGCTCGAAGAGATGTAAATGGCGTTTTAAAATATATGCATAAATTTGAATGCGTCCTGATGTCTTCGATTTGGTGCAAGGTTCTTAGCGCTATAAATGAAAGAAGTATCATTCTTCAATCCAGAAACATGACTATTGACGTTGAAATTCGAAATCTTGACAACTTGATCTCGGATTTGAACATTATTCGAAACGGATGGGATCAAATTTTATCTGAATGCAAAGCAGTTGCTACTGGATTGGGGGATGTTCCAGAATCGTTCCCATCGAACCGAAAAAGGCAATTAAAGAGACATTTTGGAGAAAATCGAGGAGGCGGAGAGCAAATTGAAACAGACGAAGAAATAAATTTCAAGAGAAACACCTTTTATGTCATAGTTGATTCAATTTTATCTGGAATTTCTCGTCGGTTCGATACGATGAAGAATTTGAATGCTACATTTTCATTTTTATGGCAGTTTTCAACAATGGACGAAATTGAGATTAAAAACTCCGCTACAAGATTCATCCAAAAGTATAACTCGCATGTGTCTCAAGAGTTGAAAGAAGAAATAATTCATCTGAAACACATTTATGAAGCCAATTTTGAAGCAGAACTTCCGCCATTGAGTTTGCTCAATGCTATTTATTCCCAGAACTTGGAGACGATTTTCCCCAACATTTGTGTTGCTCTCCGTGTGTTTTCCACAATTCCTGTAACCGTAGCTAGTGCCGAACGTTCATTTAGCGTCCTTGCCAGAACAAAGAATTTTCATCGTTCGTGCTCATCACAAGATCGTGTTTCTGGACTTGCTACACTATGCATCGAAGCACCTTTGGCAAGGAAATTGAATTTCGATTCAATTATAAGTTGTTTTGCCGCTCAGAAAGCTAGGAAAGCTCGTTTGCAAAAAGAAATATTTCATTGAATGCAAACTAACTCTTATGAAAACATTGTGATAATATTTTAATATAAAGAAAAACAATAAAGAATATTTAATGTAAACCTTTTAAAATACATAGTTTTTTTTAGGGACAAATTTCAAATACTTTTACTTCGCTCTATTTTATTTTCATAGTAGGTAATAGATCTTCATGCTAATTTTTTTTTAAATAGTTAATCGACCGTATTATCAGTTACTAACTGTCGTTGTCTGTTCTACTCGCATGTAGAATTATTTTCTATCCATCTTCCATTTCAACTAAACTGGACGATACCCGTGAGATTGATTTGATGATTAACACTTTTTTTCGGTTCACTTTGCGAACAAAAAATTATTATTTCCGTTGATTCCAACCAATGTCATGCTGATGCTATTCGTAATTGAAATTAGAACGTACCATATCAGTAGGCATGAACTTTGAAAAAAAAAATGGTAAATAAGGGGGGGCCCGAGATTTTTCCGTCCCGGGCCCGGATTTTCTCTCGACGGCCCTGTCCTTCACAATATCTGCAAAAATATTATCTACACCTTGAAAAGAATGGTTAATTTCTCTGCAGAATTTTAAGATAGAAATCACTTTAATTTGTTCGTTAAATTTTCTGCATTTGTTCATAAATAATCATTAATTCAAATTATTTTACTAAATTAATTTTCAGAAAAATATGCATAAATAAATATCTATGTTGGATTCTTAAGTTTCCTATGGAATAGATTTAGCAACATGTTTGCTTTGGGGGTTGGGGTAGGCACCTAAGCCTATAATCAAACTGTGCATCTGCTAATTGTTGTACAGAGGGTAGGTATAAGTATTTGCGCATTTTAAGATTAATCCTTATTTGAATGTTAATCCTTACACAAGTAAACTCAACCCACTAAAACTCAGAATGTACACAAACAAGAAGGGAACGTAATTATTCATAAAATAGACAAAAGTATAGGTATTCGGGATGTTCCTTGGAAATGCATAAATTAATGCATCTTTTTGTGATGTTGCGATGAGATAGCGAAGAAGGGGTTTCAAACAAAGGGGTCTGTTAGGCAAATAAGTTTTGTGTGCGGTTTTATTTTAAAGCTGAAGACAAATCAGAAACAAACACACTATGAATGGGGAAAATTAACTACTTCATAACATGAGCAGCATAATTAAGTGAATATAAGTCTCATGCCCCATGGTACATATACCTTATCTAGTCAACAAGAAAAAAGAGGTCGAAGGAGCTAGATATAATAATATGAACAGGATACCAATTATACAAAATCATCTTGCTCGAGCTCAAATAGAAATTAACCTATACCTACATACTTAAACTCTCGAGGACTTTTTGAATAGGTTAAACTTGCAGAAAGGTAGGCAGCTACAGTGTTTGTGTTTGTACATGCATTTTATGATTTTTGACTTACCAAAACACTATTGCACAAAAATGTGCTTATTAGTCCTTTTTGTGTTTAGCCGGGGATTGGGATGATACATTCGAGCGGTTTCCACAAGACTTATAGTGGGTTAAATTTTAAATAAAAAAAAGAGGCTGGGATGCGACTGATAACTTCCCATCTCGTCTGTCGATTTGCCTTGCTTAAAAGTTTGTAGCTTTTCGTGTTGTGTTAAAAAATTTTTCAGTTCAATTTTTCTTAAAAATTTAAAAATTACCAACAATATTTTTCATAGTTTAGATTAGTTTGAAAATCTAGTTATATTAAATAGATTTTTAGTCGAAAACAAATTTAAGTAGCATTTCTTAAATTTTTACAGATTGGATGAATGAAATTAATTTAAGAGATATCAAGAACCGAACATCAATTTTTACCAAATTTGCGTTCTATTTTTTGTAGATTCTATTTTTTTTTATGAAAAAACGGACTGTCGAATTTTTATAAAAAAAACTACTGAATGTCGAAAAAAATATTTTCTGTGAAATAAAAAGAGTTTGAAGACAGTATTTTTAATTTTTGAAAAGCTATTTGAGTCGAAAGTAAATTTTTACCAAGTTTTAGTATTGTTTTTTGTTAGGTTTTTATTATTTGTAAAAAAAAAACCTGTCAATTAGATTTTTCTCAACATTTTTTCTAATGTTGAAAAAAATATTTTTTATAAATGAAATTTAGTTAGAAGCCATTATCTCAAATTTTTGAAAAGATGTTTGAGTCGAAAATCAATTTTTACCAATTTTTTGTTAAATTTTCTTTAAAGTTTTCATTTTTTATAAAAAAAAAAGTCAATTCCATTTTTCTCAAAATTTTACTGAATGTTGACAACAATAGTTTTGATAAGATAAGATAAGTAGTTTTAAGCCAATATCTCAAAGCTTTGAAAAGATATTTGAGTCGAAAATCAATTTTTACCAACTTTTATTAATTTTTTTGTTTAGGTTTTTATTTTCTGTAAAAAAACTGTCAATTCGATTTTTTTCAACATTTTTCAGAATATTGAAAACAATATTTCTTATAAGTTAAAATAAGTTGGAAGCCATAATCTCAAATTTTTGAAAAGATATTTGAGTCGAAATTCAATTTTTACCAACTTTGAGTAATGTTTTTCTTAGGTTTTTATTTTTTATAAGAAAACTGTCAATTCGGTTTTTCTTAAAATTTTACCAGATATTGAAAACGTTATTATTCTTTGCACACAATTTTTTTGGTGATAAAATCATATTTTAGTCGTAAAATTTTCGAGGTGACAAATTTTTTTTTTCAGTTTTTTTGATTAATAAAAAAAAACGGTTAATTGGATTTTTTTTTCAAAAAATATAATTGTTAGGTATCATGTTACAATATATTATATAAAATTTAATTCAAATCTCCAGCGTTTTTGGTTCGTAAGATATTTACGGTTAACCAATATTTTCACCTTTTTTTTAAACTGCTATGGTAAAAAAAACAACCACGCAATTTTCTTGAGAGACCTTTCTGCATCTTTTTTCCAAAAATATAGGTATTTGTTGTATCACGTTACAATATATAATATAAAATTTAATTCAAGTCTCTAATGTTATTGGTTCGTGAAATATTTTGGGTTGACCAAAATGTTCACGTTTTTTTTTTAAATTGCTATGAAAAACCAGTACCCGTGGCATGATGGTTAGTGCGTTGGACTGTCATGCCAGAGGTCTTGGGTTCGATCCCTGGCTATGCCATCTAAAGTTTTTTTTACGGGTACTGCCTCTTGCAAGGAATTGACAAATTCTCAAAGAGTAATTGTTGTCATGAAAAGTGCTTTCTCAAATTTACCGTTCGGAATCGGCTTAAAACTGTAGGTCCCCTCCATCCCTGACAACAGTAATCGCACACAGGAATGGTTGAGAGTTGTAAGTCACTAGGCCCTAGTTCTCAACGGACTGTTGCGTCACCCAATTTATTTATTTTTTATGAAAAAAAACCACTCACTCAATTTTTTAGAGAGTCCTTTCTAAATTATTATCTGTACAACAAAATTTATTTGAAGTCGATATCTCTTCTGGTTCTATGGCTATGGACGACGAAAAAAACGTAGCGAACGTACGGACGTACGAACGTATGTACGTACACACGCACGCACAGACATCTCTCTAAAAATCTTTTATTTCGACTCTAGGGACCTTGAAACGTTAAGAAATGTCAAAATATTCAATTCGATAAATCGGACCGATTACAATAACTTCCTATGGGAAGTTAATAAAGGCTAGGATGCTACCTACACTGAAAGCATTTCATTCGTGCCCATCTATCGATATTTTTAAAATTTAGAATAAAATATTAATAAGAACATTTTGTTTAAAGTAAAAAAAAGTTTTAAGTCCATATCTTGCTTTATTCTCAAGATACTTGAGCTGAATTTAAAAATGGAATATACCAAAATTACTGCACAAAATTGGTAAAAACTGATTTTCGACAAGAATATCTCCAGAATAAATAGAGAAATTTTGCTTAAAAATTATTTAATTATATAAAAAATATTGTTGTTAACATAATAAAGTATACAATTCTTCATGGCTTCAAAATTCGGATCAGACAGTGTGCTAAGTTGAACCACCTAACTCAGCTGTTCCACGAGAACACTCGAATATCGGGCATGCAAAGTCAAGCAGAAAACACTCTTGAAGTGTTTCTTACCCCTCACCCACATAAGTACGCTATTAGTGCTCTATCTCATCTAGGTCTATCTGACTATTATGTTATATCTGCAAATTTATCGTGTCAAAACTCTCCATTTAAAGAAAGAGCTCCTAAGAGAACCGTTTGCAATACGAGAAAGCCAACTGCGACGATTTCAATAATTATTTCAGGATCGTTAACTGGTAACTATGCTTCCTCAATAGTGACTTTTACACCAGCACTGATATGATCATAAGTTTGATTCTCTTGGGAATGAGAATTTTTATCCCGAACAGGGTTAAAAGCATCAGTTCTTGCGCTCGTTGTCAATTACACACCATTTGTTAGCTCTTTAGTGAAAGGTTATCTCTTTGCTAGGCACTTCGCCACCAATTCAACGCTGCCAGTGAGTTTTTCACAATTGTGATGTGGCAAGAGATCTTAAGACACATAAATCCGCTGTTCCGGATGTTATAACCGCTATGGTTCTAAAAAAGTGTTCTTCAGAACCATTGCAAAACTACTGCTTGAGCTTTTTCAACTGTCCCACTCCTCAGGTCTCGTTCCAAGCGTGTTTTCCATCCGCATTTGTGCAGCACATCCCCAAAAACGGCGAATCTTCCTCACCCTCTAACTGCCGACCGATTGCAATTAAGTCCCTTCTTTCCGAGGCCATGGAAACGCTGATTAATTATCAGCTCGAGAAATATCTGGCAAATAGAAAGCTTGATATTTCAAAAGCATTTGATAGGGTTTGGCATTAGGCTCTCTTATCAAAAATGCATGCTTTCGGTTTGCATGAGTCCCTCCTTCATTAGATTAGTAATTACCTTTTGGATCGTTCAAAGTAGTATTGGATGGGTTTAAGTCTGAAAACCACAAAATAAATGCTGGTTTGCCAAAAGGCTCCGTTCTTTCTCCAACACCCTTTCTAATTTTCAGTCTTCAACTTCTAATCCAATACATTATTTCGCTGACAATAGTTGTCTTAGCTTTTAATATTCGTTTTCACACTCACATCCCTCTTTTTTGGAAATTCCAACCGAAAAGGCATTGTTCAATGGGAAATAAAAACAGCTTGGAATTCAATGCTTCCAAGACCCAATGATGTCTTGTATCCATGTCTTGACCCATGGATGACACTTGCATCAAGGAGACTGAACATCTCCGTATTCTCGGTATGTGTATCACCAACCACCTCTTGTGGAACGATCACATACGCGATGTTGCCAAAAATGCAGCAAGATATTTGGATTTCTTAAGGTGATGCAAGAAATTTGTATCCCTTTCTGATCTGGCTGTAAATTAAAAGACTTATATACGTCTAAGGCTTGAGTACAACATCCAACTCTGGGCTGGTGCTCCTGCCACTTACGAGTACTTAAGCCTTTTAGACAATATCGAATGTAGAGAATTTGAATTGATTGGTGATATTACCATCGCTGGTTCCTTTACGTGCGTCGCTCGCTTGAACATCGTCGTAAAGTTTATTGTCTCACCCTTTTTTACCGATATTTCAACGGTTTATGCTCTAGAGAAATAGCCACTATCTTGATAATAAAGAAAAGATTGTTTGTCTCAAACAAAATATTGATGTAAATAATTTGTAAAATTTTAGAGAGGCTGACTGGCACGAATGGAAAGTATTGAGAGTGGGTTGCACTCAGCCTCTTTTTCTTTTAATTTTCAATGGAAACCACAAGTTTAATAGGGACGTTTAAAAGCTAAATTCATCTTTATATACATTTTAGGAAGCACAGTTAATAAAATGAAACAGTTCAGAATATTCAAAAAAATTCTTTGAATTCAAAATCAAAGCTGTGAAATTGCTCCACCTTGAATTCTTTAAACGAAATACAGAATTTCAAACATAAGAAACATTCAATTTATTTAGATTAAATAACAGAACAAATCTACTTAGTTCTACTATACCATCTTATTGTTTGTCATGTATTGTATATATTTTATATATAGTGTATTCCTTATATAAACTTTCATTCCTTTTGACCTCTTTTATGCAAACAACAAATTGAAATAAACCATTGTTTGCACCCTATCTAGAGATTCAGTCACCCAGATTAAAGCTACTACTACAAGCGATATCAAACAAACCATCCTCTCGTCTTTCTTTTGATCTCAAATCTGCAACGTCTGTCTACATTATAGCTTCCTATAGCATCCTTAAAAAAGAAATACACCAACAACATGAAAACAACACAACACAATAAACAGTATAATTTCAATTTCCTTTTTGAGTCAAAGATTGGACACTATACTGCTCTGATAACTGTTACTTCCCTCCCTCCTCTTCTCTTTTCTTTTTGGGAAACAAATCTTTTCTTTATTTTGCTAGTTAAAGGTGCAGAGCAGAACACAAGAACAGTAGATTCTCGCATTGAGATGAAAAATATCCTTTGCAAACATCATCAAGATAAAGGACACACTATACTACACACATTCCAATAACAACACACACACACACACACAAAAATAAGATATAATCAACTGCGAATAATAGATATGAAATAATGTAAGGATCTCTTCACAAAATTCCATTTTCCATCCATTGCTTATATTTTTAGTGTTTATTAGCATTTATTTACACTGCTTTACTATATTTTTTACAGGACGAAAATAAAAATCAAAATTTAATAACTTCAAAATAGCCAAAAAAGAAAACAAATAGTCCTTGTGAACAATATACCTAGACCTACCTACACAATCCTGCATATAGGGATAGTGGGAGAGGAGAATAATAACAACTATCAAACAAACAATCAAATGAACAGGCAGTCAAGGACTATAAGGACGAAAATACAATCGTGACGAAGACAACAACGACAATGACAACTACGACAACGGCAACGACAACGACGACGATGACGACTCAAACGATGTGAAATTCAAATTGCCAGATTCATGAAAGCGTAAAAATAACAATTTAATTTGAATATTTATGAATAACGGTGATGCTCCCTATCCATATAAACATTTTTAGAACATTTTCAGGACCCCATCTTTTTATGCCAAACAAAAAATTACCCACACACACATAGTCAACTATAACAAACAAACAGCAAAAATAAACGGCTAAAAAAATAAAACATTTTCAAAGGACACAACATAAGATAAATGTAATAGGGGTGGTGTGTTAAGGGGGAGTTGGGGCTGGTTAAAGCAAGGACGGCCACTGGGCTCTGTGATTGTGGTTTGGTATGGTAATACTCACAGAGGGTCATTTATACAAGGTGGGTCAAAAGAAACTTCCTAATTTAAAGTGGTAAGAACTTTTATAGATTTTATTTTGTATTCATAATTGTTTAACTTTCCAACATCATACCAAATTGGTATGAATTCGAACAAAAATTCAATTCAACTTACTAAAAATTGTTAGTTAGTTCTTAGTTGCACTGATCCGTTAGGAAATGTTTAACAGCTGTTTATATCTTGTCCATATTCCCTTGACATATAGAGAAGCGAAAGATGTTTTTATACCCAAAGCAGGAATATGCTCGCAAGTCAACCCTAAAGATCTACGATTTATAAGTCTATCGTCAATCCTTCTTAAGACCTTAGTAAGATTGATTGATAGTCAATAAAGGACAAGTTGTCAATGTCTTAACATGCCTACTGTAAAGGTTAATCGGTGCACACGGCACTAAATACATTAGCACGCACCATCGAATACTCCCTCCATTTCCTTGACATCGAAGGTACTTTTAACAACGTGGACATATCGGCAATCACATCTGCACATCTCTGAACGTAGAGAGTTCGCTTTGGGAGTTAATTCATTTAATGCTGACTAGCGGAATAATTAACAGAAAATTGGATGACTCTTCTGCTAGAAGATTCGTTAGTAGAGGGACAACGCAAGGTGGTGTTTTATCCCCTCTCCTCTGGGAACCTAGTTGTTGAGTTTTAGAGTGATTGCCTATGAGGATGACGTAGCTATTGCGGTTTCAGGAAACCATCTCTACAAACTAAAAGAACTCTTACACAATGCCTTAGACAAACCAATACTTTGGGCTGATCGGTGTTGACTGGTGTTAACCCACACAAAACCGAATTAGTCCTATTTTCGAGGAAATACAAAATTCCATTCGTTAACCCTCCCTATACTAAAGAAATCCAATTAAAGTTGTCAGACGAGGCTTAGTATCTGGTTCTTATTTTAGACCAAAAACAAAATTGAAAACGCAATACAAAAGCACCAACAAGCCTTGGATTCGGACGGATTTACTGTTGACAACCCACGCAAACAAGTTAAGAACAACGAACTTCGGATATGCACGTGGAATGTTAGGTCAATTACTAGACCAGGTCAAGCCGAAGAATTAGCGGAGGCCCTAGACTGCTATAAAGCACACATCACCGCCATCCAAGATAAACGATGGGATGGGCTGGGTGAAAAGAGAATGGAAAACTGCGATATTTATTATGGTGACTGCTACCGCGAAAACCAACAACGCTTATTTGGATGCGGCTTTATCATTGAAGGCAGACTTAGGCAACAAGTCTTAAGCTATAGGTGCATCAAAGAGCGCCTCATGACCATCTGATTCAAGGCTAAATTCGTCAACATTAGCCCAATATGCGCACACCCCCATACACTAGAGAAGGATGACAACACCAAGGATATGTTCTTCGAGCTCTTAGAAAAAACAAATTAGCAGTGTCCTAGCTACGATATTAAAATTGTCCTGAGCGATTTTAATGCCATGCTGGGAAGGGAAGACATCTTTGATGCAATAATCGGGAAAAACAGCCTGCAACACAACACTTCCGACAACGGATTCAGGCTCATCGACTTTGCTGCGGGGCGAAATGTCATGGTAGCCAGTTCGCGTTTTCCACACCTCAACATCCACAAAGACACTTGGAGTTCTCCAGATCAATATACCGTCAACCAGATTGATCATATTGCGATCGACGTTTGATACGCTTCCAGAATCATTGATGTCCGAATTTTCCGAGGAGCTAAAATCGACTCGGACAACAACCTCGTTTAAGTCAAGGTAGCACTTCGGGTTTCCAGACTAAAGGCAAACCAAGGAGATGCTGGGAAAAGATACAACGTCGAACGGCTACAATCGCAAGAGATCGCCAAATCCTTCTCCGACCGAGTTACAAGTAACCTCTCTCAAAGGTCTCTGCCGCCAACACAATGTATCGAGAACCAGTGGCAACATTGCCAAGATGCAATCAGAGAAGCCACCTGTGACGAGCTGGGTTTCAAGAAGCAACCAACAAGGAACCCCTGCCTGGTTTGATGAGGAATGTCGGCAGGCAAATGAAGCTAAACAACAGACACGCAAAGCGGTGCTGCAGAGAAGGACGAGAGCTGCTCACGAGCTCCATGAGCAGAAAAGATGAGAGGAACACCGACTTCTCAGAAGGAAAAAAAAAGATTATGAGAAGCGTGCGGTCGAAAATGTTGAGAGGTTCAAAAGCAGGAATGAAGTTCGAAAGTTTTATAAGCAAACTTCCAGATTTCTCAATAAATCTTAAAGATTTGTCAAGGAGGATAGATCCTTGAAGACGAGTTAATCCACTTCTACACAGATGGATCAAAAAAAATTAAGTGGTTGGTGGAGGTGTATACTCTGAACGAATGAGATTAATTCTCTTATTCCGCCTTCTTAATCATTGTAGCGTGTTCAGGGTGGCCCTTTCGGAGATAAAAGAAGTCTTGTTTTAGCTTAAAAAAATGTGATATCAACATCTGATATCCGTATTTTCTCAGATAGTTAGAGCGGCTTTCAACTCTCTGGACTTTGTCTCCATAAACTCTATAACAGTCCATAACTGTCGATCATCTCGAATGGAGATGGCACAACAGTTAAATAATAACCTTTGCTGGTTGTCGGGACATAGAGACATTCCAGGAATCTGTAAGGCAGATGAATTCACCAGGAATGGTACAGTACAACCCATTCTGCGACGTTTGGCTAGTGCTGGCATATCAATCGCTACATGTAAACTATTGCTAATGAAAGACGCTATAAAGAAGGCAAAGATCAGGTGGAATAACATCATTACGTATTCGGTCACAAAAAACATCTTGCCTACACTAGATTTAAAGCGATAAAGGTATTTGCTACCTTTAAGCGGATCGCATATATGCTCGATTGTAGGTTTCATAACTGGGCACTGTCTATTAGGAAAGCACGCTACGTGACTAGGAGGAAACAGTTCCTTATCTGTACATTCCCTGCTCTAGCTCATAAACGCAAGACTTACCTAGGAGAATTTTTCTATAACTATTTAAACGATCTCAATCATATTAACTTAATTGTTTTTTTCACGTTTCGTAAGCGATACCTTAAATTTGGATTACCCGCATTTTTATTGAGCGCAGTAGTTCGTAGCAATATCTGTCCCGATAGTAGCCCGATACTTTTCCTCATTTTTGATGGAATCGTCTTCAAAGCAGAATGACAGGATTTAATTTTCATGGAAACTGCTGACACATTTGTGTCAATGTTTTATGACTCTTCAGAACACCTTCAAGAATATATTTCACATTTGCTTCATTCCGTTTTAGCAATTGAAGTGAGCTCCTTGTTGACAAAATAATGCCGTAGTGCCGCTGTCGTAATCATGTTCACAGAGGGTAGATTTCACTTATTAAAATGACTCCAATAAATTCTTTCGGTTTAAAATAATGGCATAATTTTTTGAAATTAGGAAGAAACTTTTGACCTACCCTGTAACTATGTACCGACCAGTAGTCAAAGGGGCTAGGGAGATTTAAATTAACTTCCTCAGCAGATCCACCATAAGCATTTATGTGGTGTGCAGGACATTACATACGAGTTCATCAGGGACAAAGGAAATCACCGCAAACCGGTAACACCCAGCATAAAAACAATACAGTAGTTGACATCAGTGATGTCGAAAACTATACGGTCATTTTAAAAAACGAAATAGTCAGGAAATTACTATAAAAGTTATGTATGATATTCTATCGAAGCGAAGCGTGTGCGATTTAATGTAGTTTTTGAAATTCTTTTTATATTTTTGAAAAGGTCCTTGCGATGGATGCAATGGATTGAAGTCCTTTTTTGGAAAGAGTATTTTGTCTTTTCGTCGATCAGAGGATTTTTGATCTTAACTTATCTACTCAAAAGTTCAATGATATGCATACAAGTTTTAAAAAAGCAGGTTTTGGCTTAAAATCTTAAGCCTAAACAGTAAGTTTAATGAAATTCTCGGAAAGATTTTATGTAGCATATTTCCAACACTGACACAAAAGTGTTTTGTAGTCTTTTTTGCACTCTTCTGCTACTGTAGAGCCTCTTTCCTGTTTAAGTACTCTTCGTACGTGAATACTGCAATGCATCCTTGCTTACCCTTTTTATACCTACGTTAATTCTAAGTTTTTTGATGTAATATTTTAAGCAGCAAACATCATGTCCATATTCTTTGTCTTCTAATTTGATTTACTTTGTACCAAAAGCCCAGAGAACAATTTATTTAATTAAGTTTTGTTTCATAAAATGTATTCATTATTAAATAACTAGCTGACCATACAGTCTTTGTTTTGCACTTTTATAAAAACACAGTGACATATGTGTACATACATATGTACATGTTTTTGCAGCGAGCATAAAACATCAATGAAATTATTACAAGTTACGTATACGCCCCAGTACACAACTTTAGATATTTCAGAAAGAATACAATTAAAACGTAGGTTTTTATTTAGTTTGACTTCATAATAGGTAAAAACGCAGTCAACCTGGAGATATAGTAAGCTGGAAGATCGTTTACAAATTCCTTTTGACGTTCAAAACATTGTTTAGAAAGCCTTATGAAATCTCATGTCATCTTTGTAAGGGATCTATAGCTCTAATGATATTAATATCTTAAAAATTATTTACGACTTGAATTATTATTAATGTATTTTTTATAATTTCGTGAATGCTTGATAATTTTAAAATACAATACGTATCTATACTAATATTATAAATGCGAAAGTAACTCTGTCTGTCTGTCTGTTACTCAATCACGCCTAAACTACTGAACCAATTTGCATGAAATTTGGTATGGAGATATTTTGATACCCAAGAAAGGACATAGGCTTTTTACCCCGGGAAAATGACGCACTCCGATGGGAAAATTCAGGTGGGCCGATCGCTTTTACGCCTAAACTACTGAACAGATTTAAATGAAATTTGGTAAGGAGATAGTTTGAGACTTAAGAAAGGACATGAGTTACTTTTGACCTCGGGAAAACAACGCATTCCCATGGGAAAAATTACTTTCCGGGGAATCTGATCGCTTTCACTCCTAAATTACCAAAGATTTGAATAATATTTGGATAAAATTGGTATTACGAGGAAACAACGCATTCCCAATCCTTATGAAATAAGTTGTCGAACATGTTAAACTTATCATACACGTATATTAACGCCACGTGCCTCAAGCCCTCAACGTTAGACGCACACAGAGTTCAAGAACAAAATCCGACCGATATAATTTACAATGAGGCGTTAATATTTGTAGAAGATCACGTTATAAACATTTTTGGGAAAGATTTGTCTGAATTTGGGATGACCAGACCACAGAGAATTGGGGAAGTGAGCAGTGATTTAGTATGAGAATTAAATTATAATAATGTCGCTCTAGAGCAGAAATAACAAAGGATGTTCCACTTTTAAATTCAGAACAAAAAATAGTTTTTGACACAGTTATACACAAAATTTCCAGCGAAGAAGGTGGTTTTCTATTTTTAGATGCTCCAGGAGGCTCAGGCAAAACTTTTCTTTTGAATCTATTGTTAGCTTAAATTCGGAAAAACAATGTTGCTTTAGCAGTAGCTTCCTTAGGAATACGCTGCTTAGTGGTGGACGGACAGCGCAATCGGTTCTGAAACTGCCGTTGAACTTAGCTTATGAGGAAACGCCAGTATGTATAATATCAGCAAAAGTAGTGAGCGTGGAAGAATGTTGCAGCAGTGTAAATTGTTAGTTTGGGATGAGTGTACAATGTCCCAATGCAATTGAAGCACTAAATCGTACACTGAAAGACATCAAGAACAACCGGGCTATCATGTGAGGGATGGTGGTTCTCTTAGCTGGCCACTTTATAATGCCGGTAATTACTAGAGGTACACCGGCAGATGAAATAAACGCATGTTTAAAAGCATCTGTGTTATGTGTACATGTAAAAAAGTTTTGTCTGACTACGAATATGCGAGTACAGATACACAATGATTCTCAACCAGGATAATATGCCGCTGCTCTTCTAAAAATCGGAGAAGATTGTATATGCCAACAGACTGTAACGGCTCGATTACGTTGAGTAATAAATTCTGTCAAATTGTCTGTAGCACAGATGAATTAAAAAGTAATGTCTATCCAAACCTGCATATAAATATGGGCAATCGGGAGTGGTTGTGTGAGAGGGCAATTTTAGCTCCAACTAAATTTGGAAAAAAACTGTTTTTCCCATGGACAATTATATGTAGCGTGGTCACGAGTCTTAAACCCACAAAATCTTTACGTTCTGGCCAAGGAAGGAAAAACAAAAAACGTCATATATAAAAATGTATTGCAGTAACCTATCTTCTTCTTAAAATATATTAACCTAACCTAACCTATGACAATCACACTTAGTATGGCCTCATCCCATCTCGGCACAATTCAAACAAACGTACAAAAAAGTACAGCTCAGGTTTTTTCATACTACTATCCAAAAAAACTATCTAATGCGGACGAAGTCGCGGGTAAAAGCTAGTATGTTATAAGATAAGTTTAAGCTAATTTTACAGAATCAAGCAAGCAAAAGTTTAGTAAGCAAACATGTTTTACCGGAATAAAAGACTTAGTTACGCACGTAGTAGATTGTAAACTTTGTCGAAGAGCTCATTTATTTGATTTTCTCAAGTCAAAAATCGGTCAAAAGTAACTCCGAGGTTTTTGAGAGCTTTAAAATATTCAATTTTGGAACTATAATCAGTCCAAGTGGCAACTGAGATACAGCTTACCTGTGACAGTCACATTTTCCAGCCAGATATTGTAGTTGATTTAAGGCACAGAACAATCAGTCAGTCCTGTCCTATTTGTCAAAAGTCTTTGAAGTCTTTGTAAAAACAAATCAATGATTATTTTGGAGTAAACTCTTTACTTGCAAGTAAACAGTCTGGTTTTCGTGATAAGCAAAGCTATGTTACAGTACTTGTGAATGTCATTCATTTATGTCATACAAATAAATGTTTTCAAAATAAATTGTGATATACTATGTAAGTCAATACGACAATGTTAACATCCGAAGTTATGATTCTCTTTATCGAAAAGTTTAAGGGGAGGCCTGATTCGCAATGTGATGTTATAATTTAAGAAAAAAAAATACAAGCTCTTCTTTGAAATTAACTGGAAATATTTTAAGTAATTTCATATTAAAGATTAATCTATTTTTCGGGGTTTTTATATTTGATTTGCGTAAAAAATGTTTATCCGTTTTTGAGATATCAAATTTTGAAAAAAATATTGTTTTTTTTTTTAAATGTAAGAAAAATATAAATATCACTAAGACAATACAAAAGTTTGTGCAGAAAAAGAATTATTGTAATCGGTTAGTAAGTTCCTGAAAATATTTGAAAATAAAATAACGGGCAAGAGCACGATAACTCAGGTGACAAGATATTATAACGGATTTTTTAAGAACAGTTAAAAACTAACAATTTTTACTATGGGAGGGGGTCTATCTTCCCCCCGTTTGTGGGGGAGGTGAAAAAAATGATTACTTAAAATGGCGAGCTTGGGTGTATGCAACAGTGGCTCACTATAGGATTTGGGGTGGGTGCAAGGTGGGGTGCATGCAAAAATTCTGTTGCATTTAAATAAGCTGGATTTAAGAAAAATTTGTTTATCCTGGGTATATTTTAATCCATATTTGATTATTACTATCAAAATAAGACTACGTAAATACTCAAGCGAGGAAAAAATTATTTAATTCAATTATTTCTTTTGGTAATTTTCAATGTTCTCAAGAACTAGAAGACATAACATCATCTAGATTTCAGATTTTTATCACAAACAAATAAGAGAAATAAAATCTAGAAAAACAAGGGTAGATATACTTAAAGTATTGAAAAATTATTCTTTAAACATTTTTTTAAACTTTTTTTCGCCCAAATTTTGAGTTTAAAACAATATATTTTTGAAAAACTATGCAAAGTTTTGACTTGATTTAAAAACAAACTGACAGACAAAAGAATTGGTTTTAAAAAAATGTATAACACTTAATTGTAATTATTACCGTTATTTTTTAACTATTTTTTCCCATTTCAAGTAATATTTTTTTTTGAATTGAAAGTAAAAAAAATTGTTTTAAGTCATTTCTATTCGAGTTGGGGTAACGAATCATGAGGCTTTGGAGAAGGGATGCATATTTTTTTCAGTACTGTAACACCCGTGCCCGTGGCGTAGATCTTTCATGCTAGAGGTCTTGAGTTCAATCCCTGTCTGTGCCACCTTAAGTTTTTTTCACAAGTACTGACTTTTGTGAGGAATTTACAAATCTTCCAAGAGTAATAATTGTTGTCATGAAAAGTAATTTCTAAAATTGTTTAATTGGATTCGGCATTCCACACCTGAGATGACTCAAACTCAGCAATGGTTAAGAGTAGTAAGAAAGTCACTAGGCGGAAGTTCTCTAAGGACTTTTGCTCCACCAAATTTATTTTTAATTTTTGTATGAAAATAATTAGACAAAAAAACTTTTTATCGATTCTTTTGAGGTAATTTTCTACCACTTTACACACATATTGGGCGGTATCTCAGCCATAACTTGACGAATGTTGGTTTTTAAGGGCTCAAGAATTAAGGGTTAATCTGCATTAACAAGGTTTTTTGAGTAGCCCCATACAAAAAAATCCAGCTTTGTCAAATCGCATGCCAGTTGATATCGCCACGACGAGAAATTACGCGTCCAGTAAATGTTTCTTTCAATAAAGCCATATTCGCTTGAGTTGTGTGGCATGTGGCACCGTCTTGTTGAAACCACATATTTTCCAAGTCGTATTCTTCAATAGCAGGCAAAACAAAGTCGGTTATCATATGACCATAACGCTCGGAATTAACGGTGACAATCGTTAAATCGACAAGCGCACCAAACAGTGACTTTTTGTGGATGTAATGGCCTCCCTACAATTACTTAAGGATTCTCAGAACCCCAAAATACGACAATTTTGTTTATTAACTTCCTATAGGAAGTTATTGTCCGATTTGTCAAATTGAAAAATTTGACATTTCCCGACGTTTCAAGGCCTCTAGAGCCGAAATAAAAGATTTTTAGAAAGATGTCTGTGCGTGCGTGTGTACGTACGTTCGTACGTCCGTACGTTCGCGACGTTTTTTCGTCGTCCATAGCTCAAGAACCAGAAGATATATCGACTTCAAATAAATGTTGTCATACAGATAATAAGGCAGAAAGATGCAGAAAGGAAGAAAGAAAATTTCGTGGGTGGTAAATCAAAAAAACTGAAAAAAAAATATTTGTCACCTCGAAAATTTTATGAACATAATATGATTTTATCTCCAATACAATTTGTTGCACCGAATAATGACGTTTTTAACATCTTATATTACATTACATTACATTTCACACTACTCAGCACATAAATGTACAGAGTAGAGAAAACAGCACCTTGAGCGACTAGACTATATAAGGTAATAACAACGCAAGACATTAGTACAAGCCAGAAGGACAGAGGAGAAAGAACAACATACAGAAAGAACACATGACAACAGCACGCGGTAGGTTTCGAGACGGTCCCCCATCTTTCTACTAACCACGCTCACTGATGCTTGATTTCGGTGATCGATGGGAACCGAAGCTTTATCAGTGACTAGGCCTTGCCTAAAACATCTTATAAAATTTTGAGAAAAATCGAATTGACAGTTGTTTTTTATAAAAAATAAAAACCTAAAAAAAAACATTGCACAAAGTTGGTTAAAAATTGATTTTCGACTCAAATATCTTTTCAAAAACTAGAGATTATGGCTTCCAACTTATTTTATCTTATAAGAAATATTGCTTGGTACATTAAGTAAAATTTTGAGAAAAATCGAATTGACAGTTTTTTTTTACAAAAAATAAAAAACTTTTCAAAAAATTAATAAAACTTGGTAAAAATTGGTTTTCGATTCAAAAATGTTTTCAAAACTATAAGATATTGGCTTTAAACTAATTTTATCTTTTAAAAAATATTGTTGTCAACGTTCAGTAACATTTTGAGAAAAATCGGATTGACAGCTTTTTAACCAAAAATAAAAAAACTAAAAAAAGCATTACTAAAAGTTCGTAAAAATTGATTTGATATTGATTGATGATATGGCTTCAAATCAATTTTATTTTTTGAAAAGTATTGTTTTCAACATTCCATACAATTTTGAGAAAGATCGAATTCATAGTTTTCTTACAAAAAATAAAAACCTTAAAAGAGCATAACTAAAAGTTGGTAAACATTGATTTTCGACTCAAATATCTTTTCAAAAATTAAAAATATCGGCTTCGAACTTATTTTTTCTCACAGAAAGTATAAAAATCCAACAGTCCCTTTTTTTTATAAAAAAATAAATTCTACAAAAAATAGTACCTACGCAAATTTTGAAAAAAATGATGTTCGGTTCTGATAAAAATAAATAAGTAAAATTCTTTTTATTGCCTCATCTCAAAGCTGAAATTTAAACAATTTTTTCTTTCATTACAAACATAATTATCCCCATATCTCCATAGTTAAAACTTCCACAAGTTCAAGTGTTATAAAATTATGTTATTTGAAATATACTACACTAATAGGCGATTCGGTAGGTGATTTCGGTGACTTTATGTAAAGAATATAGTTAAAATGGTACACTTAGGCGTATACGTACTTAACTTATTTATTTTTTTCTTTCTGTTTCTTAAGCTTATGACATTTTGTATGTAACTTTAATATTTGCTTCAAAGTTAGGAAGTCCCTTTTTTTTAAGACTTCCTTTATTCTCTAATTAATAAATATTTCATTGTTGATGAATCCTTAAAACCTTCTCTATAAGAAGTTTGTTAAAATCCTTTAAAACAATTTTCAACAAAAATTAATCACAATTAAATGAAAAGTTAGTTTCAAACATATGTAGCTAAATCAGGACTTATTAAACGAATAAACCCGACCGTAACTTTTTCATTCCTCACAAAACGGTACTCGTCTGCCTGGCACAACTATTAAAATTATTCAAAAAACAAAAAAGAAATAATAAAAATCTCTATCATCATGAGTTCTTCACATTTTGAACACTTCGTTAAAATTCACAATAACAATTGTGTGGCTAAAAATATTTCCACAGTTCTCATACTATATTTGCCAAACTGAATTTTCCAGTTGGTTAAATTATTCATGACAGGGTGATACAAAAATTGGTAGAGTGTGGTTTTGGTTGTTGGTATGTATAAAAGTTTTTGTGGTGAATTTGCTAACATCATGCCCATTACCAACCAACGACAGGAGAGCAAGGACGACCAATCTTCAACTCATCATCAGACCAGTGACTGGTGTTTTTTACTTTTTCGATGTAGCAACGAAGCCGGCCAGCGTCAGCGACTTCAGAGGTTGGACTAAATCTTCTTATGGCCTTTCTTTCATTGATTTAAATTTCAAAAAGAATCAGGGATTTATTCTTTGTAATTACATTTTTGAAATTTGAATTTTTACAAGAAGGACTTAAGTGAAACTCATTTCATTACTTGGAAATAAAAGTGGAATAGACCCTTGACCTAGAAGATTCGTCCATACCAACTTAATCGAACCATAGAGACTCATATACCTATTAGGAGGTTAATATCAACAAAAATCTCCTTAAGAGCCCTCCTTAATGGAGATAAGGCTCACAAAAGCATTTTGACGCTTTTTTCTACGGATAATCCGGCAATGGAACTGACAATATAACGACTAGAATAGTGACGACGTCAACGACGCCAACGACAACAACAAACGACGTCTATGCTTGAATAAATGATTCATCTCTCGATTTGTGTCTTGTTTACCTTTCAGTGCAACGCTTACTCTGGAGCTGGCGCTGGGACTGGGGCTGTTGCTGGCTGATGGCTGATGGCTGATGGCCCAATGGTTGATGGTTGATGGTGTAACGTTGTCTACCACTCAAATTTACCCCAGAAAATATGCTTTATACTTTTTGTTCACTTTTGTTGGTAAAAGTTTTCACCCTGATGATGGGTAACGAGATTATGCAGAGAGGCAGACCAGAGAAGGACCCTCGAAAATTTACTAACCATCATCGCATCGTCGTCTTCTTCTTCGTCACCCGGCCAGGCCGCCAACAAAATCTTCTGCAATCTACCCCCACCAGCGCCAGCGCCCAATCCACACACAAACAATGATGAATAAATTTTATTTGTATGACTATGTTTGTATATCTAACGGTGACAATTTAACTTCTGAATTAAACCGTTGGTTTCGTCCTTTGTCGATTTGCAAGTGAAATCATTAAGGGAGAGTGTACAAAAAGAAAACATTCGAAACATGCAGCGAATTTGAATTCGTTTTTTTTTTTTTCCTAATACAATCGGATTCGGATAAGGACCCTGGAAGCCACCTACCTACGAGATAATATTCGAATAAAAAGTATTTTTTCAAAAATGTATACAGCGGATCATGGCTTGGGATTCACTTAAGAAACAAAACAAGAAAGAAACAAATATATTAAAATACTTTACGTATATTACGAGAAAAATCCAGACTATAATTTCATTATTTCGAGCACTTACCTGCTTACTGACTTGTGTAGTTCATGCGCCTAATTTGTTTCGAATGTTCGAATTAAGGAAAAAATGTAATTGATGGAAAATCCTTTTTTTCGTATACTTTTGAAGAGTTGGATTTTCTTTTTTACTTTTTTTCTTTGTTGAAAGAAAACACATCAGGAAAACGAAGGTAGACACAGCACAAACAAATTGGAGTTTTTTGAAGGCAGGACAATAAAATGAAAAAGAAACACAAATAATGAAAAGAAAAAAATCAATTTCATGGGCAATGAGCCTTGAAAGATTCTCGTATAAGGATGTTCATAATATATCGCTTACTATGTCGAAAAACAAAAAGGATTTCTGCTTACTGCGATATTTGATGCAATATGTTTAATAATTTTATCTCATCACTTATTGCAATTGATTAAGTTTTCATATTAAGGTAGTCTAATTTATATAAAGGTATAATACCATCACAGTTATAAAAAAAACTGGATTTCCAAAGAAATTGTTAACAGTTTCCCATCGATATGAGTTCTACTTAAAATTTTACATTTGTCAAGGGCCAAAGGACTTGAGTAACCTTATAAAAATAATGTTATAGGCTTATTTTAGATTTAGAAAATTGTATAGTAAAATTATGTTACTTTAGTTTTGGACATAAAAATTATATTTCACTTCCCATAGAAATCTGTCCGATTTGTCAAATTAAAAATGTTGACATTTCTCGACGTTTCAAGGTTCCTAGAGTCGAAATAAAAGATTTTTACAGAGATGTCTGTGCGTCCGTATGTACATACGTTGGTACGTCCGTACGTTCGCGACGTTTTTTTCGACGTTCATAGCTCAAGAACCAGTTGAGATATCTACTTCAAAGAAATTTTGTTATACAGATAATAATGCAGAAAGATGCAGAAAGGACTCTCAAAAAAAATCAGTGGGTGGTTTTTTGACAATAACAATTTTAAAAAAAGGTGAACATTTTTGTTTACCCAAAATATCTCACGAACCAATAACGCTAGCGAGTTGAATTAAATTTTATATTATATATTATGACGTGATACCAAACAAATATATTTTTGGAAAAAAAAATACAATTAACGGATTTTTACTTGCGACATATAGGAACTATATGGCAAGTTTTGCATTCGTGCAAAATTTCGAACTCGAGATTTTAATCAAACATAATATTACGATGGTAGAGAAGTCGAAAAAAGTGGGTCCCGCGATTCCGTCCGGTCTGTTTTGTCTGTCTGTCCACGCTCATACAGCCTAAACCATTGGGTCGATTGAGTTCAAACTTGGAAGTTAAGGTTTTCAGCAAATTTGCGTTAGGCGTTTTTTTCATTTTTCTTAAGACCAAAACTAACAGTAGCCCCCATACAATTTTTTTGGTCAAAAAACGAAAATTCGAATTTTCTCAAAAACAAACCGATAGATTTTTTTTTAATTTTCTCCAAAAATTTTATTTTTAAACTTGGCTTCTTTTCATAAGAAAAACATATTTTTGTATTGCTCAGGAAAGGTACCGCTCATAGAACCGTTATTTTGTTTCTTAATTTTCTCAGCAACTTATCAACCGATTTCAATATTTTTTTCCGAATAAGCTCTTATATTGCCTTAACAATATTTGATTATCAAAAGTGAAATTTTTTATTGTTTGGATTTTTAAAAAAATATTGAATTTTTTTTTTGCAAAATTCTATATCTCAAAAACGGGTCAACATTTTTTTACGAAATTCAAATGTAGAGCGTATATTTACAATCACTAAACAACTGCATACCAAAAATATTTCGCTCTAACGATTTTCAAAAAAAAAAATTGAAAAATCAAGGGTTTTTTGATTTATAAAATGGCATCTAAATTTTTGAAGACAAACTTATTTTTCAGGTAAAGTTTTGAATCTTAAAATAGTTTTTTTTTTTGTAATTATATTAACTGCATTAAATGTAATCCCCTCCCATCTCACCAGATCAAATCTTATACATGAGCCCGAAAGAGCGCATTATTTTGACAAAATTTTAATAACACTCCTATTATCGAAATTAATGCATTTGGTACATATTTATGTATTTTTATAACTACATCTATTGTAAATACCAACGATGGCCTTGTAGCGCCACTGCATCGGATTAACGAATATGATATTATTTAATCAACAATCTATTTTAAAGTGTCTATCAAGAAGTAATATCTTGGTACCTTTCTAATATATGATTTTAAAATATTATTCTTTCACTTGCCTTCGCCTAAATAAAAGAATAAATACTTAGTACAAGTTAAAGAAACAAGCCAGAAAGAGTATATGTATTTTCTATTAGAATCACTTTTTCAACGTACACCTATATGTATATTGTATTACGTACAACCTCTACAACTACTGCTTACGTGTCACTTCAAAACTAAAACCTAAAACTCACAAGAGCCTGACTGTAAACAACACATGAATAGCAATTTCTTGTACCTGTTCGTATGCCTGTTTTTTTAAACATTAACGAAATAAAATGCACGACTGGGTCGCACGAACTTGCTCCTGTATGCAAAGAGTCTGTTTAAAAAAGCACCTATATAAGATTTAAAATTATACCTTTAAAACAAGTTTGTCTTCAAAGATTTAAATGCTATTCGATTTGTCAAAAAAACCGCGCGATTCATCCCAATACACAACCGATCCTAGGACAACTCATCCCGGAAATGAATTGGTATTTACAATAGTTATAGTTATAAACAATACATACATATGTACCAAATGCATTATCTAATTTGGATAAAAGATAGTAATCAGCCCTATCATGAATTCCATCGTAGTCGGAATTTTTACGAATCCCGAAAAACTGTATCATGAAATCCGTTCGTAATGCAAAATTGTATGAGATTTTCCACTACGAACGGATTTCATGATACAGTTTTTCGGGATTCGTAAAAATTCCGACTACGATGGAATTCATGATAGGGCTGATTACTATCTTTTATCCAAATTAGATAATGCATTTGGTACATATGTATGTATTGTTTATAACTATAGCTATTGTAAATACCAATTCATTTCCGGGATGAGTTGTCCTAGGATGAGTTGTGTCTTGGGATGAATCGCGCGGTTTTTTTGACAAATCGAATAGCATTTAAATCTTTGAAGACAAACTTGTTTTAAAGGTATAATTTTAAATCTTATATAGGTGCTTTTTTAAACAGACTCTTTGCATACAGGAGCAAGTTCGTGCGACCCAGTCGTGCATTTTATTTATATCTAAATCAAAAAAACTGAAAAAAAATAAATGCAACCCCGAAAATTTTACGAACAAAAAATTATTTTATTTACAAAACAATTTTGTGCAACGAAGAATAATGTTTTTGATATCTGATAAAATTTTGAAAAAAAACTAATTGACAGTTATTTTTATAAAAAATAAAAACCTAAAAAAACATTACTCAAAGTTGGTAAAAATTGAATTTCGACAAAAATATCTTTTCAAAAACTTGAGATTATGGCTTCAAACTTATTTTATCTTATAAAAAAATACTATTTTAAACATTCGGAAAAATTTTGAGAAAAATCGAATTGACAGTTTATTTACAAAAAATAAAAACCTAAACAAAAAAATTAATAAAAGTTGATAAAAATTGATTTTCGACTCAAATATCTTTTCAAAACTTTGAGATATTTGCTTCATAAACTACTTTTATCTTTCAAGAAATATTGTTGTCAACATTCAGTAAAATTTTGAAAAAAATCGAATTGACTGTTTTTGTACAAAAAATTAAAAACCTAAAAAAAAATTTAACAAAAGTTGGTAAAAATTGTTTTTCGGCGTAAATATCTTTTCAAAACTTTGGGACATTGGCTTCAAATTAAATTTATCATATAAGAAATATTGTTTTCAAAATTCGATACAATTTTGAGAAAAATCGAATTGACTGTTTTTTTTACAAAAAATAAAAACCTAAAAAAAAACAATACTAAAACTTGGAAAAATTTACTTTCGACTCAAATATATTTTCAAAAATTAAAAATATTGGCTTCAAACTTATTTTATTTTACATAAAATATTGTTTTCGATATTTAGTAATTTTTTTATAAAAATCCAACAGTCCGTTTTTTCATAAAAAAATTAAATCTACAAAAAATAGTACCTACGCAAATTTGGTAAAAATTGATACATTAAGACAAACTTTTATGCAAGACAAATCTACAGACGGGCTGGGAAGTTATCAGTGTAGGTCGCATCCCAGCTTCTTTTTTTTGTTTTTATTTTTCTTCTTTTTTTTGTTTTAAAGTTTTTAAGTTCAAGTCTTGAGGATGATGATTATGATCTTTTTAAGTGCTGGTCATATATTTTGTCGTCTATTTAACTATGATCATTGAAAATATTTCCTGGCAATCGCGAACGTTACTCTCAGACAACATTAGTGTGATGTCATGCGATAACGCTTCGTTCAATTGCCTGAAAAGAGAAGCATTGGTTCTCAATGATCTTAAAGTGATTGATCTATGAAGACTATTTTCATTTCTTTTCGTCACTTTTAGTAAATAATCTAAATACGCTTTCAGGTTTTGCAGATAAATGGGAAGATAACTAGATTCTTCATCAAAGTCATAGGTTGGGGTAGAGTTCGGTCGATAGAATAGTAATTTAAGGATATATCTTTGAACAGCTTCAAATTCTTCATTTAAATTGACCCCAAACGCCTGGACTCCATAACACATGCACGTATTGACTGTAGCGTTTAAGACTTCATATTTAGAAGCAAGATAAATATTTGGATTTGCGAAAAATTTCGACCAAATCAACTTCATTGCCAATTTAGGTTCAGTGCTTTTTTCTTTTGCATGTTTACCAAAGTTTAAGTTTGATGATAACAATACACCGAGACATTTCAATCGGGCACCACATCTTATTTACTTACTTAAGGTGGCGCTACAGTCCTGTGTGGACTAGGGCCTCAACCAACAAACTTCTCCATCTAGCTCGCCACCTGATCCGCGGTCTTCCTCTATACTGCCCTGTCCAGTGGGTGTGAATTCGAAGACTTTCCGGGCCGGAGCATTGGTTTCCATTCGCTCTACGTGACCCAGCCATCTTAATCGTTGGACTTTTGCCCTTCTACAGGTACATCGTGAATGTACAAAGCGAACAGAATAGGACTCACACGCACCTGCGGACGAGTCAAACCATACTGAAAACTTAGAACCATACCATATACAGCTGCACTTGATATCGGCACAAACTACATGTACAACATTTAAAACTATTTTGAACCTCCGACCGATGCCAGATTACAAATCAAAAATTAGCTATTAACCGTTTCGAATGCAGCTTTAAAGTCCAGAAAACACACATACAGCTTCTTATTCTTCTGGATATATTCTCTGGCAATACTAGTTATAACAAAAATATGAACTGTGATTGAAAATCAAGAACGAAAACCAGCTTGGAATTAGCTGAGTCTAATAGTTGTTTTCAATCCAAGTTGAAAGTCTTGAATATAAAATTGTGGAGAAAATATTTCTCAGTGAATTGAAAATAAAAGAACCCGAAAAGTCTTCTCAAGTTCTCTTAGTGACATTCGAGAGTCAAGTTCAGACACATGCACATTCCGTAAAGCATAGGTAAAAGTATGAAAGTTCTCCACCGCTGTCAATACAGTTTAAAAATGCGTAGTCATTGCATCAGCTTGGAGAACGTTCTTCATACTATAGTAACGTTCATTAAATTCTGATCTTGACAGCATTGTTCAATGGGGAATCAAAAACCGTGTAGAATTTAATATATTCGATATTTCCAAAAATACTGCTAGTTGCTTAGGATTTCTCCGACGGTGCGAGAAATTTGTCACCTTTTCTGATCTGGCTTTAATTTACAAACCCTACATCCGCCCAAAGCTTGGTGCTCCTAAGACAAGTTTCATGCCTTTCGTAATACTCGCACTTCCAGCAATGCTCATCAGTTAACCCTTGAGCTCAATTTTGGGCGTACTGTTAAGTATAGAGATTCTTTCTTTTTCCCTCGCATTTTGATGTTCAGAACTTTTGGGACAATGTGCTCTGGTATTTTCTCTTAAATCCTTCCCTATTTTCCTAACGCTCGCAATGTGTTAAAATATAAACATAATAAAGGGTACTAATAACCCCTTGAATGCCTGTAAAATATAAAAAAAGGAGGATTAATAAATAAGCTGAAAAATTGGCAATGAGCACTTTAAAATCCTCAACGTAGTCAACCCATTCTCCAGACTCTGCACAATAGTCTATTGCTGAATGACCCACTGATGAAGCTCACCCCAACCGTCACCATTTGCAACACCATTCAGTACAGAAAGTTCAAAGTCTTCACACAGTTCCATTAACAGCCTTCCATTTCTATTAAGCGTATCATCATCGTTAGAATTACCAGTCCAGACTTTTAGTCAGATAGATGAGTTTTTACTCACCACTTAAAAGTTCTTTAATGTGCTGTAAAGGATGCTGAAAAAATTAAAAAAACATAATGTGCATCTTAACCTTACATTTAAACATATCAAGGGCTAAAGTGACAACTTTAGTTATAAAATTATTTTAGAACACTGTTGTCCAGCAAGGTATGGTCTATATTTAGAAGACTCCCTACATATGAAAGCATTCCAAGATTCCATCAGTTTTCTAAATATGCCATATTTAATAGCTTAAACACAATAGTTTAGGGGGTTTTTGGTGCATTTCACGCAGAAATGTAAGAAATTGTTTTGGAACGAAGCTTTCTCTAAAAATAATATATACTTTTCTCTTTTCTATCTATTAATGCGAAGAACGCTACAAAAATTCAAAAACTCAGAAAATGAAAGAGGATCTGATATGAAGAATTTTCGGCCTTTTTTTAACGTAGTTTTTTTGAACTCAGTTTTC
Source organism: Eupeodes latifasciatus (assembly GCA_920104205.1). NCBI lineage: Eukaryota > Metazoa > Arthropoda > Insecta > Diptera > Syrphidae > Eupeodes > Eupeodes latifasciatus. The sequence continues at coordinate 336,631,867 of OV049924.1, read as the reverse complement.
AGGAGTCTATTATTAACTTCCCATAGGAAGTTATTGTAATGGGTCCGATTTGTCAAATTGAAAATTTTGACATTTCTCGACGTTTCAAGGTCCCTAGAGTCGAAATAAAAGATTTTTAGAAAGATGTCTGTGCGTGCGTGTGTACGTACGTTCGTACGTCCGTATGTCCGTATGTCCGTATGTCCGTATGTCCGTATGTCCGTACGTTCGCGACGTTTTTTTCGTCGTCCATCAGTGATGGAAATCGACTTTTTTCGATTGTACTGAAAGCTGAAACAAAAAAGTACTGAAAAAGACCAAATAGTACTGAGCTCTTTTAAATGGATTAAAGTAAACGAACACACAAATTCAAAAACAAAATGTAGGTATTTATTAACGAGAACAAAAACAATTCATTTGTTATTACATATTTAATATTAAATGAACATACATAAATAAGAAAAAAAGGAACTTCATTATTAATAGCTAGATAAATATCGGACGGATCCCCATATCACAGTTAGGAGTTTTCATTGAAACTCATCATTAAATATTTGTATTTTGTGAGTTTCAATGATTTTTATAACTGATGACTTACGTATGTAAATAATTTTTTACTCTAAATGTTCTTCTTTTTGAAGTGGATTGTTTGTAACATATTTACTCACAAGATTTTTATTAATTATGAAGCTGTGACAACATTCATTTTTTATCAGATTTTTCGTTTCATCAGTGCAAAGCACGTTTTTATCAGTGCAGAGCACGTTTGCACTTGCAAATGATTTCTTAATTTAGTTTTAATTATGTTTTGGTATGAAAATATTCTTTCGACATTTGCCGAAGAGTGAGGAACACAAAAGGCACCCTGAACAATGCGATGAATATTTTCAAACATTAACTCATTGCATTCATTTTTAAGAAGACCAATTTTCGCCCAAAACTCTGATGTGGAAACATTTCTCTTTTTTTTTTTAATATTCGCAGTCAGCTAGAGCTCTATATTCATTGTTTATCAGTTCAATATTTTTGTGTTCATTGGAAAAAAACTTTAAAATAAATTGAACGATAGAGTTAACTCGACCATCCAACACTGCACTTTGGGAAAAATTTTGAATTCCGTTTAAGAAGACGTCATCGAAATCAAATCTTTTTCTAATGTCTTGCAGAAATGTAATGTAAAACAATTTAGTATGATTTTTAAAGCTTTAAATATCTGTTTCCCTTAATTTGTTTGAGTTGTATAGGATTTCAGATTCGGTGCCGCAATATATTTCCATAATAGGTAAGTAGGTAAAAGATTAATGGAGTTTATCGGTTTATCATCAAATGCTTCCCTTTTTATACAATTTCTGCAGAGTTGTTTAAAAATAGATTTCAATCTTGGAATTAAGACGTGCACTCTTACATCTTCGGATTGCATTTCCAAGTTAACATCATTAATTAGTTTTAAGATATAAGATAAAAAAGTGAAATATAACTTAACATTTAAGTCCTTAAGGCTGGAAGATATGAAGTTGAGGTTTTGTTTCTCATAATTGGATTCAAATTTACCAAGTCCAAAGTAATAACACAAAGGGTCCCATTGCTCTAAGATGCGGTCAAGTGCTGCCTATTAACACAAAAAAATTAGCATAAGCGCAGTTTTGAAATGCATTCTTTCAAGTACCTGACGGGAAAGCCATCGCGTAGCACAATATTTTAAAATTGTGTGTAAATTAGTTCCAAAATGTTCTTGGAACTCTTGGAATTCCAACCTTCTGCTAGAGCTGTTACAAAAATGGTGATTTATTTCCTTTATTAGCTTATCGACTACGTCTGGAAATTGTTCTGCTGCAGCCTACGATGAAAGATTTAAATTATGACATACGCACTACGCAGCCATTTACAATGACGACTTCCTTTAATTTTGCCTGAACACCGTTTGTTTTGCCCATCATAACAGGACAATTATCTGCGGTGAATCCAACCAAGTTTTTAAATGAAGTATTTGTTTGTTCAAAAATATTTTTAATTGTGTTAAAAATTCCGGAAGCCGTTTTGTCAGGAACTTCAGTAAGTGTCAAAAACATATCATGGCACTTTTCGTCGCATATTCGAATAACCACCGCAAAATTTTTTTTATAGTTATATCGGTACTATCATCTACAACTAATGAAAAATATTGGCGGTTTGTTATTTCGGAAATAATTTTCGAATTTTCTGGAGCCATTATTTCTTTGATATTTTTTTGAGTGTCGACGTTTCATGAATACCCTTATTGGGTAATTGTGATTTGGGTATGTTCGCATCGCACATAATTTTCAATTCAAAATAGTACTGAAAATGGCAAAGATGTACTTACGTACTGAGAAAATCAAATAGTACTGAATTCAGTACAATAGTAAGCCTTTTTCCAACGGTGTCGTCCATAGCTCAAGAACCAGAAGAGATGTCGACTCCAAATAAATTTTGTTATACAGATAATAAGGCAGAAACATGCCGAAAGGGCTCTCAAGAAAGTTGCGTGGGTGGTTTTTTTACCATAGCAGTTTAAAAAAAAAGTGACAACCTAAATATCTCATGAACCAATGACGCTAGAGACTTGAATTAAATTTTATATTATATATTGTAAAGTGATACAAAAGAAGTATATTTTTTGAAAAAAATCCAATTAACGGTTTTTTTTATAAATCAAAAAAACTGAAAATAAAAATTTGTTACCTCGAAAATCTTACGACTAAAATATGATTTCATCTCCAAAACAATTTTGTACAACGAAGAATAATGCTTTTGACATCTGATAAAATTTTGAGAAAAATCTAATTGACAGTTTTTTTTAAAAACCTAAAAAAAACATTACTCAAAGTTGGTAAAAATTGAATTTCGACTCAAATATATTTTCAAAAACTTGAGATTAAGGCTTTAAACTTATTTTATCTTATAAGAAATATTGTTTTCAACATTCTGAAAAATGTTGAGAAAAATCGAATTGACAGTTTTTTTTACAAAAAATAAAAACAAAAAAAAAAATGTTTTAAAAGTTGGTAAAAATTGATTTTCGACTCAAATATCTTTTCAAAACTTCGAGATATTGACTTCAAACCACTTTAATCTTTCAAATAATATTGTTGTCAACATTCAGTAAAATTTTGAAATAAATCGAATTGACATTTTTTTACAAAAAATTAAAAATCGAAAAAAAAAATAACAAAAATTGTTAAAAATTGATTTTTGACTCAAATATCTTTTCAAACATTTGAGATAATGGCTTCTTACTACTTTAAACGTATAAGAAATATTGTTTTCAACAATAGAAACAATTTTGAGAAAAACCGAATTGACAGTTTTTTTTACGAAAAATAAAAACCTAAACAAAAAACAATACTAAAACTTGTAAAAATTTACTTTCGGCTCAAATAGCGTTTAAAAAATTACAAATATTGGCTTCAAACTTATTTTATTTCACAGAAAATATTGTTTTTAACTTCACTTACAAGAACCTTTCGTTAGATAAAACTGTTGATATCTGTAACGCTTTCGCGACAAATTTCCGTGATTCATTTGTTAATAGCCCTCAAGAAGTTGATGAAGTATATTTTCATAATCTTCACTCCTTTTCACAAACTAGCTGTAGTCACATCCCTGTGCTACAGAGTACGGTCCTTGATCTTTTATCCGCGTTGAATGATGACTGCTCAGCCGGCCCCGATGGTATTCCCCCGATAGTATCAAAAAAGTGTAGTAATGCTTTAGTTGAACCCCTTACGTTCTTATTTAAACTTTCTCTAAAAACAGGCAAATTTCGCAATATATGGAAGGAGTCATTTCTAACACCAATTTTCAAGACAGGTAACAAGGCGGATATAAGCAACTACAGGCCCATTGCAAAGCTTTCTTGCATTCCTAAAGTGTTTGAACAAGTTCTATGTGAAAGTGTAGCATTTTTTAGTAAGAATCTCATTTGCGAACAGCAACATGGTTTTGTGAAACAAAGATCAACCGTTACTAATCTCCTCACATTCACAAACATATGTTCAAACGCTTTAGAACAAGGTTATGAAGTTGACTGTATATATACACTGACTTTTCCAAAGATTTTGACCAACTTAGCCACGGAATTATTTTATTTAAACTTAAAGCTCTTGGTTTTCCACCATTTTTCTTAGCTTGGATCAAATCATACCTTGAAAACAGATCCTATGAGGTAAAATTTAGAAATTGTCTTCAATTGTCAGGGAAGCCATCTTGGCCCTTATCTGTTATCCTGTCTATTAACGATGTATCGTCATGTCTACGCTCAAGTGAAGTACTCATTTTTGCTGACGACATGAAGATTTTTAAAATAAAAAGAGGCTGGGATGCGACCCACACTGATAACTTCCCATTAGTCCAGTCAAATTAGACGAAAAAAGGGGTTCAGCTCGGAAAAATTCCCACCTAGCTGAATTTTGGTACACATCTTTTTTATATTGTTGTTAACAATGTGTAAAAAGTCGACCTCGATATCATGTACGCGTCAAAGGTTATTCGAGGTCAAAGGTCACGGAATTAGCCTTTTTTTTAATATCTCGTTTTTTATTGGTCGTACAAAAAAAGTTCTAGACACAAATTGTAGAGGAGGTAATTATCTACAAAAATGGTCTTTTAACATTTTCACGTCAAGTTGATAATTTTTTCGTTATAAGGCCAACGAAGTGTACACTTTTAATAAAATGTGATTTTTTCGCTAAAAACAAGTAGCCTTTGCGTTAATATCTCGCTTCATACTGTTTGTACAATAAAAAGTCTCCAACAAAAATTGAAGAGGACAAAATTATCTACAAAATGGTTATATATGTATGTATATATATCCAATCGCACTTGCGCTATACAAATTTTAATGTTTACCATACAAAATTACAATAATATATAATATTATATCATATTATAATAACGATATTAAGAATGCATTCGTTTTATGCAAGATGTATATGTAGGTACATGTCCATCGTCTCTATCATTGCTATCGTTTTTTAATGTTTGTAATCCACTTCTGCAGACTGTATAACGGCGACGACGAACCGAATTCCGCTGACAGGCAGGATGATCCATTCAACATAGACGACGAAAGCCAACAATCCCGTCCTCCCGACTTAGACGAAGTAAAGATTGCCATATCTAAGCTTAAGTCTAATAAAGCCGCTGGAGCAGATGGCTTGAATGCCGAGCTCTTTAAAGCAGCTGGAGATAAGTTGGTTAGGAGCATGCACCAACTTATCTGTAAGATAAGGTTGGAAGAAAGCATGCCCGATGAATGGAACCTCAGTATTGTTTGCCCGATCCTGAAAAAAGGAGACCCTCTAAACTGCACCAACTATAGAGGAATCAGTCTACTTAACATCGCCTACAAAATCTTCTCTGCCGTAATACGTGAACGTCTAAAGCCCATCGTCAACAACCTGATAGGTCCTTATCAGTGTGGTTTTAGACCAGGAAAGTCCACAGTCGATCAAATATTCACATTACGGCAGATCCTGGAAAAACCCCAAGAACACCAAATCGACACCCACCATCTTGTCATCGATTTCAAGGCCGCATATGACAGCATCTACAGAGACGAGCTGTATAGAGCCATGTCTAGTTTTGGCATCCCTGCCAAACTCGTCCGTTTGTGCAGGATGACCAGAGAGAATTCACGCTGCTCCATAAATGTTGGAAACAACTTAACAGAACCTTTCGATGTCGAAAAAGGTTTTAGACAAGGTTATGCGCTGTCATGCGATTTTTTTTTACATCGTACTTGAAAGAATAGTGCAAAGCTAACACGTCAACACCAGAGGCACTATCTTTCAAAAGTCTGTCCAATTACTAGCATATGCTGATGACATTGACATAATCGGAAGAACTCAGCGTGATGTCAATGGGTCTTTTTTTGTAAACGCAGAAAACAACACCAGCGCTGAGATCAAACGAAGAATAACTCTTGCTAACCGCTGTTTCTTTGGGCTAAGAAAGCAATTGAGTGGAAAAGTCCCTTATCATCCCCGTCCTGCTATACGGTGCAGAAGCATGGACTATGACAAAAGCGGATGAAAGCACCTTGGGTCGTTTCGAGAGAAAAGTTCTTCGTGTGATCTACGGTCACGTATGCATCGAAGGGGAATGGAGGAGAAGATGGAACGACGAGCTGTACGGGCTGTACAGCGACGTAGACTTAACCAGAAGGGTAAAAGTCCAACGACTAAGATGGCTGGGTCACGTATAGCGCATGGAAACCAATGCTCCGGCCCGGAAAGTGTTCGAATCCACACCCACAGGACAGCGCAGTAGAGGAAGACCGCGGATCAGGTGGCGCGCACAAGTGCAAAGTGACCTCACCCAACTTGGAGCGCGAAACTGGAGACATCTAGCTAGGGACCGAGCTAGATGGAGAAGTTTGTTGGGTGAGGCCCTAGTTCACACAGGACTGTAGCGCCACCTTAAGTTAGTAAGTAATCCACGCTCGACATTTACAGTTTCACCGACCGATAGCGAGTTTTCACATATAAAACAATTACCCGCCATTTAGTTGGTTATGTAATATTAGCAGTACTTGTAAAAAAAATCAGAACTCACAAAAAACACAATATACACGTGACAACGTTCGTACGGACCGAACACAACTAAATACTCATCTACTGCAGCGGCCGGTCCGGCATATGAATGTCGAAGACAGCTGCGTCTATTGTTACTAAAAAAGGTCGACCTAGTCCTTACAAATACTATATATGTACATATATGTACAACCTGTTACCCCCCAACCACCCAGTTCGCCGTCTGGCATCCAGACGACAGTAATATGTACTATGTACCTACATATACAATACATCTTGCATAAAACGAATGCATTCTTAATATCGTTATTATAATATGATATAATATTATATATTATTGTAATTTTGTATGGTAAACATTCAAATTTGTATAGCGCAAGTGCGATTGGATATATATATGTACATATATAACCATTTTGTAGATAATTTTGTCCTCTTCAATTTTTGTTGGAGACTTTTTATTGTACAAACAGTATGAAGCGAGATATTAACGCAAAGGCTACTTGTTTTTAGCGAAAAAATCACATTTTATTAAAAGTGTACACTTCGTTGGCCTTATAACGAAAAAACTATCAACTTGACGTGAAAATGTTAAAAGACCATTTTTGTAGATAATTACCTCCTCTACAATTTGTGTCTAGAACTTTTTTTGTACGACCAATAAAAAACGAGATATTAAAAAAAAGGCTAATTCCGTGACCTTTGACCTCGAATAACCTTTGACGCGTACATGATATCGAGGTCGACTTTTTACACATTGTTAACAACAATATAAAAAAGATGTGTACCAAAATTCAGCTAGGTGGGAATTTTTCCGAGCCGAAAGCCTAATTTGACTGGACTACCATCCCGTCTATCGATTTGTCTTGCTTAAAAGTTTGTCTAAATGTATCAATTCTTACCAAATTTGCGTTCTATTTTTTGTAGATTTTATTTTTTTATGAAAAAACGGACTGTTGGATTTTTATAAAACAAATTACTGAATATCAAAAACAATATTTTCTGTGAAATAAAATAAGTTCGAAGCCAATATTTTTAATTTTTGAAAAGCTATTTGAGCCGAAAATCAATTTTTACCAACTTTTATTAATTTTTTTGTTTAGGTTTTTATTTTTTGTAAAAAAAACTGTCGGTTCGATTTTTCTCAAAATTTTTCCTAATGTTGAAAACAATATTTCTTATAAGTTAAAATTAGTTAGAAGCCATAATCTCAAATTTTTGAAAAGATATTTAAGTCGAAAATCAATTTTTACCAACTTTTGTTAAATTTTTTTTTCGGTTTTTAATTGTTTGTAAAAACTGTCAATTCTATTTTTTTCAAAATTTTACTGAATGTTGAAAACAACATTTTTTGAAAGATAAAAGTAGTTTAAAGCCAATATCTCAAAGTCTTGAAAAGATATTTGAGTCAAAACTCAATTTTTACCAACTTTTTTTTTATTTTTTTTAGGTTATTATTTTTTGTAAAAAAACTATCAATTCGATTTTTCTCAAAATTTTATCAGATGTCAAAAACATTATTCTTCATCGCACAAAATTGTTTTGGAAATGAAATCATATTTTAGTCGTAAAATTTTCGAAGTGACAAATTTCTTTTTCAGTTTTTTTGATTTATAAAAAAACCGTTAATTGAATTTTTTTCCAAAACTATAATTGTTTTGTATCACGTTACAATATATAATATAAAATTTAATTCAAGTCTCTAGCGTCATTGGTTCATGAGATATTTAGGGTTAACCAAAATTTTCACCTTTTTTTTAAACTGCTATGGTAAAAAAACCACCCACGCAATTTTCTTGAGAGCCCTTTCTGCATCTTTCTGCCTTATTATCTGTATAACAAAATTTATTTGAAGTCGATATCTCTTCTGGTTCTTGGGCTATGGACGACGAAAAAAACGTCGCGAACGTACGGACGTACGGACGTACGGACGTACGGACGTACGTACACACGCACGCACAGACATCTTTCTAAAAATCTTTTATTTCGACTCTAGGGACCTTGAAACGTCGAGAAATGTCAAAATTTTCAATTTGACAAATCGGACCCATTACAATAACTTCCTATGGGAAGTTAAAAATATTGGCTTCAAACTTATTTTATTTCACAGAAAATATTGTTTTTATATTCAATAATTTTTTTATAAAAATCAAACAGTCCGTTTTTTTCATAAAAAAAATAAAATCTACAAAAAATAGAACGCAAATTTGGTAAGAATTGATACATTTAGACAAACTTTTAAGCAAGACAAATCGATAGACGGGATGGGAAGTTATCAGTGTGGGTCGCATCCCAGCCTCTTTTTTTTAATTGATTTTAACATATACAAATTTCTAAATTTTGTCTGCAGCTGTTAAGTGCTTATAATTATACATTTTACAAAGTGACCCCTTTCTGAGATATCGAGTTTTGTAAACAAAAATTAATTTATGTATTTTAAAAAATCAAAAACAAATACAAGTACAAAAACTTAAAAAAAATATAACGGTTTTATGAAGGGTACTCTTCTGAATCAATACCGAAATATGTTTTTCTTGTAGAAATAAGCCAGATTAAGAAAATAAATTAGAAAGTTTAAAAAAAAATGATCGGTTAATTTTTAAAAAAAAATCGAAATTCTTATTTAAAAAAAACGCCTTACAGTAATCGGCTTAAAACCATAATTTCCCAGTTTGAACTCAATTGAAACATGTAGAGGCCAGGACAAACAGATAGACGCACAGAATCGGAGGATCCACATTTTCCACTTTTCTACCATTGTAATGTCATGTTTGATTAAAAGCTCGAGTTCTAAATTTTATACGAATTAAGAATTTTTTAGACTCAATTGAAGGCGAGGTTCAGGAATTTAATTGACGATCTTTTATTCAAGGTTTTTTGTTAAGAACCTAAATATTTGCTCTTTTTCTTAGAAACAAATTTTATGAAAATAATTTAAAGCATTACTAAAGTTTTTCCAAATACGAAATTGCGGGAAACAAAAGATTTAGTTGTTTTTGACAACATTGACATTGATAAATTACTAACAAATCTTTAGATGAAATCTTTAATTATACAACTTAACTGTATAAGCTTTTTGGCTCATATGACCCCCCCTGGATCGTCCATTTGTCAAAAGTTGATGAATTTGTGCTGCGTTATTGGAAAATTCAACGAAAATAAAAAAAATTATCTCCCAGGTGGGTCATGACCCCTACGACCACCCCCTTCACCCATAGATCCGCCATTAGCTGAGATCACCGATAATGATGGTCTAGTTGTCCGATAGTTGATGCTCCTTACTTACCAAGATACTGGATCAACCGCATGAATAATTTCAATTCTTTTTTAGTATCAATGGTTTTATCAATGGTTTTAAGTACCTACATTTATTTACCTACATCTAAAAAATCTCTTTTCAGTAACAGAAAGAAATAGTAGTCACAATCGTGATTATTAGGTGCATCAAACAAATTCTCCGATTAAATTGAGTTGGAAAATAAAAACCAGCTATGTATTTTTATCCTTCTCCTACTTTACACACACCCCATACCGGCTAGAAACCCTAACTGCTATTTAAACATGTTCCATCCATATATTTTAATTAACAATAAACCACCTTGAACAAAAATAACATTGCGTAGTTGTTACCTACCTACATAAATATATTCCTATCTTTAAAATCAACGCGATATAATTTGATCTATAAAAACAAATTTTAAAAAACGTACCCTTGTAGTCATACTCGTAGATATAGCACTAACCTACGAAAAAAATCTCTTCCCGAATTCACATCCTCTTGACTCGCATTCTGCATGCCAATAAAAATATTTTTACCAGTTAAGCAACACTTTTATCCTGCTTGTTCCAATGTTTCTCTCCGGCTGCAGGCTCCAAAGCTCCGCCACCCGTTTATACTCACACCGGAAATGACTTTATAGCGACAAAAACAGCCACGATTTACACCCGCATTCGTACATCCAGCCAGCAGCGTCAGGAACCAGGATCCCCATTCGGATCCATCCAAAGCCAGATATAGAGAAGAAGGGAAAGAGGTCCCACATCACCCGCGTGAAACTTAATACATCCTTGCATACAGTTACCGAAGTTACATCCGTGTTCATTAAAGCGGTGATTCTGTGTAACAACTTCATTGTGTTCTCAAAATGGAATATGAGATAAAAAAAGGATAAAGAAGAAAATAAAAAAGGACCACAAAAAATGTTACGTTACAGACACATATAGTTATAGTATACATAACAGTCACAGAACACATCACACAGAGTAACATCCGTAATGAGAGTTCGCACAGGGAAATGTATTTTGTATCCTTGTCGGGAGATTACAGTTTAATGGGTAACACAAATCCATATAGTGGTACCGTAGTACTCTATCGTTTGATTCTTTTTCTTTTTTTCATTTAGCTCCTTCGTCCTTTTGCCTTTATTTTTTGTATTTTTCATTTGCAACATAATTGGTACCATTCTCCTTTGCGCTCAATGTAATTAGACTAAAGCAAAAGCAAAACGGAATCGTTTGAACGTTTGAAATTTGTTTTCGAAACTCTCGAAAAGTTCCATGTGCGGGAAGAACCGAAGCGAAAAAACAGAGATCCTAAAGAACAATACTGGAAATGCGAAAGGGATTTATTTGTAAATTATTACTGTTTTCAAATGGGAACATTTGTAAATAGCACCAATTGTTTGCGTTTTAAAAAAAAGGAGTAAAGTTTAATTTTCAGGCAACAGTGTTGCCAAATAGCTATATAAAAATAAAAAAATAAAATATCAGAATTATTTAATTGGAAAATGTTGAATCGATTTAAAATACTATGGTACAACATTATGTCAAAAAGTTACAATAAAACAAAATAAAACTGACACATAGAAAATTTAGAAAAGCTTAGTTATAATTTTTCTTTTGATTTTTTGACATCATATAAATTGCAGTAAGGTAACCAACTATTGTTAAATAAAGGTTTACATTTTGGCCTGAAGTGTCTTGGACAAAATAGAAAAAGCAACTCAACCGGGAAGATTAAATCGTAGATTTTTCCATTCCCATCAAAGACCAATTAAAGATAAAAATGAATTGGTCAACGCTTTAAAGGCCAACGAAGTCTTGATCAAGTTCAAAACTAAAAACACCCCTGAACTAAATGGAACATAATATACGTTTGTTTTAAATATTTCAATAATCAATTTTTAAGAAATTTTAACATACCATTAGGGCCATGTGAATAACAAATCTTAACCATTGCTGTGTGCGAGTAATGTCAGGGATGTAGAGGACTTACAATTTGTATCTCGAATTCAAACGACTAATTTGAGAAATCACTTTGCATGATAAGAATTACTCTTGGAGGATGTGTCAATAACTCACAAGATGATATGTGGCATATGTAGATAAGATTAGGTTAAAGTGGCTGTCCGTAATGGAGTGGGGCACACTAAGCCCAGTTTAATGGCCCATTGTGATACCACATGAATCTTGAGGCTTTCTTCTAAGCTCAATGAAACAAGTTTGAGTCCTTTACGAAACGTGAAAGACTGACTATGTTAATATGATTGAGATCATTTAGATTGTTTTAGAAGAATTCTCCTAGGTAATTCTAGCGTTTTTCAGCCAGAGCAGGGCATGTACTTGAGAAGTGAAGAACTATTTCCTCCTCTTCCTCATCCAAACAGCTTTTGCAAAAGTCACTTGTGAGCACGCCTTGCCACTGTCTGCTTTCCTATCAGACATTGCCCGGTTATGACACCGATTATCGAGCTTATATGCGATTTTCTTATAGTTTACATATAGCGATTGGTATGCCAGCATTAGTCAAACTTATTAGAATGCGTAGTACTGCACCATTTCTTGGAAGTTCATCTGCCTTATAATTTTCAGCAAAAATTAATATTAAACTGGTGAGTGGTGTGTTATCTCAATTAGAGCTGATCGGCAGTTATGGACTGTTTTAGAGTTTGTAGAGGCAGAGTCCAAACATTTGATAGCGGCCTGACTATATGAGAAAAAAGAGGCTGGGATGCGACCCACACTGATAACTTCCCATCCCGTCTATCGATTTGTCTTGCTTAAAAGTTTGTCTAAATGTATCAATTCTTACCAAATTTGCGTTCTATTTTTTGTAGATTTTATTTTTTTTTATGAAAAAACGGACCGTTGGATTTTTATAAAAAAATTACTGAATCTAAAAAACAATATTTTCTGTGAAATAAAATAAGTTTGAAGCCAATATTTTTAATTTTTGAAAAGCTATTTGAGCCGAAAATCAATTTTTACCAACTTTTATTAATTTTTTTGTTTAGGTTTTTATTTTTTGTAAAAAAACTGTCAATTCGATTTTTCTCAAAATGTGTCCTAATGTTGAAAACAATATTTCTTATAAGTTAAAATTAGTTAGAAGCCATAATCTCAAATTTTTAAAAAAAAGATATTTAAGTCGAAAATCAATTTTTACCAACTTTTGTTAAATTTTTTTTTCGGTTTTTAATTTTTTGTAAAAAAACTGTCAATTCTATTTTTTTCAAAATATTACTGAATGTTGAAAACAATATTTTTTGAAAGATAAAAGTAGTTTAAAGCCAATATCTCAAAGTCTTGAAAAGATATTTGAGTCAAAACTCAATTTTTACCAACTTTTTTTTTATTTTTTTTAGGTTATTATTTTTTGTAAAAAAACTGTCAATTCGATTTTTCTCAAAATTTTTCCTACTGTTGAAAACAATATTTCTTATAAGATAAAATTAGTTAGAAGCCATAATCTCAAATTTTTGAAAAGATATTTAAGTCGAAAATCAATTTTTACCAACTTTTGTTAATTTTTTTTTTCGGTTTTTAATTTTTTGTAAAAAAACTGTCAATTCTATTTTTTTCAAAATTTTACTGAATGTTGAAACCAATATTTTTTGAAAGATAAAAGTAGTTTAAAGCCAATATCTCGAAGTTTTGAAAAGATATTTGAGTCAAAACTCAATTTTTACCAACTTTTTTTTATTTTTTTTTAGGTTTTTATTTTTTGTAAAAAAACTGTCAATTCGATTTTTCTCAAAATTTTATCAGATGTCAAAAACATTATTCTTCGTTGCACAAAATTGTTTTGGAGATGAAATCATATTTTAGTCGTAAAATTTTCGAAGTGACAAATTTTTTTTTTCAGTTTTTTTGATTTATAAAAAAACCGTTAATTGAATTTTTTTCCAAAAATATAATTGTTTTGTATCACGTTACAATATATAATACAAAATTTAATTCAAGTCTCTAGCGTCATTGGTTCATGAGATATTTAGGGTTAACCAAAATTTTCACCTTTTTTTTAAACTGCTATGGTAAAAAAACCACCCACATAATTTTCTTGAGAGCCCTTTCTGCATCTTTCTGCCTTATTATCTGTATAACAAAATTTATTTGAAGTCGATATCTCTTCTGGTTCTTGAGCTATGGACGACGAAAAAAACGTCGCGAACGTACGGACGTACGTACACACGCACGCACAGACATCTTTCTAAAAATCTTTATTTCGACTCTAGGGACCTTGAAACGTCGAGAAATGTCAAAATTTTCAATTTGTCAAATCGGACCCATTACAATAACTTCCTATGGGAAGTTAAAAAGAGGCTGGGATGCAACCCACACTGATAACTTCCCATCCCGTCTGTCGATTTGTTTTGCTTAAAAGTTTGTAGGTTTTCGTGTTTTGTTAAAAAAGTTATCAGTTGAATTATTCTTACAAATTTAAAAACTACCAATAATATTTTGCATATAAGGATATATGTAGTTTGATTTAGAAATTATTTTTTTTATTAACGAGATTTTTAGTCGAAAACTAATTTTAGTAGCATTTCTTAAAAAAAATATTTTTCTTATATAAACAAATACAAATTGGATGAATGAAATTAATTTGAAGTCAATATCTTCTATTGTTCACGAGATATCGAAAACCGAACAGCAATTATTACCAATTTTTCGTACTATTTTTTGTAGATTTTAATTTTTTATGAAAAAACTGACTGTTGGATTTTTATAAAAAATGTACTGAACGTCGAAAATAATATTTTCTGGGAGATAAGATAAGTTTGAAGCCAATATTTTTAATTTTTGAAAAGATATTTGAAACGAAAGTAAATTTTTACTAAGTTTTAGTATTGTTTTTTTTAGGTTTTTAGTTTTTGTAAAAAAACTGTCAATTCGATTTTTCTCAAAACTTTACTGAATATTGAAAACAATATTGCTTGTAAAAAAATTAGTTTAAAGCCAATATCTTAAAGTCTTGAAAAGATATTTGAGTCGAAAATCAATTTTTACCAAATTTTATTAATTTTTGTTTAGTTTTTATTCTTTTTTTTGTAAAAAAAAACTATCAATTCGATTTTTCTCAAAATTTTACTGAATATTGAAATCGATATTTTTTAAAAGATAAAATTAGTTTAAAGCATATATCTTAAATTCTTGAAAGATATTTGAGTCGAAAGTAAATTTTTACCAACTTTTAATAATGTTTTTTTAGGTTTTTATTTTTGGGTAAAAAACTGTCAATTCGATTTTTCTCAAAATTTTATTGAATGTTAACAACAATATTTTTTAAAATATAAAATTAGTTTAGGGCCAATATCTCAAATTTTTGAAAAGATATTTAAGTCTGAATTTAATTTTTACCAACTTTTATTAATTTTTGTTTAGGTTTTTATTTTTTGTAAAAAAAACTATCAATTTGATTTTTCTCAAAATCTATCCAAATCTTGAAAACAATATTTTTTAAAAGATAAAAGTAGTTTAAAGCCAATACCTCAAGGTTTTGAAAAGATATTTGAGTCGAAAATCAATTTTTACCAACTTTTATTAATTTTTTTGTTTAGGTTTTTATTTTTTGTAAATAAACTGTCAATTTGATTTTTCTCAAAATCTATCCAAATGTTGAAAACAATATTTTTTAAAAGATAAAAGTAGTTTAAAGCCAATATCCTAAGGTTTGGAAAAGATATTTGAGTCGAAAATAAATTTTTACCAACTTTTATTAATTTTTTGTTTAGGTTTTATTTTTTGTAAAAAAAACTGTCAATTTGATTTTTCTCAAAATTTTTCCAAATATTGAAAACAATATTTTTAAAAAGGTAAAAGTAGTTGAAAGTCATAATCTCAAATTTTTGAAAGATATTTAAGTTGAAAGTCAATTTTTACCAACTTTTAGTAATGTTTTTTCAAATTTTTATTTTTGGGTAAAAAACTGTCAAGTCGATTTTTCTCAAAATTTTATTGAATGTTAACAACAATATTTTTTAAAATATAAAATTAGTCTAAGGCCAATATCTCAAATTTTTGAAAAGATATTTAAGTCTGAATTTAATTTTTACCAACTTTTATTAATATTTTTTAAGGTTTTTATTTTTTGTAAAAAAATTGTCAATTCGATTTTTCTCAAAATTGTACCGAATGTTGAAAATAATCTTTCTTATAAGATAAAATTTGTTGGAAGCCATAATCTTAAATTTTCGAAAAGATATTTTATTCGAAATTCAATTTTTACCAACTTTGATTAATGTTTTTTATAGGTTTTTATTTTTTATAAAAAAATAGTCAAGTCGATTTTTCTCAAAATTTTACCAGATGTTAAAAACATTATTCTTCTTTTCACAAAATTGTTTTGGAGATTATGGCGTTTTTTGTTCGTAAATTTTTCGAGGTAAATAATATTTTTTTTGTAGTTTTTCTGATTTATAAAAAAAAACCTATAATTGGATTTTTTCCAAAAATTGATTTGTTTGGTATCACGTTACAATGTATATGCAATATAAAATTTAATTCAAGTCTCTAGCGTTATTGGTTCGTGAGATATTAAGGGTTAACCAAAATGTTCAGCTTTTTTTTAAACTGCTATGGTAAAAAAAACACTCACGCAATTTTCTTGAGAGCCCTTTCTGCATCTTTCTGCCTTATTATCTGTATAACAAAATTTATTTGAAGTCGATATCTCTTCTGGTTCTTGAGCTATGGACGACGAAAAAAACTTCGCGAACGTAAGGAGACGTACGGACGTACACCCGCACGCACAGACATCTCTCTAAAAAAATGTTATTTCGAATCTAGGGACTTTGAAACGTCGAGAAATTTCAAAATTTTCAATTCGACAAATCGGACCGATTACAATCCTATGGGAAGTTAAAAAGAATAAAAACAATAGGACAGTTTTGAGATCTGCTATGGTTTTACTTTTTTGAAAGTCTCCTGTAAAAATATTTAAACACAATCTTATGAAGTACATTATGTTAATTAGTTGCACTTACAACTTTATATGAAGCAAGCTCAACATTTTATTTTTGAATTCATAATTGTACATATACGAAAGTTGCAAGAAAACACTATTCAAAATATCTCTAATAAATAGAAGACAATAAACTTAAAGAAAGGAAACTGTATATATTTAAGTTCTCCCTCTAACAATTAAAATATAAATGGCAATGTGGCGTCGGATTGTAAATAGAACATAAAATCCGGTAATCCATTAATAGGTACTAACCAAATACCTTTTATTAAAAGTAAGTAGGATATACATATTTCATACCTAAGTGGCGGTTCCTCGGTCGTCAACATTATAAAAGGTGAATCTAGAGTAAGTATTGTATTTATTGGCAATGAAAATGATGTTTTCCCAAAGTTGACATACATAATTCCGTTTAAAGCAGGTTGACACGATTTTATTACTACCAAGTTGATATATATGTATTAAAACAAAAAAGGACACACCAAGTCGTGAAATTGTGTATCTTAGGCCGATTTATTGGAACGGAAAGTATGAAACAAATCGATTGCCTGACCTAAAAACAAAAACAGCGCTAAGCACCTTCCATAGCTAGGTCACATCTGTGAAAAGATTTATTACAATTCCGCTGAAATTATGGCATATAGCAGCTACTAGACAGGGCTAAAACGGGGCCTCCACCATTTTTGTCACAAATAAAACTCTGGGTAAATAAAATTCATTCAATGCCAGGTTCCAGTTCCAGGAATCGGAGCCGGAGCCGGAGTCGGAAGAAGGACCAGCATCATCGCATATCATAGGGTGGACTTTTTATTTATTTCATCCCCCGCTAGAGGTACTTACTAACTCACTATGTAATGGTAGCAGAATATAACTTTTAGTAAACTGTAGAAGAAGATTGTAATATTACTGCCCTTAGGGATTTAATTGCTTGTCCCAGCTTAGTATACGGGAATAATTACGTCTAGTTTTGGGTTCTCATTTAGATAGATATACAAAGATACCTAAAAGTATTCTTAATTCATCAAGATGTCTATTTTTATTGAAGAGCTTTGAAGGGTCGAAAGTCATAAAATGGTTTTCTATTCAATTTAGAGATCGCAATATTGTGGAATTTCGAGTATTGTTAGCTTTTTGGATTTTCAGTGACCTGTTTTTCTTCTTTGTTATTTCGGAAAAGTAATTATAAAGGTAAATATACCTGCTACCCACATTTCTACCTAAAGTAATTGTATAAATGTAGATGTTATTTATTTGTTTAGAAATTAAAAATAAAGGTAAGGTACTTTGGTTAATGTCTTTTTTAAAACCTTTTTGTTTTATTCCTTTAATTTATTATAAGCCTTGTGATCTTTTAGAACCACTACCACCACACCGTCAGCACCATTTCTTCATTGATGGTTATGAAATGTACATATTTTAAGAATAATAAATTATGAAATAGCGGTATATGATGAATTCAATTATTATAATAACCGAGTAAAACACAGATGGCTCTTTTATTGGGTGTTTTTTTTTAAGAGCTAAAGAATTAAAAATAGGAATAGAAGACAGAGGAATTGTTGCATTGAATTTTGAACTTCCTAAAGGAAGTTATTGTAACCGGTCCTATTTGTCGAATCTAAAATTTTAACATTTCTTTACGTTTCAAGGTCCCTAGAATCAGTGATTCCAGAAAAATTCTGGTAAACGTAAGAGTGGAACATCACATCTCAGCCATAACTTGACGAATGTTTTAAGTGCTGAAGAGTTGAAGGTTTATCTGCATAAACACGGTCTTTCGCATAACCCCACAAAAAAAAGTCTAGTGGTGTCAAATCGCATGATCTTGGTGGCCAGTTGATATTGCCACGACGAGAAATTACGCGACCAGGAAATGTCTCTATCAAAAAAAAACCATAACAACATGACCATAACGCTCCGATGGAACATTCGTTCCATCGTCTTTTTCGAAGAAGTAAGGTCCAATCATACCTCCGGACCAAAGGGCGCACCAAACAATGACTTTTTGTGGATGTAATGGCCTCTCTTCAATTACTTGAGGAGTCTCAGAACACCAAATACGACAATTTTGTTTATTAACACACCCACCGAGTGAGAAATGTGCTTCGTCGCTGAAGAAATTTCTGTTATTCAAGCAACCAATTAACGTATCTTAGACGATGTGAATGGTCTGCTGCAAAAACACCCTATATGAAGATATAAATCCTTCGTACGTTTCACCCTTCAAAACCCATTTGTTTACATTGTTGTATTTGTAATGTGGAAGAATTCAACGAGTAAAATTGACGTGTTTTCACGCATACATAGACACATTTACTGAGTTTTAAGGGGAAATTTCATGAATTAGAGGAGAAATTACACGCACACTAAGAAATACTTTATGAGGCCAGTTTCCGGTTTAGCTTGTAGGCAAACCAATATGGCTACCGAGGATTTATATCTTTACTAGAGTATTTTTGGTCTGCTGGCTTCAGTTGATTTGTGATCTAGACTTTAAATGGATGTATGTGTAGATCCAAATGCAAAATACGCCATAACGTGCCGTAAGACAGTCCAAATTCCTGAGAACGACGAGGAATCGACATACTCCGGTCTTCGGCAACAATTTAACTTACAGCAGCGATATTTTCAGTGGTACAAGCGAAACAATGATGTGCAGGCCTTACAATATCTATAACGAATCATAATCTTTAAATTTCTTCACAATTTTGGCAATTGCTTGGGTAGTTGATTGATTATTATGTAAACCATAATCCTCTCTTAAAGCACGATATGTGGCTGTGGTAGAATCACCATTTTTGTAGTAGATTTTAACAATTTTTATCCCTTGTGCGATAGTTTAGCGATCCACAAGCGATCGTAAATGTCAGACTTTCAACTGAAAAAAAATAGATTTAACAACTTAGTTTGACAGATGTTGAATCCCAGCCGTATACTTTTGAAACCGCAAAATTAATAACCCATTATTATGATTAATGAACACAAAACTTAGAACGAGTTGTAGATATTGTTTCTAAGCGTAGAATTCTTGTGATAGGTACAAAATGGCTATCATTTGTATGTTTATGAGGAAGGCGAAAGAGAGGAGCCTTTGTATTTGTATAAACAGGAATCTTTTCTAGAAGAAATGGTGAGTCTATGGCCCCTGCTAAGCGCTAGTGTAAAAAGAGTATATCAGCGAATTCGTGGCGTTTTTGGAGGTTTTGCAGATTGATAAGTTTTAAACAATCATCATAAGGTGGTAAGAATAGATTGTAACCCCAAGGAACTCCGCGAAGTGCAAATCGAAGAAATCTGCGTTGTACAGATTGAAGAACCTGAGAACCTGAAAACAACTCCTTATGGACATTTCTCAAGGTACGATCTGAGTCATGAAATAAAAAAGGGTGAGCATAAGAACTTTAAGTTTAAGATAAAATAAATAAACAATTAATTAGAGTAATTGGAGCTTTTAACACTGATAAGTTTTTTCGTTTGTAAACAAATTCTCGCATCTTAATAAGTTTTTTCGATTGTAACCCCCGTTGGCCAAAAAGTGTCAGGGAAGACCAATCCGGCAACCTCAACTTAATATCAAAAAAAAAATTAAAAATATATTTCCATAACTAGGGTCTTCGAACAAAAATAGTCGATAGTATTTTTAATAACTCTTGCCACATGAATTATGACGTTATTGTTATTGTTGAATCTTGGCTTTACAATCGAATTGCTTCTACTAAACTTGTTGATTGTTAACTTCATAACATTTACTAACTGGCATGATCTATCTGTCAATTAAATCATAATTCCTTTTGAAGATATTGAACAGTTGTGTTTATCTGTTACAAAATAAATGAATTGGGTGGCGCAACAGTCCATTGAGAACTAGGGACAACTCTCAAACATTCCTGTGTGCGAGTAATGTTGTAAGAAATGAAAGGGACCTACAATTTTAAGCTGAATCCAAACGGCTAATTTCAGAAAGCACTTTTCATGACAAGAATTACTCTTGGAGAATTTGTCAGTTCCTCGCAAGAGGCAGTACCCGTGAAAAAAACTTTAGATGGCATAAGCAAGGATCGAACCCAAGACCTCTGGCAGGACAGTCCAACGCACTAACCATCATGCCACGGGTACTACGTTTATCTGCTAGAGTTAATAATATTCCTATTTAAAATGTAGTTTTTATTGTTAATAATGTGCCTCGAAGTAGTTGTCTTGATTTATATGAAAAAAGAGGCTGGGATGCGAACCACACTGATAACTTCTTATCCCGTCTGTCGATTTGTCTTGCTTAAAAGTATGTAGGGATGGGTTAAAAAAATTGTTAGTTAAATTATTCTTAAAAATTTTAAAATTACCAACAATATTTTTTATATAAAGAAATAGTTTAGTTTGAAAAACTAGTTTTGTTAAATGGATTTTTAATCGAAAACAAATGTTTACCAATTTAAATAGCATTTCTTAAATTTTTACAAGTTGGATGAATGAAATTAATTTGAGAGATATCAAAAATTGAACATCAATTTTTACCAAATTTGCGTACTATTTCTTGTAGATTTTATTTTTTTATGAAAAAACCGACTGTTGGATTTTTATAAAAAAAAACTACTGAATATCGAAAACAATATTTTCTGTGAAATAAAAAAAGTTTGAAGACAATATTTTTAATTTTTGAAAAGCTATTTGAGTCAAAAGTAAATTTTTACAAAGTTTTAGTATTGTTTTATTTAGGTTTTTATTTTTTGTAAAAAAAAAACTGTCAATTCGTTTTTTCTCAAATTTTGTTCGAATGGTGAAAACAATATTTCTTATAAGTTAAAATTAGTTTTAGATTATAATTTTTGAAAAGATATTTGAGTCTAAAATCAATTTTTACCAACTTTTGTTAAATTTTCTTTTAAGTTTTTTTTTTAAACTGTCAATTTGATTTTTCTCAAAATTGTTACAAATGTTGAAAACAATATTTTTTAAAAGATAAAAGTAGTTTAAAGCCAATATCTCAAGGTTTTAAAAAGATATTTGAGTCGAAAATCAATTTTTACCAACTTTGAGTTATGTTTCTTTAGGTTTTTATTTTTATAAAAAAAAACTGTCGATTCGATTTTTCTCAAAATCTTACCAAATGTTATAAATCTTATTTTTCGTTGCACAAAATTATTTTGGAGATAAAATCATTTTGTATTCGTAAAATTTTGGAGGTGACAAATTTTTTTTTTTCAGTTTTTTTGATTTATAAAAAAAAAGTTGCTTGGATTTTTTTAAAAAAATATACTTGTTTGGTATCACGTTAGAATATATAATATAAAATTTAATTCAAGTCTCTAGCGTCATTGGTTCATGAGATATTTAGGGTTAACCAAAATGTTCATCTTTTTTTTAAACTGATATGGTAAAAAAAACCATCCACGCAATTTTCTTGAGATCCCTTTCTGCATCTTTCTGCCTTATTATCTGTATAACAAAATTTATTTGAAGTCCATAATCTCTTCTGGTTCTTGAGTTATGGAAGACGAAAAAACGTCGTGAACGTACGGACATACGGACCGGACATACGGACGTACGGACGTACGGACGTACGAACGTACGTACACACGCACGCACAGACATCTTTCTAAAGATCTTTTATTTCGACTCTAGAGACCTTGAAACGTCGACAGATGTCAAAATTTTCAATTTGACAAATCGGACCAAATACAATAACTTTCTATGGGAAGTTAATAAATTTAGGTATTGGCTTCAAAATTATTTTATTCTATGGGTTTATAAGGTTTTTTAGAAAAATCTAATAGTTATTTTTTATAAGAAATAAAAACTAAAAATTGGTTTTCGAAATAAAAATATTAGAATACTTGTATCTCGGAAATAACAGACAAACGAAACGAATGGGAAGCTTTTATTGTGGATCTTTTTTGCAAATAAGAACAAAAATAAAGCACGAAGTTTATCATTATTTGCAACTCAAATAATGGACATTCCTGTAATATTCTAGAATTATTCTCAAACACTAGGTTTCCTTTGTGTCTTTTTATGTATGTACATATATGTTCTCTCAATATTCAACAATAAATTGAAATAAATGAATATGAATAAATAAAAATAAATTTACTAACTCTCAAAATTTTACTCTTTCAAAATAGATGCAGTCGAACCATAAAGTCTATAAGCAACTCCCACCTAAAACTATAACCTGTATAGGTATACAGCTATACATTTTTCGTTCAAAAGAAGTAACTTTATAAATGTACATATACTTTTAGTGCTGGGTCCTGACTTTCTAAAAGTACATATACACTCAATATATGGGTATACAAAATAAAGTTATTATAGCTATGCATACATCTTAGAAATAACTTTTAGATCATCATGAAAGGACGAACATCCTGCAGTTTTGGTTTTGATAATGTTCCTCTAAAAATATACAGAGCCATCTAGTGTGTGCTACATCAAAGCACCACATTCTTTTCTTTCATATGCTTCTGCTTTTTCAGACATACATATGTGTAGGTGTTATATATAGAGTTGTGACCAAATTAATAGGGACACAATTTAATTTTTGATAATAAGCACTAGTAAAGAAAAATATAAAATTGATCTATGTATTTATTTTGAATGCGTATATTTTGTAGGGTGTCTTTATTTTAAGAAATATCGCGAAGAACGAAGGCTTCTTAGCTATAGGTCCACCGGTGATTCGATGGTTTATCTAACCAAACAATAAAATAAATCTTTAAATCTTTTTGGAGAAAGTAAGATTATTGCATTTAATATTTCAAAGGCACCAATGCGTGTTTTTGGTATTGATGAATCTATTCTTCGATGGATTAGAATCTACCTTTCTAAACGTTCAATACAAGTTGTATTGGGTGTTTTCAAAACTGAAATACATAAATTAAATGCTGGTGTCCCCCATTGCTCCGTTTTGTCTCCGACTCTCTTCCTTATATTCATAAACGACCTCTTCTCTGTCACTTCCAATCCATTAAACTGAATCGTTGACGACAGTACTCTCAGCTTTTCATATTCGTTTCTAAATTCACATCCTTGTCCTTTGGATATGGAACTTTAACGACAGCGTATGTTAAACATATTAAATTCCGATCTCGACAGCATTGTCCAATGGGGAATTATTAACCGTGTCTCCTGTCGTTAAAGCGCAACCCACCCCAGATGCCATCCATATGCCATATCCATGAGTGGCACTTGCATCCAGAAAACTAATCAACTTGTAGTACTCGGCGGGGTTGGTACTATTACTATTGTAAATCGTGGTGCTACTAAGCAGATCATCATCAGCACGTAATAAAAGGTTCGAATTATCAACATTGTCGAATGATTCTTAAAGCTACAGGTTCCATGATTATTGTAGAAAATATTCATCCATTCTACTGGGTGATTTTTTTGAGGTTAGGATTTTCATGCATTAGTATTTGACAGATCACGCGGGATTTCAGACATGGTGTCATAGAGAAAGATGCTCAGTATGCTTTGACATTTCATCATGAATAGACTTACTAACGAGCAACGCTTGCAAATCATTGAATTTTATTACCAAAATCAGTGTTCGGTTCGAAATGTGTTTCGCGCTTTACGCAAATTTTATGCGTTTTTTTTTTTAAAAAAGTTCTCAAGCTCTTAAAAAATCACCCATTATGTATTTATTGTCCTCCATTGAAAAGAGGACATTGTTTAATATAATAGGTGATTTTTTAAGAGCTTGAGAACTTTTTAAAA
The DNA here is from genome assembly GCA_920104205.1 of Eupeodes latifasciatus. Taxonomy (NCBI): domain Eukaryota; kingdom Metazoa; phylum Arthropoda; class Insecta; order Diptera; family Syrphidae; genus Eupeodes; species Eupeodes latifasciatus. Next base: position 336,607,381 of record OV049924.1, on the reverse strand, counting down.
AAAAAAAACGCATAAAATTTGCGTAAAGCGCGAAACACATTTCGAACCGAACACTGATTTTGGTAATAAAATTCAATGATTTGCAAGCGTTGCTCGTTAGTAAGTCTATTCATGATGAAATGTCAAAGCATACTGAGCATCTTTCTCTATGACACCATGTCTGAAATCCCGCGTGATCTGTCAAATACTAATGCATGAAAATCCTAACCTCAAAAAAATCACCCAGTAGAATGGATGAATATTTTCTACAATAATCATGGAACCTGTAGCTTTAAGAATCATTCGACAATGTTGATAATTCGAACCTTTTATTACGTGCTGATGATGATCTGCTTAGTAGCACCACGATTTACAATAGTAATAGTACCAACCCCGCCGAGTTTCACTTCACTGAAGGGCAGCATTATTTCTTCTGCAAATATCACCTGCTCGATCAAATCACATTCACCCAACTTTACCAATGCAACGATTTCTCCATCAGTCATCAAAGCAAAGTGCTCAATTCCAATCGAAATCAGTGTATTAGATGGACATGACTCTCGCATCGTCGAACAGCTGCTCTGGGTAGTTGTAGATAAGCTAACGGTTATAAAAGACGTTCCATTTGTGGGTGAGAATCTTATTAACCTTATCATGCATCTTCTCCTTTTCGATCAACTGATTTTTTCTGTTCTGGGGTTGATGTACACCAGGGTTTTTGTCCAACAGGAATCTATCGTAACGAATCCTCAATAGTTCCACTAGTCTTCTGATATAGTTCTCCTGAGCCCCTGAGCCTGAGCACAGCATCTAATGCTGATGTAATATCTTCAAGCTCAAAGTTGTACAAGCAATATTCAGGAAACTCTCCTTGAATTCTCTTTGTTAGCTGAAATGTCCAACGAGGGCCACCTTCGTGGAAATTTGCCACCCAGAAATAATGATCTGTGGGTGGAGTTTCTGTTCTACCAAATTTGAGGACCGATCACCGATTTCTTTGTCTTAAGCCCTGGACAATGGACATGTCAACAAAAATCTTGGCAGGAATATCATCAACACCGAAGTTATTGTAATGGTTCCGATTCGTCAAATTGAAAATTTTGACATTTCTCGACGTTTCAAGGTCCCTAGAGTCGAAATAAAAGATTTTTAGAAAGATGTCTGTGCGTGCGTGTGTACGTAGGTTCGAACGTCCGTACGTCCGTACGTTCGCGACGTTTTTTTCATCGTCCATAGAACCAGAAGAGATATCGACTTCAAATAAATTTTGTTATACAGATAATAAGGCACAAAGATGCAGAAAGGGCTCTCAAGAAAATTGCGTGGGTGGTTTTTTTACCATAGCAGTTTAAAAAAAAGGTGAACTATTTGGTTAACCCTAAATATCTCATGAACAAATGACGCGAATTAAATTTTATATTATATATTGTAACGTGATACAAAAGAAGTATATTTTTGAAAAAAATCCAATTACCTAACGGTTTTTTTTATAAATCAAAAAAACTGAAAAAAAAATTGTCACCTCGAAAATTTTACGACTAAAATATGATTTCATCTCCAAAACAATTTTGTGCAACGAAGAATAATGTTTTTGTCATCTGATAAAATTTTAAGAAAAATCTAATTGACAGTTTTTTTTATAAAAAATAAAAACCTAAAAAAACATTACTCAAAGTTGGTAAAAATTAAATTTCGACTCAAATATCTTTTTAAAAACTTGAGATTAAGGCTTCAAACTTATTTTATCTTATAAGAAATATGGTTGTCAACATTCTGAAAAATGTTGAGAAAAATCGAATTGACAGTTTTTTTTACAAAAAATAAAACCCCAAAAAAAAATGTTTTAAAGTTGGTAAAAATTGATTTTCGACTCAAATATCTTTTCAAAACTTTGAGATATTGGCTTTAAACTACTTTAATCTTTCAAAAAATATTGTTGTCAACATTCAGTAAAATTTTGAAAAAGAAAATTGAATTGACACTTTTTTTACAAAAAATTAAAAACTTAAAAAAAAAATTAACAAAAGTTCTTAAAAATTTATTTTCGACTCAAATATCTTTTCAAAAATTTGATATAAAGGCTTCTAACTAATTTTAGCTTCGACTTCCTCCCCTCATATTTAATATTTTATTTTATATTTAAGTATACATTATTTTTAAAAAAACATTTTGTAAAACTACATTTTCACCCCAGCCAAAAGCGTAGTGCTAGTGCTGTAGTTTGTTTAAGATTAGTTTGTAACATTTATGTTGCGATTAATAAATAATAATAATTTTAGCTTATAAGAAATATTGTTTTCAACATTCGATAAAATTTTGAGAAAAATCGAATAGACAGTTTTTTTTTACAAAAAATAAAAACCTAAAAAAACAATACAAAACAATACAATAAAAATTTACTTTCGACTCAAAAAGCTTTTCAAAAAATTACAAATATTGGCTTCAAACTTATTTTATTTCACAGAAAATATTGTTTTCGATATTCAGTAATTTTTTATAAAAATCCCACAGTCCGTTTTGTCTTAAAAAAAATAAAATCTACAAAAAATAGTACGCAAATTTGATAAAAATTGATACATATAGACAAACTTTTAAGCAAGACAAATCGACAGACGGGATGGGAAGTTATCAGTGTGGGTCGCATCCCAGCCTCTTTTTGGCAATGTAATCATTACATAAGAGGTGATTTGTGATTGTGATACACATACCGAGTACAGACAGTATAGACAGTTGATTAGTTTCCTGGCTGCAAGTGCCACTCATGGATAGTGGCTTCTGGGGTGGGTTACGCTCTAAAGGCAAGAAACATCATTGAGTTTGTGAAGCATTAAATTCGACATGGTTAATAATTTCCCTTTGGTCAATACTGTTGAGATCGGAATTTAATGAGCTTATCATACGTTGCCGTTGAAGTTCCCATAAAATCGTTTACGCTCTCAAGAACAGGAGGACTCATAACACTATAACTGTCGTCGTGAACAAGCGTTGGAACAAAGGATGACGTGGTGTTTCGTAGGTTTTTACAAATGACCAGAAATTCCTTGGAACATTGTAGTATTTTTTACCGTTATTTCTGGTCATGCCAAAATTTGGTTCGCCCAATATATATGCATTGCTCTTAAGGATGTGAACGGGGTTTAGTGACATTTCAATTTTAAATTAAATTTTTCGCCTTTATGATCACATCACAAGGAAAACAACCGAACGAAATTCTTAAAATGACGGTAATGATGCCTTTGCCAATCGATGAACTAGAAAATTAAAATGTCCCTATTATTTTGGCCAAAGCTGTATGTAGTTTAGGTTCCTACAAGAATAATACCCCATAAGTTTTCTTTTTCGTTGTATGTTGTGTTGTTCTTATTATTGGGTTGCTGTTGCTCTTGCAAATGATGCATTTTGAGCTTCGCTGTCTTCACCTTTTTTTGAAATGTAGTGCTGCTATATTAAAAATTCCATATGGAGCTCTTTGTTACCAAACCCAAGCCCAAGCCCAAGCCCACACACCATACACATTACACAGTCTCTCTAGACACTAGACAGCAAAGAACTTTTGCTTGATGCAGCTGCAGGTGCTACAGAGCTGAATTAATATTTTTTATTGAAATTTCTCACATATTATTATGTATATTTGTTGTCAAGGTAAGATGTAAGATCTGTGAAGAGTGAAGTGAGTGAAGTTATATTTTACATCTTGGGTTCTTGGGGGCGTGGGAAAAGGTAAGGAAAATAAAAGGAATCATAATAATACTCGAAGGAGCAAAGTGTGTTCTTTTGTGTTATATTATTGAATATAAAAGCTGGCTAAGGTACGAGTAGGTGGTTCCTACCTACAACTTCAACTTTTTAGTATTAGAAGAAAATGTCTGTCATATAATTTTGTTTTTATATTTTTTATTATTATAAAACATAACTGAGTCCTGAGTCCTTGAGTTGGAATCAGTAGGAAAAGGAAGGAAGTGATTGATTGATGTCTATATTTGTAATCAATTTCCAATTGCAATTCGAGCTAAGAAGTGAAATTTTACTTTTTTATCAATATTTTGTTTATTTTGATATACATAAAGGAATAAAAAATGACTAACTTCGTGACTTGAAACTAACAGAAAAAGAGAAAATTGGAAATATAGAGAAAGTGGATGATTAATGATGATTAACAGAAGGTGTAAATGTTTTGATTTTCTGCCGTTTTTTGCAAATTTATGAAAAATTGTATTTACAATTGGATTAATGTGAAAAAATTTATGAAAATGATGATAGTGGAGAGTGGTTCGATCGATATATGTACATGTACAAACTATTCAATCAATAAAAACTGTTGTGTTTTCAAAATTTAGTATTTGCTCAGTATTTATTAACTTTTCATAGAAAGTTATCGTAATCGAGCCAATATTTTTTTTTAATTTTAAAAAAGATAATTGAGGCGAAAAACTATTTTTACCAACTTTTATTATTTTTTTAGGTTTTTATTTTTTGTTAGAAAATTGTCAATTCGATTTTTGTCAAAATTTTACTGAATATTGAAAACAATAGTTTTTAATAGATTAAATTAGTTTAAAGCCAATATCTTAAGGTTTTGAAAAGATATTTAAGTCGAAAATCAATTTATACCAACTTTTGTTAATTTTTTTTATGTTTTTAATTTTTTGTAAAAAAAACTGTCATTTCAATTTTTCTCAAAATGTTAATGTTGAAAACAATATTTCTTATAAGATAAAATAAGTTGTAAGCCATAATCTCAAATTCTCGAAAAGATATTTAAGTCGAAATTTAATTTTTAACAACTTTGAGTGATGTTTTTTTTAGGTTTTTATTTTTTATAAAAAAATTGACAATTCGATTTTTCTCAAAATTTTACCAGATGTTGAAAACGTTATTCTTCGTTGCATAAAATTGTTTTGGAGATAAAATCATTTTTTGTTCGTACAATTTTCGAGCTGACAAATATTTTTTTCAGCTTGTTTTGATTTATAAAAAAAAAAACGTTAATTGGATTTTTTTTTCAAAAATATAATTCACGTTACAATATATAATAAAAAAATTAATTCAAGTGGATGGTTTGTTTACCATAGCAGTTTAAAAAAAAAGATGAAAATTTTGGTTAACCCTAAATATCTCACGAACCAATAACGCAAGAGACTTAAATTAAATTTTATATTATATATTGTAACGTGATACCAAACAAATATGTATATTTTTGGAAAAAATTCAAATTAACGGTTTTTTTATAAATCAAAAAACTGAAAAAAAGATATTATTTACCTCGAAAATTTTTGAGAAAAATCGAATTGACAGTTTTTTATAAAAAAATAAGAACCTAAAAAAACATCACTCAAAGTTGGTAAAATTTGAATATAGACTTAAATATCTTTTCGAAAAATTTGAGATTATGGCTTCCAACTAATTTTATCTTAATAAAAATATTATTTTCAACATTCAGTAAAGTTTTGATTAAAAAAATGGAATTGACAGTTTTTTTACAAGAAAAATAAAAACTAAACAAAAATTAATAAAAGTTAGTAAAAATCGATTTTCGACTAAATATCTTTTCAAGGCTTTAAGATATTGGCTTAAAAATAATTTTTTGTTATGAGCAATATTGTTTTCAATATTCGGTATAATTTTGAAAAAAATCGAATTGACAGTTTTTTAAAAAAAATAAAAACCTAAAAAAAAACAAGACTAAAACTTAGTAAAAATTTACTTTCGACTCAAATATCTTTTCAAAAATTGAAAATGTTGGCTTTAAACTAATTTTATCTCACAGAAAATATTGTTTTCGACATTCAGTAAAGTTTTTATAAAAATATAACAGTCCGTTTTTATCATATAAAATTAAAATCTACAAAAAATAGTACGCAAAATTGGTAAAAATTGATGTTCGGTTTTCTATATCTCGTGAACAATAGAAGATATTGACTTCAAATTAATTTGTATTTGTTTATATAATATATATGTATATAATAATAATTTTTTTTAAGAAATGCTACTAGAATTGGTTTTCGACTAAAAATCTCTTTAACAAAACTAGATTTTGATATGTAAAATATTATTGGTAGTTTTTAAATTTTTAAGAATAATTCAACTGAGAACTTTTTTAACAAAACACGAAAACCTACAAACTTTTAAGCAAAACAAATCGACACACAGGATGGGAATTTATTAGTGTGGGTCGCATTCCAGCCTCTTTTTTAACTGCTATGGTAAAAAAACCACCCACGCAATTTTTTTGAAAGCCCTTTCTGTATCTTTCTGCATTATTATCTGCATAACAAAATTTATTTGAAGTCGATATCTCTTCTAGTTTTTGAGCTATGTTTTTTTTTTTCAAAAGTTTAAGATATTTGCTTCAAACTATTTTCCTCTTAAAAAAAGAGGCTGGGGTGCGACTCACACTGATTACTTGCCATCACGTCTATGAATTAGTCTTGCTTAAAAGGCTTGTAGGTTTTCGTGTTTTGGTTAAAAAGTTGTCAGTTAAATTACTCTAAAAAATTAACTAAAAATTACGAACAATGTTTTGCATGTAATGAAATAGTTTGATTTTAAATTCTATTTTTGTTTACGAGATTTTTAGTCGAAAACCAATTTTTACCAATTTACAAATTCTTGAAAGTTTTTTATTTCTTATATACAAAAATACAGATGGGATTTTTTCTAAAAAAAACATCACAGAATGAAATCATTTATTGATTCATTCATTGAAATATCGAGAATCGAACTTCGATTTTTACCAATTTTGCGGACTATTTCTTGTAGATTTTAATTTGTATGAAAAAAAAACTGTCCGTTGGATTTTTATTAAAAAAATGTCGAACTTTAATATTTTCTATAGGATGAAATTTGTTTAAAGCCAATGTCTTTAATTTTTGAAAGGATATTTGAGTCGAAAATCAATTTTTACCAACTTTTGGTAATGTTTTATTTTAGGTTTTTTTTTTTTTTAAACTGTCAATTCCACGTGTCAAAAACTTTATTCTTCGTTGCATACAATTATTTTGGAGATAAAATCAGTTTTTTTTGTAAAATATTCAAGAATTATTTTTGTTTAGTTTTTTTGATTTATACAAAGAATTGTTAGTTGATTTTTTTTAAATTTTATTAGTTTGGTATCACGTGACAATATATACAATTTAATTCAAGTCGCTGGCGTTATTGGCACGTGAGATATTCAGGGTTAACCAAAATGTTTACTTTTTTAAATTGCTATGGTTAAAAAATATCCACTCAATTTTTTTTGAAGTCAACAAAATGTATTTGAAGTCCATATCTCCACTGGTTCTTGAGATATGGCCGACGAAAAAAGCTTCCCGAACGTAAGAACGTACGTACTAATGCAGGCACAGACATCTCTCTAAAAATCTTTTATTTATACTTTAGGGACCTTGAAACGTCGAGAAATTTCAAAATGTTCAACTCGACAAATCGGACCGATTACAATAACTTCCTATGGGAAATTAAAAACCTCCAAGGTGGTGGGAGTGTCATGACCCCTATAACATCTCCCTGTATTCACCATTGATAAGAGATAGATAGATAGATAAATATACAAAAAGATAAATATAAAGTTAGATAGATAAAAAGAGAAAGAGATATACTCGTATAAGTAGGAAATAGAGAACTTATTTAAATTTTTTTAATTCGAAAATAAGAGTCTTAACTTACTTTGAAAAATGTATATATCATAACTATCTCGCTGATATGTGGGAAGTGAGTTAAAAAGGCGACAAACAGCAATGAAAAACTGTCTTTCCGAGAACAGGCACGAGAAGCGTGGCAAAATAAATCATTGTGGATCTGTTTGATACCGACTTTTTTTGAAAAGACATGATGACGTGTTTTTTAAGATTTAAAAAAATAGTATCAATGATCAGAATTTAATGAAAGTATTATTAAACGACTCATTAAGGAGGCTTTCTTGCAGATGTGATACGTGGTCTTACGTTCTTAACCCTTCTGCTTTTTGTTGATGGCATCGCAATTGTTAAATATTTCACATCCATATTAAGAACAGGTATCACCACAGTCCTTTCCAGCATTAGCCTGGTTCTACAAAATTCTAAGAGCTCCATAAGTATTTCCTACCAGTGAATTAATTTGATCATTCCAGTTAAACTTTCTTTTCAGATTACACCTAGATTTCTATAGGTATCTACAAATTCGATTTATGTTAGGGAAGTAGAAGTGTTTCGATTCTTGGTTGATAAACCAATTGCATTGATATACATTGAGAACAAGAGTGGGAACAAGATTGAGAATTGGAGAACTCCTAGTTAACTCGGTAGAAAATCAAAGAGGTTTTCATTAAAAAAAAAAGTGTGCGTGTACTAGTGTACACAGGTAAGAAGTGAAACTTCTTTATGGCCTTATTTTTCGAAAAATGATCTACATGCAACTTTCCAGAAATTGGTTAAATAAAGTTAAATTAGATAAAGTTTAAACAAAAGGATTTTATTATCATAGACATGAATACAAATAATACAATTATTTCACTTTACCTTTTTGCTACTAAGATTATTACAGCATTTCATTAATTGTAATAGAATTATTACTATCATTGTCATCATTATTATATATTTTTGTAATTAATGGCTTATGGTAACTGAAATATGAAATATATGGTTTACATTCCACAAAATTTAGTGACCGAGTAAAAACTCCATCAATTGTAGTGCCTTCGCTTTTTTTCGGGCTCTATACTCTTTTGCACGAATTCATTTTGTGGATTTTCCAGTTTCCAGAGAAAGAGAGTGGGAGAGAGTATTGATTACATAGATTCCACATTCCACAAAATAGAGCCAATTCTCTTCACTCATTCTCATCATAATTTGGTCGATTTTGAAAATGAAATGACTTTTGCCAGAGTCTGATTTGACAACAAATTTGAAGGCAGAAATCTGAACGACCGCCTAGAATTTTGGAAAATTTTCCGTTGATTCATTTTTAATTGAATTTTCCCCAGCTTCTGGAAAACACAGGAAAATGATTGATACGTCAAAATAAGCGTACACTCGTCTAGATTATAATAAAATATATATTTTTGAGATTGGTTGGAAAATGGAAAAGCCACTCTTCATTTTGTAAAAATTTGTAAATTTTTTGGTAAAAACTCTATAAGTCGGAAAATTGAAGAAAATTTGATCATTTGATATGCTTAAATTAATCGGGACAAGTTTTCCTTTAATTGGGTACCCCATTTTAAAAAATCCATCCAGTAGTTTTTGAGTTATTAACGTTTTTGTGGCTATTGAAAGAAAATTTTCTTATTTTTCAGGCATTTGTCCATGAAAATAAATAAAAAATAAAAAAAAAGTAGCGCATCGACCGGGAGTCGAACAGTGAGCATGAGTGGGCGGGGCAAATATTTCATCTACTGAGCTGTTCTTTTACTTAAAAATGATTGGCATTTTATAAAATATAATGTGATGCGTAACCAAAAATTGTGACGCGTAACAGAAAAATGTGACGGTAAATTTTTTTCCAACGCCGATAAAGAAGTTTCACTTCAAAAAACTGCTTGTTTTTTATCACAAAAAAAGAATAAATTAATTTTATGGCTTCAGGAGATAAGTTGAATCTAAACGCAGCTTATTCAGAAGTACAGAGTCTCTCTCTTTGGTAGCGGGTAGTGAGCTATTTGTTGCTGCAATGTTGGCAGAAAAGATTGGAGTGTTTGGATCAAAAACACTCCATTACCAAGACCGGAATCTTTCGTACGTTTCACTCTCCAAAACCCGTTTGTTTACATTGTTGTATTTGTAATTTTGACAATTAGTCCATGAATAGATGTGAGCACAAACAAAAAAAAAACGATGCCGTGGGCTAGCGGCACTTTGGATAGCAAAAACAAAATGGAGGGGTTAATAAATTTTTTTTCAGGTTTTTCCTTTTACTTTTTTCGATGAAAAAGTCAGTTTTAAGGTTTAATTTTACAGGCAATTTGTGGATAGTGAACCAATGTACCTTTTTGTCTTCAAAAAAGCATGTTCAACATCAGTTTATTATAATTAATTCACTAATTTACAGTAATCACTACGAAATTCTTTAAATTTCATAATAAACCTCAGATTTTTGTATCAAAGATGCGTTCGAAGAACCATCAAGTTAAGGGTGCGAGCGCAATTTTTGTATTGAATTCTAATAAATTTTCGTTAACGAACGGCCCAAATATTTTGTTTGCAACTAATTAAAATCTGTATCAATTTCATTAATCCAAGTATATTTATAGTTTGTTTTTAATGATTTAAGCTTGCAACTATTTTTCAATTCCATTATGATTAATAAATATTAAATTTAAAAAAAGAGTTATAATCGAAAAATATCTTATCCATAACATTCTTGATTGATGGAAGCATACATGTATTTGCTATCAAAAAAACTATGCATCAAAGGAACACCAATGTTGTAAAAAAGTAATCAGGACGATTATAGCGAATCTGTTGAATAAATGCAGAGCAAATAAAATGAAAATTTTGACATACATATGTATATCACAAAATGAAAACGTCTTAAAATCGTTCTGAATTCATGCACAACTAATTCAATAGAACATGTAATCGTCATGAATGTTTATTGTTGACGTACAGAAGTTTTTTTAGTGAATTCCCACAGTTTAACGAAAAATATAATTTTCATTCATTCCTTAAAAATGTTTAGTTACCAAAGTTCAAGTCTACTTATTATTGTTTGAAGGGTATGTTTAGTAAAAGTGCTGCTAAAAATGAAACAAATTAATGAGTTTTACGTACGTTTTTCTAAATATAGTAAATACTTCCATAGATTACATTTTATAAATGCAGAACAAAGAAGAAAATATATATACATAAACAATAGTTTTCAGGTATAAAGCAGAGGTTAGTGTAGAAAAATATTTTTGAGAAAGCCAATAATATTTTAGGTTTGTTCATTACTTAAATCTATTCATTGCACTCATTTAGTTGGTATTGTGTGTAAACATATTGCCTTTTTCTATTCTTTAAAGATGCTTTACACAAAGCAACTTATTTTTAAAACATGGTTCCCTCAAATTTTTATTCCAAAATCTAACTACAAACAAAATTCCAACTCTAACAAAGTCCCTTAAAAAGAAATTTTCAGGAATATTTCTGCAACAAACAAAACTAAAATTTGGTCTTGCAACTACCGAACTGCTTAAATGATGAAAATTCTAATCTAATTGAGGAATCTGAACTAGCTAAAGTTGGCAATGGAACTTCACAAGTATGTTTCTCGTAGCATTGTCTGTACAAAAAAATACGGAGGCATCCGCCTATTGTTTCCACCTGAACTTCTAACGTCGCCAAGAAAATGCTCTAAACAAACTACACCTGAAAAAATTGTCTGTTTTGTTGTTTTACAAAGTATTGAGTTACACTTTTGTTCATTTGCAATAACTATACTTAACCGGTTGCAGCGCATGTTGCGTTCGCAAATTATTTAAGTAAACAAAATAAATAATAATAAACTAATAAATCATTAAATAATATGTATTTGGTCAATTTTATTTTATTTAATATACATTTAAAACATTTATTTGGATGGAAATTAAAAAGCTATACAAATCTTCCAATTTAAGACCATGTCAGCACTTCAGATTCTGTTGGTTAGGATTGTTTAGTTTTTGAACGAGGCCATGAAACATTCAAAATGAAGCATTTAGATGGTGCTGATTACTATAATGAAGCATTTTGATGGGCCAAAGCACTAATTGTGAGAATGTGTTTGGTTTTTTGCATCATTTCACGCACACTTTCTCACATTTAGTCCTCAGTAGCTTGTAGGCAAACCGAAATGTCAGTCTGAGATTCCGGTCTTGGTAATGGAGTGTTTTTGGTTTGGATGTTCTAATGTTGTTCGTTGAAAGCGGTTGGTTTTGGAGGCAAGATTGGTGTTAGTTAATTTTGTTTTCCTATTGCGAGTTCTACCAGTCGTTATTTAAAAGAGAGGAGAAAGAAAGACACTTAAATTCGAACTTTATGAATTTTGAATACAAAAAAAACGCGTCGCACTGAAGGACGCGCCAGTGCACTTTAATTTTAGATCAGATCTTAATTTCAATGCATGGAGATGTTTTTTTCTTTTTACACTTGGACCTTTTAATATAATGATACAAATCTTCGTTTTTTAAAATAAAACTAATTTGCCTTACGGTACTATCAAACACATATGTTTTTACTTAAAGGGAATGTTACGAAAAAATGGGTCCTTTTAAAACTGGTTGGCAAAATTAATTTTTTTTTCTTCGTCCCACAAACCAAAATATACTTATTTAAAGGATTGAGTCGTGATGAGACATGAAGTTTTCGAAATATGCCTTTTTAAAAATGTTGAAGACAACCAAAAACGGTGTTCTCAAGGATAAGATAAAACAAAACAAAGTTCATAACATTGCATTGTAGATACTATGATTTTGCATAAATCTTTGTCTTCTAGATACATTTGAAATCATATAAATAAAGTATCTCTCTTACTTTCGGAAAAATTCTCATAAGCCCTCACTTCGCTCAATACGAAGTTTAAAAAAAAAAACATTGAATTTAATGATTGTTTTTTGAGTCGATATCTAATCCGAGCTTTGATTTCAACGATCTACCTACCTGGCGCGACAGTCCGTTGAGAACTAGGGCCTAGTGGCTTACAACTATCAACTATTCCTGTGTGTGAGTTATGTCAGGCATAGAGGGGACCTACAGTTTTATGCCAAATGTGAACGGCTTATTTAATAAAACACTTTACATGACAAGAATTACTCTTGGAGAATTTGTCAATTCCATCACTTTATGAGACGAAGAATAACGTTTTCGACACCTGATAAGATTTTGAGAAAAATCGAAGTAAAGTTTTTTACAAAAAATAACAATATGCCCTCCTTAAAGTTGGTAAAAATTGGATTTTCAACTGAATTACCTTTTCAAAAATTAAAGATTTCCCTTCAAATAAAAATATTATTTTTAAAATAAATTCAATTTTTTTGATAAATCCAACTGTGAGTGTTTTCTTATAAAAATTAAAAAACTACGCTTAATTGGAAAAACCTAAATTGGATTATCTCGGGAATATATATAAAGGTATTGACTTCAAATTTATTTAATTCTGTGCAACATTTTGTTACTAACGTAAGATTATGCTCTTAGAAAAATCCAATTGGTATTTTTCTTATAAGAAATACAAAATTTAAAAAAAATGCTGCTTAAATTTATAAAAATTGGTTTTCGACTCGAGTATCAAACTTTTTTATCCTACGCAAAATATCGGCAGACAGGCACGAATAAGAAGTTATCAGTGTGGGTCGCATCGCAGGCTCTTTTTTAACTTCCCATAGGAAGTTATTGTAATGGGTCCGATTTGTCAAATTGAAAAATTTGACATTTCTCGACGTTTCAAGGTCCCTAGAGTCAAAATAAAAGATTTTTAGAAAGATGTCTGTCCGTGCGTGTTTACGTACGTTCGTACGTCCGTATGTCCGTATGTTCGCGACGTTTTTTTCGTCGCCCATAGCTCAAGAACCAGAACAGATATCGACTTTTAATAAATTTTGTTATACAGATAATAAAGCAGAAAGATGCAGAAAGGGTTCTCAAGAAAATTGCATGGGTGGTTTTTTTACCATAGCAGTTTAAAAAAAAGGTGAAAATTTTGGTTAAACCTAAATATCTTATGAACCAATGACGCTAGAGACTTGAATTAAATTTTTTATTATATATTGTAACGTGATACAAAACAATTATATTTTTGGAAAAAAATTCAATTAACGGTTTTTTTATAAATCAAAAAAACTTGAAAAAAAACGACTAAAATATCATTTCATCTCCAAAACAATTTTGTGCAACGAAGAATAATGTTTTTGACATCTTATAAAATTTTGAGAAAAATCTAACTAACAGTTTTTTTATAAAAAATAAAAACCTTAAAAAAAACATTACTCAAAGTTGGTAAAAATTGAATTTCGACTCAAATATCTTTTCAAAAACTTAAAACTAAGGCTTTAAACTTATTTTATCTTATAAGAAATATTGTTTTCAACATCCTGAAAAATTTTGAGAAAAATCGAATTGACAGTTTTTTACAAAAATAAAAACCCAAAAAAAAAATGTTTTAAACTTTGTAAAAACTGGTTTTCGACTCAAATATCTTTTCAAAACTTTGAGATATTGGCTTTACACTACTTTTATCTTTCAAAAAATATTGTTGTCAACATTCAGTAAAATTTTGAGAAAAATCGAATTGACAGTTTTTTTACAAAAAATAAAAACCTAAAAAAAAATGTATACAATTTGGTAAAAATTGTTTTTTTGACGTAAATCTCTTTTCAAAAATTTAAGACATTGGCTTCAAACTAATTTTATCTTTTGAAAACTTTTGTTGTCAACATGCAGTAAAATTTTGAGAAAAATCGAATCGACAGTTTTTTTTTTAAATTTACTTTCCACTGAAATAGCTTTTAAAAAATTAAAAATATTGGCTTCAAACTTATTTTATTTCACAGAAAATATTGTTTTCGATATTCAGTATTTTTTTTATAAAAATCCAACAGTCCGTTTTTTCATAAAAAAATAAAATTTACAAAAAATAGTACGCAAATTTGGTAAAAATTGATACATATAGACAAACTTTTAAGCAAGACAAAAAAGACAGACGGGATGGGAAGTTATCAGTGTGGGTCGCATCCCAGCCTCTTTTTTAAATGTTGTTTCCAGACCATTATGCTTAAACAGCTGCCGTCAGTGGCTTGCAAATGTCTGTTTTGACAGTTGGGACTTGATTTTCAATGAAAGATCTGTCAATCCTTCATATTTTTAACTTCAGCACTTCTCCACCAATTTTGTTCATGACACCGAAAAATAACTTCCAAAACTCTTTACATACCTGATGCCCTCCTCTGCCATTTTGTTTATTTTATTTTCATAACCTCCAACTTCAAGTTCCATGCAAAAGCCATATGACACGACCACTTTGCATTTATACAACTTATGTAAAGAGTACAGTGCATGTAGTATACCATACCATCAAAGAAGAGTTTTGAATTCCAAAGCTCAAAACTAATTTGCTCAGAATTTGTAGGTTGGGGTTAGAAGCAAAAGGATCAGTGAAAGGAAGAAAGGGCTGTCATCAGATAGGTGACGATGACAACAAAAAGGACATACATACTCGTACGTATATATGTATATTTTATTTTTAAGTTGAATCGATAAGTCGTGAGAAAAACCCTTATATGCTTCTTTTTCTGTGGTGCTAGTGGTGAGAGTGAGTGGTAAGTGGTGAATGGTGAATGGTGAGAATGTCTGAAAAGATGTCATGTTCTTGAAAGTCGAAGCATTCGTTTTCGACATCTTCTCTCTCTCTGCAGTCAAATTAGATTTAAAAGTTTTGTGGCAATGGAGTGTTCGACGTTAGTTTCCTTTAACCGGCAAAATGTCATATAATTAGATTTCTGCGGTAAGCAAAAGGTTTATTATTTATGAGAGGCTTGTGATCTAGACATATTCCTACCACAACATATACCATATCATATGAATTGAATATGCTGATGGTGGCAATGGCATTTGCCATGGCTAACAACACGATGCGACGACGACAAGGACAACGGTGGCGCGGCGCGCGGTGGCGTGTACGAGGACGACAACAGGATGAAGACGATGACGACGACGATGACGATATGAGGAGCGTGAGAATCAAACATGCATGTTCGGATACTGTAAGATGCAATGAGAAATGCTTGGATGCATTTGAAAATTCATTCAATGGGTTTCATTTGAATAAGATTAAAGTTGTACCCTACGAGTATGTTAAGGGACGACGAGATGGGTGGATTCCAAGTCAGGATCAAGAGGAAGGACAAAACTAAACTATACTCGTGTATAGTTGGTACGAGTATATCGTGGTAGATGGTGGTGGGAGAACTTTGAGGTCGGTCTCTCATTGAGATTTGCTTAAATTAGTTCGTGAAAGCGAGTAATGAAAGTTCGGCGGGCCCATTTCCTCTTATATTGTTGTAAGAGGACTTGTAAGAGGAGGAGAGAAAGAAAGGGGAGAAAAGTCTCTATAATTAAGATGATTCAAAGGGATAAAGTTTGGAAATTGCCTTTAATTGAGGCATGTAAAATTGTGATATGACTAAATGCTCCGCTGATTCTCAACAATGTTCAATTGAATTTCCAATGCAGTTTTCGTTTTGAGTTTTAAAGGATTACCTTAACTACATTTATACGTATGTATGTATGTTTATATTTGTAGTTATATTAAATGCGTAACATAGGTTAAACACTACCTATTGTTCAATAGTTAATTCAATTATACGCTGCAATGAAATTATAAAATGGATTTGTTTTTCTGTCAAACATACAAATTAATAGAATGGTGGTCTTTAAGAATATTGATTTGGAAATTACAGGTCAATAAACTTAAAGCTTAATTTATTAATAAATCAATTTAAATCTAAAATCTAAATATAAAACAAAACGAGTACCTACATTATTATATCCGTTTCATAGTAGAGTTGAATTCGAGGACAAAATACTAATATGTGTGAGTTTTTGAAATGGTGTTGCAAAATAATTGTTACGAACATCAACGCAATGCTCAAACAACGTCTAATTTTTAAACGTTCTTGAAACGGAGGAACATGAGCAAAATATTTAAATGTTTTAATACACTGTGTGTAAGAATTAAGTTTTTGATAGATATTTTTAAAATTTGCGTTTTTACGTTATTAAAAGTTGTGGTTAAAAGTATGGCATTCTATATGCTTGTTTTAGAATTACACAAAGAATATGCAATCGTTATGAAATTCAATTCAAAATTTTAACATTTATGATTCGGGCATAATATACTACATATGTAGGTGTACAAATATGAAAATCCTATGCTGAATCCAGGTCTAGTCTACGGAATCTGAAAAGTCGAAATATTTTGATGCCTTCAATTATTTCTCGACTAAACCAAAAATATATAATTTTTAAACCTAAATTTCCTAGTAGATATAGATAGATGGATAGATTTTTGTTCATTAAACAAAAAAGGATAACAATATTTCATAAAAAGAAAACATAATAAAATAAAAGATAACGGGTTATCCATTTTGCGGTTTCAAAAGTATAGGGTTGAAATTTGACATCTGTAAAACTAAGTTGTTAAGCCAATTCTTGTTCAGTTGAAAGTCTGACATTTGAGAAAATGGATCGATTAACTATCGCACAAGGCATACAAATTGTTGAAAACTACTACAAAAATGGTGATTCTGCTACAGCCACATATCGTGTGTGGAGATTAGGGCTTACATAAGCGTCCAAACACGTAAGCAATTGGTAAAATTGTGAAGAAATTTGAAGAGACTGAATTAGGTACAGATATTGCAATGCCTGTGCTGTGCATCATCGTTTTCTCGTACCACTGAAAATATCGCTGCTTTAAGTGAAAGTGAAGGTTTTGAAAAATTACACTTTAAACCATATTTTTAACTTTTTTTTACCAAATTTTGAGTTTAAAACAATTTTTTTCAATAACTATGCATAGTTTTGACTTAATTTAAAAACAAGCTAATAGACAAAAGTGTTGGCTTTAAAAAAAGGTATAATACTTAATTGTAAGTATTACCGTTATTTTTTAACTATTTTTTCCCATTTTAAGTAATAATTTTTTTAAATTGCCCCTCCCCCCTAAAAGACTCTAACCGAAAAAGCAAGTAAGACAACATATCAAAAAATTGACTGACCTAAAATTCTTGTTTTCCAAACGTTGCTAGCTCCCGGACTAATAAGATAAAATTAGTTTGAAGCTAATATTTTTAATTTTAAAAAAGATAATTGAGTCGAAAATTTATTTTTACCAACTCTTATTAATTTTGTTTAGGTTTTTATTTTTTGTAAAAAACTGTCAGTTCGACTTTTTTTTAAATTTTACCGAATGTTGAAAACAATATTTCTTATAAGATAAAATAAGTTGGAAGCCATAAGTAAGTCGAAATATAGCCATATTTAAGTCGAAATTTAATTTTTACCAACTTTGAGTAATGTTTTTTTAGGTTTTTATTTTTTATAAAAAAAATTGAAAAATCGATTTTTCTCAAAATTTTACCAGATATTGAAAACGTTATTCTTCGTTGCACAAAATTGTTTTAGAGGTAAAATCATTATTTATTGGTACAATTTTCGAGCTGACAACTATTTTTTTTTCAGTTTTTTTGATTTATAAAGAAACCGTTAATTGGATTTTTTCCAAAAATATACTTATTTGGTATCACGTTACAATATATAATAAAAAATTTAATTCAAGTCTCTAGCGTTATTGGTTCGTGAGATATTTGGGGTTAACCAAAATTTTCACCTTTTTTTAAACTGCTATGCTAAAAAATGGTATCAATGAAATTCTTTATTCCTGTGAAAGTACGTTTGATGCCATTATTGTATTTAACTCGATTTCTTATGCATGGTCACCACGGGAAAGTCTTGTCTCACTGGCACGGGAACATTTTGTACTGTGCCTGTAGATTCAAATTTTTCCACTAGACGCTCAATTGTTGATCTGCTAGGACGATTATGACGACCATAAATTGGACGTAGTGCTCTTAACGTTGAGGCCACTGACTTCGAATTTCGGTAGTAAATTTTTATAATTTCGAATCGCTGTTGGCTCGTATATCTTTCCATCATGAAATGGCAAACCTTATTGAAGAGAAATGTCAAAAGAGCGGCAAGAAATATAGCGTCGTTTGTTGTCCCTGTTGCTCTACTACCTGTTGAAAAACCGTGTAGAATTCGAGAACAAAATACTAATATGTCTGATCTTTTGAAATATTGTTGAAAAAGAATTGTTACGAACATCAATCGCATTTGTAAACAACGCCAACGTCCAATTTTCAAACTTTCCGGTAAACGATTATCCAGGAACGTGATGTGTTTTCAGTATGGCAATACTTTTTTCGAAATTGGTCATTTTGACAGCTGTCATCTGAATTATGCTCTGTTTGGTTTGGCATTTCGTAATGAATAAACAAACTCCTGAACAACATTTACAAATCGTGCAAATTCATAACCAAAGGTTTGTCGCACGACTTATAAGTTTATTGGAGTGTGGAATCGGGCGATTTAACAACGCTGGAATATTTAGACTGGGGTAATTTGAAGTCACTTGTTTACGCAGACATAGCCATGACGATTGACGTCTTAGAAGAGAATATACTGTGCTTTATTTTTGACAAAGTGGCAAAAAGTGGTAGAAAATGGGGTCTCTCGGCTATAATTTATCCATTTATTTTTAAATCATAATGAAAAATCCCTTTCCTTATGATAAAGCTACATTCTTGGACATAATATTAAATTATATGCTTTGAATTTCTTTTTAAGAACTCAATACAAAACTGAAAAAAAATACTGTAACTTAAAATTCATAACTTGTCGACTGAATATCTTAAGAACAAGAAATAATTTTGACTTATTCTTGCTTATTTTTAACGAAATGACAGGGTTTGGAGAACGATCAAATTTAATACGTTCATGATCGAAATACTCAACAGAGAACGTAATATTTAATTCGCTACTGAATTTAATTTTTCAAATCTTTAAAAATGTAATTTTTATTCACAAACAAATTAGTTTTTTGAAAACTATTATTATTATTATTATTATTATTATTATTATTATTATTATTATTATTATTATTATTATTATTATTATTATTATTATTATTATTATTATTATTATTATTATTATTATTATTATTATTATTATTATTATTATTATTATTATTATTTATTAAAATATAATATAAATTTACATTATAATGTAAGCAGTTAACAACACTAGCTACCAGAGACTTTAGGCTGGAAATTAGAGATCTATTTAGAATGAATGTTTTAGCATAGATAATTACAATGGATGGGGCTGTCAAAGGCTGGAAGACCAGCGATTGGAGTACAATCGAAGGTAACCAATCCGTGCATATGGATTTACAAAGTTTAATTCAGATAATAGAGTCTAGATTGAGTTTAAGTAATAGTTTATAAACGTTTTTAATGTTTTTGATTGTAGTTGTTGCCAGAAGGTAAATTAATTTTTTATTGTAAGTGATGAACATTTAATAATTAACTTTAGAGCATTCGGATGTAAGATGTTTTATTGATAGGATGTTATTGGATTGGCAGAGATGACAGTTTGGAGAGTTTTCCTTTTTGAGGAGATAGCAATGAGTTAATTGTGTGTGTCCGAGGCGTAGCATTTGTTCATGATGGTTGTAGTTTCTGTAGGATATATGGCTGGATCACCCTTTGGGTTGATGAACGAATAGTGGTGAACGTATGTTTTCCATTCTTCTATTCTAATACTATCCCAGTAAGTGGTGATCACGTTAAGGAAATCTTTTTCTGTCGAAGGGATAGAAAGTATATACGATTGTTCTGAAGCGGTTTTGGAAGCAGTGTCTGCGAACTCGTTTCCTTGGATTCCTGAGTGTCCTGGAAACCCATAGTAGCACAATTTTGTGTTTGTTCTTGAGAATATTGTTACGGATGTTGGTAATGGTTAAGGCACAGTTTTGGATTCTATTGATTGCCTTGAGTGTAGAAAGGCTATCAGAGCAAATAACAATGTTTTTCGGTATTGTATTTGCTATTTCGGTCGCTTTCAGGATTGCGTACGACTCAGTGGAAAAAATTAGAATAGAATATTTCCTGCTTCCGAAACGATTGAAAGTCCAGTTCCAGTATCAGATTTTAATCCATCTGTATAGATGAAATCCCATGAATCGTTTTTTACATGTCTGTTATTTCATGAAGCATCTGTGTGTACATTTCCTTAGACGAGAAATTCTTTTCTAATATCGCTAAAGAGGTATTTATCGTATCAGTTGGGAACTCCCATGGAGGTATGTTACCAGGACTGATATTGGACATATTGATGGAGTAATACCAATTTTGCTGGATTAGTTCAGAGCTATGTAGATAGCAGAAGGTTTTTGGTGTTTTTTTACGTTTTAAAATTTTCTTTCCATCCTCTATTATTGGGGATCTGTAAGATTGACATATCTTAGGGGTTCAAAACGTACGGTTAAAAGATCTCTGCAGTGGTCTATGGTTGAGAAGCCTGCTTCAGTCAGAATGTTCTTTATTGGAGTGATTGCAAATGTTTTCAAGCTAGTCCTGATTGAGTTGTATTAGATTGGTTTGATGATGTTGAGTTTAGATTTGGCGCATATTCCGTAGATCGCCTACACAATTTTGGATAAAATAATGCTACGAGTTACAAGAATAAGTGTATTAATATGTGTAAAGCTATTTTTAGACGATAAGAACCTTATTATATTAAGTCTGGTAGCTAATTTATTTTTAATAGATAAACAATGATCCTTAAAAGTATATTTATTATCAAAAGTAATGCCTAAAATAGTTAATGAGTTTACTTTCTGAATATTGAATGCTAATAAATAAATGTCAAAAGTTGAACAATTTCTGTTTTTACATATATGTGTTTGCTTTTATCAGGTGATATAATAGCTCCTGATTTGGCGCACCAAAGATTGAGATCGACTAAGATGCTATTGAAGTTTTCTCTTGTACGATTGTTGTCATTGCATTTTGATAACAAAATCAAATCATCCGCATACAGACAATGATATATATTTTTTATAACTGCTTATGATTTCACTTATGTCATTGTAGGCGATTATGAATAAGGTCACCAGGGAGAACCTTGGGGAATACCGTTAAATAGTTTGTAAATATTTGAATAGAAGTTGTTTGCTTAAAATCTAAATTGTCTATTTAAAAGAAAAGATTTTATGAATGATAACACGAGCGAGCTTATTTAGGATGACATGCATGCCTATCCTATCAAATGCTTTCTCAAAGTCAAGGGATAGTACGGAGACATGATTTTTACATGATAAATCAGAGCTCATATACTCGTGAATGTGTAGCAATGAATCGGTGGTACTACGTCCATGTTTAAATGCGACTTGGTTCAAGTTTAGATAATTATTTTTTTCCATAAACCAGAGAAGTCGTTTATATATAATTTTCTCTAAAAGTTTGCCAGTACAGGGTAGCAAGGAGATTGGTCTGTACCCTCTAGGGTCAGTCGATTTTTTGTAGGTTTCAAAATTGGGATTGTGGTAACAACTTTCCACGTCTGTGGTATGGTCCCTTTTTCGAGGATAAAATTGTATAACAGCAAAATTCTTTTTTTTAGTAAATGTGGTGCATTTTTTAACATAGGGTATGAGATGCGATCATACCCTGGGGTTTTGCCTTTTAGAGAGGTTATGCATGTTTTCATTTCGATGAAGCTTATTTGTTTATCTATGTATTTTGCAGATGTACTGAGGATATCAACATGGTGGTGCATGTTGTTAGAAAGCACTTTAGAGTTGAGGAAGTTTGATGGAAAGTTGGAATCATTAGAGTATGTGGACTAAATATTAATAAAAGACCGATATAGCAGGACAGGAATGTTAAGGGTCTTATATAGCGACACTTTGGTTGCTTAAAAGAGGGCTTTATTACTCAATTGCTTTCTTAGTCCAAAGAATCAGTGTTTAGAAAGACTAATTATTCATTGTATCTTTTCCCAGATCTCCCTGATTTGATTTAGGTCTGGAAACCCGAAATGCTACCTAAGCTATAAGGAGGTAGTGGTCCGAGTCGATGTAAGATCCTCGGAAAGTTCGGATATCTATGCATGATGCTGGAAGTGTCGATCGCAATATGGTCAATTTGGTTGACAGTAAATTGGTCTTGAGAACTCCAAGTTCCTTTGTGCATATTGGAGTGTGGAAAACTAGTAGTAGATACGAGCAGCAAAATCTATGAGGTTGTTATCGGAAGTTTTGTCGTGCAGGGTGTTTTTCCCAATTATTCCACCAAAGATGCAGATGCCTTCCATTCCTAGCTTGGCAATAAAATCTTCCTAAAGAATTTTAATAACTACCAAGTGCACTGTTCATATGCTCTGTCCAAGAGCTCAAGGAACAAATCATTGGTGTTGCCATATATGTATGTTGGGCGTGTGAGCATATTTGTATAATTTTGCCGAATTAAGCCTTGATGCCGATGGTCATGAGGCGCTCGCTGATTCACCTATAGCTCGTTTCCTTATTCTGGCTCCAATGACAAAGCCGCCTCCAAATAAGCGTTGTTGGTTTTCGCGGTAGCAGTTACCATAGTAAATATCACAGTTTTTCATCCTCTTTTTCCACGGCCCATCGCATTTCCTGAATGGTGTTGATATATGTTGTATCCGCTAATTTTTCGGCTTCACGTGGTCTATTAAGAGACCTAACACTTTTTACACTGTATTACAAAAAATAGGGCGTGGCGTGTTAGTTAGTGTGTAAGGCTGTCACGCCAAAGTTCTTGGGTTCAAACCCTGCCTGTGCCACCTTAATTAAAAAAAAAAAAGTTTTCACGGGTATTGCCTCTTGCCAGGAATTAACAAAACCTCCAAGAGTAATTCTTGTCATGAAAAGTGCTTTCTCAATTAGCCGTTCGGATTCGGCTTCAAACTGTAGGTCCCCTCCATTCCTATCAACTTTACTCACACACAGGAATGGTTGAGAGTTGTAAGTCACTAGGCTCTAGTTCTCAATGAACTGTTGCGCCACCTAATTTATTTATTTTGTTTATATTACAATACAAAAATTAATAATTTTATGTACAACTATTACCTTAAGATGAACAAATTAAAGTTTTCTAAAAAAAATAAAATGCATTATTTAAACCCTTGCAACGATTACATGCATTAAACAAATTGTATCATTGAGATTCTAAGAGCACAATCTTTACTTCTTCTTAAAGACCGTATTTCTATAAAGAAGAAGTTGTTTTCTTTAGCTCTCAAACATATCCTCCTAAGTTCTTGTCTGTGAATATCCCGACGAAAGAATTTAAAAAAAAAAAATATACATTTTCATCTTTCCCATTACATAATATACATAAGTATTTATATAATGTAGAAAACGTAGGAATACTCCTACCATCAACTTTGTGTTCAAGGCCTCGCACAACACTTATACGCCCAAAAGCATATCTAAAACATTAAAATTGTGTTATTACTTAATTAAGGCTTCCGGGTGTCCCTAAAATATGCAACTAAGCAAATTAACTTTGAAAATGTATTATCCTCCTCTGAACTATTTCATTCCGGGTGGAAACTTAGCCTTAGATACGGATTGAGTTTCCCTCTGATTCCATGCATGTAGGTTACATTGGTTATATTTATATAGATAATGCTTTTCTAAACGTTCTTCTCGCATCTAGAAATCCCACCTCTCTCTGGTACCTACCTATCCTATATGCGATGTGGCATATCCTCTTCCACATGCCACAAAAAGAAGCGTGTATCCTCCTCGGTACTAACTGGTAAAACATTGAAAATACAGGTACTTTACCACTGTTTCTTCCTACGAGTACCTATACCAAGTTATAGTTGGGTTGGTTTCGGTAAACTTATGCGTACTTTCTATTTAGTAGTTTGTCCTCTCATGATAACATGTTCTTCTGAGCTGGAAGAGAGGGAGCAAACGCTGTAGGGATATAGGAAGACTAAAGTAGAAGATGCTCCATAAATTTCGTAGTTTCACGAAAAGTTTCACTATAGAAATTTATTATTTGCACCGCTAGAAGTACCTAGTTCCATAGAACTTGGTACCTTTATGTGTAAAAGTAACGTAGATAAATGGCCGGGATATGGATGGGATATTTGTTTGGCTTCGTTTGAGCCCAGTTGCATGTTGTATAGTTGCGTTTATAACAATCAGTGCTAGTGAGCGAACGAGCTAGCGAGGGGTGGACTATAGTTAGATTGGAGTGGTTAATAAAGCCCGGGATTTTAGACTTTGTGTGCAAAGCTTCAAACTGTATGCAGATGTTACCAAAAATAAAAAATATCTACAAACCTAAGCTTACATATACATATATAGAAAGTTGCTTTGATTGCAAACAAGAAAATGCTGGATTTCGAGTATTCTCATTCGCACTGAGGGAATATATATAGTAAGTAGTTTTGCGGTGAATATAATTTATATTATTTTCAAGGAGAATTCAAATATACTTTCGAAAGCAAACTAAGTAAAGCAAAGTATTGTATTTTCATGACCCAAAACATAATGCTTGAAAAGGTTTCTTTAATGTGCAACTATTCTTTCGCAAAGGATTAAGCAAAAAGGGATTGTCATGTAAATAATTTTAGCTTCCTGGGATGGTTACATTTGCATTTGCGTACCAATTATAATATTAAATCGGCAATAATCAGTACATAGATTATTTTAATATTAATTATGTAATGAGGAAATATATTTGTATTAATGAGTGCATGCATGTGAAGACTACAGACTTTGTTTTACTGAGTGTATACAAACTTAAGTCACTACATTATCCATTTGGGCACGAGTACGATAACTTTGGCGCCAAGATATAATAACGGTTTTTGGTAGAGGGTCTTAATGGAAGCATTTTTTACTATGGGAGGGGGGTCTATCTCCCCCCGTTTAGGCGGGAGGGGCAATTTAAAAAAGTTATTATTTAAAATGGAAAAAATAATTAAAAAATAACGGTGATACTTACAATTAAGTTGTTTACATTTTTTTAAAGCCAACATTCTGTTCTATTAGCCAGTTTTTAAATCAAGTCAAAACTATGCGTAGTTTTTGAAAAATTTAATTTTAAACTCAAAATTTGAGTAAAAAAAGTTAAAAAAACGTTTAAAGTGTAACTTTTTCAATACTTCAAGATTATCTACCATTGTTTTTATTTCAGAATTTATTGCTCTTATTTGTTTTTGATCAAAAACTGAAAACTAGATGATTTTATGTCTTTTAGTTTTTGAGAAAATTGAAAATAAAAATTTAATTTTAAACTCAAAATTTGAGTAAAAAAAGTTAAAAAAGGTTTAAAGTGTAACTTTTTCAATACTTCAAGATTATGTACCATTGTTTTTATTTCAGAATTTATTGCTCTTATTTGTTTTTGATCAAAAACTGAAAACTAGATGATTTTATGTCTTTTAGTTTTTGAGAAAATTGAAAATAAAAATTTAATTTTAAACTCAAATTTTGAGTAAAAAAAGTTAAAAAAATGTTTAAAGTGTAACTTTTTCAATACTTCAAGATTATCTACCATTGTTTTTATTTCAGAATTTATTGCTCTTATTTGTTTTTGATCAAAAACTGAAAATTGAAAATAACCACAACTATACTATTTTAATTTTTTTGCTTGAGTGGTCTTATTTTGATAGTAATAATGGTATTTGCGTATGCGTAATGCGTGTTTGGGTGTATGCAACAGTGGCATCTGTAAGGGGGGGCATGCTGCCCCCCTGCAACCCCCCTGCTTGGGCACACTATAGGATTTGGGTTGGGTGCAAGTTGGATTGCGTGCAAGGTGGGGAGGGTGCAAGGTGCGTTGGTTGCTAGATGGGGTGCATGCAAAGTTTCTTTTGCATTTAAATAAGCTGGATTTAAGAAAAATTAATTTACCCTAGGCATATCTTATCGATTATTACTATCCAAAAAAGAGGCTGGGATGCGACCCACACTGATAACTTCCCATTCCGTCTATCGATTTGTCTTGCTTAAAAGTTTGTCTAAATGTATCAATTCTTGCCAAATTTGCGTTCTATTTTTTGTAGATTTTATTTTTTTTTATGAAAAAACGGACTGTTGGATTTTTATAAAAAAATTACTGAATATAAAAAACAATATTTTCTGTGAAATAAATTAAGTTTGAAGCCAATATTTTTAATTTTTGAAAAGCTATTTGAGCCGAAAATCAATTTTTACCAACTTTTATTAATTTTTTTGTTTAGGTTTTTATTTTTTGTAAAAAAACTGTCAATTCGATTTTTCTCAAAATTTTTCCTAATGTTGAAAACAATATTTCTTATAAGTTAAAATTAGTTAGAAGCTATAATCTCAATTTTTTGAAAAGATATTTAAGTCGAAAATCAATTTTTTTTTTTCGGTTTTTAATTTTTTGTAAAAAAACTGTCAATTCTATTTTTTTCAAAATTTTACTGAATGTTGAAAACAACATTTTTTGAAAGATAAAAGTAGTTTAAAGCCAATATCTCAAAGTCTTGAAAAGATATTTGAGTCAAAACTCAATTTTTACCAACTTTTTTTTATTTTTTTTAGGTTATTATTTTTTGTAAAAAAACTGTCAACTCGATTTTTCTCAAAATTTTATCAGATGTCAAAAACATTATTCTTCATTGCACAAAATTGTTTTGGAAATGAAATCATATTTTAGTCGTAAAATTTTCGAAGTGACAAATTTTTTTTTCAGTTTTTTTGATTTATAAAAAAAACCGTTAATTGAATTTTCACCTTTTTTTAAACTGCTATGGAAAAAAAATCACCCACGCAATTTTCTTGAGAGCCCTTTTTGCATCTTTCTGCCTTATTATCTGTATAACAAAATTTATTTGAAGTCGATATCTCTTCTGGTTCTTGAGCTATGGACGACGAAAAAAACGTCGCGAATGTACGGACGTACGGACGTACGTACACACGCACGCACAGACATCTTTCTAAAAATCTTTTATTTCGACTCTAGGGACCTTGAAACGTCGAGAAATGTCAAAACTTTTAATTTGACAAATCGGACCCATTACAATAACTTTCTATGGGAAGTTAATAAGACTACGTTAATACTTAAGCAAGGAAAAAGTAATTTAATTAAAATATTTTGTTTTGGTAATTTTCAATTTTCTCAAGAACTAGAAGACATCAAGTCATCTAATTTTCAGTTTTTGATCAAAAACAAATAAGAGCAATGAATTATAAAAAAAAAATAGTAGATAATCTGAAAGTTTTGAAAAATTACACTTTAAACCTTTTTTTTAACTTTTTTTTGCACAAATTTTGACTTTAAAACAATTTTTTTCAAAAACTATGCATAGTTTTGACTTGATTTAAAAACAAGCTAATAGACAAAAGTGTTGGCTTTAAAAAAAGGTATAATACTTATTTATAAGTATTACAGTTATTTTGTAATTATTTTTTTTCCATTTAATGTACATATTTTTTTAAACTGCCCCTACCGCCTAAACGGGGGGAGATAGACCCCCCCTCCCATAGTAAAAAATGCTTGTTTTTAACTGTTCTATACAAATACGTCATTAAAAACAAAGTTATCGTACTCTCCCCTCCATTTGCGCTAGATAAGTTGAGATAAATGTTTAAATGCAATAAGCACAAATAATAATAAAGTACATAATTAAAGTTTTTATGCGATGGTTACATTTGGATTTGAGCACCAATTATAATAGTAAATCTGCAAATCACAATATTAATTATGTAACGAGTAAATAGATTTGTGGTAATGAGAACATGCATGTATTTGTTTTACTGTTTTGCACAAACTTTACTCACAACAGTATCCAGTTATTGTGATTGATAAGTTGAGATAAATGTTTATATGTAATAAGTACAAATAATAATATGATAAATAATTATAGCTTACGTGCGTTGGTTACATTTGGATTTTCGTACCAGTTAAAATAGTCAATCTGTAATATACAGTGCATAGATTATTTTAATATTAATTATGTAATAAGTAAATATATTTGTGGTTATTAGTACATGCGTGTGGAGACTATGAAATTTGTTATACTGAGTGCATACAAGCTTAACTCATTACATTATAAAAACGCATTCATTATAGTAAACTATTATAAGGTTTTAATAATTACAGTGAAAAATTATGTGCATGTAATGAGTGCATAATGCATTGAAACTTTTCGCATCACAATAATAATGGTGGATTGCCGGCCTTCACAGTTTATTGTAATGAGTCGAGTCGTAAGCTAGTGATCTCAAACTTTACTGATTAGAAAAGCCTGTACAGATCACAGAAAATCTACATATTTCTTTTTTTAAATTGTCCGCGATTCATAGAAGAGAAACAGTCTTTTTTAACATTATGAGATGAGTACACAAAATCTCAATTGGCTAAATGAGTGCCTGAAGTCAGTAAAGATTTCATTATGTAATTCATAAAAGCATTTTGTGCGCTGAGTCCTGCATTTTATTTTAATGGTGATAGTATTTTTGAATCTTTAAATCTATTTTGAAATAAATATTAATTAAATATACGAATACGAATAAGCTTTCAACTCTTCAAATACTTTTCGTCAGGGAAATCACAGGCCAAATACGAAAAGAGCTATTTAAACCTGAAACACCTCACAATATGGCTCCTTAACTTTGAGATTCTAACTTGATTATTTCGTTTTTGTACACTTGAACTTTTATTGTGGCTATAATTATTTTTCCTATACAAAAATCGAAGTACACTATTAGTTTTCATATAATCTAACAGCGAAAGATTAACTTTTCTCCCACATTCATATAAAGTGCCATCCGAGTATAACCCTGGGGCAGATAGTTAAGGTATTTCCCATGGATGACATTAAAGAAAGGAGCAACACAAAAGTAATCCAAATTGTTTCCTATTATTTTCTATGAATAGGTCCGAGTATGAACGTAACTATGTACTCCTTAAAGGACCTCTATAGTTGAGTTGGTAAGTAGGTTATGTTTATTTCTATACATATATAGAAGGATGTACCGCTCTATCTACCTATCGCAAAATGTGTTCTATGCGTAAATGTACTTATTTAGCAAAGTGTATCAAAGTTAAATGAGTTTTATTCCAATTGCTGTTATATAGAAAAGAAGATGATAGCCATTTGGAATTCACACAATAAATAAATACAAAAAAAAAAGGAAATCATGAGATGAAGTCCTCATTTTAGGGATAATGAAAATTTGATCCAATTTTCGTGTTTTTTTTTAAACAGATTCAATTGACCTTTCATTCTGGTATAGGTAGGTATAGAAGTAAAATAAATTGATTATTATAAGAAAATATGCTCATTACTTTTACTGTCCTGTAGATATACAATAATGTACATAAATTTGTATTACTAAATCGGGAAAGATACATGAAAAATACAGTCAGACAATATAAGTTTACCCAAATTATCTTCAAACATATTTTCTTAGAACAAAATTTAATGTTTTCGAAAAATCATATGAGAGAAAGAAACTTTTCCAAATATTCTTAAAAGAACTGATCTTTTTCACATTTTTTACAATATACCTACATGTAGTTTCTTTGTTTATTCTAAGATAGATTTGTATAATAAACATATGCACAATCAAGGCTGCATATTTATGAAATAACACATGAACGCTGGTCTATCAGAGTCGGAAAAGATCTCACCGATGCTTTTGATGACAAAAAAGGTTTTTGGGAAATTTAATTCACTGCCAAAAAACATCGTTCTGGAAAGAATTGTACACAAATCAATTATCAACACTAGAGGCACAATCTTCCAGGATCCACCCAATAACAAGGATATGCCAATGATGTATTTAAAAAGAGGCTGGGATGCGACCCACACTGATAACTTCCCATCCCGTAGACTTGTCTTGCTTAAAAGTTTGTAGGTTTTCGTGTTTTGTTAAAAAAGTTATCAGTTAAATTATTCTAAAAAAATAAAAATTACCAACAATATTTTCATATGATAAAAGAGTTTGATTTCAAAATCTATTTTGGTTAACGAGATTTTTATTCGAAAACCAATTTTTACCAATTTTTACCAATTTTAGTAGCATTTCTTAAAAGTTTTTATTTCTAATATAAACAAATACAAATTGGATGAATGAAATTAATTTGAAGCCAATGTTTTCTATTATTCACGAGATATCGAGAACCGAACATCAATTTTTACCAATTTTGCGTGCTTTTTTTGTAGATTTTAATTTTTTATGAAAAAATTAACTATTGGATTTTTATAAAAAAAATACTGAATGTTGAAAACAATATTTTTTATAAAATAAAATTAATTTGAAGCATATATCTTAAATTTTTGAAAAGATATTTAAGTCGAAAATCCATTTTTACCAACTTTTGTTTTTTTTTTTGAAAAAAAACTGTCAATTCGATTTTTCTCAAAATGTTAGATGGAATGGAATTTTGACATTATTAAAAAAAAAAAAAAAACAAAATAAAATTAGTTTAAAGCCAATATCTTACAGTTTTGAAAAGTTTTTTGAGTCGAAAATCAATTTTTACCAACTTTTATTAATTTTTTTTTTAGGTTTTTATTGTTTGTTAAAAAAAATGTCGGCACTAGTACGATAACTTTGGCGCCAAGAAATAATAACGGTTTTTGGTAGAGGGGCTTAATACAAGCATTTTTTACTATGAGAGGGGGGTCTATCTCCCCCCGTTTAGGCGGTAGGGGCAATTTAAAAAAATTATTATTTAAAATGGAAAAAAATAATTAAAAAATAACGGTGATATTTACAATTAAGTTTTATACATTTTTTTAAAGCCAACATTCTGTTTTATTAGTCAGTTTTTAATTCAAGTCAAAACTATGCGTAGTTTTTGAAAAATTTAATTTTAAACTCAAAATTTGAGTAAAAAAAGTTAAAAAAAAGGTTTAAAGTGTAATTTTTCAATACTTCAAGATTATCTACCATTGTTTTTATTTCACAATTTATTTGCTCTTATTTGTTTTTGATCAAAAACTGAAAACTAGATAATTTTATGTCTTTTAGTTTTTGAGAAAATTGAAAATAACCACAACTACTATTTTAATTTAACTCTTTTTTTTTTGCTTGAGTGGTCTTATTTTGATAGTAACAATGGTAGGTGCGAGTTTGGGTGTATGCAACAGTAATGTGTGTGCGAATTTGAGTGTATGCAACAGTGGGATCTGTAAGGTGGGCATGCTGCCCCCCTGCAACCCCCCCTGTTTTGGAACACTATAGGATTTGGGGTGGGTGCATGTTGGAGTGCGTGCAAGGGGGGAGGGTGCACGGTTCGGTGGGTGCAAGATGGGGTGCATGCAAAGTTTCTTTTGCATTTAAATAAGCTGGATTTAAGAAAAATTAATTTACCCTAGGTATATCTTAATCCATATTCGATTATTAGTATCAAAATAAGACTACGTTAATACTTAAGCAAGGAAAAAGTAATTTAATTAAAATATTTATTTTGGTAATTTTCAATTTTCTCAAGAACTAGAAGACATAAACTCATCTAGTTTTCAGTTTTTGATCAAAAACAAATAAGAGCAATGAATTCTAAAAAGAAAAAACAGTAAATAATTTCAAAGTTTTGAAAAACTACACTTTAAAACTTTTTTTTTAATTTTGTTTGCATACATTTTTAGTTTAAAACAATTTTTTTCAAAAACTATGCATTGTTTTGACTTGATTTAAAAACAAGCTAATAGGCAAAAATGTTGGCTTTAAAAAAAGTTATAATACTTAATTGTAAGTATTACCGTTATTTTTTAATTATTTTTTTTCCATTTAATGTACATATTTTTTTAAATTGCCTCTACCGCCTAAACGGGGGGAGATAGACCCCCCTCCCATAGTAAAAAATGCTTGTTTTTAGCTGTTCTATACAAATCCTTCATTAAACTTTGTTGCCAAAGTTATCGTACTCTCCCCAAAATGTCAATTCGATTTTTACCACCTTTTAATCATTTTTTTTTTGTTTTTATTTTTTGTGAAAAACCTTCTATTCAATCTTTCTCAAAATTTTACTGAATGTTGAAAATACATTTTTTTAAAAGAAAAAATTAGTTTAAAGCCAATATCTCAAGGTTTTGAAAAAATATGTGAGTAAAAAATCAATTTTCGTACGTACGTTCGGGAAGTTGTTTTTTTCGTCCTCCGTAGCTCAAGAACCAGTTGAGATGTCGACTTCAAATAAATTTTGTTATACAGATAATAATGCAGACAAATTTAGAAAGGACTCTCAAAAAAATTGAGGGGCGGTTTTCTTACCATAGCGATTTAAAAAAAGGTGAAAATTTTGGTTAACCCAAAATATCCAATAACGCTAGAGACTTACATTAATTTTTGTATTATGTATATTGTAACGTGATACCAAAAAAATATATTTTTGGAAAAAATCCAATTAACTGTTTTTTTTATAAATCAAAAAATCTGAAAAAAATATTTGTCACCTTGAAATTTTTACGAAAAAAAATGATTTTATCTCTAAAATAATTGTGTGCAACGAAGAATAACGTTTTCGATATCTGGTAAATTTTTAAGAGAAATCGAATTTACAGTCTTTTAACAAAAAATAAAAACCTAAACAAAAATTACTAGAAGTTCGTAAAAATTGGTTTTCGACTCACATATTTTTCCAAAACTTTGAGATATTGGCTTTAAACTAATTTTTTCTTTAAAAAAAAAAATATTTTCAACATTCAGTAAAATTTTGAGTAAGATTGAATAGAGGGTTTTTCAAAAAAATGATTAAAAGTTGGTTTAATTTTCGGCTCAAATATATTTTCAAAAATTTTATATATTTTCTTATTTATTATTTATTCAATTTAATTTCGAGAAAAATCAAATTGACAGTTTTTTACAAAAAATAAGAACCTTAACCAACTAGAAGTTGGTAGAAATTGAGGCTTAAGTAATTTTCGACTCCAATATCTTTTAAAAAATTTGAGATTATTTCTTCAAACTAATGTTATTTTATTGTTTTCAAAATTCGGTACAATTTTGAGAAAAATTGAAATGAGGATTTTTTTCACAAAAAATAAATACCTAACAAAAATAAAAACCTAAAAAAAAAACAAACATTTACTTTCTACTCAAATAACTATTCAAATATTAAAAAAAATGGCTTTAAACTATTTTTATCTATCAGAAAATATTGTTTTCGACATTCAGTAAATTTTTTATAAAAATCATTTTCATAAATAATTAAAATCTACAAAAAAAAGAAAATTAATGTTCGGTCCTCGATATCTCGTGAACAATAGAAGATATTGACTTCAAATTAATTTCATTCATCCAATTTGTTTTTGTTTATATCGGGTGATTTTTTTGAGGTTAGGATTTTCATGCATTAGTATTTGACAGATCACGCGGGATTTCAGACATGGTGTCATAGAGAAAGATGCTCAGTATGCTTTGACATTTCATCATGAATAGACTTACTAACGAGCAACGCTTGCAAATCATTGAATTTTATTACCAAAATCAGTGTTCGGTTCGAAATGTGTTTCGCGCTTTACGCAAATTTTATGCGTTTTTTTTTTAAAAAAAGTTCTCAAGCTCTTAAAAAATCACCCATTATGTATTTATTGTCCTCCATTGAAAAGAGGACATTGTTTAATATAATAGGTGATTTTTTAAGAGCTTGAGAACTTTTTAAAAAAAAAAAACGCATAAAATTTGCGTAAAGCGCGAAACACATTTCGAACCGAACACTGATTTTGGTAATAAAATTCAATGATTTGCAAGCGTTGCTCGTTAGTAAGTCTATTCATGATGAAATGTCAAAGCATACTGAGCATCTTTCTCTTTGACACCATGTCTGAAATCCCGCGTGATCTGTCAAATACTAATGCATGAAAATCCTAACCTCAAAAAAATCACGCAAGAAATAAAACTTTTTATTAATGCTATTAAAATTGATACTGGTTTTCGACTAAAAATCTCTCTAATTAAAAGAGATTTTGAAATCAAACTATTTCATCATATGCCAAATATTGTTGGTTATTGTTATTTTTTTAGAATAATTCAACAGACAAGTTTTTTAACAAAAAACGAAAACCTACAAACTTTTAAGCAAGACAAATCGACAGACGGGGTGGGAAGTTGTCACATCCAAGCCTCTTTTTTTAATAAAATCTTTAAGATTTTTTCTTTTTTTTTTCTCATGAAATAACCCTGCGTAATTTTATACTCTCAGCTAGGTTCTACATTTCACTTTCACTCGAAATGAAATTAAGATCGATTCAAAACATACATTTTAGTTCTAAAATTTACTTTTATCTACATATGAAAGAAATATCGATTTTAGTTCTTTTTTAACTTAAATTGAAGTGAAGGTAAGAAATTATATCAATTATGGCAGTCAGCAAAATTGTATATTGATTGATGTGTTATATTTCAGCTGCTTCACTTTAAGTGATTTCGAAAAGTATTCGAAGTTTTAGAATCGATTGAATGATATTACCCTGAAAACAATTTCACTCGATTTTCAATTTCGATTTCATTTCACTTGATTTTGGGAATCTGTGTATTATGAGAAAACAATATTTTTGATTTTCTTAACACAAGCTTGCCTATCAATTTCTGAAACTCATCTTCAATTATTCAATGTTATTTTTTGGCGCACGTTAAGAGTGTTAGGCTTTCTTCATTTTTTCTTTCAAAATTGATTTTCTATGAAATCCAAAAACTTTCAAGATCTTAATAAATTAAAGAATAAGAAGAAGAATTGAAGTGAATTTGCTTTGGATGCTCTAGAATTGTGGTTTAAACATAAATTACAAGAATATAAATGTCCCAAAAACAGAAAAAGTGCAACGTTTGTTAAACCAATGGCTAATTGAAATATATAATGTACATTTCGTTTCTATTAATAAATATAAAAGCTTTGAATATCTCGAGAACTGAAGTGAAAAAAAATTCTGCAATTTGTGAGTGTCACAGTATAGTTTCTTCCGAACTGATTTGTTTACCTTAATTTGTTATTATTTAATTTTTAGACATATAATAACCTCAATGCACCTATTTTCTTAAATTTAAAAACTTAACCTTTTTCTCTCTACAAATTTAAAATTTTATTGACTCCTTTTTGATCAAAATATTTTCAAGAGGTTCACTCGAAATAGTCTTTTTTAGAATTTATCTTCTAGCATCAGCTTTAATTAAGTAGACTGATAATGATATTAAAAAATAATCTAGTAACTAAAGTTGTCACTTTAGACCTTGAAGTAAGGTGAAGACACACATTATGCTATTTAACCTTTTTTAAAGAACATTAAAGAACATTTTTAGCGGTGCTCCAAAACTCATCTTTATGCTAAGTTAAAAGTCTGGATTAGCCCTTGGTTTAGTGTTCAATAATGACAAGAAAAAAGAAGAGAGACAAGACTGTGATCAAGAAAGGGCATTGAACGACGACGTATCTTGAAAAATAAATATAGGATCAAAAGTGGTTACCTAAACAAATCATGAAATCTTAAGTTATTATTATTTGGTTTAGTAAAAATATATAAACTATAACAAATCTTTTACATCTATGATTTTTATTATACTATATCTAATGCGTTTAGTAAGAAAAATTAATAGCCCCAATAAATTTTCTCAGCTCAACTCTTCAATTAAAAGCAATTAATAAGTACCTTTAAGACTTTATTCTAAATTTCAAATCTTATCACTTTCTGTATCAAGCATAGGGTCAATGCATTTTATAACGGCTTTAAATTTTAAGAGTAATTTTAAATGCGGATACCGAAAAAATATAACTTTTTGAAGTGGCGGCAATCCAACTTTCAACTTTATGTTCCCACAAATGAGTTGCCAGTATTCTTTCTTAACCCAACAATTCCAAAACACGCATGAATACAGTACAAGTTGAGATTATTTTCCAATAAGCCAAACTTTAAAAGTATACAATCCACATAATGTACTTTTAACCTTTTCAGGCGGGATATTCGTTAAACTATTATAATGTGGAAGTTTTGGTTGAAATTGTTAAAATGTGTTTTGTTATTCTACTGAAAGTAAACAACAACATTTTGTAAAAAAAAAATAATATTTTATGATCATTTTTTTTTTTCAAGATATTTGAATCTAAAATCAATTATTTTGACCAATTTTAAGTATAATTTTTTTAACTATTAAATATCTTTTCAAAAATTTAAGATTATATGGCTTTAAATTAATTTTGTCTTATAAGAAATATTGTTTTCAACATTCGGTACAATTTTGAGAAAATTCGAATTGAAAGTTTTCTAACAAAAAATAAAAACATTGTTTGCGGCATTCAGTAAATTTTTTAGAAAAATCCAACAGTCAGTTTATTTTATAAAAAATTAAAATCTACAAGAAATAGTACGCAAATTTGGTAAAAATTGATGTTCGGTTTTCGATATCTCGTGAACAATAGAAGATATTGACTTCAAATTAATTTCATTCATCCAATTTGTATTTGTTTATATAAGAAAATAAACATTTTAAAGAAATTCTACTAAAATTGATAAGAATTGGTTTTCGAATAAAATTACTGTTAATAATAAATAGATTTCGAAATCAGACTATTTCATTACATATATGCAAAATATTGTTGGTAATTTTTAAATTTTTAAGAATATTTCAACTGGCAAATTTTTAACAAAACACGAAAACCTATTTTTAAGCAAACGAGATGGGAAGTTATCAGTGTGGGTCGCATCCCAACCTCTTTTTGTGTTTGAAATTCGTCAACATCATTGACACTTTTCGAGGTCGTCAATAAAGAAAGCACCTCGTTGCAGCAATCAATCAAACCGTAACTTTATGTTCTTGATAAAGAATTCTAGAAAAAAATATTAAAAACGAGTATTCTTCATTTCGAGCATTTAGTAAAAGTCAAAATCAGCCTTATTTTCTTAAGGCTTCAAAACTTCATTATAGATTAGTATAAAGACTTATAAGTTTCCGAAAACTAAGTGAGATACCAACATGATTTAAACTATATCTAGAAAACCATTACCAAAAGTCTTAAGAACTATGCTACTTTAAAATTCATAGTTTGTTGATAAGTTTTGTTATGATTTTAATAATTGAAATTCAGAGCTTTTAGTTTAATTTAAAATTCAATTTATTTAATTCATTAATTTTGTATATCGAAATGAAGTGCCGAAGATCACAAGCAAAAAAGACTGACTTATATTATTTCCGGATTACTTATATATTGACAGATAGATAAATCATATTTAAGATTTACTAATATAAAGTACTAAATGTATTACAATACTAGAATATTATATTTGAGGTTCGTTTACATCAAGTTTAGATTTTGTTTTTGCTTAACTAAACTTCAGTTTATGCTTCTCATAGACAATTCAAACCCATTTTAAAACGATAGAGTAGGTATAGAATAATTTTAAGGATTTCAAAGACTTTGACTCTCTAGCTAATGCATTTTATTTGTTTTTTCTCTGCAAGACGTTTTTTGTAAAGTTTTAAGTGCAATTGTACTAGAATTGTAGTAGACTATACCTTAAACCTGTTTCTAACTAAACAATGCTGCCAAATTCTTTATAAATAGCAGCTGTTTCTAACCTAGATGTTAAATTTAGACTCCAGTTCAAATAGACTCAAATTATAAATTTGACTATGAATATGTCCCAATATTTGTTGCTTTCTTAAGGAGTTGCCTATGTTTTTAAAACCTAACCTTACCTAACAGAAAAATTAAAAATTGAGATTCCAATACAGGACAACAAAAACCCATTGTTGGGTTTGGGTAACAGACAAAAACAACTTTATTTTGTTTATCAGTATTATTAAAGTTAAGTGATACACGGTTTCCTTTTAAAACACTCATGTCTTTATTGGAACAATTAGTTTTAAAATACTGCTCTAAGTAGTCAATTCGGTGGAAAGTAACTAAATGGTATTTTTTTCATAGGTATATATAACTTCGAAATGGAATAAAATAGAAAGAAGAGAAGAGAACCATGATTTTCAAAATAAATACACACAATTTCGAAGCATTGTTCAGGTTTCAGCCTATTCAAACCAAACTAAACATAAATCAATTGACAGCTGACCGCCAGTTAAATTTGTGTTTCCAACTTTATTTAATTTATAAGGTTCTATACATATACATACATACACTAACAAAAACACCCATTAATAGATCGAGTGGCTCGTTAGGAGAAATAAAAATACTTAAAAAAAGTAATTAATATAATTCTTAAACAATGCAAAAGTGTTTTTCTTCTTTAATCATAAAGCAACACTAATTAAAATAAGTATACGCCACAGACAAATGTTTTTATTTTTTCTTACGACGACGTTTACTTAGGTATTTTTTTTTTGTAAAGGGTGGTTAAATTTTTAATGTCCAATTTTGAATGTGAACAACACCTAAACGTCAAGTTATTTTCTACATTTAATTTGAAATTCCTCAATTTCAGACTAACTCAATTTGAACCATTGAAAGGTACACAATCGAGGAAAGCGTTAAAGTTATTCAGGCTTATTATGAAAATGGGCTTTCAATTGAAATTACATATTATACACTTCGAGATTTTTTCAGTCAATTTATTCATCCAAATGTGTGTACAATAGGAAAAATCGTGCGAAAATTTGATCAAACCGGGTCTGTTGGAAATGTGAAAAAACAGCATGCTCGTACAGCTCGTACTGCAGAAAATATTGCTGCTGTCCGCGATAGTGTGGCTGAAGAACCGTCCACCTCAACTCATTGTCGTGCCAAACAACTGCACCTCTAAGTCTCGTAGTTGATGGACATTATGTATAAAGACTTGAATTTATACGCTAAGAACGTGCAATTGATTTAAGAACTAAAGCCTCTTGACCATTTCAAACGTTGTCAATGGTCAGAATAGGGACAAGAAATGGCAACAGTGGACGATCACTGTGTTTAAACTTTAAACATGTTAAGATTATTATTAACCCCTTGAGTGCCCGTTAATTATAAAAAAAGGGCCACATTTAGGCGGAAGATAATCCAGTAGTTGCCGAAAAACCAATACACCCACAAAGCGTGACTGTTTGGTGCGGTTTATGGACTGGCGGCATCATCGGGACATATTTTTAACTTCCCATAGGAAGTTTTTGTAATGGGTCCGATTTGTCAAATTGAAAATTTTGACATTTCTCGACGTTTCAAGGTCCCTAGAGTCGAAATAAAAGATTTTTAGAAAGATGTCTGTGCGTGCGTGTGTACGTACGTCCGTACGTCCGTACGTTCGCGACGTTTTTTTCGTCGTCCATAGCTCAAGAACCAGAAAAGATATCGACTTCAAATAAATTTTGTTATACAGATAATAAGGCAGAAAGATGCAGAAAGGGCTCTCAAGAAAATTGCGTGGGTGGTTTTTTTACCATAGCAGTTTAAAAAAAAGGTGAAAATTTTGGTTAACCCTAAATATCTCATGAACCAATGACGCTAGAGACTTGAATTAAATTTTATGTTATATATTGTATCACGTTACAAACAAAAAACAATTATATTTTTGGAAAAAAATTCAATTAACGGTTTTTTTTATAAATCAAAAAAAAACTGAAAAAA
Organism: Eupeodes latifasciatus; assembly: GCA_920104205.1. Taxonomy (NCBI): domain Eukaryota; kingdom Metazoa; phylum Arthropoda; class Insecta; order Diptera; family Syrphidae; genus Eupeodes; species Eupeodes latifasciatus. The sequence continues at coordinate 336,567,327 of OV049924.1, read as the reverse complement.
AAAATTTGTCACTTCGAAAATTTTACGACTAAAATATGATTTCATCTCCAAAACAATTTTGTGCAACGAAGAATAATGTTTTTGACATCTGATAAAATTTTGAGAAAAATCGAATTAACAGTTTTTTTACAAAAAATAATAACCTAAAAAAAAATTAAAAAAAAGGTGGTAAAAATTGAGTTTTGACTCAAATATCTTTTCAAGACTTTGAGATATTGGCTTTAAACTACTTTTATCTTTCAAAAAATATTGTTTTCAACATTCAGTCAAATTTTGAAAAGAATAGAAAAAATTTAACAAAAGTTGGTAAAAATTGATTTTCGACTTAAATATCTTTTCAAAAATTTGAGATTATGGCTTCTAACTAATTTTAACTTATAAGAAATATTGTTTTCAACATAAGGAAAAATTTTGAGAAAAATCGAATTGACAGTTTTTTTACAAAAAAATAAAAACCTAAACAAAAAAATTAATAAAAGTTGGTAAAAATTGATTTTCGGCTCAAATAGCTTTTCAAAAATTAAAAATATTGGCTTCAAACTTATTTTATTTCACAGAAAATATTGTTTTTTATATTCAGTAATTTTTTTATAAAAATCCAACAGTCCGTTTTTTCATTAAAAAAAAATAAAATCTACAAAAAATAGAACGCAAATTTGGTAAGAATTGATACATTTAGACAAACTTTTAAGCAAGACAAATCGATAGACGGGATGGGAAGTTATCAGTGTGGGTCGCATCCCAGCCTCTTTTTTTTGCAAAATGAGGCCGATCAGGCAGTAACTTTTAATGGTGTGATGATATCGTGAGATGAAAACAAACTTCTTATGGCCCAATTTGGAAGATGTATGGATGTGGATGACATGTGGTTTCAACAGGACGGTGCCAATTGCCACACAGCTAACGAAACAATTTCTCTTTTGTACTAGAATCTCAATAGCCGTGTTAACTTAAGTGGTGGCGATGTCAATTGGCCGTCAAGATCATGTGAATTCACACCGTTGGAATTCTTTTATTAAAGTTATTTGAAAGAAAAGTTGTACGTCGATAAGCCAGCAACGATTCAAGAGCTAAAGGATGAGATAGTTCGGCACATTAACGTCATAGAACCTCAGCGTCATCGAAAATTTGGACCATCGGATGGAGGTGTGCCATTTGGCCGATACTTTGTTCCATGCATAATTGAACTACGAGTATACCAATAAAAAGAAATGACAATAATTTCTTAAATTATTTGTGTTTTATTCAAAATCAACATCGGTCTTTAAAATTTACCCAACCTTAACATTTTTCTACAGGCTAATAGCTTGAATTTTGAGGAACCTTAAAATAGACAAATATTGTCCGACGAATAGATTGCATATTTATGTACAGTAACAATACCTCAAACCAAAGATAAAATTGATTGCTCTTAAAGTTATAAAATTGTAACAAAATTGTTTCTTCGTAATTAGTTATAAATTAAATTTACATTATAATATAATGAACATGCAAAACAAAAGTGACTTAAAATAAATGTTTTAAATTTGCCGCATAACAAAGTTAAACTCGATGCCATCGTCATCATTGATGATTGAATCGAATCAACACTCATATAAATGCCCTAATTATGTATATGTTAAAATTAAATAATTAACTCATTTATCTGGAAGCACAAACCACTATTTACATATATTTTATACGTATATTTTATGTAACTATGTATGTATATGTATGTTTTTGGTGGCACAGGACTTAATAGAATTTTCATAATTAGATCTGGTTATCGATTTGTAAGGCTATAGATGATGGTAGTTCACGTTATAGTTAAAGCCACTATGTGCATATGGATAAATTTAGTATCTCCTAACGTTTATTTTGCTGCACTTAATAAGCAAAACGCTTATGAAATAAACGCACTGCCGTACCTATACGTATGTTCTATAAATTGTGTATGAATACAAAGATAGGAACATGCTAAATTGTTTAATATTTTAATAGTTAAATTTCACAAATTGATTAATATTTTCATTCCAACAATTTTGGCACGCATATTTTTTAATTATTATTTATAATCCTGTAATGAAGGGCTGTTCATGTTCAGCCTCTGTTCAGTTTATTCGAGCGAGGGGTTCTTTTGACGGGAAGCAAACAAAAATAAAGCACTTTTTATTCCAGATATTTTTGACCAGGATAAAGGAGACTCGCATTGTGGCATTATGAGGATATTGCCCCCAATTTTTTTTTTTGAGAGGATGTGTTGATACACATATATTTTTATATATTCACTATGGGATATTTAAAAAATGAGTAAAAGCGTTTAAATTTGCTGCAAGCAAGTAAAATTAAATTATTCTTTTCACTTTGCATACTATAGGTACATATATTTATATATGAGTATATGAGGATGTTTAATCCAAGCCCACACGTTTATTTTATCCTTCTAAAGTAAAAAGATAGCTGCAACCAGCTCACATTATTCATTTTTAATTACATCCTTAACAATTAACCCGGCTATACCTACTACGTACAGTACATATACATTATACATATATGCATATGGAAGGATTGGGGTGGTTTTGGAGAGTGAGAGGACCGACCGTACCGCTGCTGCGGCACAGTATTCTCATAAACTTTGGGGAATGTGACCCAAAATATTGGTCAAATTCATTTTAATTATAAAAAAGTCTTTAAGTTTTTGAAAATGATGAATTAATTTTAAAAGTCCCATCATCAAAGTAAAGTTAATGATAAATATTAATACACAATTTTTGTTTGTATTTTGTATAAGTTGTCATTTTGTTGTCACTTTTGATATTTAACAAGTAAAAACTACGCTATTACAAAAAATGGACCTATAAACGCTTCGGCAATGAATTACTTACTTAAGGTAGCGCTACAGTCCGGGGCGGACCTGGGCCTCAACCAACATGCGTCACTCCAGACAGCTCAATCCCTAGCTATATGTTTCCAGTTTCACACGCCAAGTTGGTCGAGGTCCTCTCCCTGCGTGCGCCACCTGAGTCGCGGTCTTCCTCTACTGCGCCGTTTCTCGGGATTGAATTCAAAGACCTTCCGGGCTGGAGCGTTGATGTCCATTCGCTCTACATGACCCAGCCTTCTAAGCCGTTGGACTTTAATTCTTTTAACCAAGTCAGTGTCGCTGTACAGCCCATACAGTTCGTCGTCGTACCTTCTCCTCCACTCTTTATGCAGACGGGACCGAAAACTACCCGAAGAATTTTTCTCTCGAAGACGAATACTCGGTGGGTATGTTAATAAACAAAATTGTCGTATTTGGGGTTCTGAGCATCCTCAAGTATTTGAAGAGAAGTCATTACATCCACAAAAATTCACTGTTTGGTGCGCTCTTTTTGGTCTGGTGGTGTGATTGGACCGTATTTCTTCGAAAACGACGATGGACTGTCAATTCGGAGGGTTGTTATCATATGATAACCGACAACAAAACGGTGCCACATGCCACACAACTCGAACGTATATGGCTTTATTGCAAAGGACATTTCCTGGCCGCGTAGTTTCTCGTCGTGGCGATATCATGTGATTTGACACCGCTGAACTTTTTGTTGTAGGGCTACGCGAAAGACCGTGTTTATGCAGATAAACCTTTATCTCTTGAGCACTTAAAAACTTATGCAGATAAACTTTTAACTCTTAATCACTTAAAACCAGTATTCGTCAAGTTATGGCTGAGATACCGACCAATATGTGTCAATAATTGGTCGAAGATTACCTCTTAAGAATTAATGCTTGCAACAATTCGCGTAGTGGTCATTTAAATGATGTAGTATTTCACAAGGGACATTTCAACGTTCAAACTTTATAATAAAAAAAAAATTCATAAAAAAATATTTTATGTATTTTATTTACGTTTACTTTTAAAACCCTGTATTTTCAAGTTGAGCAGTAGACAAACCGTTGTAGTGTTAAATCGAACAACGGTTGCAATTGAATTTCACATAAGGTTTCGGATAAAATCAAAAAAATACTTGTTGGATTCCTTATTCGGATGTACATAAATATAAGGTTTCTTTTTTAGACTTTTGTAGGAACGCTCTAAAACCTTATTTAACGACGTCAGCCTTAGAACTATTTCCTTCTGAGATTTGATTCATAAGCAAAAGATAATCCCTCTACTGATTTTGATTTTTTTTTTGTGTTCCGAATTTAAGAAATATTTGTTTTTCTTATATTTCTTAAAATAATGAGATGTAGGTAAAGGTTTTACACTATTCTGAGCGAGTTGTTTACTATGAGCTCAAGAACTTAAAGATACAATTAATAAAGTTATAGGAGGCAGACAGAGCAAATGTTAGTATTGCTCATTGAAAATGTTATGAAAAATATATGGTATTGCAACCGTAGCTCTGTGGCAGCCATTTGTCTGTCATACCTTGCTTACTGTCTTCCCTTTCTGTTGTGTTGCTATATTGCACAGTATTTATAGGTCTTATCGATGCGGTCAGTAGTTGAGATGCATCAGTTCTACCCTTAGTCTTAACACCAATGAAATCGATTCTACGCTATTTTCATTTTTAAAGTAGTTTGCCTGCTGTAGGTTGTAGTTGAGTCTGGTGAAAACTAGTGTTTACATTTGTTAGGAATATGATATCGTAAAGAATTCGTTTCCAATTAGTGTGAAGCTCTTGATCTAACTTTAGATCGTAGTTCCACCAACTAGCTATTTCCAGCTAATCTCCATACCAACCAACTTTGCTGTGTTTGACTGTAGTCTGAATGAACTTAGTTTTTTTTTTTGGGAAATCATATCTTCCAGATTGAGTTTTATTGCAGTATTTGTTTCCCTTTAAAGTACATATTTCTAAATTTTTAATTTAATTGTAAAGATCACTCTTAGGCACTTATACTCGCTGACAACTTCAAACCATTCGTTATTGTAGTGCAAATTCTCATTTGCTCGAAGTCTGCCTCTCTCTTTGTTAAAAATCATAATCTTATATTTCTCTTGATTGACAAGTAAGTTCCATCTGGCAGAGTATTCGCATAATCGATTGATCATCGGTTATAGCATTTCCAGTGAGTGAGCTACGATCACTATGTCATCTGCAAACAGAAGTGCTTTAATTCCTCCAGAAAATTCCTCCCCAGAAATTGGCGAATCTTGGATTGGACTTACGTCCCTTCTTTCCAAGGTCATGTAAAGGCTTATTAATTATCAACTCAAGAAATATCTCGAAGATCAGAAGCTTCTTAATGACCGATAATACGGCTTTCGCAGAAATAGGTCCACTGGTGATCTTATGGTTCATCACACCGAACAGTGGAGCAAATCTTTACAACGGTTTGTAGAAAGTAAGATTATTACACTTGATATTTCAAAAGAATTTGATAGGGTTTGGCACCAGGCTCTCTTATCGAAAATGCGTGCTTTCGGTTTTCACGAATCCCTTCTTCATTCGGATGTCGAACTGCAACGACAAAATATGATACGCTCATTAAATTTCGACCTAAACAGCATTGTACGAAGGGGATGAAAAAAACGCGTGGAGTTTAATGCTTCGAAAACCCAATGCTGTCTTGTATCGTTAAAGCGAGATATACCCACTTTGTCATTATCCATGAATGGCACTTGCATCGCGGAGACTGAACAACATCTCGATATTCTCGGTATGTGTATCACTAACCACCTCTTGTGGAACGATCACATATGCGATGTTGCCAAAAATGCCGAAAGATGTTTGGGTTTTCTTAGGCGATGCAAGAAGTTTTTCTCCCCCTCTGATCTGATACGTCGAAAGCTTGATTATAACTCCCATCTCTGGCCTGGTGCCCCTGCAACTTATTTAAGCCTCTTGTACAATATTGAACGTATGTAGAGCATTTAGATTGATTGGTAATAATACCATCATAGGATTATTTACGTCGCTTGAACATAGTCGTAAAGCTTCTTGTCTCACTCTTTTTTATCGTTATTTTAACGGTTTATGCTCTAGAGAAATAGCCAGCTGCATTCCAACCCTCAAACAGTTCAACCATAATACTCGCGCTTCTAGGAATACTCATCAGTATAGCCTCGAACCTAACTTCGGTCGTAGTGTCAAGTACAGGGATTGGTTCTTTAGGCGTACTACGCGAATTTGGAATGCCTTACCACACTCTGTCTTTCCCAGTCATTGCAATAATCAGGAATTCAAAACCAATGTGCAACGACACCTAATTTCAACCCCTCTCTCCCTTTCCTAGTGCTTACACTGTTTCTTTATATAATAAGGGTAGTAATATCCCCTTGAGTGTGCGCTTATTATAAAAAAAGACAGTGTTTCAGTTACATCATCGATGATTATTACATGAAGCAAAGTACTCAGAGAACATGCTTACCTCCCTCCCATTTTAGTTTGGAACCGTTCAGACAGAACTTCACCATCAATTTGTACAACAACGACTTTCTATCCACAGTATAAAAAGCGGACTTAAAATCCACAATAAAAGCGTACAATTTGTTCCCTTGTGACACAGATACTTCAGCTACATTGCGTATCCTGCGCTAAATCCAGCTTGGAACTCTTCCAGAAGATTTTTATGGTTGAACCAAGTTGTAGTAAGGTGCTATTGCAAAATAATTGTCCAAATTCCATAAGCTACATTTAAAAAGGAGATTCCCCTACAGTTGTTCGGATCAGTTTTAGCGCACGTCTTGTGTATTGGAAACATCTAAGCCTTCTTCAACTCTCGATGGACACCACCGTTCTCCAAAATGTTTTTTAATATCAAAATGAATCTTCTTATAATCTTCTTATTGGAAACCCATTTATTCACTACAAACTATAAGCGCTATTAAAAAGTGATCTTTGAAAAACGTTATAAATAAAAAAGAATATAAACTACGATTTTAAGTTAAAAAACTTTAAATATTTATTTCACTATTTTTGGCCAATTTTGAATACAAAACATTCCAATGTAAAGTTTTATTTAGTTGGCTGCTGCGTGAAATTACATACCTTTTTAACAATTAGCTTTATATTCAGTTGGTTCTTTAAACCTCGGCTCGGGTATGACAATGGTCTGGTCAGGTAGAGCGGTAAGTAGCTTTATACATTATAATATATCTCTTATATATGATGATGATGATATTATAGGTGCTTTTTACTGAATATCAATGTGCGTGCTTTGTTGTTTTTTAATTAAGGATAATAATAGTGTCATGGTAGATTTTTGGGTGTAAAGTATACACACCAGTGTTATACAGTGATACGACCAGCCAGCGATATAAAATTCTTTTGCTTTTATTTACCTGGTGGTCCTTATCTACATATACACATATGTAACTACTTATTTTTTTAAAAGACAAAAATTATGAAGTGTGATATTACTTCAATGAAATTATGTATTAAGAAATTAAGAATAAACATATACATATATGTATGTATGTAATTAATGAAGTGAGCTATATTTAAATGCCTTTTTTAATGTCATTATGCACAACTAAATTTAATGAATGTTTCTTTTAAATCTTAATTTAAAAATAGATATGTATGTAAATGGCGTAAGGTGTTTTTGCCCAAAACCATAACGTTCAAATCCTCAAATGTCAAAAAGCCCAAAATTGATCAAAAAGCCCAAAAAGTTTTGTTTTTTAAATCGACAAAAAACTCAAAGCGAATGTCGTAACGCCTAATTAAATCCCAAACCAACTTTCAATGTTGTTACGCCCAAATTTTGAAATATCATAACGCCCAAAATTATGTATTTAGCAAACATTTTGGGTGGCAGTGAAGTTTGTATGGGGGGACATGCTACCCCCTGAAACCTCCCTACTTGGCCTCACTATATGATTTGAGGAAAGTCGGAAGTTGAATGTTAGTAAAGTTTCTTTGCACTTAAGGAATCTGGATTTAAAGAACCTCGCACCAAATTTCATAGTGAGCTCAAACAGGAGAGTTACATGGTCAATGGCGGATTCTAAAAGTTCTACTTTTAACTGAGGACTGGACCAAGAACATAATAATTATGAATCGAAATTTCAGCACTTTTCCAATAACGCAGCACAAATTCATCAACTTTTGACCAATGGACGACCCAGGGGGAGTCATATGAGCCATAATATAATTTCGGCAAGAGTACGATAACTTAGGCGACAAGATATTATAACGGAATTTTTTAGAACAGTTAAAAATAAGCATTTTTTACAATGGGAGGGGGGTCTATCTCCCCCCGTTTAGGCAGGAGGGGCAATTTAAAAAAATTATTACTTAAAATGGAAAAAAAATTCTTAAAAAATAACGGTGATACTTACAATTAAGTTTTATACATTTTTTTAAAGCCAAAACTATGCGTAGTTTTTGAAAAAATTAATTTTAAACTCAAAATTTGAGTAAAAAAAGTTAAAAAAAGGTTTAAAGTGTAACTTTTTCAATACTTCAAGATTATCTACCATTGTTTTTATTTCAGAATTTATTACTCTTATTTGTTTTTGATCAAAAACTGAAAACTAGATGATTTTATGTCTTTTAGTTTTTGAGAAAATTGAAAATAACCACAACTACTATTTTAATTTAATTCTTTTTTTTTGCTTGAGTGGTCTTATTTTGATAGTAATAATGGTATTTGCGTATGCGTAATGCGTGTTTGGGGTTTGGGTGTATGCAACAGTAAGGTGTGCGCGAGTTTGGGTGTATGCAACAGTGGCATCTGTAAGGGGGGCATGCTGCCCCCCTGCAACCCCCCTGCTTGGGCACACTATAGGATTTGGGGTGGGTGCAAGTTGGAGTGTGTGCAAGGTGGGGAGGGTGCAAGATGGGGTGCATGCAAAGTTTCTTTTGCATTTAAATAAGCTGGATTTAGGAAAAATTAATTTACCCTAGGTATATCTTAATCCATATTCGATTATTACTATCAAAATAAGACTACGTTAATACTTAAGCAAGGAAAAAGTAATTTAATTAAAATATTTTGTTTTGGTAATTTTCAATTTTCTCAAGAACTAGAAGACATCAAGTCATCTAGTTTTCAGTTTTTGATCAAAAACAAATAAGAGCAATGAATTCTAAAAAAAAAAATAGTAGATAATCTGAAAGTTTTGAAAAATTACACTTTAAACCTTTTTTTTAACTTTTTTTGCACAAGTTTTAACTTTAAAACAATTTTTTTCAAAAACTATGCATAGTTTTGACTTGATTTAAAAACAAGCTAATAGACAAAAGTGTTGGCTTTAAAAAAAGGTATAACACATAATTGAGGGTATTACCGTTATTTTTTAATTATTTTTTTTCCATTTAATGTACATATTTTTTTTAACTGCCCCTACCGCCTAAACGGGGGGAGATAGACCCCCCCCGCCTAAGTTATCGTACTCTCCCCAAGATTTCATCTAAAGATTTATTAGTAATTTAACGACATTTACCCAAAATGTGGTTTGCTGTCAAAAACAACTAACATTTTTGTTTCACGAAATTTAGAATTTCGAAAAACTCTAGTATAACACTTTAAATTATTTTCATAAATTTGTTTCTAAGAAAAAAAGCAAATATTCAGGTTCATAAAAAGAAACCTTGAATAAGAGATCGTCAATTTGATATTAAGTTACCTTTAAATCCCTGAAACTCGCCTTCAATTACGTCTTATTTTTTTGACGCACATAAATAGTGAACATTGAGGTGATTTTTACTTGCGACATATAAGAACTATATGGCAAGTATTGCATTCATAAAAAAATTCAAACTCGAGCTTTTAATCGAAAAGTCGAAAAAAGTGGGTCCTCCGATTCCGTCTGTCTGTTAAGCCGATTAGCGTAAGGCATTTCAAAAAAAAAAAAATTAATACGAAATATAACAGCAGTCCTCATATAAATTTGTTGGTTAAAAATCGAAAATTCGAATTTTTTAAAAGAGTAAACTTCATAAAACAGTAATTTTGTTTTTTTTTATTGATTTTAGTTTACAAAACTCAGAAAAGAGTCACCATGTAAAATGTATATTTATAAGCACTAAACAACTGCATGTCAAAAATATAATATAAGACAAAATTTAAAAAATGTACATAGTATTAAGCCTAGTACGCAGCTGAAGTGAAACGAATTTTTTCGGCGGTCTCCAAGTGCAGAGCGAAATGAAAACGAAAACCACAACGGAAAAATATTTGTGGAGAGTTCTGTCTGGAAGTTGAAGTTCAATTTTAAGCCTAGTACGCTGCTGATGCGAAACGAAAATTCCCATACAAAAATGACATGACGAAATCATAAACGAAAATATTCGAAAAATTTTTCAATAAATAAATAAAACGTCAAAATTTCGCAAGCAACTAATATACCGGGCAATTAAATTGAGGACGAAAAGAGTGGAGAATTGTACTACGAAATCTAGTACAGCTATCCACTAAAATGACACATTTCGTCGTTCAGCAGCGTACTGAAAAACGAAAAGCGCAGCGAAATTTTTCGTTTATGATTTCGTCATGTCATTTTTGTATGGGAAATTTCGTTTCGCATCAGCAGCGTACTAGGCTTTACATATATTTTAAAAAAAGTAGCTCTATTGATTTTCAAAAAAAAATTAAGTTAATCTACGTTTTTCTTGATAAATAAATGGCGTTTAAATTTTTGAGATACATTTTAAAATCTTAAGATATAATAAATATTTTTAAACAGACTTTTTGGGAGACATTAGCAAGTTCTAGTGACCCAGTCGTGCATTTTATTTTTTTCAAAATTGATTTTCTGTTTAATACAAAAACTTTTAAGATCTTAAAAAATTAAATAAATCTACTTCTCGAAGTGAATTTGCTTTGGATGCTCTAAAACTGAGATTTAAGCACGCATTTAAATCCTATAAACGTCCCAAAAACAGCAAAAGTGACACTTTTGTTAAACTAATGGCTAATTGAAAAACATTATGAACGTTTCGTTTTGAAGTGAAAAGAGATTCTGAAACGTGTAATTTGTGAATGCCACACAAAACTAATTTATTTTTTTACCTTAATTTGTTTTTATTTAATTTTTAGAGAAACTATTTACTGAAATGCACCTATTTCCTTAAATTCAAGAACCAAAAATTTTTCTCCCTACAATTTTTAAGTTTTGTTGACTCCTTTATGATTAAAATATTTTCTAGAATCTACGATAATAATAAACTCCCGAAAATTGTGTTTGAAAAAACTACTTTAAAAAAGACCGACAATTCTTCATATTATCACATCCTTTTTCATTGTCAGGGTTTTTGAATTTTTGTAGCGTTCTTAGCATTAATAGATATGGAAACAAGAAAAGTATATGTATACATATGTACATACATATAATATTTTTGGGAAAAAGCTACGTTTGAAAACAAATGCACCAAAAGCCCTCTAAACTATTATGTTTTATAGCTCTTAAATGTGGCATATTTAGAAAACTGTTGGAATCTTGGAATGCTTTCATATGTAGGGAGTCGTCCAAATAAAAAAGCTAGACCATACCTGGCTGGACAGTGTTCTAAAATAATTTTATAACTAAAGTTGTCACTTTAGCCCTTGAAATGTGTAAATTTAAGGCTAAGATGCACATTATGTTATTTAAAATTTTGTCTTTGCAGAACATTAAAGAACATTTTTAAGCGGTGAGTAAAAACTCCTCTATATGTTAAGGGTGTGATCCCCCCCCCCTGATTAAAAGTCTGGATCCGCTCTTGTACAGGGTGACAGCATGTCCCCCTACAAACTTCACTTTCTTAAAGTGAAATAAAGCCACACATTTTGTTTACCCTTTCTTGGCGTTCCACAGGACGCCCCCCCCCCCAGGATAGCCTATAGAACACGGGATTGAACGCAACCATTAAGATTTGGTTAGCAGCTTTCGTCACTGCTTCGAAACTTCGAAGACACTGCTGTAGCTGGTAATTCTGAATATGCTGACTAGTCTAAAAGTTTCTTTATAGAAACATGCACCAATGCCAATATCCACATACATAGAGCCGTCGTCGTCGTCTGCTTAAGTCGCGTCGATTCGAATTGTATGGGTTTGTTAACTAGCCAATCCTCTCTACAAGAAAAGGCGGTTGTAAATGAACTTTTAGAAGTCTAAATGGAGTGTTAAGTAGTCAGTGCATACTTGTCTGTAGAATCAGTGCGTTACCATTGACACTGTGTTTTCGAGCAATCAATTTAGCTTAGCCGTAATGCGCAATTAGTTGGTTATTCTTGTCTAAAAAGATCCAGGGGTTTGAAGTTAAGCATAGCTTCTAGATCCGCAATGTGTGTGGTGCACATAGTCATTGGTCATGGTTTTAAGGTTGAGACCTTTGTCTAATGCATTTCACCAGACCATGCTTCCATACATACCAGGTCTAACTATGGCTGTGAACATTCATTTTATTTTTTTTTTTAATTTGGCCCCTAGGTTTTCGCAAAAATCCTGTTGCAGGGTTGCCTCATTCCCAGCAGTGTTAAAAGCACCCTTAATTGAATGTCCACAAAGACGGCCACGGTGTAATCTTCGTCTTTGAGAGCCTTTTTCAATAATTCTCACGACTCTAAGTAGTTAGTTCAACTTTAACATTTGTATGAAAATTTATTATCCAAATGACAAAGGCGTGAATAGTTACTCACTTAATTAAGGTGGCGCTACAGTCCTGTGTGAACAAGGGCCTCATCCAACAAACTTCTACAAGCTGAATATCTCCAGTTCCGCACTCCAAGATGGGTGAGGTTACTTTCCACCGGGTTGGCTACGAAATCCCGCATCACGAAATCCCGCGTAACGAAATCCCGCGTAACGAAATCCCGCAAAACGAAATCCCGCAAAACGAAATCCCGCAGAACAGAATCCCGTGTAACAAAATCCCGCGTAACGAAATCCCGCCGTTTCGCTCCGTTTTCAAATTTTTTCGACACCGCTGTTTTCATAGGAAAGGAGACACTCTTCGATGAGAATCATGTATCATTTTTTAGATTGTTTGGAAGACAGCACTGTATTGGTTTTGGCCAATCAAATCGCGAGAATCTGTGCAACGAAGGAAAAAAATTTGTCGTTTCAAAATTGTACTTAAGCAGGAATATTTTTGGAAATTATTTAGTAGACAGCGGGATTCTATGGAAGGTGGTTGGCTGTATATGAATGCTCCTGTAACAGGTAGGTATGGAGTGAGTTTGGTTGTTTGGTAAGTAGTCTAGGTAGGGTTTATGGTAAGTAACGCATTGCTTAGGATGTTCTCAGCATTCAGGAATAGCAAGATTCCTTGGATGCGTAAAGGACATTTTAAGCATGCCTAGGGGTTGGGGGGTTTCGCTTGGATATCATTTTAAGCGTTTTGGGGCGGTTGGGTTTGGGGTTTAGGACGCTTAATAATGGTGTTTAAGCGTTTAAGAACTTCAGAAATGGAGTGTTAAAATGTCCTTTTTAGGACTAAAAAAAATTGTAAAGAGTGAAACTAATTTCAAAAAGAGATCTTCATAGAATGCTTTGGTAAATTCCATTATTTTTTCTTTCCTTTGACATTTTTGTTCTAAGTTGAATAGTTTCCCTATAGAGAAATTTTAAGGACCAAAACAAATGGATAGAGTATATTATTTCATTTAAAATTAGTCAGTGCAATATTTTTCATTGAAACCAAAATATTTTTCGTCCTTTAATGCATATTCCAGGTTAATAATCAATAGTTTCGAAATTTTTCTAATTTTTGATTTTTGATACGCAACAAATTGTCAAAATGTCATTAAAATTTTTTTTTTGTCAATTATTTGCGCGTTGTAGTAATTAAAATGTCAAATTTTAAAAGTGATATTTTGTGTAAAATTTGACTATAATTCGCCCTTTTTTCATGGTTCGGACTTTTTGGTTCTCAATGACATACACTAATCAATAATTCAACGTAATCCTTTTTAAATATCAGTGAAAATACAGTGACAACAGCGAAATTAGTGAAAACAGTGACACTTGTATAGTTATTTTCTACGTGAAAAATTTAAAAAAAAATGGATTTCGGAAATGCCCAGGTATGTAGAGTTAATATGTGACAATGGCGGATCCAGGGGGGGGGGGTCGTAGGGGTCATGACCCCCCCCTGGGAGATAATTTATTTGCTTTTTCGTAGGAATTTCCTTCAATTCAAAACTAATCGTATTGCGTTAATGTATATGACCCCCATTATATTTTGAATTACTTATTTTTTGTATATGAAAACAGCATTTGTATTTTACTTCCTTAAACTTTGTTGCTAAAAGTATTACTTTTGACTGAAGATTGGACCAAGAACATAATATGAATCGGATATTCAGCCAAAAACACAGCACAAATTCATCAACTTTTGACCAATGGACGATCCAGGGGGGGTCATATGAGCCACAAAGCTTATATAGTTAAGTTGTATAAGTAAAGATTTCATCTATAGATTTATTAGTAATTTAACGACATTCACCAAAAAGTGGTTTGCTGTCAAAAACAACTAAAACTTTTGTTTTTACTCAATTTAAAATTTGAAAAAACTTTAGTCTGGCTTTAAATTATTTTTATAAAAATTGTTTCTAAGAAAAAGAGCAAATATTTAGGTTCTTAAGAAGAAACCTTGAATAAGAGATCATCAATTTTATATTAAGTTGCCTTTAAATTCCTTAAACTAGCCTTCAATTTTATGATTACATTTTTTTGACACACATAAATAGTGATTATTGAAGTGATTTTTACTTGCGACTTATAGGAACTATATAAGTTTTGCATTAGTAAACATTTTCAAACTAGAGCTTTTAATCAAATATGACATTACGACGATAGAGAAGTCGAAAAAAAATGGGTCCCCCGATTCCTTCCGTCTGTCTGTCTTTTCTGGCCCCTACAGTCCAAACAATTTTGTTGATTGAAATTAAGATTTTCAGCCGATTAGTGTAAGACGTTTTTTTCATTTTATTAATACGAAAAATAATAGCAGTCCCCAAGCAGGTTCAAACATGTATGATTTTTCTAAAACTTCCTCTAAATTTAGTGTTCTTAATTTGACTTCTTTCTACAAGAAAAACATATTTTCGTATTGCTCCAGAAGGGTACCCCTCAAAAAACCTTTATTTTGTTTTTAAGTTTTCTCAAGAACTAATGGACCGATTTCAAAAATTCTTCTCTTTCTGTGCAAGCTCTTGTCAATGATCAAATTGATGATGATTTTTTATGATCAAAAATGTAATTTTTTTTTTGATTTTTAAAAAAATACTAATTTTGTTTACAAAACTCGATATCTCAGAAATGGGACAACATTTTTGGACGAACTTTAAATGTAAAATGTACATATATTTATAAGTTTTTTATTTAGTGCTTACCAAAAACATTTTTAAGACAAAATTTAACATGATTTTCGAAAAAAAAATAAGTTAATCTAGATTTTTTGACAAATAAAATGGCATTTGAATTTTGACAAATGAAATGGCAATTACATTTTTGAGAAAAACTTATTTTGCAGGTACATTTTTAGGGGAGAGTACGATAACTTTGGCGACAAAGTTTAATGACGGATTTGTATAGAACAGTTAAAAACCAGCATTTTTTACTATGGGAGGGGGGGTCTATCTCCCTCCGTTTAGGCGGTAGGGGCAGTTTAAAAAAAATATGTACATTAAATGGAAAAAAATAATTAAAAAATAACGGTAATACTTATAATTAAGTATTATACCCTTTTTTAAAGCCAACACTTTTGTCTATTAGCTTGTTTTTAAATCAAGTCAAAACTATGCATAGTTTTTGAAAAAAATTGTTTTAAAGTCAAAATTTGTGCAAACAAAAGTTAAAAAAAAGGTTTAAAGTGTAATTTTTCAAAACTTTCAGATTATCTACTATTTTTTTTTTTATAATTCATTGCTCTTATTTGTTTTTGATCAAAAACTGAAAACTAGATGACTTGATGTCTTCTAGTATATTTATATTATTATTCTAGTATATTTATATTATATATATTTATTTATATTTTAATTAAATTACTTTTTCCTTGCTTAAGTATTAACGTAGTCTTATTTTGATAGTAATAATCGATAAGATATACCTAGGGTAAATTAATTTTTCTTAAATCCAGCTTATTTAAATGCAAAAGAAACTTTGCATGCACCCCATCTTGCACCCACCGCACCTTGCACCCTCCCCACCTTGCACGCACTCCAACTTGCACCCACCCCAAATCCTATAGTGTGCCCAAGCAGGGGGGTTGCAGGGGGGCAGCATGCCCCTCCTTACAGTTGCCACTTGCCACTGTTGCATACACCCAAACTCGCGCACACCTTACTGTTTGTTGCATACACCCAAACACGCATTACGCATACGCAAATACCATTATTACTATCAAAATAAGACCACTCAAGCAAAAAAAAAGAATTAAATTAAAATAGTAGTTGTGGTTATTTTCAATTTTCTCAAAAACTAAAAGACATAAAATCATCTAGTTTTCAGTTTTTGATCAAAAACAAATAAGAGCAATAAATTTTGAAATAAAAACAATGGTAGATAATCTTGAAGTATTGAAAAAGTTACAATTTAAACCTTTTTTTAACTTTTTTTACTCAAATTTTGAGTTTAAAATTAAATTTTTCAAAAACTACGCATAGTTTTGACTTGATTTAAAAACTGGCTAATAGAACAGAATGTTGGCTTTAAAAAAATGTATGCAACTTATTGTAAGTATCACCGTTATTTTTTAATTATTTTTTTCCATTTTAAATAATAACTTTTTTAAATTGCCCCTCCCGCCTAAACGGGGGGAGATAGACCCCCCTCCCATAGTAAAAAATGCTTGTATTAAGACCCTCTACCAAAAACCGTTATTATATCTTGGCGCCAAAGTTATCGTACTCGTGCCCATTTTTAAATCTTAAAATATATGAAATATTTTTTAAACAAACTTTTTGGAAGAAATTAGCAAGTTCTCAACTTAGCGTTTTAAAATCAAATTTGCCAATTTGCAAATTTGACCAATCAAAAATAAGGAAGAAGAAAAAATATTTTTCAATACTTTTCCAAAAAATATTTTTTCCAAAGTACTATCTTATGCCGTACTAGAAATCCTGCCAAAAAAGGAGTAGAAAAATCCCGCCGTGATCGGCGGGATTTCGTTACTCGGACCATTTTCTGTGCGTGTGTCACACAAAAAATATCAAATTTAATCGGCGGGATTTCGTTACACGGGATTTTGTTTTTCGGGATTTCGTAACGATCCCCTTTCCACCTGTGCGCAACAGCTGATTCGTAGTCTTCCTCAACTGTGCTGTCCTGTGGGCGTGGATTCGAAGACTTTTCGAGCCAGAGCATTATTTTTCGTGAGCTCTACATGATTCAGTCATTGCAGGCGTTGGACTTTTATCCTTCTGACTAAGTCTAAGTCTCCTCCACTCACCTTCTATGCATACGAGACCGTAGATCACGCGAAAAACTTTTCTCTCGAAACGACCCATGGAGCTTTTATCATAGTCCATGTTTCAGCACCGTATAACAGGACGGGGATGATGAGGGGCTTGTACAGAGGCAATTACTCACTCGAGAGAGGGCTTTACTATTCAATTGCTTTCTTAGCCTAAAGAAACAGTAAGAGTAATTCTTCATTTGATCTCAACGCTGCTGTTATTTTCTACATTGATAGCTGATCCAGGTGGACAAAGCCCTTAACTACCTCAAAGTTATGTACGTCTGTCGAAGATGACGTTTTGGCCGAGACGTTGTAAGTCCTTTCTTGATTTTGCCCTCATTAACCATTAAACCCATTTGACGCCTTCTACCTGAATACTCACAAAAGCCCCATTGACATCACGTTGAGTTCTTCCGAATATGTCAATGTCAGCATATGCCAATAATTGGACAGACTTTAGAAAGATAATGCATCACCTTGTCTAAAGCCTTGGTGCAGTTAAGAGGGCATACTTTCTTCCGACCATATTCAAATTCAAAAAATTTCCTATACCGATTTGTCTTTTTGAGGTTAGGATTTTCATGCATTAGTATTTGACAGATCACGCGGGATTTCAGGCATGGTGTCAAAGAGAAAGATGCTCAGTATGCTTTGACATTTCATCATGAATAGACTTACTAACGAGCAACGCTTGCAAATCATTGAATTTTATTACCAAAATCAGTGTTCGGTTCGAAATGTGTTTCGCGCTTTTTTATCGACAAATTTTGTTCAGCGATGAGGCTCATTTCTGGTTGAATGGCTACGTAAATAAGCAAAATTGCCGCATTTGGAGTGAAGAGCAACCAGAAGCCGTTCAAGAACTGCCCATGCATCCCGAAAAATGCACTGTTTGGTGTGGTTTGTACGCTGGTGGAATCATTGGACCGTATTTTTTCAAAGATGCTGTTGGACGCAACGTTACGGTGAATGGCGATCGCTATCGTTCAATGCTAACAAACTTTTTGTTGCCAAAAATGGAAGAACTGAACTTGGTTGACATGTGGTTTCAACAAGATGGCGCTACATGCCACACAGCTCGCGATTCTATGGCCATTTTGAGGGAAAACTTCGGAGAACAATTCATCTCAAGGAATGGACCGGTAAGTTGGCCACCAAGATCATGCGATTTGACGCCTTTAGACTATTTTTTGTGGGGCTACGTCAAGTCTAAAGTCTACACAAATAAGCCAGCAACTATTCCAGCTTTGGAAGACAACATTTCCGAAGAAATTCGGGCTGTTCCGGCCGAAATGCTCGAAAAAGTTACCCAAAATTGGACTTTCCGAATGGACCACCTAAGACGCAGCCGCGGTCAACATTTAAATGAAATTATCTTCAAAAAGTAAATGTCATGGACCAATCTAACGTTTCAAATAAAGAATCGATGAGATTTTGCAAATTTTATGCGTTTTTTAAAAAAAAAAGTTCTCAAGCTCTTAAAAAATCACCCGATATATAAAAATTGTCCGTTGTCAAATTTTTATAAATTATATTTCGTTTTGTGTATGATTTTTGGCATTTTACAGAAGAGAAGAATACAATTTGATAAAATGTTGAATAATCCGTAATAAATTAAAAATAGACTCTTAGGTAGTTCTGGTT
Organism: Eupeodes latifasciatus; assembly: GCA_920104205.1. Classification (NCBI taxonomy): domain Eukaryota; kingdom Metazoa; phylum Arthropoda; class Insecta; order Diptera; family Syrphidae; genus Eupeodes; species Eupeodes latifasciatus. The sequence goes on along the minus strand of OV049924.1, from coordinate 336,548,386 downwards.
CAATATTTTCTTCTTTTTTTTTTAAATTTAGTTCTATATTTCAAAATGTAAGTAAAAACAACATAAGTTATCCCAAATTTTCGGTTTCTTTTTTTGTTCTATTTTGTTTTGTTTTTCTTTTTTTTGTTTGTTTCCTTTTTCTTAATATAATTATTAGCTCTAATGAAACAGCAATTCAATTATACAAGTTTTAATTTTGTAAAATACTACATTAATGATGGTTAATCTCTCTTAATCCGATCAAATTAGATTTAACTTTACATATATTTTGGTCATCAATGTTATTTTGGTTCACCATTATTTAGAGTATATCATTCTATAGATCGCTTTATTTCCTTATTCGGAATTATGATGCTGCTTGGCAAAGTTCTTTCATTGGAATTATCTGTTTCTAATTCGGCTGGATCAATATCTTCTTTTTTAATGTCTGTAATAAAAAAAAAAAAAAACAATTGTTTAAAATGTTTGTTGTGACAAATTTTTTTGAGAAAGTCGATCGAAGCAAATCCTATCGTTACCCGTCTTAAAAAAAGTTTTGTTTCACAGAAAGAAAGAAAGAGAGGCATAAAGTATCAAGAAAATTCTTAATATAAGATATTGATGTGTTGAAGATTATTTTCATCATAAACATATTCTTGGAAGCCCAAAGGCTCTTACCATACCCTTACAACCGCGTTAAGATCAAACAAAGAATAAATCTTGCTAACTACTGTTTCTTTAAACTAAGTAAGCAATTAAGTCGTAAATTGCTGCAAAAGCATGTGTGATGACAAACGCATATGAAAACACTTTGGGTTATTCCAGAGAAACGACGATAAACGATGACACTTCATGCTCTACCGAGTTTACAGTGATTTAGATCTAACCAGGTGGATAAAATTCCAACGCCTGAGATCACTGAGTAGAGCATGAAAACCAACGCTCTGGCCCGGAGTCTTCAAATTCACTTCACCTCTAGTTAGCGAACTAAATGAAGAAGTTTATTTAGAGAAGCTCTAATTCACACAAGACTGTATAATAAAAGAAAGCTCAAATGAAACTATTACCATAATTACGGTAAATTAATGAAAATGTTTTTTGTTTTACTACTGTGTTATAATTATAAATTTGGGTAACCTTGTGCAAAGTTCAAGAAACGAAAGTAGAATCTTGACTTAAACTTGTTTTATACACAATGGCGGATCCAGGGGGAAGGGAGGGTGTGTCGTAGGGGTCATGATAACCGACCTCCGGGAGATTATTTTGTTTAAATTTTCGTAGGAATTCTCTTGAATTCAAAACTTATCGTATTGCGTTAATGGATATGACCCCCTTATATTTTTACTTATTAACTTCCCATAAGAAGTTATTGTAATGGGTCCGATTTGTCAAATTGAAAGTTTTGACATTTCTCGACGTTTCAAGGCTCCTAGAGTCGAAATAACAGATTTTTAGAAAGATGTCTGTGCGTGCGTGTGTACGTACGTTCGTACGTCCGCACGTTCGAAACGTTTTTTTCGTCGTCCATAGCTCAAGAACCAGAAGAGATATCGACTTGAAATAAATTTTGTTATACAGATAATAAGGCAGAAAGATGCAGAAAGGGCTCTCAAGAAAATTGCGTGGGTGGTTTTTTTACCATAGCAGTTTAAAAAAAAAGTTGAAAATTTTGGTTAACCCTAAATATTTCATGAACCAATGACGCTAGAGGCTTGAATTAAATTTTATATTATATATTGTAACGTGATACAAAACAAGTATATTTTTGGAAAAAATCCAATTAACGGTTTTTTTTATAAATCAAAAAAACTGAAAAAAAATTTGTCACCTCAAAAATTTTACGTCCAAAATATGATTTCATCTCCAAAACAATTTTGTGAAACGAAGAATAATGTTGTTGACATCTGATAAAATTTTGAGAAAAATCTAATTGACAGTTTTTTTTATAAAAAATAAAAACCCAAAAAAAAAACATTACTCAAAGTTGGGAAAAATTGAATTTCGACTCAAATATCTTTTCAAAAACTTGAGACTTAGGCTTCAAACTTATTTTATCTTATAAGAAATATTGTTGTCAACATTCAGTAAAATTTTGAAAAAAATCGAATTGACAGTTTTTTTACAAAAAATAAAAACCTAAAAAAAATTAATAAAAGTTGGTAAAAATTGATTTTCGACTCAAATATCTTTTCAAAAATTTGAGATAATGGCTTCTTACTAATTTTAACTTATAAGAAATATTGTTTTCAACATTAGGACAAATTTGGAGAAAGATCGAATTGACAATTTTTTTACAAAAAATAAAAACCTAAAAAAAACAATATTAAAACTTGGTAAAAATTTACTTTCGACTTAAATAGCTTTTCAAAAGGTTAAAATAATATTCACCAAAAAGAGGTTTGCTGTTAAAAACAACTAAGATCTTTGCTTACACACAATTTAGAATTCGAAAATATTTAGTAATGCTTTAAATTATTTTCGTTTGGTATCCTGCAGGCCATTACAACAGCGACAAAGATTCGGGGAAATACTATGATCTGCTCCGACAGTATATCCGTTTTGCAAGCTACATATATCCAATCCAAATAACAACGATGACCTAATAACTGAAATAAGGGACCATATCATTAAGTTACCAACCATAAAATTAATGTGGGTTCCCGGAAGAAGCAGACCGTGCAGCTAGATCAACGAAAGATTAACCCGTATACAATTTTAATATCTTTACTAAACGTGACATTTCATACAAAATTGAATGAAGACGAAACAGCTAAACGATTGGAGCCAATACATCACCATTATAAGGAAATCAACAGCGATAGATCTCATCCTCGATACCCAAACATCCCAAAAACGCAAATAACTAATTTTGTTCGCCTAAGACTTGGACACACTTCAATCACACACGGGCATCTTCTTAAAAAACTAAACCCTCCCGTATGCTCCTCATGTAACGTAACACTCAATTTACAACATTTGTTAAAAAACTGTCCCGAAAAAAAAAAAACAGTTAAATGCAATTTCAAAAAACTTAAATATAATAGAAATCTTAAAAATTCCAAATTTAAAAAATATCCAAATAATAAATGAACTCATATGTAATCTCCAATATAAAATTTAATTATGTTAAATATCAGAGCTAATAGTCCTCGCAGCAAGGCTCTAAAAAAAAGGTAATTACCAGACAGCTTTTAAGTATCTGCTAATAAATAATAATAATAATATTTTTATAAGATCTTTTCTGAGAGAAAGAGCAAATATTTAGGTTTTTAAGAAGTAAAAAAGAAGAAACTCGTCTTCAATTTCTTCTTCTATTTAACACACTTATTTTAATTTGACACATATTAATAGTGTAAGGCTTTCTTAAAATGTTGTTTCCTTTTTTTTCCTTTCAAAAATGATTTTCTTTAAAATACAAAAACTTTTAAGATCTTAAAAAATTTAAAAATAATTTTCTTTGGATGCTCTAGAACTGAGATTTAAACACGAATTTCAAGAATATAAATGTCCCAAACACAGCAAAACAGTAATTTTTAAGAATTTGTCTTCTAGCATCAGCTCCAACCTACGAGTAAGCAGACTGATAACGATAGTAATAATAGGTCGCATTCACAAAGCTAGTGGCTACGTAGTCAAAATTCAACTAGCTTTGTGAATGCAAAATTGCACTACAAAGCTAGTCAATCCGGAACTGTCATATTAATGACAAATACAAATATATAAAATAAGAAACATTTGTGTTTTCAGAACTTTAAATATTTTTTTTTTTAATTCAATAAAATCAAATAGAAGATATAATATGATTGATTTATATTTGTATTTCATTACCGAAAGATTCATTTCATTTTGAATTCTTGTGTTCTTACCGAGCAGCTGATTGTGAAACGTCAAAACCAGTGTGCACTAACTTTGTAGCCGAAAATTTTACACTACGTCGGAGGGGAAATTTCAACTACTTTTGTAGTTGGATTTAGCCAATCAGAATCCCTTGACTACGTAGCCACTAGCTTTCTGAATGCGACCATAGTCTCCCGAAAATTGAGTCAAAAAAAGCCAGTCGATTCTTTATAACAGAATCCGTATTATTTTCCTACTAAAAAAGATCAATTTTTTTTGGCGAACTTTCTCATTGTCTGGGTTTCTGCATCTATTTTTATGCAGCATTCTTCGCATTAAAAGAAATGCCAACGAGAACAGAATATATTATTTTTGGAAAAAAGCTACGTTTCAAAACAATTTCTGCGTGAAAGTCGACCAAATTAAATAGTTAGACCATATTTTGCTCGACAACAGTGTTTTAAAATAATCTAATAACTAAAGTTGTATCTTTACCCCTTGAAGTATGTAAATGTAAGTTTAAGATACACATTATGTTATTTAAATATTGTCAGTCCCCTTTAGCGATGCTCAAAAAATCATCTTTATTTTAAGTGTTCGATTTCCAATGCTCGAGACTATGAAAGTTGAGTAAATCAAGTGCTGCCAAGTTGTGTATTTGTTTAAATATTCGGGAATAAGCTTATTTGAAAAAAAGAGGCTGTGATGCGACCCACACTGATAACTTCCCATCCCGTCTGTCGATTTGTCTTGCTTAAAAGTTTGTCTATATATATCAATTTTTACCAAATTTGCGTACTATTTTTTGTAGATTTTATTTTTTTATGAAAAAACGGACTGTTGGTTTTTTATAAAAAAATTAATGAATATCGAAAACAATATTTTCTATGAAATAAAAGAAGTTTAAAGCCAATATCTCAAAGTTTTGAAAAGATATTTGAGTCGAAAATCTGTTTTTACCAACTTTTATTAATTTTTTTTTTTAGGTTTTTATTTTTTGTAAAAGAATTGTCAATTCGATTTTTCTCAAAATTTTTCAGAATGTTGAAAACAATATTTCTTATAAGATAAAATAAAATTGAAGCCTTAATCTCATGTTTTTAAAAAGATATTTGAGTCGAAATTCAGCTTTACCATTATTGTTGGAATAATAAATGGACAAATTTCATCACTATCAGTTCTTGGTAGTTTAAACTTTAGTTTTAGTCGTTCAAGTATAAGACTCCAGAAACCATTGAATACTAATTTTAGCAGATCAAACTATGGTGTACATAGCCCCTTAAATCAATTAATTGACATTTATAATAAATTTTACTCTTGTATTAATTCGCCAAATGATAATATAAAAAGTATAAATTGCAAATTATTATTTTTCAACAGTCTAGTTTAAGTTTTTAGATTTTAAGTAGATATATAATTATTAAGAATTGTTAACGTTAGTATTTAACGAATTATAAATAAATAAATACCAACTTTAAGTTATGTTTTTTTTTAGGTTTTTTTTTATAAAAAAAACTGTCAATTAGATTTTGTTCAAAATTGTATCAGATTTTTCTTCGTTGCACAAAATTGTTTTGGAGATGAAATCATATTTTAGTCGTAAAATTTTTGAGGTGACAAATATTTTTTTTTTCAGTTTTTTGATTTATAAAAAAAAACGTTAATTGAATTTTTTTTCAAAAATATACTTATTTGATATCACGTTACAATATATTATATAAAATAAGATATAGATAAAGATAAGATAAAGTAAGATATTTAGGGTTAACCAATATTTTCACCTTTTTTTAAACTGCTATGGTAAAAAAACACCCACGCGATTTTCTTGGGAGCCCTTTCTGCATCTTTCTGCCTTATTATCTGTATAACAAAATTTATTTCAAGTCGATATCTCTTCTGGTTCTTGAGCTATGGACGACGAAAAAAACGTCGCGAATGTACGGACGTACAAACGTACGTACACACGCACGCACAGACATCTTTCTAAAAATCTTTTATTTCGACTCTAGGGACCTTGAAACGTCGAGAAATGTCAAAATTTTCAATTTGACAAATGGGACCCATTACAATAACTTCCTATGGGAAGTTAAAAATGTTTAAAGGCGCTAGAATTTTCTTGAATTCATTTGAAAAATGTTATGTAATTCATGGGGACTTATTCAAGGAGAGGAATAGAAACAAACGTATAGCTGAGGGCCAAACGCAGTATGATATGAAAAGGTTTTGTTTAAAATTTTAATGTTGCTGATAGCTTAATTATTTTCGGAACAGAATTATGCCTTTTGCATATTCGTTGACATATTGTTGAGTAAAAATATAAAAACTTTGGAAAACTAAATTAAAAATATTATAAAATTAACTAGCTGACCCGACAAACGTTGCTTCGTCATATAAATAATTTCTAGAGAATATTTTGCTAGAAACAAATAACTTAAGTGTGTAAGAATGTGCTATATAAGGTATAGAGCACTGTAAACGGTGACAAAATATAAAAATAACAAATGACCAAACAAATTTGTTTAGGTACTTTGTTAAAATTAATTTTTTTAAATTATATACTAATCGCTAATTATGACAATACTTCAAAAAAAAAAAAACAATATCAATCCCTTAACACTTTGACTGCGGATGTCGACGCGTCGTCGACAAATCGTATTTGTTCTATGCCGCGGATGTCGACGCATCGTCGACAACATGTTTATTACTGACCACTTCCAATGCCTCCGCAAACCCCAAATCCGAGAAAAACCCCATACTATATGATGCTGACTTCGACTACGCGACAATCGTTTTTATTGTTAAATTAATCACTGATATAAGTAAAATAGAGTAAAAGGAACCTTTTTGACAAAAAAAAAATGTCAGCATAGAGGAAGCGCTCAGGTCAACCATGCCGCAGTCAAAGTGTTAATGCAAAAGAGTTTACCTACAATATTTTTTGTGATCCCATCTTTCGCCAATACAAACAAACTGGATGGTTTGAGCACTCGAGAGCATGCTACGTATAATTGTCCGCGTGAAATACATGAAGTGCTCAAATCTAAGCCGCAGACAGACATCGTTTGGCCTTGAGACTTATTGATAGATAGTCATTGCAAATGCCAATCTAATTGGAAATTGAAGGCGTTTGAATTGAATTGGCACATCTGTGGGTATAATAGGGATTCGCCGTAATAATATACTCGTATTTTCACCTCAGAATTTTCCCATTCAGAAATATGATTTCGATAACATTTTTCATCAATTTTTAATTACTAATCGCGTGCCGTTGCACAACCGTGGTAGGTTCAAATTACGAAACAAAATTACCGGAGCGGAGGTCCAATTGTAAATTATGGGGTGGCATACCTGGTAAATCTAATGAGTTCAAAAACTCAGTTGAATAATTTACAGCTTCGGTAGCATCAAAAACTGTATCAATAGATTTGTATGACAAAAAGTCTTCGGGTAACAAATGTTGCATCTTGAGATTTAATTCGTTGACATCCATACATTTTTTGCTGCTAAAATTGCTCTTTCTGCCAGCCACTCATGATTTGTATATTGTCTGTGTACATCGGGAAATATCTGGACAATGAGAGCATCTTGTGAATCAATAATCGACCGGTAATTTTATGCATCCAGTTTCATCTGAAGTAACTTTTTCATCGCCTATATCTAACAGTTGTTTTGAGAATGTTTCAGCGGATGGATCTTGAAGCATTTGATCACACGCATATTTACTTTCATTTGTACTTTTTCAACATTACGCCGCAGTGGCGATGATTTTAAGTACTCGTTGAACTCATCAGCGTACGTGGAACGCGGATTAACGGGAAGTTTTTATCTGAAATCACCTGAAAGTAGTAATAGAGTGCCGGCTGTGTCGCTGTTTTTATATCTTTTTTAATGTCTTGTTCAACGCCTCAAGCGAATATTTGTGTGCCGTAGTGCATTCATCTACCTCCATCTAATAAAGTTGATTTGATTTGATTTGATCGTATTTTAGCAAGAATTAGCGAAATAAGGAATGTTTTTTCAGTTCCACCTGGAATCCACCTTGTCCTGCCAAGCATGGAACTGTGAGCATGATGTGGCCATAAATGGTTCTTTGTTCTTCATTCATTAGTGGGACATTGCGAGCAACTATCACTACCATTTCTACAGTTTTGTATTCAGTGTCTATTAAATCAGATGCATTTTGGTGAATGCATACCGAATTGACTGAGCGATAAGTTGGCACTGATAATGCAAAGATCCTCAATAGCAATCAATGCTTCATTGTACATAGCGTCACTGAATACTATAGTAAGATCGTTGCACCGTATAGGATGTTGATGCAATTAAACCATAGCACTTAGGAATATAAAAAATAAATAAAAACCTATTCTCAGATCTACCGAATGTATATGCAAAATTTCATTGAAATTGGTTAAGCCCTTTCAGGGGAGTATGGCAACTAACACTGTGACAGGAAAATTTTATATATTAGATAAAAAAACGCATTCAAATATTTTGCTATGTGAAAACTTTTTTCGCAAAACTCTATTTATCTAGAGATGTCTCTAATTCTTCTTGTTCCTTGTTCAATTTGCTCCTGATTTTCTTGTAATTAAAAACAAATATAGCGCTATTATTTTGTGATTAAACTTTTTACTGTTTTGACATTTCAAAGGATTTGGTTCGTTTTCAAAACAGGATTTATGTTGGTGTAAATCATGTGAAAGAACAAAAGACATTTGAAAACACTATAAGAAACAAACGACCCCGGATAACAAATCGATTATTAATGTGGACTGACGAATGCAAGTTCAAAAGATTCGAATTTGGAAGTCAAAGTTTGTCGTTCAAAAAGTCAAGAATTTAAACCTTAATACACTAACCTAAATTTTTGTTTCCTTGAAGCATTTTATGGAATGTTTTGAAATGCCTAAAATATTTTCCTTGAAAAAAAGCTCTCTTTGAACCAATTTTTATGTTTGACAGATTCCAATTTTGATTCACTAAATGCTTCTGAATGTTTGGAATTCATCTTGATGATTTTCTTATACGTCAAAATTGCAATATGTCACTTCAAAGTTGTAGTTTCGAAAAAGTACATTTTTTGTATTAATACCAACAATACTCGTAATATAAGCTTACATATGTATATAAGAAACTAACTTTGTTGATTATTCTCTCAAGTTTGACCATTTACAGAATTTTGGTTATCTAAATAGCCTACATTTTCTTGAGGTAACAGCTAAGGAAAGAGAAACCTAAAGAAAAAAATGTAACTGCAAATTTTTCACAGACCATTTTCATTTTTCAAAATATCGTTTCTAAGTTGCTCGAAGCTGAAAGCAAAAAGTTTTTCTAATAGAAGGGTTTTTTTATATTTGAACTTTAAAGAAATAATTTTTGTTATAAGTGCTATATTTAGTTCTCCACTACTGTAGGTATTGTTCACAAGCAGAAGTTGTTTAAATTTCGTGTAGCTTCTATAATGTAAATGACCTTAAAACCACTGGATGCTTTTCAGTAAAACGGTTTAAGTTTAATGGGAAAAAGGTTAAAACACGGAAGATGGTTTTATTTCATTTGAACACCAACTTTTGTGAACAATTAACAACCAACAATACAAAATCGTGTTTATTTTTATCAGTTCAGAGGAACGAACTACAATTGGATAAGTTCAGCCGCAACATAAAAAGTAATCCAATTTCACATTTCATACTCAATGAAAGTCTTATACATTAAAGACTAAAATGCTATGCTTTTAAATTGAGCCCTAAGTGCCACTATGGAAACATATTTAAGTGCTACTTATTAGAGCAAGTGCGTACTTATGCATAATTCAATGACTTTATTGTAGAATGCCCGTTCTTAATTTATGGAATTAATGTATATTATTCAAGTCAAGAAATTAATTTAATAAACAAGTTTTTTTCAACAAAAACCTACCATTTTGAATTTTAATCTGTATGGAGGCCAGGTCCTCGTGGTGATGATGATTACTACTGCTGATGACACGACTAACTTCCCGCTCCTCATGATCGCTATCTATTTCTTGTACTTTTTGCTGTTGCGTCTCCTCAATGTCATCGTCGTCCTCGTCATCCTCTTCATCATCGTCGTCGTCGTCGTCCTCGTCACCAATATGGTTAGATTTCTGACGATCGTGCTTGCTTAAATTCCTCGGACCACCATTATTGTGCGGCTCATAATCGTGGTGGTGTTGGTCGTCTTCGCGCAACTTAAAACGGTTATCAATTTCTAGCATTTCCTCATCAAATGCAGCACGTTTCTTTTCGATTTCCCTTTCGATGGCAGCCCGATTTTCGGCTAAAAGTTTTTCGGTTTTTTTGGTGAGCACCTTCGGCCGAAAGTAAATGGGAGGTTTTGATTTGGTCCGAATGAAGTGGACTAGATCCTTCTTGGATTTCTCCCAAGCCTTGAAGTCTTTGAGGCGATACATCTTAAGTTCAATTTTGCGAATTTCTAGCTGTTTACGTTTGCGGTCCATGAAGAGCGATTCGCGTTCCTTTTTGAGATTGGCGCGTTCTTTGATCTCTTGCTCTTCGACTTTCTTCTCCACCATGGCCTTTTGTTCTTCCTTCTTTTTGAGACGAGACTCTTCTTGGCAAAATTTGTGTAGGGTGCCAAGCAGTGAGCCGAACATTCGACGATTACGAGCACGAGATTCGGCATCGGGTCCTTGTGCAGTGACAATCTCTTCCCGTGACGGAAGCTCTCGTATTACTCGGGAGAAGATACGCGGTTTGACGGGTGCGTCATCGTCGCGCAATGAAGGGGCTATCGGTGAGGGACCCGAAAGACGACTGAACACGGATTTGGAATCTTGAATACGCCGTTTAGCAGGCGGAGGACTACTGCCGCCGCCGCCACCACCCCCGCCACCATCACGATTTTTGGATCGTTCATTGGTTGAGTCTTTGCGACGACTGTCGTTTAAGTGACGCTTTCTATCACCCCTTTTAGTATGTTGGAGAAATGTAAATTTTATTATTGGATTAATTTATGATTTTCTTTAGGTAAAATGAATGAAGGCACTAACCTTAAATTGGTTTCCTTTGGGTCGCGGCCTATGATGCGCCGAATATTGTCATTTAGAGTCACCAGAGTGTTTTTAGCACGATCTAATTCTTGCTGGAGCGAATCGTATGATTTGATTACATCAGTTCCCATTGTTTATTTGATGGTTTTTTATTTTGTTTGAGTAATTTTTGTTCTTTTTGCTTAAGTTTATTTGAAAAAACAGCGTTTTGAGAAAATATTTACTATGGCCAAGTCAAGTGTAGGCATAAAAAGTAGCAGCTGTCACTTTTATGAAGTGTCACAAAAATTTCTTGATTTGGGATTGGGTTTGGGACAAGGGATATGTGACGAGTCTCGTTGGAAGTTCGAATCATAAATTAAATTGAAGGTTAGGCATATTGTTAAGGGTATACACGCATTGAAATTTATAAGGTTCAGCCTTTTAAGACACTGTATACATGGGGCTCTTTTGAGACGAAGCGGGACAGTTTACCTCCGCCGGTTTACCTCTGCCAGTTTACCTCCGCCGGTTTACCTCTGCCAGTTTACCTCCGCCAGTTTACCTCTGCCAGTTTACCTCTGGACAGTTTACCTCTGCCAGTTTACCTCTGGACGGTTTACCTCCAGAGCAGGTAAGGTAGTTTGAAATGTAGCTTTTTTCTCATAGGGTGCTTCTTAAGTAATACAAAGGCCGATCTTTCTGCCTTTTAGCGTTTTATATTATAGTGCCACTCGGCCGTGAGTTTATTTATTTTTAAATACTCTTACTAATGACAGTTTTTATGGTTAATTTGAAGTTTTGTCTATTGAAGAAGGAGACATTTGAGCTTTGTTTAATTAAGTTGTTGATGTGATGAATGACTAACAATAACAACACGACACACGACTAAATGTCAAAAGTTTTCAATTAGAAGGTATAATAAATAATAATAATAAATAATAAATAATAAACTACCTTACCTGCTCTGGAGGTAAACCGTCCGGAGGTAAACCGGCGGTGGTAAACTGTCCAGAGGTAAACTGGCAGAGGTAAACTGGCGGAGGTAAACTGGCAGAGGTAAACCGGCGGAGGTAAACTGGCAGAGGTAAACCGGCGGAGGTAAACAGTCACGTACCGCTTTTGAGACTACTCATTTTGACTAAACCAAATGGACCCGAGCCGATCAAAAACCGAAGGTGTGTGGAAAAGTTGAGGTGACTCGGTTTGGCTCTGGCAATCCATTTAAATCAGTGAGCCCGTGTCAATGAGTGGATATTTATATGTTGTGGAGATTCAACGAAGCATGTCAGTTTGTCTGCTTACACAATCTCATACGCCATCTTACAACTATCTCAGTCTATCTTATACAAACATTCATCTGTGTCAGTTGCAACTTTTATGGTATGAGTTTACAATTTACGGCCATGTTTTCCTGCTTACAAGATTTGTAACTTTAAGATATTTTGTATCCGACCTCGACAAAGTGAAGATAGCTATGTATATCGAGACTGGAGTCCAACAAAGCTGCTGAAGCTGACGGCATAGCTGCCGAATTATATAGGGAGTATGCACCAACTGTGCACCAACTACAGAGGCGTCAGTCTCCTGAACATCGCATATAAGATCCTTTCTGCCGTACTATGTGAACGTCTGAAGCCGTTCGTCAACAACTTGATAGGTCCATATCAGTGTGGCTTCAGACCAGGAAAGTCCACCACTTACCAAATGTTCACATTATGGCAGATCTTGGGAAAAATCCAGGAATTTCAAATCGATACCCTCCCTCTCTTTATCGATCTTAGAGCCGCGTATGACAGCATGTATAGGGAAGAGCTCTATACACCAATGTCTAGTTTTGGCATCCCTGTCAAACTTATCCGTTTGTGCAGAATGACAATGGAGAATGCACACTGCTCTATCGAGGTAGGAAAAGATCTCACCGATGCATTTGATGTCAAAAAAGGTTATAGACAACGCGATACACTGTTAATCGAATCCTTCAACATCGTTCTGGAAAGAAACGTTCATCCAATTACTCGGATACGCCGATGATATTGACCGCGTTTTATTATCACCATGATCTGATCCGGATCTTGAATTTACATGCATTACAACAACAACACAAGATCCTGCTTTGTGTTTGGATCTTAATTTGAGATCCAAAATTTAATTCTTTTTTTCACAACAAGAAGCGCTTTATATTGTTATTTCACATGTAAATGTTGGTATCATTGCAAACAAATTAAATAAAACCTGTATTGCCATATAAACATTTCCATTTGACTGAAATAAAATATTTTTTTAATAGAAAGCGAGAAGCTTTATATTTATTTATTTGATATATAATTCATGAAATAATAAGATATTTTAACAAAACCAGATATTAATTGGTGAAATTAAAATAATTAAGTCCAAAAAAATGTATATTTGACATAATTTATGGGTATTATTTTCCCCAAAAAAAGGAACAAACAAAAATCATTGAGCAAAATGTTCTTTGGGCAACCCTGCTTTAAATGTCAAAAAATAGAAATAAAATCGAGAAAGCTGCAGCACAAATGGGAGGAAAGATGTTCAAATAAATTGTAAGTAATCTCTTTTAATAACTTAAGAGTCACACTTATTAAAAGGTCAAAAAGAATCTGGACTATATGTGAGACCAAAGCGTTCCTGGATGCTTTGAGTTTGAGAGTGCAATGGTGATTTGCAGAAACATTTTCAAAAGTTGTGGAGCTTCCATTTTTGGTATGTGTTTGTTTTTTTTTTTTGCTTCGTAATGTCACTTTTGAAAGAACGAATTTGACACTGCTACCAAACTTTAAATAACAAAAAATATGATGATCCAATGCTGTTTTAATATTATCATGATCTGATCCGGATCAGATCATGGTGATAATAAAACGCGGCTATTGACATAATTGTAAGATCAAAGCGTCATTCAGTGGTGCGTTCTTAAGCACTTCACGGAAGCAGAGAATATGGATTAAGTGGTTAATGAGGGCAAGACCAAGTATGTTTATGCTGTCATCAAAAAAGGACATTGACTGACGACGTCTTGGACAAAACGCCATCATGAACAGCTATAACTTTGAGGTAGTTAAAGATTTTGTCTACCTAGACACCGCTATAAATTCAGACAATGTTACCAGCGTTGCAATCAGACGAAGAATAACTCTTGTAAATTACTGCTTCTTTCTTAAAAGGCAATTGAGTAGTAAATTCCTTTCTCGAGCATATAAAGACACCATCTATAAGACGCTCATCATCGTTGTTCTCATTTATGGCGCTGTGGATGCTTCGAGAAAAAAAATCTTGAGGTGATTTTTGGTCCCGTCTGCATAGATGGAGAGTAAAGCAAAAATACACCAACGAACTGTAGGCCTGTACATCGACACTCACTTGCTTAACAGAATAAAGGTCCAACGACTTAGATGGATGGGTCATGTAGAGCGAAACTAGAGACAGCTAGGGACCGGTTGAGGCGCAAGTGCACACCCGGACTGTACCGCCACATAAAGTAAGTAAGTATCATCCAAATATAAATGTAAACAAAAGGTTTCGAGGGGACGGGGACAGGGAAATTTGATTATCGCTATTACCTCTTTCTCTCTTGTATGCCGGGTAAATTTCGACCGGGTCCAAATGGCTCGGAGCCTATTGAATTGGTTGAATGTGTCCATCTTTAAATAAGTTTTCTATTGTCAACTGTAATCACATTCTGTTCAAAAGTACTTTAGTTTTGTTTGTCATATCATCCTCCAACACCTATTTGCTTTAGTTGTTATAATTGAATTTTTGACATTTGGTTCATGAGAGAGTATAGAGAATTTTCTCTTTAATCACAAAAGGTGAACAAAGCTCCACAAGCTAATGTCACCGTATAGCCACTATGTGCCGTTCCCGTATAATCTCGGGATGATACTATAAATTGTATAAACACAGTTGACATAAGAAAAATGTTTGTTTGTTATGGTATACGCATACTTAATAAATGAAAATTATGAATGTTATTTTCGGTTTAATTTGATGAAAACTTTATGAATCTAAAAGAACATCAATTGCATTACATAGCATGAATTTGTGATGAAAGTAATAAATAAGTCTAAATACCAGAATTTTGTGCACAAAATTTAAGTTTTCCGGAAAAAGTGAAAAATTCAGTCACTCTATAACAGATACCTGCATTCACAGAAGCATTTACTTACTTACTTACTTAAGGTGGCGCTACAGTCCTGTGTGAACTAGGGCCTCACCCAACAAACTTCTCCATCTAGCTCGGTCCCTAGCTAGATGTCTCCAGTTTCGCGCTCCGAGTTGGGTGAGGTCACCTTCCACTTGTGCGCGCCACCTGATTCGCGGTCTTTCTCTACTGCGCTGTCCTGTGGGTGTGGATTCGAAGACTTTCCGGGCCGGAGCATTGGTTTCCATGCGCTCTACGTGACCTAGCCATCTTAGTCGTTGGACTTTTACCCTTCTTGCTAAGTCTACGTCGCTGTACAGCCCGTACAGCTCGTCGTTCCATCTTCTCCTCCACTCCCCTTCGATGCATACGGGACCGTAGATCACACGAAGAATCTTTCTCTCGAAACGACCCAAGGTGCTTTCATCCGCTTTTGTCAAAGTCCATGCTTCTGCACCGTATAGCAGGACGGGGATGATAAGGGTCTTATATAGCGACACTTTGGTCCTTCGAGAGAGAATTTTTCCACTCAATTGCTTTCTTAACCCAAAGAAACAGCGGTTAGCAAGAGTTATTCTTCGTTTGATCTCAGCGCTGGTGTTGTTTTCTGCGTTTACAGCGGAGCCTAGGTAGACGAAGTCCTTGACTACCTCAAAGTTACGTCTGTCGATGGTGACGTTTTGACCAAGACGTCGGTGTTGTAGGTCCTTTCTTGATGACAGCATGTACTTTGTTTTGCCCTCATTAACCGTTAAACCCATTTTTGCCGCCTCTGCCTCAATACTCACAAAAGCCCCATTGACATCACGCTGAGTTCTTCCGATTATGTCAATGTCATCAGCATATGCTAATAATTGGACAGACTTTTGAAAGATAGTGCCTCTGGTGTTGACGTGTGAGCTTTGCACTATTCTTTCAAGTACGATGTTAAAAAAATCACATGACAGCGCATCACCTTGTCTAAAACCTTTTTTGACATCGAAAGGTTCAGTTAAGTTGTTTCCAACCTTTATGGAGCAGCGTGAATTCTCCATGGTCATCCTGCACAAACGGACGAGTTTGGCAGGGATGCCAAAACTAGACATGGCTCTATACAGTTCGTCCCTGTAGATACTGTCATATGCGGCCTTGAAATCGATGAAAAGATGGTGGGTGTCGATTTGGTGTTCTTGGGTTTTTTCCAGGATCTGCCGTAATGTGAATATTTGATCGACTGTGGACTTTCCTGGTCTAAAACCACACTGATAAGGACCTATCAGGTTGTTGACGATGGGCTTTAGACGTTCACATATTACGGCAGAGAGGATTTTATAAGCGATGTTAAGTAGACTGATTCCTCTATAATTGGTGCAGTTTAGAGGGTCTCCTTTTTTCAGGATCGGGCAAACAATACTGAGGTTCCATTCATCGGGCATGCTTTCTTCCGACCATATCTTACAGATAAGTTGGTGCATGCTCCTAACCAACTTATCTCCAGCTGCTTTAAAGAGCTCGGCATTCAAGCCATCCGCTCCAGCGGCTTTGTTAGACTTCAGCTTAGATATAGCAATCTTTACTTCGTCTAAGTCGGGAGGACGGGATTGTTGGCTTTCGTCGTCTATGTTGAATGGATCATCCTGCCTGACAGCGGAATTCGGTTCGTCGTCGCCGTTATACAGTCTGCAGAAGTGGTCCTTCCATATCCTCAGCATTGACTGCGGTTCCACTATGATGTTTCCACTTTCGTCTTTGCAGCCTTCGGTTCTAGGTTTATGTACTTGTGAATTTCGTTTCACCTGTTCATAAAACTTTCGAACTTCGTTTCTGCTTTTAAACCTCTCAACATCTTCGACCGCACGCTTCTCATGCTCTCTCTTTTTCCTTCTGAGAAGTCGGTGTTCCTCTCGCCTCTTCTGCTCATAGAGCTCATGAGCAGCTCTCGTCCTTTTATGCAGCGCCGCCTGGCGTGCCTGTTGTTTGGCTGCATTTGCCTGCCGACATTCCTCATCAAACCAGGGGTTCCTTGTTGGTGGTCGCTTGAAACCCAGCACGTCAGAGGCGGCTTCTCTGAGTGCGTCTTGGCAATGTTGCCACTGGTTTTCTATACATTGTGTTGGCGGCACACAACTTCGAGAGAGGTTACTTGTAACTCGGTCGGAGAAGGATTTGGCGATCTCTTGCGATTGTAGCCGTTCGACGTTGTACCTTCTCCCAACATCTCCCTGTTTTGCCTTGGGCCTGGAAACCCGAAGTGCTACCTTGGCTACAACAAGGTAGTGGTCCGAGTCGATGTTAGCTCCTCGGAAAGTTCGGACATCCATGATGCTGGAAGCGTGTCTGGCGTCGATCGCAATATGGTCAATCTGGTTGACGGTAGATTGATCTGGAGATCTCCAAGTTCCTTTGTGGATGTTGAGGTGTGGAAAACGCGTACTGGCTACCATGACGTTTCGCCCCGCAGCAAAATCTATGAGCCTGAATCCGTTGTCGGAAGTGTTGTCGTGCAGGCTGTTTTTCCCGATTATTCCACCAAAGATGTCTTCCCTTCCTAGCTTGGCATTAAAATCGCCCAGGACAATTTTAATATCGTAGCTAGGACACTGCTCGTATGTTTTGTCTAAGAGCTCGAAGAACATATCTTTGGTGTTGTCATCCTTCTCATCTGTGGGGGCGTGCGCGCATATCAGGCTAATGTTGCCGAATTTAGCCTTGATGCGGATGGTCATGAGGCGCTCGTTGATGCACCTATAGCTTAAGACTTGTTGCCTAAGTCTGGCTCCAATGACGAAGCCGCATCCAAATAAGCGCTGTTGGTTTTCTCGGTAGCAGTCACCATAGTAGATATCGCAGTTTTTCATCCTCTTTTTGCCCGGCCCATCCCATCGTATTTCCTGGATGGCGGTGATGTCTGCTTTATAGCAGTCTAGGGCCTCCGCTAATTCTTCGGCTGCACGTGGTCTGTTAAGGGACCTAACATTCCACGTGCATATCCGAAGTTCGTTGTCCTTAATTCGTTTGCGTTGGTTGTCAGCAGTAAATCCGTCCGTATCCGAGGCTTGTTGGTGCTTCGCAACTATAAGATTTTTACGTGGTCAGGAAGTCACCCTGACGGCACAACCCCCAACCTGGAGGGCCAAATCCTTAGTATAACTCCAAGGACGGGGAGCCGGATAAACCGCTCCTTATAGGCCTGGGCTCCGAATAAGTCGTAGAAGCCCTATAAGGTGTTCACTAAGTAGTTCAACCTTACTGGAACTGTAGACGCCACCGTTGATTCCATCTCGGGAATTCCTCCGCTGCCGTCTGGAGAAGGAGAGGTGCCTTAGTGGACGCACCTCTCCTCCCCTCTCTCGTTTGCTGTCCCCAACAACTTTCCACTGGGGTTGGAACCCAATCTCCAGTTGAGGTACTAGGCACCCGATGTTCACCACGGGGAGGTGAGAGTAGGAGTTGGTAGACAGAGGCATTTACATGTGACTAAAATCAAATTAGGTGATTCAAATCAACTCAACTCTATTGAACAGTTTCCAATAATCATTTTGTTCAAATAAGTGTTGGTTTTCAAGTGGGTCCAATAATATATCGAAATAAAAGTACCAAAATTACCTGTCCTGTGATGAGTTTCCTACTTTTTCTTTTTTTATAAATTCATGCACGTTTTTAATTAATTTTTTTTTTTGAAGAAAAGAAAACAAAGTTAACCGAGAAAAACGTCTTTAAGCTCCTTTAACTTTACATTTCTTGGAAAAAGACAATTACATTTTTTTGTGACATCTATTACATTTGACTATCGTCACAGATCAATTTGGAAGTCAAAAGTAAGTCAATATAATAATGCGGTCCAGAGGTATAAAGTCATAAAATTCACTTCTTCGCCATTATAATTTATTATTATTATAATTTACATTTATAGGACAAGAGATTCGAGATGTCCTCCGTTCACACATTTATGTTTCTAAAAAACGAAAAATAGTAATACAATGTAAAAAAATACAATCACACAAAATGAAACAGAAAATTTTAATCCATTTAGTTTATGATCCCCACAATCTTATCTTTGGTCTTTGGTTTTATGTGTAAGAAACTTATTTGTCTAATTCAATTTTGGAAATATAATATTGATATATTTAACAATTAGTACACAGTTCACTTTCCTTTCCAAACATAGCATAAAATTCAGTTTCAACCTCAACACAAAATTTTTGTGAAAAATGAGCAATAAAAACAGCAGAAAATCTCAAATAATAATATTTCATAGAAGTAAAATTCAAGTAAAATAAATAGATTTTCACCTCAAATCGTTTGATTAAATTTTGGAATGCATTCTTTATAGTACTAATATTTTATTACGATCTGTTTCTAGCCTTCATAAAGAACCATTTCGAAAAATAGTATCACAGACAAAAATATTCATCGTGAAAGAGGGGCCTTAAAAATTAAAATTTCGAATAAACCATGTGTAGAGTTCACCTTCCGCCATTTTTCTTTCGAATATGGGAACGTGTTGACTTGCGAGATACTTCATCAACATCCGTTCTTTTTCACTTTAACTTTGTGGAGTGAAGGTGTGTTTTCTGAGATTGCTCTCAATTAATTTTTAATTTACATTTATTTCTGAAATCTTTGAATATTTTTAAAAGTTCTGAATTAAAATTTATTTAATTTTCTCTATACGTTCCAAAATTAATAAAATGTTTTTTCTTTCTAGGCGAATTCCCTTTAAAAGGTAACTATCCAACATCGATTGTAAATTTGTAAACTTCCATCAGAAGTTTTTAAGACAAAAAAGAAAAATGTTAAAAATCGTGTTTCCAAGTGATGATAATCAATTTCCGGCCGTGCACCAATCGGAAAGAATTACGATGTCGATTTTGGCTAACTGATGACGAAACCGATTTTACATTTTTGTATATAAATTAAATTCTCTAGATTTTTGTAGTGAATTAGTTTTCTTTTCTTAAATTTAAAGTAGAATCAAATTTTTTCAAAACTAATGCATCTATTTCTAGAGAGAAAAAAAGAAAATGACTTCCACAAGATGTCGGTTCAATATCCGTAAAACGATAGACCGATGATGTGACAGTTATTGATATTGATATCAATTAACCACGAAAAAACTACTATTTTGTTACTAGGTCTATCGCCGTGAAAGGTCGCAAAAATGGGTGCGTATCGTTATATGCAAGAACTTTACCGCAAGAAGCAGAGCGATGTTATGCGCTACTTGCTTCGTATTCGCGTTTGGCAATACCGTCAATTGACAAAATTGCACCGCTCGCCGAGGTCGACTCGTCCCGATAAGGCACGTCGTCTGGGCTACAAGAACAAACAAGGATTCGTCATCTACAGAATCCGTGTGCGTCGTGGAGGTCGTAAACGTCCAGTGCCAAAGGGTTGCACCTACGGTAAGCCCAAGAGCCATGGTGTCAACGAATTGAAGCCTTCCCGTTGCCTGCAATCTATTGCTGAGGTAAGTTTTCAAAAATTGTTATACCCTGGCCTTTCCTAGTCTGTCTGATGATAAACCTTATGGTAACTTAGGAAACCATGCCGACCACCTATCAACCTTCCTTAGATGTCTGAGCTTTCGTTTTTTTAGAAAGTTTTTTCAAAAAATCTCAAAACGTGATAGTAAATGCGTGTTTTTCTTGTTTGTATTATTTCAGGAACGTGTCGGTCGCAGACTCGGTGGATTGAGGGTACTCAACTCTTACTGGGTTGCCCAGGATGCTTCTTACAAATACTTCGAAGTCATCCTAATTGACACCCACCACAATGCCGTTCGTCGTGATCCTAAGATCAACTGGATCTGCAAGCACGTGCACAAGCATCGTGAATTGCGTGGACTTACATCTGCTGGCAAGAGCTCCCGTGGCATTGGAAAAGGCTACAGGTACTCCCAGACCATTGGAGGTTCCCGTCGCGCTGCCTGGAAACGCAAGAACCGTCTGCACTTGCGCAGGAAGCGATAAGCTGTTTGAGTTTTCAGTTTACTGGTGTTTTATATTTTTACCTCTTGATATAGTGGTAGTAATAAAAAGTTAAAAAAAAAAAATTACCAAATATTGTTTTAATTTTTAAAAGACAAAAAGAGAACGTGTTTGTCTAATAGTTCAGAACTGAGGCAGAGACAAAAAAAAAAAATACCGCAAGAGCTTCGGTGTTTTTAGGCGTGCAAGAAGTCCATAAAAGGTGGCGTTTAAAATGTGTTCGTACAATCAACCGAAATCGAATGTATGGGGAGTCAGACGTCAAGGTTCTAGAAAATTATTTTGAAAAAAAAACGTGTTTTCATAGTTCAACATTTCAATTGATTAAAAACCCTCCAAATCGTCAACAACTCAATAGGAGCTTAAAAGGTGATAATTCTCCAAATTGGCATAACGAATTAAAAAGAAAACGTGAACTTCGGTGTTTAAATATTAAATAAAGGAACTTTCACTTAGAAATGAGTAATTTTGAAAGGGTTGGGTTCGATATCCCGGTTTTTATTTTCCCGTTTCTTAAAATCCCGTTTTTTATTATCCCAATTTTTTAATCAAAACTAGTTGTTTAATTTTAAAATAATCGCGCGATTTTTTAAAATTAAACAACTATAGTTTTGAATGCAAAATCGAAATTAGAAAAAAATTAAAACAAAGTAAAAATGGGATATTTTTCTAGATTCATTTCATTATAAGCTTTAAAAAATACAACATATCAAAAAATAAAAATTATAAAGTATTCTTTTAGAACAAACTCAAATCAATTAACAAAGTCAACGAAAGTGGCAAAACCGTTATCGAGAGGTACATATATTTGCTGTAGGATGCATATTGTTTGTGCAATAGTTAATATTGTAAACAAGAATGAATGTTTATGTAAATTTAAAACAAACAAGTTACGATATTTATTTTAGTCAAGTTATTTAACATAAAAACATTTCATTCATATTGTTATTTGGTTTAATGCACGTCTTTTGTAGAAAAAAAAACGGGATTTTAAAAAGCGGGATTATAATTGATCGGGATTTTAAAAGACGGGATTTCAAAAAATCGGTATTTTAGAAGACAGGATTTTAAAACTTTTTTTCGGGATTTTTTAAAAAGCGGGATTCCGATACGCTCCCATTTTAAAAATCATGCCTATTACCGATGTCGTCTCGTTTTTTCGACGACTCTCGTTTTCTTTGTCGTGTCGTTTTTTAAGTGGCATTCTATAACTTTTTCGACGCGATTATTTTGTAGCAGATTTTTAAACGATGAAAATGTATTAGAGATCTGCCAAACTGAAATCAAATTCTAAATCATTTCATTACTCGATATTCAACAAATGTGTTTTTATTAAATTATTACCAAATAAATTAATTATTAAAATGATAAGTGTTGAAATTGAAATGTATTACTTACAACGCAAGCAGCGATAGTGACAATGATGAAGAAGGTAGAGAGCGAAATATTGCAAAGGCACAATTAATTGTACAAAAAGGACAGTGAAGCGTCGGCATCTGCATTTGTAGCCTGAACTTGCTTTGACTTATGTATGTCCGGATGATGAAGACGTTGAAGTGGTTGGGAGCTGCGATACACCAATTGCATTTCCACTCGGGCTTAACCATCTGTTTATGTTTAAGTAGATTTGCAACAGCATCCTCAAGCGCAGATAGGATGTGCAATTGGTTTGGACCCCCTCCATTTTCTTTCACTTCTTTTTTGTTGTTCTGAACAATTTTTTTGTACTTTAAATTCAAAGCCAGCCCAAACCTGAAAAAGCAAATATTAAATATTAAAAATGTGTTAATGTACATAAATAGAATAAACTGATTCAAACCTTTTGCCAACCATCACCTTCTTTTATTGGAGGACTTTTGCTGTTGAGTTTATCAGCTACAACATTCCATTCTTTTTTTAAAATCGGCGGTGGCACCAATTCATATATATCTTTTCCCGGAAATGCTTGCTTTTTGTTCATACATTTCAAAAATCCCCTAGCCAACTGCTCGTTGCTTTCCATCAGCCGGACAAGCGCCTCGAATTGGTTTTGGTTTGTTAATTTTAACTGAAAATGTGAAAAATATTTATTTTTTATTTATCGCAAATAAAGTACTAATAAATTCCATAAAATTAAAATTATTTAACAAGGAAACTTACAGTTTTGCGAACTTCCATTTCTTCGTCGTGAGCAAATTTTCAAACGAGAGATACCGTCGTTTTTTTTCATTGTAGTCGTTTCCTTTCGTCTTACAGAATGCGAATCAAAGCGTTCAACACACTTGACGTTTACATACGACAACAAAACGAGTGACAAAAGTTGAAAACGACTTATGGAATGCAGATTGTGTCGTGTCGTATATTTTGCTGTCGTTTACGACATCGGTAATAGGGGTGAATATTGAATTTGTGTTAGTCACTTTTCATATTGTTTCAGTTTAAGTAATAAAAGTAATTATTTTTTTTATTTTCTTTATAATTGTTGATTCATATCTTACCTTATTGTTTTGTTAGATGAATTAAAATTATATTGCACTTACCTTATGAAATAATGTAATATTTACATAATGCCAATCAATTTGTAAAAGCTAAGCTTAAAAACAAATAAATATATCTATCTATCTATCTATCTATCTTTTCATATTGAGAAATCTGAATTTGTTTTTCTCCGTGATGTAGTAAAAGGTTAACGACAATAACAAATTTAGTACCAAATGTACTTGACTTCATCAACCTTTCTTAGACTTGATTTTGCAAAATTCTCTCGAATTTTTGCAAAGCTATTTTATTAAGTTTTGATAGCCATTTAAATCCGACTTTAAAATTATAGTAAAAAAACGAATATAAGGCTTTTTGAGCCTATCTAAATTTATGAAGTAGCTTATTTTCAATAAAATCCTTGATGGTTTTCCAAATCTTCAATAGTCTGTTGAAATATTTATATATTTCATACATATGTTTGTATAATATTTGAAAAATCTTAATAAGTTGTAAGATTTTACCCGTCTTACATTTATGCTAAAAGGGATTTTCCAGGAAAAGACAAAACGGTTTCAACTTGTTTTTAGCGAAAAAATCATATTTCATTAAAAGTGTACACTTTGTTGGCCTTATAACGGAAAAACTATCAACTTGACGTGAAAATGTTAAAAGACCATTTTTGTAGATAATTATCTCCTACAATTTGTGTGTAAAACTTTTTTTTGTACGTCCAATAAAAAACGATATATTAAAAAAGGCTAATTTCGTGACCTTTGACCTCGAATAACCTTTGACGCGTACATGATATCGAGGTCGACTTTTTACACATTGTTAACAACAATATAAAAAAGATGTGTACCAAAATTCAGCTATGTGGTAATTTTTCCGAGCTGAACCCCTTTTTTCGTCTAATTTCACTGGACTAAGGAAGATATTGATGTATTTAGACAAAACTAAACATTTTATTATAAAGCTAGTAAAAGAGTGCCAACAAATCTTAACATTTTAAAGCAGATACGAATGCTTTCGGTAAGCGAATGCCTTTCCCAAAATAAATCCTCCCTACAACTGCAACCTGTTTTGAATGCAATGAATGTCGAGGCGATTTTAGCTGACAAAATTTCTAGTCAATGGGACAATCTAAACTTTGTAAGATGGAACAACATAGAGGAAACAGTATCTTTTTGGTGTGAAGTTTCATCTTATAAAGATGCTAGTGGAGAAAATCTTTTTAAAGAATTGGCAAAGTTCGATATTGGTAATTGGTATTGCCAATATCAAACGCTGAGGGAGAACGAATTTTCAGCCAATTAAACTTGGTCAAAACCAAGCAAAAACAGGTTGCATTTAATTTCTACAAATGCTTTTTTAATTACATATAAGAAACAATTTGCGAGGAGTAAAATGTTGCCATAAATTTCATCATTCCAAATGAAGTTACGAAACAAATTGGAACAAATGTAATTTACCAAAATATTGATACGGAAAACAATACCTCGAGTTCCGATTCGGAATAATTATATTCGCATATTTTAATTACCTGAAAAGAATTATTCTTATTATCATAAATTTAGTAACATGAGTACATTATACGCTGTGAATTATAGAAAATAAGTTATTTTTTGATAATTTTTCTATTATAGTTTTTGTTATAAAACAGAATAAAATATGTTATTTGTTTGTTAAAATGTTTTTATTATTTGACTGGATTTTTGACTGTTTTTTTGTTTTTAATTATGTTTAACTGTTTTTTTTTTGACTGGATTTAAATAATCAAAATCCAGTCAACAAGTCAGATCTTACTAGATTCCCAATTTCGAGCTGGCAACACTTGCATATAAGTAGGCAACAACAGCTTATTTGTCCAGCCTTATGTAATGGTCTTTCATTACATACTCAGTTTTTGTAAATAACAGATTAGGGTATGGAGATATTTAAATTGAAATCTTTTTGAAAATTGTGACACTTTATTGGTGGATCTTTGATGGCATATTTTAAAATCGTCTGCAAACATTAGTAAATTCTTGAAAATTTAAAAAGTAGGGGCTCAGATGACCGCATTGCGAAAGACCTTATCATTTCCAATTTTATCGATAGGTATATGTATATTATGTTATATGTATACTTTCGATTATATTAATAAGATTCCAACTATCCTAAAATATTTTTTCAAAAAGCGGATAAGCGTGAAAGCTTTGGTTAGGTTATGTTAAATTGACTGGCCGTCATGGAGTAGGACATTTTTTGGCCATTTTAATGACCCATTGTTATACCACTTGAAACTTGAGGCTTTTTTCTAAGCTCAATCAAACCAGTTTGAGTTCCTTACGAAACTTGAAAGACTGATAATGTTAATATGATTGAGATCGTTTAAATTGTTATAGAAGAATTCTCCTAGGTAGGTCTTGTATTTTTGAGCTAGAGCACTGCATGAGAGGAGGTCATCTCATCCATACAGTTTCTGCAAAAGTCATTTGAGAATACGCCTAGCCGCGTGGCATGCTTTCTTATTAGACAGTGCCCGGTTATGACACCGATTATCGAGCTTATATGCGATCTGTTTAGAAATAGCAAGAACCTTAAGCGTAGGCCAGATACATATGTTTTGTGACCTTATATGTGGTGATGTCATTCCACCTGATGTTTGCCTTCTTCATAGCGTCTTGCATTAGCAATAGTTTACATGTAGCGATCGGTATGCCAGCATTAGCCAAACGTCGTAGAATGGGTTGTACTATACCATTTCTGGCGAGTTCATCTGCCTTACAATTTCCTGGAATGTCTTTATGGCCCGGCACCCAGCTAAGGTGAATAAAAAACAGTTGTGTCATCTCCATTTTAGATGTTTGACAGTTATGGACTGTTATAGTTTTTAGAGACAGAGTCCAGAGATTTGATAGCGGTCTGACTATCTGAGAAAATAAGGATATCAGATGTTTATATCACGTTTTCTTTAAGCCAGGACAAGACTTCTTTTCTCGTCAAAAGTTTCGAGTGAAACACGCTACCTACAATGATTGGGAATGCGGAAGACTTAATTTCAGTCGTAAAGAGTACACCACCCCTTAATTTGTTTTTGATCCATCTGAAAAGAAAGATCTGGAAGTTTCTGTAGAATTGTAGTTGGAGGATGGTGTAGTCTGTGAGCTGTGGAATTGATTCTTAATACTTAAGAATTACGGAGTGGTCAATGCTGTTTTCAACCCACTGCGAAAAGCAGAGCTTGCAGCTGTTTGTGGTTCCAGTCTATAATTCTTAATTAAATGTTAAGGCCAATTTTGAAGATAGTTAAA
The DNA here is from genome assembly GCA_920104205.1 of Eupeodes latifasciatus. Classification (NCBI taxonomy): domain Eukaryota; kingdom Metazoa; phylum Arthropoda; class Insecta; order Diptera; family Syrphidae; genus Eupeodes; species Eupeodes latifasciatus. The sequence goes on along the minus strand of OV049924.1, from coordinate 336,521,671 downwards.
ATTCTTGAATGAATTTTTTTTTGAAAATTGTTTTTAAAATTTTGAAAAGTTAAAAATCATGATGAAGGGAATTATTGATTGATGAAGGGAATTATTGTTCTTGGCCCTTATAATGAAATCTAGCTGGGAAAACTTATGTGAGTCGTCTAACACCAACATTTTTGAATTTTGGAATGTTTCCTTGTTTTTTATAGTACACGGTTGGTTAGACCCGCTTTTTATGATTTAGATGCTCTTAACATATTTAAACACAGTGCGGGCTTGTTCGACTGCCGGTAATTGTTTGAAGGGTTTAAAAATTTGAGCAGAAATACTTTAAAAAGAAAATATCTTAAGGTGGGTGTCCATTTGAGAGTAAACGTGCTGCGAGTCGCTCTCAAGCTGCTCTCGAGAGCGATCTCGCAAGTGGACATAGTCTGGAGAGTAGCTCGCGGAGAGTTGACTAATTACTCTCGACATTCGATCTTTTTGAAAGTCATTCGCAAGTGGACACATGTGTTTACCACTATCCGAGATAAGCTCTCGGAATACCAACATAGTTCGTATTTTGCGAGTAGCTGTCGAGAGTAAACATGGCAAAGCAGTGGAAACTATGTCTTTTTTTCATATAAATTTTGAGAAAAATCTAATTGACAGTTTTTTTACAAAAAATAAAAACCTAAACAAAAAAAAAACAATACTAAAACTTGGTAAAAATTTACTTTCCACTCAAATAGCTTTTCAAAAATTAAAAACATTGTCTTCAAACTTTTTATTTCACAGAAAATATTGTTTTCGATATTCTGTATTTTTTTTTTAATAAAAATCCATATTTTCAAAAAAAAAATGAAATCTACAAAAAATAGTACGCAAATTTGGTAAAAATTGATGTTCCGTTCTCGATATCTCGTGAACAATAGAAGATATTGACTTTAAATTAGATTCATTCATCCAATTTGTATTTATTTATTTAAGAAATACAATCTTTTAACAAATGCTACTAAAATTGGTAAAAAAAAATTTTCGACTAAAAATCTCGTTTACAAAAATAGATTTTGAAATCAAAATATTTCATCAAATGCAAAATGTTGTTGGTAATTTTTAAATCTTTTAGAATAATTCAACTAACAAATTTTTTAACAAAACACGAAAACCTACAGACCTTTAAAGCAAATCGACAGACGGGATGGGAAGTTATCAGTGTGGATAAAATACATGGCCAACTGATAATATGCTAGCAGAAGAAATCTATCAAGTGGACACGATTATGAGAGTACTCTCAGCAAGAAAACTCTCAATATTCTAGCAGAGCTCGCGATAGCAAAACTTCTAAAATTTGGCTCGCAAATGGACAGTCTCCCGAGAGTTGCTCTCGAGATTTAACTAGCAGAAGTACTCTCAAATATACACGCACCTTAATAATTGCGAGTTCTTCCAAGCGATGATCTGTTCATTAATATACATAATATGTGAACCGAAATAAAACAAACATTTTAATAGATACTATTTTACTAATTTTCCTTTTAAGATTGGAAATACTGTATTTATTTTTATAACTCAGAGTGACGCAATTACGTTTTGATATATGTAAATAAGCAAAATGACAATTCCAACAAAAATCTAATTATAGGTCATATATCTGGGAGTTGCACTGAACTTGGCATAGCTCTTGATAACCTTATTAACCGCCTCCAAGAAGTCCTTCTCAGTGGCAACCTTTCGGCGAGCACGAATAGCAAACATGCCAGCCTCTGTGCAAACTGACCTTATTTCAGCTCCAGTCGAATTGGGACACAATCGGGCGAGCAATTCAAAACGAATGTCACGCTCCACCGACATCGATCGAGCATGGATCCTAAATATATGAGTTCGACCTTCCAAATCGGGCAGACCGAATTCTACCTTACGATCAAGACGACCAGGTCGCATGAGTGCCGGGTCGAGGGTATCCGGTCTATTGGTTGCCATTAGGACCTTGATATTTCCCCTGGGATCGAATCCATCCAACTGGTTGATGAGTTCCAGCATAGTTCTCTGGACCTCGTTGTCGCCGCCAGCTCCGTCATCGAAGCGTGCGCCTCCGATGGCATCAATTTCATCGAAAAAGATCAAACATGCCTTCTTTGATCTGGCCATTTCGAAAAGCTCTCGCACCATGCGAGCTCCTTCACCCACATACTTCTGGACCAACTCGGAGCCAATGACCCGGATAAAACAAGCATCTGTACGATTGGCCACAGCACGAGCGCAAAGAGTTTTCCCCGTTCCAGGCGGCCCGAATAGAAGAACCCCCTTTGGAGGTTCAATGCCAAGATTGACAAACTTCTCGGGGTGGAGTAATGGAGTTTCGACAACTTCTCGCAGCTTTTCGATCTGTTCCTTGCAACCTCCAACATCACTATACGTTACATCTGGCTTATCTTCTACCTGCATCATAGTGACAGTAGGATCTATTTTTGGGGGCAGTGGAATATGGATTTGGTACTTGTTGCGGTCAACTCCAACGCGCATTCCTTCTTCGATGTCAGTGGGAGCCACCGAATCGGCTAAATCCACAACAAACTTGGCAAATTGCTTCACATTTATGATGTACTTTGGGTCATCTGAGTCGGCGTTGATGATCTTAGTGCAGCGTGCCACTTGAAGGGGTTGCTCATTCTGTAGAGTTTGTTTATCGGCTGCTAAGTCCCACAATGCCGGAGGTGCCAGCCCTGTGTCACTTTCTTTGATTCCAGTCAGTTCGTTGACCTGCTTGATGGCCTTGACAATGTCTTCCTCGATTGTCTTGATTGCTTTGTGGTACTGACTTTGGCCATAGGTCTTCAGCAATGCTATGTCCCCTTCGTCAAGGGATTTGATTTCTTTTTCTTCTGTTTCTTCGCCTTTAACACGACGTTGATCCGTGCCCAAGTAGTCGGGCATATTTTTTTTTAGTAAAATGTTCTTATTGTTTTAAACAAATAAATGCAATTGTTTAAGAAACACGAAGGTTATCGTGTTTTGTTTCTTTCTGTTTTTATTTTCAATTTTCACCAAAAACACTCTATTACTCTATTAGTAATGGAGTGTTTTTGATTTCACACAAAAGCCGAACCTGAAAATTTGCAACGTCAGAAATATATGTACCGAAGTAAGTAGCAGTTACATGTTGTTTTGACCTTTAAATAATTAAAGGGGGCTGCAGAAGTTGTTAAAGAAAAAACTATACAATTTTTACTGATTTTCAGTAGATTTCAAACAAGTAACTCAAAATTACTTGGTACTTCTGACCATTATGGTGGATTTACGTGTATCTACATTTTGAAGTCTGCAAACAAAGAGGATGGGAAATAAAAGAACCTCTCTGGATGAATAGAAAGAGATCAAAAATGTCAACGTCTTCAGAAATGCGGCGCATTACACCATATAATAAAAGTTGTTTCAATTATTTCATGAGAAAGGGCTGAGCCTTGGTTCGTTGGTTTGGGCTCATTGATTATCCCAATGGGTCGATAGAGCTGAACCGAGTCACCCCAGTTTATACACACACACAGTTGATTTTGGCTTAGTTCGAGGCCATTTGGCTCTTTGGTTCGGTAGTGTATGGCCTGTTTAATTTTAAACCCTTATAAATTAATTCCAAAGTACTCATAAAACAAGACATTTTAGTACATTGAAAGATCTGCCTATAATGCTGCTGATTTTCCTCTTCCCCGACACCAAAAGAATACATTTCTGACCGGCTGTTTTTCTCCATGAGAGTACTATGGTCTTATAAGCATTGATGCTATACTGAGTATGCAAACATTCACTACGCTGGTGGCTACATAGTCAAGGCATTCCAATTGGCTAAATGCAACTACAAAATTAGTTGAAATTTCCCCTCCAACGTAGTGTACAATTTTCAGCTACAAAGTTATTGCACACTGATTTTGACGTTTCACAACCAGCAGCTCGGTAAAGACTCAAGAATTCAAAATGAAATAAATCTTTCAGTATTTAAATATATACAAATATTATGTCACTCATGTTTTATCTTATATTAGATTTCATTCAATTTGAAAACTAAATTAAATATTTAAAGTTATCAAAACTCAAATGTTTCTTATTTTATATATCTGCATATATGTCGTTAATATAACAGTTCCGAATTGACTAGCTTTGTAGTGCAATTTTGCATTCACAAAGCCTGTTGAATTTTGACTACGTTGTCAATTACTGCTAGTGGGTAGATAGGCCACTCGACAAAATAGAAAGAACGCTGCCATCCAATAATTCCTTCTGAACGCATTCATTCTGACGTGTAGTTAATTATCTGTCATAAAACTTGTCAAAAGAAAATATAAAAATTTTTCATGTAATTTTCCAATTTTTTTTTCCCTGAAATCTCTTTTATTGCAAAGAAAATCCATGATATCAACATAAAAAGTATTTAATTCGTATTTATTTTGCATTTTCCTCATCGCAAAATTTGCAGACGTTGAAGAAATTTGTATTTTGTTCACAAGCGTTTCTTTGTTTTTAAAAGGTAAGTAAAAATATTTGGTTTTGAAAATTAGCACGCATATCACGATCATAATATTTTTGAGGGTTTTTCTTATGAATCAATATAAAAATTAAAAATTATTATAGAACCATAAATATAGGAAGTTAATCCAGTGGTTATAATTATCACAGAAAAATGGACGGAAATAAAGACGAAGCAAATCGTTGCATTGATATCGCAATTACAGCTCTTACCGAGGGAAAGATTGAAAAAGCTGAAAAGTTTTTAAATAAAGCCGAAAAATTATATCCCTCTCAAAGGGCTAAGGGTAATTCACCAATAATAAGATAATCTGTGTTGAAAACATTTATAATATTTCATCATTTTTCTTAAAAGATTTTCTTGCAAAAGTTAAAAGCTTGCCAACTCAACAAAGCAGAAAGAACTCTTATCCTGATGCACAAGGAGAAGGAGTTCGCAAGCGCAAACTTTCCGATTCTAAGCCATCGGAGCCAGAATATTCGAATGACCAGTTGGAAGCTGTAAAAAAAATCAAAAAGTAAGATTTTAAATTAAATATTTTGTTTGTTACTTAAATAAAACAAAAAATAACAAACTTTTTCAGATGTAAAGACTATTATCAAGTCTTAGGAGTAACTAAAGAAGCAACAGATTCAGAAATCAAAAAAGCCTATAAAAAACTTGCCCTACAATTGCATCCCGATAAGAATAAGGCTCCTGGAGCTGTAGAAGCATTTAAAGCCGTTGGTAATGCAGCGGCCATCTTAACTGATGTCGAAAAACGTAAAGCTTATGATTTGCATGGTATCAATGAACCTTTTAATCCACATGGAGGTGGTGGTAACACTACAACCGGTGGCATGGGTCGAACATACTACGCAAATGATTTTGCCTACTCACGTAATTTCCAAGGTGATGTTACAGCTGAGGAATTGTTTAATATGTTCTTTGGTGGGGGAAATCCCCAACAGAATATGTACAGGCAAAGACGCCAGCGGGCTGAGACGCAGAGGGGCGAAAGAGAAGTAAGTTATAAAGATTATCATTAAGAAAAAAAAAACCTTCTATGAATTGAAGTTTACTTAAAGGTGGTTATCCAAATACTTATATATATATTATTATTATTCTTGAATGTAGTCAAATACTTAAGTTAGCATTTAATTATGTACAATCGAATGGGTGGCTTACAGTATGTAGGAACACTAGACAACATAGCTTTCTAAAATCAGCAAAATATGAAAACAATACAAAGTTTTTACTTTATAAGAATCCTTAAAATCTTTAGCATTTATTTTAACGAATTGAATTAGTTTTCAAAATAATTCCATTTATTTGCTTTATTTCATTCACTCTTGGCAAAGTCTGATTATCTAACTTGTAGCTATGCTAGATAGGATAAATGCTCATATTATGTTATAATAGCACATTTTTCCAGATTAAGCTGCAGATCATTTTTTGACACCATGATTTCAAGCCATGATAAGCAAAATATTCTGAATCAAAATGCAAACGTTAATGGATTTTATCTTCATAAACATTTTGAGATCATTAGCAAATAAAAGAAATTTACAGTGACGTAAAATAAAATGTACCTCAGTAATATTAAAAGGTACTTTCGGGTACACCAAGATATGAATTGAGAAACTCCTCAATTTTTGTAATATATGAAAAATATCAAGACTAAACCTTTAACTTCATTACATTCTATTTTGTATGGTGTTCATAAAGCCTAATTTTCCCAAATTAACAATTATATAATATCTCAACGATTCCAAACCCTTCTTTCAGTTCGTCAATCACAAAAGAAAGTCAGATGGGTATCCATCCTTGTTGTCCTTCAATAGTGAACCTTCCAATAATAAATATAACGATAGCTAATTACTTTGCATTATATTTTAAAAATTCATTCCCACAGGATTCTTTTACATCAGATCGGACCTATTTTAAGTATTTACCGAATTTTTTCGTCGGGTCCTTTCTTAACCGGCATTTCTCCATCAGTCACTGGAAACAAATTTGCTCAACTTAACGATGAGTTCACTCCGAATCTAAAAAAATGTTCCTCTTCTCTTTTAAAACCTCTATCTAAAATTTGTCATTTATTCTTATCTCAAGTAACAATTCCTAATATATGCAAAACATCTTTTATCATCAGCACAGAACGGTTTCTTAAAAAAGAAAAAATCTAAGAGCCTTAGAAAACGGGAATGAAATTGATATGGTACCCACTGACATCAGCAAAGCGTTTGAAAAAATTTCTCATAATTTTATAGTCTTCAAACTCTCTTCCTTAGGTGTGAACATCTTTTTCTGAAATGGATTATTTCGTCAATATTATGTCTGATTTAGATCCGCACATTCTAACCCCATTCTAGCCACTTATGGTGTCCCCTAAGACAGTCATTTAGGCCCTTCCTCTTTATCCTTACAATTTACGACATTCACATGGTCATTAAACATTTTCATATATCCCTTTACGCTGGTGATACATTTTTCAAAATGATTGTAGTAGTAGTAGAATTGGTGGCCACGAGCGGTCTAGCTCGGTGACACAATTAGCGCTGAGTTGCGCCGTTTTGATACCATAAAATACTCGCTTGACCTATAAAGATAAAAGAGGGATTATAGAGAAGAAATACGCCTCAAATCCACTTTGTTGCGTTTAGAAAGGAGATCAAATCTTTGATCTCCAGTTCTGGGAGCTCATTGAGGTCGTTGAAGTAGGACTTTCCCAATGTTTTGGCTCTCGTTTTGGTTAAGGCAGGACACTTGCATAAGAAATGAAGAACAGTTTCTTTTTCTCGCTGGTCCTCACAACTACGACAGAAAGTGTTGTGGGGGATTCCCAGCTTAGATGCGTGTTCTCCAACAGGCAAGTGTCCGGTGCATGTAGCAACGACCCTGGCTATGTCTTGCCTGGGTCTGCAAATAAGATTATTGGTACGGGATTTGTTGTAGGTGGGCCATATCCTTCTAGATATAATACAGTTGGTTAGGCTGTTCCACCTGAGGTTTGATTCAGCGAGGAAAATTTAGAAGATCTTGCCCTTCATAGCACCAAGAGGAATGTTGACTCTTTCCGCGAGTGAGCTATGAAGGGCTGATCCTTGCCTAGCCAGCTCGTCAGCTCGTTCATTGCCCTCAAAGCCTCTATGACCTGGAATCCAGATGAGCGTGACCCTGAGTCCAATGTTCATGCCCGCTAACTCACTTCGGCATTGTTGGACCAGTTTGGAGGATGAAGTTGACGAGCCAATCGCTTGAATAGCCGCCTGACTGTCCGAAAAAATAGCTGTATTGCGGTTTTGATTTGGATCTAGTTTTAGTAACTTGCATGCTTCCTTGATCGCGAGTAGTTCAGCTTGAAAAACACTAGCAAAGTCAGGAAGTCGCAAAGACCTGGAGACATTTAAAGACTCGGAGAAAATTCCTGCACCGACCCCACACTCTATCTTCGAGCCGTCAGTGAAAATAGTTGTGTCGAGGCCTCTCGTCACTAAGTCATCATCCCATTCATTTCGAGATGGGATGATGACTTTAAAATCCTCATTGAGGTCGACAGTAGGGGCGCAGTAGTCGGTTTATGTCGAAAAGATGTCCGCTGGGATGAGATTAGTAATATTACTATGACCATAGGGCCTAGAATACCAACTATTCGATTCCCTAAGTCTCAACGCGCTGCAAGATACTAAGTATTTGATATGCAGGTCTATTGGTAAGAGGTAGAGAAAAACGTTTAGGGCGTCCGACGGACATGAGCGCAAAGCTCCCGTGGAGCCAACACTAGCTGTTCTCTGAACCTTTTTTAGTTTCGTTATATTGTAGGCTTTGCTAAGCGCGGGCCACCAAACAATCGAACCATAGGACAAGATTGGACGGACCACGGCTGTATACGTCCACAAGATTATCTTCGATTGCAAACCCCACTTTTTGCCAAAGGTTTTACTGCAGGCATAGAAAGCTATGTTGGCTTTCTTACTCCCAAATATCTAGCGCTGGAATACAAGGAAAGAGTTTCACCGTTAAGGCGGGGGAGGGTGAAGGGTGGTACTTTTGTTTTCGTAGTAAAGAGCATCAGTTCAGTTTTGCTTTTATTGACACCCAGGCCACAGCTTGTAGCCCAGTTGCTTACTTTTAGCAATGCCATCTCCGTAATCTCACTAATCACGGAAGTGAACTTTCCTGATACCAGTATCACCAAATCATCTGCGTAAGCAACGGCCTTGACACCACAACTTTCCAGTTTAATAAGAATTTCGTTCATGACCAGAAGCCAAAGAAGGGGGGACAGAACACCCCCCTGAGGTGTACCCCTGTTTACGCACCTAGTCAAGTTAGTGTTACCTAAGGTAGCTTGAATCCTTCTATCACTGAGCATGGATACAATCCAATTTCTGATGTAGTCCTCTACACCCTGATCAACTAGTGATTCTTGAATAGATTCTGTTAAGACGTTGTTAAAAGCTCCTTCTATGTCTAAGAAGGTAGCTAGAGTAAATTCTTTGTACTGTATGGTTTTTTCAACTGTACGCACTACCTCATGTAGGGCTGTCTCCGTAGACTTGCCCTTAAGATAAGCGTGTTGAGAACTCTCAAAAGGATTGTACATCTAAAATGCCTCTGATATGGTAATCAAGAATGCGCTCCATTGTCTTAAGCACGAAGGAAGTAAGGCTTATTTGTCTAAAATCCTTCGCGGATTCATGTCCTCGTCTGCCGACCTTCGGGATAAAAACTACTCTAACATGTCTCCAAGACTCGGGAACATGATTTAGACAGAGACATCCTTTAAAGATCATCTCCAGCCAAGTAATCGCCAGAAATTGCGTTTTCTGAAGCATGATCGGCATTATGCCGTACAGGCCTGGAGACTTGTACGGGGAAAATGTGTTGATTGCCCAAGCAATATTTTCCTTATTTATCAAGGTATTGATGTGTTCCATATCCGTTGTCGACACGCAATTTGAATTAAGAGTTTGAGGGTTGTTATTCTCACAACCCGGAAAATGCGCCGCCAACAGCAGTTCCATAGATTCTGCAGGAGAAGCTGCCCAGGAGTCGCCAGACTTTTTAAGAAAGAAAGGACAACAATGATCTTTCGATAGAATCTTACTAAGCCTGGCGGATTCTTTTATGTTTTCTATTTTGTGGCAGTAATCCCTCCAGCTTTGTTGTTTAGAATTGGCGATGGCTCGCTTATAAACTCTTAGACAGTCTTTGTACGGTTGGTAGAATTTGTGTTTGTGGCAAATATTAAAGATCACTCTAGTCTTTTTCCTGAGACTAGACAGTTCTTCATTCCACCACATAGGTAGTGATTTGCGGCTGTATTTAATAGGGCACGAGACTTTGTAAGCCGTGTCAAAGGCTGCCTCGAAAGTCTTTACTTTAGACTCGAGATCGCTTACCGACTCTGGACACCGATTTGGTGTGCTACGCAGTTTCGTGTTAATTATTTGACTGAATTTCTTCCAGTCAGTTTTTTTGGGATTTCTGTGAGGGGGAGGAATTTCAGACTCAAAATTTATATTGAAGAGTATCCACCTGTGATCAGAAAAAGAATTCACAAGTGATACTCTCCAATTTTCCACCGTAGAATGAAGATTGTTATTTGATAGAGTAACATCAAGTACATCCTCCCGAAGTTATCCGAGCTCGGAAAAATGAAAGTTGGGGTATTACCTCTATTGCATACATTTAAATTATTGCTAATAATGAAATCAAAAAGTGACTCACCTCTTTCATTAATTACCGTGCTGCCCCAGAGAGAATGCCGTGCGTTGGCGTCGAACCCAATCAGGAGGCCTATCTTTTGGTGTTCGGAAGCGGTTACCAGGGTCTCCAACTCTTCCGGAGGTGACTGCCGGTCGTGGCCACAGTAAGCCGATGCCAGAAGTAAGCCAGCATTTCTTCCTTCAGTTCTGACAACCGTCAGATCGGGGGTGCTAAGGTTGGGACACAAAAAAGCTTTTAAGTGTTTCTTAGCTAGAATGCAGGTTCTAGGCTTACCTTGGTCAATAATAGGGATTTTATATAAAAGGTCGTATTTGTGATCCAGAAGGCCTCGAACTCTAAGGCCATTCACCCAAGGTTCTTGTATAAACGCTACGTCCAAGTCTTCCTGACTCAGGAAGACCTTTAGATTATCTGAGGCACATTTCGAATGCCTCAGATTAATCTGTATAGAACGCAGCGCGTTTTTAATTGCCTGAAGAAGGGCTTGCACCTTCAGGGCCCGGCGACTCGCCGGGGACTTCGGCAACAATGATGTCATCGTCTGTCATGACTTTGTTATCATTGTTGTCGCAGTCTGCTCCCTGGCTCTGCAGGACCTTGATCTTGGCATTTCTAAGCCCCCAAGCTTTCCTCGATAATCTTCAAAAGATAGGACGCGCTGTTCTTCTGCGGCTCCTTAGCCTTGATGACTGTCCAGTCGCGCATTGGAACCAACGGGTTTAGCCTCTGAAGACCACGGATCAGCTCCTGTCCACTTGGCTTGATGCTCATGACGGGTAACCAAATGCGAGCCTTCAGCTGTCTGGGGATGTCCTTAGCTGGGATAAGCTTAAGTCTCAAGCCTTCCCAGTCATTGCTTATCTTAGCAATGCATGATCTAAAGAAATCCCTGGAAAACACGTCATCGCATTTGATTACCCTGTGTCCCCTGAGCACCTCGCCAGAGTCAAAACTAGGGTAGGGACTTTCAATTGCCGAGATTGTGTAAGAAAACACCATCTCCGAGAGCTTGGCCTCGATAGAACTCCACACAGCCAGCAGACCTCTGCTGTTTGTGGAGAGCTCATCTACAACCGATACTTGGAGGTGGTCTCTGACAACCTCACTTAAAGTACGCTGTTGCGCCGCTCTGGAAGATGATGCCTTCTCATCAATTTTTGAGTTTGGTTCATTAGGTTTTGGTTTTTTAGAAGGTTTGTCGGTCTCTTCACGAGACCGGTTTCTTTTGATGGCCTTCTTTTTTGTAGCCAAGAGACTGTTGTATTCATCAACAATCCTTTGGTACATGATCTTGTCCTCGCAATCCTTCTCCAGCACAATTCCAGCCTTCTCATTTTCAGCAATCTTGCTAAGAATGAAAGAGGCCTTCTTGTACTGGTTCTTGATGCGAACACCAGATGACTTCTTATTTTTTCCTTTAGCAGCATTGCTATGGCTGGCATTGCTGGTAGAGGAGTTCGTATTTACTTGTTGAGGTCGAGGCACAGGAGTACTATGGCTGGTACTCGCTGCACCAAAAGTTCATCCTCATAGTCGGCGGATGGTCCTACGTTCGTCTAAATCGTCCTGTGAGAAATTAATAGAAGTAATATTGGTCCCATATCATTTCCGTGTAATTTATTTATTTTCTGCACAACTCCATTTAATGTCTTATGTAAAAGGGTTTCTTGTCAAATTTGAGAAGGAATAAGTTATATTTCCTTTCAATGCAAAATACAAGTCGTGATGCACTTGAACGCTTGTTTACGGAGTGTTTTATGGACAATAATGTTTTTGGCAGTTTTTGCACTATCAACGTAAAGTAAAGATCCGAGTTTAAAAAACTAACTAGTTGCCTTGATCAAAATGTACGTTCAAATAATTTAGTTGACTGCAAATTAATCCCTTCAGACTCTGAGAAAGAGTCTAGGCAGGTTCAGACGACAAAAGTTAGGCTTCCAAAAAATTATCCTTCCACTTAAAGCAATTTTATTGGAAAGTTGGCTGTTAAATTAGCCAAGAAAAATCTTCTTTACTCTCAAGCTAAATCTTCTTATATCAAAATGCCAGCTGATCATGTTTTTTCATTCAACTAAAAAATGAAGTTCATAACTCTGTAACTTTCTACAACTCAACAATAACACTTAATTATCTAGTATCATTCAGGGAATTATGACTTTAGGAATCCAAATATTGGTTTTCCAAAATGTCTGCCATCGTGTCAGAAAACCCAAACATCTTACGGAAGTTAGTGATGTACATACCGTACATACATACAAAGTTGTCTAGATCTGGTCTATATACCTCAGCGATGGAGAGAAGTAAAGGTAGTTTTCATTCCCAAGGCGGGCAAATGCTCGCATGTCAACCCTAAAGATCTAAGACCTATTAGTCTATCATCATTCATTCTCAAAATTTTGGAACGATTGAGTGATATCCATGTACGTAATAGCATTGATAAGAGACTATCGATGTCTCAGCATGCTTACTGCAAAGGGAAATCGGTAGAAACAGCCTTGCACACTCTGGTAAGAACTATCGAATACTCCCTAGAGTAAAAGGAATATACTATGGTGGCCTTCCTGGATATTGAGGGCGCTTTCAACAACGTTGACACATCCACTATCACTTCTGCTATGATGACCCTAAACGTCGAATACTCGCTCTGTTAGTTGATTAATCTAATGCTAAAAAGCAGGATGGGGATTTTTGTACGAAAAGGTCTATCGGTAGAGGCACTCCGCAAGGTGGTGTTCTGTCCCCTCTCCTTTGGAACATAGTGGTTAACGAACTACTAATATCCCTTTTTACACGGAAATACAAGATCCCAGTAATTGTACCTCCTTCAATAAAAGGTGTACCACTCATTTTTACTAATGAAGCCAAATATCTTGGTCTGATATTGGACAAAAAATTAAGTTGGAAACTTATAATATTCAGGAAAGAGTTAAAAAAGCTACAGTAGCTCTTTTCCTTTGCAAGAAAGCCATAGGAAGCAAATGGGGTTTTCAACCTCGCATAACCTATTGGCTATACACATCGGTAATCCGACCAATACTTATTTACGGGGTTGCAGTATGGTGGACTGCACTCTCAATGGACCAATGGACTCTCAATGGACCAACAACAGTGTGGGGCACTCCATCATTTTGAACCTCTTTGGCTCTATACCAAAGTACATAGACTACACTATTCCAAAACCCCAATTTGGAAAAAACTTCCAGATATCCATTCCATAAAGAGATGAATGGCAAGACAAAAAACTCCTGGATGACAAAAGCATTCATTTTTATACAGATGGATCCAAGAAAAATGAGGGAGTTGGTAGTGTTGTGTACTCAGAAAAGCTTTATCTAAGCATCACATTCCGCCTCCCTAATCCTGTCCTGGCTAAGAGAAAACGTGACATCAACTTCTGATATCCGCATCTTCTCTGACAGTCAGGCTGCTATTAAATCTCTTGACGGTGTCTCAACCAAATCTCAAACGGCCCTCGATTGTCGATCGCCTCTTATGGAGATGGCGCAGCAATTTAACCTTCACCTCTGTTGGGTACCGGGCCACAGAGACATCACAGGAAATTGTAGAGCCGATGAACTCGCTAAAAATGCAACCGTCATACCTATTTCACCTGAAAGGGAGAATATAGGTATACCGATAGCTACATGTAAACTTCTGCTAAAAGAAACAGCTTTTACGATAACAAACTCTAGGTGGCACAATTTACCAACGTGCGCAGCCATAAAACTCATATGGCCTTCACTGGACCTAAAGCGCTCTAAAGACTTGTTATCTCAAAGCTGACTTCATATTAGCTCCCTAATAGGTGTCCTTACGGGACACTGTCTTATAGGCACACACGCAATACGACTTGGTGTAGCCTCAAATGGCTTCTGCAGGAGCTGTATGGACGAGGAAGAAGAGGAAACAATCTCTCACCTTCTCTGCACTTGCCCTGCTCTTGCACTAAAACGCAAAATTCATCTGGGAGATTACTCTTTTGATAATCCCAGTGAACTAGCTAAAAAGAATATCAAATATCTTCTTCGCTTTATAAAAAGCTCAAAATGGTTCGACTAATAAGAAGTAATTCTCTAGATTCATGTGGTATCACAATGAGCCTTTTCTTTTGGCCTAAGTGCGTGAATTCTGAATCCGCAGCCACTTTAACCGAGATGTTCATTTTCATAAGTTACAAGTGCCACTCATAGATAGTGGCAAGGGGGGAGGGTATATATTTATTTTTAACTACACAAGACAGCAATGGGCTTTCGAATCATTAAATTCCACGCATGTGTTTATTCCCAATTACACAGTGCTGTTTAAATTGGAATTTAGTAAGCTTATCATATTTTGTCGTTAGAGTTCCACATCCAAAGAAGAGGGATGTGAGAATGAAAACGAATATGAAAAGCTAAAAGTACTGTCGTCAGCGAAACAATTAATTGGAAGAGTGTCAGAGACTGAACATTTTATTTGTGGTTCTCAAAATCGAACCTATCAAATACAACTTGTATTGAACGGTCCGAAATGTTATTTCTAACCCAAAAAAGGAGGAATTCTTCTAAAACAAAGTCATACATTTTCTATAAGAGAGTAATAATCTCATATTCTCCAAAATTGTGTAAAAATTTGTTCCACTGTTCCAGTGGATCGTACGTTTTCCCCATCTACTTGATTGATCAGTTTTAGAAAGGGTTTACTTTAATCTCAATGCTAAAAAGGCAAAATCTTCTCGAATCTTCTTTTCTATTAAATCCAACCTCAGGTGGAGCACTCTAACCGACTGCATTACATTTAGAAAGATACGTACTAATGATCATTTATAAACCCAGCTAGAATCACTGCAATATGTACCGGACCCTGGCCTATAGGGAACGTGACGATCTTAATGATCTTTCCGAATAAAAATCATCCAAGAATTGGATAACGTAGCAAAATTTTCTTGTAACTCCCATTTATACATACATATCATTCATTTCTTCTTGTATCAAATAGTTTTAAGAAATTATAAAAATAAAAACTTTACAAAATGTTTTTCTTTATTACCAACAGAATCAATCTAGCTCATCAGCGTTGATCAATCTTCTACCAATTTTGCTTTTAATTGGTCTTAGCATGATGTCATCATTTTTCATATCTGATCCGATTTATAGTCTCCAGCAATCACAGTAAGACTTTTTTTTTTTCGTATAAAAATTATTTACTTATTAAGCAAAAACAATTATTTGTATTTTAATCTATAGCAAATATTCTGTAAAACGTGAAACAAATGCCTTAAAAATTGCTTACTATGTAAAAGACAACTTCTATTCAGAATATCAAGGTTCTGTTGGACGACTAGAAGCATCAGTTGAAGAAGAATTTTTAAATCATTTAAAACATTTATGTAGTAGAGAAAGAAATTATCGTAAGTTTAACAACAAAAAAATGATATACAATTTATATTTAAATTTTCTATCTTAATTTTAGGAGACGGAATTTTATCGAAAGCAAGAGCATTTGGTGATCGTGACTTATTTAGAAAAGCTCAAAGCATTAATACACCATCATGTGAAAATTTACAAAAATATCTAAATGCGTAGCTTGATTAAAAAAATTAAAATAAAAACATTCGAGGGTTTTTGGAAATGTTTTGAATAAAACATAAAATATATATAATAACAAAGAAAAAACTTAAATCTTAGAAAAATTATAGTAAAATGAAACAAAATAAGAAACAACAACAACTAAAAAAGAAGTTATATATTTTTAATCCTTATAATCGCATATCTTGACGTGTCTTTTATTCAAAATGTTAAATTGTAAAAGGATTGATCATAAAGTTGAGCCAAATTAAATCAATTGTTCAATTAGAAAGAAACCGTTACAGAAGTAATCTATACAATTGCTTTTGCTTTGGTTTATAAGACAACAAGCTACGGAAGACATTTAACTACCTTGGTCTCATTTCAACACTGAAATTCAGTCCTATTTTAAGTTCTATGGCTATGAAAAAAGTCATAATATTCTCAACAAAAACTGTCACCAAATCCGTTGAGAATTCGAAATTGTATAAAACTATTTGCTACGAAATTGTTGGTGATAATTTTGTTTCAGGTTTCGTAAGAGTTTCCAATTGTGAAGAATTCGTGATAGTACTAAAATAAGTCGTTACCTGAAAACCTACTGAAGTGAGTTAAAAAATTAAAGCGTCTTTCGCTTCCTTCACTTGTATGTACTCCGGCGAAGTGTAGAAAAACGTTTCCTACAAATTTGAAAAAAAAGAACTTCAACTATTTTAAAGAAGAAAAATTAATCTACATACATTTCATCTTAAACCTTAGCTTCTTGGTGAAACCGAGTTCTTAAAACAACCGGCAATATACTGTAACTGAATTTCTCCAAAAACAGACCTGTTAATGCCCAGTTTCCGCTCAACTTTATGACCAACCCTTTTCCTCTTATGTTTGCTTGCTATAATTCTATTTTTTCCGTTTAAAGGCACTGCGCTATTTATTTTTTTCGGGGGGATTGCAAAGTTTAAGTATTATTATTATTTGTTGTTTGTTTTGGTACTTTTTTTTTCATTAATTACATCTTTTTGAAAATCCGATTAAAAAGAAAACAATGTTCAATGTAAGAAAAAAGACTTTTAAAGAATGTTGAAATATTCTTCGATGAAGCCAATTGGAATAAATTAAAACTTTAAATAAAATGGTAAATTGTTCAAGAATAAAAACTGATTTTTATTTTTCTCTTATCTTTTATCTTTCTCTAATCTTTTATTAGTGGCTAAATTGACGAATAACCGAAATTCTTCAACCTATTGTATTTGTGGTGTAACTATTCATAATGAATTTCCCAAGTGAGATGTGAAGAACAAAGAATGAACCCTCTGTGCGTTCATCGCCATACTCGCCTATAAATTGCAATCTTTTTTCGTACTCGTACTGTGGCTAGAGTAATAAAAGATCTAAATATACATATAAATCTGCAGGTCCGGATGATATCCCCTCTAATATTCTGAAGGGATATCCTTCCACGCTAGGAATAAGGCTTTTTAATGACTGACAGGACAGTTTTCGTAGCAATAGGTACACTGGTCTCATTGTTCATCAAATTGAACAGTAGAACAAATTAATGCATCGTTTCGGAGTAATTAAGCTTATTACACTTGCTATTTCCAAAGCATTTGGTAGGGTTCGGCATCACATTCAAGAAAGTCTCGAAATTGGGTTGGGTTAAAAACTAAGTTTTGGACCGTTCAATACAAGTTTTTTTGAACGAATTTAAGCCTGAATGAAGCTCACAATAATTAATGCTGGTATGCCCAAAGGCTCCCTTTGGCCCCGATCCTCTATCTCCTTTTTATAAATGTTCTCCTGTCTGCAATTTCGAATGATTGAATAGTTAATTTTTTTTAGACTCACATACCTCCTCTTAAATGTGGAATTGGAGTGACAAAATATGGTCAGGTAATTAAATTTCAGCCTTAACAGCATTGTACAGTACAATGCTTCGAAAACTTATAGTTGTTTTATTTTGTTGAAGCAAGATGTACCCCCTTTGCTATTATGTGTGGCACCTACATACATCAATTATACTGAACATCGGGATATTTTTGGAATAGGTATCATCAACCACCTTTTGTGGAATGATAACATTATGCGATGTAATCAAAAACAAATGGAGATGTTTGGTTTTTCTGAGACGATGGAGTTTTAGAAATTGGTCTCTTCTTCTGATATGTCTACCATATTCAAAACCTATGTAAATCTATAAGCTTGCATATAACTCCCATCCTTGGGCTGATGTTTCAATAACTTAATAAAACCTCGTAAAGTTTTTTGACTCTCCCTTTTTTAACATTATTTTAACGGACTATGCTCTGGTGAAAGTAAACTTTAAAGAACGGGTTAAGAAGGCCTGCATTTCCTTTTACGCCTGTAGAAAAACTTTCGGGGCCTACAAAGCCGTTGTACGTCATATTTTGTTTTATGGATCGATTGTGTGATGGCCTGCTCTTTACAAGAAATACAACATTCAGAAACTTTGGAAGGATGAAAGAATAGCTTGTATCGGCACTACAGGGGTCCTTCGATCCTGCCCAACAGATGCCTTAAATTTTATTCTGCACCCCCTACCAGTAGACCTACACATTAAATATTTAGTATCTTGAAGAATCAAACTGTTGGTTTTCCAGACCCTATGATTATGGCAACACTAACGAACTGATACCAGCGGATATTTTTTGCGACAGACACCGACTACTGCACCGCCTGCCTTGAACCCCAGTAAAGATTTTAAACATATCTTTCCTATCAGAAATAATTTATAGGATGGTATAGTTACGAAAGACTGCGATAATACTATCTTAACTGACGGGTCAAAGATGGAGTGTGGAGTTAAATGTCTCTACGTCTTTTCGTTTATCTGATTGTGCCTGTATTTCAAGCGGAATTACTAGCAATCAGAGAAGCATGCAAAATACTCAAATAAGTTGGCCTGGCAAGGATCAGTTCTTCATAGCTCACTTGCGGAAAGGGTAAATATTCCTCTTGGAACTATGCGAAGACCAAAATGAAAGGCAAACTATTATTCACTTTCTCTGTAAATGTCCTGCCCTGGCATACGCTTCAGAAGGGTATTCCTTAAAGATCTTAATGAAATTTCCGAGATGAAAGTCAAAGACCCTGATTTCCTTTCTGAACGCGACGAAATGGATCTAGTATCGCTAATTTAGTCAATATAAATCCCTCATATTATCTTTTTTTTTTATTTTTCAATACATAGGTCCAACGAGTTTATGGTACCAAAACGGTGCTTTCCAGCGTTAATTGAGTCGCACAGAAAGGGCTGCTATCTCTACGTACCTATTTACTTGCTTTAGTGAAAAAACCAGCTGGTTTCCTGCCCTTCAACAGTTAAACCGTAATACTCGCACTTCTAGAAATGCTTATACATAGATTTACCCTTGAATCCAACTTCGGTCGTACTATGGCGTACATACATACATATATTTTTCCTTAGCCGCACTATGCGAATGCTTTAACATCTTCTGTTTTCCATCTCATTGCAGTATTCGAGAATTCTAAACCGATTTACACACCGACACCTCTTTTTCAAAACCTAACTTTGGCATATTTAAGGTATATAAAACCTTTTGAGTGTGCGCTCATTATACAAACAACAAATCTGCAAAATTATTGCTGCCTTTTTGCATTCAATTTATTCTTCAAACCGTCCTTCAAAACTTAAATTCCACCATATCCAGCGTCTGGTTTAATAGACGCAAAAATATTACATTTTTCAGAAGTAATTGTAGCGCTGCTGAATTAAGATTCCTCACATTTTATAGTTAAAATGCGCATCTTCAAGCAAGTCCGTTGACCAAAATTATGTTTCTTTGTTAGGTGCATAAGTTTCTAGAGAGCTGAAAATTGTCTTACATAAGTCAAGTATGTAATTCAGGACCAAAACAGGAAAATGTCAGCCTTACCTAAATTATTTGAAAACATAATCTATGATAAACTATTTACATAAATGTTATTTAACTCTTTAAGTTCGTATAGTTAATTTAAAATTGAAGATTAAGCTTCAGAATAAATAACAGTAACATTTGGAGTCCCTAAATGGATCCATTTGATAATTATATTGTTTCGTCAAACTCATCAATCTCTCATTGCATCCAAGAAGTTTTTATGCTGTAAGCGCACAAGAGAGGTGTTCAAGAGAAGCAAATGTCTCGGTAAGAGAACGATCTCCTATAACTACTCAAGATCTCTCTTTTCAATTCTATCCAAAAGACTCAAGTGCGTTATTGGGGCTGTTCAGTCTTCTCAACGCAAGTACTACTAATGCAGGGATAGTGGCATTGGGGGAGAGTTACGCTTTTGAGACAGTAGTCAGCATTGAGTTTTCGAAGCATTAAATTCTTAGTCTTTAAGGGAAACCGTTCTTTGTTTGATGAATAAATAAATAAATATTGTATTTTAGTACAGTTTATTTAAAAAAAGAATATGATAACAAATACAAAACAGGATGCAAAAGTATGAACATAGTTTGAAAGAAGAAGTTTAGAGCCTAAATTTACATAAGTTTAAATACCCGTCGTATGTATGTACATTAAAAATCGTCCTCGTCATCATCTTCAATAACTGCAATCCGTCGGCGTTTAGGCTCTTCGCCCAATTTTGTCTTTCCCGATGGCAATTCTTTTCTTTTAATGATAAGCAAGTCATCATCATCATCATCATTGTGGTCGTTGACATTTAGAGTTGAAGGAGTCTGGTCATCATCGTCAATTGATCGAGGACGTTTTTTTCCTTGATTTGTGGTTTCGGTGGTTTTATCTCTTGGAACTTCATCTTCTGAATCTGAATCGATTCTATTGGGACGAACCTGGGTACGATTTGCGGGATTTTCAATAACAGTCCTATTAGTCTCATTATCCGACTCCGAATCACTAGATCCAAGTTCGGCAAGACGTTTGCGATAGTTTTCAGAATTAAAATCATCTTCATCTTCTACTTCTGTATTTTCATTGTTTTTGACCATATCAAAGAGATTCATAGCCTTCTTACCGTTTTTCGAGGGTTTTTCAGAAGATTTTGACGTTTTCTTGGGTGTTGGGGGAGCGCGTTGTTTATCTTCATCGTCACTTTTGTTGTACATTAAATTGTTCATCTGTTCGCGACGCTTGGACATGAATGTGTCAAGGTAATCCTCTTCACTTTCTTCGCCCGATGAAGCCTCATCATTATTTTCTTGTTGATTTTCGTCTTCTTCGTCACCGTCTTCGTCTTCCTCATCGCCCAAGTTCAATTCATTTTCTTCGATTTCTTCACCTCCCAAGATTCGTTCACGCAGCTTCAAATCGCTGGAATTCAAATAGACCGGTATGCGCCAGTAGTTCTCCATTGCTGCGATTGGTGGCTGTGCACCTAAGGACAGTAGTAGTTTCTTGAATTCCTCATCCTCCATGGCTTCTTTTTGAACTTCTAACAGTGGCAACAGGGGAACACCATCGTCCTCCTCTGAGGGAGTTTCACTATCTTCCGCTGCATCTGCGAACGATTCCTTCAACCATTCCAGAGCGTCAGCGAACTTATCGTCGATGTTCTTCATCAACGACTGAATCGTTCCCACATCCAGAGGAGTCCTTACAATTGTACGTTTTTGTTGCTTCTGTTGGCTCTTCTTTGATTTCTCAGATGATTTTGATTTGGACCTCTGCTCGCCGCCATCCTCTGCGGCATCTTTTTTGGATCTTTTTCTAACCGGCTTCGCAGGAAGTATTTCGGATTTATCGGCAATCAAATGCAGCTGCAGCATCCGCTTGATGATGTGATTCTTTGAGCGTCGTTCCCCAAACGCATCCATGATCTTCTGAAGGCAATCATCATCGAGACGATGTTCATCATAGAGCGACTTTAATTCATCGTCCTCTTCATGTTGCCAAAGATCCTTCTTGGCCATTGCTGCCGTTGATTTTTTGGTTGGGGCCCTAAATTGCAATCCAAGTTCTCGCATTTTCTTGAGAACTCCCCGTCGGGTTCGAGTTTTGTCGATGAGATTCTCCAGAATCCAATCAATCACATCCTGATCAGTCTGAGGATTATTCTGGTTCTCTTCGAAAAGGAAACGCAATTCATTCTCTTGTTCCTCTGTCCAAGTTCCTTTGGTGCCAGATTCGTAGACATCACAGTAACCCGTCTCCAGTTCATTGGCATCGCGAATGGTTTTGTAGAAGAACAACTCGGCGTATATTTTTGGATTTTTGGGAGCGGTTTCGACAAATTTGCGAACAACATAGACTCCAAGTCGGCGAAGCTCCTCCCAATGGGGATCTCTAGGGGCATCGAATACCTGTTGAAAGATCCTAAAGAGGAATGCCTGGTAGAGCATGGCCGGACAGGAGCATGCGTATGCGATGCGATGGAAGATGGTTACAATGCTCTTCAAGGACCTGGCTGGAATTTTTTCCCAGTCGGCCAACACGATGCTGCAGGCACGAACGATTTTCGGATGCAGGAGTCTCTTTTGGAAGTCATCGAATTTGAAAGTTTTCTCAACAACTCCAGCGCCACCCTCTTCATCATCATCCTCCTCGTCATCAGGTTCATTTTCGTCTTCATTTATCTCAGATGTTGTCTGCTCATCTGAGCCAATGTTGTAGAGAAAGATTTCGCGCAGGAGCAGCAATTCGTCTTCTGGGGCAGCTGTCAGTGCTCCAAAGCAGTCGTTCTCTGGCCAAACCTCTCTGGCCGCCCGCATCAATCCGATAGCACTCTCCAATTTCTCCTCTCTCAAGAATTTATGAATCCTTATCATACAGTCGTCCCTTTGGTCATCTATGTTTTTGTCCGATGCCGCATCGAAAGGGATTGGTTGTTCCTCCTCGGGAATATTAAGTTCATTGGAAAGGATCTCAGTTACTTGGGAGGCTATTTCCACCCATTTATTTTCCAATTCTTCTTCAGTTTGTTGAGGATTTTTTGTTACTGCGGTTTTCTGTCTCCCGGCTGAGGATTTCTTCTTTCGACGCTTGTCCTGGACAACCACAGAGTCCTTGCAGAATTTCTCCATCATCTTTAGGAACATGTTAGCCGATTCGATGACGTCTCGGAGGTAGGTCTTTGTACTATGCGCCTCATTGTAGTTCATTAATAAATGCAATATGGTTTCGCGATATTCCAAAACATAGCAGACGTTGTTCAGGAGCATGTCGAAGAGAGCTCTAGCCTTAACATCCTGCAACTTCTGCAAGGCGAGCAAACTGAAAATTAACTCTCGGAATGTCTGCAGCGCGACGTGTAATCTTTTCGCCCAGAGTCTGGCCTGCTTTTTGTCTGTTGTCATCATATCCATGTCGTGTTGCATTCGAGTGAGGACCCAATGGAAGCACTGCACACTCAACGACTCACTTACCAAGTGCATTTGCATTCCACTCAGGCGATTGAATTCCATAAAGAACTTCACTGCCCACAGCAAATAGGAGTCATCGTGACTTGTGGATCCCGTGTTTCGTTCTAGAACTCGCCGAACCTGTCGGACGAGATTGTTGTAAGCTGAACGTAGTACTTCGATGCAAAACTCACGCAGACACAAGCGGACAGAGAATGCACTCCGACGGACAGTCTGACCTTCCTCCTTAATTATGCGGTGAGACTTCTTTTGGCGCTCCTTCTCGCGATCGAAGTCAATGGCAACAGCACGTTCCAGAGACTGATGGCATATAGTGTCCTTATCAGACACCGATCGGAAGTTTTGGATCACATATGTGCCTCCGAAACGTGAATGCCGACCGGCCGGCGGCCTTGCTACCAACTTCTGCTTTTCTCGACGCCTTGCAGCTATGAGCTCTTGCTCATCACGCTGTTTTTCGCTGGCACTGCGTTGCAATGACGCATCGGCCAGAGATTCTGCTGTCTGTTCACGAAAGAGCAAACAGAGGATCTCGAGACCATGGAGGTGGTACTGGTTCTCGTCGGGCGAGCTGACGACGTAGAGGACCAAGTCTAGGATTCCAGATTGATGGAGCGCCCATATAACTTGGTCATGCAGACTGGCATCGTTGTCAGCCCGACATTCGGCCTCTGGATTAGCGGGAATTTGCAAAACATTTCGAATCAGAACCAGAACTCGCTCGATAAGAAGTCCTTGTTCCTCGCTCCTCAAAGCCCAATCGATTTCGAGAGACTTTTGTGTCTTTAGAGCGAGGGCAGCCCACGTTTTGTTCGATGTAAATGCAGACTTATAGCCCTGTAGGATGTCTATCAGCTCCATGAATACCTTCCTTCCATGACCATCTTTTGGAGCACCGTCTCGATACAGGAGCAGTGTTGGATTCGTTAGAATCACCAACAATCGAATGAGAACATCTGCGAACTCATCATCCTCAATGTAATCTGGTAGCATGGGCACCAAATCAGTTTGCAGCACCTTAGCTCGTCCCAAATGTCGACGATATTCATGATTGTCCAAATCTCGACGGAGGATCCATATTAAGTGCTTCAGTCCCTGAAGGGCATCGGGTTCGGCCAGATATTTATTGCCATCACTGTAACCCAAAGCGGCGCAAGTTGCATCGATGTCAGCAAGTAAAATCGACATTATTTATTTTAGCTGTTAATAAACAAAATAATAAAAACGAATTAGAAATAAATTTTGCAAAATACAAAAAGGGCGCGAATAAAAATTCAAATACAAAAAAGAAACAAACAAAAAACATATGACAGATGAGACACTGTTTGGTAATTTGAAATGTTTGCAAAATAGAATTTCACGTCACAAAACAGACATGCATAAATTGAATGTTCGAGAATTGAACTAACAAAATTTAAAGTGCCGTACACATGAATTTAAATTTGTTTTTAAAACTATTTGGACGAATTTTGTAGCAAACTCGATAGAAAATACTTCACTTTTTTGGTTGATGTTTTAAAAGATCAATAAAGTCAGTCAGGTTACTATATAAATATTCTTTGAATTTACATTTTCTTACCTCCGCCAGTTTGTTCTTTTTCTAACTATTTTTAACAGTTATTGTTTTTCCTAAATATAAAGATTGTTACGAGATGTAACAATATTACGTCACCTCATCAATATTGATTGCTAAGTTAAAGTGTCAAATAGTTACGATTTCTAACAATTCATAACTCAGCTCGGGAGCTCCTAAGCACATTGTTCAAGTGTCAAAAAGATACGATTTAAAAAAAAAACTGGTAAGTATTTGTTTTTTTTTTTTGTTTTGGTTTGGGAGAAAACAATAGGCGTGTACCATCGCGCTCAGTTGATGGTACACGCCTATTGTTTCGCTCAATGTCAGATTGACGGAGGCAGAATCGTTTTGTGGGACAAGAATCTCCGTACAAACATAAGCTGTCAAAAACATATGTTGTCAATTGTTGTTTTTGATGTGAATTTATTATTTTTTCTATTGATAATTCTTTGTTACTTTTGGAAAAAAACTATTTAAATGGATAACAAACAACAACAAGTTTTGCGTCAAATTTTAAGTAGTTCATCAGATAAAATAGGAAATAAAAAAAGGAATGAGGAGCATGAAAAGAATAATTTAAATTACGCGCCACACCAGACAAATGACAACTGAACAGCTGTTTTGGGTGAGCAAGCAAATTGAGAAATGAATCCATGAGTTTTTTGTCTCAGAGATCTCCGCAAAAAATCTCAGTGCTCAGCTGAGATTTTTTGTCTCACTTAAAAAAATAGTTGAGCGCTCGGAGCGCTCAGTTGATGGTACACGCCTAATGACTCAGGAAACGTTTTATTATTCATCCCATCAATTTTGCACTCAATTCTGAAGTGAAAAAATTCCAACAATTCGTAACCATGAAACTTGAACAATTTTTGTTGTCATAACAGCAATAGCTAACAATTGTTTAAAAAGAACAAATCATTGTGGGCGATAAATGGGCAGGTCTTCCGAATTTCTGGGACTTCAATTGCGGTCAACTGTATTCTTTGAACGTACATTTCGACCAAGGCAACTGGTCAGTTTTTCAAGTGTCATACATTTCAAACTCAGAAGTTTACTTCACTAACCTCTACCTACAGTTAATAGTACAAAAACTACCAAAAACATTATTATTTTTAAATACTCCTCAAGCAAGCTACAAGTCCATTACGATTTGTATTTTGTGTTGTAAAGAAATATCACTTATGAATGAAGTTGCCTTAATTGGAAGCCAACTTCCTGATGGCTGACCAATTAGATACTTTCAAGTCCCTTATGTCGTCAACGAAAAGTTTAAGAGTTTCTTTTCATGACATAAAATACCCTTGGAAAATACTGGTCGAAACGATTTTCTTAAAAATAAAATAGGTGGCGCAACAGTCCGTAGAGAACCAGTGCCTATGGTGAATGGTTTTCTAGCTGGCAATAAAATTGCACTTTTCCAATGGATTTTGATTGTCTTAATTCAAATCCGACTTCAAAGTTAACAAATCACGTCAGGTTTTTGAGATTTAGATTTTGAAATACGATATGTTTTTGTAACGAATCTGTTGTCTTAATAACTCTATTACATTAGTTCATGAAATATATTAAAAAATGTAAAAATATTGTTGAAAACGGGTATTTTTAAACTTGAGAAAATAGTTAAAATTAAAGTTTGAATTGGAAATCAGGACTAGCTTAAAGACGTAAAATTCAAAACTTGCTCAAAACTTCAGATATAGTGTCAAATAAAGACTTATAACTATAACAATGAGAATTTCCAGAAATTAAGTAAGATACTAAAATAATTTCAATTGTACCTACATAGAAATGAAATACATATTTGTACCTACTTTGCAATTTTATTCTTAAAAGTTATTTTGAGTTTTGCTTAGCCTTAAAAACACCATTTTTGATTGTTTTTAGAATTTTTAACGGGGCATATTTTAAGAACCTGGTGTGATGAATTTAGAGGTAAGATTCGAATTTAGGACATCTTAATCGTAAAGTTTTATTTTTTTTTTATGTTTCTTAATGACCGACAGTACGGCTTTCGCAGCAATATGGTAATCTTGTGGTTCATCTCACCGAACAGTGGAGCAAATCTTTACATCGTTTTGGAGAAAGTAAAATTATTGCACTTGATATTTTAAAAGCATTCAAAAGGGTTTGGCATCAAGCTCTCTTTTAAAAATTGCTTGCTTTTAGTTTTCATGAATCCCTCCTTCAATGGATTAGTAATTACCTTTCGGATCGTTCAATACAAATAGTATTGGATGGATTCAAGTCTGAAAACCACAAATTAAATGCTGGTGTACCCCAGGGCTCTGTTTTATTGCCAACACTCTTTTTCATTTTTATTAATGACCTCCTGTCTGCAACTAATAATCCAATACATTGTTTTGCGGACGGTTGTGCTCTTAGTTTTTATATTCGTTTTCAGACTCAAATCCCGCTTCTTCGGAAGTGGAACTGCAACGGCAAAATATGACAAACTCATTAAATTCCGACTTAAACAGAATTGTACAATGAGGAATAAAAAACCGCGTGGAATTTAATGCTTAAAAAACCCAATGCTGTCTTGTACTTGTATCGTTAAATCGAGATATACTCCCCTTGCCGTTATCCATGGATGTGTGTCACTAATCACCTCTTGTGGAACGAGCGCATACGCGATGGTGCCAAAAATGCCACAAGATGTTTGGGTTTCCTAAGGCGATGCAAGACATTTTTCTCCCCTTCTGTTCTGGCTGTTATTTACAAGACTTAATAGGTACACACGTCCAAATCTTGAGTATAACTCCCATCTCTGGGCTGTGGCTGGTGCAATTTACTTAAACCTCTTGGACAGTATTCAACGTAAAGCATTTACTTTGATTGGTGATAATTTCATCGTTAGTTTCTTTACTTCGCTTGAATCATCGTAAAATTTCTTGTCTCACCCTTTTTTACCGTTAATTTAAGAGTTTAGCCAGCTGCATTCCTCAACCGTAATACTCGTGCTTCTAGGAATACTCATCAGTATACCCTAAAGCCCAACGAAATTTTGTCTATCAGTATAATTTGTCAATTACTGTACCCATGCAAAAAATAACCTTTACGTAATCGTACAGGCAACCCTAAGATCTCTAGTATGATCCGTAGAGGCTCCATTCATGGGGCATGCTTTCTTCCGACCATATTTTACAGATAAGTTGGTGCATCCTGAAGTTGGTGCAACTGAAGAGCTCGGTATTCAAGCTATTTGCTCTAAAGGCTCTGTTAGACTTCAGCTTAGTTTTAGAAATCTTTACTTCGTCTAAGTCGGGATTGTTGAATGGATCATCCTGCCTGACATTGGAATTCGGTTCGTCGTTGCCCTTATACGTCTGCAGTAGTGGTCCTTTCATATTCTCAGCATTGACTCGGTTCCACTATGATGTTTACACTTTCAACTTTGCAGCCTTCTTCGGTTCGAGGTTTATGAACTTGTGATTTTCATTTCCCCGGAGCAAAAAACTTTCGAACTTCATTAATTGGATTGCCATTTAATTTAGGAAATTGTAAAAGAATATAGCCTGATTTCCGTTATATACACAAAAATGCCAAGTCTAATAACATGCGATCCGAGTTGAATTTGTATCCATTATTTGGCCAAAATAAAGATTACTTTATTTGACTTGGATTTATCACGCAAAGAGTGGGACTATGTTGTTTTTAAAGCACAGATAATAGGTATTTGAAAAATTATGCCTTCCATTTCTAATTCATACAGAAAATGCTTCCAATTTGTTTTTAAAAAAAGTGCAGGGATTCACTTTATTACGTTTCCGTTGTTTTTTTTTCTCTATTTAACAAAAACAATACATTTTAAGTTACAATTTGTGTTTTAATTATTATGTTTTTTGTTTTTCATTTTAAATTTGCCTTAAATATTTCGGAATTATACTTGAACATTAAATGACAAACGAAACCAAAAAAAGAACCTTACTAACTATCAAAATTCAGTTGCATATTGTTACTATTCAAAAATTCAATGAAAAGTATATTAAATTTAATTATTTGTTTTCTTAAATAATTCGTGAATAGTAATTTCGGGACCATTGTGCTCACAGAAAAAGAGCAAAAATAAATTATTAATTATGACTTAATTAGTCAAAACTCTTTGCTTCCTGTAAGTTAAAATTAGTTATGGTTATTGTGTCTCTTCAAGCAGAAAAGAAGAGATACAAATTACACCCGATCGATCTATTCATCGTGCGAAAGTTTTTCTCATTTTTAAAGTAGAAAATTATGTTTAATAAGGATGGAACAAAATGCAGTTATAGCGTTTGTAACTAAATTTAATTAGAAGTAAAATTTTTTGCTTTTAATTTAAGGAGCTTCTCTTTATGTTTTGTTTTTGTGATAGTTTGTCGTCTCTCACTCTTTTATTAGAAAAACAAAAATCTCTCTACTTTCTTGTTCGCTTGCCTTTGACAACGACTGGTCTGTTCTTGATATAACCTTTCCTCCTCTTGGAATTCTGCAATGTACAATGTTATTATAGTGGGTTTGAATTTATATGTGTAAATAAAAGAAATAAACACTTCATTACCTTTCGGGAAACGTAGTTGCCTGAGGAAACAGCTCTATCTGTAGTTTTGATCGCCGGGCGATTAAACTCATGTGGTTTCTTCACCCGATAAATGCGCACTAACCAATGCTCGGACGTGTATGCTTCCTCTAGATAAGTGAGATCAAAATCTTTATTGCCAATCACCGCATTTCGAGTTCTATCATAACCAGCTGGGCCTCTGTAAAAAACAGCGCAAATAAAACAAAATAAATATCACATCCAAAGATGCCAAATTGAATGTATTACAAACCTATAATCCAATTTCAATTCTCCAAATCTGTAGTAGCTCAATTTGTACATTAGACAGTTAAGAAGGGCTGGGGCACCTTCGGCATCAACACGGAACTCTCCACGATCGGTAAAGTAGTCACTTTCTCTGATATCCTTGGGATGTTCACCTTCAGCAATACGAACCATCCATAAGAATTTGTTAATATCATCTCCAGAATAACCAATTACACCACCAAATATGACTAGAACATAGTCAACATCGAGTGAGGTCATAATTTCGTAAGATTTTTCTTCAGTTGATGACATTGCTTTGCCAACTAAAGCTATGTGGCTATTATTCCAAGTATTATTGTCCACAAGTGTTGTTCGATTTGCCATTCCCGCTATCTGATAACCATAATCCCACCAGGACATGATGCGAGCATCGTCAGCGGTGTTTTGGGAGAGCCAGTAGTAAGCCTCACGGAAATCATCGAGAATGTTGCGAGATCTATGTATTTTAAATAGAGTACATGTTTTAGGTGTGGCTAAGGTTTAGGCTTAAAAAAAGAGATTGAATAAAGAAGTTTTGAATAATAACGTGGATAGAGCGGAATAGAATAGATGTACACACTCATCAAAAGGTTATGAGGAACCTTATAGTGACTTAAGACAGTGCAAGCAATTAGGAGAGACGGATAACATTAGAAAGAAGCTACCGATGCACATTGGTTTTGAATGTCAGAAATTGGAGTCAAGGGTAAGTTAGTGAGTATTACTAGGAGTACGGGTAATACGGTTGAATTGTTTGAGGGGAGTGTGGAAAGGGCTATTTCAATAGAGAATTGTTTATATAAATAGCAGTCAAATTATTAAAGGTATGAAACATTGTGGCGGTATTAGGGAGTTGCAAATGTCAGACAACAATGTTAGACAACGTTCAAATATCCTTTTAAGAGCTCTATTTTGAATAATGTCCAAGTTATTGGGGCACCTGTTAGGTAACAGCTTTTTTTTTTTAAATATAATAATCTTTAATATGGCCATCACGAGCAGTTTGTAGCGGTTGATTCGTTGGACCCAATTTTTGATGAGTCAGTTTGTTGGAATGAACAAGTGATTAAACGTAGACCTAAAAGAAGAGTCTACAGGCGTTTCTTCAGATAACACGTTTATCAAACTTACTTTTCAATACATCGATTGTAAGGCATGGTGTGTGGCTTGTGGCACTATCCTGTTGAAACCACATGTCGTTTATGTGCATATTTTATAATTCGCACCAAAAATGAACGCTTACCATTCACAGCAATGTGAAGATCGTTATCGTCGAAGAAAAACAATATGGCCAAATACACCTAACCAATTGATCAAAAAATAAGGGTCGATACTTAAAAAAAAACCTCTTAAGCTGGGATCACGACTCCGAATTTTGGTATTTTTTTTATTTGTAAACGTCTATCGTTGGTAGTGTTTAACCATGATACAAATGTTGAGTTCACTTAATAAATTGACAATAAAAGTTCGATATTTAGTAAAAGGGTGTGTTCACAAAATAAATTCGAAGTTGTCATGTCCCAATTGGAAAACCCGATACCATCCATGGAAAGTAGACAGCATTGAGTCTTTGAAGCATTAAATTCTACACGGTTTATGATTCCTCATGGAACAGTGCTGTCAAAGTCAGAGTTCAATGAGTTTATCGTTTGTTAACCATATCCGAAGGACAAATCATTGAGTGGGTTAAAACTTTCAGGCAAAGGATCATTTTACAAAAAATAAGGAAAAGTGTTGGAGACAACACGCAGCGTTAGGATACACCAGTTTTATTTTGCGGATGTCAGGTTTAAACCAGTCTATTAATACTTGTATTAAATGGTCCAAAAAGTACGAGGAATCTTCTATGCTATTGCTACGAAAACGGTGATGCCGTTCATTAAGATGCTTTCGTTGTTAAAAATATTTCTTGAGCTAAAAACTTATCAACGTTTCTATGACCTTGGAAACACCGATTAGGTTTAGTGAGTGATACTATAAGTACAATTTGAGTACGACGTACTTCTCGAAAATATTTTTTATTTTTCTGATAAGGGTTATGGGACAGAAACTTAATTTTAACCATTTTGAATACCTTTATGATCATTCCGATGGTCTAAGCAATGTATTAATTCATAATACTTACTTACTTACTTAAGGTGGCGCTACAGTTCTGTGTGAACTAGGGCCTCACCCAACAAACTCCTCCATCTAGCTCGGTCCCTAGCTAGATGTCTCCAGTTTCGCGCTCCAAGTTGGGTGAGGTCACTTTCCACTTGTGCGCGCCATCTGATCCGCGGTCTTCCTCTACTGCGCTGTCCTGTGGGTGTGGATTCGAAGACTTTCCGGGCCGGAGCATTGGTTTCCATGCGCTCTACGACCCAAGGTGCTTTCATCCGCTTTTGTCATAGTCCATGCTTCTGCACCGTATAGCAGGACGGGGATAATAAGGGTCTTATATAGCGACACTTTGGTCCTTCGAGAGAGGTCTTTTCCACTCAATTGCTTTCTTAGTCCAAAGAAACAGCGGTTAGCAATAGTTATTCTTCGTTTGATCTCAGCGCTGGTGTTGTTTTCTGCGTTTACAGCGGAGCCTAGGTAGACGAAGTCCTTGACTACCTCAAAGTTACGTCTGTCGATGGTGACGTTTTGACCAAGACGTCGGTGTTGTAGGTCCTTTCTTGACGACAGCATTTACTTTGTTTTGCCCTCATTAACTGATTCTCTATAGTTGGTGCAGTTTAGAGGGTCTCCTTTTTTCAGGATCGGGCAAACAATATTGACGTTCCATTCATCGGACATGCTTTCTTCCTAGCTTGGCATTGAAATCGCCCAGGACAATTTTAATATCGTAGATAGGACACTGCTTATATGTTTTGTTTAAGAGCTCGAAGAACATGTCTTTGGTGTTGTCATCCTTCTCTTCTGTGGGGGCGTGCGCGCATATCAGGCTAATGTTGCCGAATTTAGCCTTGATGCGGATAGTCATGGGACGCTCGTTGATGCACCTATTGCTCAAGAATTCTTGCCTACGTCTGGCTCCAATGACAAAGCCGCATCCAAATAAGCGCTGTTGGTTTTCTCGGTAGCAGTCACCATAGTAAATGTCGCAGTTTTTCATCCTCTTTTTGCCCATCCCATCGTATTTCCTGGATGGCGGTGATGTTTGCCTCCGCTAATTCTTTGGCCGCACGTGGTCTGTTAAGGGACCTAACATTCCACGTGCATATCCGAAGTTCGTTGTCCTTAATTCGTTTGCGTACGTTGTCAACAGTAAATCCGTCCGTATCCGAGGCTTGTTGGTGCTTCGCAACTATTATTTTTTTACGTGGCCAGGAAGTCACCCCGACGGCACAACCCCCAACCTGGAGGGCCAGATCCTTAGTATAACTCTAAGGACGGGGAGCCGGATAAACCGCTCCTTATAGGCCTGAGCTCCGAATAAGTCGTAGAAGCCCTATAAGGTGTTCATTAAGTAGTTCAACCTTACTGGAACTGTAGACGCCACCGTTGATTCCATCTCGGGAATTCCTTCGCTGCCGTCTGGATAAGGAGAGGTGCCTTAGTGGAAACACCTCTCCCCCCTCTTTCGTTTATAATACTTACTTATATTCAAAAGTACAATGAATCCAAAGTTATCCAAGTCAGATGTTTTTTGGCCTTTACTTTGTCAAGAAATTTATTAAATCCTATAAGCCAAAGAATTAAATCTTGACAGTCCAATTAGGTTAGGTTAAGTTAAAGTTGCTGCGGATTCAGAATCCACGCACTTAGGCCAAAAGAAAAGGCCCATTGTGATACCACATGAATCTAGAGAATTACTTCTTACTAGTCGAACCATTTTGAGCTTTTTATAAAGCGAAGAAGATATTTGATATCCCTTTTAGTTAGTTCACTGGGATTATCAAAAGAGTAGTCTCCCAGATGAAGTTTGCGTCTTAGTGCAAGAGCAGGGAAAGTACAGAGAAGGTGAGAGATTGTTTCCTCTTCTTCCTCGTCCATACACCTACTGCAGATGTCATTTGGGGCTACACCAATTCGTATTGCGTGTGTGCCTATAAGACAGTGTCCCGTAAGGACACCTATTAGGGAGCTAATATGAAGTCTGCTTTGAGATAACAAGTCTTTAGAGCGCTTTAGGTCCAGTGAAGGCCATATGAGTTTTGTGGCTGCGAACGTTGGCAAATTGTGCCACCTAGAGTTTGTTATCGTAAAAGCTGTTTCTTTTAGCAGAAGTTTACATGTAGCTATCGGTATACCTATATTCTCCCTTTCAGGTGAAATAGGTATGACGGTTGCATTTTTAGCGAGTTCATCGGCTCTACAATTTCCTGTGATGTCTCTGTGGCCCGGTACCCAACAGAGGTGAATGTTAAATTGCTGCGCCATCTCCATAAGAGACGATCGACAATCGAGGGTCGTTTGAGATTTGGTTGAGACACCGTCAAGAGATTTAATAGCAGCCTGACTGTCAGAGAAGATGCGGATATCAGAAGTTGATATCACGTTTTCTCTTAGCCAGGAGAGAACCTCTTTGATCGCTAAAATTTCAGCTTGGAAGACGCTACAATGATTAGAGAGGCGGAATGAGATGCTTAGATTAAGCTTTTCTGAGTACACACCACCATCAACTCCCTCATTGGTCTTGTATCCATCTGTATAAAAATGAATGCTTTTGTTATCCAGGAGTTTTTTGTCTTCCCATTCATATCTGGATGGAATGGATATCTGGATGTTTTTTTCCAAATTGGGTCCAATTAACAGACATGCCATAATTCTGTCTGTACTGTACTGTACTGAGGACAACAAAAGAAATTCGACTGTACAACTTTTTTGGTTCACTGTATGTATTTCAGAATTGTATAAATTTAAGAACAGAGCACTAATTATTTAATATCAAAGCGTCGTGATATTTCTTTCAAATTAAAGGTTTGCCATTAAGACACGAAGAAGGGATCATCCATCATCGTTGCTCCACACTTTTTGTGACAGTTGTATTATATGAATGTAAAATTAGTCTCATTCGATATTTTCTCGACAGTCACTGACTGTCATATGTATTTAGTATTTAAACCATCGTAAAAGAAATCATCACGCAGTGATGAAAGATTTCAATATTCGTTCATGTGTTTTCTTTTCTTAAGGATCACTAAATCTTGTTTCTTTCAGTGTCTTCTGAGCTTAGTTATTATCAATAAGGGACTAAACTCCAACTAAAACCATACAAAAATGTATGATATTTTTTAAAAACCCAGACCTGTTATAGCTCATAGTCATTCCAAAATGTAGAAAATATCCACACTTGAAAGGTTTTGTACACCTTTAAACAGTCACAGTGTGAGAATTGGGAAAAAAAGGAAGGTCCAGAGAGAAGGTGTCGGTGTACATTGTTTTTAAATTGACTTGTTTCTTGCCTCTGATACTAATAAATATGCGATCAGTGTATCATCGCCTTTAGGCACATCAGACCATTGTGTCATATCTGCAGAGAAACGCTTGGCTTTATGAGAAAGCCATCTGGGACGGTATCAACGACTTCTTCAGGAACTTAAACTGGTCACTATGCTTCCTCGATAGTGACGTGGATTCCAGCGCAGATATGGAAACAAACTTTATTCTTTGTGGAAGAAGAAATTTTATCCCGAATAGAGTAAAATCTATCAAAACCAAAGAAAACTCATGGTTTGATTCGAGCTGTAAAGCGGTTATAAGGATCAAAGATGTAAGTTTCCGCATTTACAAAGCCAACCCCACTGAGGAAAACCCAATAAGTTTAAACAAGCATGTTTAAACAACATTTTTGACGCATTACATTTTTGCATGACTAAAAATTACTGTACAAAATACTACAATGTCCCAAAGTTGGTAAAAATTTAATTTGTAAAAAATGTGCGCAACACTACGTCATCAACGGTTCCTACGCTCGGTTTTAATGAAACTCCTTTTGTAAAGCACGATGAGTGACATGACTCCGCTCCGAATCTTCTTTCGCATTCGTATAGTTACTAGAATACTCCAAAGACCTCCACATTCATGAATCCGCTGGCCCGGATAGTATCCCTGCTATTGCTCTGAAGAGGTTTTCTTCATCGTTGGCAAAACCACTGCGTAAGCTTTTCCATCTGTCCTTTTCTATAGATTTTTTTTCGAATGGATAGAAAACAGCATTTGTCCAGCCTGTCAACTATCGTCCAATTGTACTTACGTCTTTTCTTTCCAAGGTCAAGGAAACGATGATCAATTTTCAGCTTAAGAAATATCTTGAAGAACGAAAGCTTTTCAATAACCGGCATATGGCTTTCACAGCAAAATATTCACTGGTGATCTCATGGCTTCAGTTTTCAATCGTTTTGGAAAAAGTAAGATTATTGCACTTGATATTTCAAAGGCATTTGACAGAGTGAGTATGGCATCAAGCTCACTTATCGAAAATACATGCATTTGGTATTGATTAATTTCTTCTTTGTTATATTACAAATTACCTTTCGGACCGTTCAACTCAAGAAGGATTGGACGGGTTCAGATCTGATATCGACAAAATAAATGCTGGTGTGCCCAGGGCTCCGTTATATCTCCGACGCTCTTCATTAATTTTATAAATGATCTTTTGTCTGAAACTTCTAACCGACTAAATTGTTTCGCTGATGACAGTACCCTCAGCTTTTCATATTCGTTCTGCTGTCTACTGTCTAATCCATGGGTGCAACTTGTATCGAGGAGACTGAACAGCTTTCAGTTCTAGGAATGTGCATCACAAACCACTTGTTGTGGAGTGATTATATATTCGACATCGCTAAAAATGCTGCTAAGTGTTTAGATTTTCTTCGACGATGCAAGAAGATTTTAATCTGGCTATAATTTACAAAGCTTTTATTTGCCCAAAACTCGAGTATAATTCTCATATTTGGGATGCTATCCCAATTGATAAAAGAGCTCTAAAAATGATAGAAGATCGTTCACCTTTCATGTCTATCATTGTTTTATCGTTATTTTTATAAACAATGCTCTAAAGAAATAGCCAGTTGCATTCCTCCCCTAAAACAATGCAACCGCAATACCCGTACTTCTGTGAATGCTCATCAGCTTGCCGTTGAGCCCGACCCTTGAGTTGACACCGATCTGAGTACTAATTCTAGGACTAGTACTGGTCCTAACGTAAGGACTCTTTGAATAAATTGCCTGACGGTTAAGAGGAAGAATGCAAGTGGTTATTTCATTAGAGAATATACTGTTAAAATAACGGTAAAAAAGAGTTAAATCTGAAACTTGCCGGAAAGATTGTTATTTCTGGCAATAGCCACTTCCGTAGTCATGTAAAACAACAGAAAAAGCAGATTCTCTTTTCTGTTGTTTAACGTAAAAGATTTGATTTTGCTGGTTAGTTTTTTCAACTAATCTGTCGTATCGTATAACTTTTTATTCATGGGTTAGTTTTGGTATCAAATTGGCACACTTAAAAATTGTTAAGTGGGGCATTAAGCGAATCAGCTTGCAATCGATACTTCTACAAAACATCTTTTAACTTAACAAAGTTATTGAAAAATAATACAAAACAAAAATATAAGAGGTACAAAATAATAAATAACTTTTCATAACGAGAAGTATCTTTGCTATACGGAATGATAAAATGAAAAAAAATATATTGAATGGCAATAACCTGCAAAGAGCTTATTACGTTATGTGTTACACATGAAAATAGTTCACTTAAAGATAAGTTATCTGCAAAATATTTCTAATCTCTTAACAAAAAGCAAAAGACGGACTCACTGTTGAATGGGAGTCACATACATATATGTATCTCATTTTTATATGTAACTCCTATTTGAATTTTTATGAAGAGTTTCGAGTGGAGGGAAGTGGGTACTAAACAAATCTGCGATTGTCATGACTTCATTTAGTGGACCGATTATTTTGTAGAAAAAGCTTAGTTAAAAAAATTACTCACCCATCTTGACTGTTATGGAAAGCTAGCACGATAGATGGACTTGAATAGGCGTTGCTAGTTACCCAAGTACAATGAACAGCGAACATCATCAGAAGCATTAGAATGGCCAGAATTACAACGCTCTTAAGATTCGCCCCAATACCAGCAGCTCCTTCATGAGCAGAATCATGCTTTGGTCTGTGTTTCAACTTTCCAGCCTATACAAAATTTTAAAAACAGAAACTTTATTAAAAAAAACACAAGTTATAAGATCAAAAAAAGCTCCTACCTTATCATACATATTTTTCTTCTCGACTGAAGTGTCTTCGGTTTCATCTGTGGCCTTATTGGGTGAACTGTCTTCCTTGAGGAAAACCTCGAGTAGGCAGGAGAATGCAATACCCGCCAACATACATACAACTGGAGTTAGTGTGAGCATCAATCGGACCATTACTCCGGCAAAGTAGACAGCACTGATGGCATAGAGTACCACAAACACCCTCTCGTCGTTGATCTTCTTGATGCAGTACCACAGTCCAACGGGGAATGCACAAACCAAGATGTGCAAATCGAAGAAGAACGAGAACCACGTTGTAGGTTGATGCTCCGATACTGATGCAATAATTGGAATGTGAATCTTTGCGTAGCCAGTGTCCCAAAGCGAGTAGAATCTTCCACTCCATGGAGCCACAACACCCATCATGGTGAGAGCAACGACTGCAAGGAATACCACCGCAGCAGCTACCAGAGCGCCAACGATAAAGAGCCGCTTGAACTCAGTCTTGGACAGGATCGTCTGCAGGTGCTTGAGGACACCCACTGCCAGGAGGAGCACGAACACTCCCATTGCGGCCATGTGTTCGCTGGTTCGAATCGGTTGGAAGCCAACGAACGGAATCTGCATCGAGAACAAGAGTCCCAGAATGTAGAACGTGGTGTAACTGGTGAGCAGTCTTGGCGAGTATCTTCCCATTAGAAGCAACACGAACACGTGTAGGGGAATCAAGTTGATAATGAAAACGTAACCACCCCAAGCCGATACCATGTAGAAGTATGATAGAGCCGCCATCGATGACCAGAATACTGAGCCCGTTTTCACCGACTTCACCCACAGATAGTACGTGAATTGAAGGGCAAAAATTGCTATTCCCTCGTTATCGTAGGATCCCGCTACCGACCGACTGATATAACCGGGCACGATAGCAATGAAACTAGCAGCGAAAAGCCCAGCACCGGGAGACCAGAGCTCCTTGGTCAGCAAATAGGTGGAAATCGATGTAAGGCCACTGAACACTGGAGCCAGAAACACGCAGATATCCCTAATATGAACCGGGATATTCAATGCATGCAGAATATAATGAATACCTCCCGACGTTATCATCAATCCAGGATACACAGTGCCCCCGACAATCCGACCAAGTGGATACCAGGCGCGCTCATCGAACCAATTAAGAAACTTATAGTACCCATGTTCGACCATAAATGCGGTGGCGCGGTAATTGAACCACGGATCGAACTCATGGATGATGCTCTCGAAGCGAATCACAGCAAACAAACGAGACGCAAAGCCAGCCAACCAAGCTATTAGGAGTACTGCAAATGTGATAAGACTACTATAGCCAGCTGCTTTGCGATTGAGCAGCTTCGCTGGGCGATTCATTTTTTCTTGTGATAAATTTTTTCCAAATGCTAAATTTTGATTCAATCGAGGAAAGAAGGTAGTTTGTTAAATACTTGGGTTGCTGTTAGAGAACATTCGTTCGTCCTTTAGGGTGTTTTCTCCACACTTTTTGAGAATTTTTCTTGGGCAAGAAAAAATTTCAATTTGACTTTTTACAACACCACCGACCGAAAGAAGAATGACACGTCGCCCAACAAAAACACCGGCCGTGTCAGGCGTGCCAACCTGAGGGTGAAAAATATGAGATAAAAACAATGTGATGCCAAGTTTAACAAACTTAAATAACACGACGCATACATAATACGTGTTATCGTGCCCTTTAGGTTACCCTGAGGCTACATGAGCTAGTAATCGAGTACGTGATGCTAACAAACTTTTCAAAGATATCTTTCATATAAGAAGTAATTTTTTAAAATGGATGTTTATTTAGTTTTAAAGGAGAAAGTATATTATAAACAATAGATACAGAACAGATACAGGCTACAGTTGCAGAACCATACAATAAATATCCCATGACCAGTTCGCACATATCCTCTACAGCTTCACGAGTTCCATCTTTACTTTTTGATAAGAAAAGATCAAAATTCAGGAGATATTCCGCATTATCGGAAATTCAAGAAATGCAGGAGTCAAGATTATAGTGACTTGGGGTCTCCATTGAACATTTCCGATGACAGGACTATAGGCCTGTCATCAGATACTCCAATATAGACCAACAATCCAACATCCAGTCCATGATCCGGTCATCGCAGTTTGGATTTTTCGAGCGGATCAAAATTCTGTCATCAAATTTGACGTTTGTGTTGTATGTAGTGGTGAGCGTCCATTTTCCACAGTCTTTTTGACATTCAAATTTCATTTCGTTTAAATTGTCGTCGAGTGCGGTCATGTCTACATATTTTTTATATTAAGCAAGTGAAATTAATTAAAGAAAAGTGAAATATATTTAATTTCTTATATTTTTGTTGTTTACTACATATTACCTACCTGTTTCAGTTACAATGCACGATTGGCGACTAACCACCGGTGACACGCTGAATTTGATAAATATATACAAAACAAAAGAATGTTTGTGGAACTTCAAAAGAAAAGCTTGGGAAGAAATAGCAGAGCAGTTTCATAAGGATCCAGCTGATATCAACAAAAAACTGAAGTGCCTACGAGCAGCGTATGTTAAATGTCAATGAAAACATTGTTGTGTCAAATGTGACATTTGGGGTTGCTCATGGCAAGTCATAATATGCCCAGTTAAAAAAACACTGGATTGCGGATGAGATTGCGAAAGAGAAGTTGGATTGGATTTTACTCTTGTGGAGCCTCAGGGTGAAGCACCTTTGCCTGCATCGGTGTTGTCGCTTTTTTATAGGCGCAATATTTCTTCTTAGTTTTAAAATTTTGTTAATATATTAAATCTTTTACGTTTTGTTACACTTACAGCCAAAATCTTGACGAAGTTCTAAAATAATTTTTTTTTTTTAACTAGTGTTTATTTCGTGAATGGTAACACCTAGCTCATGTCTTAAGGCCCAACTATAATAGGCATAAGCAAACATAAGCTTATGTCAAAAACCCAACGAAAATTCACTTAAGTTTGTGAAATTACTGCGGATAGCCATAATGCAATTTTGCTCACGTATCTACATCTACATGTCAAGTCAAAATAATATCAACACAGAATGACAATGACAGAATACACAACAGATACACAGAATGAGATATTCATGTGCACACTGTCTGTTTGTGTGCCAACTACACAGGAGATTTTTCTCTCCAACTAAATGTCTGATATGGATATCTGATATGTTTGATATCTGAAGGTTTTGTCTCTCTTGTGTGGGCATACTTGGATATTTTATGTTATGATAAACATTCTGAGAGAAATTATCTGCAGTGGAGTTGGCCTGTGTCCTGTGTGTATTGGATCAAAACTGTCAGATTTTACTTATGCGGCGAGCGACTGGGATCGCTCTTGCTTAAAGCCCAACTATAATAGACATAAGCTAGCATATGCGCGCATAAGTAAACGTACGAATACAAAGAATCTAATACGAGTGACCATAATGGAGTCTAGCTCCGTTTCGTTCAAGAGCGATCCCAGTCGCTCGCCGCATAAGTAAATCTGACAGTTTGGATCAAATACACACAGGCCAACTCCACTGCAGATAATTTCTCTCAGAATGTTTATCTTAATCGGAAATCAGCCTCATAAACTTATTCATAGTGTGCGTGTCATTTCTCTTCTAATTTATGAAATTTCCCCAAAAAACTCATTAGTTATTTCTATGTATGCGTGAAAACACGTCAATTTTTCTCTTTGAATTCTTTCACATTGACATTACAAATACAACTATGTAAACAAATGGGTTTTGGAGGGTAATACGTACGAAGGATTTATATCTTCATATAGAGCTGCGAATATTATTTTGACATGTATGTAGATAAGTGAGCAAAATTGCATTATGGCTACCCGCAGTAATTTCACAAACTTAAGTGAATTTTCGTTGGGTTTTTGACATAAGCTTATGTTTGCTTATGCCTATTATAGTTGGGCCTTTAAGTTTGCTTAAGTTAACGAAACTGAGAAAAATTGAACGAAACGGAGCTAGACCATTATGTTCACTCGTATTGAGATTCTTTGTATTCATACGTTTACTTATGCGCGCATATGCTAGCTTATGCCCAAAAACACTCCATTACCAAGACCGGAATCTCAGACTGACATTTCGGTTTGCCTACAAGCTACTGAGGACTAAATGTGAGAAAGTGTGCGTGAAATTATGCAAAAAACCAAACATTTTCACATTTAGTCCTAAGGCCCATCAAAATGCTTCATTATAGTAATCAGCCCCATCTAAAGCATTATTCACATGAGCACGACCAACGACCAACGAATGAACGAATATTCGTCGATTTTGACATTTCTTTCACATGAGAGTTTTTAATTCGTCGCGAATGAAGTTTGACTTTGACAATTGTTTTTTTTGTGTTTTGTTTGAAAACAACCGATTAAGAAAATGCGGTCGAAGCTATATTTGTTAAAAAAAAATTATTGGTGTCCTTGTTAATAAACAAAACAAGGAAAAGATTTCATGTGCATCCACAGCCGAACACCATCGAAATCAAAACACAACAATGATTTTTTAGGTTATGTAGCGCGCGAACAATTTATTCGTTGCAGTGTGGATGGTATGTGGAACGCGATCAATTTATTCGTTGCAGTGTGGATGGTATGTGGGACGCGAATAAAGTTTGACAGTTCGTATCAACTAGAATTTT
Organism: Eupeodes latifasciatus; assembly: GCA_920104205.1. Classification (NCBI taxonomy): domain Eukaryota; kingdom Metazoa; phylum Arthropoda; class Insecta; order Diptera; family Syrphidae; genus Eupeodes; species Eupeodes latifasciatus. The sequence goes on along the minus strand of OV049924.1, from coordinate 336,479,327 downwards.
GTTCGCGACGAATAAATTTGTTTTCTTAAATTTATTAATATATGATATTGAAAAGTAAAAGTACGCACAATAAATCAAATAGAAACTACATTGCTATCGTTTTGTTAAGAATTTGTGTGGAAATATGTGTTCAAACGTATATAAACTCACATTTTGTAATTCATTCGTCGTTCGTTGGTCGCGCTCATGTGAATGCTACTTAAATGCTTCATTTTGAATGTTGCATGGCCTCGTTCAAAAACTAAACAATCCTAACCAACAAAATCTGAAGTGCTGACATGGTCTTAAATTGGAAGATTTGTATAGCTTTTTAAATTCAATCCAAATAAATGTTGTTAATGTATATTAAATAAAATAAAATTGACCAAATACATATGTATTTAATGATTTATTAGTGCTGTATTTTGTTTACTTAAATTATTTGCGAACGCAACATGCGCTGCAACTGGTTAAGTATAATTGGAAATGGACAAAAGTGTAACTCAATACTTTTTAAAACAACAAAACAGACAATTTTTCCAGCTTTTGTTTGCTTAGAGCATTTTTTTGGCGACGTTAGAAGATTTTTTTATTATTATTATTATTTATTACAATATAAATAAATTTACATTATAATACAAATTTACAAAGCGCTAGCTACCGTGACTTGCGGCTTGAAATATTATATATATTAGAATTTATAAAAAAAATAAGAGTATAAGTATAATGTATGGGGCTGCCGGAGATCCGCGGCCCGCTCAAACAGCATGACCGCGAGTCCCCGACAGCCCCTCACATTTATAAATATGAAATAAATAAAAATTTCTATATAACAGATTCAATTTTAAGTAAAGTTAATATTTTATATACATTTTTTATGTTTTCAAAAGTAGTTTTTTATAAGAGATCAGTTAAGTTTGTATTAAAAAGGCGTTTACACAGTTCGTTTACTTTATAACAGTTAGAGATAAGATGTTTGATTGCTAAGATATGACTGGATTGACATAGGTGGCAGGTTGGAGGGGCTTCTTTTTTTAATAGATGTGTGTGTGTGTTAACTGAGTGTGGCCAAGCCGAAGGCGGATGAAACATTTGTTCATTGCGGTAGATGTTTCAGTTGGAATCGTGATTGGTTCGCCTTTTGGGTTGATGATCGAATAGTGGTGGTGGTAAAAGTTCCATTGTTCTTTCTTTTGTTTTCGTAGAAATTATTAATTACTTTCAGGAAGTCTCTTTTGGAAGGCGCAAGTTCGCATATATTTGTTTGCATCGAAGCATTTTTGGCTGCACTGTCAGCTAAATCGTTTCCTTTGATACCGGAGTGCCCTGGTATCCAGAGGAGCTTAAGTTTTTTTTGTTTCTGAATATATTGTCACGTATTTTGGTAATAACGGGAGACTGGTTTTTAACGTTTCCGATAGTATTCAAAGTGGAAAGGCTGTCTGAGCATATTACTACGTTTTTAGTTTTAGTAATTGCAAATTCTGTAGCTTTTAATATAGCATGCGCTTCTGAAGAGAATACTGAAAAGTAATTTGGAAGTCTGATAGTGTATAAAACGTCTCCTGTCTGAGATACAATTGCTACTCCTGTACCATTTTCGGATTTGGAACCATCTGTGTACAAGATATCCCATGCGTTTTTTCTATATTCTTGTACTTTTCCATGGAATAATTGTGAGTAGGTTTCTTTGTTTGTGGTATCCTTTTTAAAAGTTGAGAGTTTGGTGTCTATTATATTTGTTGGTATCTGCCATGGAGGGTTGTTGCTTAGAGTCAGTTTATTAATTGTTGGCCGAATACCGATGTTTCTAACAGTATCAAGGGCGATATATAAGGTGGATGGGTTTTTAGGTGTCTTTGTTCGCAGTAAAATTTTTTTGGCGTCTTCGATAATCGGTGATTTGAAAGACTCGCAAATTTTTGGTGTGATTCGAGCAGTTGGTCTCGGCGATGTTCGATGGACGGAAGGCCAGATTCAGTGAGGATATTTTTTATTGGTGAAGTAGCAAAGGCTTTTAAGCTGCTTCTGATTGCTGAATGGTAGGAAGGTTTAATGATTTGTAGTGTAGATTTTGGGCATTTTCCATAGATAGCCAAACCGTAGTCAATCTAGGATAATATGATGTTTCTTGTAATTTGAATAAGTGAGTTGGGATGAACAAAGCTATTTTTTGAAGAAAGAAATCTTATTATATTTAATCTGGTAGCTAGCTTTTTCTTAAGTATTTCACAATGATTCTTAAAATTATAATTTTTATCAAAAATTATACCTAAAATATTTAAAATGTTTACATTTGGAATTTCGTAATTTACAAAATTAATGTTTAAAGTGTTACAGTTTCTTTTTTTTACAGATATGTAAGTGCTTACTCTTAGTTGGTGCGATAATGGACCCTAAAAGGGAGCACCACTCATTTAGCTCTAAAATTATATTTTCAAAAAGTTGCTTAGTGCGATTAATTTCGTTACATTTCGATAGAAGGATTAAATCATCAGCGTATAAGATGTGGTTTACTTTATTATATTTTAATATAATTTCGCTGATATCGTTATAAGCTATAATGAACAGAGTCACCGAAAGGGGTGAGCCTTGAGGGATACCGTTTGCTAATTTATATACAGTGGAGTAATGATTATTCGATTTGATTCTAAATTTTCTGTTACATAAAAATGATTTTATATATGAGAACATTTTGGGACCGATCTTCCACTGCAAAAGTTTATTTAGGATGATATGGTTGCCGATCCTGTCAAATGCCTTTTTAAAGTCAAGTGACAAGACAGACACATGATTTTTGCATGAGAGAGCTGAACTAATGTATTCGTCTAAGTGAAGTCGGGAGTCCATAGTGCTACGTCCGTGTTTAAAAGCAACCTGGTTTGGGCAAATGTAGTTGTTCTTTTCTATATACCAAAGTAGACGTTTAGATATAATTTTTTCTAAGAGCTTGCTAGTACATGACAGCAAGGAAATTGGTCTGTATCCCGAGGGATCCGTCAAACTTTTTGTCGGTTTGGGGATAGGAATCACAATTGCGACTTTCCATACCTGTGGTATTATACCTTGCTCAAAAATGTTATTGTATAAGTTTAAGATTCTTTGTTTTAGTAGAAGTGGGGTGTTTTTCAGCATCGGGTATGAAATCCGATCGAATCCTGGAGTTTTGCCTTTAATTGAATTTAGGCAGCTTTCTAATTCTAGAAAGCTGATTTATTTTTCGATATACTTTGCTGATAAACTTAGGTTTTCTGCTTGCAGTTCTCTGTTTGCTATGAGACGTTTGGAGTCGAGGAAAGTCGAAGAGAAGTTTGAGTCATTAGCGTAATTAGACCAAGACATACCAAAGTGTTCACATACATATATCTAATGGGTTGGTAAGTATGCCAGATTCCGTAATTAACATATTTATTCTAAGAGGGGTGTGGTTACCTGTAAGGGATTGTATGTCTGCCCACATTTTTTTACTTGTCGAGTTTGTGTTAATAGTGGATGTGAATTTCTGGAAACTTAGTTGTTTGGCTATTTTTGCTTCTCTGCGAAAGAGGGCATTTGCTTTGCGGTAGTTCACGAGGTTAGTGTCGGAAGGATGTTTTTTGAAAATTTTAAAAAGAATCTGTTTATTATTTCGTAAAATAGAGAGTTCGGTGCTCCACCACGGAGCTATCGATTTACGTGCAGTGTTTTTTGTTTGGGGTATAGCTATGTTGGCCGCTGATCGCAGTGTTTTTGTGATAAGAGCTGTTTCTTTATTTATATTTGAAGATAGTGGTTTTTTTTTTACTAATAAATCTATTTCTTTTGGATATAAATCCAAGTTTGCTCGGTCCGTTTGAAATTTATAAGACGTTTTCTTAAGAGCAGACTTATATCCTAGATCTAAATATGTCAGTATTGGAAGATGGTCGCTCCCATGTAGATCGTCGAAAATTTCCCATGATGCATATGGTAATAATTGTGGAGATATGGCTGTAACGTCTACGTGTGTCCATGTTTTATGGGTCGAAAAGTGCGTTGGACTGCCGTCATTTAATATAGCAAGGTTGGTGGTTGAGAGGAAGTTCTCAAATTCATTACCTCTGGAATTATTAGCGGGATAGCCCCATAAAGTGTTCCAGGAATTGACGTCCCCTGTCAATAAGATTGGAGTTTGGATGTTGCTTATAATATTTATTAATTCTGTGGAAGTAAATGTTTGGGATGGGGGAATGTACAGCGAGAGGATGGTGATCTTGATTTTAAGAACAATTTCTATAGCAATTACTGAAATATTGGAGTTAATGGTTTAAAGGCTATGGGGGATACAACTATGAATCAGCAATCCGGTGCATTGTTTTGATGTGGTGTTAATTTCTAAGTTATGAAAGTAACCTTTATACTGTTTTGGGGGGTGAGGGGAAAAATTAGCTTGAAGGTGGGTTTCTTGTAGAGTTATTATTGAAGGGTTATAGTCATGTATTAATAATTGGAGCTCATGCCAATTATTAAAATAACCATTAAGTATAAGCTGAGTTATAATGTTGAAAGCCAGAGTTGGAGTTATAGTTTTTGGTGTGAGGGTTTTTGCGACTCCGCTGATCAGGACCTGAAGCAACCGGGACTCCTGAGATTCCCGGTTGTCTCAGTCCCCGGTCAGCAGAGTCGTGTTTGTTAGTGCATATTGTTGTGTTAGATTCTTTCATCATCGGAATCTTTTTCGGAGGGTTTAATGTAGTATTTATTATTTTTTACAAGTGATTGTGTAACATTAGATTAGGTGAATTGAGATTATTTGTTGATGTTGGTTCTGTTTGACGGATTGGTATAAATGGGGATTTTAAAGTGTCTATTGAGTTATGTTGTGCTTTAGGTGAATCGGTAGGGTGGGATGATTGAGAGTTGTTGGGAATAGGTAAGGAAGATTGAGTATTTATAGAAGTAGATGCTAAGGTGTTTTTTTGTACATGCTGTACTTTTTCTGAAAATGAATTATTTTGTAAGAGTGTGGTAGTTGTATTGTTTGGCGTTGCGAAATTTTTTGAGGGTTGATTTGCAACTTGCTTTGCAGGTCTATAGTCGTTTGTTGCTGGTGTTTCTTTCGTTTGAGATGGATTATTTGCGACGCAAAAGCTTGGTCGAATGGTAAATCTGGGTTTAAGTCTTTGTAAATTTGTATTGCTTCGTACATGGTACACTTTCTGGTGGTTTTTATTTTCAGAATTTCTTTAGATCTTAAAAACCTTTTGCAGGATTTGGAGGAGGCTGGGTGTTCCCCAGAACAATTTGCACAAAAAGTGCGGGTGCATGTGTGAGGAGAATTTGGTGGAAGGTTGCAGTTTACGCAGGTAGGGTTATTTGTGGATCTTTTTGCTGTATGGCCCAGCAGTTGGCAATTTTTGCAACGCGTGGGGTTGGGGGAATACTCTGATACAATGCATTTATACCAGCCTATATTTACAGTGGATGGTGGGCGAAAAACATCAAAGGTGAAGAGGATGACACCGGTTGGGGTTGGTTTACCTTCAGAATTATTTTTTGTAAATTTATAAACACTTGTGACGCCCTGTGACTTCATTTCCTTAATGATTTCATCTTCCGGGACGGTTGCGAGGTTTGGCGCGTATACAATACCTTTAGAAGAGTTCAGATTTGTATGAAGTGTCACTTTTATTGGGAAAAGGTTTGCCAGAGTTTTTTTTGACAGGAATATGTCAGCAATCTTTTGCGATTTGACTAGGATGAGAAGATTTCCATCGCGTAGCTGGGTTATATGCTCGTTACTAGTGCTGATACCATCTATTGCTTTTTTTAACAAAAAAACACTGAAGGAGGATAGTTTTATATTACTGTCACCAGGTGAGACCACTATAAATTTAGGGTTAGCACCACTTGAAAAGGTTGGGATTGAAGTATTAAGGTCTAGATTTGTATAGTTGGATTTTCTTTTTTTTTTGGGGTGTATTCGGGATACGCATCTATTTCTAGAGGCGTAAACCGATTACCTGATAGATAGAACACGTGGCCCTTGGGCCATAATTGAGCACTTCTTATCTCTTATTAGTATGTGATTTGCACTTTCTAACAGGAGAGACAGAGAAAATTATATTTAAGAAAAAGCTATTGAAATAGCGGGGTAAGTAAACACGAATACAAGCGAGAGTTTTTTTTTACGAGAAGCATACTTGTGAAGTTCCATTGCCAAATTTAGCTAGTTCAGATTCCTCAATTAGATTAGTATTTTCATCATTTAAGCAGTTCGATAATTGCAAGACCAAATTTTAGTTTTGTTTGTTGCAGAAATATTCCTGAAAATTAATTTTTAAGGGACTTTGTTAGAGTTAGAATTTTGTTTGTAGTTAGATTTTGGAATAAAAATTTGATGGAACCATGTTTTAAAAATAAGTTGCTTTGTGTAAAGCATCTAAAAAAATCATAAAGTACACTTTTAAACAAAAAAAAAGTATTGAGAAAAGAGTGTAACAAAAAGAAAAAAAAGTAACATAGAAACAAATACAAAAAAATTAAGAAAATTGTAACACTTTTGTTACACTTGTAACATTGTGGCAACGCTGGTACTCTTCTCCGAGGTGAAAACATGTATACACCGATACGAATTCAACACGCTATAAAAAATGAGAGTAAGGTTTCGAAGGGACGGAGACGAGGAAATTTGGCTCTCTCGATTAGTTTTTTCTCTCTGAGGACGGCGCTACATGCCAAACAGAAAACGCCACGACTTCTACACACAACATTTTCCGCCCTTATTGAAAAACCCCTAAGTACCCTCAGCTTTTCATATTCGTTTTTAGATTCTCATCCTTGTGCTTAGTCAGCGTATGAAAAGCTCATTAAATTCTGATCTTGACAGCATTGTCAAAAACCGTGTAGAATTTAATGCTTCGAAAACTCAATGTTGTCTACTGTTGCAAAAGCTTTACGCTCCCCCAATGCCACTATCGATGAGATGTACTTACATCGAGGAGACTGAACAGGTATGTGGGGTAAAGTCAGGAGGATTTGACATGTGGGAGGAATTGACATCAGGACTTTTCTGAAAAAGTGTAGACTGTAGACATTGACAGCACTTTAGTTATGAAAAAACGAAGATAGTTACGATTGATTTGAGCTACCAAAAAATTATAACTGTGCTCTGATCGTTGTGTGAAATAGAAAAAATAATTGTTTTTGAGTCCAGTTGATGTAATATTTGAGATAACTAATAACTGCAGTTTCGGTAGTAAGTAGTTTTAGTTATTTAAAGTGAAATATACAACACGTAGATTTGTTTTTAAATCATATTATACTATAAAGATTGGTGAGCAACAACTCTTTATTTTTTTTTTTTAATTATTTTCCAAAAGTCAACTGAAAGGAGGTTTTGACACCAATGTTGAAGGAGCAATTGACAGTGTCAAATCCTCCTTTATTAGTTCAAAAAAGGAGTTTACAATAAACTTTTTTTATCCTTTATCAGAATGTTCAAATGCCAAATATATATAAAAGAAAACATCCATCTCGCAATGTTAACGAAGCCAACATCCAAGAGGCAATTGAAAATATTGAAAAAAAATGAATCCATTAGCAGTGCTGCTAAAAAATATGGTATAAATCGTACCACTTTAATTTTTCGACTAAAGAAAAGACGTGAAGGACAGTCAATCAATACAGAAAACAGCACGAAATATTCCAACAAACAAATTCTTACAACAGTTCAAGAAAATGAGCTTTGCGATTATTTTAAAAAATGTTCTAAGCTTCATTTCGGTTTAACATATGAGCTAGCAAAACAGTTTGTTTTACAATATGTTAAAATAAACAAAATCCCATACCCAAATAGTTGGAACACAAATGAGCAAGCTGGAAGGGCTTGGCTTGCTGGTTTTATGAACCGCAACAGTTCACTAAGTCTGCGAAAACCCAAAAACACCAGCATGGCCCGTCTTCATGGATTCAAAAAAGCACCTGTAGAAAAGTTTTTTTTTCAAAATCTCAAACGGCTGTATGAGAAGTATAAGTTTGGACCGGATAAAATTTACAACTTGGATGAGACCGGAGTAACCACAGTACTTGAGGCCCCAAAGGTAAGAATATTGATCTTTATTTTCATAAAAACTTGTCAAAACAATAACTTTTACTCGTAGGTAATTGCTGAAAAGGGAAAAAGAACTGTTTCCCAAGTTGCATCCGCAGAAAGAGGCAGTTTAGTAACAATGGTTGGTATTGTCAATGCCACAGAAAATCATGTTCCGCCTGTTTATGTATTTCCTCGAAAACGAATGAACCCCAGTTTTATGACCGGTTCTTTAGCAGGATCAATAGGTCTGCTTTCTGACAGTGGATGGATGAAAGCTGAAATACTTTCGGACGTTCTGGGTCATTTAAAACAATACAGCAACTGCTCCAAGGAAAACCCAATTCTGTTATTGCTTGACAATCATACTTCTCACTGCAGTCTTGAATCATCAATAATATTTTGCCGGGAAAATGGAATTATTATGCTCTCTTTTCCCCCACATACATCGCATAAACTACAGCCGTTGGATGTTGCCATTTATTCAAGTTTTAAAGCACTGTGAAAAAGGACATTCAATAACTTTTTTATAAACAATCCGGGCAGATCTATCAACATCGGTGATGTAGCTTATCTCACAAGCCAACCATTTCAGCGATCATTTAACCCAGACAACATAACATCGGGATTTCTGGCAACCGGTATCTTTCCTTACAATGACATTATATTTTCGGACGATGAATACTAAGAGGAACATAATGAAGCTTATACTCAAGAGCCAATAGTAATTTCTGAAATAGAAACTACAAAAGATTTAAGTGTTCAACAGACCTCACCAAATAGAAACAGCTCGATGATGACTGAAACTGAAATTCTAAATACTGAAGATATATATAGGAGTCCTGAAAATTCCCCCTCGGCTACGGTTCGTGTTCCGATACATATAACACCGGAACAAGTTCGCCCATATCCGAAAAGAAGAGCCGTGCTAATGCTGGAACGTCCAAAATTTATACAGAAACACCTGAAAAAGATAAATTGGAAGCATTATTTGCACAAAGAATCGTGAAAGCAATAAAAACTAAAAGTAGTTCCAAACTGCCCAATACAGTATTGTAAAACGAATTCTTAATAAAGGAGGGTGCAATGAGTCTTCAAGATGATTCCGATACGTTTCAAGTATCAAGCGAGGAAGAAGAGCCTACACCAAACCAATGTAACCTCTTGAAACTCAATTTCAGGTTTAATCTTGAAATTAACGATTATGTCCTTGTGAAATTCGGGACCAAACATTTTTTTTATTATGTAGGTATCATTAAAAGTGTGGACAAGACAAGTTCCTTGCCCTACACAGTTAAATATTATCGTCGCCAAATGTTCCAAAATTTTTTTTATGAACCAGATGTAGAGGATGTAGGCTTGGCCTTGAGGGCTGACATTTCAGCGAAACTGCCGATGCCAATTGATCTTCCAAGTAGCTCTAGATTAAGACCAAACATATTTTTTAACGTTAACTTTGAGCAATTTGATGTTCGCTGATACGTTACGTTAATTTTATAATAATTTTTTGTGTTTTGTTTATTTATTTCATCACCTTGTTACTGCGTTATTTTAATTATGTAAATGTTTACGAAGTGTATTTTATTTTTAATAATTAATTTGTTTTGCTGCTAAGCTTTTTTAGATATAAGACTTTTATTTGAATCAAAGTAGATTAAAAAAAAGCAGAAATTAAGACTGAATTTCTTACCTTTTAAGTAAAAAAAATAAATTCTTCGTATTATTACTACCTAATATTTTGTTGTTTTATTTTTTTTAAATACTGACAAAACCTCCTTGCGAAGCTATCAAATCCTCCTTCAAGGAAGGAGGAATTGACATTTCGAAAGGCATTAGATAAAAGGTTGTAACTTTCGAAAACATTTATAAGGACAAATTAATGATGGTTCTTTCTTGCTTAAATAACAGTTAAACTTATGCAAAACTTTTAAATTTGAAATTATACTTGCATCTCAAAATATTTAAAAAATACTATTAACCTGTCAAATCCTCCTGACTTTACCCTGCATTAAAAACCACTTGTTGTGAAGTGATCACATATTCAACATCGCCAAAAATGCTGCAGTGTTTAGGTTTTCTCCGACGATGCAAGAAGTTTTTTACCCCTTCTGATCTGGCTATAATTTTAAAAAGCCTATATACGTCTGATACTCGGGTACGATTCCCCATATTTGGGTATGTGCTCCAATAACCCACTTGAATCTCTTGCACAGATAACTTATTGTGGGCGTAAAATCGCAGGCGAAAGGCAGGTAGTACCCCTGGCATGATGGTTTGTGCGTTGGACTGTCATGCCAGAGGTCTTGGGTTCGATCCCTGCCTATGCCATCTAAAGTTTTTTTTCACGCATACTGCCTCTTGCGAGGAATTGACAAATTCTGCAAGAGTAATTCTTGTCATGAAAAGTGCTTTCTCAAATTTTCCGTTCGGATTCGGCTTAAAACTGTAGGTACCTTCCATCCCTGATAAAAGTACTCGCACACAGGAATGGTTGAGAGTTGTAAGTCACTAGGCCCTAGTTCTCAACGGACTGTTGAGCCACCAGATTTATTAACTTCCCATAGGAAGTTATTGTAATGGGTCCGACTTGTCGAATTGAAAATTTTGACATTTCTCGACGTTTCAAGGTCCCTAGAGTCGTTTGCGACGTTTTTTTCGTCGTCCCTAGCTCAAGAACCAGAAGAGATATCGACTTCAAATAAATTTTGATATACAGATAATAATGCAGAAAGATGCTCAAGAAAATTGCGTGGGTGTTTTTTTTTACCATAGCAGTTTAAAAAATAGGTGATAATTTTGGCTAACCCTGAATATCTCACGCACCAATAACGCTAGAGACTTGAATTAAATTTTATGTTATATATTGTAACGTGATACCAAACAAATATATTTTTGGAAAAAATTCCAATTAACGTTTTTTTTATAAATCAAAAAAAACTGAAACAAAAATATTATTTACCTCGAAAAATTTACGAAGAAAAAACGATTTCATCTCCAAAATAATTTTGTGCAACGAAGAATAATGTTTTTAACATCTGGTAAAATTTTGAGAAAAATAGAATTGCCAGTTTTTTTTTTATTAAAAATAATAACCTAAAAAAAATATTAATAAAAGTTGGTAAAAATTTATTTTCCACTCAAATATCTTTTCAGAAATTTGAGATATTGTCCTTAAACTAATTTTATATTTTAAAAACTATTGTTGTTCAGTAAAATTTTGAGAAAAATCAAATTGACAGTTTTTTTTACAAAAAAATAAAAACAAAAAAAAAAAACAATACTAAAACTTAGTAAAAATTTACTTTCGTTTCAAATATCTTTTCAAAAATTAAAAATATTGGCTTCAAAATTATTTTATCTCACAGAAAATATTGTTTTCGATATTCAGTACATTTTTTATAAAAATCCAACGGTCAGTTTTTTTCATAAAAAATTCACATTTACAAAAAATAGTACGCAAAATTGGTAATAATTGAAGTTCGGTTTTCGATATCTCGTGAACAATAGAAGATATTGACTTCAAATTAATGTCATTCATCCAATTTGTATTTGTTTATATAAGAAATAATTTTTTTTAAGAAATGCTACTAAAATTGGTTTTCGACTAAAAATCTCGTTAACAAAAAAATAATTTCGAAATCAAACTATTTCATTATATGCAAAATATTATTGGTAGTTTTTAAATTTTTGAGAACTTTTTTAACAAAACACGAAAACCTACAAACTTTTAAGCAAGACAAATCGACAGACAGGATGGCAAGTTATCAGTGTGGGTCGCATCCCAGCCTCTTTTTTATTTATAAAAATCACAGGTCCATGCTTCAAACTAGCAAATAATATTACTGACGAAATAGATTGTGTAAATCTATAACGAAAGAATTTTTGTTTTGGTATTCATCAATATATGTATCTACTTCCAAAAAAACAGGCCATATTTCAAAAGACAATCAATTCAGAATATTATTTTCTTTTATTTTTAAGAAAATCTTTGTACTTAATGTTTTTCAAATTCCATTATAAACCTCAATATAAAAATGCATTACTTCTGAACAGAATATAATCCTAGTAACTTGTTGAATAACATTAAGCTTTGCTTTTTTAACTTTTGAAGACGAAGAGCTTTCGTATTCGAAAAACATATTAAGAGATATACGGTATAAGAGACATTATGAGTAACACTCTCTTAAGAGCGTTTATTGGCCAAACTCAGCTAAGAGTTATTGCATCTAAAACATTAATCAGGTGAAGCTGTGATAGATTGATAACAGCTACAATAGTTGATTACCGAGTATCTATCGGTTCGGATGTGATTTTGATTCTAAATTACTCCTGAAAACGTTACATATCACATCAAAAAAATTACGTAAACGCGGTATTTATTGAACAATCCCAGAGAGGGATATACTATACATATCTTGTGCTTTCGTTTATAGTTATCTACGTACTGCAATGTTTTTCCACCTCCATCTAATCAATTGTGTTTTATGTTCCATTTGTATTTCTTGTATTTTAATTCCCACTTCTGAATCACAATATAATGATGTGATAAATTTTACTAATAGTCAACAAAATGAAGAAAAAGTGTTTGACTTTGTGGTGAAGAGGAAGAAAACAAACTATTCGAAGGTTAATTGCGGTGAAACTCAAAAAATGGTACATGAGTGCTTTAAGAATCTACCCCCTCATTTAATGGAATTCTTACAGACAGCGAAAATTGTTGTAGCAAAGAAAGAAGAAATAGTCTCTAAGTGCACGTAAGATAAACGTAAATGAATATTTTATTTTATTTTTGAAAATAATTTAATAGAAAGTTTCGAATTGGGATTATATTAGGGGTCTTGCGTGCTTTCGGACTAATTTTGATATATAAGTTACTATGAGAGCAACAAGTTTAGGAAATTACGAGTTGCACAATAGTGGTGGTGGAATACTTAACTGTGGTTCAGCAAATTTTGAACTTTGAATTACAGTTGAGCTTTAATTCCCTAAGGTCGGTGAGTTAAAATGTTTGAACCACTACGCACGGGTCAAATATTGAACCACCAATGTTGAACTTATCCTAAAGGCGAACACTTTTAGCACATCTTATCGATTTTGACATTTGTATAAGTAACATTTGTTTTATTTCATAATTGACATTGCAATTCTATGTTTGAATTTGCTTTTCTATTTTAAAGACAAACTGTCATTTTGTTAAGTTAAGAAGGCTTCTAGACATCCAATACCGAAAATAGCATAAGTTAGAAGGAGCAGATAACTTTTAAATGCAATTGACAAGATTCAACCAAGTATCTCGTCATATCCTTTTAGTAAATTGATTTTAAAAAAGTGTGTGTATTGTGAGTACAATTTTCAACTGTCAGTTTCTTCTTCAAAGAAGAAGTGTCGTTTTGTGAAGTCTAGAAGGCTTCTGAACGAAGTAAATCAACAGGAGCAGATAACTTCTAAATACCGTTTTCACGTAACGTTCATAAGTTCAGTTTGATTTTCATTATCACAGCCAAATGAAAAGCTGAAAAAGTAAATCATATCAAATACATTTTACGTAAACTTGCTGCCCAGAATGTCCATTGATATCGCAATTGAAGACCAGTTTTAACTTCCCATAGGAAGTTATTGTAATGGGTCCGATTTGTCAAATTGAAAATTTTGACATTTCTCGACGTTTCAAGGTCCCTAAAGTCGAAATAAAAGATTTTTAGAAAAATGTCTGTGCGTGCGTGTGTACGTTCGCGACGTTTTTTTCGTCGTCCATAGCTCAAGAACCAGAAGAGATATCGACTTCAAATAAATTTTGTTATACAGATAATAAGGCAGAAAGATGCAGAAAGGGCTCTCAAGAAAATTGCGAGGTGAAAATTTTGGTTAACCCTAAATATCTCATGAACCACTGACGCTAGAGACTTGAATTAAATATTATATATTGTAACGTGGATACAAAACAAGTACATTTTTGGAAAAAAAATCCAATTAACGGTTTTTTTATAAATCAAAAAAAAACTGAAAAAAAAATTTGTCACCTCGAAAATTTTACGACTAAATATGATTTCATCTACAAAATAATTTTATGCAACGAAAAATAATGTTTTTGTCATCTGATAAAATTTTGAGAAAAATCTAATCGACAGTTTTTTTATAAAAAATAAAAACCTAAAAAAAACATTACTCAAAGTTGGTAAAAATTGAATTTCGTATCAAATATTTTTTCAAAAACTTGAGATTATGGCTTCAAACTTATTTTATCTTATAAGAAATATTATTTTCAACATTCGGAAAAATTTTGAGAAAAATCGAATTGACAGTTTTTTACAAAAAATAAAAACCTAAACAACAATTTATAAAAGGTGGTAACAATTGATTTTCTCCTCAAATATCTTTTCAAAACTTTGAGATATTGGCTTTAAACTACTTTTATCTTTCAAAATATATTGTTTTCAACATTCAGTAAAATTTTGAAAAAAATCGAATTGAAAGTTTTTTTTACAAAAAATTAAAAACAATACTAAAACTTGGTAAAAAATTTACTTTCGACTCAAATAGCTTTTCAAAAATTAAAAATATTGGCTTCAAACTTTGTTTATGTCACAGAGAATATTATTTTTGATATTCAATGAAATACAATCTACGAAAAATAGTACGTAAATTTGGTAAAAATTGATACATATAGACAAACTGTTAAGCAAGACGAATCGACAGACGGGATGGGAAGTTATCAGTGTGGGTCGCATCCCTAGTAGCACAGAATTTGATTTATAACAAAAATTTGTTATTTTTGAGTTATATATGAGTAATCTGCATCATGTATGGTTACAAAACTGTTTTGATCTTGTAAATCGAAAAATATTTGTAACATTTTATTTTAACTCGTTTTTAAACTATTATATTTCAGTTAAAGTTGTTAGTACAAAAATACCAGTTGTTGCTTACTTATTATTAAAAAGTTGGTTAGTCGAAGGTTGTAAAAAAGTTCTACCTATATTTCTAAGCTTCTGTTTTAATATTTCCAGGCTTAAACGTTGTTACATCCGAAATAAAACATACTCTGGAAACTGTTTTATAACAATATTATAATATATTATTTTTTGTTGTTACAATGAATTAATATTATGTTTAAAACAAATTGCGGCCTTAAAATATTATTTTCAATAAGTTCAGTCAACGATATTATGAAGACTTTATAATAAATTAATAACATTACGTTTTATTAAAACTCAACTCTTTTTATAAGTGAGGAAATAATTGACATGGTTTGTAGGATCGGGTTTTAACATAAACATTGATGTTTAGTTATTGTTTTACATTTGAATTTGATAATTTGATAATTTCAACTCACGAAAAAATGCTTTTTCACAGTAATATTTTTAAAACATCAATACATCAAACTAATCGAGTGTCAATTATTTTGTTTCTGTTGTACAAGTTACACAAATATTTTTATAATGAAGGTAAAACTAAATCAAGTATGAATGATATAAACGTCATTTGGATGTTTACAATTTTTCCTTCATTAATTTGTAAAATAAGTTTTGGTTTTTTTCAGTGAAAATTTAATTTAATAAAACGCGAAATAATGGAAAATAAAATAAAGCACTAAGTTGAAATGAAAGAGATGACAAGTGTTTTTTTTTACACTCTCGTGATACGTAATGTTCCAACAACATTACAATTACGTTATTCGTTATGTTGTAATACTGTTGATGACATGTGTTATAGAAAAGGTATTGTTTAATAGTCTCATTTACTATAACGAAACAGCTCTAAAACATTTTAAAAACCAAACATTAAAGCAGGTAATTTTTGTTCTTAGGGTATTGTATTTAGATTTTTGCAATGTTCAAAATATATACATTTTGTAAAATTCCTAATAGAAATATTTAAGATGCCATTACTTAAAATGCGTGTAGTTTAGTAGAGTTGCCGCTGAAAAATTAAAAATCGCATGTGGATTTTTTTTGTTGAACCTAATAACTTTGGTATTGAAATATGACATTTGAATGGTTGAAAGATGAGGAAAAAAGTGTGTTTTGGTGCAAACTATCTATTTTGTGACAATTTGAGCGCTATTGCTGTGAAGAGTGGAAAAATTAACCCATTAATGGTCACAGTTAAACTAAGCGTTATTTTAGAAAATGTTTTTATTTATTTATCAGGGAGGATAAAAAAATGTTTGAATGAAAAAGAAACAATAAGAAAAAATGTTTTTCAGGAATTTGTAGGGGTGTTTTCAAATTGCCACACCCAGTTTCGGATAATGCAAAAGCTTACAATTTTATTTTATAACTGAAAATTGTTCTAAATAATTCATTATTTATCACATTTATGTAATAAAATGTAATATTAAATTTATTGCATCTAATTATTATTAGGTATAATTAAAAAAAACTGTACACATCATTTCGAATTGTGTTCTGATAAGAAATTTCAACGAAAAATTATGAAAACACCACAGATTATAACAAAAATTTTGTATTGTATATATGTTCGCTGCACTTTTAACTGCTTAAAACTGGGTTAAAAATTGCATGTAGATTTTCTTCATGTGCGATTTTTTGCTGCACCAACTTTTTTAATGAAATGTCACATTTTCCTACAAAAAATTATATTTATATAAAATACCAAAATAACTCTTCGGCAACTCTGTTCGCTTTGAAAGTATGATTATTTTGTTTTTTTCTTTTTTATTTAGTTACAACCATATCGAAACAACAAAAAAAGTTTGCTTAAAAAACAATGCAACAAAAAATAATTACAAGTTATTATATCTATGTTATATTCATATTGCAAACATTTTTAAATTCAGTTCTATAACTGATAAGTTATAAATGAAGCAAGAAAGTTGTTTCTATGTTATCTGTAACATGCACCATTTTGAATGGTACTTTTTTTTTATTTTAATAATTTAGTTATTTGGGTGAAATATAAACATTTGTTTTCGAAGTTATTCTCTACCCGAATTTACATGGTATGAGCCAAAAACGTCATGTTTTTAGATTTTTTACGCAAATATATTATTTTTTCATGATTTAACTCTTGTGCAGAAAACAAAAAAATGCAATTTATCAATTATTCTCCTAATTTTTTGTATTTGGGTGGCGCATGAGTTTTTCCGAGGTAGAATACCCATATTTTATATAAAAATGATATTTGTTTGTGATTTTGATTTCGAAAACAACTAAAAACAGTAAAATTAAGTAGTACAAAAGTAATAGTTTAATTTAAGAATTCTTTCTGCCTTAAAAATTGTATCAAACATCATTATAAATACAAATAATAAGATTACAATAATAAAACTTAATTAAAACATTCAAAATATTTTGGGAAACAAATTTTTGGTATTAAATACAACGCCAACATAAACATGAACTGACAATTAGTTTCTAGAACATAAATTAAATTCTACAATAACTTAAGAATTGTTTCAATAATGTAAATGACACAAACAAAACCAGTATTAAGCTTACAAAAACATTTATATAACTTATGCTTGAGTTTGCATGACATAAGTAGAACATTTTACCTTAGTTATAATTCAGTTTCAATAGTATTGTAAATGACATCATTTAATTAAAAATACAAAGCAAAAACTGAAATAAAACATATAAAAACCTTAATGCAACCGAAATAAAATCAACTTGTTTTAAATCAAGTGGGGAAACGCGGCTAATTCGGTTACAACATTGTCCTACAAACTCTATGTAAAACACATTAGCAATAACTTGGCTGTTATATTGTAGTTATATAAATCAAAATAAAAGCCATTTGTGCTACTAGGGATCCCAGCCTCTTTTTTGATTTTTTTGTTTTACTTACTTTTTGGTACATCCAATAAAATTTGAGGAATGACAGCACAAAATAACAAGTTTGAAAATATAACAGTATTTTTTTTGCTCTGACCTGTCATTTGAAGTATAATTGTAGTAGAATACAACCTAAACCTGAGATGAAGAAATTACAACTTTAGTAATTCTCTATGAATACCATAGAGGAAATATATTATCTAGAGTCGCGACTTAATGGGTTTGCTCTCTTTCGGCCTACAAACTAAATTGAGCGAATTTTGCCCATTAGCATAAGCATGTGTTAGTTGTCCCGTGCATTTCTAATGGGAAAATGCAGATTCTATGTAGTTGTTACGGGCTTTTAAGAGAGTTACCTCAAACAAAATTTGAGGGTGTTTCAGGCAAGACGGGTACCAGTCGGGACTCTAGATAATATATTTCCTCTATGATGAATACGCCCCATTAATTTTAAATTATATGTTTAGTCAAATTGATATAATTTTTGAAATATTATGAGACAGTAAAATGATATTGGTTAAGGTTCAGACGACATTAGGGACTTAAAAGCAAAAACACTCCATTACCAAGACCGGAATCTTTCGTACCTACGTTTCACTCTCCAAAACCCGTTTGTTTACATTGTTGTATTTGTAAGTTTGACAATTAGTCCATGAATAGATGTGAGCACAAACAAAAAAGAACGATGCGGTGGGCTAGCGGCACTTTGCATAGCAAAAACAAAATGGAGGGGTTAATAAGTTTTTTTCATGTTTTTCCTTTTACTTTTTTCGATGAAAAAGTCAGTTTTAAGCTTTAATTTTGCAGGCATTTTGTGGATAGTGAACCAATGTACCTTTTTGTCTTGAAAAAAGCATGTTCAACATCAGTTTATTATAATTAATTCACTAATTTACAGTAATCACTACGAAATTCTTTAAATTTCATAATAAACCTCGGATTTTTGTATCAAAGATGCGTTCGAAGAACCATCAAGTTAAGGGTGCGAGCGCAATTTTTGTTTTAAATTCTAATAAATTTTCGTTAACGAACGGCCCAAATATTTTGTTTGCACCTAATTAAAATCTGTATCAATTTAATTAATCAAAGTATATTTATAGTTTGTTTTTAATGATTTAAGCTTGCAACTATTTTTCAATTCCCTTATGATTAATAAATATTAAATTTAAAAAAAGAGTTATAATCGAAAAATATCTTATCCATAACATTCTTGATTGATGGAAGCATACATGTATTTGCTATCAAAAAAAACTATGCATCAAAGGAACACCAATTTTTTAAAAAAGTAATCAGAACGATTATAGCGACCCTGTTGAATAAATGCAGAGCAAATAAAATGCAAATTTTGACATATATATCACAAAATGAAAACGTCTTAAAATCGTTCTGAATTCATGCACAACTAATTCAATAGAACATGTAATCGTCATGAATGTTTATTGTTGACGTACAGAAGTTTTTTTTAGTAAGTTTCCACAGTTTAACGCAAAATATAATTTTCATTCATTCCTTAAAAATGTTTAGTTACCAAAGTTCAAGTTTACTTATTATTGTTTGAAGGGTGTGTTTAGTAAAAGTGCTGCTAAAAATGAAACAAATTAATGAGTTTTACGTACATGTTTTTCTTAATATAGTAAATACTTCCATAGATTACATTTTATAAATGCAGAACATAGAAGAAAATATACATAAACAATAGTTTTCAGGTATAAAGCAGAGGTTAGTGTAGGAAAATATTTTTGAGAAAGCCAATAATATTTTAGGTATGTTCATTAAAGAAATTTCCGCTTCGGCTAACCTTCATCAACTTTTAAGAAAAAAAATTAGCATTAATAGCAGCCAATTATTTCATAGCATATTGTAAAATGTCTAGAAAAGTTCATATGCTACAAAATTCGTAATTTTATGCGTAAGCATAGAAGATAACATTATTTAGTCAAGAAGTAAGCATTTTGGCGCGTTCACCGATTTTTTTTTCTATTGGGTGTTCGGTTTCCCCATACGGGAATAAAAAAAAGTTACTTAAATCTATTTATTGCACTCATTTAGTTGGTATTGTGTGTAAACATATTGCCTATTTCTATTCCTTAAAGATGCTTTACACAAAGCAACTTATTTTTAAAACATGGTTCCCTCAAATTTGTATTCCAAAATCTAACTACAAACAAAATTCTAACTTTAACATAGTCCCTTAAAAAGAAATTTTCAGGAATATTTCTGCAACAAACAAAACTAAAATTTGGTCTTGCAACTACCGAACTGCTTAAATGATGAAAATACTAATCTAATTGAGGAATCTGAACTAGCTAAAGTTGGCTATGGAACTTCACAAGTATGCTTCTCGTAGCATTGTCTGCACAAAAAAAAATACGGAGGCACCCGCCTATTGTTTCCACCTGAACTTCGAACGTCGCCAAAAAAATGCTCTAAGCAAACTACAGCTGAAAAAATTGTCTGTTTTGTTGTTTTACAAAGTATTGGGTTACACTTTTGTCCATTTCCAATAATTATACTTAACCAGTTGCAGCGTAGTACCCGTAGCGTGATGGTTAGTGCGTTGAACTGTCATGCAAGGGGTCTTGGGTTCAATCCCTGCCTGTGCCACCTAACTTTTTTCACGGGTACTGCCTCTTGCGAGGAATTGACAAATTCTCCAAGAGTAATTCTTGTCATGAAAAGTGCTTTCTCAAATTAGCCGTTCGGATTCGGCATATAAACTGTAGGTCCCTTCCATCTCTGACAACATTACTCGCACACAGGGATGGTTGAGAGTTGTAAGTCACTAGGCCCTGGTCCTTCATGGACTGTTGCGCCACCTAATTTATTTTATTTATTTAGTTGCAGCGCATGTTGCGTTCGCAAATAATTTAAGTAAACAAAAAAATAATAATAAACGAATAAATCATTAAATAATATGTATTTGGTCAATTTTATTTTATTTAATATACATTTACAACATTTATTTGGATTGAAATTAAAAAGCTATACAAGTCTTCCAATTTAAGACCATGTCAGCACTTCAGATTCTGTTGGTTAGGATTGTTTAGTTTTTGAACGAGGCCATGAAACATTCAAAATGAAGCATTTAGATGGGGCTGATTACTATAATGAAGCATTTTGATGGGCCTGAGGACTAAATGTGAGAATATGTTTGTTTTTTTTGCATCATTTCACGCACACTTTCTCACATTTAGTCCTCAGTAGCTTGTAGGCAACCGAAATGTCAGTCTGAGATTCCGGTCTTGGTAATGGAGCGTTTTTGCTTAAAAGTAAGGCAAGTTCTTAGTATCTAATTGGCCAGCTGCCAAAGTCAAGTGCATTTGTGTCAAAATATCAGCTGGTTGCATTTTTTCATTTAACTAAAAGCTGAACTTAATTTTGCCATGAACCTTAAAAGAAGGTTCTTATGTCTTGTTTTAACCTGCCCATAGCTTAAAAAACTGTCAACAGTCATCTGTTATCTGTCAAAATAACATTAAAGCAACAACTTCAAATCTTGAGTTAATTTCGCGGCATACATTTTATAACATTTTAAAAAGTGTACAAAAGTAAAATGATATTGTTTTCCTAACTGTCAAATGTCATCTGTTAGCTGTCAAAATACTATTCTAGTAAACAACATTCATACATTTCATAACATTTTAAATACATATTGTGCAACTACGAAACTATATTGCTTTTTCAAGTTTCAACAGTTAGCTGTTAAAATATTTGTATAACAAAGAACGGAAAATTGAAATCTTTTGTTTATGCTGAGACACCCATTTTGACTATTTTAATATTTTAGTTATAATTTGTAAAAAGGAAGAAAACATTTGCTCCTTAAAACCAGGTAATAAGGTAACCAGCCTGCAAGAGTCCAAAGCCGCTTAACTGTTAATGTCTTCCTCCATTAAAAGTTATAAAAGTCTCATAACTTTATGTACACTCTCTGAGCTGTAAGAATAACTAAACAGTTTGTTTTAGCGAAAAGGATATTGAATATTATCCCAAACGACTGAACATAATTTAAAATTACAAAGATTTACAATAAAAAAATTTAAAGGCAAAAGAAAAACATTCAATTTTCGAGGAATGAATTACAAAAACAAATGACCGTCGCAAGACTTTCGGATGTATAATCTTTATAAGGCTATAAAAAGATAGGTCCAACACTTATGAAATTTATATCTTTGATGTTTGATCTCTTTAAAATAATTAAATTCAACCAAATATGTATACAAAGTGAATTAGTAAAATAAACCGATCCATGTAAGGAACAATAAGTGTTTAAAATTTACGAACTCACAACTAAACCGTTGATTGCATCGAGTAACGAAAATACTCAACCAAATAAAGTGAATAGTGTTAACTATCGAATGAATATCGGTTGTGCATTGAACGATATTTAGAATAAAAAAACCTGAACGAAAATCAGGATAGATCAATTATTTTTTTTTTAATTCAGTGTATTTGAATGAAAATATTTTTCATAAGCAAGAATTATCTGAAATCAATATCAGTGCAAATGATAAATATTTCAAATTTCGTAGAGGAAAGATAATTGAGTGAAGAAGGATAGTGGCAACGAATTAAAGTATTCTTAAAAAAGAGGGTGGGATGCGACCCACACTGATAACGTCTCATCCCGTCTGTCGATTTGTCTTGCTTAAAAGTTTGTCTATATGTATCAAGTTTTACCAAATTTGCGTACTATTTTTTGTAAATTTTATTTTTTTTATGAATAACGGACTGTTGGATTTTTATATCGAATGATATATGAATATCGAAAACAATATTTTCTGTGAAATAAAATAAGTTTGAAGCCAATATTTGTAATTTTTGAAAAGCTATTTGAGTCGAAAGTAAATTTTTACTAAGTTTTAGTATTGTTTTTTTTTTAGGTTTTTATTTTTTGTAAAAAAAACTATCAATTTGATTTTTCTCAAAATTGCATCGCATGTTGAAAACAATATTTCGTATAAGTTAAAATTAGTTAGAAGCTATTATCTCAAATTTTTGAAAAGATATTTGAGTCGAAAATCAATTTTAACCGACTTTTGTTAAATTTTTTTTGGTTTTTAATTTTTTGTACAAAAGCTGTCAATTCGATTTTTTTCAAAATTTTACTGAATGTTGACAACAATTTCTCCAAGTTTTGAAAAGATATTTGAGTAGAAAATCAATTTTTACCACCTTTTATAATTTTTTTAGGTTTTTATTTTTTGTAAAAAAAACTGTAGTGCCCGTGGCATGATGGTTAGTGCGTTGGACTGTCATGCGAGAGGTCTTGGGTTCAATCCCTGCCTGTGCCACCTTAATTAAAAAAAAAAAAAAAAAAAAAAAAAAAAGAGTTCACGGGTACTGCCTCTTGCGAGGAATTGACAAATTCTCCAAGAGTAATTCTTGTCATGAAAAAGTGCATTCTCAAATTAGCCGTTCGGATTCGGCATATAAATTGTAGGTCCCCTCCATCCCTGACAACATTACTCGCACACAGGAATGGTTGAGAGTTGTAAGTCACTAGGCCCTGGTTCTCTACGGACTGTTGCGCCACCTAATTTATTTATTTATTTATTTAAAAAAAACTGTCAATTCGATTTTCCTCAAAATTGTTCCTTATGTTGAAAACAATATATCTTATAAGTTAAATTTAGTTAGAAGCCATTATCTCAAAGTTTCAATTTTTACCAACTTTTATTAATTTTTTTTTAGGTTTTTATTTTTTTTTTAAACTGTCAATTCGATTTTTCTCGACATTTTTCAGAATGTTGAAAACAATATTTCTTATAAGATAAAAAAAGTGTTTGAGCCTTAATCTCAAGTTTTTGAAAAAATATTTGAGCCGAAATTCAATTTTTACCAACTATGAGTAATCTTTTTTTAGGATTTTATTTTTTATAAAAAAAAACTGTCAATTAGATATTTCTCAAAATTTTATCAGATGTCAAAAACATTATTCTTCGTTGCACAAAATTGTTTTAAAGATGAAATCATATTTTAGTCGTAAAATTTTCGAGGTGACAAATTTTTTTTTCAGTTTTTTTGATTTATAAAAAAACCGTTAATTGGATTTTCTTCCAAAAATATAAATGTTTTGTATCACGTTACAATATATAATATAAAATTTAATTCAAGTCTCTAGCTTTATTGGTTCGTGAGATATTTGGGGTTAACCAAAATGTTTATCTTTTTTTAAACTGCTATGGTAAAAAAACCACCCACGCAATTTTCTTGAGAGCCCTTTCTGCATCTTTCTGCCTTATTATCTGTATAACAAAATTTATTTGAGCTATGGACGACGAAAAAAAATTCGCGAACGTACAGACGTACGAACGTACGTACACACGCACGCACAGACATCTTTCTAAAAATCTTTTATTTCGACTCTAGGGACCTTAAAACGTCGAGAAATGTAAAAATTCTCAATTTAACAAATCGGACCCATTACAATAACTTCCTATGGGAAGTTAAAAATATTAGAAGAACATATAAGACTTTTACCTGAACAAGACACAGATATTATTAATTTAATGAAACACACTAAAAAAGAATTTGAAACTATTATACCTACCACATGTCAGACAGAAAAGAGGACTTTTCAATATTTAAGGTACAGGTATGAAAATTCTATATGGTACCATGGACGATGAGGATAGAAAAGAAATACAAGAAAGAATGATTCTAATAGAAGCAAATACACATAATTTAATAGAAAATACAAATCTGCAAATACAGATAAACTACCATTTTAACGAGCAAATTACATTACTAACTAATAAATTTAATGATAAAACTAAAAAATTAACTGATTACATAGAAAAATCTACTCGCGTACAGCACGATTTAGATAGAGACTTTTATAAATTAAAATTAGAAATCGAGATCAAAGAAAACATAAAATACTTGATAAACGACCGACATAGGAAAAATTAAAGACATAATTTTAACATCAAGACTAGGAATCCTAAGCAAATTTATTTTTTCTGAAGCAGAACTTGACAAAAATAATATAACAATAGAAAAACTTTTCCAAATTCAACTTGAACTTTGGAATAAAAACACTATCATATTCATAATTGGAACCCCAAAC
Source organism: Eupeodes latifasciatus (assembly GCA_920104205.1). NCBI lineage: Eukaryota > Metazoa > Arthropoda > Insecta > Diptera > Syrphidae > Eupeodes > Eupeodes latifasciatus. Next base: position 336,454,429 of record OV049924.1, on the reverse strand, counting down.
TTTACACATGAAATATACACACAAATTTATATCCAACCCATACCGAATGTAGAAAGTAGTCAACAATTAGATATTACTAATAAAATGTATTTGACTAAAGATCAAACAATTTATAATAATACAAAAATGAAAAAATATTTATCAGAAATAAACGAAAATTGTTTACAGAGTTTGTTTAAAAATCAAATAAATTGTAAATTAATAAAATATGAAAATCAAGAAATATTAGAAATTGGAAATAACAATCTTGTAGCAATGTAATGTAATGTAAAATAACAAGAAATAAAACAAAATTGTAATAACCAAAACATTTCTGTTAACGGAAACTACTTAATTAAGTTTGAAAATTGTAAAATTGAAATAAATAATAAATTGCATGAAAGAAAAAGTTATAAACATGAACCATTAATTCCAAATACCATTCTAGATATTAATTATACCAAATTTGAAGAATTAACTTTTCAAGAATTAGAATTATAATTAGAATTAGAAGTTTTATTAAATATTGAAAAAACGGTCGTTTTATTTAAGCTCTCTGACAAGAGCAAAAGTTGTTATTTTTTTTCGGAAAACGAGGATCCTTTAACCAAAAGTCATATATATAAAATTTGTAATAAGATTAACATTGAATTACGTGACAGAATGTAAAGGATAAGAATATGGTGTTTATGAAGGACACTTATTTACTTGGGCCTGATTCGAAGATTAATCCCAAGAGCTTAACGGAGAATTCAATACAATATAATAATCAAATGGGCTGTCTGCACTTAGAAATTATCTCAGCAAGTAGCTGATTAATTGAAAGGATATTTTATTGCTTTAAGTATAATTTCATTATGGTCTATTATTTGAATAACCAAGGTCAAAAGGTAGGTAAGTGTCTATACTAAATTCTATTCAATCAACCATTTTGGATGTCCTTGTCTTTAAGTGAAATTAAGTAATGTGAAAGGAACTTTAAGGGTAATAATTATTTTCATTAACATTTGGGATTTAAGAAAGAGAACAATAAGGATGATTAAGATATTAATATTAACAAAATGCTGAAACAAAATAAGTTAAAGTTCAGAGTTTATCTGATGAGTATTTTTTGAGGCATTTTGTTTCATGTGCGATTAAAGTGTATTTTCCTTTAATATGACAACATTTATACTTACTCAGCTGTCCTATGAAATATCTAAGAAACCCTTTTCATCTAAAGGCAGACAGTTTAATTGAGTTTTGGTATATCTACTACTGACCACAATTTGTAGTTTCGTTCAATATGGTAATGTCGATGAAATAACATATTTTTATGTAGAATTGGATGTATTTATACATTGGTTATTTTTATATGTTTGAACCTTCTTGAATTTATTGATATTGAACGAAATTCAATTTTAAATGTTTACACAACTCGACAGATGGAAAGAGGAAAAAGCAAGTTGTTGTCGTAGCTCCTATGAACCAAAAGCAATATCAGGGGTTTACCAAAAAGAGAAAATAAACTAAAGATACATTAATGTTGGCTGTCTGGCTAAAGAATGAATGCTGCCTTTGTGTCATAGCTTTGGGAAAGATTTTTGAGTGATAAATATTGGTGAAGTATTGGGAATTGTTGGACCTGTCTTGTACTTAGAAGCACTATAAAATCATGATAAAGTAGCTCTCAGACATTCAGGCTGTCTATTTCAGTAGGTATTTAAGATATTTTATTTTTGTTTGTTTGTTTGCTTTGTTGTAGATATGAAGTTATCACTTTAAGGCTCTTAATACTTACATATATAATATATATGTATGTAAGTATGTTAAGAAAAACATAAAATATATTTTTATGTTTCAATGTGACTTTATGATATTTGTACTGATAAATCTATTTTCTAATAATATTTTTCCATAGTGGTACAATAGGCGTATACGTACTTTTTAAAAAAAATATCTTATGTGTAAAGAGTGACTGGTATTAGGTGCACCAAAATGCTAGAGCGATGTTTAAGGAAAATGGATTACATTTCTACCAGCAACCCCCTCCCAAATAAAGTTTATTTATTAAAGTTGGTACAAATGTTTGATTACTCATGAGAACTAAGAACTTAAAGTAGTAAAGCCGATATTAAATGTTAAAGTTCTTTTTTTAAATCACTTGCACACACACTCAAAGGGTTAAGGAATGAAGGTCTCAAGAGTTAACTGATTCCAAAACTGTTAAAATAACAAGACAAAAGGTTGAGGTTAGATACATTATGACTATGTTCAAGTAACGTAAATGAGTCAATGATTTTACTGTCACCAATTATTTTAAAAGCCATTTTTTGAACTAAGTAAGTTTCTGGAGCACTAGCCCAGGGAGGTGAGTTATACTCTAGTTTTGGATGTATGTAGGTTTTGTGGATTGTAGCCAAACCAGAAGTTTAAAAAATTCGGACATCGTGTATACTGGAGAAGTGTCGGACATCCGTCGATCGCAATGTAGTCAATCTGGTTGACAGATGATTGATCAGAAGATTTCCATGTCTCTTTATAAATATCAAGATGTGTGAGCTGCGTATGAGCTATACCAGAACGTCTTGCCCTGATGCAGATTGTCGTGATGTGCTCGCTCAAACTGTTATCTGACTCTAGTTCCAACAACAAATCCACACCCAAATAGTCACAGCCTATTTTCTCGGTAGCAGTCATTTCATTTTTCATTTCATCGGACTATTTGGATGGCGGTTATATCTGCCTTGCAGTAGTATAGGGCTTAAGCTAACTTTTCGGCTATAATTGGTCTATTAACGGACCTTACATTTTACGTACACATCCAAAGTTCGTTGTCCTTATTTCGGTTGCTTGGTTTGTCATCAGTTAGTCCGTCCAATACTTGGGGAAGTCTGCCCGACGGCACAACCTAAAACCTGGAGAGCCAGATCCTTAATAACTCCAGGACGGGGAAGTTTCTTACAGACCTGGGCTACGAATATGTCGCAGAAGCTCCATATGGTGTTCACTAAGTAGTTCAACCTAAGTGGACTTGTAGACGCCACCGTTGATTCCATCTCGACAATTAATCCGCTAACGTTTGGATAAAGAGAGGTGCCTTAGTGGACACACCTTTCACCCCTCTCTCGGCTCAAAAGAAAATTTCAAATCCAACGAAGAAAGGATTTGTCGAAATATACTTTACAACTTGTTTAAATAAATCACCACATGCATATACTTAAAACAAATGCTCGAATAAAAAGTATTATGAATTGAAAGTAAAATTAAGGTGGTATAAGGTCTTGGTAAAAAGTTATTGTGGACTTTAGGCAAACATGACTTTATTCTCAGCACTAATAAACTAAATTTCCTAAAAAATAACCTTTAATATCTGTTTGACTTTTGTTTTTTGGTTCTCATAGGTAATCAAACATTCAAAGAAGTTTTCAAAACATACCATTTTTGAACTTAGTAGAATCTTAATAGCTTTCCATGCCACACAAAAAAACTACTATCACATCAGACACTTCTAAATATTTTTAACTTCCCATAGGGAAGTCCAATTTTACGAATTGAACATGTTTTTCGAGTTTCCAGACCGAAGGCAAAACAGGGAGATGCTGGGAGAAGATACAACGTCGAACGGCTACAATCGCAAGAGATCGCCAAATCCTTCTCCGACCGAGTTACAAGTAACCTTTCTTGACGTTCTCTGCCGCCAACACAATGTATCGAGAACCAGTGCCAAGATACAATGAGAGAAGCCGCATCTGACGTGCTGGTTTTCAAACAACCACCAACAAGGAGCCCCTGGGTTGATGAGGAATGTCGGCAGGCAAATGCAGCCAAACAACAGGCACGCAAGCGGCGCTGGATAGAAGGACGAGAGCTGCTCACGAGCTCTTTGAGCAGAAGAGGCGAAAGGAACACCGACTTGTCAGAAGGAAAAAGAGAGAGAATGAGAAGCTTGCGATTGAAGATGATGAGACTTGAGAGGTTTAAAAGCAGTAATGAAGTTCGAAAGTTGTATGAACAGGTGAAACGAAACTCACAAGTACATAAACCTAGAACCAAAGGCTGCAAAGACGAAAGTGGAAACATCATAGTGGAACATAGTCAATGCTGAGAATATGGAAGGACCACTTCTGCAGACTGTATAACGGCGACGACGAACCGAATTCCGCTGTCTGACAGGATGATCCATTCAATATAGACGACCAAAGCCAACAATCCCGTCCTCCCGACTTAGACGAAGTAAAGATTGCCATATCTAAGCTGAAGTCTAACAAAGCTGCTGGAATGCCAAGCTCTTCAAAGCAGCTGGAGATAATTTGGTTAGGAGCGTGCACCAACTTATCTGTAAAATATGGTCGGAAGAAAGCATTCCCGATGAATGGAACCTCAGTATTGTTTGCCCGATTCTGAAAAAAGGAGACCCTCTAAATTGCACCAACTATAGAGGCATCAGTCTACTTAACATCGCTTACAAAATCGCTTACTCATCGTCAACAACCTGATCGTACCTGGTCCTTTTCTTTTTTCTTTTAACATAGTACTTGAAAGAATAGTGCAGAGCTCCCACGTCAACACTAGAGGCACTATCTTTAAAATGTATTTCCAATTACTAGCATATGCTAATGACATTGACATATTCGGAAAAACTCAGCGTGATGTCAATGGGGCTTTTGTGAGTATTGAGGCAGAGGCGGCAAAACGCATAGCACATAGGACTGTAGTGCCACCTTAAGTAAGTAAGTAATAGTTTGGACTTTAGACCTGACATTTCACTAGGCAATACTGCACATCAATTAAATTAAATTTGTTTGTGCGTTTCAAACAACCCCTTCGTAAGCTTTTTCATCTGTCCTATTCTACAGGTCTTTTTCCGAGTGGAAACAAACAGCATTTGTCCAGCCTGTCCCTAAAAAAGGCGAACCCTCATCCCACTCTAATTATCGTCCAATTGCACTTACGTCCCTTCTTTCCAAGGTCATGGAAACGCTGAATATTTTTTAGCTTAAGAACGAAAGCTTCTTAATGCACGACAATATGGCTTTCGTAGCAATAGATCCACTGGTGACCTCATGGTTTATTTCACCGAACAGTGGAACAAATCTTTATACCGTTTTGGAGAAAGTAAGATTATTGCACTTGATATTTCAAAGGCATTTGATACAGTTTAGCAAAAAGCTTGTTGGGGAGTGATCACTGATCACATATTTGAAATCGCCAAAAATGCTGCTAAGTGTTAAGGTTTCCTCCGACGACGCAAGAGGTTTTTTATTTTTAAAGCCCACTTGAGTCTCTTGGGCAGAATTCAAAAGAGAGCTCTAAAAATGATAGGTGACCTTTTTCTAACTGAAAAACATCGAACAAATGTCTCCTTTTCAAGGCTCTGTCAATACAGTATGTTGCCAGTCTGAATCGCATCCCAGCATTTTGTATTTATTTCATCCCTTCTTTAATGTTAATAAGAATTTAAGATTGAGGTTTGTTTTGATAAAAAGAAAGCATGTGTCAATATCCACTTCTATTTTCACCATAATGGAAAGTAATTAAGTTAAAAAATTTTAAGAAAAAATAAATAAAATCAAAAAAAAGGAAGGTGTTCTGTCTTTAAAATAAAACACAACTTCTTGTTCGTATAATAAATACAATTTATTATTCAATGTAGTGACTGTACCTAACGATGAGCAACAACCGTCTGCCTGTCATGTGGTACATCAGATCGGATGATTAGCGGAACATTGATATGTTAATTTGAGTGTTTAGTTAATGATCATTAATCCCAAATTAATGTCTATACTTCTCATCCGAACATTTACTCTACTTATAATAGATATATACTTCACTCTCCCCCCTTAATCTGACTTAACATACCTTATATGCTATACATAATTACATACCTACATACATATTTGCATTTCAAAAATCAAAACTTCACAATATATACATAATTCACATTTTTTGACTTCATAATTTAAATATATTTCAAAGATTGTATTATGTATGTAGGTATGTACATATAAAAAATAATAATTAATAATAAAATGATTTTACTTCTTTAATATCGCGTTTACCTTTCCTTTGAGCTATAGGCAACGATTTTCTGACAACTTCATTTTTTATTGGATTTTTAAAATTTTCATTGGTTTTATAATTATTATTCAAATCGATCGGTTGCTTTCCTAAATGAGTATCAGCAGTATCTTCAAAATTGAACAGACTATCACGGCTTAAATTTGTAAGGCGAATATCAGAGCCAGAACATTTTTTCTTTAACTGATTTTGATGAACGTATCTAATTTTCGAGTTCAATTCAATTAAATACGTTAAACTACTTATTACTTTTCTTACAACTGCTGGTACCCATTTCACAAAATGTTTTAATTCCGATCTATACATAACTTCTTCGCCCACTAAAAATTTATTATGATTTACATTTTGTTTAACAAGAGGCTATTTGCTTTTAATTCATTATTTACATTAATATTTAATTTATCTTTTTCTAAGTTTTTAATTTTTGGGTTAATGTAATCTAACTTATTTATAGGCTTAAATGAAAAAATAGACTCTGAAGGTGTTTTACCGGTAACAGTACATGGAGTGTTGTTGTAAACAATCAAAAACTCAAATATAAAAGCGTTTAAGTTCGAGCTAGATTGTTTTTCGAGTAACATTTTCTGTAAAGCAGATTTTGTAGTCTGAACACCACGTTCTGCCAACCCATTACTTTGACTATGGTAGGGTGGAGTCGGTTTATATTCAATTTTGTTGGTCACGCAATATTGTTTGAACAGATGTGCACTGAATGGGGGACCATTGTCAGACACAATGCACCTAGGGAACCCAAAAATCACAAAAACTTCTCTTAAAACAGTAAGCAAGGACGTTAAAGTCGTTGACGTCATTTCTTTTACGATAAAGAACTTGCTAAACGCATCAACTATTATTAAACACGTTCTTCCTTTTAAATGAAAAAAATCTAGATGTATGCGATGAAAAGCCTGCTGAGCGGGAGGCCATATAGTGTCACATTTTTCCTTAGGTACATTTTGAGTTGCTTGACAAATGTTACAATCTTTGACGAAGCTTTCGATTGCTTTGTCTATGCCCACCCACCATACATAAGATCTTGCAAGCATTTTCATTCATACCATACCAGTATGGCACTCATGTAGGACATTTAAAACTTTAAAACGCAAACTTTCAGGAATTAATAGACGATGATGGTAAAATATACACTCATTATCAGTACAAAATGCATTTTTTTTCAAAAAATATGACCGTAACTCAACATCAACATTTTTTGGCCATCCTGATCGCAGAAATTTAAAAACTGAACACAAAATTTGGTCCTTTTTAGTTTCTTTTTTAACTAACTCGAAATCGACCAACTGGTCTGATCCAAAAAAATTTATTGGAATGTGTTCAATTCCAGAATCAACCTTAATTGGATGCCTTGATAAAAAATCGACATGAGCCATGTTTGCACTTCTTTTATAAATAATCTTATATTGGTATTGAGATAAGACTATAGACCAACGCTGGAGCCTTGCAAAGGCTACAGCAGAATTACTTTTGGTCGGGCTAAATATCTCTTTTATGGCCATGTTATCAGTAGACAATGTAAACTGATGGCCGTATATAAAAGTGTGAAACTTATTTATAGCAAAAATAACAGCTTATCCTTCTCTGTGGAGTTGAGAATAGTTTTGTTCCGAAGAGCTCAATGTGCATGAAGCATAAAATACGGGCTTCTCAACTCCGTCCACAACATGTGCTAATATAGCACCGACCCCGACTGGACTTGCATCTGTGGAGAGAACTATCTCTTTCTGAGGATCATATAGCTCTAGCACTTCAGCGTTCACAAGCAATTCCTTACATTTTTGGAATGCCTCTTCACATTTTGATGACCATGTAAACGCTTCACCTTTCCTCTTTAAGTTATTTAAAGCAAAACACTCTGTGGAAATGTTAGGCAAAAACTGATGATAGAAATTAAGCAACCCTAGAAATGATTCCAGTTGCTGTAAATTTTTTGGTGTGGGGGCCTCTAATATTGCCCTGACTTTTTCCTTTTAGGGACTTAAGCCCCTCCAGATAAAGTATGACCCAAAAAGTCAACGGATTTTTGTAAAAACTCGCATTTTTGTAAATTAATACGCACATTGTGTTTTGACAACCGCTTTAGGACTTCAAAAAGTTGTTGTTTACATTCTTTTTGATTGACATCACCAATAATGATGCCATCAATGTAACACAAAACTTTTCCAAGGCCTAAAAGAATCCTGTCCATTACAGACTGGAAAATACCGGGAGCACTACTTACTCCAAAAACCAATCGATTAAAAACATAGAGACCATTGAACGTGTTAATAACTAAAATCTTCCTAGAATCTGCATTCACTGCTAACTGCATGTAAGCACTCTTAAGGTCAATTACACAAAAATATGTGCATCCAGAAATTTGAGCAAAAATTTCTTGTAACTTTCTTAACGGATAATACATTGTCTCTATGCACTTATTAATTGTGACCTTGCAGTCCACACAAATTCGAATCGAGTTATCTTTTTTTGGAACAATAACAATCGGACTGGCCCAACCTTCATTGACCTTATCTCTCAATTTGAAAGGAACACTATATGGGGCGTGAAAAATTGGCACAACATCTCGCTTCAAAACAATATCAGCCTCAAACCCAACTATCGGTGAATTTAATGTGGTTTCGACTATATTTGGAAATTTACTTTTGATCTCACTTACGATTTCATCCTCCGTAATGTTACTACTCAAAACATCTAGTTCGACCTTAAACGATCCTCTCCAGCTAGGGAAAAGAATATCTATCCATGGACGACCCATTAAACTAATTTTTGGACGGCTGCCTTTAACTACAACGACTGCAAGACTAAACACTTTACCGGCAAAACTTACTTCACAGTCCATTGTTCCAAGCTCATCTAGTTCCCCACCTGTAACTGATACTAAATTAGAAATATTCTTAACAATTTTACACTCAGAGAAACATAGCTTATATTGATCTTCAGACATAACCGATGACGTAGCACCAGTATCGATCTCCATTATGACTGGTTTCCCATTGATGACGACATCACATATTTCAGGTTGGTTAATTGACATCACACTACTGATAACGTTGACGGCTGCCTTCTTAGTGGGACACATGCGTGATATATGCCCTTTTCGGTTACACAAAAAGCATTCCCAGTTGACTGCTGGGCAATCTTTATGTGCTGATCTCCCACAACGATGACATTGACTTTGGGTTTGTTGACGACTTGACTTAGACTGATAATAATTTTGTGCACCTGCACGATGATTGCTCGACTTTGAACTTTGCGATGGCTTGGACAAGATTAGCTTCTGATTTTTCGACTGACCAGATGGATATACTGCATTAGTGGCTCTTGACACTTGTACTAAACTTGACGCTTTTTCGGATGACTCTATAGTGAGGGCTTTCTCACAATACTGCTCGAAGGTTAGATTTTCGTTTTCAAGTAAAGCTTGCTGGATATTTTCGTGCTTCAGCCCAACTATGAAACGATCGGACAGTTGCTCATCAAGGATTTTCATTTTATAGATTCCAATTTTAGAATCGACAGTACACGACTGTGCATTTGCACCGGACGTTGGGGTGGAAGAGGACGTGGTTGTGGTGGTGTTGGTGGTGGCGGTGGTAATATTAGTAGTGGATGGAGCGCTCGGGGGCACTATCGAGTGTAGGGATGGTAAAACATATGACACCGCTAGAGTAGACACGTGACTATCCATGAAATCACCAAAGCAACAATCCTGTGCTGCTGCTTTAAACCTCAAAATATACTCGCTTATGGACTCTCCATGTTGTTGAACCACGTTATGGAACTTAAATCTTTCCGATCTCTTATTTGGTTTTGGTGCGAACTGACTACGAAGCAAAGATATGTTCTGATTGAAAGATTTATCACATGGTGACACCGGATAAGTCAACTTTGCCAGCAACTCGTACATGGATTTACCCATTATTCCGATGAAAAGACTATTTTTTCCGTTTTCTTGGACACTATTTAATGTGAAAAAATTGTTCAAACGATTTTCGTAGTCTCTAAAACTGTCACCACGCTCATAAGGTTCCACATTTCCAATTAACTTCATATTAAATCACGGCGGTAATCAATACCCTTTAAAACAATTTACTTAGACTTTTTGACAAACTTTTATTTTTTTTTTTTTTTTTTTTGTAATCCTCGTCGCCAATTGTTCTGTCTTTAAAATAAAACACAACTTCTTGTTCGTATAATAAATACAATTTATTATTCAATGTAGTGACTGTACCTAACGATGAGCAACAACCGTCTGCCTGTCATGTGGTACATCAGATCGGATGATTAGCGGAACATTGATATGTTAATTTGAGTGTTTAGTTAATGATCATTAATCTCAAATTAATGTCTATACTTCTCATCCGAACATTTACTCTACTTATAATAGATATATACTTCAGAAGGTACCAACGGATCCAATTGATGAGTCCTCCCCTGCCATTCTTTTTGAACTATAAAAATCACAAAACAAAAATGGTATAATTCTTTTCCAAATAAACATTTTCAGATTTTCTTGTCAAAAACACTTCTTATATTTGAACTAATATTGATACAACCAGAACTTGAAACTTTATTGGCTCAGTAAGTTCCTCCTAGTTGTTTTTTTATCTGAAGTTGAAGCCAATTAACTAAAACTTTATAAGAGATACAAATTTGAATACGTATCTCATACATACCAATAAATGTTTCCCAAATCTATATCCGTCCGTACTCGTAAATCGAATTATATTTGCTATTTTTTAAAATTGGGTCCTTATGAACATATGTACATTCACTCGAAAAAAAAGAACATCACTGTAAAATAAAAATAAAATGTATCATACTGGTTTTGACATATCAATTATTTACAACATGTCAATATGTCAGAGATTCAAGCTAATGGAGCATATAAACAAAAACATTTGGAATTTTTATTTTGTTTTTCTTTGTTTGGAAATTGGACATTGGTTGGAGTGAGTATATTATAAGGGGAAAGTTAAGTTTGCATTAAAACAATTCAAGTTGCTTATCAGATGTCAGAAGCATTAATTTACCTTAAAAAGTTTAAAGTTATACATTCTAAGGCAACATGAGCTAATAAATCAATATCATTATTACTAATTTTGACATAATAGCTCCAGCTCAGCTGTTTTATTCGATAGTTCTTTCTTCTTTGTCGGTAAGGTAGTTCGAGTCGTACAGTGAGTATTTTGCCAATCAGTGTACGATTGATATTGTCTACTCTTTAAGAAGTAGACTAGGATATGCAGCCTCCGGGTGAGGTATAATAATAAGAAATAGTTATTTTAGGTTAAAATGGATGTACGTGGTGGAGTAGGACAGACTTAGGAGAGTTCATTGGCCCATTGTGATACCACATGCATCTTGGGGCTTTCATCTAAGTTCAATGAAATCAGTTTGAGTCCCTTACGAAACGTGAAACACTGATTAGGTTAATATGATTGAAATAGTGTACATCTTTATCCTAGGTAAGTCTTGCGTTTTTGAGCTAGAGCAGGGCATGTACAGAGGAGGTGAAGAAGTGTTTCCTCCTCTTCCTTATCCATACAGCTTCTGCAAAAGTTATTTAATAATACGCCTAGCCACGTGGCGTGCTTTTCTATTAGACAGTGCCCGGTTATGACACCGATTATCGAGCTTATATGTGATCTGCTTAGAGATAGTAAGCACCTTGAGCGCTTTAAATCTAGTGTAGTCCATTAGCAATTGTTTACATGTATGTAGCTATTGGCGAGTTCATCTGCCTTACAATTTCCTGCAATGTCTTTATGGCCCGGCACCCAGCAAAGGTATGGATGTCAGATGTTGATATCACGTTTAAGCCAGGACAAGACTTCTTTTATCGCCAAAAGTTCCGCCTGGAACATGCTACAATGATAAATGTGGCGGAATGAGAGACTTAATTTCAGTCATTCAGAGTACACACCTCCACCAACCCCTTCATTTGTTATTGATCCATCTGTGTCAAAATGAACTGACTCGTTTTCCAGGAATGCCCTATCCTACCAGAAAGATCTGGAAGGTATAGAAGTCTAGAAGTTTCTGTCGAATTGTAGTTGACGGATGGTATAGCCTGTGTACTTTGGAATTGATTCTTAATACTTAAGAATTACGGAATGGCCAATGGTGTTGTTAACCCACTGCGATGAAGCATTTTTTGCTAGGTACATTAAGAGGTGTTAGGGTATACAGTGCCGTAGATGAGGTCGTGCGAAGCGATCCACCCAGTCCACACCGATCAGCCCAAAGTATTAGTTAAGTATTGTCTAAGGCATTTGATAAGAGTTCTTTTAGGTTATTAAGATGCTTTCCTGAAACCGCTACGTCATCTCCGGTTAGGATTTGATTTACCACCAGCTTCCAAAGGAAAGAGGATAAAACTCCCTCTGCTAATGAATCTTCTAGTTAGCATTAAATGAATTAACTCCCATACCATATACGAACCATATACAGTCATAGATATTAGTATATATGTGTCCACGTTGTTAAAAGCGCCTTCGATGTCAAGGAAAGCAACCATAGTAACTCTCTATCATGAAGGGAGACATAGACAGAATTCTTGTACCAATTCCTGTTCTTAAATGGATATTTATCAATCTTTTTAAGCTCTTAAGAAGGAATGATGATAGACTTTTAGGTCGAAGATCTTTAGGGTTGCCTTGCGGGCATTAACCTGCTTTGCATTCGTACAAATTTTTGAACTACAGATTTTAGTCAAACATGACATTACGATGGAAGAGAAGTCGAAAAGAGTGGGTCCCCCGATTCCATTCGTCTGCCCGTCCCCGCCCCTTCAGCCCAAACCATTCGGTCGATTGACTTTAATTGGGAAATTAAAGCTTAAGGTTTTTTTTAATTTTCTAACATTAAAAATAACAGTAGTCTCTATACAAATTTGTTTGTTAAAAATTCGAGTTTTCTCAAAAACTAACCGATAGATTTTTAGTAAATTTTCTTTCATAATTTGGCTTTTTTTAATAAAAAAAATATTTGTATTGCTTTAGAAGAGTTGTTAAGTTTTTTTCAAGAACTAATAAACCGTTTTCAATAATATTTGTAAGCTTCTCTTATACTCTCAATAATTTTAAATGTTCAAAAATGTCATTGTTTTTATTTTTGCCTTTTTTTTAAATATTAAACATTTTTTATTCGAAATTCGATATCTCGAAAATGGGACGTTAATTATTACGATATTGAAATTCAAAACGTATATTAATAAGTTCTAAATGACTGCATATTAAATGATTTTCAAATAAATTAATTAATTTTTTGCAGGTACATTTTTAAATTTTAAAATACTTCCCTTTGAAAGTTAGTTAAGGCGGGTAGATGTTGAAATGGAATAAAAGAAGAGGCTGGGATGCGACCCACACTGATAACTTCCCATCCCTTCTGTCGATTTGTCTTGCTTAAAAGTTTGTCTATATGTATCAATTTTTACCAAATTTGCGTACTATTTTTTGTATATTTTATTTTTGTATGAAAAAACGGATTGTTGGATTTTTATAAAAAAAATTTACTAAATATCGAAAAAAATATTTTCTGTGAAATAAAATAAATTTGAAGCCAATATTTTTAATTTTTGAAAAGCTTTTTGAGTCGAAAGTAAATTTTTACTAAGTTTTAGTATTGTTTTTTTTTTTAGGTTTTTATTTTTTATAAAAAAAACTCTCAATTAGATTTTTCTCAAAATTTTATCAGATGTCAAAAACATTATTCTTCGTTGCACAAAATTGTTTTGGAGATGAAATCATATTTTGGTCGTAAAATTTTCGAGGTGACAATTTTTTTTTCAGTTTTTTTGATTTATAAAAAAAAACTGTTAATTGGATTTTTTTCCAAAAATATACTTGTTTTGTATTACGTTACAATTTATAATATAGTCTCTAACGTCATTGGTTCATGAGATATTTAGGGTTAACCAAAATTTTCACTTTTTTTTAAACTGCTATGGTAAAAAAACTACCCACGCAATTTTCTTGAGAGCCCTTTCTGCATCTTTCTGCCTTATTATCTGTATAACAACATTTATTTGAAGTCGATATCTCTTCTGGTTCTTGAGCTATAGAAGACGAAAAAAACGTCGCGAACGTACAGACGTACGGACGTACGAACGTACGTACACACGCACGCACAGACATCTTTCTAAAAATCTTTTATTTCGACTCTAGGGACCTTGAAACGTCGAGAAATGTCAAAATTTTCAATTTGACAAATCGGACCCATTACTATAACTTCCTATGGGAAGTTAACAAGCTGTGTGTAAGGTATTAACAAAATTATTTTGTTATTGAAAGGCGCATATATGCCATTAAGTGTGGAATATGCATTCAAATGCCCGCCTCGGCTTCTTACGGTGGCACGAATCCGAATGGTCCAATTTTCAATAATTCTTCCGCATAGATCCAGCTGAATTTGAGCAAAGGCCTGTGTTATGTTCACCTTAAGGGCAGCGGTTGATTGTGGTTTATTTGCATAGACCTGCGATTTCAAGAAACCGCACAGGAAAAAGTCTAGCGGGGTAATATCGCATGGTTCAATTTGGGCCATAAGAATTTAGTTATCATCGTTATGTAGCGTTCGCTGTTGACGGTGACCGTCCAGCGTTGCCTATTTATACTTCGAAAAAATTACTATCCACTGAATGTTGTCATTTTGAATCGAAATTCGAAAAAAGAATATATTAAAAACAATGACATAAAAGATTTTGACTATAAAAATTCTGATCATATTAAAATATCAATAGACATATATTGGCCATGAAGCTGAAATGTTTATCAAATCAAAAAACATATCTGATGAAGATGTTTCTATATAATTAAAACTAACGCTCTTATTTATTATATCAATCGGTTGTTGATGAAATACTAAAAAGAATAGATATTAATGATGAAAAACTTTCGATATTGCACTTTCTAGATCCAAAAGTTGTCAAAAAAAATCTTGAATTTAACTATGTACAGTTAGTTTCCAGTTTTCCAAACCTGGTATCCAATTCAGGCAAAGTTATTGAGGAATACAAACTCCTTGAATGTGAAAACGTGCAATTCGATGATTTCAGCTCTTAATTTAATTGAAAACAAAAATAAGTTGGAAAATTGGGTTCCAAAAAAATCTTGTTTATTTATACAGAAAGACAATATTAAAAAAATGAAAGACTTAACTTCCATTAATTTATTTATGTATTTTTTGTTATTAACAACTGTTTTGTTTTTTAAATGAATTTAAGTTTTTATTTTAATGTTATTGAAATAAAATTGTTTTTTTAAGTTTTTGAATACTTTTTTGTTTTACTCCTGAATGTTTTATTTGTACTTTTTTACTATGGTGTCCAATTTTCGTATGTTGGCCCCTTTTTTTGTGTCGGGCCCCTTTTTTGTACCTTTTTTGATTTTTTTTAGCGGCAACACTGTGACCGTCTCCCTAACGTCGTTTTCAAAAAAGTACCAACCAATTACACCGCCGCGCCAGCTAAAAATTCACACCAAACGGTAACTTTTTGAGGATGCATTATGACCTGGTGAACCTCGCATGTGTTGGTATGGTCCCATATACGGCAATTTTGCTTGTTAACACAGCCATTCATCCAAAAACGCACCTCCTCACTAAGGATGACTTTTCGACCAAAATTGGAGTCTACTTCTTAACGATTCGAAGCCCAGTCAGAGAAGAAACGGCGTTGTCTATGGTCATGAACTTTGAGCTAATGGGTTAGTTGAATCTTGTACGGTTGTAGGCTCAAGTCCCGACGCAAAATTCGTCTAGATGAAGTCTGTGCACTGCGAGGAATAGATTGCCTCGGGTTCTGCTGTACACTTTCACGGACCGCGGCGATGTTCTCGGCCGATCTTGCGTTCCTTGAATGTACGGGTGTTGTTTACTGAACCTGTCGTCTCAAATTTGGTCACCAAACGTTGAAGAGTGCATTGTGAAGAGCCACCACGTCTACCGTAAAATGGGAGCAATGCGTGCGACGTTTGCGTTAACGTTCGTTACATACGTAACGAATAAACATAATGTAAATATGTATGTATATGTAGAGAACATATACATAATAATGTGCATTGTATTCATGAACTTATTACCAACATTAATACTGTTCTGTTATCCTAAGGGAATTTGAAAACATTTTATCTTCAAAAAACTTTGAACATTGTTTTATTGGTTGGAAGTTTAAGAAACCTTCTGGTGTCTATTAATCAGTATAAGCCTTGAGCTATCTGCGGCAAGTGAAGGTTTTGAAATGTAATTATCTATTATTTTGGTTTAATAAGTGCTGGCTGGAAAGTCCATTTAAAGATCTTTTGTCTTTAATGAGTTATTGAAGGAGGTTCATGTAATTGGAATTGTGCATAACAAATTTAACATGTTACCATATCAATTATTATTTAAAAAGACATAACCATGTCAAAAAACACTAAAAGAAGAGGAATATGAAGGCTCTTCACGTATAACTCATGACGGGGGAATGTAACGAAGGACTAGTGTATATTTTTGAACTTTATTTTTCACTTCATCAGAATATGTACAAATTTATTTTTTATTTGAATGGAGTGAAAATTGCATGTGCAAAAAAGGAATGGGCTTACGCCAATTTCTGTTTAATCAGTTTGTTTATATGTTCAAAAAACAGTCTACAAAAATTAACTTAAATTTTGTATTTTTGGATATATATTACTCTTCTAGAAGAATTATTAAAAAAACCTTTTACAGAATTTAAAAATTCAATTGGATAATTCATTGCCTCATCTTGATTCATAACACTGTCAATTGATTTATATCTCGTGACTACACCTGGCAGTTTCGCTTGAATTTGAAAATTAATCAATCCGTTGGTACTGTCGATTGGTATTTTGCCATCACCAATTTCTAATAATTGTTTTGAAAACTCATGTGCAGTTGCATCATTATGTAGGTGAATACGCATATTAATGTTCAGTGTCAATTTTCGTACATATTTCCAAAGAACTGATGACTTCAAACAGGCGTTTATTTCATCAGCAGGAGTTGATCGAGAAATGACAGGCAATGTTTGACGAAAGTCCCCTGACAGCAATATCAGAGCACCACCAAAAAGCTGTTGATTACCGGGTAAATCTTGCATTGTTCGATTAAATGCTTCTATTGATTTTTTATTCGCCATTGTGCACTCATCCCATATAATAATTGACTTTAATCGCAGAACTTTTGCCATAGCAGAATTTCTCGAAATATTGCAAGTTGGAGTTTCAATCACCTGTACATTCAAAGGCAATTTTAATGCAGAGTGTGCAGTCCGACCACCTTCTAATGATGTAGCAGCAATTCCCGAAGATGCAAGTGCCAATGCAATTTTCTGTTCCGATCGAATAGTCGCTAAAATCAATGATACAACGAACGTTTTGCCTGTACCACCAGGTGCATCCAAGATATATAATCCATCTGCATTATTGGAAACGCCTTGCATGATTGTGTCATATACATGTTTTTGTTGAATATTCAATTTGGTGCTATTGCAATTTTGTGATTATCAGATGGCATACGATCAAGAGCAATTTTGAACAATTGAACTAATGCGTTATGCTGATGGAAAAACCTTTGTAGCTCACGAATAATTTCACGTCTTGTATTTGAAACTATTGCACAGTTGATCCAATTCACGATTTTCATCACCAATAAAATAAATTTGCAAAAATTGATGATCAGCGTCGGGGTATGGCAATAACGAACCAGCTTGATGATAAATCTGGCCTTGAATCCGTAACATGTATGCAATTTTAGGTAGATGTTGAATCAGAATTTGTAAGACTTTATGATTCAGATTGATATAAACATGGGACAATCCTTTTGAGGTATTTACCTAAAAAGTCGGCATAAAATTATCTTTAATAATTTTAGTAGCACCAAAAGAAGTCATTTGAAATGCCGAATTGTATTGTTGAATATTACTCAAAAACTGCTTCGACGTTTGAGATGCACATGACATATGATGACATTAAATTTGTTTGACAGAACTAACGTTAATTTTTTGTCTTCGATTGTTTTGTCAACGGTTCAAATTGCATTTTAAGTATCGGGTGATTTTTTAAGAGCTTGAGAACTTTTTTTTAAAAAAAAACGCATAAAATTTGCAAAATCTCATCGATTCTTTATTTAAAACGTTAGATTGGTCCATGACATTTACTTTTTGAAGATAACTTCATTTAAATGTTGACCGCGGCTGCGTCTTAGGTGGTCCATTCGGAAAGTCCAATTTTGGGTAACTTTTTCGAGCATTTCGGCCGGAATAGCCCGAATTTCTTCGGAAATATTGTCTTCCAAAGCTGGAATAGTTGCTGGCTTATTTGTGTAGACTTTAGACTTGACGTAGCCCCACAAAAAATAGTCTAAAGGCGTCAAATCGCATGATCTTGGTGGCCAACTTACCGGTCCATTCCTTGAGATGAATTGTTCTCCGAAGTTTTCCCTCAAAATGGCCATAGAATCGCGAGCTGTGTGGCATGTAGCGCCATCTTGTTGAAACCACATGTCAACCAAGTTCAGTTCTTCCATTTTTGGCAACAAAAAGTTTGTTAGCATTGAACGATAGCGATCGCCATTCACCGTAACGTTGCGTCCAACAGCATCTTTGAAAAAATACGGTCCAATGATTCCACCAGCGTACAAACCACACCAAACAGTGCATTTTTCGGGATGCCTGGGCAGTTCTTGAACGGCTTCTGGTTGCTCTTCACTCCAAATGCGGCAATTTTGCTTATTTACGTAGCCATTCAACCAAAAATGAGCCTCATCGCTGAACAAAATTTGTCGATAAAAAAGCGCGAAACACATTTCGAACCGAACACTGATTTTGGTAATAAAATTCAATGATTTGCAAGCGTTGCTCGTTAGTAAGTCTATTCATGATGAAATGTCAAAGCATACTGAGCATCTTTCTCTTTGACACCATGTCTGAAATCCCGCGTGATCTGTCAAATACTAATGCATGAAAATCCTAACCTCAAAAAAATCACCCGATATAATGGAATTCTTACATCGTTTCCTTCTAATGCGAATTCTTAAAAAAGAGAGGCTGGGATGCGATCCACACTGATATTTTTCCATCCCGTCGGCCGGGACCAAAAAACTTTTAAGCAAGACAAATCTTGCTTAAAAGTTTTTTGGTTTTCGTGTTTTGTTAAAAAAGTTCTTAGTTGAATTATTCTTAAATATCTAAGAACTACCAATAATATTTTGCATATAATGAAATAGTTTGATTTCGAAATTATTTTTTTGTTAACGAGATTTTTAGTCGAAAACTAGTTTTAGTAGCATTTCTTAAAAGTTTTTATTTTTTATATAAACAAATACAAATTGGATGAATGAAATTAATTTGAAGTCAATATCTTCTATTGTTCACCAGATATCGAAAACCGAACATCAATTATTACCAATTTTGCGTACTATTTTTTGTAGATTATAATTTTTTATGAAAAAACTGACTGTTGGATTTTTATAAAAAATATACTGAACGTCGAAAACAATATTTTCTGTGAGAATAAGTTTGAAGCCAATATTTTTAATTTTTGAAAAGATATTTGAAACGAAAGTAAATTTTTACTAACTTTTAGTATTGTTTTTTTTTTTTTTGGTAAGAAAACTGTCCATTCGATTTTTCTCAAAATTTTACCGAATGTTGAAAATAACATTCCTTATAAGATAAAATTTGTTAGAAGCCATAATCTTAAATTTTCGAAAAGATATTTAAGTCGAAAATCAATTTTTAGCAACTTTGAGTAATGTTTTTTTTAGGTTTTTATTTTTTGTAAAAAAACTGTCAATGCGATTTTTCTCAAAAATTTACCAGATGTTAAAAACATTATTCTTTGTTGCACAAAATTGTTTTGAAAATAAAATCGTTTTTTGTTCGTAAATTTTTCGACGTAAATAATATTTTTTTTTTCAGTTTTTTTGATTGTTGATTGGTATATATTTGTACCTATGGTATCACGTTAGAATATATAATATAAAATTTAATTCAAGTCTCTAGCGTTATTGGTTCGTGAGATATTTAGGGTTAACCAAAAATTTTTTAAACTGCTATGGTAAAAACACCAACTACGAAATTTTCTTGAGAGCCCTTTTTGCATTTTTCTGCATTATTATCTGTATAAGAAAATTTATTTGAAGTCGATATCTCTTCTGGTTCTTGAGCTATGGACGACGAAAAAAACGTCGCGAACGTACGTACACACGCACGCACAGACATCTTTCTAAAAATATTTTATTTCGACTCTAGGGACCTTGAAACGTCGAGAAATGTCAAAATTTTCAATTCGACAAATCGGACCCATTACAATAACTTCCTATGGGAAGTTAATAAGGTTGAAAACGGTTTTTTTTTTAAACTAAAGCATGGATTCGAAATCAGTACTAAAATAAGCTCCAAAACGTATTTTTTAAAATTACCTAAGTATTAAATTCAAGGTTTGCTTCATATAGAGCCAAATAAAGACACCTAACTAAAGAGAATGTCTACAAACTAAGTAGGATACTAAATGATTCAAATTGTATTTAGAAGTTTAAGATTTGTGCTTTGCAAAATCATCATAAGGTTTATTGAGTTTTAATTTAGCCATACAAAAAAAACTGTTTTAGTTGTTTTTAGCATTTTTAAAGGGGCATTTTTAAGAGCCTGATGTGATGGACAAATTCAGCGAGATTCAAATTTAAGACATGTAAGTACCTAAAATAAGTATCGTTTTGTTTGTGGGACAGAAAATAAACGTGATTTTTCGACCAGTGTAATCAAAGGTTTAAAAGCAACGGAAGCACATACTTTATTTTAATACAAATTTTCTCAAAACCATAAATCCATTGCTTGGAAATATTGAAAAGCAATTTTGAATTCAATTTTAAATACTTTTTTTGTTAACTCTTATCAATTTTGTATAAATTTTAAGAAACCAAACATTAAAATATGTATTTATTTTACAAGAGATTTAGAAACATCAAAATCTCTTTAACTAAATTGTAGCCCTTTAGTTTGGTAGCAAAAGGGCTTTGTTTTAAATCCGGTTGATTTTTATCGAAAGTGTTTATAAAATTGCTCTTATAAATAACTGAAGTTCTCGACCTCTATCTATTAAATTCAAAAAATAAAATCCCCTGTGGTTTCCTTATTCGGACAACATTTTCAAATTTGTAAGCATTTTTAACTTCCCGTAGGAAGTTATTGTAATGGGTCCGATTTGTCAAATTGAAAATTTTGACATTTCTCGACTTTTCAAGGTCCCTAGAGTCGAAATAAAAGATTTTTAGAAAGATGTCTGTGCGTGCGTGTGTACGAACGTTCGTACGTCCGTACGTCTATACGTTCGAAACGTTTTTTTCGTCTTCCATAGCTCAAGAATCAGAAGAGATATCGACTTCAAATAAATGTTGTTATACAGATAATAAGGCAGAAAGTTGCAAAAAGGGCTCTCAAGAAAATTGCGTGGGTGGTTTTTTTAACTATATCAGTTTAAAAAAAAATTGTTACAATTTTGGTTAACCCTAAATATCTCATGAACCAATGACGCTAGAGACTTGAATTAAATTTTATATTATATATTGTAACGTGATACAAAACAATTATATTTTTTAAAAAAAATCCAATTAACGGTTTTTTTATAAATCAAAAAAAAAATGAAAAAAAAAAATTGTCACCTTGAAAATTTTACGACTAAAATATGATTTCATCTCCAAAACAATTTTGTGCAACGAAGAATAATGTTTTTGACATCTGATAAAATTTTGAGAAAAATCTAATTGACAGTTTTTTTTATAAAAAATAGAAACCTAAAAAAAACATTACTCAAAGTTGGTAAAAATTGAATTTCGACTCAAATATCTTTTCAAAACTTTGAGACATTGGCTTCAAACTAATTTTATCTTTTAAGAAATATTATTTTCAATATTCGGTACAGTTTTGAGAAAAATCGAATGGACAGTGTTTTTACAAAAAATAAAAACCTAAAAAAAAACAATACTAAAACTTGCAAAAATTTACTTTCGACTCAAATAGCTTTTCAAAAATTAAAAATATTGGCTTCAAACTTATTTTATTTCACAGAAAATATTGTTTTCGATATTCAGTAATTTTTTTATAAAAATCCAACAGTCCGTTTTTTCATAAAAAAATAAAATCTACCAAAAATATTACGCAAATTTGGTAAAAATTGATACATATAGACAAACTTTTAAGCAAGACAAATCGACAGACGGAATGGGAAGTTATCAGTGTGGGTCGCATCCCAGCCTCTTTTTTTTTAACTTTACAAAGAAACTATTGCTGTCCGTGGAACTTAAAATACAAAATAGGAAGAAAAACAAATTTTTGTTTCAGGAGAACGCTATAGCTTTCTTACAAATCAAAAACACAGAAGCTCTGTTAATAATTAAAGAAACACAAATTAAGCTATTTACCGAATTTAATCTTGTATTTTTTACTGCTTCAACATTGTTTCTGCAAGTTTTGGTTATTTGTTGAAAAGATAATTATTTAAAAAAAATAAATCTAGCTTTTTTTCTGTTTACACACAATTTTGAAGAATAATTGACTCAAAAAGAAATATTGTTTGCTATGACTTAAAATTAAAAACAACTTTTAATCTACCTTAGGGAAGGTATTTATCTAATTTTTCCATTTCATTAATTTTGTTTTACTCATGAATGGTTCAGGACACTTTTGTTAGCAATTTATAAGCTTTCCTGAGAAAAATGAAACATTTTTGTTAAATTTGAGTCTCAATTCAATTGAATACAAAATTATTATGAAGAAATTCCTCATTCCTCGGGTTCTCAAGTCCAAATCTTTTGGCTATGCTTTTCTTAGTATTCTCATAATTATTCAAATAATCTGCCGTTTTAATAAATAACATTAGTATTATTTATTCAATCTAAGATACTTCCAATTTATAAACTTAATTGCAAGAATAATCCCAATGGGCTACCAAAGTTAAATCGAAATCGATAAAATATTTATCCGGGTCAAAGGTATCTCCTTAAAAGAAATACACGAATCCTACTTTATTATTGTTCTAATTTACATCAACAATAAGACCTCTTGAATTTATTTATGAGCCACTTGAACCATAAAAGCTCAAGCATAATTCTGGGAATCACTTGTGAATTTCATATAAATTTGTTCTTTTGGAAACATTAGGGTTCGTTGGCATGGGAACTTATTGATGTACGTTTTTATGTTCACTGGTTCACACAACATTAGGCTAATTCAAAATGCAATGCACTTTACATTTATGTACAAACTTCCCGTCCTTTGGAATGGCTTTAAGGGATAAAGATTTAAAATTGGATTTCGATTTGTATTGAGGTATTTGATAAATTTAAGACATTCGAAAGTGGGATTTGTATGGTAGACGCTAAAGGCACACAAAACCTGCCATGACTGTAAGTGACTTTTATGATTGATTAATAACACAATACAATTCTGCTACCGACATTTTACGTAAGAATTCAAATGAATTAAATTAAACGTGCATTCTTAAATATTTATTTTAAAAGCACTTTCTCTACCTTTAAAGGGTTTTCAAGTAAGAACTTGCATTTCTATATGAAAAAGAGGCTGGGATGAGACAGCCGTGATAACTTCCTATTCTATCCCGTCTGTAGATATTTCCAAAAGTTTTACAAAACATTAATATTTTGTGTGAGATAAAAATAAAGTTCGAAGTCAACTACTAATTTTTTAGTCGTGTTTTTTAGGTTTTTATTGTATGCAACTAATATCCGGTAGAATGTTGATAAAAATCAAATTGACAGTGTTTTTACAAAAAATAAAAACGTAAACGACTGAAATATTTTTGCAAAAACTTAAGATATTGGCTTCAAACTAATTTCATCTTATTGAAAATACTTTTCTCGACATTCAATTAATTTGTTTATAAAAATCTGACACCAGTTGTTTTTCATAAAAATTAAGATCCACAAAAAAAGAACGCAAAATTGGTAAAAATTGATGTTCTATTGACGAAATCTCGTGAATAAATAAAGGTTGACTTCTTTTATATTTTTTTCTAAGAAAAATCTGATGTGTATATTTGTATATAAGAAATTAAAACTTTCAATAAATCTTAAAAAAAATGGTAGAAATTGGGTTTCGACTAAAAATCTCGTTAGATTTTGAAATCAAACTATTTCATCGTATTGAAATATTATTGGTAGTTTTTAGTTAATATCTTAGAAAAATTCAACTCACAACTTTTTTAACAAAACACGAAAACCTACAAAAATAAGAAAAAACTGATAAGTAATGGTTTTTGATTTAGGTATTTGAAGAGCAAAAGAAGAAATTTACTTCAAATTATTTAACTCACACAAAATATTGTTATGAATATTTTGTTTAAGTTTTCAGCAAGACAAATCGACAGACGGGATGTGAAGTTATCAGTGTGGTTCGCATCCCAACCATTTTTAACTTCCCATAGGAAGTTATTGTAATGGGTCCGATTTGTCAAATTGAAAATTTTGACATTTCTCAACGTTTCAAGGTCCCTAGAGTCGAAATAAAAGATTTTTGGAGAGATGTCTGTGCGTGCGTGTGTACGTACGTTCGTACGTTCGCGACGTTTTTTTCGTCGTCCATAGCTCAAGAACCAGAAGAGATATCGACTTCAAATAAATTTTGTTACACAGATAATAAGGCAGAAAAATGCAGAAAGGGATCTCAAGAAAATTGCGTGGGTGGTTTTTTTTACCATAGGTGAAAATTTTGGTTAAACCTAAATATCTCATGAGCCAATTACGCTAGAGACTTGAGTTAAATTTTATATATATATATAAACAATTATATTTTTGGAAAAAAATCCAATTAATGGTTTTTTTATAAATCAAAAAAACTGAGAAAAAAAATTTGTCACTTCGAAAATTTTACGATAATTTTGTGCAACGAAGAATAATGTTTTTGACATCTGATAAAATTTTGAGAAAAATCTAATTGACAGTTTTCTTATAAAAAATAAAAACCTAAAAAAAACATTACTCAAAGTTGGTAAAAATTGAATTTCGACTCAAATATTTTTTCAAAAACTTGAGATTATGGCTTCAAACTTATTTTATCTTATAAGAAATATTGTTTTCAACATTCTGAAAAATGTTGAAAAAAAATCGAATTGACAGTTTTTTTACTAAAAATAAAAAACTAAAAAAAAATTAATAAAAGTTGGTAAAAATTGATTTTCGACTCAAATATCTTTACAAAAATTTGAGATAATGGCTTCTAACTAATTTTAACTTATAAGAAATATTGTTTCCAACATTCGATACAATTTTAAGAAAAATTGAATTGATAGTTTTTTTCTTTCCAAAAAAATAAAAACCTAAAAAAAAAAAAAACAATACTAAGACTTCGTAAAAATTTACTTTCGACTCAAGTAGCTTTTCAAAAATTACAAATATTGGCTTCAAACTTATTTTATTTCACAGAAAATATTGTTTTCGACATTCAGTAATTTTTTTATAAAAATCCAACAGTCCGTTTTTTCATAAAAAAATAAAATCTATAAAAAATAGTACGCAAATTTGGTAAAAATTGATACATATAGACAAACTTTTAAGCAAGACAAATCGACAAACGGGATGGGAAGTTATCAGTGTGGGTCGCATCCCAGCCTCTTTTTTTTTTTTAAATGCTACAGAGCTATTTAAAAAATCTAAAAATTTATCTTAAGATCTTTGTAATTCTTAAGGTGTTTCATTTTTGTCCTTGCTTTGAACTTTCCTATTGCCGTCAATATTTTTGTTCACCTTAATTTGTTTATATTAATGTCCAATATACAAATTCCTATTGATTTTTTAAAAAAACAAAAAAAAAAGCAGATAAGTTCGATTTTGAAAATAGTGAAAAGTTCTTCTAAAATGAATTGGCATTGAACGAACCTAAAATTTGTGTTGTAAAAAAAAACGATTGGAATTCTTTTATAAGTAAAAAGTTGTCGAAATATTTTGACAATATCTTGCCGGGTAATCACTGGACGACAAGGTCTTCTTCAATGATCAATGGGTCTTAATGGGCTTATTTAAGTCTGGCTTTATAATAAAATTAATGGATCAGGTCAAGTTTTTAAGATATCACTTTTAAAAATTCGAAAAACACGTACAGAAGGTTTTTTGAGGCTATCTAAATTTATGTAGTAGATATTTTCAATAAAATCCGTGATGATTTTTCGATTTGAAAGAAACTTTTGTTCAAATCTGTTGTCTAAACAATTCTATTATATCTAGTTTTTGAAATATGTCAAAAAAATGTTAAAAACTGGTATTTTTAAAACCTTAGTATATAATTAAAGTTAAAGTTTGGATTCGAAATCTGCAATAAAAATCAAGTCCAAAATGTATTTATCAAAACTATGAATGTATTAAATTGACGGTTTGCTCAGGACTTCATATAGAGTCAAGCATAAAGACTCTTAATTAATGAAAAATTCCAGAAACTTAGTAAGAAACTAAAACTGTATGTAGAAGAGAAAGATTAGCACTTTGCAAAACCATTATAGTATATATTTTAAGTTTTAACTTATCCTTAAAAAACGCTATCAAATCTCTAGATTCTGTCTCTACAAACTCTATAACAGTCCATAACTGTCGATCATCTCTAATGGAGATGGCACAACCGTTTAATATTCACCTTTGCTGGGTGCCGGGCCATAGAGACATTCCAGGTAACTGTAAGGCAGATGAACTCGCCAGGAACGGTACAGTACAGCCCATCCTACCACGTTTGGCACGTACTGGCATACCAATCGCTACTTGTAAACTTTTGCTAATGCAAGACGCTGTGAGGAGGGCAAGCACCAGGTGGAACAACATCACCACGTGTCAAGTCACAAAAAACATCTGGCCAACACTGGATTTAAAACGTTCAAGGTGCTTGCTCTCTCTAAGCAGATCGCATATAACCTCGATAATAGGTGTCAAAACCGGACACTGTCTAATAGGAAAGCACGCCACGAGATTAGGCGTATTCTCAAATGATTTCTGCAGAAGCTGTATGGACGAGGAAGAGGAAGAAACAATTCTTCATCTTCTCAGCACATGCCCTGCTCTGGCTCGAAAACGCAAGAATTACCTGGGAGAATTCTTCTTTAACGATCTAAACGATCTAAATCATATCGGCATAATCAGCCTCTCACTTTTCGTAAGAGACTCAAACTGATCCATTGAGCTTAGGAAGTAACCTCAAGATTCATGTGGTATCACATCTTGGACAGCCACTGTAACCTAACCTAACCTATCCTTAAAAACCCTGCTTTTGGCTGTTTTTAGCATATTTAAAGTGGCATACTTTAAAAACCTGATGTGATGGAAAAATTCAAAGGTGAGATTCGAATTTAGGACATCTAATCGTTTTAAAAAGTATTGTTTTTGTTTGTGAGACAGAAAATAAATGTAATTTTGTCTACCAAACTGACACTGCTGTACTGTATGCCCGAGGTTAAGATGGATACATACTTTATTTCCATGCCCAATTTCTATCAGCTGCCTTCGCAGGCATTAAATACAATTTTTAAGCGCTTATGTACAAAAATTTGATTCAATAGCAAGTGTGTGTGGGTGTTCCTATGATTAAATTTTTCAAAGACTAACAACGCATGTATCGTTCTACCTTAATATTAATGTCGTTGTTTTACTGGTGACGTAAATGAGGCAAGTGAAATGAGGCTAAATTTCAAGAATTGGCCTTATTCTACTTTTGTAAAGTGTATTAAAGCCAATTTTCAATAGTTGGTCTTGTTACACTTAAACAAAGTCCAATACAATTTTTTTATAGTGCCATAAGGCCAATTTTTAAAAGTTGGTCTGATTTCAAAAACGCTATCTGCCCAAATAGCGAGATAAGATAAGATAAGATCTCATTACTTTAAATAAAAGAATTTGGGACTATTTTTAATAATATTATGGGTGCATTCCTTCTTGTTAAGTTTGCTTTGTTGGTAATTAATTTTCTCCTGAATGGAAAATGTTATGTTCTCAATATTTTCTTATGTAAACAATTTAAACCCTAATAAATTCTGTCCAATTTCATTATCCTTCAATAAGTAGTTAAATTTAATTGATACCAATTATGAAAAAGCTTATAACTTTAATTGTCCCTGGTTACAACAACGGACGCTTTCATAATTATTTATGAATTAATGAATAATAATTATTACCGACAAATTGATTTTAAATATTGCTACTAATGAACTGAAATGATAATTACATGTAAATATCCCATCCCTGAGCCCAACAACCTACCCTAATGGTCAAAATAATATGGATATGGCGTAATGGCATCGCTTACAGTGGGAACACAGCACATCAAAAAATGAATGCAAAATATACCCGTAAATACAAAATAATAAAATGCGTTGATAGCGAAGTAAACAAAAACATTTAACATGAAAATAATTTTCAGGCAAAATCGTGTTATCCTTCAACAAAAATGTGGTATATGAGGAGTTATAAATGCGTACATACGTATGCAGGTGTGTATTAAATTCTCCGAGATGTATTTTATGCTGTTTGTGGAAATGAACAAAAAGAACACCATCAGTGATGAATAAGTGATATTCAGGATATTCGTGGAAAAATATTAACAAGCACGAGTTGGAAAATGAGGTATGGACGAATTCTCCTGAAAAGTATAAATAAATTTTGTACGATATTTAAAAACCAAAAATATGAAAAATCATTGATTAATTCCATAATATTAGATTTAGTTTTGAGAATTTTTGAAGGACACAGGTTAGGTTAGGTTAGGTTGAAGTGGCTGTCCAAGATGGAAACGGACACACTTAGGCCAGTTTGATGGCCCATTGTGATACCACATGAATCTTGAGGTTTCTTCCTAAGCTCAATGGAACCAATTTGAGTCTCTTACGAAACGTGAGAGGCTGATTATGCCGATATGATTTAGATCGTTTAGATCGTTAAAGAAGAATTCTCCTAGGTAATTCTTGCGTTTTCGAGCCAGAGCAGGGCATGTGCAGAGAAGATGAAGAACTGTTTCTTCTTCTTCCTCGTCCATACAGCTTCTGCAGAAATTATTTGAGAATACGCCTAATCTCATGGCGTGCTTTCCTATTAGACAGTGTCCGGTTATGACACCTATTATCGAGCTTATATGCGATCTGCTTAGAGAGAGCAAGCACCTTGAACGTTTTAAATCCATTGTTGGCCAGATGTTTTTTGTGACTTGACACGTGGTGATGTTGTTCCACCTGGTGCCTGCCCTCCTCACAGCGTCTTGCATTAGCAACAGTTTACAAGTAGCGATTGGTATGCCAGTACGTGCCAAACGTGGTAGGATGGGCTGTACTGTACCGTTCCTGGCGAGTTCATCTGCCTTACAGTTACCTGGAATGTCTCTATGGCCCGGCACCCAGCAAAGGTGAATATTAAACTGTTGTGCCATCTCCATTAGAGATGATCGACAGTTCTGGACTGTTATAGAGTTTGTAGAGACAGAGTCCAGAGATTTGATAGCGGCCTGACTATCTGAGAAGATACGGATTCACCACTAGGTTCCAGAGGAGAGGGGATAGAACACCACCTTGCGGTGTCCCTCTACTAACGAATCGTCTGCCAGAAGAGTTGCCCAGTTTTGAGTTAATTATTCTGCTAGTAAGCATTAAATGAATTAACTCCCGAAACTCTCTACATTTAGAGATGTTAGTACAGATGTGATTGCAGATGTGTCCACGTTGTTAAAGGCACCTTCGATGTCAAGGAAAGCAACCATAGCGAACTCTTTATGATGGAGGGAATATTCGACGGTGCGTACTAAGGTGTGTAGCGCTGTTTCCACCGATTTACCTTTACAGTAGGCGTGTTGAGACGAAGACAGAAGTCTTGTATCAATACTTGCCCTTAAATGGATATCAATCAATCTTTCCAAGGTCTTAAGAAGGAATGATGATAGACTTATAGGTCGTAGATCTTTAGGGTTGACTTGCGAGCATTTACCTGCCTTGGGTATAAAAACAACTTTAACTTCTCGCCATGCCGAGGGAACATGGACCAGGTAAGGACAGCTGGTAAAAATTGCCTCAAGGATTGGTGCAATTATGTCAGAAGTCTTCTGTAGCTCGGCTGGTGTTATTCCATCTGGTCCTGCAGATTTAAACAGTTTGAAGCTGTTGAGAGCCCATTGTAGCTTGTCCCTTGTAATCAGACCTTGTGGATATGTAGTATTGGGACTTGAACGTATATAACCATTGCAAGTCTCGGTAAGAGAACTTCCAGGAAAATGAGTATCCAGTAGTAAGTTCAGCGATTCATTACTTGAATTTGTCCAGGAGCCGTCTGCATTTTTCAAGCAGCTTGGCATCGCTGGATTAGTTGAAAGAATTTTCCGTAACCTAGAGGCTTCAGAAGTTTCTTCTATCGTGCCACAGAAGGATCGCCAAGAAGATCGTTTAGATTTCCTTAGTGCCTTCTTGTAAATTCTTAGGGATTCTTTGTAAGAATCCCAGTGAGAGGCTAGTCTTGCGGCTTTGGCTCGGTTAAACAGTTTCCTGCATTCTTTTCTGAGCGAGTCAAGCTCTGAGGCCCACCATTGTGGTTTCCTCTTTCCTCTTATGTGTATAAGTGGACAAGCAATTTCTAGCGATCTGTTCATAGCTGAGGTAAGGTCATTGACTTTATTGTCAAGTTCATTAGCGTTAGAGGAAGGACAAGATAGTCCAGGTTTTAGTAAACTCTGTAATGAGTTCCTGTATGAGGTCCAATCAGTTTTCCGATAATTTCGAAAAGTCAATGGACTCGGGTTATCATCTACATTGATATTGAACTGGATATATCTATGATCAGAGAACGAGTGTTCTTTGGATACTTTCCAGTCCAAGATCATATGGTGTATAGTATCTGAGACAAGAGTTATGTCTAGGACTTCTTGTCGAGTTTTAGTTACGAAGGTTGGCTCATTCCCAACATTACTTACTAAGAGGTTAGTACCAAGAATATAATCAAAAAGAGACTCACCTCTGTCATTGATATTGCTACTTCCCCATACCGTATGATGAGCGTTGACATCGCTCCCAATAATTAGGCGGATCCTTTGCCTTTCCGCTTCAGCGACGATCTTCTCCAGGGTTTTTCCAGGGAGAGGGCCAAGGTGGTCATGGCCAAGATACGCCGACACTATCCAGAAACTTCCCTTGGTTGTTTCCAGCCTAGCTACGGTGGTATCTTTGTCACTGAAATGATGGAGTAAAAATACATTAATGCTACGTTTCACTAGTATGCAAGATCTAGGTTCACCTCTATCTGTCACACACAGTGTGTAGTATCCAGGAGTCCTGAGTCCACGAACAACGGATCTCACAATCCATGACTCTTGGATCAGGACAATGTCTTCCCCGTTTCTCGCCAGCCGGAGAAGAAGTGAGGCCGAGGCCTTTACGGAGTGCTGGAGATTAATCTGTACTAACTGCAGCATTTTGGCTACAATTAGGCAGATCAACCTCCACCACAGTTTTGTTCTGATCCTCTGAGTCTGAGGATGAACCCAAGAGTTCGTCCTCACTCAAAAGGATCATGTTGAGGTCGTCCTCAGTCTCCATTAAGGATGGACTGTCTACGACTTTTGTAGAGGGTGGGGTCGCTATTGGAGAGGGCATTGGTGCATCGTCACCTTCAGTTAAGAGAGAAGACGATGTCCCAGGCCCACCAACCGCTAGTTCACCCTCGGTTGTTTTTGGAGGCCCGCTTTCCGCGTTAACCTCATCTTTTTTATAGACTCGAATTTTAATGGTTTCGAAGCCATAGTTTATGGAGCCCTCGTTTATGGCTAGAGGAGCCAAAGATTCCTTATTGAGTACCAAAATGGCGCTCCTATAAAGATTCTTTACCTCCTCTAGCTTGGCTATCTTCCAGTTGTGCGTCGGAAGGGACGGGTTGCAAACTCTGATCATCTCGAGAATTTCATCGATACCGGCAGGTTCCATTGGGATCCAAATGCGGGCTCTAGGTCTGTTAGGAATGTCTTCCTTAGCGACAACCTCGAGCTTCGCACCTGGCCAAACTTCACCTAACCGGCTGACAGCGAGCTTATACAATTCACAAGACCTCTGATCGCCACAAACCATGAGTTTTACGTGGCCTTGATGCCAACCCCCATCGCTTATGGAAGAAAGTGGTCCTAGAAGCTCCCTCAAAATGCTTAAAAAGCCACCCGAGAGCTTAACCTTGACCAACTGCAAACGATCAGCCGATATTGTTCCATCATCATCACTCCTGTCAATGACCGCAACCACGACTTTGCCCTTCGCGACGTCACTGAAACTGGCTTTCTTGATGGGATTGAGGGGAGTGCTGGTGTTGTGCACCCGAGGCCGTTTTGGTGTCGGTACGGCCCCCTCGAGAGACCTTTCTCGTTTGGACGTAGAGTCCTTACTGGTCTTAGTTGTAGCAAGTATGCTTTTTTCCCATTCGACGCTAGCGGTTTGCTGCGGTGTCCTTTCAGCCCCCGATGATGCACCAGAGGCCTTCAGGATTTTCGCCGCTTGCCGCCTTTGCCTATATTGGCTTTTCGAGAGTTTCCCCTTTCTCTCATTAGTAGTGGTAGGGCCATTTTTCACAACCCTGCCACTACTGAAATTAGGTATCACTACCTTCCTATCCTCGTTGCTGCCAGCTGCAGAGGAGGGTCCATGGTTAGCCACTACTCCCTTCTCTGTGCTGGCCGCAAGAGATACGGCAACAGGCTTTGACGCCAAATTGCCGCCCGGTCCTGAAGAGATACCGGTCTCATCATCCTTTAAATTTTTGTTTTTGGTTTTTGTTTTTTCCGTTTTAATCCCACGAGTTGCGAAGAAAAGAGGTCCGTCTGCACAGAGATTCGCATGTACAGATAAGGCTAGTTAATCCGGAGGTCGCCAGGTATCCGGATACTCCGTTAGAGACTGGGCTATTTTTGAATTGGGCCCCCAGCCAGGCTGATCATCGGCATGGGTCGTTTAACACCTTAGATCCAGCCCAATAAAGATAAGAGGTGGTAGGGAAGGAAGAGATAGGGTTAGGAATCAGTTGATGTTAATTCATCATTCTGATATGGGAGGAAAAGATTGGGATTCGGTAACAGCAATTCAGCTAATTTACCTAGAGTGAGAAGGAGCATAGGAGATAGGAGCGCTGTCTAGCTTTTTCGCCATTACAACGTGGGAGGTGGGATGGGAGTTGGTGACATAAACGTTGGCTGGTATGCCTTGTTTATGTGGGAGTGGATGATGATTTTGAGAAAGGTAGAGGGATAAGAACGTCCTTTAGTTTCAGGACTCATCTGGAGAAAATTCTCGAGAATCATTGACCCTACTCAGGTTCTACAACTCGACAAGTTCGACGTTCAGAGTAGAAGTTGAAGGACACAAAAATAAAATGAAAAAATAGGCTGGGATGCGACCCACACTGCTAACTTCCCATCCCGTCTGTCTTAAAAGTTTGTCTATATGTATCAATTTTTACCAAATTTGTGTACTATTTTTGGTAGATTTTATTTTTTTATAAAAAAACGGACTGTTGGATTTTTATAAAAAAATTACTGAATATCGAAAACAATATTTTCTTTGAAATAAAATAAGTTTGAAGTCAATATTTTTAATTTTTGGAAATCTATTTGAGTCGAAAGTAAATTTTTACAAGTTTTAGTATTGTTTTTTTTTTTAGCTTTTTATTTTTTGTAAAAAAAACTGTCCATTCGATTTTTCTCAAAATTTTATAGAATGTTAAAACAATATTTCTTAAAAGATAAAATTAGTTTGAAGCCAATGTCTCAAATTTTTGAAAAGATATTTACGTCGAAAAACAATTTTTAACAACTTTTATACATTTTTTTTTGGGTTTTTATTTTTTGTAAAAAAACTGTCAATTCGATTTTTCTCAAAATGTTTCCTATTGTTGAAAACAATATTTCTTATAAGTTAAAATTAGTAAGAAGCTATTATCTCAAATGTTTGAAAAGATATTTGAGTCAAAAATCAATTTGTAACAATTTTAAAAAACTTTAAACTTTAAAAAATTTTTTTGTTTGGGTTTTTATTTTTTTTTTGCAAAAAAACTGTCAATTCGATTTTTCTCAACATTTTTTAGAATGTTGAAAACAATATTTCTTATAAGATAAAAAAAGTTTGAAGCCTTAATCTCAATTTTTTGAAAAGATATTTGAGTCGAAATTAAAATTTTACCAACTTTAAGTAATGTTTTTTTTTAGGTTTTTATTTTTTATAAAAAAACTGTCAAGAAAACTGAAAAAAAAACATTTGCCACCTCGAAAATTTTACGACCAAAATATTATTTCATCTCCAAAACAATTTTGTGCAACGAAGAATAATGTTTTTGACATTTGATAAAATTTTGAGAAAAATCTAATTAACAGTTTTTTTATATAAAAAAAATCTAAAAAACAATACTCAAAGTTTGTAAAAATTGAATTTCGACTCAAATATCTTTTCAAAAACTTGAGATAATGGCTTCTAACTAATTTTAACTTATAAGAAATATTGTTTTCAACATTCGATAAAATTTTGAGAAAAATCGAATTGACAGTTTTTT
Source organism: Eupeodes latifasciatus (assembly GCA_920104205.1). Classification (NCBI taxonomy): domain Eukaryota; kingdom Metazoa; phylum Arthropoda; class Insecta; order Diptera; family Syrphidae; genus Eupeodes; species Eupeodes latifasciatus. The sequence goes on along the minus strand of OV049924.1, from coordinate 336,419,827 downwards.
TACAAAAAATAAAAACCTAAAAAAAAATTAATAAAAGTTGGTAAAAATTGATTTTCGACTCAAATATCATTACAAAACTTTGAGATATTGGCTTTAAACTTCTTTTATCTTTCAAAAATTATTGTTTTCAACATTCAGTAAAATTTTGAAAAAAATCGACTTGACAGTTTTCTTACAAAAAATTAATCACCTACAAAAAATGTAACAAAAGTTGGTAAAAATTGTTTTTCGACGTAAATATCTTGTCAAAACTTTGTGACATAGGCTTCAAACTAATTTTATCTTATAAGAAATATTGTTTTTAAACATTCGATAAAATTTTGAGAAAAAAAAAAACTAAAAAAAAAACAATACTAAAACTTGGTAAAAATTTACTTTCGACTCAAATAGCTTTCCAAAAATTAAAAATATGGGGAGAGTACGATAACTTAGGCGACAAAGTTTAATGACGGATTTGTATGGAACAGTTAAAAACAAGCATTTTTTTTACTATGGGAGGGGGGGTCTATCTCCCCTCGATTAGGCGGTAGGGGCAGTAAAAAAAAATATATATAAGTGTTATAACTTTTTTTTAAGCCAACACTTTTGTCTATTAGCTTGTTTTTAAATCAAGCCAAAACTATGCATAGTTTTTGAAAAAAATTGTTTTAAAGTCAAAATTTGTGCAAAAAAAGTTAAAAAAAAGGTTTAAAGTGTAATTTTTCAAAACTTTCAGATTATCTACTATTTTTTTTTTAGAATTCATTGCTCTTATTTGTTTTTGATCAAAAACTGAAAACTAGATGACTTGATGTCTTCTAGTTCTTGAGAAAATTGAAAATTACCAAAACAAAATATTTTAATTAAATTACTTTTTCCTTGCTTAAGTATTAACGTAGTCTTATTTTGATAGTAATAATCGAATATGGATTAAGATATGCCTAGGGTAAACTAATTTTTCTTAAATCCAGCTTATTTAAATGCAAAAGAAACTTTGCATGCACCCCATCTTGCACCCACCGTACCTTGCACCCTCCCCACCTTGCACACACTCCAACTTGCACCCACCCCAAATCATATAGTGTGCCCAAGCAGGTGGGTTGCAGGTGGCAGCATGCCCCCCCTTACAGATGCCACTGTTGCATACACCCAAACTCGCGCACACCTTACTGTTGCATACACCCAAACACGCATTACGCATACGCAAATACCATTATTACTATCAAAATAAGACCACTCAAGCAAAAAAAAAGAATTAAATTAAAATAGTAGTTGTGGTTATTTTCAATTTTCTCAAAAACTAAAAGACATAAAATCATCTAGTTTTCAGTTTTTGATCAAAAACAAATAAGAGTAATAAATTCTGAAATAAAAATGGTTGCCTGTAAAGTCGGTTTTACGGGCGAAGATCTTACGTGACAACGTCTTTTTCTCGGTAGAATATTTATTGATATGAATATAATTAAATTGCACAATAGGAACAAGGAATTGAATGAAAATAAGAATTGCACAAATTTTTTAAACTAATAATTTACTTAACACTATCAACATTTATCAATAGTATGACATAACCTATAAACTCAGTTTCTCAACTTTTGTGTCAATCTAACAATTAATCAATCAATCATAGTTTACGATAATGAAATATCAGTGTACAATTATTTACCTTTATTGTTGTAGTTGTTGTAAATGACGAATCTAAGCACTCCACATTTTCACTACAGACACAGCTGACGATACTTTAACCACACGTGTGAACTTGTATTATGACGCTTTCTTGTTTTTCCAACGCCAAGAACGTTCGAGAAAGACAAAGACAGAGACACAAGCATGCGCCGATTCAATGCGCCTAATTCTCTAGTGCTGCGCGCGCGGCAGACCGATCATAGTTGAGTGGGAGAGAGACGCAAGGCATTCGGCGGGCCTCTCTCTCGTTCGGTGACTCATCGTAACGTTACCGGGCGTTACACTTTTTCATAAGTGACTCCCAGCCGCAACCTAATTTAAGACGTTGTCACGTCAAAACAATGGTAGATAATCTTGAAGTATTGAAAAAGTTACACTTCAAACCTTTTTTTAACTTTTTTTACTCAAATTTTGAGCACAGTTTTGACTTGATTTAAAAACTGGCTAATAGAACAGAATGTTGGCTTTAAAAAAATGTATACAACTTAATTGTAAGTATCACCGTTATTTTTTAAGAATTTTTTTCCATTTTAAGTAATAATTTTTTTAAATTGCCCCTCCTGCCTAAACGGGGCGAGATAGAACCCCCTCCCATAGGAAAAAATGCTTATTTTTAACTGTTCTAAAAAATTCCGTTGTAATATGTTGTCGCCTAAGTTATCGTATTCTTGCCAAAAATATTGGCTCCAAACTTATTTTATTTCACAGAAAATATTATTTTCGATATTCAATGAAATAAAATCTACAAAAAATAGCACGCAAATTTGGTAAACATTGATACATATAGACAAACTTTTAAGCAAGGCAAATCGACAGACGGGATGGGAAGTTATCAGTGTGGGTCGCATCGCAGCCTCTTTTTTAATTTATAAACAAACCCGTTAATTGGATTTTTCCCAAAAATATAACTGTTTGGTATCACGTTACAATATATAATATAAAATTTAATTCAAGTCTCTAGCTTTATTGGTTCGTGAGATATTTGGGGTTAACTAAAATGTTTATCTTAATAAATTAATTAGTGATAAAAAATAACATCAAAAAAGAATAAACCACGTGACACTGAAACAATACAATAAAAACAAAAACAACAATAAAAAAAACAATATGATATACCCAAGCTCAGCATAGCACAGTGAGTACCATCCTTCACTTTCCCCTCTTCTCTAACAGTCGCATGGCTTAGCATGTGCATCAAATTGCATTGCGTTTTATAACCAATGCAATTTATAAACAGGCTACGTCGCGTCGCTCGTCGTTCCACTGATTATTGACAAAAAAATTGTGTACTGTTTTGCATTAACAGGGGCGGATTCGATTTTTGTCACTACTAAGGCATAACACTAGTAGTGACCTGTATTGTATAGCATTCTGTGGTTCAAATCAGTGATAATTTTGTTTAGTCCTTATCTGTTTTGGTTCTTGATATTTTTCTATTTGCAATGGCTGTTAATTTCAGGGTAGATTATTGTAATATTCGTGGGCTTAGAGCGAAAACATTGCACGATAAATTTAAAGTATTCACAATTTATTTACGACTAATTTATAGTAAATGATATGCCACTAGAGTATCCGAGTACTTAAGGTGTCGCTGTAGTCCTATGTGACTAGGGCATCACCCAATAAACTTCTCCATCTAGCTCGTTTCGTTAAAGCTAGATGTCTCCAGTTGTGAATTTCAAGTTGGGTGAGGTCAATTTTCACTTGTGCGTGCCCCGGAAAGTTGGGATCCCGGGATTGTTGGCTTTCGTCGTCTATGCTGAATGGGTCATCCGGCCTGACGACGGAATTCGGTTTGTCGACGCCATTATACCGTCTGCAGAGATGGTCCTTCCAAATCCTCAACATTGACTACGGTTCTTATATGATGTTTCACTTTTGGTTTTTATAGCTTCGATGTTTATGCACTTGTGATTTTCATTTCAACTGCTCATAAAACTTTCGAACTTCATTTCTGCTTTGAATCTCTCAACATCTTCGACCACACGCTTCTCATGCTCTCTCTTTTTCCTTCTGAGAAGTCGGTATTCATCTCTCCTCTTCTGTTCATAGAGCTCGTGAGCAGATTCCGTCCTTCTATGCAACCAGCCGACATACATTCCTCATCAAAGCAGGGGTTTCCTGTTAGTGGCTGTTTGAAACCCACCACGTCAGAGGCGGCTTTTCTGAGTGTATCTTAGCAATGTTGCCACTGGTTCCCGATACGTTTTGTTAGCGGCAAAGAACTTCGAAACTTACTTGTGACTGGGTCGGAAAAGGATTTGGTGATCTCTTGCGATTGTATCCGTTGGACGTTATATCTTCTCCCAGCATCTCGTTGTTTTGCCTTGGGTCTGGAAACCCAAAGAGTTACCTTGGCTACAACGAGGTTATTTCGATGTTAGCGGAAGCGTGTCTAGCTTCGATCGCAATATTGTTAATCTGGTTGATTGTAGATTGATCTGGAGAACTCCAAGTTCTTTTGGGGTCGAAAACGCTTACTAACTACCATGACGTTTTGCCCCGCAGTAAAATCGGTAAGCCTGCATCCGTTATTGGAAGTCAGCTATTATTTTTGTATATCTTCACATTCCCTTTGTAGATTTTATTATAGTTTTTAAAGTCTAATTATGCTGAGTTTTTTTTTGAAATTTTCCAGTACCTTAAAAATATATGCAACTGAAAATGAATAATATAATTAAAACAAAGTATTATAATTTTTATTTCAGGGTATTTAAGCATGGAGTGGAATGCTTTGATCACTACACAGAACGATGTTTACCTGAAACTAAAGTTTCGCATTTTCAAAATAACGTAGCTGGTGCGCGGAAATTTGTTAGAAAATTTTGTGGCGATCATAAATTCCAATCAGGTGAGAGTATTTGTTCAGCAATACTGTAGTACAAGTATACAAGCAATACCTATCAAAGAATATTTGTTCACTTATAAGTCCCTTTTTTAGGTAAAAACCAATATTCTTATAAAAGGTTACAAAATATGTATTTTTATCTCAAAAATATATTCAAGTGCAATCAATTATTATTATATTTTATTTTATTCTGTGGCCACCAAGAAAAATAATATACACGTCACTTTATTTGCTTTTTAAGTCGACACGTGTTTTATTTTTGTTGAGTATTTTTGAAAGGAGGGATTAAGAAAAAACAACACAAGTCACAAGGAAAAATGACAGATCCTTACGTATTTTCTTAAAAAATGTAAGTTCTGGAAAAGAGCCTTCCTTTGCTGCCAATTTATAAATAATATTATGAAGATAGAATCGCATGTTTAACATTCGATATTTTAATTAACTCAATTTCAATATAAATGGACTTATGTTTTCTTTCCATGTGTCTACAGATTTAGTAAAATGAAAGTTATAATAAAATGAATGAAATTTACTAAGAAAAGAAAATTTACCATAGAAGCAACCTTTATTGTTTTCTCTGCACTTTTAAAGGATATTAAGAGCGCAATGAAAGAGTCTATGAGAGCTATAGTCCAGTAAAAGTCAAATAAAGGGTGTCCCAAAATTAACGCAAGATTTGAATTTGCCGCCATTTGTGCAGTGAAGTGTTGGCAACCCTGAAAAAAAAGCAATTTGACAGCTAACAGTATAGGGTTATTAAAAATGGAGCGTTACACGAGAGAACAACGTGTCTTCATTATTAAAGAATATTTCAAAAATAGTGAAAGCTTGGCGGCTGCAGTTCGAAAATTTCATACAAAATATGGTCGGAATAGTGTTTTAACTTCGTCAACTGTGAAGAGATGTCAATCGCCAAAATTGCCGCATTTGGGGTTCGGAGAACCCACATGTGATTGTCGAAAAACAAATGCATCCACAACGCGTGACTGTATGGTGTGGATTTTGGGCTGGAGGCATAATTGGGCCATATTTTTTTTGAAAATGATGCTGGTCAAGCAGTGACTGTTACTGGTGCTCGATATCACGACTTGATTACACAGTTATTTCTGCCAAAATTGGATGATATTGATGTGTCCAATATGTGGTTTCAACAAGACGTTGCCACATGTCATACAGCCCGTGAAACAATTCAATTACTGCATGAAACATTTCCAGGTCGTGTACTCTCTCGTTTCGGTGATCAAAATTGGCCTCCTAGATCGTGTGATTTAACACCATTAGACTTCTTTTTATGGGGTTATTTGAAATCACAAGTCTATGTCAACAAGCCCACAACCACCCGTGCATTAAAGGAGGAGATTCAACGCTGCATCAACGAAATTCAGCCACATTTATGCAGAATGGACATGGAAAATTTCAACAAAAGAGTGCGCATGTGCATGCAAAGCCGTGGAGGCCATTTGTCCGATGTGTTATTCCATACATAACCCTATCCTATGCACTTTACGAGTCCAAAAAAATATAAACTATCAAAAGACTAAAAACGGCGTTTTCTATTTAATTCAAATCTTGCGTTAATTTTGGGACACCCTTTATAAACATATATTTTAGTTTTTGGGAAAATTGAAAACAATTGCATCTATACTATATTTTTAATCAACTAGTCTTTTCTCTGGACAGAAAGATCCGTTCCTTAAACCCGGTAGATTTAATTTTAGTCCAGGCTTTCGACCCCGAGGTCTGAAAGTAACATGGCAAAAAGCTAACATAACTGCTAAATCGTAACTGATTTTTTTTAACTTCCCATAGGAAGTTATTGTAATTGGTCCGATTTGTCAAATTGAAAATTTTGACATTTCTCGACGTTTCAAGGTCCCTAGAGTCGAAATAAAAGATTTTTAGAAAGATGTCTGTGCGTGCGTGACGTTTTTTCGTCGTCCATAGCTCAAGAACCAGAAGAGATATCGACTTCAAATAAATTTTGTTATACAGATATTAAGGCAGAAAGATGCAGAAAGGGCTCTCAAGAAAATTGCGTGGGTGGTTTTTTTACCATAACAGTTTAAAAAAAAATGTAGAAATTTTGGTTAACCCTAAATATCTCATGAACCAATGACGCTAGAGACTTGAATTAAATTTTATATTATATATTGTAACATGATACAAAAGAAGTATATTTTTGAAAAAAATCCAATTAACGGTTTTTTTTATAAATCAAAAAAACTGAAAAAAAAAATTGTCACCTCGAAAATTTTACGACTAAAATATGATTTCATCTCCAAAACAATTTTGTGCAACGAAGAATAATGTTTTTGACATCTGATAAAATTTTGGGAAAAATCTAATTGACAGTTTTTAATATAAAAAATAAAAACCTAAAAAAAACATTACTCAAAGTTGGTAAAAATTGAATTTCGACTCAAATATCTTTTCAAAAACTTGAGATTAAGGCTTCAAACTTATTTTATATTATAAGAAATATGGTTTTCAACATTCTGAAAAATGTTAAGAAAAATCAAATTGACAGTTTTTTTTACAAAAAATAAAAACCCAAAAAAAAAAAAAAAATTTAAACTTGGTAAAAATTGATTTTCGACTCAAATGTCTTTTCAAAACTTTGAGATAATGACTTCTAACTAATTTTAAATTATAAGAAATATTGTTTTCAACAATAGAAAAAATTTTGAGAAAAATCAAATTCACAGTTTTTTACAAAAAAAAAACCTTAAAACAAAATTAATAAAAGTTCGTAAAAATTGATTTTCGACTCAAATATCTTTTCAAAATTTTGAGATATTGGCTTTAAACTACTTCTATCTTTCAAAAAATATTGTTGCCAACATTCAGTAAAATTTTGAAAAAAAAATTGAATGGACATTTTTTTTACAAAAAATTAAAAACCGAAAAAAAAAATTAACAAAAGTTGGTAAAAATTGATTTTTGCCTCAAATAACTGCTAAAAATTTGAGATAATGTCTGCTTACTAATTTTAACTTATAAGAAATATTATTTTCAACATTCGGTCAAATTTTGAGAAAAATCGAATTGACAGTTTTTTTACAAAAAATAAAAACCTAAAAAAAAACAATACTAAAACTTGGTAAAAATTTACTTTCGACTCAAATAGCTTTTCAAAAATTAAAAATATTGGCTTATTTTATTTCACAGAAAATATTGTTTTCGATATTCAGTAATTTTTTATAAAAATCCAACAGTACTTTTTTTCATAAAAAATAAAATCTACAAAAAATAGTACGCAAATTTGGTAAAAATTGATGCATATAGACAAACTTTTAAGCAAGACAAATCGACAGACGGGATGGGAAGTTATCAGTGTGGGTCGCATCCCAGCCTCTTTTTTTAATTTTGAGCCTAATCCCGCATCTATACACCCAATACTTTCCAAAATACATCTATGGGTAGGTAGGAAGAGATGGCAATCACATCCAGCCTTTGTTGCGTGACTCAATTAGCACTGGAAAGCGCCGCCGCCGCGTTTCGATACCATAAATCGAAGTAGAAAATAAATAAAAAAAAAGATTAAAATATACTATTATGACAGATTTATATTGACAAAATAAGAAATGAAATCAGGCGTTTGATTTTCAGCTCGGAAAGTTCATCAAGATCTTTAAGGAATATACTTCGGAAGCTTAACATTTTAGATCTGGACAGGGCAGGACATTTACAAAGAAAGTTAGCCACAATTTCCCTTTCATGTTGGTCGTCGCAGCTTTGGCAGTTAGTTATTATTAGTTATTGTTAGGGATTCACAACTTTTCTGCATGCTCTTTTATCGGCCAATGTCCGGTTAAAATTGCAGCTACATATATCATGCCTGGGTCTGCATTCCACCTGTTGCGGTTGAATTCTGTCAGAAAAATTGAGATAATTTTGCCTTAAATAGCTCCAAGAGGAATATTTATCCTTTCCGCAAGTGAGCTATGAATGCCTGATCCTTTCCGGGCCAACTCATTGGCCCGTTCATTTCTTTAAATGCCACTATGACCTGGCATAAGAGTAATGGACCAGTTAGACCAGTATAGAGGATGCTGTGACCGAATTAAAAGCTAAATGTAATAGCCGCCTGGCTGTGTCGGTGCAAATAACCGTGTTTCTATTTTGGTTTGAGTATCATGCTTCTCTGATTGCTAGTAATTCAGCTTGAAATACAATGGCAAAATCAGGCCGAAAGGACTTAGATACATTTAAGGACTCTGAGAAGACTCCTGTCCCAAAGATAGTGTCGTCATTGAAGTCTTTCGAAACCATGCGATCCTCGCAATCCCTTTCTGGCAGGAAAAATTACTTTAAAATCTCAACTGAGGTTCAAGGCAGGGGTGCAGTAGTTGGTGTCCATAGCAAAAATATCCGCTGGAATCAGTTCCTTAGTGTTTCTATGCATATAGGGTCTTGAAAACCAACAGTTTGATTCTTTAAGCCTTAACGCGCTGCAATATTCCAATTATTTAATGTGTAGGTGTCCGTTGGGCAGCATCGAAGGGCCCCTGTAGTGCCCATACTAGCTATTCTTTAAACATTCTTTAGTTTTTCAATATTGTGTTTCTTGTTAAGCGCAGACAATCACACAATCGATCCATATAAAAAATAGGACGTACAACAGCTGTACATGTCCACAAAATCATCTTCGATTAAAGTTTGTCTACAAGCGTAAAAGTCAATGCAGGCCATCACATTTTAGTTTCGGTCGTAAAGAGCATCAATTCAGTTTTGATCTGATTAGTACCTAGTCCACTGTTCGTGGCTCAGCTGTTAACTTTGTTCAGAGCTATTCACGGTGACGAACTTTCCCGACTTCAGTAAAACCAAATCATCAGCATAAGCTACCGCCTTCACCCCCCAAATTTTTGATGATTTTATTCATGAATAAAATTCATAAGAACGGGGAGAAAACACCGGCCTGGGGTGTTCCTCTACTCATATGTTTGAAAGAAATTGTGGTACCTAACTTTGCTTGAATGCTTCTATAACTTAGCATAGAAATTATCCATTCTTGAATAAAACTTCCAACCCGAAATGACTAAGTGATTCGTGGAATAAGTAATTAAAGTAATAAAAGGCAGCAAGAGTAAATTCTTTTTATTGAATTGTCTTCTCAATGGTATAGACTACCTCATGCAGTGTCTTCTAAGTAGACTTTCCTTTGAGATATGCGTGCTGAGATTCTTCTAGAAGATATTCGTTGAAAATGTCCCTGATATGGGTATCTATTAAAAGCCCAGGAAATCCTTTCTCTTGTAATAACAAATTTAATTTGTTCTACATGAACTATATTGGTGTTTGGAGTTCTAAGCGTTTCGGGATTGCAATTCTTGCCGACCGGAAAATGTTTCGCCATCCGTACTTCCCAGAACTCAGCTGGAGAGGCTGTCCACAGTTCATCGAGTTTCTTCAGAAAAGATGGATTGCAATGTTCCTTCGATAAAACTTTACTAAGTCTGGCAGAATCTTTTATGTCTTTAATCGATCGACAATATTCTCACCTTGTTTGTGGCAGATATTGAAGATCGTTCTGGTTTTTTTCTTTAGAGTAGAAAGGTCTTTGTTCCACTAGGGAGGGAATTTTTTTACGAATGAATTTTACTGGGCATGAAATCTTAAAAGTAGTTTTAACTGATGCTTGAAAGAATTTAACCCTTGAATCTAGATCTTCTACAGGTTTTATGGTTAGATTTGGAATTTTGTCTAGTTTATACTTTACTATTTTTTCTAGTCAGTACTTTTAGGATTTCTATATTTCTTGTATTTTACAACCATAAAATACTAGCTTTCCAAATACTTTTCTCTTTTTCAATTCATTTAACTATCTATAAGATATATTTATGTATTAATCTTATTGTACAATTGGATAGTTTAATCCGCTTTAGTTTTAAGTTAATTACACATAGGATTCAAAACAGATATCTTTTATATTAAAGAGGGTATACAATCACAAGATTCTTTAACTAGTCCAGTTAATAAAGGTTTTCACCTCAAAAAAAAATCCAACAAATTTGAAACTTGGCACACTTACTAAGGAATATCTAGTGATCACCCAAAAAAAAGTCCCCAAGAATTCGACGTGAGCTCTAGCGGCAGTTAAGAGTAACATGGAGTTTGTTTCAGTTTTTCACGTTTATCTCGAAAACTATTTGTCGTATCAAAAAATGTTGTTTCACAAAATTAAAGCTCATTAAATTTTATAAAAAAAGCTTTGATGAATTTTTTCGTATCTGTTATAATTTATAAAATAACTCTAGCGGCAGTGAAGAGAAACATGCGGTTTTTTCGTTTTTTTTTTCGGGTTTATCTTAAAAACTATTTGTCGTATCAAAAAATAATCTACTACAAAATTAAAGCTTATTAAATTTCCGAAAGAAAAAATAGTATAAGGTTATAAATAACTCCTTGATGAAAATTATTTCCTTTTCCTGTGAAAACAACATTAACATCTTCACCTACACTACAACGTTTGCAGTCTCCACAGATTTATCTATTGAAGTTTGAATAATTAATAGGTCAGCATCGTCCGGTGCTTCTCTCACCTCTTTTTCTTGGTTACAAAGTTCCGTGGATAGAAATGGTATCAATCTTGACTTATTCTTTTCGTTGGAAAGAAAATCTATTTGTTTGATGTTTATCACTGTTACATGATCAAATTGAATATCGACTGACTTCTTAAGTCTGTATCTTCGATTTTGTTCTGCTCTTTTTGTACTGTATTCCAAAGAAGAGTAACTATCAAACACTACAGTGCAACTTTTTGCCGAATAATGTTTTTGAAGGTACTTAATATAGGAATGGCAAATTGTTGAAATTTTGGAATCTTTGGGCCACAATACTTTGTGTAGCAAGAAGCCACCATCTACAATAATGTCAAATTTAAGGAAATAAATATTTGTTGTGGATACTTTATGTCGTTTTCGCATCCCATTTTCATCAAAGAATCATAATGGAAAGGGAGCCAACTCATACTCCATATAAGTCTTTAAGTCTTCATCGGACTGCTTACTTATACTTATTCTTTGGAATATCATCAAAGGATCTATTTCCACAGTTTCATCTGAACGAATCTTTACAGAATTTGACATAAAAGACAAAGGGAGTGCTCGATTTTTTTGCGACAGTTTTACTTCTGAAACTCGTTGGCCCACTATGTGGCTCATTGCCTGCATGCCTTGAGAATATGCATTGTAACAAGTTACTTTATCATCACCAACGATGCCACTCGCTATTGACATGATTCCATTTGTAACTGGAAATGGAGGATGACTTTGAAACCAATTTGACACCTTTGCAATGTCTGTATTATCTCTAATTTTACGTGCCTCTCCAAAGTCTTCATGTTGCTCACTAGTAGAGAAAAGAACGCCAGTGAATTCTTGGAGTGATGAGCAAATTTCATGAGTAGCAGTCAGCCCTAGAACCCATTTGCTAAGTTCACTATCAGTGATTTCACGCCCTTGTGTCAAGCCACCCATACTCTTTATTCCACGCATTAGAGTTTGTTCAATTGTCTAGTCCGACCACACCCCTGTCCAAAATCGGTCAGTTCTTATTTACATGGTAAAGTAACCCTCTTGCACAAAGTTTTTTTTAATTCATCTGGGGTCATCACAGAATGCAGTTTTATCATGTCCTGCAAATACAGGTGACATGATTTGGCGTACGAGAAGTGTCCGGCGACATGGAAATTGGAATCATATTCTTCACACAGTTAATATGGGCATTCCAATCGCCAGACCGCTCAGCGTTAATAAAATCTTTAATCAATGTAATCAAATAAAACAACTGAATTCATAGGGCTGCTGTTGGTCCATTAGATTTGAGTTTGTTAAGATTTGTTTGTAGTTTCTCACTAAGATGGATTAAATGAGGGTTTTATTTTGAATTTCCTTTAATTCATGTTGGCTTATGTCGACTTGTTCTATTATTATATTAGCTAAAGATGTCTGTATAAGTACTAAAGCACGAACTGCTCTAGGGAAAGCTTTTCCTTGCAGCATCTTTTCAAAACATGTTTTATTTTAATGCCGATAGAGTTATTTTACAAACTAAAACAAGTACAAACAAATTAATATAATATTTATTTCTGAAATTTAATAAGCTTTAATTTTGTAGAAGATTATTTTTTAATACGACAAATAGTTTTCAAGATAAACCCGAAAAAACCGTATGTTTCTCTTCACTGCCGCTAGAGTTATTTTTAAAACTATAAGAGATACAAAAAAATTCATCACACCTTTTTTCATAAAATTTAATGACATTTAATTTTGTGGAACAACATTTTTTGATACGACAAATAGTTTTCGAGATAAACGTGAAAAACTGAAACAAACTCCATGTTTCTCTTAACTGCCGCTAGAACTCACGGCGAATTCTTGGGGACTTTTTTTTGGGTGATCACTAGACATCCCTTAGTAAGTGTGCTGAGTTTCAAAACTGTTGGAATTTTTTTGAGGTGGTGAAGGCAATTTTTTTCGTTCATTGACTGGACTAAACCTTTTTGAGAAATAAAACACGATCTGGAGATTTTCCTAGCAAGATTGCAAACTATGGCTTTACAATTTTCTGTAGTAAATTTTAACATTGTTGAAGGGTGAGTGGTTTATTTTTTAGTAATGTTGCAGTTTCTAATTGTTAAATTTCACCAAATGACAATTTCAAAAGCGACTTTTAATATCGGTATATTCACAATGAAACTTCATATTGGAAAATCCTTTAAATATTGTTCTATATTTTTATAAGTTAATTTAATAATTAATTAATATAAATACAAAAATAAATCTATTTTTAGAATACTTACGGAACAAGGATTGTTTTTTCCATATTCAAAATGATTGGAAAAGATGCACAGAATACTTTCATAGCATTTTATCAGATGAACTTAACGGAAGCTACTCAAATAATATCACAAGCAAATATATGCAGTTTTGTTGGTAAGATTTTTTTTATTAAATAGATGGTAAGGGCTTGGTAACAGAATTTTGAAATAAATATAGGTATATTCGTACTTAAGTATTCGATTTGTCGAATTGAAAATTTTGACATTTCTCGACGTTTCAAGGCCCCTAGAGTCGAAATAAAAGATTTTTGGAAAGATGTCTGTGCGTGCGTGTGTACGTACGTTCGTACTTCTCCGTACGTCCGTACGTTCGCGACGTTTTTTTCGTCGTCCATATCTCAAGAACCAGAAAAGATATAGACTTCAAATAAATTTTGTTATACAGATAATAATGCAGAAGGATGCAGAAAGGGCTCTCAAGAAAAAAAAGGTGAACATTTTGGTTAACACAAAATATCTCATGAACCAATGACGCTGGAGACTTGAATTAAATTTTATTTATATATTTAATATAATATAAAAAATTTATATTATATATATTAAATTGTATATTATTAAATTTTGTATTATATATAAAAATCCAACTAAAAATGTATACGCATAAAAAATGATGTTATCTCTAAAACAATTTTGTGCAACAAAGAATAACGTTTTCAATATCTTGTAAAATTTTGAGCAAAATCGAATTGACAGTTTTTTTTATAAAAAATAAAAACCTAAAAAAAACATCAAAGTTAGTAAAAATTGATGTTCGACTTAAATATCTTTTTAAAACTTTGAGATATTGGCTTTAAAATAAAAAAATTGAGATTATGGCTTCCAATTTATTTTATCTTATAAGAAATATTGTTTTCAACATTCGGTAAAATTGTGAAAAAAACGAATTGACAGTTTTTTAATAAAAAATAAATACCTTAAAAAAGCATTACTAAAAGTTCGTAAAAATTGATTTTCAACTCAAATATCTTTTTTAAAATTAAAAATATTGGCTTCAAACTAATTTTACTCACAGAAAATATAATTTTCGACATTCAGTAAATTTTTATTAAAATCTAACATTCAGTTTTTTTCATAAAAAAAATTAAATCTACAAAAAATAGTACGAAAATTTGGTAAATCATGATGTTCGGTTCTCGATATCTTGTGAAAAATAGAAGGTATTGACTTTAAATTCATTTCATTCATCCAATTTGTATTTGTTTATTTAAGAAATAAAAACTTTTAAGAAATGCTACTAAAATTGGTCAAAATTGGGTTTGGACTAAAAATCTTGTTAACAAAAACAGATTTTGTAATCAAATTATTTCATCATATATGTTGTTGGTAATTTTTAAAGTTTTTAGAATAATTTAACAAAACGCGAAAACCTGCAAACCTTTTAAGCAAGACATAAAATTTACTTTGATTTTGTTTCTTGTTATTTAAAAATAAAAAAAGAGGCTGAGTTGGGATCTACACTGATAACTTCCCATCCCGTCTGTCGATTTGTCTTGCTTAAAAGTTTGTAGGTTTTCGTGTTGGGTTAAAAAAGTTGTCAGTTGAATTATTCTTAAAAATTTCAAAATTACCAACAATATTTTTCATATGAAGAAATAGTTTAGTTTGAAGATCTGGTTTTCTTAAATAGATTTTTAGTCGAAAACAAATTTTTACCAATTTAAGTAGCATTTCTAAAATTTTTACAAATTGGATGAATGAAATTAATTTAAGAGATATCAAGAACCGATCATCATTTTTTACCAAATTTGCGTACTATTTCTTGTAGATTTTATTTTTTTATGAAAAAACGTACTGTTGGATTTTTATAAAAAAAAACTACTGAATATCGAAAACAATATTTTCTGTGAAATAAAATAAGTTTGAAGCCAATATTTGTAGTTTTTGAAAAGCTATTTGAGTCGAAAGTAAATTTTTAACAAGTTTTGGTATTGTTTTTTTTTTTAGGTTTTTATTTTTTGTAAAAAAAAACTATCAATTAGATTTTTCTAAAAATTTTATCGAATGCTGAAAACAATATTTCTTATAAGTTAAAATTAGCTAGAAGCTCAAATTTTTGAAAAGATATTCGAGTCGAAAATCAATTTTTACCAACTTTTGTTAAATTTTTTTTCGGTTTTTAATTTTTTGTAAAAAAACTGTCAATTCTATTTTTTTCAAAATTTTACTGAATGTTGACAACAATATTTTTTGAAAGATTAAATTAGCTAAAAGCCAATATCTCAAAGTTTTGAAAAGATATTTGAGTCGAAAATCAATTTTTACCACCTTTTGTAAATTTTTTGTTTAGGTTTTTATTTTTTGTAAAAAAAACTGTCAATTCGATTTTTCTAAAAATTTTATCGAATGCTGAAAACAATATTTCTTATAAGTTAAAATTAGTTAGAAGCCAATATCTCAAAGTTTTGAAAATTTGAGTCGAAAATCAATTTTTACCAACTTTTGTTAATTTTTTTTTTTTGGTTTTTAGTTTTTGTAAAAAAACTGTCAATTCGATTTTTCTCAAAATTTTTCAGAATATTGAAAACAATATTTATTATACTATAAAATAAGTTTTAAGCCTTAATCTTAAGTTTTTGAAAAGATATTTGAGTCGAAATTCAATTTTTACCAACTTAGAGTAATGTTTTTTTTTTAGGTTTTTATTTTTTTTATAAAAAAAACTGTTAAAAAGATTTTTCTTAAAATTTTATCAGATATCAAAAACATTATTCTTCGTTGCACAGAATTGTTTTGTAGATGAAATCATATTTTAGTCGTAAAATTTTCGAGGTGACAATTTTTTTTTCAGTTTTTTTGATTTATAAAAAAAACCGTCAATTGGATTTTTTTCCAAAAATATATTTGTTTTGTATCACGTTACAATATATAATATAAAATTTAGTTCAAGTCTGAAGCGTCATTGCTTCATGAGACATTTAGGTTTAACCAAAATGTTCACATTTTTTTAAACTGCTATGGTAAAAAAAACCACCCACGCAATTTTCTTGAGATCCCTTTCTGCATCTTTCTGCCTTATTATCTGTATAACAAAATTTATTTGAAGTCGATATCTCTTCTGGTTCTTGAGCTATGGACGACGAAAAAAACGTCGCGAATGTACGGACGTACGAACGTACGTACACACACACGCACAGACATCTTTCTAAAAATCGTCGAGAAATGTCAAAATTTTCAATTCGACAAATCTAACCGATTACAATAACTTTCTATGGGAAATTGAAAACACTCTGAAAGCAAGTTGAAATTGATTCTCGACTCGAATATCTTTTCAAAATTTAAAGATTTTGCCTCCAAACAAATTATATTTTACATAAAAACTACTGTTTTTAACATTTATTAAAACTTTAAGAAAAATCAAATCAGATTTTTAAAAACTGCTGTTCGATTCAAATACTTGGAGAATATATGAATGAATTGACTTCAAAACTATTTAATTCTATAAAAAACTTTGTTTTTAAGTTAAGATAATGTTCTTAGAAAAATCACAATCATATTTTTATAAGACCAACAAGTTTTCAAAAAATTCTTCTAAAATTGATACAAATTGGTTTTCGACTAAAAGATATTGAAATAAATCATATTTTATGATATGCAAAATATTGTTGCTTACTTTTGAACAGTTTTTTAGAAAAATTCAATAGAATTTTACAAAACACGAAAACCGACTTAAGTATTATGAGAAGTAAAAACGATATTGACTTCAAAATTTTTATATCACAAAAAAAAAGTGTTAAAGCTAATATTTTGTTAAAGTGTTAGAAAAATCAACAGACGGACACGGAGAGGACATTATCAGTGTGGGTCGCATCCCAACCTCTTTTTTAAAATCTTGGACATCATTTTCTAACTGAAAAATCTGCAAATCTCTAAAACTGATATTGAAAATACTTTGCAAATTTATTCAACTCGATTACAGCTTTTATTTGATACACATATCTACGATTTCAAAAATTGAAATTTTTTTGGGATATTAATCAAAATTAGTATTAGCCTGTCGATAAGCCAGTTCGATTCATTTATTGAAGCAATCAAGAGTAACGCAGGCCTTTGATCAAGAAGAAAAAATTATTCTCACAAAAAAAATATATATAAAGCTTGGATTCAAGACTTAAATTAATTCTTATCTAAGTCCTTATGTTAAAGATCTCGTAATTATATTACGTAAAAGTTCTTCAATAAATGTCAACATTTTTTCTCTAAAATGTTAAAATAAAAGACTAAGTATACATTTTTTTCAATTAGGGTGTGAATTCTTATTACAGTATCTTCAAATTATAGGTTTCCGTAAAATGACAATACTTAAAATTCAAGACACAACTTTTGTTATTAATGGCGTTTTTGTATTTAATTTTTAATTGCAGTGCTCGACACGCTTATGAAACTTGTATATACAACAGTGCTCGTTTTAAATGCTATAAAAATTCAACGAAATTTACACAGGATACTGCTAAATTATTTTCGGAGAAGAAACTTTTTAGCAATTGTCGGAGGTATGAGAGTTTATTGTGTTCGGAGGGCTGGGAAGCGGCATCAGCAGCAGCAGCAACAACGAGGGCGGACGCAGCAACCGCACACAGCTTAATATTCACAATGATGTTCTGGATCATTGTTAACTTCCGTGGTTTGAAGATAATATTGTGTAATTGTTAAATAAATTGAAATTAAGGACTTAATAGATAATAATTATAATTTACGCATCAGATTCTATTCATTTATTGTTTTCTGAAGAAATTTGTATAGGTATCTATGTAGTTTATGATATTTCGTATTTCTAATTAATAAATAATATGTACTGAACGTCTGGTTTTGGTGGTTTTCAAATTGTTAGTGTTGTAAATTTTACTTAAATTCTCGCGACCTTACAATGCAGGTAAAACTTACGTAGAACATAGACTTGTGTTGGATGAACAACTTGTCGTATATAGGTATATTTCAATAATACTATAATTCAAAAATAAATGTACATATCAACAGTTATTCTAATTAACTATACATTCAATATCACATTAAGATATGGAATATTTGGAATTATGGCTTTATTTTTTGAGATCCTAGTAAATGTTGGTAGAATTGAATTGTAAATATCTTCATCAGATGGCTTTGTCGGTCTTAGAATATTGGAACTTTTGTTTCATCATAAAATACAAAATGTTCTAATGTAAATAAATATAGAAAACATAAACAACATAGAGTTTAAATAAAACATGACCACAATAAACGCAATATTAGTAAGAATTTTGTAGGTTTCGAAATCTTAGAACCAAATATCCACATGTGTGGGATGCTAAAAGTGCAGGTAGTCATATTATCTCAAAGGTCATTCTAAGTGGTCCAAAAAGGTAATCATGAATATAATTGTTTTAATTTAAAAGTCACAAAGTTAAAAAAAGGGGTTAACTTTTTGGAATTTGTCATATTAGAAATACATTGAGTAGCCATCGGATGCCTAGTACCTCAACTGAAGTTTGGGTTCTAAACCCAGTACAAAATTGCAAACGAGATAGGGGGAAGCGTTGTTTTCAATAATGCACGGTGGCATCTACGGCTCCAGTTATAGATTGAACTACTTAGTGAACACCTTATAGGGCTTCTACGACATATTTCGAGCGGTTTATCCAGCTCCCCGTCCATGGAGTTATACTAAGGATCTGGCCCTCCAGGTTGGAGGCTGTGCAGTGGTCGGGGTGACTTCTCGACCACGTACAAATATCCTAGTTGCGAAGCACCAACAAGCCTCGGATGTGGACGGATTTACTGATGACGAACCAAGCAAACGAAATAAGGACAACGAACTTCGCATATGTACGTGGAATGTTAGGTCCCATAATGAACCACGCACAGCCGAACAGTTAACGGATATCCTAAACTACGGCGATTGCTATCGAAAGCAAAGACAGCGTCTATTTGGTTTGGATTTGTTGTTTGAACTAGACTCGGGCAAAAAGTCTTGAGTTTTAAAAGTGTGAGCGAGTGCATTGGGACAATCCGCATCAAGGCTAAATTTGCCAACATAAGCTTCAAATTATGCATTAGAAAGATGAAGGCACCAAAGATAAATTCTTCGAGCTTTTGGACAATACATATGAGCAGTACCATGGGTATGACATTAAAATTGTGTTTGGATTATTAATTTTAACGCCAAGCTAGGAAGAGAAGACATATTTGGTGGAAAAATCGAAAAATATAGCCTGCAGGACACCACATCTGACAAAGGACTCATAATTATCGATTTCGCTGCGGGGTGAGACGTTCTGGTAGCTAACACTCAGTTTACACGTCTTGATATCGACAAGAGGACACGGAGATCTCCTAACCAATCAACTGCCAACCAGACTACATTGCCATAGACGGATGCCTGAAACTTCTCCAGTATAGAGGATGTCCGAAAATTCTGAGGGGCCAACAATGACTCGGACCATTACCACACTGTAGCCAAGGTACGGCTACGGATATGCCGATCCAAGCCAAAACAATGAAGTACTGTGATAAGATTCGACGTTAGAAGGCTACAATCTTCCATGTCCTTTTCCGATTTAGTCTCTATGTTTCTTGAAAACCAGTGACAACATTGTCTTTCAGACATCAGAGATGCCGCCTCTGAAGTGTTAGGTTTCACACGGCCACCACAGCGAAACCCCTTGTTTGACGACGAATGCCGACAAGCGCACATAGCTAAGTCCCCTATTACACGTTGACTCATGACTCACTTTGACTTTCCTTATAAATTTGTATTCGGTGAGGCAAGCGCTATTACACGCTGACTCGTGCCCCATGCCTCAAATTTGACAATTATTGTTTGTTTTGTTTTGAATGCTCCTTCTCGTTGGCTTTAATTTTTCGATAGTTTTTGAATTTGAGTAAAATTTATAAAACAAAATAAATAGGATTTTGGAAATGGATTCCGAACATTTATTAAAGCTGTTGAAGTTAAACACTTTTCTGGTTTTCAAACAAATTCGATGTTGTTTATCCCAGCAACAAGAAAATCGAATGAAAAAGAACAGCATAAAACGAATATGAGTAAAAAGAAACGTCAAAGTGAGGCATACAAAACGGCGCTGCACAGAAGGACCAGACCTGCTTGCGAGCTCTACGAGCAGAAGAGGAGAGAGGAGCACCGGCTTCTTAAATGTAAACAAAAGAGAGCATTAGAAGCGAGCGGTAGAGGATATATATAGAGTGATGTCATAACCGGAATGAAGTTTGTAAATTTTACTAAAAGGCAAAAAAAACCTCCCAAGGGTACCAGTACCATCCACGAACCGAAGCCTGTAAAGAAAGACGATCAGGGGAATATTATAGGAGAACTGCAGCCTATTCTGAGAATATGAAAAGACAACTTCTCCAAAATCAGTTATATAACGGCATTGACGAATCGAATAGCGCACCACTTAACCTAGGCGACGAATAACAACAATTCCGCTTACCCGACCTCTACGAAGTGAAAATAGCTACATACATCGAAACTGAATTCCAAAAATGCTGCTAGAGCTGACCGTATGGTTGCAAAATTATTCAAACCAGTAGGCGATGACTTGGTAGGGAGCATGCACCAACTTATCTGCAAAATATGGTCGGATGAAAGCATGCCCGATGAATGGAATCTCAGCATAGTTTGCCCAATACACAAGCAAATGGACCCTCTGAATTGCACATATAAAATCCTTTTTGCCGAATTGTGTGTTCGTCTGAACCCGTTCGTCAACAACCTGATGGGTCCATATCACTGTGGCTTCAGAACAGGAAAATCCACCATTGATCAAATATTCACATTACGCAATATTTCGGAAAAAAACCAGGAACTTCAAATCGATACCCACGTATGACAGTATCTATAGAAAAGAGTCTTACAGAGCAATGTCTTGTTTTGGCATCCCTGTCAAACTTATCCGTTGGATAAGTTGGATGGAGAATGCACGCTACTCTATTAAGGTCGAAGAAGATCTCACCGATGCATTTTAAGGTTTTAGATAAGGCGGTGCACAGTTGTTTCCCCAGTAGGCTAAAAGGTGAAATCTCAAGGTTAAAATTATTTATTTCTTTGAATGGAAATGTTATTTTTAATAACGGGACAAATAAATCTCAGCCATCTTTTTCGTCTACATTGTTTTCATTTTGGTAAGATCGATCATGCAAGTTGTGTATTTTTCAATTTTAGCAAAGCTTACATTTTTCATTTTTTTGATTTACAATCACGTTAAAAACATTAGTTTTTAATAACTTCTTTTAAAATTTGAGTTATGGAATTCAGAGTACAAGGTATGTAGATAATTTATGTATATTTTTTAGTATAAAATAAGTCAGGTTTTTATGTTTTTGATGACTTTCAAAAGTGCATAACTTCTGTGCCCCCTACTTGTCCCTAACAAAAGTTACATATTTATTTAAACTGTATTATCACCTTTCAAGACATATCAGTCATTTTTTGCGAAAGTATGCTAAAGTTTAAAAAATCGAACTTTAATAATTGGACTAAGAAATGTGTTTTTATTCACTTTTAGAATCCACAAAAGTCTTTACACGTCTTTATTTGGCGTAAGGTGAGGAAGGGTGGAGATGCTTCTAAGCATAAAGAAACTGTAAAGATGTTTTAGGAAGTCTGTAACTTAGAAATTTGTGATGATCTAGTTAGAAAGATTAATGTTCTATGCAAGTCCTTTTTAAAAAGACGGAACAAAGCTTCCAGGAATGAGATTTTTTTCTTAACAAAAAACGATGACTGGCTTTAGGTCAGAGACTTCAGCAGGTATGAAATTAATGATCCATGTTCAAGTGTGTCACCAGGCAGGCCAAAAAAAGCATTTTTAAAATGCAAGCATTGCTTAAATAGACCCCGATATAGCCTCCGCTTTGAAAAATTGCCAAGGCACAAACATTTCGCACAGAAAAATGCTTAACGTTAATGATGCTCTTAAAATTTTGGTAAAGGCTAAGTTGTCTAAAAATCAATACCAAGTAATTAGGAGTGTGGTGAATGAATCT
Organism: Eupeodes latifasciatus; assembly: GCA_920104205.1. Taxonomy (NCBI): domain Eukaryota; kingdom Metazoa; phylum Arthropoda; class Insecta; order Diptera; family Syrphidae; genus Eupeodes; species Eupeodes latifasciatus. The sequence continues at coordinate 336,397,487 of OV049924.1, read as the reverse complement.
ACGGGTGTAGATTTATTCCCATGCTATGCAAAAGTTTTAAAAGCAAAACAAGACTGCTATCCGGATCCGGAAACAATAACGGTAAGTGATTCATTGGCTGAGGTTACTCTTCAAGGGCTTTTGAATCATACAGCAAAACGGATTGTCGAATCGCAAGGAGAGGCATTAAAAGATTTTCAAGGAGATTCCTGTAGTTTAACGCTGATTGGAAAGTAGGGTTTTGATGGTAGCAGCGGACAATCAGAATACAAACAACGAATCACGGTTGAATTTAATGATAGTGATATGTTCATAACATCGTATGTCCCCCTTCAACTTTTTACACAGTTAAATCCTGACGTACCCAAACAAATGGCAGAATCCTCGCCCTGGATCCACCAGGTACTGTAGACCTGTGCGTTTTCAACTTAAAAAGGAAACTGAAGAATTGAGCAGAGAAGAACAAAAATACATTCAAGATCAAATCGAGAAATTGTCGAGTACTATTGTTACTGTTTTTGATCGTAACATATTCGTAAAACATGACCTTAAACTAACAATGGTGGATGGAAAGGTGTGTAATGCCTTGACACATACCTCATCACAACAGATCTGCTACATTTGCAGAGCCAAACCGTCTGCCATGAACTATATTGAAAATTCCTTGAAAAGAAACATAAATATCGAAAGTTTGGACTTTGGTATATCACCATTACATGCGTAGATACGTTTTTTTTTAATTTTTTATCCATTTAGCGTATAGGCTCGAATTCAAAAAATGGCAAACGGGCAAAGTGGAAAAACCTCTTTATGAAAGCCAGAAACAACGCATTCAGAAAGAGTTCAGGGAAAAAACTGGTCTCATTATTGACAAGCCTAAGCAAGGTGGGGGGAACTCGAACGATGGAAATACGGCCCGGAGATTTTTTGCAAACCCTTCCCTTTCTTCGGAGATAACTGGAGTGAAACAATCGTTAATAGAGAGATGTGCAGTTATTCTAAAAACTTTGGCCTGTTGCTTTGCCATAAACGCCAGTACTTTTGAAAAGTATACTATAGAAACCGCCAAGGAAATTGTTATTAAATATCCATGGTATCATATGCGAGCTTCTGTACATAAGGTACTTATTTATGGGGGATAATTTTGCCCATAGGGCAGTTAACTGAAGAAGCTGCTGAGGCTAAAAATAAAGAGGTGAAAACGTTCAGGGAAAAAAATACGCGGAAAATTTCAAGAATTGTCACCAACACTGATTTGATAAATAGATTGTTCCTTTCTTCCGATCCACTTCTTTCTGAAAAATCAAGTTTACCCAAAGAGGTTTTAGACTTATTGTACTAATTACTTTAATAAAAATATTTAAAAAACAAAAATAACGACTTTATTTATATATAAATAAAGTCGTTATTTGTCATTAAATATGTTATTTGTCATTAAATATGTGATTATTAATTTTGACCGCTCTTCCCATATAACCGAAACCACTGCGGTGCACTGTCATGCGACTTCTTCAGTGTATCTTTTGAGCATTGCGACGGAAGCGGAGAAGATGGGTTTTTGAACGACGACGTCTTTGAGAAAACGTGACCATGAACAGCTATAACTTTGAGGTTGTTAAGGACTTTCTCTACCTAGGCATCGCTTTAAATTTAGACAACGACACCAGCGCTGAAATCAAAGGAAGAATAGCTCTTGCAAATCACTGCTTCTTTGAACTTAGAAGGCAATTGAGTAGTTAAGTCCTTTTTCGAGGACCTTAACTCGCTCATTATCCTGGCGCTGAAGCTTGAAGCCTGTGAAAAAAAGATGAGAGCATTTAAGGATGCTTAGATTAAGAGTGGCATCACAACTATATGAACTGTACGGGTTGTACAGCGATACTGATCTGATTAAGAAATTGAAAGTCTAACGACTTAGACGGCTGTGCCATAGAAAGTGAATAAACGCGAATCAACACTATAGTCCGGAAGATCTTTGAATCCAATCCCGAGGGACGGCGGCGGACGTCGGCGCAGTAGATGAAGACCGCGACTCAGATGGCGCACGCAGCAGGTGGGAAAGTACCTCAACTAACTTGCGTGCGAAACTGGAGACAGCTAGCTAAGAGACGCATTTTGGTTGAGGCCCAGACCCGTCTCGGGCTGTAGCGCCACCTTAAGTAAGTAAGTATACATTAGAGGATCAGTGGATTTATTGACAGTAATGTCATCGATAGTGCTTAACACTTAGTCCAGCAATTTTCCATTTTAGTTTAAAAACTGAAGTTGCATCCTAAATAAGTCTTGAATCGTCCGATTTGAGGTTACCAGTAACCAGCGTAACCAAGCAGCATCATAATTTAATAATTCATTAACGAAGCTTAAGTATTTAAATGCTTTTAAATTTACATACTGTGGACATCTGCAAACAATATATAAGTTTTTATCTTTCAATGATACTTTTATGCAGAGAATTTCTTTATCAAGTTCCACCGGAACATGAATTGGTACAGCTATCAAAATCCCCCCTCCAACAGTATCGATATTTGGATCAGAGTATCTGTCACGTCTAAAAACATTTAACGAATTGTTAAAAAGTTCAGAACCCATGATGCCATTATGTTACCAATTTTCTGAGAAGCCCTTGTTGGCCTTATTCCAAAGGCATCTAACATTTTTGTTGCGTACTTTATGCTTTTGGTTAATATTTTTTCAAGCTTGAGACTAGCATTGTAAAACGAGCATTTATATATTTAGATAATTCGTCACAGCTTGTATTTATATCAAAATTAGAAAAAAAGCTACATTTATACCGCTCACCTGCTTTCAATTGTACCTCAGGAAAAGACTCGTTCGCATTAATTGGCATCGATGGTGGTGAAGTGAACTCCCTTAAATTTGGAGTTGAAAGAAGATAGATAATGAAAACTTAAGTAAAGTAGTTAATGAAAGTGATGTTGAAGAAGATGTTTCTGTTGAAAATAAAATTGGAGAATGTATTGAATAAGTAGATGAAGTAGAAATTAAAGCTCGATTGATTTCTATGACACACATTCTTGTAAGATCTGTTCTCCTTAGTGAACTAATTTCTTAATTTCAGAAATTGTTTCTCTCCAAAGCGTCTCTAATAGAGCAAACGATTTCTTACGGAAGTTCGAAAATTCGGAGTCTAACCCACTTTTGCTAATTCTAATTGCTGACGAACTTCTGATGCATTATATTTCTTCTACAAATTCTGCGTCCAACACTGTATTTAAAACAAAGTTATCTACAACTTGATGAAAAGGAATCAACCCTTCAGAGTTCCACAAAATTACTCCTAGGTTATGAAACCATATAATAACTAATATACCTACAGTCAGTTTGATGGATATTATTTACAGTACCTCAGCTACAGATAGGTATAATTTATCAGAAGATGAAGAAATAAATTTAAGACAAGAATAATTTTAAAATACTAAAATAAAACAAAAATATTTGCAAAAGAAAAAGCCTTCACGAAGTTTCTACCGTAAAGTTTCAATACAAAATCAGCACAGGGGTCTTTTTGATTTTAAAGCCAATTAAACTTTTTTTCATATAAATGTATTTTTAGTATTTTGTTCACATTTTCTTATTTTTTTTCTTCCCTTTCAAATATCTATTTTTATATTATATTGTATTCAGAATACCTTCAACTTTAAGAATAGAGAACATGAATAAACATAATTGGTAATCAGATCCAAGTCTCTTAATTTCTTCCCCACAAAACTTGGGGTTAAAGATTTAAAAGTTAAATTATTAACTTTCAAAAGAAGGTTTATTTTTAATTCTTTTTGATGTGAAGGTTTAAATATGTTATCAACTTAGATGTCTAGTCATCGTTTTTAAGCTTATTCATTCTCATTAACTTTCATACAATGGCTATAATAATTTGCCTTGGTTTTGACTTTTTGGTTATTAGTTTAATATGCGGTGGTTATGAGATTCTAGGTAAGCAACATTAAAAGGCCTCAGAAATTAAGGCACGGATTGTCATCTGCAATTTACAAATGGCTACGAATTACAAAATTATGAATGTTAAAAATTATAGCAACTAGGAAAAGGAATTTTATAATTTTTCGTTTTTTAAATTATTAACTTCCCATATTAACGTCCGATTTATCGAGTTGAAAATGTTGACATTTCTCGACGTTTTAAGGTCCCTAGAGTCGAAATAAAAGATTTTTAGAGAGATGTCTGTGCGTGCCTGTGAACGTACTTTCATACGTCCGTACGTTCGCGACGTTTTTTTCGTTATCCATAGCTCAAGAACCAATAGAGATATCGACTTCAAATAAATTTTGTTATACAGATAATAATACACAAAGATGCAGAAAGGGCTCTCAAGAAAATTGAGTGGGTAGTTTTTTATTATAGTAATTTAAAACGAGGTAAAGATTTTGGTTTACCCAAAATATCTCACGAACCAATAACGCTAGAGAATTGAATTAAACTTTATATAATGTATTGTAACGCGATACCAAACAAATATATTTTTGGAAAAAAATTCAATTTTTTTCAGTTTTTTTTTATAATTCAAAAAAACTGACAAGACAAATATTTGTAACCTCGAAAATTTTAAGAACAAAAAAATGATTTTACCTCCAAAACAGTTTTGTACAACGAAGAATAACGTTTTTAACATCTGGCAACAGTTTTTTTATAAAAAAATAAAAACCTAAAAAAAAACATTACACAAAGTTGGTAAACATTGATTTTCGACTCAAATATCTTTTCAAAAATTAAAAATATTGGCTTCAAACTTATAAAATAAACCGAACACAGAAAATATTGTTTTCGACATTCAGTAATTTTTTTATAAAATCCAACAGTCAGTTTTTTTCATAAAAAAATTCAAATCTACAAAAAATAGTACGCAAAATTGGCAAAAATTGATGTTTGGTTCTCGATATCTCGTGAACAATAGAACATATTGACTTCCAATAATTGTTTTCATCCAATTTGTATTTGTTTATATAAGAAATAAAAACTTTTAAGAAATGCTACTAAAATTGGTAAAAATTGGTTTTCGACTAAAAATCTCGTTAGCAAAAATAGATTTAGAAATCAAACTATTTCATTATATGCAAAATATTGTTGGTAATTTTAAATTTTTTAAGAATAATTCAACTGACAACTTTTTGAACACAACACGAAAACCTGCAAACTTTTAAGCAAGACAAATCGACAGACGGGATGGGAAGTTATCAGTGTGGGTCGCATCCCAGCTGTCTCCGGAAAGTTTAGTACAAAATTTGAAACAGATAAAGTTCACAGATGGACACTCAATTTATTTTTAAAAAATACGAAGGAACGGTACTCTTCAATGCCATCGGTGCCAAAGGATAGGTCATGCCAATCCTAACTGTCAGATGACATGCAGGTGCGTCAAGTGCCAAAATACGCATGAACCGGGTAAATTCCTTCTTCAAAAAGCAAGTAAAGATAAATTATCGTGTGTTCTGTGCCGAAATAATGGTCACCTTGCTTCCTGGAAGGGTTGCGAAAGCCATAAGAGACTGGAAGATAGAATTAAGGCTCAGAAAAGAGAAACGCAACAAAACAAATCTGAGAAACTCGATAAAATCGAAAATCGTGTCCGTGGAGGGATATCATTTGCCATATAGTTCGAAATCCCATGAGCTCCAATGTTACCTCAAAACCAAATATAGTTCCCGCAAATGAAAATTTGTAAGCACAGATCAAAAGTCTTGCTAAGGTTGTTGGAGATCTAGCTATGAAGTTTGATAAACTTCTAAGCTCTTTGTCATCCTCAAAATGAACAGAGCTACCCTCAAGATAATTGCTCTCAACGTCAATGCAATAATATCCAACAATAGACGAATTGATCTCCTTCGTTTGATGATGGATCATAGACTTGAAATTTTTTTTTCATCGAAACAAAACTTAGTGAACGACATCACATACGATATCATACGAAACGATCGACGTAATTCCACACAAAGTGGAGGGACCGCGATCCTTATACGTAAGCCACTAGAATTTACGAAGTGATATTAAAAATTTCGGATGTCTTGAAACGACCATTATCTCTCTGCCTTTAAGGGGTAATGGTCGTCTCTTCCTGATATCAGCATATGCTCCGGCAGCACCAGCCATTGAATTTAAAGTTGAGATAGAAAAACTATTCGAAAAACTAAGGCTAGATAGTTTGGATATCTATTTCGTCTTAGCAGGAGACCTTAATGCAAAACATCCAAACTGGTTAGATTCAAGGGCTAATGAAAGACACCTTTCTACACAATTTCCTTGAAGAAAACCAAATAAATTACGAGTACAAAATGAAGCTTTATAGCCCTGTAACACCAAGTTACCCTCGTGGAAATTCGTACTTAGATCTTTACATCGCGGACACACGATTGCAAATACAAACAGTCCACGACAATAAAATGTCGCTATTGCTGTATGATAGCGATCATAAGGTAATAGTTATGCCATTGAAATATGCTGACAACTTGATGTCTAGCTTCGCAACACGACACGAAGTCCCTAAATTCAATTTTAGGCAGACTGATTGGTGTCGGTTTCAGCGTTGCGCCACCACAAAATTTAGGAACTGCATTGCCTCTTCTTACGTTCCTAGCAATAGGAGTCTAACGAACGAGGAGTGTGATTTCTATCAGGGTTGTTGCGGATGTACAAATTTTGACATCCGCGGATGCGAATGCGGATGCGAATTTTTTGAGACTCACATCCGCGGATGCTAATGCGGATTTTAGAATTTATTAAATAAAAACAATAATTTGAAGTCCGTAAATAAAGGAAAATTTTATTGATTATCTTTGCGTTTAATAATTAAATTTGAAAATGGGTGAGTTATATTTAATAAAAAGCAAGATTGCAGCGATTAACAAGCTATTTCAGAATTTAATGTTTATAAATAAATATCATACCTGCATCTTCTTTCTTTTTTTTTTTTAAAGATTTTCATTGTTCGCACTCTCAAATAAACCAAACTCCTCTGGGTGCTTTGACTTCAGGTGGGTTTTCAATGAAGAATTCGTGCGTCCTTTTCGTGAATATGTTTTACGACATATTTTACACTCGGACTTGTCAGGATCATTTTTGTTTAAATTAAAATAAATCCAGATGATGCTTTTTGTTGGTGGCGGCATTTTATGTTCTGTATATGTATCACCTTCACTAAATATATAAAAATAAACTGTGTCCTCTGGCCACTTAGCTAGCAAGAGCTTTTATATCCTCCAATCTGTGACCATTGCATACCACTTGTTGTTGCTTTTGTCGTCGCCTACTTGGGACCGAGATTTTTGAATTTAACAGTTTTACTAAGGGTGAAAGGGTCGTTGTTGTTGATCATGATATAGTATGCCGCGGCCGTGCTGTTGCTATTTTTCGATTGCAACTACAAATTTGAAAAAAGCGTTTAAAAACATCCGCATCCGCAACAAACTCCGCATCAGTTTATGCTGATGCGGATGTTGGAATTATTGCGAATAATCCGCAATTGCGGATGCGAATATTCGCAACATCCCTAATTTCTATATCGGGAATCTCAATACGATGGTATTACAAGCTATGGAGTCGTCAGTTCCGAAAGTTAAATCAAAGAACAGTATGAAATGTTATTTAAACCGTGACATAAATATACTACAAAAACATAAAAGCTTTTTAATTAAACAAATAAACAGAATACGTCGCCAGTTTAAAAAGAATGTCTAAAGTGCAGAGCTAGTAAGATTAAAATCCCTCTTGAGAAATGTAAAAGTTTTGTTACGCCAACAGTTCGAAAATAATATTAACAATTGTTGTTTTTTATTGTACTATTCGTACTAGAATGTCAGCTTGTTAGACTTGACCATTCTTTATTCCGTCAATTTCATTGAATGTTTGAACAACAACAACAACTTAAACGTGCTACCACTCATTGTTTTTGGCTGGAGATATAGCTATTTCGTGCTTTGCCACTTTTGCACTCATCAGTCTCCTTTTTTGTAGTGCCCGTGGCATGATGGTTAGTGCGTTGGACTGTCATGCGAGAGGTCTTGGGTTCAATCCCTGCCTGTGCCACCTTAATTAAAAAAAAAGTTTTCACGGGTACTGCCTCTTGCGAGGAATTGACAAATTCTCCAAGAGTAATTCTTGTCATGAAAAAGTGCATTCTCAAATTAGCCGTTCGGATTCGGCATATAAATTGTAGGTCCCCTCCATCCCTGACAACATTACTCGCACACAGGAATGGTTGAGAGTTGTAAGTCACTAGGCCCTGGTTCTCTACGGACTGTTGCGCCACCTAATTTAATTTAGTCTCCTTTTTTGTGGTGCTGAGCTTTAATCCAATTTTATTTGAAAAACTTTTTACACACACCATAGGATTCGAACCCACGCATATCAGATTTGCTCAGTCTTAGAAGTCGTATGCACTACGCACTCGCATGCACTACTTTAGACCACTGACGTCACAGGTCGAGATGTGGTAATTGTTTATCAAATGCATTTGAAGCATCAACATTTGTATAAGCTCCTTTAAGTATACTGTTTTGTTCCGCCTCCATTTTTTTTTCTAAAGTAGTGGAGTGCATAGTGCACACGACTTCTAAGACTGAGCAAATCTGCTATGCGTGGGTTCGAATCCTATGGTGTGTGTAAAAAGTTTTTCAAATAAAATTGAATTGAAGCTCAGCACCACAAAAAAGGAGACTGATGAGTGCAAAAGTGGCAAAGCACGAAATAGCTATATCTCCAGCCAAAAACAATGAGTGGTAGCACGTTTAAGTTGTTGTTGTTGTTCAAACATTCAATGAATATTAACAATTATTGGAAGCAACGTGCCGAAAGTTTTATAAAATTTGATTCAAGAAACATGTTTCCAAAAATAAAACAAATTTACAAACAATGCAATAATGTTAAAATACATAAGCTCAAAATACGATTATCATCGCAAACACTACTTTCTCAAGCTGGGATTGACAGTCTACAATGCCCAATCATCGATGAATCTTTTATCGTAGATGTTGAAGCAGATAAACTCAATCTTATAGGATCTCACTTTGAGTCAATTCATGCTAGAGAACTCCCTAGCACCAAAACTGACGAGGCAAATACCAAATTGTCACGATTTTACTGTAGCGAAATACCGACACTCCTAAGATTTACTGATAATCTTAAGGCAAATGAACTAACAGTAGAACGGACCATGCACTACTTCATAACACAAGACGAACTGACACAAATATTTCGTAAACTTAATAATAATCAAGCGGTTTAGATAACGAACATTGTCTTAAAACATATTCTAATCGAAATCATACGCCAATGTTGCGTTATATTTAATAATTTGCTAAATAACTGTTACTTCCCGAGTTGTACGTATTTTGTATTTTTTTTTTTGTATTTTCACCCCATCTTGTTAAAGTAATGTCATATATGGTGAAACATAAGACATTTGTTGTAACCGATAGACAAAGCACTACAACCAAGGTTTTTAGTATCACCAATATTTTGCCACATGGCACTGTGTCGGCACCTCACTTGTTTAGTTTATATGTTTCTGACATATTAAGTGAAATCGATGAGTCGATAGCATTTGCTGACGATACCACTTTGTATGCAAGTGGATCAAGAATTGCAGATATTCAAACAGAACTGCAAAGAAAATTTGATAAGCTGCAATCATTCTGCTCGGAGTGGAAGCATAAAATAAACAACACTAAGTGTGAAACCAACTGTTCCGCAGACCAATAAGATGCGGAAATTCAGATTTGAGACGAAATTGGAGAAAACCTAAAAATAATAAACTCGGAGGGTCTCCCCATCGAATCAAAGACTGTTGTGAAGTACCTGGGTGTTCATTTGGACAAATTTTTATACTATCATGATCATATAAACAATCAATTGCAAAAGGCAAGAGCGGCATTTATGTCGCTTAAACGCCTTTTCTTCTCCAACTATCTGAGATCCGATGTGAAGATTATTTGCTATCAAGCATTTATACGTGCAATTCTGACTTATGCAAGTGCAGTATGATGGAATATTAATCCGTCGTATATGGAAAAGCTTCGCATGTCCGAGGGAAAATGTCTTAGAACTTGCATGGAAATGTACAGTAGTACAGAAGCTCACATTTTGACTTTCGGCATTAAGTTTCGAACAAGAAACTTTTGGATGCTTCCGGTGTGTCCAGAATTGACAATGCCATTCTGGACCTTGTGAGGAATCATTTTGAGAGGTCGGCAAACGTTATTGAGAACGATTTTGTTTCTGGGTTATTCTATTTTAACCCCGAATACTTCAAAAACACACTTACGAGTGGATTTATACCTCCCGAGGCTTTCTTGTTTCTGGGTGCACAATGCACATGGCTATTTGTCCGACTCAATGAACGTAACGATAATATACCATATGGCAAGAAGAGCTACAGATAAAAGAATACTATATCAACCTTCTGAATTAGTAATTGGAAATACGGACCTAAGATACTGCGTAAGCATACCTCAAAGAGATGAACAAAATTTCGATGGTCATAATCGCGAAAGATATTGGTGGCTTGAATGGGTCGTTGCAGACGCGTAGTCCCTTTTAATTTTTTTTTTAATAATTTATTTATTTATTTATTTAATCTACAAGCAATTTTACAGCTAACAGATATAAGCACTCCAAGAGCAAATTAAAAAGTGAATAAATTATAATACTTCAGTTTTAAATTTATTACGATTAAGATTAAAAAAGTCAATATTTAAAGACACTTCATTGAAATATACAATAGATCTTGATAAAGTTTCATTACTACCATAATTTGTCATGTGAATTCTTTGGAATAAGAAGAATCTAGCTCTCATAGAACTAGCGGGAACATAGATTGGTACCAAGGCAAGAAGAGATGGACATTTAATATGGTAGCATAGTAAGTCTCTAATAAGCATTACACTATGAATTTTTCTTCTTGATTGTAACGACTTTATTCCAAGTAATTGGCATCTAGCCTCATAACTAGGACTAAAATTCCAACCCATTTTATTAAATATATATTTTGTAAATCGTCTTTGAATCTTTTCAATCCCATCAGAATGAACTGTATAAATAGGACTCCAAATAACATCTGCGTATTCCAAAATTGATCTGACGAGAGATATATACATTATACAAGGATAATAACACGAAAGGATCTTTAAAGTCTTTTCAATTTCGTTTTATGAAACCTACCAGCGAGTTGGCCTTAGGAACCAAATAATCGAAATGACCTTTAAAAGAAAGTTGAAACCCTATCTAAATCCACAGATTCAATTGCATAGTTGAATAACAAAATATGAGATTTTCTGGAAAAAGAAATCGTGTTACACTTTTTGATATTCAATTTAAGGCTATTGATGTGACACCAATTTGATAAAGAATCAATGTCAGATTGCAAAAGTTGACAATCGCCCAAACTCGAAACTCTTGAAAATATTTTCAGATCGTCAGCATATAATAAACATTCACAACAATTAAAGACCGAGACAATATCGTTAACGAAAATTATGAAAAGGAGCGGACCTAGGTGGCTACCTTGCGGGACACCTGATGTACACTGAATTTCCTTTGAGTATGTATCTCCAATCTTAACTTGTTGTGTTCTACAAGATAAATATGACGATAACCAACGAAGAAAGTGAGAATGAAAACCAAAAATCTCAAGTTTTTTCAGAAGTGTTTGGTGGTTCACAGAATCAAAGGCTTTACTAAAGTCAGTGTATACTGCGTCCACTTGAGATTTTTGTTCCATAGCATTAGAGACATACTAAGTGAAATAAGTTAAATTGGTAACAGATGATCGACCGGATACAAAACCATGCTGTACTTCTGATAAATATTCACTTGTAAGAAAATCAAGCTTTATTTTCACCATGCTTTCAAACACTTTGGGAATTGCGGAGAGTTTACAAATACCCCTATAATTTTCTACATCATTTTTAGAACCTGATTTGTGTATAGGGACCAAGTAAGAAAGTTTTCATTCATCAATAAAAATACCTTCTTGGAGGGACTTGTTAAATATGCTTAGTAAAGGAGCACAGATGGAATCACAACAATTTTTTAACACTGCCGAAGGAATGCCGCCTGGTCCAGAACTATAATTAGACTGAAGTGATTTCAGTCCGGAATTAATTTCTTCAATACTTTACTGGATCGAGCCAATATCAAACCTACTTATTATGTTGTTTAGTGAACTATTATTATTAAATCATGAATGAGAATAAACGGATTTGAAATAATTAGCAAACAATTCAACTATGGAGTCTAGATCCGACGATTCGACACCTCTGAAAAACATGGTATTTGGAATCCCTATCGATTTTCTTTTAGAATTGACAAATGACCAGAACGATTTATTGTTGTTTTTGATATTACTTTCAATATTCAAGATATAAGCTCTATATAGAAACTTACTAAGAACTACAAAATCTTTACGTAATTTACTAAAATGATCATAATCCGATTGATTTTGTGATTTACCAAAACGTTCTGATATATGGTTTCTGATCAGAGAGATCACGAGAGGGCAAGCTAGATAATTGGAAACAATTGTCGATCGAGCTTATATCTCGAAAGGTTAGAGATCATATACCAGGACACCCTCTAGGTTAGTTAGTTTTTTAAGTACGAGTATTTTTAAGAATTAGTTTTAAGAAAAAAATGAAAAAATAAAGATTTCAAAAGGTTTTTTTAAATCCCATTTTCCTTTTACATGAAAAAAAACATAGACACAGTTAACAACAATACGAATGCAAATAATAGTTAATTTTACTTAAATGAAACATTAATAAGTATGTAGGTATACGAGAAATCGATAAATAAGTAGGTACTGAGAACTCTATGTCACTTACTAATAAATAATTAAAAAAAAAAATTTAACAGTTTTTTAAGTTTATTTAACTAATATACAATTTTTAGACTTTAAGGGAACACAAATAAACAATTAACAAAAAACCCTAATTGGGTTCGTAGGAAGAAATTTTTCAAGCAAAGAAAAAAGGAATTTATGACATTAAATTCAAATTATGTACAACAGATATTTTTCAAAGGAAATGTTGTCGGTAGGGTAGGGTGTTACTTTTCCTCTGGATGTAATATTAAAACCTCATCGGGCTACCACTACTACCTGATTTGTGTTCTTTCTTATATGTTCGTAAGGTGCATTCTAGCCATGGTTTAGTGGCAAAACTTTTATAATTAGTTAAATGAATATTAAATTTGTTTTCTTTTCTTCTCAGGTCTTTTTCACAATGTACTCGTACCTTACTCTATGCTTGTTTTATAAATTTTCTGTGGTTCTTTAGTTCACTTTTAATAATGTTTACAGTTTGCGTAAGTGTGGAATAATATATGGTATAAAGTAGGTCATAGGTCATACAAAATATTGAATAATATTTTTTTCCATTTTACTTACAACAGCAAATCAGCTTAGAAGTGATTAATATTCGCTTTTAAACTAAGTAAAATATAAAAACAAACTGACAACCATTAAAATCATGACATAATTTTGTGAGGATTATTGTTAAAACCAATAAATGTTTTTGCTCCCAATACATATATTTTTATTATTTTAAAAAGTATTTTTCGTAAGAATAAACTCTTTTTTATTTTACTACCAATAAAATAAAAAATAATAACGTAACACGATTGACAAAATATTTTTTACTGACGCATGATTTGATGTTGATTACAGGTTTAGGGTAAGATTAAAATTTATTTAATTAAATTTTTTAAATTGATTTATTCAAAAATTGGCATCAGACTAAATGTGTGATTTTGTATAACATTTTTAGTTTTTCATTCTTTTTTCGTGACCAGTTAGGCTTGAATACTATAAATTTTAAATTACATATTATGTGTGAATCCAGGGTTTTCGTATAAAAAGTCTTATTTCAATATTTAAAAACAATTATTTTTAAAGTGAAATCAATGAATGTTTATTAACTTCCCATAGGAAGTTATTGTAATGGGTCCGATTGGTCGAATTGAAAATTTTGACATTTCTCGAAGTTTCAAGGTCCCTAGAGTCGAAATAAAATATTTTTAGAAAGATGTCTGTGCGTGCGTGTCTACGTTCGCGACGTTTTTTCGTCGTCCATGGCTCAAGAACCAGAAGAGATATCGACTTCAAATAAATGTTGTTATACAGATAATATTGCAGAAAGATGCAGGGCTCTCAAAAAAATTGTGTGGGTGTTTTTTTTACCATAGCAGTTTAAAAAAAAAGGTGAACATTTTGGTTAACCAAAATATCTCACGAACCAATAACGCTAGAGACTTGATTTAAATTTTATATTATATATTGTAACGTGATACCAAAAAGTATATTTTTGGAAAAAAATCCAATTAACGTTTTTTTTTTTATAAATCAAAAAAAAAATGAAAAAAAAATTTGTCACCTCAAAAATGTTTTGTTTTATCTTCAAAAACAACTTTGTTCAACAAAGAATAACGTTTTTAATATCTGGTAAAATTTTGAGAAACATCGAATTGACAGTTTTTTTACGAAAAAATAAAAAACTAAGAAAAAATTAATAAAAGTTAGTAAAAATTGATTTTCGACTCAAATAACTTTTCAAAACTTTGAGACATTGGATTAAAATTAATTTTATTTTTTTAAAAATACTGTTGTCAACATTCAGTAACATTTTGAGAAAAATCGAATTTACAGTTTTCTTTCAAAAAATTAAAAACCTAAAAAAAATTAACAGAAGTTGATACAAATTGATTTTCGACTTAAATATCTTTTCAAAACTTTGAGATAAGGGCCCTAAACTAATTTTATCTTATGAGAAATATTGGTTTTTTATTCAAAGATTAAAAAATGTACTTGGAAAAAAATTTCGTTTTCAAAAAATTAAATGCTATTTGATTTTTAAAACAAAACCTTAATTTTTTTGTAGTGGAATACAGTTATTTTTTATTGAAAGAAGCCAAGTTTAGAAAAAAATTAAACAGATAATTTGAAAAAAATCTATCGGCTTGTTTTTGAGAAAATTTTAATTTTCAAAATTTGACCAACAAATATGTATGGGGACTAGTGTTATATGAATTCTTAAAAAATGTGAAAATCGCCTAAGGCGAATCTGTTTAAAACCTTAACTTCTAAGTTTGAACTCAGTCGACCCAATGGTTTGGGCTGTAAGGGCGAGGACAAACAAACGGACTGAATTGGGGGACCAACTTTTTCGACTTCTCTACCATCGTAATGTCATGTTTGATTAAAATCTCGGGTTCGAATCTTTTTACGAATGCAATACTTGCCATTAAGTTCCTATGTGTTGCATTTAAATAGTCAACTATTTTGCGGTTTCAAAAGTATAGGGCTGGAATTCGACATCTGTCAAACTAAGTTGTTAAACCAATTTTTTTCAGTTGGAAGTGACACTTAAGAAAAACCTACTACAAAAATGATTATTCTGCTACAGCCGCATATCGTGCCTTAAGAGGAGATTATGGTTTATTACACAATCGTTTTACTACGCGCAAGCAATTGTCAAAATTATTAAGAAATTTGAAGAGATTCCATTGGTTGCAGATATAGTAAGGCCTGTGCATCATCGTTTCGCTCGTACCACTGAAAATATCGCTGCTGTAATTGAAGCTGTTGCCGAAGACCCAGGAATTAGGACTTAAGATAATTACTTACAACACCAACACCTGACGGTAAGCCTTAATTTGGTGGCAAGTTCTTACACTTGCTGCCCTTGGGCATTGTTTTTTCGCTTAGTTTTTGAAAATAACCAAAAGGATTTACGCAAAGATTTACCCTCTTTTATTTGGCGAAATGCTTCGAGTGAGTTCCTCTTTCTAAGCTACCAAGACATAACAAATTGATTTATTTGTTAACCTTTGGTATTGGCTTAGTCCATCCATCTATATATTTTTTTTTTTTTTTTGGGTAATATGATATAAACCATAGCCACCACGATACTCTCACTAGGAGGCCATCTCATATAAGTTCCTGGAATTAACGAGGGGCTACAACATATCCCGTGGTTTCACATCTACACTCTACAGTGGTGTGTTATTTTAGTCTTTGATGAAGTGACATCTAGGAAAGATAACCCTAGAAGTGTCGCCCGGCTTCTTGTCTTCCCGGCTTCTTCTTCAAAAAAAAATTTAAATCGAAACAATGCCAAATTGCTATTATTTCGTTTTCTAAAGTAAAATAAAACCAAATTGAAAATTTGGCCTTCACAAAACTCATAATTATAGATCAAATCACTTCGAACATCCATTTTACGACTTTTTCGTACAAGGCAAAGAACACAAATGAGTAGCTTGCAACTTTCCTGATTACATTAACTTACCACCTGTTGTTACTCTTATCATAATTCTAACGGTAAAGACCGGTTTTTGTTATTGAAGAAAATATCAAAAGAAATTTGGTCTTAAGTCGCAAAAAAATTTGGCCTTATGACACTTTCTGAAAGCGACATAAGGCCAAACGTTGGAGTTTGGTCTTATGGCGCTTTCGAAAAGTGTAATAAGGCTAAATTTCAAAATTTGGTCTTATGACACTTGCCCTTTTGTCACGGCACCATAAAAGACCACGTCCTCATGGAAGACGCTTTCATAAGAGTTCTAGATACAATTTAAAACCTGGACAGAGTCGTCTGTAGCGAAGCTATGTTTAGAAAAAAGCAAACAGTTGCACTTGTGCCGCAAAACAAGTTGTACAAATTTTACCTCCAAAACACTAGTGAACTAACTTTTTTGGGTCTTACTATCAATAAATCGTATCGATGATCTTCACATATACTTAAACTGAAAAACTCCCTCATACTCCGCTTAAATATCATCAAATATTTTTTCGGAAAAAAATGATGTGCATATCAACGCGATGTTAAATCTAGTGCATGCCCTTATTCTATCTAAAATTGATTATGCACTCCGAATTTATGACAACAGCTCCAAGACCGATTAAAAAAAACTCAAATCACCACTCGCTTATACAAAAAGATTTTAAGCTCACACTAAGAAAAAAACCCGAAAATAGAAAATGCAATATACTGAGCAACACAAATAGCAAGTAACCTTCACATTGCAATTAATTATATTATTAATCCAAAGCCAGGCCCTTATCCACCTTGGTGTCTAAAAAATGAAAGCATCAACATAACTCTTGCTACATATCAAAAAACCTCACATACCAGTGGTTTCGTTGTGGTGGCCGTGTGAAACGTAGCACTTCAGAGGCGGCATCTCTGATGGCTGCAATTAAATGTTGCCACTGGTTTTCAATGCTTAATGTAGGCAGCATAGGACTTCTTAAGAGGTTATTAGAGACTCGATCGGAAAAGGATATGGCAGTCGCTTGCGATTGCAGTTGTCTAACGTCGAATCTTCTCACAGTACTCTTTGTTTTGGCTTGGATCGAGATATCCGTAGCCGTACCTTGGCTACAACGAGGTAGTGGTCCGAGTCAATGTTGGCCCCTCGGAATGTTCGGATATCCTGTATACTGGAGAAGTGTCGTGCGTCGATCGAAATGTGGTCAATCTGGTTTACAGTTGATTGATCAGGAGACTTCCATGTCCCCTTGTGGATATTAAGATGTGTGAACTGCGTACTAGCTACCAGAACGTCTCGCACCGCAGAGAAATCGATCAGCCTAAATCCCTTGTCGGAGGTGGTGTCGTGCAGGCTGTATTTCCCAAATGTGCCACCAAAGATGTCTTCTCTTCCTAGCTTGGCGTTAAAATTTTAATGTTATAGCCAGGGCACTGCTCATATGTCTTTTCCAAGAGCTCGAAGAATATGTCTTTGGTGTCTTCATCTTTCTCCTCTGTTGGGTCATATTAGGCTTATATTGTCGAATTTAGCCTTGATGCGGATTGTCGTGATGCGCTCGCTCACACTGTTGAAACTCAAGACTTTTTTCCTGAGTCTAGTTCCAACAACAAATCCACTTTGCAATTAAGGTATTTTTTACGTGGTCAGGAAGTCACTCCGACGGCACAACCCGCAACCTAGAGGGCAAGATCCTTAGTATAACTCCAAGGACGGGGAGCCGGAAAAACCGCTCCTTATAGGCCTGGGCTCCGAATACATATATGTCGTAGAAGCCCTATAAGGTGATCTCGAGAATTTGTCCGCTGCCGTCTGGATAAGGAGAGGTGCCTTAGTGGAAACACCTCTCCCCCTCTCTCGTTGACTACCCCCAACAACTTTCCACTGGCGTTAGAACCGAATCGCCAGTTGAGGTACTAGGCACCCGATGTTCACCACGGGGAGATGAGAGTAGGAGTTGATAGACAGAGGTTTATTTTGAGAAAAACCTCTTGAATGCATATGTCAACCATTTGAACATCACCTATCACCTTACTAGAACTCATAAAAAAACCTACATCAGCTAATTGTATCAAAGTACTTTCATTCATGAAAAAGATTAATTTAATTTCAAAATTGTAATTTTAAATATTCCTATATCTAGCATAACCCGACTTTAACATACATAGGTAGTGGTCAAGTGTACAAGTTTAAAAACAAAAGCTGATGGCTACAAATGTTACCGCTTTTTACCTTACTATTTTCTGTAATTTTATATTACTTTAAATAAATTTATAATAGTAATAATAAATGTTCTCATTTTTAGCTATTGAAACGTAGTTAAATCCTTTTGAGCATGGAAAATAGTCCAACGAAGCTGTAAACTAGTTTTCATAATTTTATATTTTGTCATTAAAAAAAAATCTTATTTTCCAGGAAATATCCTATTTCTGTAGTCTGTAAGCTTCTGCGTTCAGTGTTTTAGGATATAAAATATATCAAAGAGAACTGCATGTACATTTAATTAAGCATTAAAAAATAAAAAGAACAACAAAAAAACATTGCCCAGAGTAATTTTGTCATAAAATAAAGATTAATTTCATAACGTTAAGTAGAAATAAAAAAAAAACCTATTTTACTAGGCATTCATTTAAATCTTTAAGGGTTGTACGTATCTTCATCGAGTATAGGATTTGATGGAACGAAATCTTTCAAAAAGCGATAAGTTGAGGAATAGTAGTAGAATTCTGCTTTACTCCCAACAACTAAATTTCCTATTTAAAAAGTAGGAGAGAACTATTGTTGTTGTTCTTACTTACGAGTACTATATGCATCCATATCCTAAGTTGCAGCAGTCTCCATTAAGATGAGTTAACGAGAGTCCTGCAGGAGTTTAATATTCAACATCAATCTAACCAACGAAACTCACGACACGTGAATAAAGATGCATTAACGCGGGGAGTATTGTGATGTTTGCTTACTGCACACATAAGATGAAACTGGAAAATCGTGCAGAGGAATTTTCAAAACGTGCACACTTCCTTTTCATGTCAAGAACAGAAAATTGTTCCACCACTTCAAAGGAAACTAATATTATGCTGAGACGCGTCCAGTGTTAAAGTGAACGAAAAAATTGAGTGACATGCTTATTGTTATAAGACACGTTGTTACGGTAAATTTTTTCGCAACAAAAACCAGCTTTTGGCTGTTTTCTTTTCCCTGGTTGTGGCTGCAAAATATCGGCAAAGTTGAGGGCAACCATGGTCTCATCAACCACAGGTGTACCAAGCCTTTATTTTGCAAAAGCAATAAAACCAGGTGATCGAGAATGAGAACAAGTTCTTTCCACAAGGTGGAAAATGCCGGCGAATGAGCAGAAGAAGTATGAGGTCAGGCGGACCCTTACTTAAGCAACAACAACAACATATTTTTATTTTAACGTTTTAATTAGTAACGTAGATTCACTTAATCATGTATGTACAAAATGGGGTTTTAACGCCGCGTTTTTAATTTAATTTAACTTAATGTTTGGTACAAAATTCAAACCTCGAATCTCATGCGTAAAATTAATAGTAATAGGAAAATGCCTAGTAAAGATTTCTTTTGGATTTTTGTTCTTCAGCTTTCTCGAAAAATAAGAAATTTGGAAATGGATTCCAAAAATTTATTAAAGCTGTTGAAGTTACACACTTTCTAGCCGTGATACCGTGACCGACAATCAAGAAAACGAATGCTTGCGTTGTATGAATGCGTGTGTGTCTGGAATGGACGAGGGGGGAAGAAGGTAGTTTTGAATTAGCTTGAAAAAGAGGAAAATTCGAGGATCGAGGTGTGAGGATTGTGGATAAGAGGACAATAGGAAATAAACAAAAGCTAAGTAGTTCATTTCTTTGTTCCTTTGTTTTTTACGTCCGCATGGCCGTACGTCCGTACGTTCACGTTGTTTTTTCGTCTTCCGTAGCTCAAGAACCAGAAGAGATATCGACTTCAAATAAATTTTGTTATACAGATAATAAGGCAGAAAGATGCAGAAAGGGCTCTCAAGAAAATTGCGTGGGTGTTTTTTTTTACCATAGCAGTTTAAAAAAAAGGTGAAAATTTTGGTTAACCCTAAATATCTCATGAACCAATAACGCTAGAGACTTGAATTAAATTTTATATTATATATTGTAGTGCGATACCAAACAAGTATATTTTGGAAAAAAATCCAATTAACTTTTTTTTATAAATCAAAAAAACTTAAAAAAAAAATTTGTCACCTCGAAAATTTTACGACTAAAATATGATTTCATCTCCAAAACAATTTCGTGCAACAAAGAATAATGTTTTTGAAATCTGATAAAATTTTGAAAAAATTCTAATTGACAGTTTTTTTTACAAAAAATAAAAACCTAAAAAAACATAACTCAAAGTTTTTAAAAACTGAATTTCAACTCAAATATCTTTTCAAAAACTTGAGATTAAGGGTCCGGCCACGCAATGAGCGACGAGCGACTGAGCGACCGAGCGCCGAGTCGCTGAGCGACCAATCTGAGCGATGGGTGGCCATTTACTAAACGACACGTCGCTGAGCGATTAGTTTGAAAAAATAGATCTGTAATAAGATCGATGTTCTGTAGATTTGGTGTACAACCCATAAATCGTGAAAGGGAAAATTATGGTGAATTTCATCATTTATTTCTGAATCTTCGCAGATTTCCAGATCGATTTTGGTATGTCAGTACCATCTTTTGAACAAAAACACTATTTGTTATTAAAGATTAAATAAATAAAAACTTAACAAAACAATTAAAATTTGTCCAACTTTTTCCCACCCTTTATCGGTGACATTTTTATATTCCCATAGAAAGTTATTGTAATCGGTGCGATTTGTCGAATTAAAAATTTTGACATTTCTTGACGTTTCAAGGTCCCTAGAGTCTAAATAAAAGATTTTAAGAGAGATGTCTGTTTGTGTACGTGCGTTTGTACGTCCGTACGTTCGCGACGTTTTTTTCGTCGTCCATAGCTCAAGAAATAGTAGAGATATCGACTTCAAATAAATTTTGTTATACAGATAATAATGCAGAAAGGGCTCTCAAGAAAATTGCGTGGGTGGTTTTCTTACCATAGCAATTTAAAAAAAGGTGAACATTTTGGTGTACCCTTGAAATCAATTTTGTATTATTTATTGTAACGTGATACCAAACCAATACATTTTTGGAAAATATTTCAATAAACGGTTTTTTTTTAAATCAAAAAAAAAAACTGAAAAAAAAATGTGTCACCTCGAAAATTTTACGAACAAAAAATGATTTTATCTCCAAAACAATTTTGTATAACGAAGAATAACGTTTTCAACATCTGGTAAAATTTTGAGAAAAATCGAACAGCTTTTGGACAGCTGAAATTAAACTTTCAGTGTTTATTGTACACATCTTTTTTCTACGTCGCTCAGCGATCGATTGAAAAATTAAAACAGATTTGATTACAGAGCGACGTCGCTCTGTCGCTTAATAAATCGCTCAGTCGCTTAGGGTTTATGTGGCCGCCTCCATACGATCTCATGTGTTCTAATTTTTTTGTGTCGCTCAGCGACTCGTCGCTCGGTCGTTCAGTCGCTCGTCGCTCATTGCGTGGCTGGACCCTAAGGCTTCAAACTTATTTTATATCATAAGAAATATTATTTTCGACATTAGGACAAATTTTAAGAAAAATCAAATTGACAGTTTTTCTACAACAAATAAAAACCTAAGAAATATTTATAAAAGTTGGTATAAATTGATTTTCGCCTCAAATATCTTTTCAAAACTTTGAGATATTGGCTTTAAACTGCTTTTATTTTTAAAAAATATAGTTGTCAACATTCAGTAAAATTTTGAAAAAAATCGAATTAATGGTTTTTGTACAAAAAATTTAAAACCTAAACAAATTAACAAAAGTTGGTAAAAATTGTTTTTCGACGTAAATATCTTTTCAAAAATTTGAGATTATGGCTTTCAACAAATTTTATCTTATAAGAAATAATGTTTTCAATATTCAAAAAATATTGAGAAAAATCGAATCGACAATGTTTTTTAGAAAAAATAAAAAAAAATTAAATTGTAGTACCCGTAGCGTGATGGTTAGTGCGTTGGACTGTCATGCAAGGGGTCTTGGGTTCAATCCCTGTATGTGTCACCTAACTTTTTCACGGATACTGCCTCTTGCGAGGAATTGACAAATCCTACAAGAGTAATCCTTGTCATGAAAAGTGCTTTCTCAAATTAGCCGTTTGGATTCGGCAATCGGCATATAAACTGTAGGTCCCTTCCATCTCTGACAACATTACTCGCACACAGGGATGGTTGAGAGTTTTAAGTCACTAGGCCCTGGTCCTAATTTATTTATTTTAGAAATAAAAAAAAAATAATAAAAGTTGGTAAAAACTGATTTTTTTAGGTTTTTAATTTTTTGTTAAAAAACTGTCAATTCGACTTTTCTCAAAATTTTAGCGAAAGCTGAAAACAATATTTCTTATAAGAGTATAAATAAGTTGGAATCCAAAATCTCAATTTTTTGAAAAGATATTTGAGTCGAAATTGAATTTTTACCAACTTTGAGCAATGTTTTGTTTGGGTTTTTATTTTTTATAAAAAACGGTCAATTCGATTTTTCTCAAAATTTTACCAGATGGATTTTTTTCTATAAATATATTTGTTTCGTATCACGTTACAATACATAATATATAATTTAATTCAAGTCTCTAGCGTTATTGGTTTTCTTTTCTTTTTCTTAAAAGCCCCTTTCTGTATTATTATCTGTATAACAAAATTTATTTGAAGTCGATATCTGTTTTGTTTCTTGAGCTATGGACGACGAAAAAAACGTCGCGAAACGGACGTACGAACGTACACACGCACGCACAGACATCTTTCTAAAAATCTTT
This sequence comes from Eupeodes latifasciatus, assembly GCA_920104205.1. NCBI lineage: Eukaryota > Metazoa > Arthropoda > Insecta > Diptera > Syrphidae > Eupeodes > Eupeodes latifasciatus. The sequence goes on along the minus strand of OV049924.1, from coordinate 336,374,332 downwards.
TATTTCGACTCTAGGGACCTTGAAACGTCGAGAAATGTCAAAATTTTCAATTTGACAAATCGGACCCATTACAATAACTTCCTATGGGAAGTTAAAAATGTCTTCATTTTTATTTTTGCTATCTAAAGAGTTAACTTTAATCATGTTCATTTACAAAAAGGTAACGCCTATTTAGTTGATGCATAAAATTAAAAAAAATAAATTGTTTGTTTTAATTTAACAAAGTTACACTGAAGCACTGCAAGACTACAGTATACTGCATGCAGCAAACTCTATGAGCATCTCCATCATGCCTAAGGAATAACTTTTAATTCTCATTTAAATTCAATGAGTTCGAGTTAATTCTGGTGCCTGGAGGTAATTTTATTCAATATAATCCAAGTTTCTAAAATAGTTGTTCAAGTTTATAGCATGCATAAATAATGTGTACATAGGATATTATGCATGAGAGATTGCAGTGTCTATTATTATCTTTATTGAAATTCAACAGGCCTTTTCGTTGTTTTGAAACATAGGGAGATCTGAATATTTATATTGTTTTCATTATGAATGAATGAATTATATCATGAACGATTTTATGCTTACCACACTACCATGGCTGAAACGGCTTATCAGGCTTAAATTTCTATTATTTAAAGGAAACTAATTTAAGTACAATTAATATAGGGGATTAAGAAAACATAACTAAGATGTAAATTTCTTATGCCTTACGAATTGCATCTTAAAGGTATTGAAACGATTATGCGATTATTGAGCCCAAAAGAATAAGTCATAAGGTGATAAATCACAAGATCTCGGTAACAAATTGTTATCACCTCTTCAAGAAATAACACGATCTTGAAACCTTTGTTATGCAAAACTGCGAATCGCGACTGAAAATTTTCCAACATTCATAAGTGAATTTTGGTCAATAAACAAAATTTCAATACGAGTATTTAGAGTGATGATAATCCTGTGTGCTGAGACATCGTTACATTCACACAGCCATGACGTGTAGGAGCTGTGGTTTCAACAAGACAGCGCAACATATCACACAATTTGTGTCATTATTGATTATTTGAAGGAAACGTTTGGTAACCGCATAGTTTGACTTAACGGTCCCGTGAATTGGCTTAAACCCCGCTTGATGTAAAGAAGATAGTTTACACCGATAAGCCCTGGGAGGACTTTCTCCACGTCATTGCCGCTATACGGCCAAAAATGTTAGGAAAAGCCGAAAAATGGGCATTCTAGTCATAAGCCAAAAGTCATAAGCAAGGAGTTTATCTTTCGAAAAAAAGTAAATTCTATGTCAATCAATACGAAAATCATCTTCTCCTTATTCCATTCCAAAGTTCTATACCTCTTACAAACACACTTTATATCATATCCTGCTGGGATGCGACCCACACTGATAACTTCCCATCCGTCTATCGATTTGTCTTGCTTAAAAGTTTGTCTAAATGTATCAATTCTTACCAAAGTTGCGTTCTATTTTTTGTAGATTTTATTTTTTTTATGAAAAAACGGACTGTTCGATTTTTATAAAAAAATTACTGAATATCAAAAACAATATTTTCTGTGAAATAAAATAAGTCTGAAGCAAATATTTTTAATTTTTGAAAAGCTATTTGAGCCGAAAATCTATTTTTACCAACTTTTATTAATTTTTTTTTTAGGTTTTTATTTTTTGTAAAAAAAAACTGTCAATTCGATTTTTCTCAAAATTTTTCCTAAAGTTGAAAACAATATTTCTTATAAGCTAAAATTAGTTGGGAGCCAAAATCTCAAATTTTTGAAAAGATATGTGAGTCAAAAACCAATTTTTACCAACTTTTGTTAAATTTTTTTTTCAGTTTTTAATTTTTTGTAAAAAAATGTCAATTCGATTTTTCTCAAAATTTAACTGAATGTTGAAAACAATATTTTTTGAAAGATAAAAGTAGTTTAAAGCCACTATCTCAAAGTTTTGAAAAGATATTTGAGTCGAAAATCTATTTTTACCAACTTTTATTAATTTTTTTTAAGTTTTTATTTTTTTTTTTAAAAACTGTCAATTAGATTTTTCTTAAAATTTTATCAGATGTCAAAAACATTATTCGTCGTTGCACAAAATTGGTTTGGAGATGAAATCATATTTTAGTCGTAAAATTTTCGAGGTGACACATTTTTTTTTCAGTTTTTTTTGATTTATAAAAAAAAAAAACGTTGATTGGATTTTTTTCCAAAAATATAATTGTTTTGTATCACGTTACAATATATAATATAAAATTTAATTCAAGTCTCCAGCGTCATTGGTTCATGAGATATTTAGGTTTAACCAAAATGTTCATCTTTTTTTTTAAACTGCTATGGTAAAAAAAACCACCCACGCAATTTTCTTGAAAGCCCTTTCTGCATCTTTCTGCCTTATTATCTGTATAACAACATTTATTAACTTCCCATAGGAAGTTATTGTATTGGGTCCGATTTGTCGAATTGAAAATTTTGACATTTCTCGACGTTTCAAGGTCCCTAGAGTCGAAATAAAAGATTTCTAGAAAGATGTCTGTGCGTGCGTGTGTACGTACGTTCGTACGTCCGTATGTCCGTACGTCCGTACGTTCGCGACGTTTTTTCGTTGTCCATAGCTCAAGAACCAGAAGGGATATCGACTTCAAATACATTTTGTTATACAGATAATAAGGCAGAAAGATGCAGAAAGGGCTCTCAAGAAAATTGCGTGGGTGGTTTTTTTACCATAGCAGTTTAAAAAAAAGGTGAAAATTTTGGTTAACCCTATATATCTTACCAACCAAAAACGCTAGAGACTTGAATTAAATTTTATATTGTATATTGTAACGTGATACCAAACAAGTATATTTTTAGAAAAAAATCCAATTAACGGGTTTTTTATAAATCAAAAAAACTGAAAAAAAAATTGTCACCTCGAAAATTTTATGACTAAAATATGATTTCATCTCCAAAACAATTTTGTGCAACGAAGAATAATGTTTTTGACATCTGATAAAATGTTGAGAAAAATCGAATTGACAGTTTTTTTTATAAAAAATAAAAACCTAAAAAAAACATTACTCAAAGTTGGTAAAATTGATTTTCGATTCAAATATCTTTTCAAAAACTTAAGATTAAGGCTTCAAACTTATTTTATCTTATAAAAAATATTGTTTTCAACATTCGGTAAAATTTTGAGAAAATTCGAATTGAAAGTTTTTTTTTTACAAATAATAAAAACCTAAACAAAAAAATTAATAAAAGTTGGTAAAAATTGATTTTTGACTCAAATATCTTTTCAAAACTTTGAGATATTGGCTTTAAACTACTTTTATCTTTCAAAAAATATTGTTGTCAATATTCAGAATTTTTTTATAAAAATCCAACAATCCATTTTTTCATAAAAAATAAAATCTACAAAAAATAGTACGCAAATTTGGTAAAAATTGATACATATAGACAAACTTTTAAGCAAGACAAATCGACAGACGGGATGGGAAGTTATCAGTGTGGGTTGCATCCCAGCCTCTTTTTTGCCTTGTATCAGGGTTTTCGGACACGTTGACATTAGTGAAGGCATCTTCTAGGAGAAGATTCTCCTCATTCCATGAAATCACTCCCTCACAAGCTCCCACATGAGACACCCATGAAGGGGCTCATTGACTTTACTGGCACCACTGTTAGGTACAGAGTTTGTTGTTGTTGAAAACGTCACTGGCGATTTGTCGTCTTTCGAGGCCAAGGCATTGCCGACATACCGTATATACTCGAGTTGTATTCTCTTTTCTCACTTTTAAATCCATAATTGGTAATTACGATTCATATCTCTGTTTTTTGGTTTTCTTGGTTAAATTGGCATCTGGATTGCTGTAGGATCACACGGCGTTAGCACTCCCATCACATCAAGGTGAAAACCAGCACATCAAGGTAATACAGCACTAAAGAGTGCCGAAATGCTACAGTTCTGCTTTTTAACTTAGACTCCGAGTTGAAAATGGGCTTTATCGTTAAAAATTACTTTTCAATGGAATTGCTGATCATTTCGCTGCACTTCAATGACCCAATCGGCGAAGATACGGCCAGCGACGTTGTTGCTGTTAGACAATACTCACTTTTCAAATTTCAAAAGATGAAAGCTTCCAAAGTGACAGCTGTCGAAATAGCGTTCTATTTACATCAAAACCTTTAATTGAAAAGCCATTTAGAAAAATATTGTTTAACTATAAAAAGCTTCAATTCAAAAAACCAAACCAGCAATTTATTTCTGTTAAATATTTTAATAGACCATTAATAGACAAAGGAAGTACAGGTACAGGTAATTCGATAGCTTTAAATTAAATTCTTTTTAACGGGTTTTTATATTCTTCAAGAATTTCAAGCATCCATCCTTCATGTAGTAAAAATCTTACTACGCTTTATACATTTTACGTTACGTAGCTTGTGCATATGTTGAACATAAACAAAATGTAAGTGCTACCGATGATTTTAAGTATACATTTTTCATTGAGTTTCCTTTTCATCTACCCGTTCCGGAAAGGGGATGCGGAAGTAAAAAATAAACCACCTACCACCTACCACCTACTTCAATTTAACACTTTATTTTTATTTTTCTTATCGTCATCACGTATACGCTAAGCAACGCATATAGAATCTACCTAACCTATGTACGTGTTTGCCCTTCTGTTTAACATTACTTCGGTAAATTATTTGACCTTAAAATAGAAACAGAAAATAAAGGGTTTTAAAACATTTCTTAAAGCATTCCGTAATGATGGAATTCGATAGAACATATTGTATTTAAAAGACTTGATAAAGTCACATTTTCATTCATACGTCTCTAGCACTCTTAAGAACTCAATAATTTTATTCTCTTATATTTTTCCTGTAAGGAATGAAAATCCTCTGATTGACAAAATTTTAATTTATGAGGAACCTTTTTAATGTTAGAACTAATAAGTCAAAACCCATCTCTGGATATCAACTCCTAATCTCACCTCCGCGCTGTGACCACCGAGTGCCTAGTACCTCAACTGGAGAGTGAATCCCAACCCTAGTGGAAAGTTGTTGGGGGTAGCAAACGAGAGGGGGGGAGAGTTGTTTCCACTAAGGCACCTTTCCTTTCATCCAGACGGCAGCGGAGGAATTTCCGAGATGGAATAAACGGTGGCGTCTACAGTCCCAGTGCTGTTGGGGGCCAGTTATAGCTATCATTGAAATCAATATTTGACGGTGTTTCAATTTGATTAGAAATTAAAATTATCAATCGGAAATCACACAAAGAATTTTATTGAGAAAAAAAAGTGTAATTGGGCATTTATTTTTCTCTAAAATGTATTTTCTATTTTTAGGACGGAAATTCATTTTCCTGAACAGCTGATACTTTCATGTTCAAAAGTGAAACGAATCGCTAAACTGATTTGTGTTCCAATTTTTCACAATTCCAATAACAGATTTCTGTCAGTAAAAATTTTTTGGTGGATTTCAATCAGGAAATTTTTTTCAATGACCGACATTTTTAATGATAGCTATAAACGATCTGTCAAAAAAATTTCAATGTTTGCTTTCAATGATGAAAAACAACGATAGCTACAACTGGCGCCTTAAACTACTTAGTGAACACCTCATAGGGTTACTACCACATTTTCGGAGTACAGGCCTGTAAGGAGCGGTTATGCCGAATCTTGCCCTTGGAGTTAAATCAGGTTGAAGTTCGTGCGTCAAGGTAACTTCCTAACCACGTAAAGACAAAACCAGTTGTGAATCACCAACAAGCCTCGGATACAGACGGATTTACACGCACACGATTTAAGGACAACGAACTTCGGTTGTACACGTGGAATGTTAGGTCCCTTAACAGACCACGTGCGGCCGAAGAATTAGCGGAGGCTTTAAACTGCTATAAAGCAGACATCACCGCCATCCAGGAAATACGATGGGATAAGCCGGACAAAAAGTGGATGAAAAATTGCGATATTTACTATGGTGACTGCTACCTAGAAAACCAACAACGCTTATTTGGATGCGGCTTTGTGATTAGAGGCAGATTAAGACAACAAGTCTTAAACTTAAGGTGCATCAACGAGCGCCTCGTGATCATGAGCATCAAGTCTAAATTCGACAACATTAGTCTAATATGCCCACACGACCCCACAGAAGAGAATTATGACAACACTAAGTATATGTACTTCGAGTTCTTGGACAAAACCTATGAGCAGTGTCCTAGCAACGATATTAAAATTGTCCAGGGCGATTTTAATGCCAAACTAGGAAGGGAAGACATCTTTAGTGAAATAATCGGGAAAAACATCCTGCACGATAACATTTCCGATAACGGATTCAGGCTCATTGATTTCGCTGCGGGGCAAAACGTCATGGTAGCCAGTATGCGTTATACACATTACACACCTCAACGTATATAATGGAACATAGAGTTCTCCAGGTCAATCTGCCGTTAACCAGACTGACCATATTGCGATTGACGCAAGACACGCTTCCAGCATCATAGATGACCGAAATTTTCGAAGAGCTAACATCTATTCTTACCACTACATCGTTCCATCCAAGGTTCGAGTTTCCAAACCCAATTCAAAACAGGGAGATGCTGAGAAGACACAACGTCGAACGGCTACAATCGAAAGATATCGCCAAATCCTTCTCCGACCGAGTCACAAGTGCATTCGAAGATGTTGAGAAATTCAGATGCAGAAAAAAAGTTCGAAAGTTTTATGCAGTAGGTGGAACGAAATTCACCAATACATAAACCTCGAACTGAAGGTTGCAAAGACGAAAGTGAAAACATTATAGTGGAATCGCAGTCAATGCTGCGGATATGGAAGGACCACTTCTGCAGACTGTATAATGGCGACGACGAACCGAATTCCGCTGTCAGGCAGGATGATCCATTCAATATAGACGACCAAGGCCAACAATCCCGTCCTCCCGACTTAGACGAAGTTAAGATTGCCATATCCAAGCTGAAGTCTAACAAAACTGTTGGAGCAGATGGATTGAATGCTGGAAATATATGGTCGAAAGAAAGCATGCCCTATGAATGGAACCTCAGTATTGCTTGCCCGATACCGAAAAAAGGAGACCCTTTAAACAGCAACAACTATAGAAGCATCTGTCTACTTAACATCGCTTACAAAAACTTCTGTTGTAGCCATTGAGAGGCTTTTATAAGTCCTAATAGGCGGTATCCTGAAATTTTTAACAGTTCTTCAAGATTATTGAAATGGGTCCGATTTGTCAAATTGAAAAGTTTGACATTTCCCGACGTTTCAAGGTCCCTAGAGTCGAAATAAAAGATTTTTAGAAAGATGTCTGTGCGTGCATGTGTACGTACGTTCGTACATTCGTACCTAGTCGTCCGTACGTTCGCGACTTTTTGTTCGTCGTCCATAGAGATATCGACTTCAAATAAATTTTGTTATACAGATAATAAGGCAGAAAGATGCAGAAAGGGCTCTCAAAAAAATTGCGTGGGTGGTTTTTTTACCATAGCATTTTAAAAAAAGGTGAAAATTTTGGTTAAACCTAAATGTCTCATGAACCAATGACGCTTGAGACTTGAATTAAATTTTATATTATATATTGTAACGTGATACAAAACAAGTATGTTTTTGAAAAAAAAATCCGATTAACGGTTTTTTATAAATGAAAAAAACTGAAAAAAAAAATTTGTCACCTCGAAAATTTTACGACTAAAATATGATTTCATCTCCAAAACAATTTTGTGCAACGAAGAATAATGTTTTTGGCATCTGATAAAATTTTGAGAAAAATCTAATTAACAGTTTTTTTTTATAAAAAATAAAAACCTAAAAAAAAAAGATTACTCAAAGTTGGTAAAAATTGAATTTCGACTCAAATATCTTTTCAAAAACTTGAGATTAAGGCTTCAAATATATTGTTTTCAACATTCTGAAAAATGTTGAGAAAAATCGAATTGACATTTTTTTTACAAAAAATAAAAACCCAAAAAAAAATGTTTTAAGGTTGGTAAAAATTGATTTTCAACTCAAATATCTTTTCAAAACTTGGAAATATTGGCTTTAAACTACTTTATTCTTTCAAAAAATATTGTTGTTAACAGTCAGTAAAATTTTGAAAAAAATCGAATCGACAGTTTTTTTACAAAAAAATAAAAACCGAAAAAAAATGTAACAAAAATTGTTAAAAATTGACTTTTGACTCAAATATCTTTTCAAAAGTTTGAGATAATGGCTCCTAACTAATTTTAGCTTATAAGAAAAATTCTTGTTTTTTAACAATAGGACAAATTTTGAGAAAAATCGAATTGACAGTTTTTTTACAAAAATTAAAAACCTAAAAAAAAAATTTATAAAAGTTGGTAAAAATTATTTTTCGACGTAAATATCTTTTCAAAAATTTGAGACATTGGCTTCAAACTAATTTTATCTTTTAAGAAATATTGTTTCCAACATTCAGTAAAATTTTGAGAAAAATCGAATTGCCAGTTTTTTTCACAAAAAATAAAAACCTAGAAAAAAACAATACTAAAACTTGTAAAAATTTACTTTCGACTCAAATAGCTTTTCAAAACTTACAAATATTGGCTTCAAACTTATTTTATTTCACAGAAAATATTGTTTTCGATATTCAGTAGTTTTTTTATAAAAATCCAACAGTCGGTTTTTTCATAAAAAAAATAAAATCTACAAAAAATAGTACGCAAATTTGGTAAAATTGATACATAGACAAACTTTTAAGCAAGACAAATCGACAGACGGGATGGGAAGTTATCAGTGTGGGTCGCATCCCAGCCTCTTTTTTCCATTTAAATTTACACTTTTGTTGCACTTCCAAGTTTCGGTCTTATCATCGTAAGTGTTAAATCGAACGATCTTGAAGGATAATTTACGGGTCCGTAACGTGAAACTATGACTATGTGGTTACCAAATGTTTGCTTCAAATAGTTTTCTACAAATGGAACATCTTAATAAAAGTTGTAGTGCAATTGTGCTTTCCTTCTCTAGCTGGACTAAATTTAAGACCTTTCCTACCTGTTAATGAATCCCATTAATACCCTGGGCCTGTTCGACAAGTATGTAATTTCAACGACGCGACGTAAGAGAAAGTCAGAAAAAATTCTGTTTTGAAAATGAACCGTTAACAAGTAAATATGATTTTAAAGTGAACACAGCTAAAAACAACGTATTTCTTGATTTCTTTTTTTTCAAGATATCGTCTTCGTTTCCTCTTAAAAATGAGCGTATTTTTAATGAACCCTAATTCCTAGTAATATTATCATCCATATAAACCTCTTAATGAGATACATTTCTTAAGGGAAGATGGTAAAATGCTAACGACATGACCTCGTCATGCTGTTCTTATCATAACAATTTAATAGAAAACAAACAAATATTAAAACCAGTTCTGCTGAACTTCGATTTGAAGTTTTGTAATATCAGAAAATATTAGGCACGTTTTTGTTGTTAATTTCTACTACCCCCAATTTTCCATTTTATTGGTGTAGGTACGCACGAAGAAAATCACGAGGATTTTTTAAGTTTATTCAATTATTAAATTTAACACAAAAATCTTATCCTTTTAATCTCTTAATATGAAACATAAAAACGTATCTCATGACAATAAGCTGTCTATTAAAAAAAAGAAAAGGCATTGGAAGTTTTTAATGATAGTAAGATTATATTGAAACTGATGATGCTGCCTAGGGAGGGTACTAGTTGGTAAATAGCTTGTAATGGATTCAATGGAATTCTTCATCAATATTTTATAAGATCACTTTTTGTTGGAAATTTAACTATCTGTGGTGGGTTATTCTTGGAATTTTTCTTGGCCCTTGAACAACAATTATTATGTTCATGGTATCTTAAATGTGATATTTGTTTACTTTATGGGCTTGCTTTATAAGGGTGATTCGAGGAAAGATATTGATTTGGTATTGAAATTACCATGATTCTAAGATATTGATATTATTTAATTAATATACTTTTTGGGAATATAACGTGATCTACTTAGGTCTCAAGAAAGATTTGGACATCAATTCGATATGATTTTGTTATAAGTGCCCTTGGTAACAAGAGATCTAATGTCATTAACTTCCCATAGGTAGTTATTGTTTCGACTCAAATATCTTTTCAAAACTTTGAGATATTGGCTTTAAACTACTTTTATCTTTCAAAAAATATTGTTGTCAACATTCAGTAAAATTTTGAAAAAATCTGATTGACAGTTTTTTTTACAAAAAATTAAAAACCGAAAAAAAAAATGAACAAAAGTTGGTAAAAATTGATTTTCGATTGAAATATCTTTTCAAAAATTTGAGATATTGGCTTTAAATTATTTTAATCTTTCAAAAAATATTATTGTCAACATTCAGTAAAATTTTGAGAAAAATCGAATTGACAGTTTTTTTTACAAAAAATTAAAACCTAAAAAAAAATTATAAAAGATGGTAAAAATTGATTTTCGACTCAAATATCGTTTCAAACTTTGAGTTATTGGCCTTAAACTACATTTATCTTTCAAAAAATATCGTTGTCAACATTCAGTAAAATATTGAGAAAAATCTAATTGACAGTTTTTGTACAAAAAATTAAAAATATAAAAAAATTAACAAAAGTTGGTAAAAATTGATTTTCGACTTAAATATCTTTTTAAAAATTTGAGATAATGGCTTCTTACTAATTTTAACTTATAAAAAGTAGTGTTTCCAACATTAGGAAAAATTTTGAGAAAAATCGAATGGACAGTTTTTCTTACAAAAAATAAAAACCTAAAGAAAATTATATAAAAGGTGGTAAAATTTGGTTTTCGACTCAAATATCTTTTTAAAACTTTGAGCTATTGGCCTTAAATTACTTTAATCTTTCAAAAAATATTATTGTCAACATTCAGTTAAATTTTGAAAAAAATCGAATTGACAGCTTTTGTACAAAAAATTAAAAACCTAAACAAAATTTAATAAAAGGTGTTAAAAATTGATTTTCGACTTAAATATCTTTTCAAAAAATTGAGATAATGGCTTCTAACTAATATTAACTTATAAGAAATATTGTTTTCAACATTCGATAAAGTTTTGAGATAAAGCGAATTGACAGTTTTTTTTTTACAAAAAATAAAAACCTAAAAAAAAAACTATTGAGCAGTAATTCGGCGAAGAGAAAAATGTGGAAAAAGAAAAACATAGGCGTCTTAACGATTGAAAAGTTTATTTGCGAGTGAAAAATATATTCTAGATATTTACAAAATGAGTTTTCATATTTTCCTACAGATGCTTGATTTGTTATTTGTATACAGTAATATTTTCACATAAGTTACATACATTTCAACACCCTTCCTCAAAGCAAACATATTTTCAAATTATAACAAAATTTAACTAAGATTTAACATTTTTATAAATTCTTGATGTTTGTTCTTTGCAAGGTTCTTTGTAAGTATATCTGCTATCATTAAATCTGTAGGAGCATATTTAAGAACGATATCACCTTCATTGACAATTTGCCGGACAAAATGATATCTAATATCAACATGCTTAGTTCTCGCATGATGCACCGGATTCTTTGCAAGTTGTTGCGCACTCAAATTATCACCATAAACGACAGTTGGACTTCCCGCTTCACCACAGCCAATTTCAATTATGAGTCTTCTCATGGCTATTGCCTCCTTGCATGCTGTTGATAATGCCATGTACTCAGCTTCGGTGCTACTGAGTGCCACATTGCGTTGCTTCTCCGATTTAAAAGATATAGGACCACCTGCCAAGAAATACACGTAACCAGTATAGGATTTACGGTTGACCTTGTCTCCGCCCCAATCAGCGTCAACATAGCCCGTAAAAACCATTCCACACTTCTTGTAGTGTATCTTTTTGTCTACCGTAGATGCCAAATATCTAAGAATGTGCTTCACGCCTGCATGATGCTCAACATGCGGATCCTTATTTCTCTGAGACAATTTCGCAACTGAATGCAAAATATCTGGCCTGGTCGTTAACGCCAACCACATCAGTTCCCCAATAACTGACTGATAGGATCTTGTATTTACCTTTTGACATCGATCGTTATCACAAGCTACTTGGAAACCGGCGTCAAAAGGCGTAGCTGCTGGCCTGCATTTTTGACTGCCATGTCGTTGCAATAGATCCTTAATATATTGGGTCTGACCCAAAGTTATCTCGCCTAGTTCGCCTTCACGTTGATTCTCCATACCAAGAAATAGGTTCAACGTTCCCTTGTCAGTGCACTTAAACGATTTTGAAATATCTGCCTTGATGTTTAACAAATCTTGTTTCGATTGGCATGCTATAATAATATCATCAACGTCTATTGAAATCAGTGACAAATTACCCATTTCCTGCTGTTTATACAAGCATGGCTCATTATCGCAAGGTACAAATCCCATCTCTCGTAAAACACCATCAAGCTTAAAGTTCCACTCCCTTCCTGATTGTTTTAAACCGTATATTGCCTTCTTCAGCAATAAAACTTTGTCAGGTTGAGAACTATCGGCGTATCCAGGTGGTTGTTTCACGTAAACGGTATCTGTAAGATCGCTGTTCAGATATGCCGTGCAAACATCCATCTGATGCAGAAAACTCTGCAGCTAACGCCAAAATGAAACGTACACTCTCCAGTCGGCATACAGGTGAAAATGTTTCACCATAGTTCACACCATATTGCTGTGAACACCCTTTCGCAACAAGACGGGCCTTAAACCGTTCTATCTCGCCACTGGCATCTCTTTTCAGGTTGTACACCCACTTGTATCCAATAGCACGTTGATTACTTGGTAACTCTGCAACTACCCAGGTCTGATTCGCCAACAAAGCCTCATACTCCTTCTGCATAGCGTCACGCCAGTATGAATCGTATTCACTACTTGTCGCTTCTTCGTAAGATGACGGAATGGGGACATCATTTGCAACCAGTGCGCTAAGTACGTTGTATTGCTTCTTAGGGCGACCAATTCTACCTGACCGAAACAATCTTGGCCTTCCAGGGCCAATCCTCAAATCCTCCTCTTGAACATCGTTGACCGCTTCCTCGAGATTATTTTCGCTGCTGTTCTCAACAGCTGGCTCTGTTTGACCACTTCGCTCATTAACAGCTTCTTCAAAACAGACGTTGTCATCAAAACTTTGAGCATCTTCGTAAGCCTCAGCTTCATCGCCACTAACAACTATATCAACTTTAGAGGGTAAATCAAATAAAATCGTGTCCGGGGTCTTGAAAACAGTGCTACCATCAGCATATTCTTTGTTTTTTAGCTCATCAAACAAGACGTCACATTTTCAATCACTTGTCTCGTATTGACATCATACAGTCGATAACCTTTTGCTTGAACTGAGTAACCAACCATTCGATATTCCTTCCCTTTTGCATGGAACTTTCTATTCTTATGCCCCTTCTCAAGTGCCACTGCAAAAGAACCAACAACTTTTAGATGGCTAATAGAAGGCTTCTTACCTGTCCACGCTTCCATAGGTGTCATATTGACCAGCGCACTTGTCGGTGAACGATTGCGTAAGTAAACCGATGTGTTGACTGCTTCACCCCACAATGAATCACATAGTCCTGACTGCACTAACAAACACCTTGACATCTCAACCAACGTCCGATTTGCTCGTTCCGCAACGCCATTCTGTTGCGGTGTGTATGCCATTGTCAATTGCCTTGCGATTCCATTCGTCTTTAAGTAAAGGTCGCACGTCTTATTGATGTATTCACGACCATTGTCGCTGCGTAAACATTTAAGCTTTTTGCCGGTTCGTCGCTCCACCAGATTCTTGAATACCACGAATTTGCTGAAAACCTCATCTTTGGTCTTTAGGAAGTAAACAAAGATACGTCTGGATCTATCGTCGATGAACGTCAAAAAGTACTTCGAACCACCAATTGATCTTGGCTCAAAAGGACGGCAGACATCCGTGTGTACCAGCTCTAATAATTCCGTTGCTCTGTTCGAAATTGCATTTGGGAAAGGATGAACGTGTATTTTACTGACAATGCACGTCTTACATGTCGTATTGGATTTGAAATTGAGTTTTTCAATCCCGTGCACAAAATTCTTCTTGGCAATTTCTATCAAACTGCCATAATTCAAATGGCCGTATCTTCTATGCCACAAATCCGCTTCATCTTGAACAGCAGCAAAACAATTACTGTTTCGACATTCGATACAGATACAGATTTCCAAGTTTATTGATTTTCAAGATGAATTCACCATCCTGTATAACTTCAGCGTGCTTTTTTCCAAAATGCACAACGCAATTATTTTGTACTGCTCGACTGACGGACATAAAATTTGACTTCATGTTTGGAAAATATAACACGTTCAATAATTTCAGAGTACAAAGATCCGTTTGTAGCTGTACATCACATACAAAAAATCTTCACCGGCCAAACCAATCATTTCTTTCTGTTCTTTGAAATTTATGAAAAACCTTTTGTCACAACACATGTGGCTTGTTGCCCCACTGTCCAAACACCAATTTGACCGATTTAATGTACACACATCCATCGCCCCCAACAAACTACATTGCTTATGTTGTTCATTTATAGTAGTAGAGCTCTCTTTGTTTCTACATTGTGCCTTCACATGTCCACGACACCCGCACTTGAAGCAAGTAATGTTTCGCCATTTTCCTTTTGCATTTGTATTGTGTTTTCCGGGAGGGTTCATCCGTTGATGAACAACTGTACTAGCTGTGAAAGCTTATTGCTTTTCGAAAAATGAATCTTCATTGCCTTTGCGTTCCCCTTCTTGTTTCAGCTTGATACACAGAATATCAAATTTGGGTAAATAGTCACGCGTCTCTATAGCCACTACAAAACTTTCGTACATTTTCGGCAAACTAGAAAGAAGAATTATTGTTCGCATTCATCGTTCATTTCTATGCCGACTCCGGCAAGCTTGTCCAATACTTCAACAAATGTATTCAAATAGCTGGACATGCTCTGACCGTCTGACATCCGCAAACTCAATAGTTTCTTGTAAAGGGATACTTTGTGTTGAGGTCCACTTGGCTGATGAACTTCTTTAAGTTTCGTCCAGGCGTCAAAGGACGTAGCACAATCCTTTATGTAACCTAATTGCGAAGGTTTTACACTCAGGGTAATCATGGCCAACGCTTTCTCGTTCATGCTTGGCCAATCGGTTCCTGTTCCTTCTCTTACTTCTTCTCTCTTCAACGTACCTGATGCAACACTCCATAGTTCCGCATGTACCAAAACGCTTCGCATCTGAATGCTCCAAGAATCGTAATTCTTTTCTTCCAACTTCTCTATTTGGTTCATTGCACTCTTCTTGATAATTGTGACGAACTATTGCTGCGATTCAAATCTTTTCTTTTTACCACATGCGGTCGCCTGGGCCCATAACCTATTGAGCAGAAATTCGGCGAAGAGAAAAATGTGGAAAAAGAAAAACATAGGCGTCTTAACGACTGAAGAGTTTATTTGCGAGTGAAAAATATATTCTAGATATTTACAAAATGAGTTTTCATATTTTCCTACAGATGCTTGATTTGTTATTTGTATACAGTAATATTTTCACATAAGTTACATACATTTCAACAAAAACAATACTAAAACTTGGTAAAAATTTACTTTCCACTCAAATAGCTTTTCAAAAATTACAAATATTGACTTCAAACTTATTTTGTTTCACAGAAAATATTGTTTTCGATATTCAGTAATTTTTTTATAAAAATTCAACAGTCCGTTTTTTCATAAAAAAATAAAATCTACAAAAAATAGTACGCAAATTTGGTAAAAATTAATACATATAGACAAACTTTTAAGCAAGACAAATCGACAGACGGGATGGGAAGTTATCAGTGTGGGTCGCATCCCAGCCTATTTTTTATTTTTCAAACAAAAGTACTAAAATTAACAAACAAAATGGCCGCCACGGGGCGCCAAATTCTACCCGCGCCAATTGAAAAACCATTTATATCCCACAGCCCAGCTTTTGATTACCACCTTTAGTACTTAGAAGCTCTTGAAAAACTTAAAAACTTTCATAGTCAACAAATTGTTAAACAAAACAATAGAAAGATCTCGAAAAATTAAAACTTAAACATTATTACTAAAAATTCAATAATTCTAAAACAACTTATGCCTCTAAATAGTTTTACATGTTTATAGGTCCATCGTAATAAAAAAGTACATAACTCTGCACAAATTGACATCCAACAATTTAGCCGTCACGACATTTAGAGAAATATTTTTCAAAGTCTTTCCATCTATCTTCTATAATACTATAAGCTTGCCAGCTACATATGTACCTACCAGACGTTCAAGGTTAAAATTCCTCAACTCGTATCCAAACCTAAAATATATTAATGTACAATATCCGGTGGATGTGTCAGAAAGTGTTCTATTGTGTAGCTCGAGGATTATGGTGTAAATTGCTTTTTACTTTCTCAATGTTCCACCACTTTGTGCTTTCCTTGAAAGATATAAAGATGCATTAAAGGTAGCTTTGTGTAGCACAAAGGAAGTAAGAAAAAGCTTATTTCTTTTAAATTTATATTACATTACGTTGTTCCTTTTAAAACAGAGGATATCAAATAAAAACTACTTGATTGTTTGCAAACTGATTTTGAAATAAACAAATAACTAAACTTTCCAATAAGTACTGCAGTATTGTATATTGACACTGGTTTGTTTTGGATGCTTGATAAAGATTATCGCAAGATATTAAATTTTCTTCAAGTAATATAATTTTAAAGTTGGCTAACTTTCATTCTTTATAATACAATATTACACAATTTCCGGACAAATAATCGATGTTCAACTTTCAAATACGTATATTTTCGTTATACTCGTAAGTGTTCTAGAGAGCTACCAACTATTGGAGTCTTTTAAAGGGTTTGTTGCGGTAAATTTTACCACAACAAGTTTCATCTTCCTTTTTGCTAACCACCCTTAAAATTCTTACTGCGGCCGCAAAATTCTGGAAGAGTTTAGTAGAAACCTGGACCATCAGCCAGTGACCTGCTCTTCTAGCATTTTGGGAAAGCAAATTTAACAGGTCCTACCAAAGTGTGCGAAAGGATTCCACACCAACGAACTGTGCGACGGTTGGCCCACATATAAACAATATCGTCAAGGCATGAAGACGATACCCATGCCCAACAATGTGTGTATAAAATTCACACCAACTTTAATGTAGTATGGCCGAGGGCCCACCATAAAGTATATAGTAACGATAGAAAAATCACTCTAAGAATATCTTAATAACTTTTATTTTAATTATAGGCTTGGCTACCGACTTCCTGCAACACCACATAAGTAGTCTTTCCTCAACCCAAAAACTAGCGCGTGTAGATACTCGGTAATGCGAGGAATTCCACATGATTTTTCCAGAAAGTCTTGGCTGGAATGGGTTGGAAAGTGAAGAGCTGAACTCACTCATTGAGCTACTGGGTGATCGCATCACCTTTTTAAAGAGATCGCGTGCGATGAAAGATATCTGGCTTCTCGGTCGCACACCCCAATCTTATGGATGGAGGAAGTTGCAGGACCGAGACAGATCGATCACCACGCAAAAGATCCGAGAGGATTGCCTAAGGGCAGGTAGCCGGAAGGGTCAAGCTCGCCATGATGATGGCCACTTTTTGAATTGCGCCCAAAGCGATTAGAAGACTAAAAAAAAAATTGTGTGAAGATTTTTGTAAAAGACGTAATTTTTGGTTTTTTTTTAATTGAGTTGAAGATTTTTGGTCTACTGTGGAGAAAAGTTTTGTTGGAGGAAGGACTACGATAGCTGTTGTGGAGGTTGAAAAGCTAAGTATAGTGTTTTCTTTGTTTCCTAAGAATTTTGCTTTTCTTTGTGTCCTTTTTCTTTTGTCTCGAATACGTCCTTTTGACCTTCGAGTCGAAGTGTTTAACCGTTTGGTTTTGTTTCGAAAATTTTCTTGAAGTGATTTTTCATGGTTTTTCTTTTTGTTTTCCAACGTTGTATAACAATTAATAATCTTTCGTTTTGTTTGCAATACATTTATCGAGAATTGACCTTCTGTCAATCTCAATAATTCCATTTGTATCTTTCTCTTTTATAAAAGATCCTGGTTTTTAATCCCGGCTTCGGCCAAGGTTTTCCAGGCAAATAAAACATAATTTTAATTTCCCATCAGGAAAGCAAAACCCTTCTTTTATTTCATTCTTTGTTTGAAGACTAATTTTCAGCTTATGGTTTTGGTAAACTTCCATTAAAAAGTTTCCTGGCGCCCACTTCAAACAATACGACTTGGAGAAATTCACCTCGTCGTATTTCGATATCATTTTGATATCAATTTATTTGAATTATATTAATCACCTCGATTAATAAAATATTCACCCAATCGAAACCCCCCCTTAAGCTGAGCTACCGTGCTGGCAATACTTTTATTGCTACCTGTGGTGAATTCTTTCATCTGTTTGTCATACCGACTGACGTTTCCATTAAAGTGTCATAATAAATAACTTTCGCGGCACATCGGCGAGTGCAATTTTGATTTGTTTAATATTAATTAAAGTAGTTTAAAAGTAAAGAATTTAATTCGCGTTCGGTCGTTATTAATATTGGATTCGGAAATCCAATAGTGATTAAATTATATATTGAAATATTCAATCCGTCGGTCGGTCGGTGGAAAAATTCACAACAATTTGGCGCCCAACGTGGGGCTTTCTTGTTTCCTTTTTTGGTTGGAATACCTACTTGTGTCTGGTTTTGTCCTGTGTTTAGGGAAGTGAATTGTTTTTTTTTTGAGTTACTTTTTTTAAAAGATTTAATTACTTGGTGGTGTTGTTTTTCATTTAGGTGTGCTGTCTCGGGGAATTTACGGCCACAGGAGGCCTAAGGATATAACCTTACAAAAGGAAAAGAGGGAATTCAGGAGTGTTTCATTTTGCCTGGAAAATAACCAACAGAAGGAAAAGAGGGAATTTGGAAGTGTTTTTTTGATTTTGGCTGGAAAAAATAAGTGAGTCCTTGGAATATTCTTTTAGTTTTTGCATTGTTTCATATTCATAGTACATACATATATATAATTTTCATTGATTTTGATAATTATTTTACTTTTATATTAAGTGATATTTTTTTTGCTTTTGGAATCCATTTTGTGTTAGTGATAATATAGTGTTCTCTCTCGCACCTTTTTGTGAAAATAGATTGCTTATTTTAGTGAAGTTTTGTTGAATTTTCAAGTGTTGCCATTTTACTATTTTGATTCTTTTAATAGTTTTTTTAATTTTCTTTCGATATTTTAATTCGATCAAATTTAATAATTAATAAATTAATTGAACAAGTGTTGCCACTTTAGGTTGACAGATTTTGTTTGGGAAATATTTTTTTTAGATTTTTTTTTCTCTTGCGATATTGTTAATTAAAGTTAAAATAAAATCTTGTTCAACGACGGGTTTACGTGGATGTTTTTTTTTGCAATCGTTAGTTCCTATATACAGTGTAATTAAAGTGCTTTTAAATAAAAAGAAAACAAATTTTCTTAGGATTTTTGAGACTTTTACCTTTCTTTTCGGTTCTTTCGCGTTTGCTTGTTTTCTTTTTGGTATCAATCAAAGGGAGTTTTGAACCTTTCTTTTAATTTTTGTTTTGGCTGAAGATCATTTTACGTGTTGTTAAATTTGTTTCGTGGGATATTTTGAAAAATAGTGTTTTTGTAATATGGATGTGAGTCAGATTAATAGGTTATCTCAGGACGAGATAACCTATGAAATAGAATGTCGCGGTTTGATTGTCGGTACGGTTGAGGATATGAGAAAGTCTCTTAGGACGACGCTTAAGTTAGAACGTAGGAATTCTTTTGTAGCTGCATCATATCCTTTCACTTTCGAGGAGGATTTGATGGCAGTTGAAAAGAAAGTAGTCGAGATAGGGAAACTTTTAGAGAATCCCCCGAAGTCGGAAACTTCGGGTGAATATTTAAAGATTTTGACGAAAGTAGAATGGTGCTTGCGTAGGTTAGATAGGAGCATTCCTGAAAATGAAAGTCAGGATAAATCAAAGCTTGCCTTGAAAAATAAGGTGATTATGACCATGTCGGTATTAGAGGGGGATGATGAGGAGGATATTGAGGAAGAACAGGTTGTAAGGGAAAAGGAAAGGGATAAACAGCTTCCGGCTGCAACAACAAGAAGTGTGTCAATGGGTACAGCTGTCGATACACCAACAAGCTTAGGAGAAGCAGGCAACAGGAGTAATACTGAAAGTGGGGATTTTGTTCCAGGAAGGATTTATGTGGAATCGGACCGATTCCTCAACATCGCCAAATGGGAGGTCAAATTCACTGGGGAACGCTGCGGTACCTCAGTGAATGCATTTCTAGAGAGGATTGAGGAAATGAGACAGGCTAGGGGGGTTTCTGAAACCCAACTTTTTAGGGCAGCAGTAGAGCTTTTCGTCGGAAAAGCATTGATTTGGTATAGGGCAGTTAGGGTATCGGTTAATTCGTGGCAGGAACTCGTGAAAGAGTTGAAACTCGAATTCTTACCACCGAATTATGACGACCAGCTTTTGGAGGAGATTAGGCGTCGGACTCAAGGCAAAGATGAGTCCATCGGTGTCTACGTCGCGACGATGTCGAATTTGTTTGGGAGATTGACAGAACCCATAACTGAAAGTAGAAGGTTGTCAATGATCCAAAGGAACTTGACACCCTTCTACCAAACACAACTTGGTTTGGCGAAACCAACTTGTGTGTCAGATTTGGTGACGTTAGGTAGGAGTTTAGAAGCCGTTAGGGCCAACGTAGATGCGTATGTTCCACCACCAAGTGTTAGGCAGAATAGGTCTTTGCTAGAACCGGATCTAGCATATGTAGGTGTCGATACTCCCTCGGTTTCGGTTGTTACAGAGAACAACGAAACTCATCGTCAGGCCCAATCATCGAACCAATGTCGAGCCAATTCGAGCATTCGGTGTTTTAAGTGTAATGGATCAGGCCATTATGCAGATAGGTGTTCCGCTCCTAGGCGTTGTTTCGGGTGTGGGGCTTTAGGGGTCAAAAGAGCAGAGTGTAGGAAATGCTCGGGAAACGGGCAGCGAACTCCTGCGGCAGCAGGGCGAGGAGTTCAGAAACGTTAGGGTTTTTGCCTGCTGGAAACCAGCTGGTAAATAGGGTTAATTTAGGGTTCACCTTGGAGGCAAACGGGAATGATAGGAGACCATTTTTAAAAGTTAGTATTTATGGTTCTGAATTCGTAGGACTACTAGATTCAGGAGCTTCCAGGACCATAATAGGTAGGGACTCTTGGAAAATACTTGGTGATTTAGGGTTTACTGTGAAGAAAGACACTGTCCACTGCGTGTGTTTGGCAGACGGGTCAGGTGTCGAAGTGTTAGGGACACTCTCTCTTCCGATAGTAGTTGAGGGTAGGGCAATCCTTATTGATTGCTTAATTATACCAACTTTGCCGCACACCGTGATTTTAGGCGCAGATTTTTGGGCGCTGTCGGGCATTGTCCCGGATCTCAGGTCACGAGAGTGGAATTTTTCCGAACAGAACATTGCTGTTTCGGTATGTTCTATTATAGAACGATCAGAGTTGGACGATAGGGAAATAAAAGCTTTAGAAACTTTAGTGGAGGATTCGTTTAGGAAAATGCCCGAGGGCTTAGGTTGTACAACACTAGTCGAGCACAAAATTAGGACGTCGGCAGAGCCGATAAAACAACGGTACTATCCGGTCTCCCCGGCAATGCAGGTTCATATAGATAGGGAACTTAATGAAATGTTAGAGGCAGGAGTTATTGAGAGATCGACAAGTGCTTGGTCATCTCCAATACTGTTAGTAAAAAAGAAAGATGGCTCCTTTAGATTCTGCGTGGACTATAGGAAGCTGAATAAGAATACGGATAGGGATGCGTATCCCTTACCGTATATTAGTTCAATTTTAGATAGGCTTCGTGGTGCTAGGTTCTTGTCTTCACTAGATATCAAGTCAGCGTACTGGCAGATACCTATGGAGGAGGAATCTAAGCCTTATACTGCCTTTACGGTACCTGGGCGAGGTTTATTTCAGTTTAGGAGAATGCCTTTCGGACTTCATAACTCACCGGCGACTTGGCAAAGATTTATCGACACGGTATTGGGTGCCGATCTTGAGCCATTCGTTTTCGTCTATTTAGACGACATCATTATCATTGCCGAAACTTTTGAAAAACATCTCGAAGTTCTCAGTGAAGTGATGAAAAGGTTGAGCGATGCCGGATTAAAGGTTAGCAAGGAAAAATGCAACTTTTGCATGCCTTCGCTTAAATTTTTAGGATATATAGTGGATCGTAATGGGTTGCATGTCGATCCTGAAAAAGTAGACAGTATGGTTAGGATTCCAGCACCGAGGAATGTTAAAGAGGTTAGGAGTTTTATAGGGACAGTTTCTTGGTACCGTCGTTTTGTACCAAATTTCGCTGAATTGCTCAGACCGTTGTCAGATTTATTAAAAAAGAATAGGAAGTTCACTTGGACTCAAGAATGCGAGGATAGCTTTAGGAAGGCAAAAGAGTGTTTGGTGACAGCACCTATACTCACTTGCCCAGATTTTAAACGACCTTTCGTCGTTCAAACAGACGCGTCAGATTTTGGTATCGGTGCAGTTCTTTCACAGAACTTTGATGAGGGAGAAAAGGTTGTCTGTTACCTTAGTAGGTCTTTAAATAGGAACGAAAGAAATTATAGTACGACAGAGAAGGAATGCTTGGCTGTGCTTTGGGCTCTTGAGAAGTTGCGACCGTATCTCGAAGGGGTTCGATTTACTGTCGTAACCGATCATTATTCCTTGGTATGGCTAAGTAATTTGAAAGATCCACAGGGTAGGTTGGCTCGTTGGGCCATTAGGTTACAACAGTTTGACTTCGAAATCGTTCATCGCAAGGGGAAAGAGCATGTGGTTCCAGATATGCTGTCTCGAGGAGTGCCACAGTTGGGTGGTATCTCAGAAGAGGTTTCAGACCCTTGGGTGGTAAAAATGATTGCGCAAGTGAATGCCAATCCACTTAGGTTTCCGGCCTGGAGGGTTGAACATGGACAGTTGTTCAAGCTCGTAAAGGCTAGTCATATTATAGTTCATCAGGATAATCAAGAATGGAAGAGAGTGATAGGTAAAAAGGATAGGATAGGGATTTTACAGGATAATCATGATAACCCATTAGCGGGTCACATGGGAGTTAGGAAAACTTTTGCCAGGATAGCGGCAAAGTTTTACTGGCCAAAAATGAGGGCGGATATCACCAAGTACGTTAGGAGTTGTCAAGTTTGCCAACAGGTGAAACCTATTAATGAAAAACCAGCTGGGTTAATGACGGAGAGGGTAGGAATCAAATCACCGTGGGAGATGATTTGTATAGATTTGGTAGGGCCGCTTCCTAAATCTAGTAGGGGTTTTACATACATTCTGACAGTGGTGGATTACTTCACAAAGTTTCCACTACTGTTTGCGTTGAGGTCGGCTACTGCAAAAGCTATCTGTAGGGAACTCGAAGACAATGTCTTCCTACTTTTTGGCATACCAAAGGTGACCGTCTGTGACAACGGTCCCCAATTCCGATCGAAGGAATTGAAAACGCTTTGCCAGGCGTACGCGTCACAAATAAAATTTACAGCCCATTATCACCCGCAGGCGAATCCTGCGGAGAGGATTAATCAGATCCTTAAAACCACCTTAAGGGCATATGTTGGGGAAAATCAACGGGTTTGGGATACTCAACTGAGTAAAGTGGCGTGCGCCATTCGCACGTCACAACATGAAGTTTTGGGAGTGTCTCCTTACTATGCGAACTTCGGGAGGGAAATGGTAACTTCGGGTAAAGAAGTACCATCTGTAGGGAATGAGTCAGAAGACGTTCAGGATCCGGAGAGGATCAGGGAACGCTTTAAAAGGCTTAGGGCCGATATTGTAAAGAAGCTGGGAGTAGCTTCTAAACGTTCTGCGGAAGCCTACAATCTTCGACGACGTGATGTTCAATATCACCCCGGCGAACTTGTATGGCGCAGGAATTTCACGCTTTCGGATGCCGCGAATTATTATGCAGCCAAATTAGCACCGAAATTTGTCGGTCCGTTTGTAATTGATAAGCGTTTGTCACCTTGGACATACGTCTTGAAAGATAGTAATGGTAAAGAACGCGGAACTTGGCATGTTAAGGATTTAAAACCGTTTACAAATGCATCCGAAGTTTTTAATGATTAACGTAGTTTACTTTTTTTGCTTTGATTACTTTGCACTTTGATTTTGTTAAATTGTTTTTAGTTCACGATTTTTTTTTCTGATGGAAATTATTTTCATTTCTCTGGGGCCGACTTTGGAAATGTGTTACCTATGGTGTTAACCAACGGTAAGCACATTTCCTAGGAGGTAAGGGTGGGATTTGTTGCGGTAAATTTTACCACAACAAGTTTCATCTTCCTTTTTGCTAACCACCCTTAAAATTCTTACTGCGGCCGCAAAATTCTGGAAGAGTTTAGTAGAAACCTGGACCATCAGCCAGTGACCTGCTCTTCTAGCATTTTGGGAAAGCAAATTTAACAGGTCCTACCAAAGTGTGCGAAAGGATTCCACACCAACGAACTGTGCGACGGTTGGCCCACATATAAACAATATCGTCAAGGCATGAAGACGATACCCATGCCCAACAATGTGTGTATAAAATTCACACCAACTTTAATGTAGTATGGCCGAGGGCCCACCATAAAGTATATAGTAACGATAGAAAAATCACTCTAAGAATATCTTAATAACTTTTATTTTAATTATAGGCTTGGCTACCGACTTCCTGCAACACCACATAAGTAGTCTTTCCTCAACCCAAAAACTAGCGCGTGTAGATACTCGGTAATGCGAGGAATTCCACATGATTTTTCCAGAAAGTCTTGGCTGGAATGGGTTGGAAAGTGAAGAGCTGAACTCACTCATTGAGCTACTGGGTGATCGCATCACC
This sequence comes from Eupeodes latifasciatus, assembly GCA_920104205.1. Taxonomy (NCBI): domain Eukaryota; kingdom Metazoa; phylum Arthropoda; class Insecta; order Diptera; family Syrphidae; genus Eupeodes; species Eupeodes latifasciatus. Next base: position 336,349,429 of record OV049924.1, on the reverse strand, counting down.
TTTTTAAAGAGATCGCGTGCGATGAAAGATATCTGGCTTCTCGGTCGCACACCCCAATCTTATGGATGGAGGAAGTTGCAGGACCGAGACAGATCGATCACCACGCAAAAGATCCGAGAGGATTGCCTAAGGGCAGGTAGCCGGAAGGGTCAAGCTCGCCATGATGATGGCCACTTTTTGAATTGCGCCCAAAGCGATTAGAAGACTAAAAAAAAAATTGTGTGAAGATTTTTGTAAAAGACGTAATTTTTGGTTTTTTTTTAATTGAGTTGAAGATTTTTGGTCTACTGTGGAGAAAAGTTTTGTTGGAGGAAGGACTACGATAGCTGTTGTGGAGGTTGAAAAGCTAAGTATAGTGTTTTCTTTGTTTCCTAAGAATTTTGCTTTTCTTTGTGTCCTTTTTCTTTTGTCTCGAATACGTCCTTTTGACCTTCGAGTCGAAGTGTTTAACCGTTTGGTTTTGTTTCGAAAATTTTCTTGAAGTGATTTTTCATGGTTTTTCTTTTTGTTTTCCAACGTTGTATAACAATTAATAATCTTTCGTTTTGTTTGCAATACATTTATCGAGAATTGACCTTCTGTCAATCTCAATAATTCCATTTGTATCTTTCTCTTTTATAAAAGATCCTGGTTTTTAATCCCGGCTTCGGCCAAGGTTTTCCAGGCAAATAAAACATAATTTTAATTTCCCATCAGGAAAGCAAAACCCTTCTTTTATTTCATTCTTTGTTTGAAGACTAATTTTCAGCTTATGGTTTTGGTAAACTTCCATTAAAAAGTTTCCTGGCGCCCACTTCAAACAATACGACTTGGAGAAATTCACCTCGTCGTATTTCGATATCATTTTGATATCAATTTATTTGAATTATATTAATCACCTCGATTAATAAAATATTCACCCAATCGAAACCCCCCCTTAAGCTGAGCTACCGTGCTGGCAATACTTTTATTGCTACCTGTGGTGAATTCTTTCATCTGTTTGTCATACCGACTGACGTTTCCATTAAAGTGTCATAATAAATAACTTTCGCGGCACATCGGCGAGTGCAATTTTGATTTGTTTAATATTAATTAAAGTAGTTTAAAAGTAAAGAATTTAATTCGCGTTCGGTCGTTATTAATATTGGATTCGGAAATCCAATAGTGATTAAATTATATATTGAAATATTCAATCCGTCGGTCGGTCGGTGGAAAAATTCACAACAGGTTTTTCCAAAAAGGGCTTTCATTTTTATTAGTCCGATATTTAAGCAGTTGTCATTTTTTGAAATTTGAGAAGTAAAAACTACGCCATAACTCAAAACAAGATATTTTTCAACTCGAAGGCTACGATATTAAGCAGAATTGCCGCATTTGGGGCTCAGAAAATCTAAGAATGACCATTAACTGTCTTGATTTCTTTGATTGGAAGGTCTGAGTTGGTTGAGGTAAATTTAAACTTTAAACTTGTCCGTAAAGGAGGGAGATTCTTAGATTGTGTTGGTTCAAAGCGCTTTGCGTGACTGAAATGTTGTATATTTTTATCATTCCGACTGGGTGGAATTCGCTTTATAGCCCGTACAGCTCTTGGTTCCATTCATATATGTATATGTATATGTATATATTTCCTCTAACTGTGTCAGGGTCTTGAGCGTGACATCGTTTTTGTCCTTTTATTATTTGTTTTTTTCGCTCATTGACCCGTTGTCATCGAATAGAATTTTTTCCGATTATGGAAGTATCGTCTCAGGCTCATCGATTTTGCTACGGGGCGAAACGTCATAGTAGCCAGTACGCGTTCTACAAAGGAACTTGGAGTTCTCCAAATCAATCTACCTTCAACCAGATTGACCATATTGCGATCGACGCTATATACACGCTTCCAGCATCATGGTTGTCCAAACCTTCCGAGGAACTAACATCGATTCAAACCACTACCTCGTTGTACCCAAGGTAAGACTTCTGGTTTCCAGACCCAAGGCAAAACAGGATGTTGGGAGAAGATACAAAGTCAAATGGTTACAATCGCAATAGATCGCCAAATTTTTCTACGACCGAAGTCACTTTAGTAACTTCTTTCGAATTTTTTTTCCGCCAACATAATGTATCGAGAACCAGTGGCAACATTACCAAGATGCAATAAGAGCACGCCTCTGACGTGCTGGGTTTCAAACAGTCACCAACAAGAATCCTCTGGTTTGATGAGGAATATCGGCAAACAACAAGCACGCAAAGCGGCGCTGCATAGAAAGACAAGAGCTGCTAACGAACTCTATGAGCGGAAAAAGTGAGAGGAACACCAACTTCTTAGAAGGAAAAAAAGAGACCATGAGAAGCATGCTCTCAAAGATGTTGATAGGTTCTAAAGCAGTAATGAAGTTCGAAAGTTTTATGAGCAGGTGAAACGAAATTCACTAGTTAACAATCCCGTCTTCTCAACTTAGACGAAGTAAATATTTTCATATCTAAGCTGAAGTCTAACAAAGCCGCTGGAACAGATGGCTTGAATTCGAAAATTTTAAAAATTTGGTTAGGAGCATGCACCAACTTATCTCTAGCCAATTAGAAAAATCAGTCTCTTAAACATCGCTTACTAAATTTCCTCTGCCGTAATATGTGAACGTCTAAAGCCCATTGTCAACAACCTGATAGGTCCTTATCAGTCTGATTTTAGACCAGGAAAGTCCATCAGTCGATCAAATATTCACATTACGGCAGATCCTGAAAAAAACCCAAAAACATCAAATCGACACCCACCATCTCTCCACCAATTTCAAGGCCGCATATGACAGCATCTCCAAGGACGAGCTGTATAAAGCCATGTCTAGTTTTGGCATATCTGCCAAACTCGTCGGACCAATGCTCCGGCCCGTAAAGTCTTCCAATCAACGCCCACAAGGCAGTAGAGTAGAATAAGACCGCGAATTAAGTGGTACGCCCAAGTGAAAAGTGACCTCACCCCACATGGAGTGCGCAATTGGCGACATCTAGCTAGGAACCGAATCGTAGTAAGAAAAAAAAGAAACAGTTTCCTTGACCTTTAGAACTGGGTCAATAGAACGCCGAAAGCTGACCGCGTTCTGTTTTACGTATCAGAACACAAAGGGCAGTGGCGCGTTCTGACCATTCCGCTCGACAACGTTATGTTTGTTCAAGCCTTAAATTACCTAAATCTCGGTAAATAAGAGTTAAAATATTATTATTACGTATTCTAATTGGAGTTCCTCATTGCAGCAATATATACATATACCGTGTCGTTCGTTATTACGTGCAAGAGAGTTTAAAACATTTCCATTTATTTTGTATAGCTATGAGTTGGTATAAATAGATCTGAAATGTAGGAAAAAAGAAAAAATGTGAAGACTTAGAAATCTTGAAACTATTGAGTTTTATGGCAACTCATTTTAAAACAGATTTTTCTTTTAATGTTGTATTATCTTTGTATATATATATCGGGTGATTTATTAAGAGCTTGAGAACTTTTTTTTAAAAAAAAACGCATAAAATTTGCAAAATCTCATCGATTCTTTATTTGAAACGTTAGATTGGTCCATGACATTTACTTTTTGAAGATAATTTCATTTAAATATTGACCAGGGCTGCGTCTTAGGTGGTCCATTCGGAAAGTCCAATTTTGGGTAACTTTTTCGAGCATTTCGGCCGGAATAGCCCGAATTTCTTCGGAAATGTTGTCTTCCAAAGCTGGAATAGTTGCTGGCTTATTTGTGTAGACTTTAGACTTGACGTAGCCCCACAAAAAATAGTCTAAAGGCGTCAAATCGCATGATCTTGGTGGCCAACTTACCGGTCCATTCCTTGAGATGAATTGTTCTCCGAAGTCTTCCCTCAAAATGGCCATAGAATCGCGAGCTGTGTGGCATGTAGCGCCATCTTGTTGAAACCACATGTCAACCAAGTTCAGTTCTTCCATTTTTGGCAACAAAAAGTTTGTTAGCATTGAACGATAGCGATCGCCATTCACCGTAACGTTGCGTCCAACAGCATCTTTGAAAAAATACGGTCCAATGATTCCACCAGCGTACAAACCACACCAAACAGTGCATTTTTCGGGATGCATGGGCAGTTCTTGAACGGCTTCTGGTTGCTCTTCACTCCAAATGCGGCAATTTTGCTTATTTACGTAGCCATTCAACCAGAAATGAGCCTCATCGCTGAACAAAATTTGTCGATAAAAAAGCGCGAAACACATTTCGAACCGAACACTGATTTTGGTAATAAAATTCAATAATTTGCAAGCGTTGCTCGTTAGTAAGTCTATTCATGATGAAATGTCAAAGCATACTGAGCATCTTTCTCTTTGACACCATGTCTGAAATCCCGCGTGATCTGTCAAATACTAATGCATGAAAATCCTAACCTCAAAAAAATCACCTATTACAAAGGTATTATTTCCAAATATTGACATCATCAAAAATAGTCACAGTACAGACATATAAAGCTTTTTCCAAGAGCAACTTCGAAAACAAAAGCTTTTGTACAAAATTTTCTCATAAGGTGAATGGTGATATAAGAGAAATGACTTTCTCTCTTTCTGAAGAATTCTCTTTGAGACACTAAAAAGTAATGATAAGGTTTATCACAACAAGTGACCATTTGAAAGCGTTATCATTTAAAACGGCATTTCCTTTACATCCATTCGGTTCTTGAGTCCTGAGTTGATAACAGTCAGTCGGTCGTAGGATATAGTTTTGGTCGGATGTGCTTACAAACTGTCTCTCTTTTAAAAATTTACATCTCGTTCGTAACTGTATCGTGTTACGAGAATATAGTGGTCTTTAAATAAAAAATAAAAATAAGGAGGTTTTTAAAAATACTTCAATCTCTTAAAATACCTTTTAGCCTACACCACATATCCTTTTATTTGTAGCTACCTATACATCTTTTCCTTTTTATAAATCGTAATGCCGTTTCTGATTCGATTTTTTAATGTCGTGTTTATTTGTTTGATTTGCATTTTAATGCCAGGTGCTGAGTGTGAATATTCTATTTCAAATATGACTACACAAAGTGACAGTGAGAATGTTGAAGTTGAGTCCAAAACTGAAGTGAATTGTGGTGAAACTCAAAAAATGGCAGACATGTGTTTCAAGGATTTACCTCCTGAGCTAATGGAATTCTTGACAACTACAAAAATTGCAGTCAACCGAGATGACATTATCTCAAAGTGCACGTAAGAATGGAATTTATAAATGAGTTGTTTGCGTCCTTTTTGAGCTTTACCTAGGTTAGGTACCTACATAGTAGGTTATGGGTATATAAAGTGTATTATAGGCAGGAGTATTATAAGCTAATTAAAAAGTTCATTTTAATTAAGTGTAGAATAATATGATGTTGATGTTGATGTGACGACATTGACAAGGATTGTGTGGTGCGTGACATTTATATTAATTTAAAATCATAATTGAGGTTAGATGAAAATGTTTATGGTGGAGTTGACATATGCATTATCTTGTACTCATATTCATATCTAAGCATGTCTAGTCTATGGGTGCTATTCATTCAAGTTATTCATCCTTCGTTAAATATTCATGCTCGAGATGATTTTGTTATAAAACGTCACGATGATGGTAGAGAAGACAAAAATACAATGAATTGAGTTTTGGATTGAGACTTCGCATCTGTTCAAGGCTTCAAGGACAAGTCGTATTTTGATTTTCTTTGAATTTGTAATGCGACCATTTTCTTTTTAAGTTTTATCTTTGTTTTGGATTCGATGTTTGACTTTGAAAATTTTTATATAAAAAAAATAAAAACATTATTGTTTAAGATATTGGAACAGGAAAACTATTTTTAACAAACAGGACACCTTTTATAATGCTCTTAGAAAGAGATTTTTAACTTCCCATAGGATGTTATTGTGAACGGTCCGATTTGTCGAATTGAAAAGTTTGACATTTCTCGAAATAAATTTTATTATACAGATATTAATACAGAAAGATGCAGAAAGGACTCTCAAAAAATCTGCGTCTGTGGTTTTTTTACCATAGCATTTTAAAAATAGGTGAACATTTTGGTTAACCCAAAATATCTCACTAACCAATAACGCTAGAGACTTGAGTTAAATTTTGTATAATAATATTGTAACGTGATACCAAACAAATATATTTTTGGAAACAATTCTAATAAACGTTTTTTTTTCTAAATCAAAAAAAATAGTCACCTCGAAAATTTTATGAAAAATAAATGATTTTATCCTCAAAACAATTTTGTGAACGAAAAATAACGTTTTTAACATCTGGTAAAATGTTGAGAAAAATCGAATTGATAGTTTTTTGTTACAAAAAGTAAAAACCTAAACAAAATTTACAAAAGTTGTTAAAAATAGATTTTCTAATTAAATATCTTTTTAAAACTCTGAAATAATTTTAATTTTATCTTATAAAAAATATTGTTTTCGACATTCAGTTAATAAAGTTGGCAGTTTTTTAACAAAAAACAAAAACCGTAAAAAAGCATTACCTACTAAAAATTTTTAAACTATGATTTTCGACTCAAATATCTTTTCAAACATTTGAAGTATTGGCTTTAAGCTAATTTTATCTTTTAAGAAATATTTTTGTCAACATTTAGTTAAAATTTGAGAAAAATCGAATCAACTAAAATGGTAAAAATTAGTTTTCGACTAAAAATTTCGTTAACAAAAATAGATTTTGAAATCAAACTGTTTTATTATATGTGTAGGTCGCATCCCAGCCTCTTTTTAATTTTTGGAAAGATAATTGAGTCGAAAGTAAATTTTTACGAACTTTTACTAATGTTTTTGTAAGGTTTTCATTTTTTGTAAAAAAAAAACTGTAAATTTGATTTTCCTCAAAATTTTACCAGAAGTCAAAAACGTTATTCTTTGCATAAAATTATTTTGGAGATAAAATCAACTTTCTTCGTAAAATATTCGAGGTGAAATTTATTTATTTTATTTTTAGTTTTTTTGATTTATAAAAAACCGTTAAAACATTATCAAAATTATATCGGTTTAGTATCACGTCAAAACGACCCACAAAAAATTTTATTTTAAGTCGATATCTGGAGCGGTTCTTGAGATATGGACGACGAAAAAAGCTTACCGAACGTACGGACGTACGAACGAACGTACACACGCACGCACATACATCTCTTTAAAAATCTTTTCTTTAGACTCTAGGGACTTAAAATTTCGAGAAATGTCAAAATTTTCAGTTCGACAAATCGGACCGATTACAATAACTTCCTATTTGAAGTTATTAAATTCAATTATTTTTCCGTTTGTCCGTGGGTTCGGAATATCTTTTTTCTCTGAGCAGTTCTCAAAAACCGGCAGAGAAAAATAAATAAGTTTTGTTAACAATTTTGAAAACAAAAATAGTAGTACTATTATAATTCAAAAACGGAATCAAACTAGACATAAGAGACATTTGCGTAAAGCTGTTAACACCACTTGAGCTAAAGAAATGGAGACAATCATGGAAAAGCGGTTTTTGCGAACTATGTCGACCTGTTACTTACTACGCAGACACTAGATTGTATGAAACTTTTTACACAAGGCTATTTAAATAAAAATAAAACTTTTTAAACACTATTCGGGCTATTATCTGGTGAAACAGCCATTTGCACTTCTCCCTTTAAACAGTTCATTCATAATATTCGCGCTTCTGGGAATTTCCATCAGTTTATCCCTGAGTTCGACTTCGGTCGTATTGTGAAGTACAATTGTGTAATTGCGTTAGCTGATCTACTTTTGATAGTGTTTAATCTTTCACTTGCCGAAGGCAATTTTTTGGATACCTGGAAAATGTTTGTCTCCTATTTTAAATATTTAAAATAGTAAAATTTCTACGTTATCAAAGTTATTCGAGAAACTAGTTTGTAACAGACTTTCAGTTTTGTTTCTTAACCACATATCAGTTTTTGAACATGGTTAAATGTCAGGTAGATTAACCGCGACAAAGTTACCTTTAATTACTCATGAGTCATGACGTAGTATCAAATATGGAAAAGTGATATTATTTTTACAAGCTTTGCGAAAGCATTTGGTAGCATAAATCTTAAAGTATTACTCCATAAATTATCTTCTTTAGGTTTTTTTGACGTGACAACGTCTTAAATTAGGTTGCGGCTGGGAGTCACTTATGAAAAAGTGTAACGCCCGGTAACGTTACGATGAGTCACCGAACGAGAAAGAGGCCCGCCGAATGCCTTGCGTCTCTCTCCCACTCAACTATGATCGGTCTGCCGCGCGCGCAGCACTAGAGAATTAGGCGCATTGAATCGGCGCATGCTTGTGTCTTTGTCTTTGTCTTTCTCGAACGTTCTTGGCGTTGGAAAAACAAGAAAGCGTCATAATACAAGTTCACACGTGTGGTTAAGGTATCGTCAGCTGTGTCTGTAGTGAAAATGTGGAGTGCTTAGATTCGTCATTTACAACAACTACAACAATAAAGGTAAATAATTGTACACTGATATTTCATTATCGTAAACTATGATTGATTGATTAATTGTTAGATTGACACAAAAGTTGAGAAACTGAGTTTATAGGTTATGTCATACTATTGATAAATGTTGATAGTGTTAAGTAAATTATTAGTTTAAAAAATTTCTGCAATTCTTATTTTCATTCAATTCCTTGTTCCTATTGTGCAATTTAATTATATTCATATCAATAAATATTCTACCGAGAAAAAGACGTTGTCACGTAAAATCTTCGCCCGTAAAACCGACTTTACAGGCAACCATTTTTTTTTATGAAAAAAATGACTGTTGGATTTTAATAAAAACTTTACTGAATGTCGAAAATTATATTTTCTGTGAGTAAAATTAGTTTGAAGGCAATATTTTTAATTTAAAAAAAAATGTTGAAGTCGCAAATCAATTTTTACGAACTTTTAGTGATGCTTTTTTGGATTTTTTTTTGTAGAAAATTGTCCATTTGATTTTTGTCAAAATTTTACTGAATTTTGAAAACAATATTTCTCATAAGATAGAATTATTTTAAAGGCAATATCTCAAAGATTTGAAAAGATATTTGAAGCGAAAATCAATTTTTACTAACTTTTATTATTATTTTTTGTTTTAGGTTTTTATTTTTTGTAAAAAACTGTCAATTCGATTTTTCTCAAAATTTTACCAGATGTTAAAAACATTATTCTTCGTTGCACAACATTTTTTTTGAGATGAAATCATTTTTTGTCCGTAAATTTTTCGAGGTAAATAATATTTTTTATCAGTTTTTTTGATTTATAAAAAAAACCTTAATTAGCATTTTTTCCAAAAATATATTTGTTTGGTATCACGTTACAATATATAATATAAAATTTAATTAAAGTCTCTAGCGTTATTGGTTCGTCAGATATTTAGGGTTAACTAAAATGTTCACCTTTTTTTTTAAACTGCTATGGCAAAAAAACCACCCACGAAATTTTCTTGAGAGCCCTTTCTGCATCTTTCTGCCTTTTTATCTGTGTAACAAAATTTATTTGAAGTCGATATCGCGTCTGGTTCTTGAGCTATGGACGACTAAAAAAACGTCGCGAACGTACGGACGTACATACGTACACACGCACGCACAGACATCTTTCTTAAAATATTTTATTTCGACTCTAGGGACCTTGAAACGTCGAGAAATGTTAACATTATCAATTTGACCCATTATTCATCGGACCCATTACAATAACTTCCTATGGGAAGTTAAAAATTGATTGTTCATTCTCATATCACTTCACTGTTTCATCACTGGTTCCACAAGGAAGTCATTTAGGACCATTACTTTTTTTGTTGTTTTTAAATGAAATTGCTAATATTTTCAATGATTCAAGTTGCCTCCTTTTTGCGGATGACCTCAAACTTTGAGTATTGTAGCATAATCTGGAATCCTTATTATAATAATTCAAGGAATTAAATCATGGGAGCCCAAAAGAATTTCACAAGGTATGCCTTCTTCAAGCTAAAATGGAGGATTCCAAGACCGTCATATAGTATTCTGTGTGCTATTAGGTTAGGAGTATAATCTCTTCAAGATCGTAGAGTATCAAGGTAATTGTCCTCTGCTACTATAGTTATTAACTGTAGGAAATGCAACATCCAGTACAACACGTTGTCGATTTTTAATTATTGAACAGTTTCATCGTAGCAATGATGGTCGAAATGAACCTATTTCCCGTTTCATTAGGGATTCAAATTTAATTTGTAACGGGGTTGATTTCTTTCTAATTGTTCAAGAGACATTTTTAAATCATTTGTATTAAATAATATTTGAATAGATTGTTTCTAATTGTAATTACCTATATATACATATTTAATGTAAAACAATAGAATATTTTTAAACATTAGATGTATTATATACATTCGTATAATTGTCATCAAAAATAAAATGATGTAGTTTTTATCTTAATTTAAGAGATTAAATGTAATCTAATTGATGTAATAAACTAAACTTAAAATATATACGCATATATATTCGTTCTTTAGGCGTACTTCCCGAATGTGATGCCTTAACATGGTCTGTCTTTCCCCGTCAATGTTCAAGAATTCAAAACCAACATCTCCTGTTCAACCCCTCTCTAATTTCCAAATGCTCACAATACCCGTGTTTTGTTGGACAATCTATCCATAGTATAGTAGGATTTTACACGAATAACAAAAACAATATCCATAGTATGAATAACACCGATAAAAGTTAGAGTAGAATCTTACTAAGGATGGGTTTTTGACATTTATACGAGTCTCGAATGGATCTTATGTGATTTCGTTCTCAAATGTTGGTACGATTGATATTGCATTTGTATCTCGATGGCTGTGTTCGTTGAGTAGTTGTGCATTTGGAATCATGTGTGTTTTCCATTGGGGAAAAAATCAATCTATTACTGTTGATATTATTTAGTTTTGTTAGTGAAAATGGACTAATTGGTCTTATTGTGCAAGAGAAAACAATAGAAAAGATAATTAAGTTTTCCTTTGTTTCCACCAAAGCCTTATCTCAGTTTAGATTAGATAAATCTTTTTGGTGTTTCCACCGCACAAGAAGAATTAAAAGTGATTAGGTTTGACAGCACTTCCTGAAATGCAAATGGTGTTTCCATGTTTCTTTTGAAGTGCAAGTGATTAATGTTAAACAATGAAAAACTGAATAGTTCAGCACCATATAAGAATATGGTACCTTACCTACTCCATGTACACTTTTTTTTTTTAATTTTATTAAAACAAAACTATATTTTTTGTACACAAACATGCAAATAAACAGACCATAACGCATTATCTGTAAAACCAACTTCCCGACCGGAATCGAGGCGAATCAAGCTCATTCCAACTCGATTCAGGTATATAAAGAGCTTCAGATCGCTTCAACACCACATGTTAATGTAGTAATCTACGAACAAACCCCCTCCTTGAAGCAATTGTTAAATGAACTTTTTTTTATAGAATCTAAATTTCCAGATGTTTTCTTACCATTTCTTCTTGAAAATTGCCCATTTTATTAGTTTTAGATAGTTTTTTTTTCTAAGTTAATTTTAACATTTGATTTTCACAAAACTTTCTTCTATTTGTGTGTTTTTTTTGTATTAGTATTCTGACAGATCTTCTTTCAGTTGTACCAATTCTTAAATACAAAAATCTGGCTACTGCGGATAGTTTTGTTGGTAATTTCTCACTGTACTATATATGGAAAACAAACAAAACGCACTCTCTGGCATATTAGATGAAATATTCACTTCAAAACATTGAAAAAATTTAATACATGATTTCAGGTAAGATGACTAATGTCTAAACTTCAAAGATATTAAACCATCATTTAAAAATTTATGTCATTGTCATTTATAGGGTGTTTTTTGGGGCGATAAAGACAAAGAAGAGTGTATTTCAAAGGAACAAAATTGGCTCAGTTTAAATCGTAAATATTGCACATGGTTATGGTACGGCTTCCTTTAAAAAAGTTCTTTTAAAAGTTACTGGCGTTTTCGTCTTTTTTTTTCAACATCTCCATGACTAACTTAAAATTATTGTCGATTAATAAAAATTCGACACAATTAAATTCTGGATCATAATTTCGTTTATTGTTTTCACTTTATTGTGAGAGATCATAACCCACATCGAAGAAAATTTTTCTTATGTATCTGATAGAGCTTAAACAGGAATGTAAATAATACGAAATGGCAATTAGGTACCTAACTCCTTAAACGTCAAAAAATATGATAATCTTATCCACACTTGGTTAAACATATTTTGGTTCCAAATATAAATCTATGACCAACCATTATATCCATTATATGAATTTGGGAACACGCCTAATTTGAAGATGGTACAGCTTTCCTATCCCACGCATCAATAAAAAGAAAAAGGATACTTTCCTTATTTCCGCTAAAGAAAACACATGTGTACATCAAATATTCCACGATGATATTGTTTGTATACTTATGAACAACATATGTCCTGTTTTAGCATCAATAAAAACAATATTTTCCAAAGGCATCAATAAAACCGTGTATTGAATATCATATCATGTGATATCGTACCTCCACTCAAAATGTACGTATTCTAAGATTTAATAGCCCATTTTTCTTCTTCAGGTAGAAAATGCTTCTCTTGTCAAGCTTTTGGTGGTTATTAAAATCCATTATGTGATAAATGAGAAAATTATGGTTAAAATAAAAAGTTCAAGGACAAGAAAATCCTTCTAATTCATCAGTTAGTTAGTATTTAGTGAGAATGTGGCGGGAATATTGAGTTTAGTCCTTTTTGTTCTAGTGACTAAAAGGAGAGTCTTCCCAAATTCTCGACATTACACATTTTAAATTAAATTTAGAAAATGTAGTTAGGTTTATACAAGTAAATAAAAAATGTTTACTCTTTTTTTGAGAGTTTATAACTGACTATTTTTATTTATAATAATTGTATTTAATTTAATTCTATTATTGATTACAAAGCAATCAAATGATTTGCTTGGATTTAAAAAATATTTACTTATTTTTATTGTTTTTTTTGTAGAGTGAAATGTGTGACATTATATTGATTTTTAACTTCCATGGTACATGTAGCATGCCCCATAATCTTTCATGACATTTGAGGTTGTATGTTCTTGATAACTAAACGAATTTCATTTTAAATGTAAAGTACAGCATTGACATAGATGTTACGTTTCACCTGACCCTAAAAAAGTTTAAAGATATTAAATCACGATATCTCGGTGGAAAATTGTTTTCACCTTTTCGACAAAAATAACGGTTACGTAATATTCCTTATTAGCTTCCTATAGGAAGTTATTGTAATCGGTCCGATCTGTCGAATTGAAAATGTTGACATTTCTCGACGTTTCAAGCTCCCTAAAGTCGAAATAAAAGCTTTTTAGAGAGATGTCTATGCGTGCGTGTGTACGTACGTTCGTACGTCCGTAAGTCTGTACGTCCGTACGTCTGTACGCTAGCGAAGTTTTTTTCGTCGTCCATAGCTCAAGAACCAGAAGAGATATCGACTTCAAATAAATTTTGTTATACAGATAATAATGGGAGCGTTCAAGTAATACGTAACGCAACGTAACGGGGGGAGGGGGGTCTCGTAAAACGTTACGATGCGTTACAGGGGCGGAGGGGGTTTTTCTTACAACACGTTACGTAACATTGATTTTGTTTTTAAATACAAAATTAGGGAATTAAAACTCCAAAATTGGCAACCCTTTTCATTTACCTTTTACGGGGAATCCCTTGATTGGATTAGTCTGGTCGTCATTTTTGATTTGTTCTCGCAAGTTGGCAAACCTTTTTGTTTATATTTCACGGGGAATCCCTAGATTGTATTGTACGTCATTTATTTTTGTTCTCGTTGTCAGTATTCGTTAGTGTTTATGCAGAAGCACATTGCTATAGTCGGTGTTATTAATGTGAATTCATAGTGTTCATACTGTAATGTCCTCAAAAGAGGGTGAGTTGTATCATCGGCTGTTCTTGGCCTATGAAGGCCACGAAGAAAAAAGCAACAATGCTTAGTTATTTTACACAGGTAAGTTTACTGCTAAAATGTAATAATGACATAAGTATTATAATATATTATCCAAACCTTGATTTTTCATAAAAGAACTGGTACAATCCGACCTGAAGAAAAAAGTATGTCCAACCTGTGGAATCTATTTCACATCTCACAAGAGTGTTCAAATGCACTGTCGTTACGTGCATGGCAAGACTGTCCAGAACCATTGTGAAACTAGAGTACGGCCACAGCGCCTTGCACGACGCCTTGTGCGTCGTTATGAAACATCGTCTGAGGATGCTGACTGGCTCGACAAAGACGAAGTTGATGCAAGTGGCTTAACAATTCCAGAACCGTCTTCGTCTGCACTCCAGATGCCAGTGATGAAAGAATCTGAGTGGCTAGCAAACCCATGGACAGAGGAGCAGTAGGTGTTGCGGATTAAAAATCTCTTGTTTTATTTAGTATTATTACCGTAAAGGCAATTAAAACTATACCAAGGATAAAATCTGTATCATACTTTTTTGCGACTTTAGGCTAAAAATGGTCACTTGAGTGTTACGTAACGTTTAGAGAGTGGGAGGGGGAGTACAGAAAAACGTTACGGTGCGTTACAAGGGGAGGAGGGGGTGTCAAAAAACTTCAAAAATTGCGTTACGTATTACTTGAACGCTCCCAATGCAGAAAGATGCAGACTCTCAAAAAAATTGCGTGGGTGGATTTTTTAACATAGCAATTTAAAAAAAAGATGAAAATTTTTGTTAACCCTAAAAGAGTTTGAAGACAATGGGGCGTATTCATAGAGAATTACTAAAGTCCTTATTTCTTGATCTATAGTTTAAGACTTGTTGGTTAAATAAACACAGCTCTTATTCATAGTCAATTTTCCAGCTTAGTTTAGTAGAACCCCAGGTTAAGGTTGTATTCTACTACAATTATACTTCAAATGACAGGTCAAAGCAAAAAAATACTGTTATATTTTCAAACTTTGTATTTTGCGCTGTCATTCCTAAAATTTGATGTCGAAAAAAGTAAGTAAAACAAAACTATTTAATAAAAAATCAAAAAAAGCAACTAAGAACGTTGTATAATATTTTAGATGAACAACATTGAAGATATAAAACGCGAACGGCAGGAAAACTGGTCTTCAATTGCTGTATAAATTGACAATTTTCAAGTTTATGTATGTACAAGCTTTTCAATTCACAAATAAAAATCAAATATTTGGCTTTGATAATAAGTACTTAAACACAGCATTTCCTTTGTTTATAGTTCAGCCCCATGTTAAGCCCTAAAGTTAGGTTTAAATTTATTTATAAATAGCCTAAACTCTGGATTTGCTTAATAACAACTTAGCAAGAGTTTAGAAAACATCTATGAATATGCCCAAATATTTTTTAATTTTTAAAAAGCTTTTGAGTCGGAAGTAAATTTTTACCAAGTTTTAGTATTGTTTTTTTGTTAGGTTTTCATTTTTTGTAAAACACCTGTCAATTAGATTTTTCTCAAAATTTTACTGAATGTTGAAAACAATATTTTTTAAAAGATAAAAGTAGTTTAAAGCCAATATCCCATAGTTTTGAAAAGATATTTGAGTCGAAAATCAATTTTCACCATCTTTTATTAATTTTTTTTGTTTAGGTTTTTATTTCTTGTAAAAAAACTGTCAATTCGATTTTTCTCAACATTTTTCAGAACGTTGAAAACAATATTTCTTATAAGTTAAAATAAGTTGAAAGCCATAATCTCAAATTTTTGAAAAGATATTTGAGTCGAAATTCAATTTTTACCAACTTTGAGTAATGTTTTTTTGTAGGTTTTTATTTTTTATCAAAAAACTGTCAATTTGATTTTTCTCAAAATTTTACCACATGTTGAAAACGTTATTCTTAGTTGCACAAAATTGTTTTGGTGATAAAATCATATTGTATTCGTAAAATTTTCGAGGTGACAAATTTTTGTTTTCAGTTTTTTGGCTTATAAAAAACCGTTAGCTGGATTTTTTGCAAAAAATATACTCGTTTGGCATCACGTTACAATATGTTATATAAAATTTAATTCAAGTCTCTAGCGTTTTTGGTTCGTAAGATATTTAGGGTTAACCAAAATTGTCACCTTTTTTTTTAAACTGCTATGGTAAAAAACCACCCACGCAATTTTTTTGAGATCATTCTGCGTTATTATGTGTATAAAAAAATTTATTTGAAGTCGATATCTCTTCTGATTCTTGAGCTATGGACGACGAAAAAAACGTCGCGAACTTACGTACACACGCACGCACGCACAGACATCTTTCTAAAAATCTTTTATTTCGACTCTAGGGACCTTGAAACGTCGAGAAATGTCAAAATTTTCAATTTGACAAATCGGACCCATTACAATAACTTCCTATGGGAAGGTAATATATACTGTGACGTGATAACAAACAAATATATTTTTGGAAAAAAATCCAATTAACGGTTTTTTTTAATAAATCAAAAAAACTGAAAAAGAATATTATTTACCTTGAAAAATTTACGAAACAAAATACGATTTTACCTCCAAAATATTTTTGTGCAACGAAGAATAATGTTTTTTACACAATTTTCTTACAAATAATAAAAACCTACAAAAGCATCACTAAAAGTTCGTAAAAATTGATTTTCGACTCAAACATTTTTTTTTAAATTAAAAATATTGGCTTCAAATTAATTTTACTCACAAGAAATATAATTTTCGACATTCAGTAAAGTTTTTATAAAAATCCAACAGTCAGTTTTTTTCATTAAAAAAAAAATAAAGCTACAAAAATAGTACTCAAAATTGGTAAAAATTGATGTTCTTGATGTCTCGTGAACAATAGAAGATATTGACTTAAAATTAATTTCATTCATCCAATTTGTATTTGTTTGTTTATATAAGAAACATATTGTTTTTAAGAAATGCTACTAAAAATGGGTAAAAATTGGTTTTCGACTAAAAATCTCGTTAAATCTTTTTAAATTTTTAAGAATAATTCAACTGAGAACTTTTTTAACAAAACACTGAAACCTACAAATATTTTAAGCAAGACAAATCGACAGACAGGATGTGGAAGTTTTCAGTTTGGGTCGCATCCGAGCCTCTTTTTTTAGAATTCCATTATATTAATAAACATTGCATATTCTGGTTTTTATTGTTCACTATTAAATGACATTTTTATTCAAAAGTATTATGCGGTACTGTACTTTTGAAAGCAAAATCAAAAAATACTTTCTTTATTATTTACCTTTAAATAGATATATTAAATTTCTATTTCTATTCTATTCTAATGTCTTGTCTGGGTTGTTGATGAAATTTGAGATTATTTTTATTTTGTTTTTAATAATGTAAAAAAGTCTTTTAAGGGAATAAGTTTTATTTACCGTCTGTATATAATTTTAATCAATTTTGTGTTTGTTGTTATAGCAATAAATTCATGAATAATTTCTTAGGGGAAAATATTAAGAAAAACAGTCCTAGCGTTTACCTTTACTTCTTTTTTCTTACGGGCATTAGCAAAGATGAAATTTATTGTTAATTAATTATTACTCTTCATAAGGTCATTAGAGGCTTATTAAATGTTTTACTTTTTTGATGCAAAAATTATAATTATACCTTTGTAGCCTCTTTTTTTGGTTTAGTGAGTAAAGTGATGGAATATTTTCTTGTAGCTGTATTTTTATCTTCTCAACCGTGAATTTGATTTTTAATCTACGAATCCAAACATAGACCTTATTTTATTTATTTATTGGAAAAAATAAAACAAAATAAGAAATTATCGAATATTTGTTGTTTGCTGATTTGTATCCCCTGTTTCGATGTACGAGATTATTTCTTTAAAAACGTCTGGTTATGTTATTTTGATGTAAATAAATTGTGATATAAACCTAAGGACATGTAAGTTGAGAGTTGAAGCTATGAAAGAGTATTCTTTTCAAAAAAATAGAAAAGGATTTGTTCAAGATTAATACAAAACACATAATAACGATTTCAAAATTGATTACTTCATTTTTATTAAAATTTTATTTGATTATAGGTTTTGGACTTTTGCATTAAGTGGCCATCTTTTTCGGCTATTTTGTTCAGTATCTCGGACCTAACTTCAGTAACGTAGGTTTTAAATGCGTCTAGAGTTGAAGGAAAAGAATATGCACGCCTGGGTCGCACGAACGTCCTTTTGGATCCGAAGACTCTAAAAATAATACCATTATTGGGTGTCAATTTAATTTCTTAGGTTTTTTCCAGGATCTGCCGTAATGTGGATATTTGATCGACTGTTTTACTTTCCTGCTCTAAAACCACATTTATAAGGACCTATCAGGCTATTGAAGTTCACATATTACGGCAGAGATGATTTTGTAAGCGATGTTAATATATTTTCAGTATCTGGCCAACAATACTGAGGTTCCATTCATCTAGCTGCTTTGAAGAACTCGGCATTCAAGCCATCTAATCCAGCGGCTTTGTTAGACTTCAGCTTAGATATGAAAATCTTTACTTCGTCTAAGTCGGGAAGACGGGATTGTTGGCTTTCGTCGTCTATGTTGAATGGATCATCCTGCCTGACAGCGGAGTTCAAGTGATCCTCCCATATCCTCCTGCCTGCTGTTTGGCTGCATTTGCCTGCCCACATTCCTGCTTGAGACATAGCACGTCAGAGGCAACTTCTCTGATTGCAGCTTGGCAATATTGACACTGGTTCTCGATACAATGTGTTGGCGGCAAAAAATTTCGATAGAGGTTACTTGTGTTGTATCCCCTCCCAGCATCTCCCTGTTTTGCCTTCGGTCTAGAAACCCGAAGATCTACTTTGGATACAACGAGCCCGAGTCAATGTTGGCTCCTCGGAATGTTTGGACATCTATGACGCTGGAAGAGTGTCTAACTTCGATCGCAATATGGTCAATCTGGTTGACGGTAGATTGATTCCTTTGTTCATATTGACTTGTGGAAAATGCGTACTAGCTATCATGACGTTTAGCCCCGCAGAGAAATCGATGGGCCTGAAGCCGTTAACAGCAGTTTTGTCGTGTAGGCTGTTTTTCCCGATTATTCCACCAAAGATGTCTTCCCTTCCTAGCTTGTGATTCAAATCGCACAAGTCAATTTTAATATCGTAGCTAGGACACTACTCATATGTATTTTCCAAGAGCTCAAAGAACATATCCTTGGTGTTATCATCCTTCTCTTCTGTGGTGGCGTGTGCGAATATTAGGCTAATGTTTCCGAATTTAGCCTTGATGCGGATGGTCATGAGGCGCTCGTTGATGCACCTACAGCTCAATACTTGTTGCCTAAGTCTGGCTCTAATGACAAAGTCGCATCTAAATAAGCGTTGTTCGTTTTCTAGGTAGCAGTCACCATATCGTAATTTTTAACTTAACAAAGGAAGTTATTGTAATGGGTCCGATTTTTCGAATTATCACAGTAGTGTTTCAGGTACTTATTCAATACAATAAGTACCTGAAACACTACTGTGATAATTTTTGTTTGTTCCGTAAAATAATAAGTCTTTTTTATGTTAAATTATTTTAGTGTTAATTTATTTTGTTTTGTTTCCAATTATCTATTAAATATTAAAAATTATTAAATCTATTAAAAAAGTAAAATCATTAAAAATTATTAATTTCCAAACTATGTAAATTCAACAAATTCAAAAAATCAATAAACCCCTGAAGAAGTCGTGGATAGCGACGAAACGTTGGGAAAAGATAAAATTAACTTGTTTTATTTGCATTCAAAAACAAATTGACCAAAAAAAGCCTGCTTAAACTAATTAAATAATATTGTTGTCAACATTCAGTAAAATTTTGAAAAAAATCGAAAATTTGGGATAATGGCTTCTAGCTAATTTTATCTTATAAGAAATATTGTTTTGAGTATTAGAAAACAGGTTTTGAGAAAAATCGCATTGAAACAATTGTTTTTGGATATTCAGTAATTTTTTATAAAAATCCAACAGTCAGTTTTTTCATAAAAAAATAAAATCTACAAAAAATAGTACGCAAATTTGGTAAAAATTGATACATATAGACAAACTTTTAAGCAATACAAATCGGCAGGGATGGGAAGTTATCAGTGTGTTTCGCATCCCAGCCTCTTTTTCATTCTCTTTTTGCCCGGCTCATCCTGATATCTGCTTTATAGCAGTCTAGGGCATCCACTAATTGTTGGGCTGAAGTTCGTTGTCCTTAAATCGTTTGAGTGGGTTGTCAACAGTAAATCTGTTCGTACCCGATGCTTGTTAGTGCTTCGTAACTGGGTTTTCTTCCTGTGGTCAGAAAGTCACATTGACGCACGACCTTCAACCTGAAGGACCAGGTCCTTGATTTAACTCCAAGGGTAATGACCGGAATTTCCGCTCCTTACAGGCCTGGGCTTTGAATATGTCGTAGTAACCCTATTATTTGTTCACCTTGGTGTTCAACCTAACTGGCATTGTTGACGCCACCGTTGATTCCATCTTGGGAATTCCTCCGCTGATGGTGTCTGGATGGCAGGAGACACCTCTCCCCCTTCTCTCCCAACAATTTCATTCTACATGGTTCAAAAGTGCAATATATAAAAAGTAACAAATATGTGAAAAGTACTAGGATACCCTTCTTTTTGAACGCAAACTTTCAGATTTTCCATCTCCGTCCTATAAACATATTGTATCATTCTACAAGCCTTTGTAGTATTCCATATAAACCAACCCCAATTCCTAAAAGCGAGCGGATACAACAATTCTAAGATTTGCACTTAAAAATATAATAATATATAAAATGATTTTTTTAAAATATGCTTTATAAAATCGAAAAATTATAAAAATTATGAAAAGCATAGAAAAACTTTATATTATTATTTGCTAGAGGCCTTAAATCATACAATCGTCTTTGAGTTCACATCAACCACTTTAAATTTGTTTAATTTCATCATTTTATAAAAATGAAAAGGGTTCCATTCGAAAGATACCAAATATATGAAAAGTAGGCGGATATTACACCCCTTCTTTTCAAACCCGATATTTTCTATTCATGTCTTTGTATGCGCTATCACTTAATTAAATTTCATTGTTCTACAGGAATTAAAAGTTTTAACTTAAACGTATACCTCGTATAAGAAAGTAGGTGCATACCACGCCCTTTAAATTAGAAACTTTACCACAAGACTAATCTTTATGCGAAATTTGTTCGTGGAAAAGGGTGTAGTGAAAGAATTTATCTGACATTATTGTCTGAAAGGTAAAAGAAATGTTTTAACTACCAAGGACACTCTATATAAAATCCGGAAACCAATCTGTCATTCTGGTTTGCCTACAAGCTAAAATCAATTCCGAACTGCTAAAGTCAATTCAAATGCTTGTTGGGACTAAGAGATGGCGTTTTAAAATAAATAGCATTTGTTCCGGCAAACCAAACATACATACTTTAAAAGGTGGAATCTTTGGATATAAAACCTATAGTACTATTTCCGTGATTCTTAAGGGGGCGGCGGCACCTAGTGGCCTAGATGTCTTTTTGATTGATTTCGACAACAAAACTTATTACTTGGACCATAACAATACTCTGAAGTGTGAAGTAGAAGGCGGGATGGCGGTAATAAACAAATTCATTAGCGCGACAGCTGGTAGTGACAGTCATCAACTGACAGGAACTACACAACAGGGCAACGTCGTCGGTAATGCAGTACAGCTGCCATCACCCAGTGATGTCGGAGAGGGTTTTAATTGTAGTGTTTAGTACTAAAGCCATCTGCCATTCAAGTAAAATTGTAGTATCTAATAATTTAAACGGAGAAAAAGAATATTTTAAAATTTTATCGTACAATGTATCAGGTCTGTTTAATAAATCCTTATTTAGTGATTTTTATAAATTTGTGAATAGCTTTGATTTGATATTTTTGTATGAAACTTTTGTAACTGAAAACAACTTTTCAATTATCAAAAATAAGCTGTTAGATTTTATATTTAAGTGGATCCCGGCAATGCGGACCCATGAGCGTGGAAGAGCAAGTGGAGGTTGTTACTTTGGTTTCCAATAAAAAGCTTCAAAGTTTGAAATGCGAGTTTCGGATGCACAATAATATATGGTTTGTTTACTTAGAAATTAATACCAAACACCTGTGGATACTTCCTCAATACCTCAACTGTAATAATTGGGAAGAAGATTTTGAAAGAACAACGGAGTTACTTAGCCACATGAGATCGACGAACGTTATGCTTATTGGAGACCTGAACGCGAGAATCGGGCTAGAGGCAGGTGTAATGAACGTTGTTAACGGTTTTTATAGGCAATCAAAGGATACTGTTTGTAATGCAAGAGGAAAGAAACTCCTAGAGCTTTGCGATTCTTTTGGACTTCGAATTCAGAATGGAACGAGTGCGAGTGACACCTCGGGTAATTTCACATTTATTGGAGGCCAAGGATCATCGTTGATTGATTATGCGATCCTAGGTGAAGACTGGGAGTCACTGGTGACGGATCTAGAAGTTAAAGAATTTCCGTATTCGGATCACCTTCCCATTATTGTAACATTCCAACGGCGGCGGCGCTTGCAACCAAATGATGATGAAATTATTATCCCGCAATCACTGCCCAGACTTAACTGGAAGATATCGCAAGCATCAGCATACAGACAACAACTGGATGGTAGACTAAAAGCACATCAAAGACCAGACTTTCAAATGTTAGAACAAACCATAAAGGAATCTTACCCACAACAACAGCCTCGCGGAAAAGGATGGAATTCAGGAAATGAGCCTTGGTTTGATTAAGAATGCCGAAAAGCTAGGAAGATTTCTTTTGCATGGTTGAAAAATTTTCGGAGTTCCTCCCAAAGCTCAGTTAGGATTAACTACTTAGAGGCCAATAGAAAATATAAAGAGCTATGCAAAGCCAAAAAGTTGAAATATGAAGAAAAACAAGCATGCAGATTGCTGTCTTGTAAAAACGCTAGGGACTTTTGGAAACTGGCTTGGGAATTAATTGGAAAACAACCAATAATACACAAAAAACTGTGTGCAAATTCACTTTTTCTTCACTTCAAGAATCTACTAAATCCCGAAACAACATTAACAAACTGGCATTATGCAGTTCCTCGATTTGAGGACGAAATTTTAGACCCAGAATTTAGTATGCATGAACTTGAACAAACCTTATGGACACTTAAAGATGGGAAAGCGGCAGGTTCAAATGGTATTCCAGTAGAGTTCTACAAATACGGAAGCGTCACACTGAAAGAACATTTGGTAACATTATTTAATAATGTTTTTGAGGGAAATCTTCCTGTAGATGAATTCAGAAATGCTGTAATATTCCCGATACACAAAAAAGGATCCTTGTTGGCTGCAGCGAACTATCGAGGAATCTCTTTTCTAAATGCAACATATAAGATCTTCACAACAATGTTACAGAAACGACTTACAAGATGGATTACAACGCAAAATGTGCTAAACGAGTGTCAAGCTGGTTTTAGATCCGGATACTCTACAATCGACAATATCTTTGTCCTCAGGAGCCTTGCTGAAAGCTTTTGCATGCAGGGTTAAAAATTGTATGTATTTTTCATCGATTTCAAAGCTGCTTTTGACACGATCAACAGAGGTGCCTTATTTTACAAATTGTACAATCTGGGATTGCGTTGAAGTTCGGCATCGAATGAAAAGTGGGTGTTTAACGGAGAAGACATTGAATGCGTCAAGGAGTACAAATACCTAGGCGTCATCTTTTCGAGCAACTTAAACATGGAAAAGCATCTAGTAGAAAAACTGCAAAAAGCAAAAACAGCTATAAATATAGCATGGAAAAGAGTTTTTAAAACGTCAACATAGCACATAGTATAAAATATAAAGTATTTGAAGCTGCAGCGGAGAGTATTCTTTTATACGGCGCCCAAGTTTGGGGATGTAAAAAGTTTCTCACAGTGGAGAAACTACTAACTCACTACGTGAAAAGAGTATTTCGTCTGCCATTGAACACACCAAACTATGTTATTATGCTAGAGACAGGACTTCCACCTTTATTCGTCAAAACCCTTAAACTGCAAGCGGACTATTTACTGAAAGTTTTCAAGATGCCTGATTCCCGACTGGTCAAGAAAGTAGCTCTTAAAGCAGTACAAAATCAAAATAGCTGGTACAGGGAGTGGAATTGCCTCGCCGAAGGATTTAATGTGGAGTTCAATTTAAACGTTGGAAACATATCAAGTTGCAAGGATATCTTATATGATGTGATTGCGAAAGTAGATGAAAAATGTAGAGAAGATTTTGTAGCTGAAGCTTCCGAGTCCTTATTCAGAACAATTTATAGAAGGCTGAACCACAATCTTGCTGAAAGAAACTACTTCAGTGATGCAAATAGTGTGAACGAGATTTCAACAATGGCTAGACTCCGAAGCGAACTTATAAGCCTGAATTTCATGCCACATAGACCCGAATTACCATTGGAGTGCAGTATGTGCAATCTTAGAGAAAGAGAGGACGTTATTCATTTCGTTGGAAAATGCCCTACTTTAAAGGAAACAAGAAGGAGCTTTTTTGGAAGTGACTTCTTATCGGATGACCAAGTTGTTGCCTTGCTGAATGAGATGAATGTCGGCAATTTGTACAAGTATTGCAAAATCGCGTTAAGTTATAGATCTAGAATTATGAACGAAGATTTCTGATTTATCAAACAATTATCCACTTAAATTAATTCAAACTTAAAGTTGAGAAAAAAAAATAATTTAAAATTAACTTCTTTTTTAAATCCACATAAATAATTATAAAAGCTTATTACAATATTTGTATAATTTATGTTAATTGTCAATCTGGCAGACGGCAAATGCCATGCCATAATAATTTTTTTGTATATATGTAAAAACATGATTTGTAAAATGTATTTATACCTAATATTCTAATAAAAAATCTATTTAATCTAATCTAATCTTTTTGATTGAAAGTTGCAAGAAACTGTTAATTTGTAACTTCACTACATTTAAAAGTGTGTACTAAGTAGAATACACTTTCCAATTCAATAAAAAGTTTTAATTGTCTGCACAAGACATTTGTTGTATTATGTTAAGAAAACTTTGAAAAAATATTAGCAAAAATGTAAAACATTGTTTTATTTTTATTTTATATTTAATATAAAGAGTTATGATCCAGGTAAAATTAAAATTCCAAAAATTATCTTTTTTGAATGCTCTAATAAATCTTTTTTTGAATTTAAAAACGACGACTTTTTCATAAAAGTATTTTGATAATTATAAAAATGTGAACAAGTTTTAACAATTTCACTTATTTTAAGTTTTCCAAACTAAAAAAAAAACACATAAAAGTGTGACATCACCTCAATTAAGAAAATCTAAAATCCTCACCACAGCAACTTAATAAAAAAAACAACATCTGTCAAAACAAGTTAATACACTGTATCCTATTTTTGTTGTTCTTTCATTATTCATGGACCTAATGTCAAAATTACAAATACAACAATGTAAACAAATGGGTGTTGGAGGGTGAAACGTACGAAAGATTCCGGTCTTTATGTGGAGTGTCTTTGTTACCCACCATTACTTACTTACTTAAGGTGGCGCTACAGTCCTGTGTGAACTAGGGCCCCACCCAACAAACTTTTCCATCTAGCTCGGTGTCTCTAGCTAGATGTCTCCAGTCACTTTCCACGCGCCACCTGATCCGCGGTCTTCCTCTATACTGCGCTGTCCTTTGGGTGTGGATTCGAAAACTTTCCGGGCCGGGGCATTGTTTTCCATGGGGATAAAAAGATGGTGGGTATCGATTTGGTTTTCTTGGGTTTTTTCCAGGATCTGCCGTAATGTGAATTTTTGATCGACTGTGGACTTTCCTTGTCTAAAACCACACTGATAAGGACCTATCAGGTTGTTGACGATGGGCTTTAGACGTTCACATATTACGGCAGAGAAGATTTTGTAGGCGATGTTAAGTAGACTGATTCCTCTAAAGTTGGTGCAATTTAGAGAGTCTCCTTTTTTCAGGATCGGGCAAACAATACTGATGTTCAATTCATCGGGCATGCTTTCTTTCGACTTACAGATAAGTTGGTGCATGCTCCTAACCAAATTATCTCCAGCTGCTTTGAAAAGCTTGGCATTAAAGCCATCTGCTCCAGCAGCTTTGTTAGACTTCAGCTTAAATATGGCAATCTTTACTTCGTCTAAGTCGGGAGGACGGGATTGTTGGCTTTGGTCGTCTATATTTGGATCATCCTGCCTGACAGCGGAATTCGGTTCGTCGTCGCCGTTATACAGTCTGCAGAAGTGGTCCTTCCATATCCTCAGTATTGACTGCGGTTCCACTATGATGTTTCCACTTTCGTCTTTGCAGCCTTCAGTTCTAGGTTTATGTACCTGTGAATTTCGTTTCACCTGCTTATAAAACATTCGAACTTCATTCCTGCTTTTAGACCTCTCAGCATCCTCGACCGCACGCTTCTCATGCCCTCTCTTTATCAAACCAGGGGTTCCTTGTTGGAGGTTTCTTGAAACCCAGCACATCAGAGGCAGCTTCTCTGATTGCATCTTGGCAATGTTGCTACTGGTTCTCGATACATTGTGTTCGCGGCAGAGAACATCGAGAGAGGTTACTTGTAACTCGGTCGGAAAAGGATAAGGTGATCTCTTGCGATTGTACCTTCTCCCAGCATCACCCTGTTTTGCCTTGGGTCTGGAAACCCGAAGTGCACCTATAGCTCAAGACTTCTTGTCTAAGTCTGGCTCCAATGACAAAGCCGCATCCAAATAAGGGCTGTTGGTTTTATTGATAGCAGTCACCATAGTAAATGTCGCAGTTTTTAATCCTCTTTTTGCCCGGCCCATCCCATCGTATTTTTTGGATGGCGGTGATGTCTGCTTTATAGCAGTCTAGGGCCTCCGCTAATTCTTCGCCAACACGTGGTCTGTTAAGGGACCTAACATTCCACGTGCATATCCGAAGTTCGTTGTCCTTAATTCGTTTGCATAGATTGTCAACAGTAAATCCGTCCGTATCCGAGGCTTGTTGGTGCTTCGCAACTATTATTTTTTTACGTGGCCAGGAAGTCACCCCGACGGCACAACCTTTAACCTGGAGGGCCAGATCCTTAGTATAACTCCAAGGACGGGGAGCCGGATAAACCGCTCCTTATAGTCCTGGACTCCGAATAAGTCTTAGAAGCCCTATAAGGTGTTCACTAAGTAGTTCAACCTTACTGTAACTGTAGACGCCACCGTTGATTCCATCTCGTGAATTCCTCCGCTGCCGTCTGGATAAGGAGAGGTGCCTCAGTAGAAACACCTGTCCCCCTCTCTCGTTTGCTGTCCCCAACAACTTTCCACTGGGGTTAGAACCCAATCTCCAGTTGAGGTACTAGGCACCTGATGTTCACCACGGGGAAGTGAGAGTAGGAGTTGATAGACAGAGGTGGGTTTTGAGAACAAGCTGTGGACGCTTGTGTCGTCTTGAATGTCCATGTCTACCATCTGAACATCTTACCCACCGTTAACTCTTTTGAAATTTGTCTCACCAATTAGGCCTTTATGAATATAAGATGAAAAGTAACATTCTTTCTCACTTAACCCATGGTTATACACAATAAAACATATTTAATGTCTTTGGAAATTATAATTTTTTTTAAAATGTAATTGTTATAAGTTCAAAGAAAATAGTTCAGATATTGAGGTTTTTTCCAATCAATTTGTGAAATCGTGTCAAAGAATTGTATTCTTAACGATTTACGAAAACTTACCCGCATTTGTTGAAATTCAAAATTCTACCTATAAATCCTTCTCATATGAAAAATTAAATTGTAAGAATAAAATAAAAGATGACATTTTGGAAAGATTAAAAATATAATCGTTTATTTATTATTTCATTTATGACAAATATGTGAATCGACTTCATGACTTTTATTTTATCTTTGAAATATTAAAAATAAGAAGTGCGGGATGATGCTTAAGAATTCTTTGCTGTCCTTGAAATGAATATACATTTGGCATGAATATAATGTTAAAATACATGTTGTTCTTTTTTATTTTGTGGAAATGTTTTGTACCTCATGTACGAGTAGGAGCAAGAAACCATATTTTAAGGAATGCATAGAATATTTTTAATTTAATAAAGCTCAAGAAATGTAAATAAAATAACTCAGTCTCATACAGCAAGATTTAATTGTGTATTGATAGTAGGTTAAATGGAAAATTTGATATTTTAACTGAAAACTGATATGCGATAAGAACAACAAGTCTTTACCTTCATTGTCAACATTTTATTACATTTTAATTAAGATACGTTATGCATTAACATTGTGCAATCAACTTTAAATCCAAAAATCTCTGTGGAATTGATAAGGATTAAATTCCTTTAGTGTTAAGTGTACAGTGATCTCATTTTATAGCTTAATAAAAGTATTCTATAGAGTGATATAGTAATGAAATGTTTTGAAATGATGGACGTTTTACAGGACACCATCATTAATGAAAGTGAGGCAAATTCTCTTTTCAAAAGTCATGAAAATGAATCACAACAAAGACAAACACATTTCCATGGTGCTCTTAACATACAAAAAGCAACGAAAAATGTACTCATAAAGTATCTGGCTACATAAAATCGAATAGTACACTTAGGCGTATACTTGCTGTTTTTATATGAACCTGCTTTGAATTTATAAGAAAATTCGAACCGAAGGTAAGAGACTCCAAACTCTGTCTAGCTACCTAAACAATTATAGGGCGGTATTTGAAGGCAGACCAACAGAATCTTTTGAAATATCAATACTTGGTTTCTGATACAAAAAGAATTAAGTTTATTTACCTTTGTCGTATAAAAGAAAAACTAACATGTTATCCGTTTTGCGCTTTCAAAAGTATAGGGCTGGAATTCGATATCTGTCAAACTAAGTTGTTTAACCAATCGTCCAACTACGCAAGCAATTGGCAAAATTGTGAAGAAATTGTAAGAGACTGGATTAGTTACAGATATTGTAAGACCTGAGCATCATCGTTTCGCTCGTACTACTAAAAATATCGCTGCTGTAAGTGAAAGTGTTGCCGAAGACCCGAATGTGTCGATTCCTCGTAGTTCCCAGGAATTAGGACTGTCTAAAAGGGCACATTATGGCGTATTTTGCATTTGGATCTTCATCTCTGAACATCCATATAAAGTCCAGCTCACACAACAACTGAAGCCAGCTAACTCTTCACAACATCGCGTCGTAGATACGTCGAATGAGTGCTTGAACAACAGGACGAAGCACATTTCTCATTTGGTAGGTATGTATGTTAATAAATAAAATTGTCGTATTTGGGGTTCTGATAATCTTCAAGTAATTGAAGAGAAGCCATTACATCTACAAAAAGTCACTGTTTGGTGCGCTCTTTGGTCCGGAGGTGTGATTTGCCTTTACTTCTTCGAAAACGATGGAACGACTGCCGAGATCATGCGATTTTGACACTGCTGAACTACTTTTTTTGTGAGGCTACGCAAAAAACCGTGTTTATGCAGATAAATCTTTAACTTTTGATCACTTAAAAACCAACATTCTTAAAGTTATGGATAGTATAACATAAGAATCAAAGAGTCAAAAGTAGGTATTGTTCTTCCTTACGAGAAACACTAAATTGGCAAACAATTCTTAAAATATTCTCTCCTTCTCATGGTCCTCAAATAACAGCAATTTAAGAATACAATTTTACCAAAATTTTTACAACCGACATTTTGTTTATTTCAAAAATTGACATTTTGCCGACAGCTGTATTATTCATATTTTTACAAAATATCGGCTTTTGTTTTCTTTCGCAATAATTTCAGTCAACATTTAAAGTTCTCAAATCGACATTTCATACGTTTCTCAAAATTTATACATTACATAAAATCTATGAACGTCTATGTGAATTTGTAAGCATTTTTTGAAATAAAAGTATTGCATTCTTAAAAAAATGTCCAAGTCGAGATTTTAATTAAACCTAACATTACGATTGTATGGAAGTCGATAACAGTTGATCCGGCAGTCCCACCCGTGTTGGTCTGTCCTTGACCTACAGCTTGATCCATTAGGTAAATTGAGTTCAAACTTGGAAATTAAGGCAGTTTTTCAATTTTTTTTAAAACCCAAATTAACAGTAGTCTTCATAAAATATTTCTGCAAGTTCGTGCAACCCAGTTGTGCGTTTTATTTATTTATTGTCGAACTGAACATTTTGAAATTTTTCAAGGTCCCTTGAATCTAAATCAGAGATTTTCAGAGAGATGTATTGAGTTCCTAAAAAGATTCAAAATATTTCTTGTCTTACTTAAGCTTTAGAAACAATGTATCATAGATTTCTTAAACATTTTTAAAAGCTTGACATCATGAATAAATTGCGTGGTCAAATTTAAATTCAGAACAATACATTTTTTTAGAAAAATATTTTTAACTTCCCATCGCATGTCCGTACGTCCGTACGCTCGGGAAGTTTTTTTTGTACCTCTAGAACCAGTTAAGATATCGACTTCAAATAAAGTTTGTGCAACGAATAATAAGATTTTTAACATCTGGTAAAAATTTTTGGTAAAGATTTTTTATAAAAAATAAAAAACCTAAAAAAATAATACAAAAAATTGGGAAAAAATGATTTTCGACTTAAATATCTTTTCAAAAATTTGAGATATTGGCTTTAAACTAATTTCATCTTTTAAAAAATATTGTTGCTAAGATTCAGTCAAATTTTGAAAAAAATCGAACAGACAGTTTGTTTACAAAAATAAAAACCTAAAATTAATAATACTTGGTAAAAATTTACTTTGGGCTCAAATATCTTTTCAAAAGTTTTTTCATAAAAAATTAAAATCTACAAAAAATAGTCACAAATTTGGTAAAAAATTGATGTTCGGTTTTCGATATCTCTCAAATTAATTTCATTCATCCAATTTGTATTTATTTATTGAAGAAATAAAAACTTTTAAGAAATGCTACTAAAATTGTTAAAATTTGGTTTTGACTAAAAATCACGTTGACAAAAATAGATTTTGAAATAAAACTATTTGACATGCAAAATATTGTGGGTAATTTTTAATTTGTTAAGAATAATTCAACTGACAACTTTTTTAATAAAACACGAAAACCTACAAACTTTTTAAGCAAGACTAATCGACAGACGGGATGGGAACTTATCAGTGTGGGTCGCATTCCAGCCTCTTTTTTTCTTTTTAAATTTGACGAATACAATTTAAAATTTAAGAAACAATCTAAATAACTTTGATTATAACAGCTAGAACTTGATGCGATTTTATTAGTATTTAATTAGAATTGCTCCTTTGGAGGTCTCTTGGTTCTACATTTATCGATTTTAAGGGGATGTTTATCTATGTATATGTTTACACAAGTACTACGTTCCTACATCATAAGTGTTGGAAGAAAAATCCACCTTATACACTTCTCCTAAAAACGCATTTCTTCCATGAATTATTGCACATCGTTTTAAATTACCAGCGTTCTGCTTTAACGCCATGATGTGAGCATTTAACGTTTGAATCGTCAACTAAGTTTAAAAAATTCCAACATAGACATAATGCTATATAGGTATATATTTAAATACTCGTTTTGTATTCAAAACTAGAAACTGCTGGTACTGGAAAATAAGAACGCAGGATTATCTTCAAATAGTGAGGTATTATAATGATTTCTCTTCAGGGGACTTTGTGATGATTGCTACATAAACTTAACTTTGTAAGTTTTAATGAGGGATCAGTTATAAGAGGAAGGATCTTGTTTCATATGACAAAATTATATAATTTTTCAGTAGTTTCAGAGTGAATAAGTAAAATATAACTGAAGGGGTTTTCAGCAAGACGCTGAAAAATTATGTATTTTGTGTTTAAGAAAAATTAACCGATTTTCTTTTGAGTTTAGTTTATTTTATAACTTAAAGAACGATGCTCTTACAGACTAATTTCATGACAAAAAAAAGAGGCTGGGATGCGACCCACACTGTTAACTTCCCATCCCGTCTATCGATTTGTCTTGCTTAAAAGTTTGTCTAAATGTATCAATTCTTACCAAATTTGCGTTCTATTTTTTGTATTTGTATTTTTATTTGTAGCCAAAATTTTACATATCTTATACTTAAACCTATATTGCACAATTTACAGAGATTGGTATATATGCTACCTTACTACTGCCAAGTATACACAATTTTGTAATCAATAATATAAAGCTTAAATTGGAGAGTTGAAGGAAAAGCTACTGTTAAAAAACCTTCATTAAAAAATATATATACATATGTATGTACGTCATACATTCATATATATGTATAAGAAAAAAAAAAAAAAAACATAAAGAGGCATAGATGTATTGAGAGAAGGGGTGGTTCAAACTCGAAGGCATACAATACCCAGTTCAAAACAGCTTTTACAAAACAAATATATATTTAAATACATAATATTATAACATGAGTCAGTCTTTATTACACATATAAACAGTATTATTATTAATAGAAAAATAAATAAATGAATAAATAAATAAATAAATAAATAAATAAATAAATAAATAAATAAATAAATAAATAAATAAATAAATAAATAAATAAATAAATAAATAAATAAATAAATAAATATATAAATAAATAAATAAATTAACAAGTAAATAATTAAATAGTAAATAAAACAAAACATTAAAAAAAAATAAATAAACAAGTAAAAAATTAATAAATACAAAAAGTTAATAAATAAATATACATATATATAATAATAAATAACATACAAAATAAAGTAGAAAGAGAAAAAAAAGATACCAAACAAATGAAAAAATAAATAAATAATAATAAATAATTGTACAATAATTAATAACAGTAAAACATTTATCAGTCTTCAATAAATAAATTTGTTTATAATATAGTAAACATATTATAATACTAAACAAAAATAATGTTTTATAACAAAGTTTAAGAAGCTAGATTTGAGATAAGGGAATTGTCGGATGATAAACAAGTAATTTTATATTTTTCACTCAATTTTGAGATTCTCATCGAAACCATTTCTATGTTGGCTAATGCGTGCAATTCGATTGTTGAAAAGCACCATGGAAGATTTAGCATCATTTTCAGAAGCTTATTCTGACAAATTTGAAGTCTCCGTATGTGACTTTTTGCACAATTTCCCCAAGCAGGTGATCCATAGAACATAATCGCTTGAAAAATCGCTTTATAGATCAGTAGTTTGTTTTCACTACTCAACTTTGATTTTCTGTTTATAAATGGGTACAGTATTTTGATTGTTAGGTTAATTTTTGTAATAACTTCTTGTACGTGTGTACTAAACGTTAATCTTTTATCCAAATAAACCCCTAGGTATTTAGCGCTTGACTTCCAATCTGTTTCATAACCGTTAAGAATAAGATTGTTACTTGGTAAGAAACAGGGCTTTCTTTTTCGAGAGAAAAAGATCGCCTGAGTCTTAGCAGCATTTATCTTTATTTTCCAGTCACTAAAGTAATCACATGTTATTAATCCTAATACAAAGTAAAAAGAGGCTGGGATGCGACCCACACTGATAACTTCCCATCCCGTCTATCGATTTGTCTTGCTTAAAAGTTTGTCTAATTGTATCAATTCTTACCAAATTTGCGTTCTATTTTTTGTAGATTTTATTTTTTTTATGAAAAAACGGACTGTTGGATTTTTATAAAAAAATTATTGAATATAAAAAACAATATTTTCTGTGAAATAAAATAAGTTTGAAGCCAATATTTTTAATTTTTGAAAAGCTATTTGAGCCGAAAATCAATTTTTACCAACTTTTATTAATTTTTTTTAGCTTCTTAAATTTTTTGTACAAAAGCTGTCAATTCGATTTTTCTCAAAATTTTTCCTAATGTTGAAAACAATATTTCTTATAAGTTAAAATTAGTTAGAAGCCATAATCTCAAATTTTTGAAAAGATATTTAAGTCGAAAATCAATTTTTACCAACTTTTGTTAATTTTTTTTTCGGCTTTTAATTTTTTGTAAAAGAACTGTCAATTCTATTTTTTTCAAAATTTTACTGAATGTTGAAAACAATATTTTTTGAAAGATAAAAGTAGTTTAAAGCCAATATCTCAAAGTCTTGAAAAGATATTTGAGTCAAAACTCAATTTTTACTAACTTTTTTTTTATTTTTTTTTAGGTTATTATTTTTTGTAAAAAACTGTCAATTCGATTTTTCTCAAAATTTTATCAGATGTCAAAAACATTATTCTTCGTTGCACAAAATTGTTTTGGAGATGAAATCATATTTTAGTCGTAAAATTTTCGAAGTGACAAATTTTTTTTCAGTTTTTTTGATTTAAGCCTAGTACGCTGCTGATGCGAAACGAAATTTCCCATACAAAAATGACATGACGAAATCATAAACGAAAAATTTCGCTGTGCTTTTCGTTTTTCAGTACGCTGCTGAACGACGAAATGTGTCATTTTAGTGGATAGCTGTACTAGATTTCGTAGTACAATTCTCCACTCTTTTCGTTCTCAATTTAATTGCCCGGTATATTAATTGCTTGCGAAATTTTGACGTTTTATTTATTTATTGAAAAATTTTTCGAATATTTTCGTTTATGATTTCGTCATGTCACTTTTGTATGGGAATTTTCGTTTCGCATCAGCAGCGTACTAGGCTTAAAATTGAACTTCAACTTCCAGACAGAACTCTCCACAAATATTTTTCCGCTGTGGTTTTCGTTTTAATTTCGCTCTGCACTTGGAGACTGCCGAAAAATTTCGTTTCGCATCAGCAGCGTACTAGGCTTTATAAAAAAACCGTTAATTGAATTTTTTTCCAAAAATATAATTGTTTTGTATCACGTTACAATATATAACATAAAATTTAATTCAAGTCTCTAGCGTCATTGGTTCATGAGATATTTAGGGTTAACCAAAATTTTCACCTTTTTTTTTAAACTGGTATGGTAAAAAAACCACCCACGCAATTTTCTTGGGAGCCCTTTCTGCATCTTTTTGCCTTATTATCTGTATAACAAAATTTATTTGAAGTCGATATCTCTTCTGGTTCTTGAGCTATGGACGACGAAAAAAACGTCGCGAACGTACGGACGTACGTACACACGCACGCACAGACATCTTTCTAAAAATCTTTTATTTCGACTCTAGGGACCTTGAAACGTCGAGAAATGTCAAAATTTTCAATTTGACAAATCGGACCCATTACAATAACTTCCTATGGGAAGTTAATAATATATGTTATTATACTTTAGAGATTAATTTAAAACGTTATTTATTTTATGATAGGGAATTTAGAACGTATTACATTTTTTTAATGTATAAACCGGGCATTAAGTCTGCCCATGCTAAATAAATTATTGGAGATCATTTTGCAATGGAGGACATTTATGATAAACTTTATTTCAAAGCACTTACGACGCGTTCGTAAGTTTTTCAAACCAAATAATAAAAAAGAGACTGGGATGCGACCCACATTGATGGTTAGTGCGTTGGGCTGTCATGCGAGAGGTCTTGGGTTCGATTACTGCCTGTGCCACATAAAAAGTTTTTTTCACGGGTACTGCCTCTTGCGAGGAATTGACAAATTCTCCAAGAGTAATTCTTGTCATAAAAGTGCTTTCTCAAATTATCCGTTCGGATTCGGCATTTAAACTGTAGGTCCCCTCCATCCCTGCAAATATACTAGCACACAGGAATGGTTGAGAGTTGTAAGTCACTAGGCCCTGGTTCTCTACGGACTGTTGCGCCACCTACTGCACAGTATAGCAGGACGGAAATAATAAGGGTCTAATCTAATTTCAGCGCCGCTGGTGTTATTTTATGCATTCATAGTCTAGCTGGACAAAGTCCTTCACTAACGATTTTAAAAAAGTCAAATGACAGCGCATCACCTTGTCTAAGGCCTTTTTATACATCAAAAGGTTTGGTTAAATTATTTCCGATCTTTGTGTATCAGCGCAAATTCTTCATTGTAATCCTGCACAAACAGACAAGTTTGGTTATCTCGAAATTCAAGCCATATGCTCCAATCTGAACTTCGCCTAAGTCGGGAAGACAGGTTTGTTGGAATTCGTCATCTTTATTGAACCATCGTCATCGCCGTTATATAGTTTGTAGAGGTAGTCTTTCCATACCCTCAACATTGACTGCGGTTCTACTATGATTTTTCTACTTTCGATGTTTCAGCACTTGTGATTTTCATTTCAACTGCTCATAAAACTTTTTAACTTAATTTCTACTTCTAAATCACATCTTAGATCTTAGACTTCGACGGTACGCTTCTCATGCTCTCTCTTTTTCCTCCTGAGAAGTCAGTGTTCCTCTGTCCTGTACTGCTCCTTGAGCTCTTTAACAACTCTCTTCCTTCTATACAGCGCCGCTTTGCGTGTCTGTTGTTTGTGTGCATTTGCCTGCCGACATTCCTCATCAAACCAGAGTTGCTGGATGTTTAAAACCTAGCACGTCAGAGGCATCTTCTTGGAAATGTTGTGAAGTGTTGTCGTGCAACGAGATAATTTTAATATCGTAGCTAGGGCACTGCTCATATGTTTTCCAAAAGAGCTCGAAGAACATATTCTTGGTGTTGTCATCCTTCTGTTCCGTTTTCACAATTTGGCGTGTGCGCATATTAGGCTAATGTTGCCGAATTTAGCCTTGATGCGGATGGTCATGAGGCGCTCGTTGATGCACCTATAGCTCAAGACTTGTTGCCTAAGTTTGGCTCCAAAGCCGCATCCAAATAAGCGTTAACTCTTCGGCTACACGTGCTTTATTATTATTATGTAAAGATGTATTCGAGGAGTTAAATCAATATAAGTAAGTATTTTATTTTATTTAACATTATTTCATTAATTACAGTAAAGCTGTTTTTCCCAAAAGAATGTGGTCTTTAGTGTTTTAAAACTGGACAAATACTAATACTATTAGGTAGTTTGAAAAGTTTTTTTTTATTTAATTTCACAACGAATTCGAATATTTTGTATTTAGGTGATAACAATACATTTTGGCTTGAGAAAATATTCCTCAATGTCATATTCAGAAAACTTCGGGAAGCCTTCGCATTATCAATAAGATGGTGTTTGAAATCCATCGATGGGTTCAACTTGACTCCTAGATAATTATGGTAATTTCAAGACGGTGACCATTGAATAACCAACTGCCTCTAACAACACTGTTAGATCTTTTGAATACCATGATGTTTAAATGTTCGGCATTTATTGTAAGTACCCATCTATTACAGCATGTTGACAACGGGTTTACCATTAGTTTTGTAAGTAACTTTTCTGGTATCTCTGAAAGAATACAACAGTATCAGTATCAAACCATTGTAATAACAAATATTCATCCCATACCGCTGCTTCTGTATTAGTATACACATTCCTTAACACATTTAAAAAATTTGTAAAGTTAGGAGACTTGGTTGGTGTTGCAATTTTGAATTTCGTCTTAACCTGGTGCTTTTCCCTCTTTGGGTTCTTGAAGAACGATTGTTATTTTATTCGTGTCTATTTCAGAGTCCAAAGCTTCTTCAATAACCAGGCAATGAATAAATTGAACTTATTGAACAATAGGTTTTGAAAATGGTGTGATAGTTGTTCTGCGGACAAATTTTTACCAATTACAAAAATAGATCCATTTATATCTTTGGCTAATTTTCAGAAGTCTTTTGAATTTTTCAACTGACTTAAAGATTTAGCATGAATAATTTCAAATTCTGCTTCTTTTAGATCACTTACAATCTTCTTAGCTCATCGGTTCATCCTTATCAAACCACTTATTTTTGAGGTCGTGAAGAATTTCTGATACCTGCACAAAATTATATCCTTTGAAAATAACTCGATAGATTCATTAGATAAAGAAGTTTCGCTGAAAAAGATATCTAGATTATTTTGATATATGTATTTTCAAGCTTCAAATTTCGATGTTGAAGTGTATATTCATTTGAATACAAGTGGCATTATGAAAAGAATAGGTTTTATACTCAACCACTAATTTTGAGACTAAGTTTATCCAGTCAGATTTACCTCCATCAGAAAACACATTTACCTTGTCCTCAAATAAAAGTATATTGGCCCTCCGTATCTTCGTGAGTGCTAAATCAATATATTTTTATAAGAAAACACTGTCTTTAAATATCGAGCCCTTCCCCCCATTTTATCGTAAGAGACATTTTCAATGAAAAAGACAACTTAATTATTAAAATTTGCTATTAACACATATGTATAATCTTGAAGGCTATTGTCATGTCTTAACTTAAGCATAATTAATAATTTCCAATACTGACTATGAGTACAATTTGTACAAGACCAGATCGTTTACGATAAAATTTATTTTGGGGCTAACAATAAATTGGCGGGAAGGGCTCGATATTACCAAACATCAACAACAATATTTCTATGGTACGAAACAACTTGAAGTGAGTTTCTCTTGAAGCTTAAGTTTTATTACTTTTAATTACTATTATTCGTTTTTTGTTAAAAAAATTCGATCGAATTTGTCCTAATATTTAATTAAATGTCAACAATAAAAGTTTGTTCAAAATCAAATAATTTTAAGGGCAGCAAAATAATTTTTTTCCCGAGATATTTGAGTCAAAAACATTTTTTTTTTAAATTAGATTTACATATTTTTAAATTTTTAAAATGTAAGCAACATTGTTTTTTTTAAGATTAAACCATTTAAAAGCCTTTACTTCTTTATTTTTAACTTTCCATATGAAGTTATTGTAATGGGTCCGATTTGACAAATTGAAAATTTTGACATTTCTCAAAGTTTTAAGGTTTCTAGAGTCGAAATAAAAGGGTGAACATTTTGGTTAACCCTAAATATCTCACGAACCAATATCTCTAGAGACTTCAGTTAAATTTTAAATTATATATTGTACCGTAATACCAAACAAATATATTATTGGAAAAAAATCCAATTATTATTTATAAATCAAAAAACTGAGTAAAAATATTTGTCACCTCGAAAATGTTACGGATTTTATCTTCAAAATAATGTTGCGCAACTAAGAATAATGTTTTTAACATATTGGTTTCAACACTCGGTAAAATCGAGTTGACAGTTTTTTAACAAAAAATAAAAACCTAAACAAAATTAATAAAAGCTGGTATAAATATTTACTTTCGACTCAAATATCTTTTCAAAATTTTAAAATATTGGCTTCAAACTATTTTTATCTCACAGAAAATATTGTTTTCGACATTCAGTAAATTTCTTATAAAAATCAAACAATCAGTTTTTTCATAAAAAATTAGAATCTACAAAAAATATTCCGCAAAATTGGTAAAAAATTTATGTTTGGTTCTCGATATCTCGTGAAAAATAGAAGATATTGACTTTAAATTATTTTCAATCACCCAATTTGTATTTGTTTAGGTATATAGGAAATAAAAGCTTTTAAGAAATGCTATACTAAAATTGGTAAAAATTGGTTTTCTACTGAAAATCTCGTTAACTAAAATAGATTTTGAAATCAAACTATTTTCATATGATCCAAAATATTATGGGTCATTTTTAATTTTTAATATTTCAACTGACAACTTTTTTAACAAAACCCGAAAACCTACAAACCTTTTAAGCAAGACAAATAGGCAGACGGGATGCGAAGTTATCAGTGTGGGTCGCATCCCAGCCTCTATTGTTGCTAAGATATTCGAGTCAAAAATCAATTTTAACCCATTTTTGGAAGTAATTGTTTAAGTTTTTGTGTTTTGAAATAAAAAAAAGTCCATTCGAATTTTTTAAAAATTGTACTAGATGTCAAAAACGTTATTCTTAGTTATATAAAATTATTTTGGAATTAATATCATTTCTTGTTCGAAGAATATTCGATGTGAAAACTATTTATGTACTTAAAAATTATATTTATTTAGTATCACGTCACATTGTACACTATAAAATATAATTGCTAGCGTTATAGGCTGGTGAGATATTTGGGATTAACCAAAATGTTTATTTTGTTTTAAATCATTCAATTTTTTTTGAAAGTCCTTATTGCATCTTTCTAAGTTATTCTTTGTAAAATAAAATTATTTTGAAGTCGATATGTACGAAAAATTGTATCCCGAACGTAAGGACAGACGGAATACTTCGTATTCATAAAATTTTAACGCAATCACTACATTGTTAATGAATTTTTACAATTTGAATAAGTTGTCGTGTAGTTCAATTTTAAATAATGACATATTAACTTGTCAAATGTCATTAAATGAAATCAACAGAACTGACAGATACACTTATAGCTATTCAAATTTGACACTCTTATTGAAAGACCCTATAAATACATAAGAAAGTCGTTATATCAATAGTAAGAGTAAGTTTCAAAAGCTTTTTTCTGTGCCGTAAAAATAATATATAATTAAATCATAATATAATAAAAATCTTCCTAAGTGGATATTTTCTTTTTCTTTTGATGAATCCATCTACGTATTTTTAATATACATATTTCTATATACATAGGTACCTACATACATAGGTAGACGAGTAGGTACATATGAGTAAATAATATTTTTAAGATTAAGTGCTTCTAAAACCTAGATATGTACTATAAGTACCATCATAATGTTAAAGCAATGGAAGGAAATAAACTTTTTAAAGTCGTTATGATAGATATTAATTTACGACGCAGGATAATTAT
Organism: Eupeodes latifasciatus; assembly: GCA_920104205.1. Lineage (NCBI taxonomy): Eukaryota > Metazoa > Arthropoda > Insecta > Diptera > Syrphidae > Eupeodes > Eupeodes latifasciatus. Next base: position 336,308,914 of record OV049924.1, on the reverse strand, counting down.
TCAATTGTAGCTTGGTTTTGATTTTGGTTAATATACACAGCTGATAAACTTTTAAATGTGTATAAACATAAAATTTAATAATTTTTGTTTTGTTTTTGCATATAATAACCGTGAGCAATATGAAGTTAACCTATTATAATATTAATTGTATGTATATGTATACAGTGTACATGCGTTGGTCGTTTTATTTTCTCTGATTGTGCGTGAAAAACCGCAATCAAGTGTGGTTAATAAACATACGTATATATAGGTATTTGCAACTGTCACTTAAAAATTATTGTATTATTATGAAGTAATGTTTGTTTTATTCAGATGACCTTCTTTCGAGAATTCATTACAGTAGTCCATTTGAAAAGTTTTTGTAGTCATGAATTATTTGTATTATTTCAAAAAATAAAAAAAAGAGGCTGGGATGCGACCCACACTGATAACTTCCCATCCTGTCTGTCGATTTATCTTGCTTAAAAGTTTGTAGGCTTTTTCAATTTGGATGAATGAAATTAATTTGAAGTCAATATCTTCTATTGTTCACGAGATATCGAAAACCGAACATCAATTTTTACCAATTTTGCGTACTATTTTTCGTAGATTTAATTTTTTATGAAAAAAACAGACCGTCGGATTTTTATAAAAAATCTACTGAACGACGAAAAAAATATTTTCTGTGAGATAAAATAAGATTGAAGCCAATATTTTTAATTTTTGAAAAGATACTTGAATCGAAAGTAAATTTTTACTAAGTCTTGTTTTTTTTAGTTTTTTATTTTTTGTAAAAAAACTGTAAATTCGATTTTTCTCAAAATTTTACCAGATGTTAAAAACGTTATTCTTCGTTGCACAAAATTGTTTTGGAGATAAATTCATTTTTTATTAGTAAATTTTTCGAGGTAATATTTTTTTTTATTTTTTTTTTGATTTCTAAAAAAACCTTTAATTCACCGAAAAAAAAAATACCTTGGTGATATCAACTAAAAACCTTGGTTGTTTTTGCGTCAACAAATGGGCATTGTTGTTTCAACAAATGGAGCGTGATCAATTTTTGATGATATTTTTTTTTAAAAACTGATCACAAACGTTGTTGATTTCATTGTTGGCCAACCAATATAACATTGTTGGCCAACCAAGGTTCGTTGTTTATGTATTATACATTTCTTATATACTTTGAAAATTATAAAAAAACTGATCACGAACGTGATTTATTGACCAAGGTTTTACAACTAGTACCCGTAGCGTGATGGTTAGTGCGTTGGACTTAACGGTAGAAAGTTTTTTATCAAAAGTGGCAATGTAACTTCTACCACAACATTCTTAATTAAAAATGGTCTTCAACAGGGAGCGGTGAATTCGCCGATTCTCTTCAGCATTTACACCAGCGATCTGATAGGTAGTCTTACAAAGGCAATTGCGTACGCCGACGATCTAATTGCGTACAGAACGGCCCGAAAGGTTGAGGTTATTAGAATTCTCTTGCAGCGTGATTTCGACAAGATTCAGCGATATTGCGATGACTGGAAACTGAAAATAAATGTCCAGAAGTCGGAGACAATTCTGTTCCGGACTCCGTTGGCTGGGGCCACGAGGGATACGTGCAAGAATTGGCGCAAGATGGTTATCGTTGATCTTCACGGGCAGCGATTAGCGAGCAAAAGTGTAGTGAAGTACCTCGGTATCTGGTTAGATCAGTATTTATATTTCGATAGACATATAAATGCTGCTCTGACCAGGGCCAGAGGAGCCTTCGCTCTGACGAAACGGCTGTTTTTTAGCAGTCGGCTTGACTCCAGAGTGAAGGTAATTTGCTACATGGCCCTCATACGGCCGATGATCGTTTATGGTTGTCCTGTGTGGTTCAACGTTGCCCCTTCCCAGATGGAGAAGTTTCGGGTGTTCGAGCGGCAGTGTTTACGACGCTGTACCGGCTTATATCGAACAGCCGAATCTTCTTACGTGCATTACTATTCCAACGAGGTCCTATACAACGGGCCTCGAATCAACAGAATTGACAATTTCGTGATAAAACTCGTTCGAGGTCACATTGCAAGAGCTATGTCTTCGACCAACAATTTAATTTTCGGGGCGTTCTATCCGAACGACGAGTATTTTGAGAGTGTACGCTTGAGCGGCTTCATTCCACCAGAGGCATTCCTCTTTTTAGATAGATGCGGTCTGATACAGGATAGATTGGCAGTTCCGCTAATCTACCACGTCAGACGACGAACCGTGGATAGGCGACTCCTGTACAATCGGGACGTCATGGCACAAGGCGGAGCAGAGCTCCTTCGGTTCAGTAGGGCTGTGTCCGAACGGGACCGAACTGATAGGGTGAAGGGTTTTATAGTTTTAAGGTTTAGTTTTAAGTAGAATAGGCATGATGGCACAAAAAAAATACAAAAAAAAACAAAAAAGAAAAATACAAAAAATACAAAAAAAAAAAATAACATGAAATAAAAAAAAGACAACAAAATATGAAAAACAAAAAACGTTAGATAGTTAGATTTGCTGCTGTGGTTGTTCTAGTTCTAAGTAGTTTATAGGTAGAATAGGTAGTTTTAGTTAGCTTTAAGTTTTATATTAAGGACCTTATTTTAAGTAGTTTTTAAGTAAAAATAAAGGATATTGATATTAGTTTTTTTGAAATTTTCTAATGAATACAAAAATAAGTAAAATGAATTAAAGTTAAATAGATCTTAGGGCCGAAAGGCATTAGCATTAAGTATTATTGTTTAACTTAGAGTGTCCGTATGGGACCAGTAAGTTAGTTGTAAGTTATGGTTAATTAGGCTAGTTTTATGAATTTTTGTCTAGCTTTAAGATAGGTTTAAGATTGAATTAATACAAATGAATTTACAATAAATAGTGCGTTGGACTGTCATGCAAGGGGTCTTGGGTTCAATCCCTGCCTGTGCCACCTAACTTTTTTCACGGGTACTTCCTCTTGCGAGGAATTGACAAATCCTCCAAGAGTAATTCTTGTCATGAAAAGTGCTTTCTCAAATTAGCCGTTCGGATTCGGCATATAAACTGTAGGTCTCTTCCATCTCTGACAACATTACTCGCACACAGGGATGGTTGAGTCACTAGGCCCTGGTTCTTTATGGACTGTTGCGCCACCTTATTTATTTATTTATTATTTACAACGAAATCAACCAAGCATTTACCACAAACGTGATTTATTGACTAAGCTTTTACCACAAAACTGAAACCAAGGTTTTACAACGAAATCAACCAAGCATTTACCACGAACGTGATTTATTGACCATGCTTTCACCACGAACGTATTCATTTTACTACGAACGTGATCAATAAATCACGTTCGTGGTTAATTAATCACGAACGTAGTCAAATGATCTTCAAGCCTGTAAATTCCAAAAAGATTAATAAAAAGATAATTTCATTTCTGTTCACGTTTTTATTTAAATAATAAAATAAATATTTATAATATAATAAAATATAAATGTATATACATTTTTTATGAATTTGTGAATTTGTACTTGTTTATTTCATTTATTTTTAACAATAATAACATATATATTTTTATTAGAAGTATTTTTAAAAACATATATTAATCAAATTAATAATAATCAATTTTTAATTCTTATTTTTGCGCAAATCAGATTATGTATGGAACATTTTCGTTCGTTAGTAAAAGACATTTTTTTGATCAAAGGTTTATGGATAAAGAATGATAGCTTCGAGTTATGCTTTTATAATAGTTTTAATTCAAACCCAAAGATGAAAAGCAACAAATAAAAAAACGTGAGGGACACAGAGCACCACAGAGGCTCAGAGAACGTTCTGTATAGAAGGTTGACTCAATCAAATAAAAATTTAAAAAGAATTAAAAGAGTGTGAGTGCATATTTAGAGGCTTTCAAAAAAATACTAATATATATGTACATCTTCAAAAAAATTTAAAAATATATAGTTTTTACCATTGGGGTTCGAAAGTAAGTAACAGGCGGGCCATCAAATTTATTAATAATGATCAATGTAATTGGAAAATATATTTTTTTCACAAATTACGTATGGAATAGTTTTCAACAAGACCAAACATTCGATTCTAAAAATATTTTCAGAAAATCCAATGTACCTAATCATTGATCTTATAGCAAAGTTTTTGGTTAGTAAGTGAATTATAACTCAACTCGTTATCAAAATGAATTTTATAAGAAGAAATATTTCGTAATTTAGAATAAAAAAAAACTTTCTTTTATTAAAGACTCATTAGTTTAGAAATATTTGAAATTTCAGGAGAAATTTCTGAGATGCAAGTAACTCTTTTAGAAAACATCAATGAGCTTTTAATACCTAAGAACAATGGAAGATTTCTTCGAGAAGTTATGCTATTACAATAGTTTTTAAGCTCTTTATATTTTTTTATTCGAATCGAAATGAACAAAAGTGTTTTAGGAGACCAAGCATACGCATAACATAAGGATAGTGAATCATAAAATGAAATTTGGGTTTTAATTTTTCATTAAATAGCTTGATGTATGTCGAGTAATGCTTTGAAATTAAAGTTTGCAAATTATGTGTCAACTTCCTTAAAATCTGATTTTAAAACAATATCTATGATTTTGTTGAGAAAAGTTAATAATTTCCAGTGATTATTTTTATCTGGGACAAGATCACCAATAATATAATTGGTAAAAATCGGCAAAACGTCCACATCTCTTTTGCTGACATGTTTAACTTTTGCCTTTTGATGTGTTCGGGTCTAATAATAGGGGCAATATTACCAATTTCGGATTAACTGTATTTGAAAAACTGTGTTCTGTTGTTTAAAACGTCTAAAGAAAAAAATTTGTCAACCAATATAAACTGATTAATTAGCTTGCACAAATCGTATAGGCATACACCCTTAAATATATCATGCATAATATCAACTGTAACATTACATTATACACTACATGAAATGATGGAATATTATTGAAAATTGATTCTTTCCTGATCTCAGGGGTGGAATCGGCTAAGGTGATTGTTGATAAATGACAATCAAAATGAACGAATTTGATCTACGTAAGGTGATAATCAAATTGATACATAAAAAGCTGTCACAAAAAAATTGATAGTCATTTTCAAACAAATATGTTTACTCCGAATAGAGCTACCAGAGGCTTACACAAACGACTGGAAAATTTTCTTAGTTGACTTTGTTTCTTTAAAAAAAAACACATTCCTTTGACCGAAAAAGCTTATGACATTCAAAAAAAGCAAGAAAAGTAAGAATTTTATTCAAAATCACCCAATTTGATACTTTTGTTTAGATATTTTATAAGAATCAATTTAAAATTTCACCAAGGCAACAACGAATTTTGACAATTTGAATCTGAAATTGTTCAATCGAATTGAATTGAGTTGAATCCTCTTACACAGACGGAATGAAAATGATAGTCAATTTGACTATCAAAAAAATGATAGTCAACTATCACCTTAGCCGATTCCACCCCAGTATTTATCATTCTTTTTCTTGATTTTGAAAACTTTGCTGTATCATTTTTGTATCCAATAATTGCCCTGTGATAGCTACTTTTATCAGAACAAGTTACATGGTTCTGAGTTTTGGAACAAGTGCAAATACGACAGTAATATTGTGAATTGAAGCTTTTGGAGCAACCAAGAATTGTATTTAAGCCTAGATTATCACCTGTTATTAATCCTAATACAAAGTAACTTCCCATCCCGTCTATCGATTTGTCTTGCTTAAAAGTTTGTCTAAATATATCAATTCTTACCAAAGTTGCGTTCTATTTTTTTGTAGATTTTATTTTTTTTATAAAAAAACGGACTGTTGGATTTTTATAAAAAAATTACTGAATATCCAAAACAATATTTTCTGTGAAATAAAATAAGTCTGAAGCCAATATTTTTAATTTTTGAAAAGCTATTTGAGTCAAAACTCAATTTTTACCAACTTTTTTTTTTATTTTTTTTTAGGTTATTATTTTTTGTAAAAAAACTGTCTATTCGATTTTTCTCAAAATTTTATCAGATGTCAAAAACATTATTCTTCGTTGCACAAAATTGTTTTGGAGATGAAATCATATTTTAGTCGTAAAATTTTCGAAGTGACAATTTTTTTTCAGTTTTTTTGATTTATGAAAAAAACCGTTAATTGAATTTTTTTCCAAAAATATAATTGTTTTGTATCACGTTACAATATATAACATAAAATTTAATTCAAGTCTCTAGCGTCATTGGTTCATGAGATATTTAGGGTTAACCAAAATTTTCACCTTTTTTTTAAACTGCTATGGTAAAAAAACCACCCACGCAATTTTCTTGAGAGCCCTTTCTGCATCTTTCTGCCTTATTATCTGTATAACAAAATTTATTTGAAGTCGATATCTCTTCTGGTTCTTGAGCTATGGACGACGAAAAAACGTCGCGAACGTACGGACGTACGGACGTACGTACACACGCAATTTAACTTTTTCTTATACGAAATAAGTTTTTTAAAAAAATCTTTCCGATCTTAATAAAATACGTCTTCTTTCTAGTGACGATTGGAATCAACTCTCCTCTTTATTCTTACAATTATTTTCATTTCATATTCATTTTCATATTCATATTCTTAATTTGCTTATCAGCAAAATAACCAAGAAAAACAAAAGATTTATATTACACTGTCTGCTCCGTGAAGAAATGTGCAGATTGTTGCAGTTTAAATGCATTTGAATTAAAAGTATCCGCTAACCGAATATCTAGATTAGATGGGAAAGAATATGTCATATATGTAACTTCTCCCCCCTTTAGTTTAAAATTCTCCTGAATTTTATTATTTATTTTTACTTTAATTTTCTTTTGTAAAATAAAACTGAAACCAACTAAAATAATTAAAAACATAATTAACGTAAAGTTAATTCCATAAGATATATTCTTATGATACTGCAATTCTTCAATTTTTTGAATATTATTTTCATTTTCAAATTTAATATCTTCTAGGGTTATTTTGCTGCTAAAATTTGTAAATGTTTTATTTATTGGATAATAGAAACGATCTTGAAATATTTCTTTTACATTTGTCCAATAATGGTCTAAAATTTTAAGTTCACAATTATTAAAATTAATTAACAGATTTCCTGTTACGTTTAAATTTCTATCATCGCAATTTTGTGTTATTTTCATATTTTTTGCATTTTTTATAATTATAGTGTTATCATCAATCGTTAATATATCAGTTTGATTATTTTTTATTAATTTACAATTTTCCTTGTAAACACAATGTTTGCTTATTTAAAATTCATTTAAATATTTATTTTCCTCGTATTTATATGTTACATTATTATATTTAAATATGATTTCTTTAGGGCTATCAATTTCTTCTTTATTTAAATTTGGAAGTGGTCCAATAATTTTAAGTTGAATTAGTTCAAAGCCTTTAGGAATTTTTATGGCAAATAACAATAAATTTTCTTTAAATTTAATTACACCCATTTTAATATTTTTCATTTTATTCAAATCAATTTCATATTTTTGTATTTCAATATCAGTTAACATATTTGGATTTATGTGTCCATATCTAGCCGAAGCTATATTACTTTGAATATTATCAATTTTTTCTTTAACAATTTGAAGTTTAAAATACTGGTCATAAAATAAATTTTTCTTAATAACATTACTTGATACACTATTTTTAATTGTCCTAAAATTACTTCTCTATCCTTTTTTAAAACTGTTTTTAATTGCTGAAAAGTTTTATTAAAATGATCGTTTATAACTACTTGTTGATTAATATTACCTATGGCATTATGATTATTTATTTCTACATCAGTAAAACGTTTTTCAATATTGATTCTATCTTCTTCATCCATGGTTCCAAACAACCATTTAGATGCACTGCCTATAATATTTGCCAACCCTCTTTTAGGTCTTTTGTCCTTTGGTAGTAAAGTTAGTATTCTGTTCTTTAAATGTTTTAGTTCAGCTCGTATAAGTTCCATATGTTCTATGTCCAGTCCTTTCATATTTGTTAAAATGTTGTCTAGAATGTTCATGATTTCCTGTGGATTCACTACGTGAACAATGATGTCTGTTTTTGTAATTATTTCTGCATCGTTAATTTTTATTTCTGTAAAACCGATCTGTTCCTTTATGTCGTTAATAGTAAGTCTTCCATCAGCTAATGTTATCACCAGAAATAGGAATATTGTCATGAAGAGCTGAAAATTTGGGTTGTCTTTTTATATTGGTAACATGTATATTAGAGAGTTTACTCTTCCTAAATCTAGGCTGATGCTTATGCCTAACTGCCTTGTAATTTTTTATAAATCCTGTGGATCTTGTTTCTTCATAACTTTCTCTGCTTTTATTTGCTTTTGTAATATTATTTTTCTTAATAGTTTGTAAATTATTTCTTATCTTATCAAATTCTACTTTATGAAATTGTACATCAGAAGGACCTGTTTTAATAGTTGAATGAATTCTCTCATTATAATTTCTAATTGCTTTTTGCACTAGTCTTTTAACTGATACGTTTTCTGTATTTAATTTTAAAATTCTACACTTCTCTAACAAAGTACTATGAAATCTTTCCACGTCTGAATTTCCTGTGTGGGAATTCGGTTTAGTAAAATGGATGTTTATACCTTCATTTTGGAGAAATTCTTTTATATGAATTGAATTGAATTCGTTATCTGCAACTATTTTGCGTGGCTTTCCTGCCTTAGCAAAATGACTTTCAAGTTCTTCAACCAAAGTCAAATGGTTTCTATCACTTAAATAATATGCAAAACCGAATTTTGAAAATTTATCAATGATTGTTAAAAAACTACATTTTAAAATGACGAATGTATCAATGTGAATACATTCATTTAAGCCTGATGGTGTTTCTGTCAAATTAAGTTTTGGTTTAATTGGTCTGCGATCATATTTAACCTGCTGGCAAACTTCACATTGATTAATTACAATCTGAATTAATTCTAGTAAATTGGGATAATATATTTTGTTTTTAATTTGATTGAACGTTTCTTAAATACCTGAATGTAAGCTTTCCTTAACATGGTAAATCGAAATTTGTTTAATTGCTTCCGTTTCTGAATATATATCTTGTGCTCTATATGAACACTTTATAAATTTTATCTGACTATCGTTTGAGAATAGTTCTCTTAATTTTTCTTGTACTATGTTGTACTTGTTATCGCCTAGTTCTGAATATATACCCGTTAATCCTTTTTTAATAAATCTTCTAAAAATATCATCTAGATTTTTAAAATCACATTTTGCAATATATATTATTCTTTTCTTATGAATTATTTCTATTTCTTGGACTTTATTATTCGTCAAAATTATTTGTGTTTTATACTTGTTTACGATTTCTTCCTTTATCGGAATATGATCTAACAATTCTTCTTCTGCGGAATGAATTGTTGCCATAGTGGTTTCATTTTCATCATCTTCTAAATTAAATAGTAAACCTATTTCTGAAACATCGTCTTCATATATATTTGAAAAGTTGTTACACATACTCATCCCTTCATCTTCAGACTTAACGTCCTCGTTAACTTCAATTCTGCTCAGAAAGTCTGCGACTTTGTTGTCTTTTCCTTGCAAATACTCTATTTCAAAATTATATTCTCCTAATTTTAGAAGCCACCTTTGATGTCTGGCTGACATATCTTTTCCCTTGTATTTAGCATGTAAATATTTTATCGGTTGATCGTATAGATTTTAAATTTATTACCGTACAGATACGGTCGAAAATAACTGACTGACCACATTATAGCCAGAAATTCTTTATCCGTTGCGGAATAATTAATTTCATGTTTATTTAGTGTTCTGGAAGCAAAACACACTGGGTGTCCTTCTTGCGACAGAACTGCCCCTAACGCATATTTTGATGCGTCCGTTGTTAATTGAAACTGTTTCTTAAAATCTGGGAATCTTAAAATAGGATGGGAACAAATAAGACTTTTGAGTTTCTCAAAAGCTACTATATAACATGGATCTGTAGTCCTTAGTATAGTATCTTTCTTAAGATACTTTGTCATAGGCTGCGCAATTTTTGCGTAGTCCTTTATGAATTTTCTATAAAATCCACTTAGACCTAAAAAACTCTTAATTTGTTTTTGGGTTTGAGGTAATTTTAAGTTTTCAATTACTTTAATCTTATCAGGATTTGGTTTAAAACCATTCTCTGTTAGAACATGACCCAGAAACTGAGTTTCTTTTTTCATAAAGCTGCATTTATCAATCTGAATTTTTAATCCCGTATTTTCAAGTACTTTAAATATTGCAGTTATAGATCGTATATGTTCCTCAAGTGATGTGCTAAAAATAAGTATATCGTCTAGATATACTACACATGAAATATTTATGAAATCTCTTAAAATATCATTCATTAGCCTTTGGAATGTCGCTGGGGCATTCTTTAAGCCAAACGGCATTCTAACAAACTCATATAAACCTTGCGGTGTTACGAAGGCTGTTTTTGGAATGTCTTCCTCTTTTACCAGAATTTGGTAATAGCCTTTAGCTAAATCTAACGTTGTAAAATAGTTTGATCTTCCCATCTTGTCTAATATGGCGTCCATATTAGGAAGTGGTTGTTTGTCATCTATTGTTATTTCGTTTAATTTTCTATAGTCTATAACTATACGAAATTTTTGAACTCCCGAATTATCATTTTTTTTCGGAACTACTATTAACGGACTTGAGTATTTAGATGTACATTTTCGAATAATTCCTTGGTCTTCCATTTCCGCTATCTGCCTTCTCACTTCTTCCTCATGTTTAGGGTACCTATATAACTTCGCATTGACTTGACAATCTGTTGTTGTCTTTATTTCATGTTTAATTATAGGAGTGCTCGTTAGCTTGTCTCCTTCTTTAAAAAATAAATTTTGAAATCTTTGTATTATTTTTGTTATACCTATATACTCTTCTTTATTTAAATAGTCAAGTTTAAGTCGGTTAATTATGTCATTGTTGTTTATTGTTTCTAATGTATAGATTTCGTCATATGTATATGGTTTCCCTAGTATTTGTATTCGTTGGTCGTTGAGGACTATTGTTCCTGATTCTAAATCAATTAGGGTATTTAGTTTATTAAGAATGTCGATACGAATTATAAATTGATATCTTCTATTCGGTAAGTTTTTAACTTTCCATCTTATTAAAGCTCCTTTAGGAAACTGAAGTTCTTTAGGCGCTGGTGTATGCGCTTTAAATTCAATTGCATCCTTACCATTTATGGTTGTAAAATGCATTGGTTTTATTTTGATCCTTTTAAAAACATCAATTCTATCGTCCATAATACTAATAGTCGAACCCGTATCTATTAAAGCTAAATATTTTTTGTTTTCTATAGTAATTTCTATTGTAGGTAAATCATCCGAGGCTAGTTGATAAAAAACTCGACATTGTTTACCTCACTATTATTTCGTGAATTATTTGCCTCTATATTTCCTATAGACATGAGTTCTTCATGTCTTTGATAGTTTTGGTTTTGTGGGCGATTTTGACCTGAAGGTCTATTATTATTTGAGTTATAATAATTTCCTGAATTTCTATACCCATTAAAATTACTTGAATTTCTTATATTGAAGTTATTGTAGTTACTTGCATTTCTATTATTTGTATAATTATTATTGTTTCCACTGTTTGTAGTGTTAAAATTACTAGTATTTATATTATTGGGATAATTATTACTTTGATTAAACTGCCTAAAATTTCTTGAACTTCCATTATTTTGTTGACTGTTATTGTAATAATTATTTTGATTTCTAGAAAATCCTATTTTATTCTGATTATTAATATGTCTATTATTTATTTTATTGAAATTATTAATTTTCTTAAATTCATCCCTAATACAACTGTCTTCATATCTTCTTTTTATCATTATCTCAAATATTTTATCTAGATTTTTTTCTTCATAGATTTTGTCTAACAAAACACCTTGACTCATCTCCTTGATTACATTTACCAGCATTGAATTTACAGTACTTAAATCTATGGCGCTATCGCCTTTATAATATTCTTTTAATTCATCACTTTTGTATTTAATTTCTTGAGTTTCTAATAAAAGTTCACTTACTGTATTAACTTTGAGGTTATATATCATTCTATATATTTGGCTGGGTTCTACGTCCGGTTTGTAATTTGTAACTTCAACTGCCTTTTTATTTCGTCCCAATTCCCTGGATCTGGTAGGTTGATCAATATTTCTTTGGCTCGTCCTTGTATCTTTTCGTTATAGATCGTCCTGATCATACATTTAGTTAGTGTTGGGTTCGATGTATCCCCAATGTAGTATTCTACATTTTTGATGAAGCTATTCACCGTTACGTCACCTGTTCCGGTGAACGTTGTCATATGTTTCACTTCTTTCCAACCCGCTCCTTTTCGTGCTGGGCCAATTCTCTGGCTTGTAGATTATGGAACGCTGCGTTTAGTTGTTCTAACTGCTGCTCCCTCAGCCTTAATTGCTCTTGGAGTTGTTCCATTTTCACGTCTACTAAATCACGGTTATTGTCAAATTGTTTTATTTTTGATTGGTTTCTTGTTAACATTAATTGTTATTCTACACTTCTCGTGTTTCAATATTGTTTAGTAAGCAATCACAAATTAATCTTTAACGATTTTATATTTTAAACAAAATTTTTTTTTCCGCATTAATATCACGTCACTTATATAAAAAGGTTCGTATCACTGGATAATTATTTAACTTTTTAATTATCCTACCGACTGCGCCATTTAACTTTTTCTTATACGAAATAAGTTTTTTAAAAAAATCTTTCCGATCTTAATAAAATACGTCTTCTTTCTAGTGACGATTGGAATCAACTCTCCTCTTTATTCTTACAATTATTTTCATTTCATATTCATTTTCATATTCATATTCTTAATTTGCTTATAAGCAAAATAACCAAGAAAAACAAAAGATTTATATTACACTGTCTGCTCCGTGAAGGAATGTGCAGATTGTTGCAGTTTAAATGCATTTGAATTAAAAGTATCCGCTAACCGAATATCTAGATTAGATGGGAAAGAATCTGTCATATATGTAACTCGCACGCACACACATCTTTCTAAAAATCTTTTATTTCGACTCTAGGGACCTTGAAACGTCGAGAAATGTCAAAATTTTCAATTTGACAAATCGGACCCATTACAATAACTTCCTATGGGGAGTTAAAAATGATCTGTCTCTCCAGATCTCAATGTAATTGGAACTCCATTCTCTTCTGCTATGGAAGACTTGGAAAATTATAGTATACGTCTCCAATGGAATGAGTTCCACCGTGAGAACCTAGAGGATTATTTGATTCAAAATCATCGAAATATAAATTAGAAGGTATTACTTTGGAACATTTTTCTTCTGGGAATTTACTAATTCTTTCCCTCAAAATGTCAGTTGTTATCAAATGATTAATATTGTTAGTAATAAGATATTTCATATTTTGTGTAGTAGCTTTATAGATCTCAGGCATGGTGTAAAGAATACAAGGTATGCTTGACAGTTCTGGTCGACTGAATCGTGACGTCATTGCGAGTGAATTTTCTTATTTATGATGTTCTTTGATATTCTTTGGTTCTCAATCGGCAGATCGAAAAAAAAACTAAACAATAATTTATTTGTTATTGAGAATTGAAACATTCATAATTCATTTCATTTATATTATTGTATGTTCTGCAAAGACCAGCATCACCTCATTTTGATAGTGTTAAAAAGGTCCTTAGTGATTCTTAAGTGCTTAGTTAATCCCTGGCCTATTGTAAATATTTTGCTTGAAGAAGAGTTATTACGGTAGGTGGTTCATAATATGGTTAAACATATTGTTACAATTGATTAATGTTTAATTATCTATAGTTTTAGATGGCCAAACATTTCATGAAGAAAAAGTGCGAACGATTATTGAACAAAAATTCTCAGGATTCCAATTGCTTGAATTGAAATTATCTTGTGGTTTTTTGATAAATTTGATCTTCGCAAGGTATAATTAATAATTAAATTAAACAATGAAATTCTATTTAAACCAATTTTGTTTGTTTTGTAGAATTTACAACCAAGAATGCCCTTGAACAAGGTAACCAAGTCAACAGATATTGGAATTGTAACCACACCGGAAACTTGTAGAATATGTGGATATAGGAAAGGAAAAGAGGAAATCGAAACTATAGAAATCCCATTTTCTTATAAATATTTAGTGGGTGAATTGAGTTTGGTTTTCAATTTCTATATATGTAAAACTTTGAAATAAGAAGATAAACTAGGTATTTCTCTTTTAAGTAATAGTTTTTATTTTTTGTGTACGTTTGTTTCTTTTTTTCGTTATTATTATTTAAAGACTTTATTCTAAAATAAAGTCTACATCTAAAGAACAAAAGTTTAACTTTTTCAGGTAAATTTACATCATCACAGTTTGTTAAGTGAAACTTTAAGTAATCACTTATCACATGTATCTTATTGCTATTGATTTTAATAAATACGTTTTCAAGAGCAACAATTTTGCGGAGCTTGCAGTTATCTTCTTCCAATTGTTTTTTTTTTCTTTTTGGCAAAGCTGCAACTGTTTCTCCAACTCGATTATTTGAAGCTCTCTGCTACACTCCATATCAACTCTGTATATAAAAAAATGTTGATTTAACACAATGCTTTTTAATATTTTAATATAAAAATGAACCTACTCTGTTTGAGTTGAAATTGAATTTTCCATCTCGACAACATGCTGCATTTGTTCTTGCATATTGGGTGAAACATTTTCTTTTTCTTCATAATGTTGGAGGCAACTTGCCACAGTTCTTCGGTTGTTCCTTTTGTCCGCCCTAAGAGTCCTTGTCACCGCAACTTTCAGGTATGTTTCTGGTTGGTACGGCTTTCGAATCAAGTTTTGATTTAGGCAATGGCACATTCATAAGCTTATCTTTAAGACAATAATCGTCTTCTTTAAAATGCAACGAGCATATTCGTGCAAAGCTGGTATTAATATTTTTTTTTCCACAAGCTTTAACCCAAGCCAAACTCAGATTTGGATCTTTTGGGAAGCAAATAAATCTTAGGTTTTCACATTTTTTGTTGTTTGAATAACTTTTGCAATTTTTCACACAACAGTAGTTTGGCATATTTACATACATTTATGTAAATAGTTTGTTTATTTAAAAAGAAGTTACAATTATTTATATTTTTCAAGGGAACACTGTCTATTTACTTTTGCAAATGAAATCAACCAAAACATTAAGAAATAAAAACCGCACAAAACTGGCTGTCACTCGCAATGACGTCACACGAACACAAGATGGCGACCTATCATCTCATATACAGCATACCTTGTATTCTTTATACCATGGATTTCAGGTAATTCAAAGAACTTCTTAAACTGAAATTTTAATGGTAATATAATACCGTCGGATTCAACACTATCTAATGTAGGTATTGTTCCACTCTTAACGCAAACTTCCTTATTTATAATATAACTTGAAGGTTCATGATATAAATTGTTATTTTTTGTCGTTTGAATAAATTTGTAAAAAGTTTTGACTTTGTGAAAAGGATTCTGTAAAAAAGTGAGAGTGTGTTTAAATTTATCTTTCATATCAGTTTTAATATGTTCAGAAAACTCTTAGTTTAATTTTTTGAATATTACTGAAAAAAGTTCTTCTGTTAAATCGCAACTCTGTATATCTTCAACAATTTTACGAGATAAATTAGAATTTCCGTACAAATTACAAAAAAATCTTGCTGCAGAAGTTTCAATGACTTATGTTATGTTGTTTAGGCTGTGTTTTTGTTTTCAAGGTTACTATTTTGAATATTTTCTTCAAAAGAAAATGTATTTTCTACGAGTACAGGTGTAGAAGAAGATGGACTGGGATTTAAATTCTTACAAGATCTTTCAAAATGTCTTTTAAAACTTTTTAAATTATAGATTCGATTACAGTTAAAACATTCATAATCATTAGTTGCTTTAAAATAATGTTTATGTTTATAATGGATAACAAGTGTTTTAACATCTACTAAGGATGTTAAGCATATATGGCATTTATACATTATTGTTTGATAAGGATTCAATTAGAACTAGAACATCTGGATAAGCTCTTTCAAAAGTTTTAATTTCAAAAAAATATTTTTGGATGAAAATCGAAACTGATTTACAAGGCATAGGATATTTTAGATTAAGAACAAAAAATATTTTGAAACAACTATCCAATGCAGGCAATATATCGTTAAATTTATATTTAATTTCATTGAAATAAACTGCATACGAATCATCGAAATAGCAACGAATTATAAGAGGTTGTAAGTTTTGACCAAAAGCTCTCACCTTTGAAGCAAGATGGTCAATTGTGGGATTAAAATTGTTGGCCTGCTGTACCTCTATAATGAGCGATTGCTGTGAGTCCTTTACAGTTGGTTTCAGGAACCTTTTCTTCGCTTGTGCGGAAGTTGATGTGTGTCGTAGTGGGAGAAGTATAGCGTGTAGCAGGGATATGATGATAACGTATTCTGGATCTGAAAATAATTATTTAAAATACTCTTTTATTTTATTTTAAAGAATTATTCATTTATAATTAATCAACAAAACATTGTAAAAAAAATTTCATTGTTTACGTACATATACAACCAAATATACTATAAGAGAATTTCAATATTAATTTACCTCATGTTAAGTTATATTATGAAGGATTTAGAACTAGAACATCCTATGAAACTTTTTTCGAGAAATACATAGTTTTTATCAAAATCCAGTCAAATTACATGGCATTGCATATTTTAGGTTTAGAACAAAAAAATATTTTAAAACAACTACCCAATGCAGGCAATATATGTATCTTAAAGTTTATAATTAATTGCATTGACATAAACTGCATACGAATCATTAAAATAGCAACGAATTATAAGAGGTTGTAAGTTTTGACCAACAGCTCTCATCTTTGATGTATAGTGGTCAAGTGTAGGAATTGTGAATTGTTCGTTTGCTGTACCTGTATAATGAGCGATTGCTGTGAAGCCTTTATTGCTTCAGGAGTTTTTTCTTTGCTTAAGTGAAAGTTTTTGGGTTTCGTAGTGAGAGAAGGAGTTCTGAAATAACGTAAACGTTTTCTAACAAGGTACATTATGATTTAAAAAAAAAACTAAAAATAATTGTGTTTTCCACTGACGATATAGTGCATTTTGATAAAGAATGATATTTTATTTAAAAAGGCATCATTTCATATCAAAACCTTATTCTGAGTTTTGCCAAGTACCAATTTTTTTTTTCAAAACAATTTAAAAAATTGAAATTTGAATTTATGTCTTTTATCAATGGTCCCAAATTAGTTTTCGTTTAAGCGATTCCACACCACATTTTATACTAATAACTATAGAATGGAAATCTCGAGATAGTTGTTAATTAAGAATACGTATTTTGAAAAAAAATAATTCAAATACAAACTGAAAGGTCCTTTAAGTAAAAATATTGACTGACTGCATTGAAAATCTTAAAAACCTTCCTAAAGTAAATCTCAGCATACCTATATGAAAACAAGAACTTCGAATATTAATCTCAAGATAATTTAAAATTAAAATACATTTAATTGAATGAGTAGATTGTAGTCATAAAATCAGGAATAGTTATCGAATTAGAATTTTTCAAGATAGAGAACGATACTTTGATGGACACATCGTCAATGGAAAGCAAAAAATGTTCTTAATAGTTACATTACGATTTACAAAACACATAAAACAATTTTTTTTCCACCGACGACGCCATGATATAATGTCCATTCTTTGATGATATTATATATTTTACAAGGGGATAATTTAATACTTATGAAAGTATGAAATTTGTTTCAAAATACATTTTTGTTTGTTGCTACATACATATATGTAGCCACAAACAGAAAAATATGATTTAGTAGACAAAAAATTACTTACCAAAAATGTTGTGTGCTTTGGTTTTTTTTAACGCGAACTAACGAGATACGGAACGACCACTCGACTCGACACCACAGCACAGAACACAGAACAAACTAAAGGAAGTACGAAGATGGCGTCGCGTCCGTTTTAACTACGCACGCACACGTGATTCGGCGGAAAAGAGAAGTAAAATGGAATCAACCATGCTCATGATTTTACATGATCACTGAATGCATGAGCTGAGTTTAAGGCCGTACACAGATTTTATGTTGCGAATAAAAACACAGTCTATTGAGTAACCATAATGGATTCTAGGTCCGATTCTTTATTATTTTTTTTAGTTAAGTTGAATAAAATGCCAAAATATAATAATTATAATATAATAATAAAGAAATAAGCATAACCAAACATAAGTAAATATCAAAAATCTAACGAAAATTTGTTTATTTTTGCAAAGATTATGCACTACATGAAATGATGGAATATTATTAAAAACTGATTCTTTCCTGATTCCAGTATTTATCTTCTTTCTCTTGATTTTGAAAACTTTGCTGTATCATTTTTGTATCCAATAATTGTCCTGTGATAGCTACTTTTATCAGAACAAGTTACATGGTTCTGAGTTTTGGAACAAGTGCAAATACGACAGTAATATTGTGAATTGAAGCTTTTGGAGCAACCAAGAATTGTATTTAAGCCTAGATTATCACCTCTTATTAATCCTAATACAAAGTAAAAATTATCTGTCTCTCCAGATCTCAATGTAATTGGAACTCCATTCTCTTCTGCTATGGAAGACTTGGAAAATTATAGTATACGGCTCCAATGAAATATCATAGAAATATAAATTAAAAGGTATTACTTTGGAACGTTTTTCTTCTGGGAATTTAATAATTCTTTCCCTCCAAATGTCAGTTAAAGTAAAGCGCATACATATCGGGTGATTTTTTAAGAGCTTGAGAACTTTTTTAAAAAAAAAAACGCATAAAATTTGCAAAATCTCATCGATTCTTTATTTGAAACGTTAGATTGGTCCATGACATTTACTTTTTGAAGATAATTTCATTTAAATGTTGACCGCGGCTGCGTCTTAGGTGGTCCATTCGGAAAGTCCAATTTTGGGTAACTTTTTCGAGCATTTCGGCCGGAATAGCCCGAATTTCTTCGGAAATGTTGTCTTCCAAAGCTGGAATAGTTGCTGGCTTATTTGTGTAGACTTTAGACTTGACGTAGCCCCACAAAAAATAGTCTAAAGGCGTCAAATCGCATGATCTTGGTGGCCAACTTACCGGTCCATTCCTTGAGATGAATTGTTCTCCGAAGTTTTCCCTCAAAATGGCCATAGAATCGCGATCTGTGTAGCATGTAGCGCCATCTTGTTGAAACCACATGTCAACCAAGTTCAGTTCTTCCATTTTTGGCAACAAAAAGTTTGTTAGCATTGAACGATAGCGATCGCCATTCACCGTAACGTTGCGTCCAACAGCATCTTTGAAAAAATACGGTCCAATGATTCCACCAGCGTACAAACCACACCAAACAGTGCATTTTTCGGGATGCATGGGCAGTTCTTGAACGGCTTCTGGTTGCTCTTCACTCCAAATGCGGCAATTTTGCTTCTTTACGTAGCCATTCAACCAGAAATGAGCCTCATCGCTGAACAAAATTTGTCGATAAAAAAGCGCGAAACACATTTCGAACCGAACACTGATTTTGGTAATAAAATTCAATGATTTGCAAGCGTTGCTCGTTAGTAAGTCTATTCATGATGAAATGTCAAAGCATACTGAGCATCTTTCTCTTTGACACCATGTCTGAAATCCCGCGTGATCTGTCAAATACTAATGCATGAAAATCCTAACCTCAAAAAAATCACCCATTATAATTGACTTAACTATTTCGTGTTTATTTGCACAACCTGTCAGATTTGTTTATGCGCCGAGCGAATGAGATGCATAAGCTATCTTATTTACGCATAAGCAAACGTGCCAATACAAACACACTCTATTGAGTCACCATAATGGAGTCTAGTTACGATTCGTAACATTCTTCTCAGGTTCGTTGATTTAAAGGCGAATAAAAATAAATCTGACAGGTTGTTCAATACACACGAATTAGTTGTCAATTATGGATATGCGCGTTACTTTTGCAAACGTAAAGCAAGTTTTCGTTAGACTTTTGACATTAGCTTGTGTTTTCTTAAGTTTATTATGTTTGGGTCTTAAGTATGCACATGATATTTGGAAGAATTTTTCATATAAAGATGCATGTAGAATTCTGCACTTACGTTTTGACCATTAAGGATTCGGTTTAATTAAACAAATAATATTGAAGGAGTTTTTAACATATGTCATTAAAGGTAAGAACGCTCACTTAAGTAAAATAAATTAAAACAAAAGCATTTTTCCACGCATGTGACACAAAAACATGTGCAGAATTCAGCATGCTTTGTAAGTTTTAATAAGTTTTCCAATCAGGGAAATAGATTTGAAAATGTTTAATTTTGACTTTTTTGTAAAAAGAAAAATTATGAAAAAAATAACTAAGCTAAATGAAAAACAAAAGAATCTAAACATCTTTTTCCACAAAACGCTGGAAAAGAATTAGTATAAGTTTTCTTCATCGGACGAACATTGTGAAATGTATTTATGAATAAGTTGTTAGGGGCCTTAAATTATCTTGTTGGCGGCAAAAATATAATGAAGCACTGAGCACAGAGCATGTTTATTCATGTTGGCCAACCAAGAAAAAACTACGGTTCGTGGTATATCAACAATTTTGAATCATGAACGTTGTGATTTTCATAATTATTTTTTTTTGTAAATATGAATTTTATTTAACAATGCTTTTACAACGTTTATTGGTTGATTTCACCAAGATTTTGCCAAGAGACCTTGGTTGTTGAATCACGAACGTTTATCATTTTCGCAATGATTTTTTTTATTATATACTTATTATGTATTTAACAAAAAAAAAACACAAGTATATAACAAAGCTTTTACAACTTTTATTGGATGATTTCACCAAGGTTTCACCAAGAAACCTTGGTTGTTGGATCACAAACGTAGTCATTTTTTGTTGATCACGGTTTAACTACGTTTGTTATTCATCAACAATGAAATCAACCAAGCACCTTGGTGCTTTCAACATACGTTTGTTTACAATTACAACAGCAAATAACATAACCAACCCAGTGGTTTCCTATACAAATAGACAGACAAAAGACAATATGTGCAACAAGAATGGACACGATATGTTACAACTATTACAATTGTATGACCTTTATATCCCTAATGGTTGCACACAAGGTGATATGGATGGACATTACACGTTCAATGGAGGACAAAGTAGATCTGTCATCGATCTTTGCGCTGCCAATAATAACTGGATTGACCGGATTCAACACTGTGAAGTTCAGTGCAAGCCGTATTCTGATCATATGCCTATTAAAGGAGAAATCGCGAACACTTCACAAACGACAGATCCAATCTGAATCTACTTGAAGCTGTGTTAAACAAAGCAAAAAACAACAAGGCACCTGGTGAAGATGGAATTCCTTACGAATTTTTCAAAAATGCAACCCCTTTGCTTCTCAATCATTTAAAAATTATTTGCAATAAAATCTTTATGAATGCCGACATACCTTCATCGTTCAAAAAATCCGTCATTTTCCCTATACATAAAAAAGGCTCACTAGACTCTCCCAAATATTACAGAGGAATTTCATTCATGAATGTGATTGCAAATATATTTTGCAGTTTACTAGTTGTAAGGCTCGAAAAATGGATCGAACAGAACAATATTTTATCTGATCTGGCTGTTTTCAGAAAAAACTTTTCAACGATCAATCACATTTTTTTACACTATCATCTTTAGTCAAAGCGTTTCAAGCACGTAACAAAAAGGTCTTCGCATTTTTCGTTGACTTTAAAGCTGCTTTTGACTTAATCAATATTAATGCTCTTATTTATAAGCTGACATAAATTAGTGTATCTACAAAGTTCCTGAAAGTAATTAGAGAGATGTACACGGGTACGAAGGCTGCTGTTTGGGATGGAGTGAGCTTTTCAGAATGGTTTAGCACCAGCACAGGAGTCAAACAAGGATGCCCAATTAGCGCTCTTTTGTTCTCGTTATTTAAAAATGATGTTGCGGATGAACTTCCTGGGGGAATAAGAGTAGCTAGTTATACTTTCAGAATCACCCAAAAGTTTACAATTGATGATCAATCGGTTATCTGCATATTGTAACAACAAAATCCAAAATAATGGTATTTGCCCGTACACAAAGCGCTTATAATGGAAGAAGCTGGATATATAATTGTACGCAACTGGAGGTAGCAAAAGAGATCCAATATCTAGGCTTGAAATTGAATCCAACATAAAATTTCAAAATTCATTTATCGGAGAAAGCCCAAAGCTCACAAAGTTTGATAAATTTAACATGGAAAAATATCTTCTCTACCAAACAAATTAATTTATCCACAAAATACAAAATATTTAATTTAGTAGTGAAATCTACTCTCTTGTATGCTGCGGTGCCGTGATATAAGGGCAAGTGACATAAGACCAAATTTTTTTTTTAAAGAGTCACAAGGCCAAATTTCAACGGTTGGCCTTATGTCGCTTTCCAAAGTGACTTAAGACCAATTTGGTCTTATGGCACTTTCAAACTTGATTTTATGTCTATTCGTTTTTGAGAAAATTGAAAATAACCACAACTACTATTTTAATTCAATTATTTTTTTGTTTGCTTGAGCGGTCTTTTTTTGATAGTAATAATAGTAGGTGTGAGTTTGGGTGTATCCAACAGTGGGGTGTGTGCGAATTTGGGTGTAGGCCACACCGAGGTGTGTATACGGGGGCATGCTGCCCCCTTGCAACCCCCCTGCTTGGGAACACTGTAGGATTTGGGGTGGGTGCGAGGTGGAGTTGGTGCAAGGTGGGGAGGGTGAAAGGTGCGGTGGGTGTAAGATGGGGTGCATGCAAAGTTTCTTTTGCATTTAAATAAGAAAAATACCATCTGTTGTTACTCTTATCATAATTCTAACGGTAAAGACCGGTTTTTGTTATTAAAGAAAATATCAAATCAAATTTGGTCTTAAGTCGCAAAAAAATTTGGCCTTTGGACACTTTCTGAAAGCGACAAAAGGAAGAAATCGAAAAATTGTATAGGAATTTTATAAAGAAACTTTTCAACCTACCTCTGAATACACCTAGTTATGTCATATATTTAGAAACAGGACTTCCAAAACTTCTAACAAGCACCCTGAAGTCGCAAACTGACTACATCATCAAAGTCTGCAGCAACCATCAGAGCACAAGACTTTCGAAAAAACTTCTTTTATATGAGCTGAGAAACAAGGACTGGTGGTTTGCAACTTTGCAAGATGGCAATCTGTTGGCAATGAGTGTGGAGTGATATCGGATGATGATTTCGGAAATGTAAAGCATGGAAAATCACAAATGTACAGCTTCATAGAGAAAAATGAGGACATAATGAGGCATTCACTGACAGAAGAAGCTCAAGACTCATTCAGTAGATTATCTACAGTCAGCTCAGCTATTATCTTGGTTCCAGAAATTATTTCAAGGATTCACTGAGTTATGAAGAGATATCCCTAATCTTTAAAGCAAGGTGTGAAGTTCTCAACTTAAATGGAAGTCTTTATAATGGCAGTTTTAACTAATTCTGTACGCTGTGCTGCTGTGCAACTTAAAATCAAAAGAAGATTGTCTACATTTCATTGGTATCTGTCCAATATTCAAAAATCAAAGACGCTACTTTTTCGGGAAGAATACTCTTACCCTACATGAGACTATACATACATCTTTAACGGGCATGATTGAAAGATATTTACAAGTATAGATTGTTATTAATAACAGAATTCTATTAAATTCAAAACACACACAAATTTAAATATTATTATTATTTTTTTTTGTCAACCTGGCTGATAGCCATAGCATCTAAATTCAAAAAGTTGTATAAAATGTTGTAAATTAATGTAAATAAATGAATTACTTACTTTTATTACTGTTTGATTTCTTATGAGAACCCAGGATCAAAAAAAAATGTTAAAGGAACATTTATGCATTATTTGAAAACGTTGGACACTAATCGCTGCGAGGCTCGGCAAAAATCCTCGTTTCAAACCCTCCTAGTGGGTGCCGGGCGGTAATGATCACCACAGTTGTCTTGTACGTTGTCAAGATGGGGGTCAGCTAAGGTCAGGTTGAATTGCTGAAGTTTCCTACTCCTTAATAGTAGCAAGCTTTAGCACTGCAATTTGACCATAGATACGAGGTCCCTAATTTCAGTGGTGGTGTGAGCGTTTTACATAATCCGTGCCGAAGAATGAAAGGCTGGGGGGCAAACCAGTCGCTAACGAGCTCATTCGGATGCCTTGGCAGGGTCCGTCTTATTTTTCTGCCTTACCCCGGTATATCGGCTCTGCCGGGGCTGACCTCTTTTTTTCCGACCTACTCGTGGGACCAACATTCAATTAACTCATACAAAATGGACGAACTAGACTTGACTGACACAGAACCATCCGCAGACTTGGATGATGAACTCTTGGTCTCCAGCCAGGAGACCGTAAAGGGGAGCTCATTTAGCGCTGGTAGTTCCAGCGCTTGTGAGCAACCCAAAACTACAGGAAGTATAGGCGGTGCTATTCATAGCACTCCTGCACTTCCTAAACCGCATACCAATCCGAAACCCTCTAGTAGCAGTGCAACTCGAGGAACAAAAAAGCCATCGGAAGGCGCTCTCCTCAAGAACCGCTTCAAAACGGCCTCTTTTATTCTTGCCAAGATTGCCAAGAATGAAGAGGCCGGAGTGATTCATGAAAAGGACGCCCAAGATAAAATAAAGTACCAGAAGGTTGTTGATGAATACAACAATCTTCTGGCCAGCCGAGAAATGGCCGTTAAGCGAAACAGATCTCAGGAAGAGATCTGTCCGGCTCAGAAAAAGAGCAAGCTCGACGGCCGGACAAAGCCAGGGAAAGCACCATCTTCTGGAGCAGCGCAACTGCGTACTCTTAGTGAGGTTGTCAGGGATGACCTCCAAGTAGCAGTTGTGGATGAGCTATCCACAAACAGCAAAGGTCTGCTGAACGTGTGGAACTCTATCGAGGGCAAGCTCTCTGAGATGGTGTTTTCATACACAATAAAAAACAGTGAGGGCCCCTACCCTAGTTTCGACTCTGGCGAGATGCTCAGGGGGTATAGGGTAATTAAATGTGCAGACAGGTTTTCTAGGGATTTCCTTAGTGAAAGCATTGCTAAGGTTAGTAATGCCTGGGAGGGCTTGAAGCTCAAGCTTATCCCGGCTAAGGACATCCCTAGACAACCGAAGGCTCGCATTTGGTTGCCGCTCATGAGCATAAAGCCAAGCGGACAAGATTTGATCCGCGGCCTTCAGAGGCAAAATCCGCTGGTCCCCATGCACGACTGGGCTGTGATTAAAGCAGAACAACCACAGAAGACCAGCGCCTCTTACCTTCTGAGGATTAGCGAGGAAAGCCTAGGGGCTCTCGAAAAGGCCGATTATAAGCTTAGTTTTGGCATAAGGAATGCCAAAATTAAAATTCTGCAGAGTCAGGGAGCAGACACCGACAAAGCTGATGACAACGTCGAGGCTGACGATGTTGTTAGCGGAGGCGAGGTCCCCAGCGAGTTGCCGGGCCCTAGCTCTGCAGCCAAAAATAAAAATTAAAAAACGCGCTGAAGGTCGTCCAGATTAATCTGAAGCACTCTAAGTGTGCTTCAGATAATCTGAGAGTTTTCCTTAGGGAGGAAAACTTCGACATTGGCGTTATCCAAGAACCGTGGTTAAACGGCCTCAAGGTGCGGGACCTCCAAGACAACCAATACGACCTCTTTTATAAAACCGCAGACCAAGACCAAGGTAATCCCAGAACTTGTATTTTAGCTAAGAAACATTTAAAAGGTTTTTTATGTCCAAATTTTAGCACTCCTGATCTGACAGTTGTCAGATTCGAAGATAAAAATACACGGGGTTTGCTGCTGGCCTCTTTCTACTCAGCCCACAATGCACCATCACCTCCGGAGGAGGTGCGCAAAATTATAAACAAAGCTATGATTGATAAGGCAAACCTTCTGATCGGAGGCGACGCGAATGCTCGGCATACCCTTTGGGGAAGTTCTGAAATCAACGAACGAGGTGAGCCACTTTTTGATTTTATTATTGCACATAATATGACCATTTGTAACAGAGGCAATACTCCCACTTTCGTCTTTCCGAGCTCGGAAAATTATGATGGTTGGGAGGATGTGCTTGATGTTACTTTAGTAAACAACCGTAATTTATTAGTGGAGAATTGGAGAGTTTCCCCTTTGAATTCGTTTTCGGATCACAAATGGATTCTCTTTCAAATTAATTTCGAGTCGAAAAACCCTCCGCCTTACAGAAATCCCAAAAGAACTGACTGGAAGAAATTCAGTCAAATTGCTAATTCCAAACTGAGCAACTTACCGAATCTCGCAGAATCGATAGTAGACCTTGAATCAAAGGTGAAAACCTTTGAAACTTCTTTAAGTAAAGCTTTTAGAGTCTCTTGCCCAGTTAAATACAGCCGTAAAACCCTTCCTTCTTGGTGGAATGAAGAACTGTCCAGTCTTAGGAAAATGACGAGGACAATCTTCAACATCTGCCACAAACATAAGTTTTACCAACCGTATAAAGACTCTCTTAAAATTTATAAGAAAGCCCTGTCATCAGCCAAAAGACAAGGCTGGAGAGATTACTGTCAATCAATCGAAAACATAAAGGACTCCGCAAGGCTCAGCAAAGTTTTATCGAAGGAACATGGTAATCCTTCATTTCTAAGAAAGCCTGATGGAACCTGGACAACCTCTCCAGCCGAATCTCTTGAGCTACTGATGAAGACGCACTTTCCGGGTTGCGAGAGCGTTAACCCCGAACCGCGTGAAACCACAGAGCTAAACGTAGCTCATGTGGAGCAAATCAATTCCGTTATAACCAGAGAAAATATTGTGTGGGCCATCAATACTTTCTCTCCATATAAATCCCCAGGCATGGATGGCATACTGCCAGTTATGCTTCAAAAGTTGCATGATGTGGCAGCTCCATGGCTGGAACTAATTTTCAAAGGATGCCTCCTTCTCAAACATGTGCCCATGTCGTGGAGACAGGTCAAGGTAGTTTTTATCCCGAAAGTGGGTAGGCGTGGTCACGAATCCGCGAAGGATTTCAGACCAATAAGCTTAACATCTTTTGTGCTTAAAACCTTGGAGCGCATTCTTGATTACCATATTAGAGAAATCCTAGATGGAAGACCTCTCGAAAGCTCTCAGCATGCTTATCTTAAGGGCAAATCTACGGAGACTGCCCTCCATGAGGTAGTGCGTACTGTAGAAAAAACAATCCATTATAAAGAATTTACTCTTGCCACCTTCTTAGACATAGAAGGTGCGTTTAACAACGTCCTTACCGAATCCATAGAAGAATCGCTCGTGAAGTTCGGTGTAGAATTCTTCATTCGAGAATGGATTATCTCCATGCTCAGTGGTAGGAAGATTCAAGCCACTCTAGGCAATACAACCGCAACAAAACACGTAAGTAGGGGAACACCCCAGGGTGGTGTCCTTTCGCCTCTACTGTGGCTTCTGGTCATGGATACAATTCTCGTTAATTTAGAGAGATGTGGAGTGAAGGCGGTAGCCTATGCGGATGATTTGGTGCTATTGGTGTCAGGAAAGTACACCTCTGTGATTAGTGAAATCACGGAGTCAGCTTTGAAGAAAGTTAGCATCTGGGCCACTAGTTGTGGTCTAGGAGTTAACCAAAGTAAAACTGAACTGATGCTCTTTACCACCAAAACTAAAGTGCCGCCTTTCACGCTACCTCGACTCAACGGTCAAATCCTTTCATTGTCTTCCAGTGCAAAATATTTGGGAGTTATACTCGACCCTAAATTAAACTGGAAACGAAATTTTGAAGTGCGGGTTAAGAAGGCCTGTGTTGCCTTCTACGCCTGCAGCAAAACTTTCGGCAAAAAGTGGGGACTTCAGTCGAAGATGATTTTATGGACGTACACAGCCGTAGTACGACCAATCTTAACTTATGGTTCGATTGTGTGGTGGCCTGCTCTTAGCAAAGCCTATAATATCGATAAGCTAAGGAAGGTTCAGAGAACAGCTTGCGTGGGCACCACAGGGGCCATGCGTACTTGCCCAACGGACGCCTTAAACGTTATTATGGATCTTCTACCAATCGACCTTTTTATTAAATACATAGTTTCCTGCAGCGCTATTAGGTTGAAGGAATCAAATAGCTGGTTGTCAAAACCTTATGGTCACAGCAACACAGCGAAATTGATTCCCTCAGATATTATCTCGGTAGACACTGACTACTGCACTCCTACTTTGAGCCTTAGTAGGGGTTTTAAGGTCTTTTTCCCATCCAGAGAAGATTGGGAGGATGACATCGTGTCGATAGGTTTCGATACAACCATCTTTACTGACGGCTCAAAGATGGAGTGCGGAGTTGGTTCTGGGATCTTTTCTGAGTCCCTAAATGTAGCTAAATCCTTTAGGCTTCCTGACTTTGCTAGCGTTTTTCAGGCTGAAATGCTGGCAATTAGGGAGGCATGTAAAATACTTAAACAAAGCCAAAACCGAAATGCGGCTATCTTCACAGACAGTCAGGCAGCTATCAAAGCCATTAACTCGGCTACATCCTCATCTAAATTGGTCCAGCAATGTCGCAATGAGCTTGCGAGCCTGAACATTAACCTCGGTGTCACCCTGATCTGGGTTCCGGGCCATAGTGGTATCGTGGGAAATGAACGGGCTGACGAGTTAGCCAGGCAAGGATCGGCCCTTCATAGCTCTCTTGCGGAAATGGTTAACATTCCTCTTGGTGCTATGAAGGGTAAAATTTTTTCCATATACCAAACTGAATCAAACCGTAGGTGGAGCAATTTACCCAACTGCATTATATCTAGGAAGATATGGCCCACCTATAATAAAACCCGTACAAACGATCTTCTACGCAGGCCAAGGCAAGACATAGCCAGGATTGTTGCGGTTTGTACCGGACACTGGCCCATTGGAGTCCATGCAGAGAAGTTGGGTATCTCTTACAACACTTTTTGCCGTAGTTGCTGCGACCAAAGAGAAAGTGAAACGATAATCCATTTCCTCTGCAAATGTCCTGCCTTGGCAAGCACTAGAATGAAATGCTTTGGGAAAGCATTCTTTCACGAACTGAATGAGCTATCTGAGACAAAGATTAGAGACCTAATCTCTTTTCTCAATGCGACAAAATGGCTCTAACTTAATCGCTATAAATCTTCTCCTTTATTTCACAGGTCAAACGAGTTTTGGTATCAAAACGGCGCACTACAGCGCTAATTGGATCTCAGGCTAGGTCTGCCCTGAGATCGCCATTTCTACCTACCTACCTAATCGCTGCGTGATTAATTTCGAACCCCTACGCTCGTTGTCAATGACACTCCATTTGTTAGCTCTCTCGAGAAAGCTAATCTCTTTGCTAGGCTGTTTGCCACCAATTCAACGCTGCCAGTGAGTCTTATGACAATATTGTTTCGTACTCGTACTGTGGCGAGAGTCACAGAAAAGAGGTTTTCTTCACCGCTGGCAAAATCACTTCGTATGTTTTTTCATCTGTATTAATCCGTTCCGAGCGGATGAAAAACAGCATTGTCTAAAAAAGGCGAATCTTCCTCGCTCTCTAATTACCGACCGATTGCACTTACATACATACGTCCCTTCTTTCCTGCTGATTAATTATCAGCTCAAAAAATATCTCGAAACCGAAAGCTTCCTAATGACCGACAATACGGCCTTTGCAGCAATAGGTCCACTGGTGGTCTCATGGTTCATCTCACCGAACAGTGGAGCAAATCTTTACATCGTTTTGGAGAGAGTAAGATTATTGCACTTGATATTTCAAAAGCATTTGATAGGATTTGTCATCAGACTCTCTTATCGAAAATGGATGCTTTCGGTTTTCATTACCTTTCGGATCGTTCAATACATTGGATGGGTTCAAGTCTGGAAAATACAAAATAAATACTGGTGTACCCCAGGGCTCTGTTATATCTCCAACACTCTTTCACATTTTTATTAATGACCTCCTGTCTGCAACCTCTAATTCAATACATTGTTTCGCTGACGATAGTACTCTTAGCTATTAATATTCGTTTTCAGAATGACGTTTCTCTTCTTTGGATGTAGAACTGCAAAGAAAAGATATGATAAGCTCATTAAATTCCGAACTAAAAAGGGGAATAAAAAACCACGTGAAATGTATTGCTTCAAAAACCCAATGTTGTCTTGTATCGTTAAAGCGGGTTATACCTTCCTTGCTATTATCAATGGATGGTACTTGCATCGAGGAGATCGAACATCTTGATATTCTCGGTATGTGTATATCAAGAATCACCTCTTGTGGAACGATTATAAACGCGATGTCGCCAAAAATGCTGCAAGATGTTTGGGTTTTCTAAGGCGATGCCAGAATTTTGTCTCCCCATCTGATCTGGCTGTTACCTGCAAGACTTATCTTGGACAGTTGATCGTAGAGCATTTAGATTGATTGCTGATAATACCATCATTTCTTAAAGTTTCTTGTCTCACCCTTTTTTACCGTTATTTTAACGGTTTATGCTCTAGAGAAATAGCCAGTTGCATTCCTCCCCTTAAACAGTTCAACCGTAATACACACGCTTATAGGAATGCTTATCAGTATACCCTCGAGCCCTCGAGGTAAATGTCGCTGTACAGTCCCTATAGTTCGTAGTTGTATCTTCTCCTCCATTCTTCATCTATGTAGACGGGACCAAAAACACCCGAAGAATTTTTCTTTTGAAGCATCCTAAGACGCTCTCATCTTTCTTTGACAGGGTCTAGGCTAGGCCTCAGCGCCATAAATGAGAACCGGGATGATGAGTGTGTTATAGATGGTGATTTTAGATGCTCGAGAGAGAACTTTACTACTCAATTGCCTTCTAAGCCTAAAGAAGAAGTGATTTGAAAGAGTTATTCTTCGTTTGATTTCAGCGCGTCTGTCATTGTCTGGGTTTATAGCGGTGACTAGGTAGACAATGTCCTAAACTACGAGTACCTCAAAGTTATAGCTTTCCATGGCGACATTTTGCCCAAGACGTCGTCGTTCAATGTCCGTTTTTGATGACAGCATATACTTGGTCTGGCCCTCATTGAAAACTAATCCCATCTTCTCCGCTTCCGTCGCGAGCAGCTCTGGTCCTTCTGTGCAGCGCCGGCCGTTTTGTATGCCTGTTGCTGCCTGCAGCTGGCGGCATTCGATAAGTGTGAAACCTAGCACTTGGTTGAGATGCGTCATCTCTGATAGCTACAAGGCAATGTTGCCATTGGTTATCAACGCTTAATGCAGGCAGCATAGGACTACTTAAGAGGTTGTTAGAGACTCGATCGGAAAAGAACATTGCAGTCTCTTGTGATTGGAGCCATCTAACGTAGAATCTTCTCACTGTACTTCCTTGTTTTGGCTTGGATCGGGATATAATTATACGTACCTTGGTTACAACGAGTCCGAATCAAAGTTGGGCCCTCGGAATGATCGGACATCCTATAAACTGGAGAAGCGTCGCTCGTGCGTAGGTCGAAATGTGGTCAATAAGGTTGACAGCTGATTGATTAGGAGATTTCCATATCCCCTCGTGGAAATCAAGATGTTTGAACTGCGTACTAGATTCCAAAATGTCTCGCCCCATAGCGAAATCGATCAGCCTGAATCCGTTGTCGGAGTTGGTGTCGTACAGGCTGTGTCTCTCGATTGTGCCACCAAAGATGTCTTCTCTTCGCAGCTTGGCGTTAAAATCTCCTTAGGCAATTTTAATGCCATAGACAGTTTTTGTCCAAGAGCACGAACAATAAGTCTTTGGTGTCTTCCTCTTTCTCCTCTGTTGGGGCATGCGCGCATATTAGGCTTATGTTGGGGAATGCAGCCTTGATACGGATTGTCGTGATGCGCCCGCCCACACTGTTGAAACTCAAAACTTTTTGGCTGACTCTAGTTCCAACAACAGATCCACACCCAAATAGATGCTTCCTTTGTTCTCAGTAGCAGTCGCCGTAGTATACATCGCAGTATTTTAGTCTGGGTCTGCCTGGTCCATTCCATCGCACTTCTTGGATGGCGGTTATATCTGCCTGGAAGCAGTTTAGGTCTTCTGCTTATTATTCGGCTGCACATACCTATTGAGGGACCTAACATTCCACAATCATATCCGAATTTCGGTGTCGTTATTTCGTTTGCTTATCCTAATTAGTAAGTCCGTCGGTATACAAGGCTTGTAGTGCTACGATATTTGTACGTGGTCAGGAAGTCACCCCGACGGCACCAACCCCAACCTGGAGGGCAAGATCCTTAGCATAAATCCAAAGACTGGACCCGGATAAACCGGTTCATAAGGCCTGGGCTCCGAATGTGTCGTAGAAGCCCTATAAGGTGTTCACTTAGTACTTCAACCTTACTGGAACTGTAAACGTGGAAACACCTCTTCCCCCTCTGTCGTTTGCTGCCCCCAACAACTTTCCATTGGCTTCAAACTTTGATTGATTTGGTGAATTTTTTTATATACAAAATATTGTTTTTAAATATTTTCTTATTTTCTAATAAATTGGCATTGATTTATAGGAAATAAGAATAATAATATTGGTTTTCGGAAAAAATGTTTAGGGATTAGGGAATATTTTTTTTAGAAATATCCAATTGATAACTTTTTCTATAAAAACATCTATACAACTCATAGAAAATGGTTTTCGACTCAAGTATTTTTTTGAATAAAGAAAGATATTGACTTAAAATTCTTTTTGTCTTACACAAAATGTTGTGTAAAACTTTATAAAAGTGGGTCGCATTCCAGCTGCTCTTTTCTTAATTTTATATTTATTAAAAATAATATTTAAAATATTATTCTTCAAGTAATTGAGTGCATTTAATCGTATCCTTTGATATTTGATATTTTGTTGTTGTCTGGGAAATTATTAATTTTTGCAGTCAAAGAATTGCAACAAATTGCCCACTGTGATGTAAATGAGGCGTTTCTATTGAAATTAACGAAATTAGATATCCGTACTTTGGTTTTCGTATACTGAAAGTATTATCATCATTGTCCTAATTACACGCACCACAAAACCCATCCCGGGCTTAAATTAGTTATTGAATTTCAAACTTAAGATATATAGAAATTTCATTACTTGTAATGACGCATTACAAATCTACAACGAAAACACTAACAAATTACATGCGTTCTGTCACTACACCCAGCATTGAGTTCACACTCAGTTCAACTTGGCCAAAACTCGGTGACATTAATTTGTAAAGGTTATTTTGTCATTCGCAAGGATATAATTCACACTATGTTGTTACTAAAAGGTTGCGTAGTAGAACCGAACAAGACCAACAAAAGCAAGAAACAAAAAGAAAGTTAAAAAAGAGAGTTAAAAAGAGTGAACCAGACCGCAGACACCAGTTGGACTTCAATCGCCGCCAAGCAAGGATCAGTGGTAAGTAAGTTGGATATAAACAGAGGCTTCCCCCACCAAAGGTAAGGGGCTTCTTGTGAAATATTCAAGTTTAATGGATTTGCCAGCTTTGGCTGCGATTTACCAGTTTCGGCTATGTGTTACCAGTTTCGGCTGTGTGTTACCGGTTTCGGCCGTGTGTTACCAGTTTCGGCTGTGTGTTACCAGTTTCGGCTGTGTGTTACCAGTTTCGGCTGTGTGTTACCAGTTTCGGCTGTGTGTTGACAGTTTCGGCTGTGTGTTACCAGTTTCGGCTGTGTGTTACCAGTTTCGGCTGTGATTTACTAGTTACGGCAGTGTTTTACACACGATAAGAGGCGATTCACCCGAGTAACGGCGATTACCCCAGTCCGGACCGAATTGACGGAAGAGACGAACCCCGCGCCGCGTGCTGACCGACACCTATCGCGTAGACTACTTCAGACCAGTGATACAAGCCGAGATCCAGATGAGAAGAAGTAGTACCAAAAATCAGACTTAGACAAGAAAAAGGAATGTTAACCGACTATATGAAATAAATTCAAAATAATATAAAGTTAATTACAAATAAAGACAAAGACCTATTGATGTTAAATTTCGGTGTTTTATTTAACTTACCCTGACACCGTGGGCATACCCCAGCTGAGAAAATTTAAAACACCCTCACAAACTACCTACGTTTTTCGTGGCCAATGTAAAGTGTACTGCAACCTCTCTTTGGTAATTAGTAATTATATTTTGTTTGGTCGTCTTGATATTCATTTTAACCACCAGCACCCGACATAGACATGTTTTGTGTGGTTTACATTACAAATCCTTACTTTTCTTGTCAATCTCGTACATAGACCTAACCGACATGTCATAAATGTTTTTTTCAGTTTATCCCTTCCCTGTGTTTCTGTATATTGACCATGAACATATTCATTTTTCTTTTCTAGGAAATTGAAATCTTTTTATCAGATTTGGTTGGCTAGAGGCTGGATATACCTAACCATACGGAGATTAAGAGTGATTTTTATGAATAAAACAGAGGGAATGCTTGTTTAGGGAAGTGACTCTGTTAAATTAGCCGTGTAGGAGCTTTGATTTTAGAATAATTAATATTCAGTGAATTTATTCATACCAAATGCAGGACATGTTCCAAAAACTATCCTAATCCTGGTTAAATTAATTTCTACTTGCAATAGCCTTGGATTCCATAAAAAATCGAAAACCTGAAGTGTGCGTGGGGGAAGTGTATGTGGGAAGTATTTTTGTCTCTTTATCGATAAGTCAAAATAAGTCTTCTGATGTAATTTGCCATATATCCAAAGGGCTTAACCTTTCAAACAGCTGACAGCAATATAATTATCGTCTGTATCGATGAGCAGAAATTGTTTCAATATCTTCTTACCTCACTCCGTATCGACCTTCGAAAGATTCGTAGTGTCGTCGCGTCGTTGTCCATTTTTTTGGAAAAGTGAAGTAAGAAAAGAATTACTGATAAAGCTATTTTTGACTCAAGTAATTCCTTTTATCCTTATTACTTATAAAGGGGCAAAACTTATCCTGAGAGATTTAACTTTTATTAAAACTTTTTTGTATTTGGGTAAAAAAACATGCAGCCAGTACCTACCTTAATTATAGCGTTTGGAGTAAGAAAGTGGAATATTTATGAAAGAAAGATCGCATTTGATAATATTTTTGAGATTTAACTTTTGAAATAAAATCTTAAGAAAAGGTATAGTTTCAGGACATGTTTGGAATTTTTGATTAAAGCATTCATTTAAAAGCAGCGTCTTTCATTAAGAGGTTTCTATCTCTGCGTACCCATGCGGAAACCAAAATTTGTTTTAAATTTAAAAATAAGTTATATGTCTCAAACTTTATCATTTACAATTTTTCTTGCGTTTTAACAGTGCCTGCCACATTCAACCTTTTGTAGGAATTATCCTTTTTTATAAAATTGAAATGGTTATATATAAATACCTACCTTTATGAATCTGATCAAACTTTGTTTTTTATCCTGAATTCCCTAATATGTTCCGTGATGGGAAATTTTTGACGAATCTGTTACACCTTTATCCAACCTCCCAAGGGAACCAGTCACGAACCGAAGAATGTAAGGACGATCACATTAACGTCGTAGTAGAACCACAGTCTATTTTGAGAATATAAAAAGACCAGTTCTTCAAATTATATAACGGCGATGAAGAATCGAATTCCCGCTTTAAGGGAGATAGAACTACCTAGGCGACGCACAACAACAATTCCGGCTACCCGACTTCGACGAAGTGGAGATAGCTTTATCGAAACTGAAGTCAAGCTAGAAGCTAGATCTGACGGCATCGCTGCACAACTATTCAAATCAGCAGGTAGGGAGCATGAATCAGCTTATCTGTAAAATATGATTGGAAGAAAATATGCCCTATGAGTGGAATCTCGGCATAGTGTGTCCAATATTCAAGAAAGAAGACCCCCTAAATTCTGAACATTGCATATTAGATCCTCTCTGCCGTATTATGTGAACGTCTGAAGCCACTCGTCAACAACTTGATAGGTCCTTATCAGTGTGGATTCAGACCAATAAAGTCTACCACTGACCAAATATTTACATTACGGCAGATCTTGGAAAAAACCCAACATAACTTTAAATCGAGACCCACCATCTTTTTATCGATTTTAAAGCAGCTTATGATAGGATCTATAGGAACGATCTTTACAGAGCAATGTCTAGTTTTGGCATCATGCATTTAATGTCAAAAAAGGTTTAAGACAAGGCGATGTCATGTGACTGTCATGCGACTTTTTCAACATCGTTCTGGAAAGAATATTGCAAAACTTAACCTTCAACATTAGAGGCCCAATCTTCCAAAGGTCCATTCAATTAAACGGATACGCCAATGATATGATGACATAATTTTAAGATCAAATCGTGAAATCAGTGGAGACTTTTTTAGCATTTCGACGGAAGCGGAGAAGATGGGTTTAGTGGTCAATGGGGGCAATACCAAGTATATGCTGTCATCCAAAAAGGACATTGAACGACCACGTTTTGGGTAAAACGTCACCATGGGCAGCTATAACTTTGAGGTAGTTAGAGACTTTGCCTACCCAGGCACCGCTACAAACTCAGACAACGACACTAGCGCTGAATTCAAACAGAGTATAACTCCTGTAAATTGCTGCTTCTTTGGACTTAAATGGCAATTAAGTAGTAAAGTCCTATCTCTGGCATATAAAATCAACCAAATTGACGTGCGAAACTGGAACAAGCTAGCTAGGGACGTGTTAAGTTTACGTCATCCCCACTTGAGAATTTCCATCTTGTTGATATAGCATGTAGTTGTCCCTATCATCCAATTTAGGCCAAAAAACTACATTGTCGGGGGGCTATGGCCTGCTTGTAGTCGTTCTCAAAAATATGGACCGAAAAAGCCGCCAGTCTAAAATCAACACCAAACAGTGAATAATTTAAGATTTTCCAAAATAAAATATAATACTTTGTTCATAATCTTAAAGTCTTAAAGCTTTTATCGATGAAGAATTTCCATATTTTATCATAATCATTTGAAAAATAGGTATTTGCAGGTCTTTAGCAGTCGTTGTTATTTCATATTATACTTCTGTTTACTATATCTATTGTCTACACCATCTCCTGAAAAAGAGCATCGCCCATTATCTGCTACGACGAAACTCAAACAATCAGATTTAAAATGCAGCTTTAAACCATCTTATATATTGTCTGGCGAAAAAGTACTTTCAATTCTATAAAAATGGGAATAACGTAACGAAATAATCATAAAATGACGATGAAATTCTACGACGACGACGAACGACGAGACATTTGTACAACAGGATTTGTAAGGATTCGTAGGTGGGTTCTGAATGAATTAAAAAAAATCATACTTATAATTAGCTAGAAGTATTCTGCTTCAACAGATTGCTGGTAGTAGCTCAGCGTGGGCTTTGTTTACAACCCACTACGACGACAAGATATTCCTCTATTAAAGAAATGAAGTCCACGATTGAATCATCACGTTCTTTCGAATGTTATGTAAAAAAGTAATAAAACAGCAAAGAACTGATATTTTAAAATTCTACAAAAATCGTCCTAGATACATTCCAAGCAATAGCACCAATTGATGTCTTATGTTACAGTTGATATAAACTCATATGGTTGGATTTCTAAAAAACACGAAGGCTTGTTGTGTTATGTTAATAACATCATTTCTGATTTCGAGTTATTTTGTCTACTTTTGGATGTGATATCCTTGATTAAATATTTTATCATAAAAAATAAGATACAACAAAAAATAATGAGCATTTCATATTCTTGTCAATGTTGAACATACGAGTACTTTTGAACAAATTCAAAGGTAAACAAGGAATTCTAAATCTCAAGAATTTTTGTACAGTTTGAGGTTGTGGTGTATCTAGAAGAAACAATTTTATTGAATGACACATGATCTTGGGGTGTTTTTCAATATTGAATCGAAGAGACACAAGATAACACTTGAATTGTTACACCAACTTGAGAATGCTTTTTAAAAATGATGATTCACTGACCAATTTTGCACAAATGTCTCCTTTAGCTTGTTTGGTTATTAGGACACATTTTGAAATGTATCTTCTCTTATTAACTTCCCATAGGAAGTTATTGTAATGGGTTCAATTTGTCGAATTGAAAATTTTGACATTTCTCGACGTTTCAAGGTCCCTAGAGTCGAAATAAAAAATTTTTAGAAAGATGTCTGTGCGTGCGTGTGTACGTACGATCGTTTTTTCGTCGTCCATAGCTCAAGAACCAGTAGAGATATCGATTTAAATAAATTTTGTTATACAGATAATAAGGCAGAAAGATGCAATAAGGGCTCTCAAGAAAATTGAGTGGGTGTTTTTTTACCATAGAAGTTTAAAAAAAGGTGAAAATGGTCCAAATATCTCATGAACCAATAACGCCAAAGACTTGAATTAAATTTATATTGTAACGTGATACCAAACATGTACATTTTTGGAAAAGAATCCAATTAGCTAACGTTTTTTTTTATAAATCAAAAAAAAATGAAAAAAAAAAATTTGTCACCTCAAAAATTTTACGAATACAAAATAATTTTTATCTCCAGAACAATTTTGTGCAACGAAAATGTTATTTTTAACATCTGGTAAGATTTTGAGAAAAATCGAATTGACAGTTTTTTTTTTATAAAAAATAAAAACCTAAAAAAAACATTACTCAAAGTTGGTAAAAATTGAATTTCGACTCAAATATCTTTTCAAAAACTTGAGATTAAGGCTTCTAACTATATTTATCTTATAGGAAATATTGTTTTCAACATTATAAGCAATGTTGAGAAAAATCGAATTGACAGTTTTTTTACAAAAAATAAAAATCCAAAAAAAAATGTTTAAAAGCTGGTAAAAATTGATTTTTGACTCAAATATGTTTTCAAGACTTTGAGATATTGGCTTTAAACTAATTTTATCTTTCAAAAAATATTGTTTTTAACATTCAGAAAAATTTTGATAAAAATCGAATTGACAGTTTTTTTTTACAAAAAATTAAAAACTGACAAAAAAATTAACAAAAGTTGGTAAAAATTGTTTTTCGACTCAAATATCTTTTCAAAAATTTGAGATAATGGCTTCTAACTAATTTTAACTTATAAGAAATATTGTTTTCAACATTAGGAAAAATTTTGAAAAAAATCGAATTGACAGTTTTTTTACAAAAAATAAAAACCTAAAAAAAAAAATTAATAAAAGTTGGTAAAAATTGATTTTCGACTCAAATATCTTTTCAAAAATTAAAAATATTGGCTTCAAACTTATTTTATTTCACAGAAAATATTGTTTTTGATATTCAGTAATTTTCTTATAAGAATCCAACAGTCCGTTTTTTCATAAAAAAATAAAATCTACAAAAAATAGAACGCAAATTTGGTAAGAATTGATACATTTAGACAAACTTTTAAGCAAGACAAATCGATTGACGCGATGGGAAGTTATCAGTGTGGGTCGCATCCCAGCCTCTTTTTAATTTTTGAATGATGCTATGATGATGGTGTAGCGGATGGTGTGAGCAGTACCATATGCCTTTGAAATTTTCTTTATTTTTATTGGTAATGATGACACCAATTAATGAGAATCAACAAGAACAAAGTTGTTTGCTATCATTTCTTAAAATCACTTCAAATAACAAAGAAGGCCGCTCTGATCCCTTTAATTTTTCAATTGGCTCGGATTGACTGTTAATTATTATTTTTCCCTTAGTTTCTTCTATAACTTAAAAATACTTATACATATGTATGTACGTGACAACCCTACTGAGGTTTTAATAATTTAATAATTTTTTCTTGAGCTGACAAAATTTAATAAGTAAGTCAAAATATTTGTGTTAAAAATTCTATGTTTTAATTAATCTTTCCTGTCTAGGGAATGTAACTACATACATTTTTAAATTGAAATGTGTGAAATGTATCAAAATAAATATTTTAATTTTTTCATGCACTCCTCTGAACCGATAATAATCATAGAAAACCATTAGTTAATTTATTATGGGACATTTTTGATGACATTTTCCCTAAAATTTCAAGCCACTTCAACTTTTATAAATAATATGTATATAAGCGGAAATACGTGTTATTTATTAGGGTTCTTATTTATAGCTATTAATATGTAAACTGTTGGATTTATATATGTACTTAAATTAAACCAACCATTAACTGTTTATTCAACCATCATATAGTCAACAACTGAATCAGTCAGTTTGATTTTCATAAAGGGTGTGTGAAAATTAACGTATTATTCAATTATGCAAGTCAATATCACATTGTATTATTTTTATGCAGGGTTTACGAATCTAGATAGTCCACGAATATTCGTTATTTTTTAAAAATTGTTAAACAATTGAAACTGTATTTTTTCAAAGGATTTTCAATATTTTCTTACACAAATAATGCTTAGTTGAAATCTTGTTGTAACTTTTGAGACACCCCTTAAAAAAATATACCCTTTAATTTTTAAATTAAAGTAAACTTTTTGTGGGCATTTACATTTCTAAATCATATGTATTTATAACATAACATAAGCCTTGCCAACAAATCTATGGTTATGCTATTTCAGTACAATGCTACTATATTTGATTGAAATATTTTATGGTTCTGTGTTGTGCAACTTTCATTTAATAATAATAACCTCAAATACTTTATTTGTGGTATTTTGATTTTTAATAATTCAATTCTTACTATTAAGTGAGAATTTTTTCAAAGGTTGGATGTTATTAATATTTTATTTTATTATGTATTGGTATTATTTTGTGGTTAGAGTGAGATATTTTGTTTCGTTTTATGTTTAAATTGATATAATGATCATGTACAAATATTTTTTATTAAATAAGTAGCTGATCCGACAAACGTTGTTTTGTCATATAAATAATTTCTAGAGAATATTTTGCTAGAAATAAATTACTAACTTATTGTAAGTGTGTAAGGATGTGGTATATAAGTGGGAGAGGAATAGAGCACTGTAAAATGTTATCATATATTATTATTCATAAACTTTCACTACCTTATAAGATTCATCTTAATGTGTTAGTAACAATTACCAATAAACTAAACTAAACTAAACTAAACTAAACTAAACTAAACTAAACTAAACTAAACTAAACTAAACTAAACTAAACTAAACTAAACTAAACTAAACTAAACTAAACTAAACTAAACTAAACTAAACTAAACTAAACTAAACTAAACTAAACTAAACTAAACTAAACTAAACTAAACTAAACTAAACTAAACTAAACTAAACTAAACTAAACTAAACTAAACTAAACTAAACTAAACTAAACTAAACTAAACTAAACTAAACTAAACTAAACTAAACTAAACTAAACTAAACTAAACTAAACTAAACTAAACTAAACTAAACTAAACTAAACTAAACTAAACTAAACTAAACTAAACTAAACTAAACTAAACTAAACTAAACTAAACTAAACTAAACTAAACTAAACTAAACTAAACTAAACTAAACTAAACTAAACTAAACTAAACTAAACTAAACTAAACTAAACTAAACTAAACTAAACTAAACTAAACTAAACTAAACTAAACTAAACTAAACTAAACTAAACTAAACTAAACTAAACTAAACTAAACTAAACTAAACTAAACTAAACTAAACTAAACTAAACTAAACTAAACTAAACTAAACTAAACTAAACTAAACTAAACTAAACTAAACTAAACTAAACTAAACTAAACTAAACTAAACTAAACTAAACTAAACTAAACTAAACTAAACTAAACTAAACTAAACTAAACTAAACTAAACTAAACTAAACTAAACTAAACTAAACTAAACTAAACTAAACTAAACTAAACTAAACTAAACTAAACTAAACTAAACTAAACTAAACTAAACTAAACTAAACTAAACTAAACTAAACTAAACTAAACTAAACTAAACTAAACTAAACTAAACTAAACTAAACTAAACTAAACTAAACTAAACTAAACTAAACTAAACTAAACTAAACTAAACTAAACTAAACTAAACTAAACTAAACTAAACTAAACTAAACTAAACTAAACTAAACTAAACTAAACTAAACTAAACTAAACTAAACTAAACTAAACTAAACTAAACTAAACTAAACTAAACTAAACTAAACTAAACTAAACTAAACTAAACTAAACTAAACTAAACTAAACTAAACTAAACTAAACTAAACTAAACTAAACTAAACTAAACTAAACTAAACTAAACTAAACTAAACTAAACTAAACTAAACTAAACTAAACTAAACTAAACTAAACTAAACTAAACTAAACTAAACTAAACTCAACTAAACTAAACTAAACTAAACTAAACTAAACTAAACTAAACTAAACTAAACTAAACTAAACTAAACTAAACTAAACTAAACTAAACTAAACTAAACTAAACTAAACTAAACTAAACTAAACTAAACTAAACTAAACTAAACTAAACTAAACTAAACTAAACTAAACTAAACTAAACTAAACTAAACTAAACTAAACTAAACTAAACTAAACTAAACTAAACTAAACTAAACTAAACTAAACTAAACTAAACTAAACTAAACTAAACTAAACTAAACTAAACTAAACTAAACTAAACTAAACTAAACTAAACTAAACTAAACTAAACTAAACTAAACTAAACTAAACTAAACTAAACTAAACTAAACTAAACTAAACTAAACTAAACTAAACTAAACTAAACTAAACTAAACTAAACTAAACTAAACTAAACTAAACTAAACTAAACTAAACTAAACTAAACTAAACTAAACTAAACTAAACTAAACTAAACTAAACTAAACTAAACTAAACTAAACTAAACTAAACTAAACTAAACTAAACTAAACTAAACTAAACTAAACTAAACTAAACTAAACTAAACTAAACTAAACTAAACTAAACTAAACTAAACTAAACTAAACTAAACTAAACTAAACTAAACTAAACTAAACTAAACTAAACTAAACTAAACTAAACTAAACTAAACTAAACTAAACTAAACTAAACTAAACTAAACTAAACTAAACTAAACTAAACTAAACTAAACTAAACTAAACTAAACTAAACTAAACTAAACTAAACTAAACTAAACTAAACTAAACTAAACTAAACTAAACTAAACTAAACTAAACTAAACTAAACTAAACTAAACTAAACTAAACTAAACTAAACTAAACTAAACTAAACTAAACTAAACTAAACTAAACTAAACTAAACTAAACTAAACTAAACTAAACTAAACTAAACTAAACTAAACTAAACTAAACTAAACTAAACTAAACTAAACTAAACTAAACTAAACTAAACTAAACTAAACTAAACTAAACTAAACTAAACTAAACTAAACTAAACTAAACTAAACTAAACTAAACTAAACTAAACTAAACTAAACTAAACTAAACTAAACTAAACTAAACTAAACTAAACTAAACTAAACTAAACTAAACTAAACTAAACTAAACTAAACTAAACTAAACTAAACTAAACTAAACTAAACTAAACTAAACTAAACTAAACTAAACTAAACTAAACTAAACTAAACTAAACTAAACTAAACTAAACTAAACTAAACTAAACTAAACTAAACTAAACTAAACTAAACTAAACTAAACTAAACTAAACTAAACTAAACTAAACTAAACTAAACTAAACTAAACTAAACTAAACTAAACTAAACTAAACTAAACTAAACTAAACTAAACTAAACTAAACTAAACTAAACTAAACTAAACTAAACTAAACTAAACTAAACTAAACTAAACTAAACTAAACTAAACTAAACTAAACTAAACTAAACTAAACTAAACTAAACTAAACTAAACTAAACTAAACTAAACTAAACTAAACTAAACTAAACTAAACTAAACTAAACTAAACTAAACTAAACTAAACTAAACTAAACTAAACTAAACTAAACTAAACTAAACTAAACTAAACTAAACTAAACTAAACTAAACTAAACTAAACTAAACTAAACTAAACTAAACTAAACTAAACTAAACTAAACTAAACTAAACTAAACTAAACTAAACTAAACTAAACTAAACTAAACTAAACTAAACTAAACTAAACTAAACTAAACTAAACTAAACTAAACTAAACTAAACTAAACTAAACTAAACTAAACTAAACTAAACTAAACTAAACTAAACTAAACTAAACTAAACGGTGACAAAATATTAAAATAACAAATCACCAAACAAATTTTATTAATTTATTAA
This sequence comes from Eupeodes latifasciatus, assembly GCA_920104205.1. Taxonomy (NCBI): domain Eukaryota; kingdom Metazoa; phylum Arthropoda; class Insecta; order Diptera; family Syrphidae; genus Eupeodes; species Eupeodes latifasciatus. Next base: position 336,264,766 of record OV049924.1, on the reverse strand, counting down.
AATTATATAAATATCGCTAATTATGACAATAATACAAAAAAACTCTATCAATCCCTTAATGCTCTTTCTGCCAGCCACTCATGATTTGTAGATATATTGTCTGTGTACATCGGTAAATATCTGGTCAATGAGAGCATCTTGTGAATCATAATCTTGTAGAAATCGATCGGTAATTTTATGCATCCAGTTTCATCTATAGTAACTTTTCCATCGCCTACATCTAACAGTTTTCAGTTGAGATTACCTGAAAGGAGTAACAGAGTGCCACCAAATAGTCTGTTGTTGTTTTTTATATCTTTCTATGTCCTGTTCAACGCCTCAAGCGAATGTTTGTGTGCCCATTCCAAATGATAATTTTACACTGTTTCAGCACTGTGTTCATGGATGATTGGTTTTTTTTATTGCACACCGCGACTGGTTATTTTGAATATTTAGTAGCAGTTTAAATACTGAATGAGCTGTTCTGCCTCCATCCATGAAGTTGCCGCAATCTCAAAAGATGCAACAGCCAATGCGATACCATTATTTGATCGTATTTTAGCAAGAATTAGCGAAATAAGGAATGTTTTGCAAGTTCCAACTGGGGCATCAAAAAAAAAAATAATCCACCTTGTCCTGACGAAACTGCGAGCATGATGTGGTCATAAATGGTTCTTTGTTCTTCATTCATTAGTGGGACATTGCGAGCAACAATCGCTGCCATTTCTACAATATTGTATTGTAGTTCGCGATTCAATTCAGTGTCTACTAAATCAGATGCATTTCGATTTGGTGAATGCATATTGAAATGACTGAGTGGTAATTTGGCGATGATAATGCAAAGATCCTCAATAGCAATCAATGCTTCATTGTACATAGCGTCACTGAATACTATCGTAAGATCGTTCCACCGTGTACGATTACGCATTTAACCCATAGCACTTAGGAATATAAAAAATAGATAAAAACCTTTTCTCATATCTACCGAATGTATATGCAAAATTTCATTGAAATTGGTTAAGCCGTTTCGGAGGAGTATGGCAACTAACACTGTGACAGGAGAATTTTATATATTAGAATTAACAAAGGATAGAAACGAAGGTGATTTGCATTAAGTTTTTTTTAACTTTAAGTTAGAATACATTTATTAAATTAAATATTACTGATAATGCTTTTATGTAACATTTATAAAAAAGTTATTAAAAATTAATAAATACTCTTTGTGAGTGGGATATGATTTTCTTTTATTTATTTACTTAAAAGGATATTTCGACACTCTAAATATGTCATCCCCCATAACGTTGGCAAATATGGAAAATTTATTTTAAAAATGAGCTCTGTGAAGTCTAAAAAATGCGTTCTTAGAAAAGTGTAGGTATGAATGAAGCACTCACCGCGTCTGGGTGAAAGCAAGCAAGTTTGTGCAATAAGTTCGTGGGACTAGTCGTCAATGTCCGTCAAAACAGTGACACTGACAAGAATGTGGGACTCATTTCACGAAAATCAATTCTTCATCGGTCTCAACAGCAACAATTTTCAAACCGGAGAGATTGAAAGCGCATGACCACTTGGACACCAACGTAAAAATAGGACACGTACGTAAACCAACTTAACACTCGGTTCCACCTCACGTTTATAATGACACTCTTGGCTCTTGGTCTTTATTTGATGCTGCCAGAAAGCGACATGAATGAGAGCGTAAACCATTTTATATGCCGAATCTCGAATTTGGACTTGTGCAGTTGCTAGAGCATTGAAAGACTACAATACACAAATTCTATAGCCCGAATTGTACCCCTGCTAGTGTTCCAAAGATATGCTCTTCAACGCTATCAAAATCAATGTGTAAACTTTTTGTTCACCTTCCCTAAATGACGGACAGTACTTCCAGTGATTTGATTTGATGGTTTATCTAACCGAACAGTGGAACAGATCAGTTTATCGTTTTAGAAAAAGTAAGATTATTGCACTGGATATCCATGATCGGCACTTTCATCTAAGAAACTTATCAAATTTCAGTATTTATTATGTGCATTACAGATCACCTCTTATGGAATTATCACATATTCGACATTTTCAAAAATGTGCTAGGTGCCTAGCATTTTTTTGTTATCTATTTATAAGTGGCTGTAATCAATAAAGCCTTCATTCATTCATTCAAAACTTGAGTTTAACAAGTATAAGTCTTTTGTATAGAACCAAAAATGAGCTCTGAAAATTATAAGTGATAGATTTGCAACAGACAATTTTACTCCGCTCGCAAACCAGCGGAATGTTTCAGGTAACAGGTATTCAGTTGTTTTGCTCATTTTCGGACGTTATGCAAAGTATAGAGATCCTTTTTTTGCCGTACTTTAAGAATGTGGACTACTTTACCCAACTCTCTTGTTGCTTCATATTTTGAAATTGAAAACTACAAAAGTGTCTCATCATGCAAATATCATCATGCACGTATGTATAAGCGTATCGCTTTGAACGATCCATCTGCGGCACTGGACACCCTACTCTAGCTAACACCTCTTGATATATTTAGCAAACAAATAGCAGCAAGGTCTGCTATTCGCCTCAAAGCTTCATGGCAGTGCGTTAACAACAACATTATCCGTTCCGTAACTATAAAGTGTGTGGAATCAATTCCAAAGCACACAGACTACATACCCCAACTGCAATTCAACAAAAACTTCTAGATTTCTATACCTTCCAGATCCTTCTGGGAGGATTGGGTATTCCTCATCCCCCAACTGCAATTTGACAGAAATTTTCAGATTTCTTTACCTTCCAGATCTTTCTGAGAGGATAGGGCATTCCTAGAAGACACGCCAGTCAACTTTTACACAGATGGATCAAAAACAAATGAAGGGGTTGGTTGAGGTGTGTACTCTGAAGGACTCATTCCACCACCTTAATCATTGTAGCATGTTCCACGAGGAAGAGAAGTCTTGTCCTGGCTCAAAGAAAACATCTCAAATGACTTTTGCAGAAGCTGTATAGATGAGGAAGACATGCCCTGCTCTACCTCAAAAATTCAAGACCTACCTAGGAGAATTATTCTATAAAGATTTTGGCGATCTCAATCATTTAAACATAATCAGCCTTTTAAGCTTTGTAAGGGACTCAAATTGGTTTCATTGATTCCATCACGGACAGCCACTTTAACCTAACCTAACCTATTCAGCTCTAATGGTCGCACTTCCAGGAATGGGCATTAATTTATCTAAGAATGTGGACTACTCTAGCCGACTCTCTTCTTCATTCATATGTTGATATTTGAAACTACCAATGTGCACCTGTGTCTCCTCATAAATGTTTGCAAATTTTCCTTACTGGCACCGACCCGTTGTCTGACACCACTTAAACGGCCTGGGGCTCCATAATTAATATAAATGTTTGCTTTTATTTTTTTTTTAATAAGCTCTAACTCACACCTGAGTTAGAGAAACAAAGAGAGGAGTTAAAAAGGAGGTTTCGGTTATAATTGGTTTTGAATTCTTGAACACTGCAATGACGGAAAAAGATAGAGCTTGGTAAGGCATTTTAGATTCGCGAAGTACTGTCAAAAAATGAATCTCTATACTTTACAGTACGGCTGAAATTGAGTTCAACGATGAATTGATGGACAGATTAAGAAGCTCGAGTTTTGCAATTAAATGCCCTTTAGTTTTGCAAGCACACAATTATATGCCTATTGACCTATGTATAAAGGTTATCTGCACCAAATTTCAAAAAGAGGCTGGGGTGCGACCCACACTGATAACTTCCCATCGCGTCTGTCGATTTGTCTTGCTTAAAAGTTTCTCTTTATGTATCAATTGTTACCAAATTTGCGTACTATTTTTTGTAGATTTAATGTTTTATGAAAAAAAGGACTGTTGGATTTTTATAATAAAATTACTGAATATCGAAAACAATATTTTCTGTGAAATAAAATAAGTTTAAAGCCAATATTTTTAATTTTTGAATAGCTATTTGAATCGAAAGTAAGTTTTTACCATTGTGTTTAGTATTGTGTTTTTTTCTTAAGGTTTTTATTTTTTGTAAAAAAAACTGTCGATTCCATTTTTCTCAAAATTTTATCGAGTGTTGAAAACAATATTTCTTGTAAGATAAAATTAGTTTGAAGCCAATGTCTCAAATTTTTGAAAAGACATTTTTACCAACTTTGAATAATTTTTTATTTAGGTTTTTATTTTCTTATAAAAAAAACTGTCAATTAGATTTTTCTCAAAATTTTATCAGATGTCAAAAACATTATTCTTCGTTGCACAAAATTGTTTTGGAGATAAAATCATATTTTAGTCGTAAAATTTTCGAGGTGACAAATTTTTTTTTCAGTTTTTTTGATTTATAAAAAAACCGTTAATTGGATTTTTTTCCAAAAATGTAATTGGTTTGTATTACGTTACAATATACATATAATATAAAATTTAATTCAAGTCTCTGGCGTCATTGGTTCATGAGATATTTAGGGTTAACCAAAATGTTCACCTTTTGTTTAAACTGCTACAGTAAAAGAAACCACGCACGCAATTTTCTTAGAGCCCTTTCTGTATCTTTCTGCTTTATTATCTGTATAACAAAACTTATTTGAAGTCGATATCTCTTCTGGTTTTTGAGCTATGGACGACGAACAAATGTCGCGAACGTACGGACGTACGAACGTACGAACATCTTTCTAACAATCTTTTATTTCGACTCTAGGGACCTTGAAACGTCGAGAAATGTCAAAATTTTCATTACAATAACTTTCTATGGGAAGTTAATAAACAATGATTAAATTATTTTCTGTTTATGACCTAACCCATTTTTTTTACTTTCCCATCATCATTAATTTTGATTGTAACCTCAAATTTTGTTTTATAATAAAACGAAACCAATTCTTTTCCATGCCTTTACTATAAACCAGGGTATTGTTCACTTTAATTTTAAGAGCTGAGATCTCTTTAAAAAAAGCTTTTTAACCTTAAAAATGTAGACGACTATCTATACATAAAGTTGAAAATTGTTGAAGGCCTTCTCTGCATAACTCCATTACAAGTCATAACATCAGGATTCATTAATATTCAACGTGCGTCGATTTTTAAAGTATTCATGAATATTGATTTTTTGAGTGAGACTTTTGTTTTGCTATTTAAAATAAAAATTTCCAAAGAAGGTGCTTGGAGGGCTTTTAACAGAATCATAAATACGTCGAACTTTAAGTTGGGACAATGGTAAGTTCAACTTGATGGCATCAGTTTGTGATTTGTGTTTTATGGAAGAAAACAATACTATAATGCTCATATTTTATTTATACAGACAACTTTTTTACTTTTGATTCTGAATGTGATGTTTTGAAAGTTTTAAAATTCCAACTGTTTCTTAACTGGCGTTCAACTAATATAATTGTTGTTTTGTTTTTCTATATTTACAGAGTTTTTAAACGAGGAATGGTTTGTTTTGAACGCTATACCGACCGTTGTCTATCGAAGAAAAATAATTTCTATGTACAAAATAATGTTGCTGGAGCAAGGAAATTCCTTAAAAAGTTTTGTGACGACAGAAAGTTTCAAACTGGTAAGCTAAAAATAATATATTCAGAAAAATAGAATAATTATGAAGAGTCTTATGAATGTATCTACAATATTTTCTTTTTAATGCTTAAGTGTATAGCGAAACATTTGAGTTAGTGCATAGTTATTTATTACCTAAATAGGTATTCTTTGAACTTTGAAAAGATCTGATGATGTGGTAGAGAGAGAATTTCCAATATCAAATTTTAATTTTAAAAAACGAGATGTTTCAGTTTTAAACTTCCCATAGGAAGTTATTGTAATGTGTCCGATTCGTCGAATTGAAAATTTTTACTCTGAGCATTGACGACGCCTAAAATGGTCAAGTGGCTATAGTTCTTGAGTCAATTGCACCTTTTAAGCGTAATGTTTATGCATAATGTTCTTCAACGACGAGCGTGAGAGGTGCAATTATTGGGCACGTCGACGGGTTGCGGTGGACGGCTCTTTAGGAACATTATAGGGAATAGCAGCAAAATTTTCTGAAGTACGAGTTTTCACATCTCTAACAGACCAGGTTTGCTCCAATTTTTGCACGATTTTTCCGATTTTACGCACATTTGGACGATTTAATTGACCGAAAAAATCAAGAAGTGCACGATGTGCATTTTGATTTAAACGTCCATTTTCACAATACAATAAGCCTGAATAACTTTAACGCGTTTCCGATTGAGTTAGCGGAGGCGAACCTTCATACTTATAGCTACGCTTTACACTTTTACATGATGTGGCATGTGTCTGAACTTGACTCAAATTTTATTAAGAAAACTTGAGAACACTTCTCGAGTTATGAAAAACAAACAGTGACGGAATTCCCATTTAGTTTTATAAAAATGCAACAAAACAGCTTGAGCAATGCATTGTCTATTTTTCCAACTTGATCTATAGCAATACTTGTATATCAGCCAGTCTTGTGCAAGCAGTTATATTTGCTTAAAAGGAGATGCAAGCCAGGTTAAACATATTAGGCGAATTTCTATTCTCAATTTACTGAGAAATATTTTCTCCACAATTTTATATGGAAGATATTCAACTTGGATTGAAAACAATAGCAAGCTCAGCTAATTCCAAGCTGGTTTCCGCCCTGGATTTTCTACCACAGATCATATTTTTGCTATAACTAGTATTTCTAGAATATATATACATATATCGAGAAGAATAAGAAGATGGATGTGTGTTCTGTGTACTTTAAAGCTACATTCGATACTGTTAATAGGCTGGAATTGATTGATAAGTTTTCAGAATGGTTACCGCAGGAATGCATTTTGAGTCTAATTCTTTTCACTTCTCGATGATGGAGCTGATAATCTTTCGGGGGGAGTAAACTTTGTGGGACATCTCATAAAGTTTCTTCTCTATGCAGAAGACTTGATCAGATAATCCATTTTCGATTTAACTTCAAATAAGTCAGAGGTCAGTACATGATTATTTAAATAAAGTCATGAAAAGAAATAAAAATAGCCTTCATTGATCAATCGCTTTAAGACCATTGAGAACCAATGCTTCTCTCTTCTTTTAGGGAATGGGACCAAACCAACTAGCTTTATTAGTCTAGTCAAATTGTGACCGAACCTAGAACTAATTGCAATAAAACTTATTGGAAATTTTTCGTAGAACACGATGGCGAAAAGTCTACCACTCTACGATGACGCGTTCATCCAATATGGCGGATTTTTCAAAATGGCTGCCCATTATTTGGCGTTATGGTGTATCAAATGTTTATTATGATCATGTGGGGTATCATTTTACAGCTTTTTTAAAACGGAAAATTCAGAAATATCATCAAAAATTGTAAATATTTTATGTAACTATAAATCACAGTTTCAACATCAAGGTTATTTTTTACTTCCGATAGGAAGTTATTGTAATGGGTCCGATTTGTCATATTAAAAATTTTAATATTTCTCGACGTTTCAAGGTCCCTAGAGTCAAAATAAACGATTTTTAGAAAGATGTCTGTGCGTGCATGTGTACGTACGTTCGTACGTCCGTACGTCTGTACGTTCGCGACGACGAACCAGAAGAGATATCAACTTTAAATAAAATACAGATAATAAAGCAGAAAGATGCAGAAAGGGCTCTTAACAAAATTGCGTGGGTGCAGTTAAAAAAAAGGTGCAAATTTTGGTTAAACCTAAGTATATCACGAACCAATGATGCTAGAGACTTGAATTAAATTTTATATTATATATTGTAACGTGATACCAAACAAGTATATTTTTGGAAAAAAATCCAATTAACGGGTTTTTTTATAAATCAAAAAAACTGAACAAAAAATTTGTCACCTCGAAAATTGTACGATTAAAATATGATTTCATCTCCAAAACAATTTTGTGCATCGAAGAATAATGTTTTTGACTTTTGATAAAATTTTGAAAAAAATCTAATTCACCGTTTTTTTTTATAAAAAATAAAAACCTAAGCAAAACATTACTCAAAGTTGGTTAAAATTGAATTTCGACTCAAATATCTTTTCAAAAACTTGAGATTAAGGCTTAAATATTATTTTATCTTATAACAAATATTGTTTTCAACATTCTGAAAAATGTTGAGAAAAATCGAATTGACAATTTTTTTACAAAAATAAAAACCTAAAAAATAATTAATAAAAGTTGGTAAAAATTGATTTTCGACTAAAATATCTTTTCAAAAATTTGAGATAATGGTTTCTAACTAAATTTAACTTATAAGATAAGAAAAAAAATCTACAAAAAATAGTACGCAAATGTGGTAAAAATTGATACATATAGAAAAACTTTTAAGCAAGACAAATCGACAGACGGGATAAGAAGTTATCAGCATCCCAGCCTCTTTTTTTTTATTTTAAAAAAATAATAATTTTTTTTACAAAACTTGATATATTAGAAAGGGGTGAACATTTTTTAACGAAATTCAAATTTAAAATGTATATTTTTAAGCACTAAATAACTGCATATCAAAAATATTTTAAAGACAAAATTTAAAAATTGTATATATACAAATTAATTAAAAAAAAAAAAACGCTCTAATGATTTCCGAAAAAACTTAAGTTAATCTAGTTTTTTTGAGAAATTAAATTTAATTAAATTAATTAATTAATTTTTTGAGAAAAACTTATTTTGCAGGTACATTTTTAAATCTTAAAATATAGAAAATATTTTTAAACATGCTTTTTTGAAGAAATTAGCAAATTGTAGCGACCCTGTCGATTGTATTTCTTTCAAAATTGATTTCCTGTTGAATAAAACTTTTAAGGTCGTACAAATTAAAGAAAGTCGACTAATTAAAGAGTTAGACTATACCTTGGTGGCCAACAGCGTTCTAAAATAATTAAATAACTAACCTTGAAATGTCTACATGTAAGGTCAAGATACACATTTTGTTATTTAAATTTTGTTAGCCTCCTTTACAGAACATCAAAGTACATTACATTACACATATATTGTAAGCCTGTGACACACACACACCCCCTCCCCTGATTAAAAGTCTGTATCCGCCCTTGCTTTGTTTTTAAATAAAGACAAATCAATTTGTCTTTCTTAAAAAGCCACTCACTGAATTCTTTCCAGCTCTAAGACTCAAAAACTTCAAAAACTTCATAGTTTAAAAATATTTGACAGTAATATTTAAATCAATTTAAGCTTTCATTTGATATCCATTTTACTTTAAAAAAGTGATTATTACTCATATTTGTGTGATAATTACTTTTTAAGTTTTTGATGACATTTTTTTAATTTGTGTTTCCTTTTTCTTTCAAATCTAAGATGAACATTTTGATAGATATGTTTTTGTTTCCTTAACTTATTTTCAGAATATAACCGGCACATAGATTGTTTTTCTCACATTCAAGAAGACTGGGAAATATGTACGAGAAATTTTCAGAAAATTTTAACCGACGAACTTCATGAACGAAACCAACAAAAGAATGTGACCAATAAATTTATGCAGTTTTGCTGGTAAGAAATTTTAAGCTTCTTTATAAAATTAAGAACTTGCCTTAAAAATATAAATATGTACGAACATATTTTTTTTTTGTTACTCATTTTAAAATTTGTCATTCATTACAAAAAAAAAATAACGAAACAAGTAAAGGAAAAAAGGGAAATTTTAACAACAGTTTTCAAATCAAGAGCCGTTGTGATTATTTTATTCACAAAAATTAAAAGAGTATCAGTGTCCTGTCCAGAGCCCTGTCTAATGTCCCTTAAAAAATCCTCAATGGCCTGCTTTGAGAAGCAGTCCCAAAGATGCACCTTTATTCCATGTTTTACGGTCCGCTGAACAAGCCTATTGGTGGAAGTTGACCAGGCTCGCGTGAGGACAGAACGTGCCTATATAGAACATTCATCAGTAAAAATTACATTTTCAAAGTCTCTATCAATATTCTCATGCGCCCAAGCGAGTCGCTTTGTCACATGTTTTTCAGTCAACAGAGGCTTCTTCATTTGTGTTGCGCTCATGGCGTTTAACGTGATTCTCTTTCAAAAGATCAACGACAACAGAACCTTTGTTGACAAATGACAATGCATCAAGGACAAAGCTTCCCTCTATCGGCTCGCGAAGGAATTGGAGCGAAACTTTCATTAAGTGTCGGTAAAGTCGACCACGCTCTTACTTGACAGACTGTATGACACATGATTTTATGGGATAGTTTTATTTCTGGGTCTAATGAAGTTAAAAAATAAAGCCTTGCCTTAAAGGAAGAAAAGTGTATGGCTTTCTTTTTATAAAATAATGGTGCTGAGTACAACCGAAAAAATGGTACTGCACATTTCTTAGTTACATATTCAAATTTTGAGAAAAAGCATTTATTTTTTTCACATGAAAAAAGACTCAAAAGTGTCTAGATACAAAAATATCTGATGTTATTTTGTATAAGCGTATGGTATGTTAATGAAAGTTGAATGCAATATTTGTATTATTCATGAGAACCCTTTGGCTTACAATCATAAAATTGCATGCATTAACTACATACAATTTAGAAATGTTGGTAATATAGATTACGCGTTGCTGAACTTATAATATTTTATTAAAATTTCGTACAAAAAAGTACAAGAGTTTAAAAAATAACTAAAGTTTTCTTCGTATAAATTAATGTTAACTTGAAAAATAAGTATTGGCGGATTTAGCGATGCTTATTTTATTTTTAAAAAAATCATATAGATGAACATAATTATTTAATATTCTTTAAATTTGATTTTGCTCAAAAATTTAATATTTTTAAGATGACTCTCATGACTAGTTTACATTCATTAACGAAACACAATTACTTACTTAATTAAAGTGACGCTACAATCCGTATGCACTAAAGCCTCAATCAACAAATTTCTCCATCTAGCAAGGGCCCTAGCTAGATGTGTCCAGTTACACACTCCAAGTTGGGTGAGGTCACTTTCTATTTGTGACGGCCCGGCGTCGGCGTCTTCCTCTACTGCACTGTCCTGTTGGGTTGGATTTGAAAACTTTCCTGGCAAGAACGTTGTTGGTTTTCATGGGCTCTATCTGACCCAGACATTTCAGTCGTTTAACTTTTATACTTTTACTTAACGTCTACATCGCTGAACAGCCCGTTTAGTTCGTCGTTCCTTCTATCCTTATGGGACCGTATCCAAGGTTCTTTCATCCGGTTTTGCCATAGTCCATGCTTCTGCACCGTATAGCAGGACGATAATGATGAGGGTCTTATAATAATGACACTTTAGTTGTTCAAGACGGGGTTTGACTACTCAATTGCTTTCTTATCCCGAAGAAACACCGGTTATCAAGAGCTATTCTCCGTTTGATCTCAGCGGATGTGTTATTATCTGCATTCATAGTGGAGCCTACTTAGACTAGGTCCTTAACTACCTTAAAGTTACGGCTGAACGGTTTTTCCGCAATGGAGGCCGAGGTCTACGAAAGCGGAGATGAGGACATTCTGTTAGAATCGTCCTCTGATATGGATGACTCCGACATAACTGTGTTGGAGGCTGATCGGGAGAACAGTAGCGAAAATGCTGCGGTTACTCCAGATTAACCTCCAACACTCCATAAAGGCTTCGGCCTCCCTTCTTCTTCGCTTATCCAGCAGCGATGAAGATATCGTCCTGATTCAAGAACCCTGGATTGTTAAATCCATTGTTCGAGGAATCAGGACTCCCAAATACTGCGTGCTGTATGCATCAGGTGAGGATGAACCCAGATCTTGCATATTAGTAAAACGCAGCCTAAATGTATATTTACTCCCTAATTTCAGCGATCGAGATACCACCGCCGCAAGTCTGGAAACAGCCAGAGGAACATTCTGGCTGGCGTCGGCGTATCTTGGCCACGACCATCTTGGCCCTCTCCCGGGAGATACTCTGGAGAGACTGATAGCTGAATCACAAAGGCTCAACATCGGCCTCATCATCGGTAGTGACGCTAACGCCCACCATACAGTATGGGGTAGCACGGATATAAACGACAGAGGTGAGTCTCTTTTCGACTATATTCTTAACACTAACCTACTCGTAAGTAACGTTGGTAATGAGCCAACCTTTATTACTAAAAATCGACAAGAAGTTTTAGATATAACTCTTGTCTCCGAATTCATTAATAATAATATTTTAAACTGGAAGGTATCTAAAGATCATTCCTTTTCTGATCATAGATACATCCAGTTTGACTTTATAAATGAACCACCTTGCCAACCGATCTTTCGAAATCTGAAAAGAACAAATTGGCCAAAATATAAGAGAACGTTAAATAGTTTAATAAAACCTGAACTTTTTAATACTCCCTCCAACATCGAAGATCTTGACGACAAAGTCAATAATCTAACATTAGCCCTAAACAAAGCTCTAGATACTGCATGCCCTCTTATACAAGTAAGAGGTAAAAAGAAGCCACACTGGTGGAACTCAGGGCTGGATCCACTTCGAAAAGAATGCAGAAAACTCTTTAACAGAGCCAAAGCTTCTAGAGACATGTCTGACTGGGACTCATATAAAGAATCACTGAAGATTTATAAAAAAGAACTGAGGAAAACCAAACGATCGTCTTGCAGAAACTTCTGTAACAACGTGGAAGATTGCTCCGAAGCATCCAGGCTGCGCAAAATCCTCTCCAAAAATCCAATCATGCCAAGCTGCTTGAAAAACGCCTCTGGCCTCTGGACCAATTCAAGCGAAGAATCGCTCAACTTGCTACTAGACGTCCACTTTCCTGGTAGCTCTAATATTATTAATAATATTGCATTTAACAATGGTGACAATACTCTACAACCCCCACAAGGTCTAGTCACTAGGGAAAAACTCAAATGGGCTATTAACAGCTTTAAACCATACAAATCTGCTGGTCCGGATGGTGTAATTCCAGCCGAACTGCAAGAAAATGCAAGTTTTCTAATACCCATCCTAGAAAACATCTTCAAGGGTTGCCTTAATTTGGCATACATCCCGATGTCTTGGAGACAAGTTAAAGTTGTCTTTATTCCAAAAGCTGGAAAATCCAGTCACGTTAACCCTAAAGACTTAAGACCCATCAGCTTATCATCATTCCTTCTCAAAACTTTTGAGCGTTTGATCGATATTTACTTAAGGGAAAGTATTGATAAGTCCCTCCTTTCAAAGGCTCAACATGCCTACAACAAAGGGAAATCAGTTGAAACGGCTCTACACAGTATAGTACGTACAATCGAATATTCCCTCCATCATAAAGAGTACACCTTAGTTGCCTTCTTAGACATAGAAGGTGCATTTAACAATGTCGACACATCTGCAATTGCACGTGTATTGACATCTCTGAAGGTAGATAAGTCGATCAGCGAATTGATCAATCAGATGCTGATAAGCAGGATTATCAATTCAAAAATGGGCGATTTTACTACACAAAGGGGTGTCAGCAGAGGTACGCCACAAGGTGGTGTCCTATCCCCTCTCCTCTGGAATTTAGTAATAAATGAATTACTAACTACTCTAGAAAGAGAGGGATACAGAGTGTTTGCCTATGCGGACGATGTTGCTATTGCAATAACGGGTAAACATCCCAATATACTAAAAGAACTCTTACAAAACGCTTTAAATAAGCTCACCAGATGGACTAATCGGTGTGGACTAGGTGTTAACCCTCAAAAAACCGACCTTGTCCTCTTCACAAGGAAATACAAAGTCCCACACATTGACCCTCCCCTCATAAACGGTGTATCACTTAAATTCTCTGATCAAGCAAAATACTTGGGTCTCATTTTAGATAAGAAATTAAGTTGGAAACCTAATATTCAAGAGAGAATAAACAAAGCCACAGTAGCCCTGTTCTCCTGTAAAAAGGCCATTGGTAATAAATGGGGCCTACAGCCCCGAATTACGCACTGGCTATACATCTCGGTCATAAGACCGATCCTTACTCATGGAATAGTGGTATGGTGGACGGCGCTAGATACAGCGACAAATCGCGATAAACTCAGCAAAGTCCAACGAACAGCCTGCCTGTGTATGGGAGGAGCACTTCGCTCCACCCCCTCCGCTTCACTAGATGTTCTGTTCCATCTAATACCGCTGGACTTTTTCAGCAAGCAAACGGCCGCTAATACTGCCATACGGCTTCAGGCCTCCTCTCTGTGGATCAATAATGGAATTGGCCACACCACTATTTTGAACTCGTTCAGAACTATAAATAGTAATATTGACTACACCATACCCCATCCTCAGTTCAACAACTATAGCTTCAAAGTGACTATACCTCCCAGGTCTTCTTGGGAGAATACATCATTTTTGGACGATGGTCCTATAAACTTTTACACAGACGGATCAAAAACGGAGGATGGGGTTGGTGGTGGCGTATACTCAGATAGACTTAACTTAAGTCTCTCCTTTCGTCTACCCGATCATTGTAGCGTGTTCCAAGCTGAAATCCTGGCTATAAAAGAAGTCCTATCCTGGCTTAGAGAAAACGTAATATCAACAAATGATATACGCATCTTCTCGGATAGCCAAGCTGCGTTAAAATCCTTAGACTCTGTCTCTACAAATTCACTAACAGCCCTTAATTGTCGATCATCTCTTACGGAGATGGCTACACAGTTCAACATTCACCTTTTCTGGGTGCCGGGCCATAGAGACATTCCAGGAAATTGCAAAGCTGACGAACTTGCAAAAAGCGGAACAACTTTACCTCTGCTGGCTCACAATGCTAGCATAGGTATCCCCTTAGCTACATGTAAACTCATGCTAAAGCAAGATACCATAGAGAAAACAAACTTCAGGTGGAATAACACCACCACCTGTGTAGCGACTAAACGAATTTGGCCTAATCTTAGCGCCAAGCGCTCAAAACAATTAATCTCTCTGAGTAGATTGCACATTAGCTACGTTATAGGTGTCCTGACTGGGCACTGCTTAATAGGAAGACATGCTATTCGACTTGGAGCCCCTGCAAATGATTTTTGTAGGAGTTGCATGGACGAGGAAGAGGAGGAGACAATCTCTCATCTTCTGTGCACATGCCCTGCCTTATCACAAAGACGTAGAATCCATCTTGGAGACTACTACTTTAACGATACCAGTGATCTAAAAAATTCAGACATTACTTGTCTCCTACGCTTCATTCGAAGCTCCAATTGGTTCAACGAGTTAAGCTGATTAACTGATCCATGTGGTATCACAACGGACCATACTTTGGTCTAAGTGTGTTGGACGTCCCAAACCAACAGCCACTTTAACCTAACCTAACCTACCCTACGGCTGAACGTCGGTGTTGAAGGGCCTTTCTTGATGACAGCATGTACTTTGTTTTTCCCCTTATTACCCGCTAAAACCTTTTTGACAGCGCATCACCTTCTGCAAGGTCATCCTACACAAACGGACAACTTTGGCAGGGATACCAAAACTAGACATGACTCTATACAGTTCGTCCCTGTAAATGCTTTCATATGCGGCCTCGAAATCAATGAGATGGTGGGTGTCGATTTGAAATTCTTGGGTTTTTTGCAAGATCAGCCGTAATGTAAATATTTGATCGACTGTGGACTTTTCTTATCTAAAACCACACTGATTAGGACCTATAAGGTTATTAAGGATGGGCCTTAAACATTCAAATAATACACTAGAGAAGATCTTGCAAGCGATGTTAAGGAGGCTGATAGCTCGATAGCTAGTTCAGTTTAGAGTATGTATTCCATTCCAGGTTCCATTCAAGTTGTTGCATATTCCTAACCAAAGTGAAAGTGAAATAAGTCTTTATAATATACCGGGTTACGCGCTTTTTAGTTGTTGCAACGAATCTTATTCGTCTGGAGGTGTTGCAATTTATATTGATGAGAGTTTGACTCACCAATGTTCAAAAATAGAAATTTGTAGTGCTGATGTGGTAAAGTTGTCATTTTGCTATCAAGATGAAAACTATACAATGTTGTGTATATATAGATTGCACGCGTTTAGTAAAGGTGTCTTCTTGGATGAACTCAGTCAAATTCTTTTAAATATAATACTTGTAATTTAATTTTGATTGGTGACATTAATATTGATATTTTGAACTCATCTGATAAAGATGTTGAAAATTACCTATTTCTTATGGCCTCAAATGGTCTCAAAGGTTATATTAAAGAGGCAACCCGCGTCACACTAACTTCAAGTACTTGCATTGACCACATTTTCTCGCGTTTTAGAAGGAATAATAAGTTTCATTTTTGTGGAAGTGTTCTAGATTATAAAATCACTGATCACAAAATGATCGTTTTAAAAACTAATGACATGGAAAATATTTCAAGTTCCAATAATGATAAAGAGCACCTTGTAATAGATTATACCTTATTACTTAGTATTTTGAAACATGAATTTTGGGATCAAGTTTATTCTGAAAAGGATCCATCTTCTTCGCTTAATGTTTTTAACGCAATCTTGCAAAAGCATATCAACACATGTTCTTCTTTTTCCATTAAGAATAATAAAAAGAAGTTGTTAAAACCTTGGATGAGCCATTGCCTTCTTAAGCAGATAAAAAATAAAAACAAAGTTGGTTCTAAGCTGAAAAAACACCCAAATAACACAAAACTACACAAATATTACGATTCGTTATGTAAAGCTGTTAAAACTAACATTGAATCAAATCGTGAAAATTACTATTCTAATTTATTCAGAAGTTCGAAAGGCAATGTAAAAAGGGAATGGAAAATTATCAACGATATCTTAGGAAAGAAAACGAACTCTAACGCTATAGGAACTGTTGTTGCAGACGGTATTTCACTATGCAATTCAAAATGTATTTCAAACAAATTCAATGAATATTTTACGGAAATCTCGGAAAAATTGAAGCCGTCTTTTGATTTGTATGTGGATTGCAACTTTTCTGATCCACGCAGTTTAGATTCTGAATATTTACAACCTAACAGCTTTGCTTTCGATGCTATTTCATCTTTTGAAACTTATAAAACTATTTTATCATTGGAAAACAAAAACTCTTGTACTTCAGATGGAATATCTAGTAACTTACTCAAAAAAATTGCTTTATATGTCTCAGATGTGTTAAGTTATATATTTAACTTAAGTGTTGAACAAGGTTGTTTTCCTCAACAATTTAAATGTGCGGAGGTAATCCCTCTTTATAAAAAAGAAGATAGAACAAATATGTCAAACTACAGACCTATTTCTCTTCTTCCCACCTTCTCAAAAATTTTCGAAAAACTAATGAAAAAAAGAATTACTTCTTTCTTAGATAAAAATTGTTTTTTTAGCGAAAATCAATTTGGATTTCGGTCGGGAAAGTCAACCGAAGATGCAATTCTTCGACTTTGCAATCAACTCTATGGCAGCTTGAATCATAATAAACCGACTATGGCTCTTTTTATTGATATGACTAAAGCCTTTGACATGGTTGATCATGATTTACTGCTAAGTAAATTATATAATGCAGGATTTAGAGGAGTTCTTTTTCAATGGCTTATGACTTATGACTTATCATATTTAAAAGAAAGAGTTCAAAAAGTGGTAGTTAATGGTGTAATGAGTGAAGCTCGATATCTAAAATCTGGAGTACCTCAGGGCTCCGTTCTCGGCCCCTTATTTTTTCTGGTTTATATTAACTCTCTCTTTAGGTTGCAGTTGAATGTCCTTCCTACGGCTTTTGCGGATGATATATCGTTTACCTACCAGTCAAACTCAGAACATAATTGTAACATTCAAATTGAAGAAGATCTCGAAATTCTAAGAACTTGGTTCTCTATTCATAAGTTAATCCTTAGTGAAAAAACTAAAATAATGTCATTCAAAACTTCTAGTCATCAGCTTTGCAATTACGATTTTATATTTCATGGGTCGAATTGTAAACAATTCACCTTTCCTTTACATAGTTGCGGTAGACCTAATTTTCAAGCAGCTGGTTCTTGTTCAGATTCTTGTTTCAAAATTGATTCAATGTACAGTTTTAAATATCTAGGAGTTACAATTGATTTTAATCTTAACTGGAAAGATCATATTTGCAATATAAAAAATTATTTGATGCTCATTACTAGAAAAATGTATCTGTTAAAACCATTCTGCTCAAAAAGAGTTTTTACTTCAATATACTACGGACTTGCACACTCTAAAATACAATATGGTTTATCCAGCTGGGTAGTACCCGTAGCGTGATGGTTAGTGCGTTGGACTGTCATGCAAGGGGTCTTGGGTTCAATCCCTGCCTGTGCCACCTAACTTTTTTCACGGGTACTGCCTCTTGCGAGGAATTGACAAATTCTCCAAGAGTAATTCTTGTCATGAAAAGTGCTTTCTCAAACTGGCCGTTCGGATTCGGCATATAAACTGTAGGTCCCTTCCATCTCTGACAATATTACTCGCACACAGGGATGGTTGAGAGTTGTAAGTCACTAGGCCCTGGTTCTCCATGGACTGTTGCGCCACCTAATTTTATATTTATTTATCCAGCTGGGGTGGTTCATATGCTAGTACTTTAAGACCCTTGTTGATTGCTCAAAAACATCTAATTGGAATCATTTGCAACAAAAATCGATTAACTGAAAGTTGGCCCTTATTCAAGGATTTGGGAATTCTACCTTTGAGACACCTTTACATTTTTAAAGTACTGAAAGAATTTTTCAAGCAAAGTGGTAACATTCCAAGTAGGAACTCGCAGTTATATAATCTACGCATAAATAATATGCATCTTGTCAATATACCCACTGCCCATAAAACTCATTTCTCTAACTTTTATACTGTCGCAGCACCCAAGGCATTTAATAACTTACCAACATCTATCAGAACTTCTCAAAATTTAAACTCTTTTCTGAAAAAAGTAAAAGACTGGCTTTTCACAATTGACTTAAATTGTATAGATAATTATTGTTAAAGAAACATTGATGTTTAAAAACTGAGTATCTAATTTTTATTATATTTCTTTTTCTCTTAATTTATATGAATATGTTCTAATTCTAATTCTTTCCTATTTTGTATTTAATATTTGAAATAAAAAAAAAAAAAAAAAATAATAATAACTTATTTGATCACCTGCCTTAAACAATTTAGTATCATTGCAGCTCTGATTGTCACCCCACATCAATTTTTAATTTATGTAAATTTAAATTCGCTTTGTATCATTCAACACTAGCTTGAAGCTAAAGGATGATAACTATTATTTATTATTTATTTATTGTAAATTTTTGTATTAACTAGTTGTAAAATGAAAATGAATAAATAAAATGTATTTCTTATTCTAATTCTAATTCTAATAATCTCCAGCTGCTTTAAAGAGCTCGGCATTCAAGCAATCTGCTCTAGTGGCTTTGTTAGACTTCAGCTTAATTTGTCTACTTCGGGAAAACGGATCATCCGGCCTGACACCGGCATTCGGTTCCCCGTCGCAGTTATACAGTCTGCATATGAGGTTCAACTATGATGTTTCTAATTTCGTCTTTGCAGCCTTCGGTTCATAAAACTTTAAACCTCTCAGCATCTTTGACTGGAGGTTTTTCATGCTCTTTTTTTCGTTCTGAGCAGTCGGCGTTCCTCTCTCCTTTTCCGCTCTCAAAGCTCGAGAGTATCTCTCGTCGTTCTATGCAGCTCTGCTTTGCGTTGCGTGTCTATTGTTTAGCTGCATTTGCCTGACGACATTCCTTATCTAACCAGGGGTTTCTTGTTGGTGGCTTTTTGAAACCCAGCACGTCAGAGGCGGCTTCTCTGATTGTATATTGGCAATGTTGCCACTGGTTCTCAATACATTGTGTTGGCGACATAGAATTTCGAAAGAGGTTACTTGTGACTCCGTCGCATAAGGATTTGGCGATCTCTTGCGATTGTAGCCGTTCGAAGTTGTATCTTCTGCCAGCATCTTCCTATTTTGCCTTGGGTCTGGAAACCCGAAGTGCTACCTTGGCTTGCATGAGATAGTGGTCCAAGTCAATGTTGGCTCTCCAGAAAGTTCGGACATCCACAATTCTGAAAGCGTTTCTAGCGTCGATCACAAAATGGTCAATTTGGTTGACAGTAGATTATTCTAGGGAACTCCAAGTTCCTTTGTGGATGTGTAGATTTGAGGAAAATGCGCCCTAGGTAATTGATTTGAGCTGCAAGGGCCAGAGCCGGCATAACCGATCCTTACAGTCATGAGCTCCGAGTATGTCGTAGAAGCTCAATAATGTGTTCACTAGGTAAGTAGTTCAACATAACTGGAACTATAGACTCCACCGTTGATTTCATCTCCAGAAATCCTCCACTGTCGTCTGGGTAAAAGGAGATGTGCCTCTTGCCCCCTCTCTCGTTTTCTTTCAGTTAGCAAAGTTTTATAAACTTGAATGTTCAATGCAAAAATGTATCAAAAATAAATAAAATATTGTCAAATTGAAATCACAAATTCATTGAAATCAAAAATTGAATGAAGTGAAACTTTCAAGAGTTCCGGGTATTCAGTTCTCAAGAACTTTTCCACCAAATAACTAACTCTTACCCTTAGTTCACTTCGAAACCAAAATACACCCAGATAAGACTTCGTGATGCAATTAAGCCAGACTAATAGAAAAGAAATTAAACAATAATTTCAATTAAAAGCAAAAACTCAGGTCAAACAATTTACCTACTAGAAAAATAAAAATTCACAACTTGAAAGCGTTAGTAGCTACCAGCATTTAATTTAATAATCATCAAAGGAAAAATTTACTCAAAATATCTTGTTTTAAGAGTTTTCGTTATAAGTTCTTTTCGCTATGAATTACATATTATAATTTATTCAATGTAACGATATGATTTAATTTATTTATTTCCAATAATTTAAAATAACAAAAAGAAGAATTTTTCCAGGATGAATAACAAAAACAAAAGTACTCTTATAAAACATTCTTATTTCTCCTTTCTTCATCTCTTTAATTTCAGTGCTCGCCATGCTTATGAAAATTGTATATACAACAGTGCCCGTTTTAAGTGCTACAAGCATTCAGCGAAATTTGCCAGAGATACAGCGAAAATGTTATCAGAGGAAAAACTCTTCACCAATTGCAGAAAATTTGAAAACTTATTATGTGCAGCTCCTGAAAATGATGCCACCCGATATTTAATTTTTCTTCTAGTGTTTTTAGTGATTTGGAGGAGCGGAAGCTCCTTTATACAAAATAGTTAAGAGATACGAAAATGAAAACAAACATTTATTTTAAAAAGTATATTTATATACGAGTAATGCATTTAAATGTAAGATACATATTTTTTATGGGAATAATAAAAAATAAGTCAGTTGGTTTTCATTTGGATTCAATAATAATAAAAAGATAAAACAAAAAAATTAATGTTTGTTAACAAAAAATATATTATATAAAAACATAAAATATTTTGTTTTATTTGTGGATATGACTGCAGACAAAATGAAGGTGGTAAACACCCATTCAAAAGATTCTTTATGACTTT
This sequence comes from Eupeodes latifasciatus, assembly GCA_920104205.1. Taxonomy (NCBI): domain Eukaryota; kingdom Metazoa; phylum Arthropoda; class Insecta; order Diptera; family Syrphidae; genus Eupeodes; species Eupeodes latifasciatus. Next base: position 336,243,420 of record OV049924.1, on the reverse strand, counting down.
TCAAAAGTTTTCTCTTCTTCGAATCCGTTTAAGTACATGAAAAGTTTTTAATGGAAAATGTCTGAACAAGATATTACATTAAATGGCCGTTCACCGGAAGTGTGTGGTTGAAAGGCAGTCCAAATTTTGTCCCATAAGGGACAATACTGTTGTGCAGTGATTTAATTTTATTAACTTCCCATAGGAAGTTATTGTAATGATTTCGATTTGTCAAATTGAAAATTTTGACATTTCTCGACGTTTCAAGGTCCTAGAGTCGAAATAAAAGATTTTTAGAAAGATGGTGCGTGTGTACGTACGTTCGTACGTCCGTACGTCTGTACGTTCGCGCTTTTTTTTTCGTCGTCCATAGCTCCAGAACCAGAAGAGATATCGACTTCAAATAAATTTTGTTATACAGATAATAAGGCAGAAAGATGCAGAAAGGGCTCTCAAGAAAATTGCGTGGGTTGTTTTTTTATCATAGCAGTTCAAAAAAAAGGTGAACATTTTGGTTAACCCTAAACATTTCATGAACCAATGACGCTAGAGACTTGAATTAAATTTTATATTATATATTGTAACGTGATACAAAACAAGTATATTTTTGGAAAAAATCCAATTAACGGTTTTTTTGTTTTTTTTTATAAATCAAAAAAACTAAAAAAAAAATTTGTCACCTCGAAAATTTTACGACCAAAATATGATTTCATCTCCAAAACAATTTTGAGCAACGAAGAATAATGTTTTTGACATCTGATAAAATTTTGAGAAAAATCTTGTTGACATTTTTTTTTATAAAAAAACTAGCTGACCCGGCGAACTTCGTACCGCCTAACAGTCAATGAATATCGTGTTACTTTTTAGCTGAACTAATTTAGACTTTGATAAACGTAAAACAATGGTACAAAATAATATATTTATATAGATAGCAACAAAAAAGTATTTTATTATGATGAATGATGATGAAAACATAGATACATACAGAATGAGAATAAAAATAAAAAATAATAATTAAGTACTTCAAACTCATGACAGAAAAAAATGATTGAAAACTATGTTGTGCAGATTGGGAATAAAAAACACGGATTAATTCATTAATAAGATTTTCATTCAAGCACTTTGTGGTAAACGAGATTCTTTGTTTTTGGTCAGGTGCAAGAACAAATAAAGCGGATGGTTTGCCGATACGTGAGCATGCCACGTACAATTGACCATGAGAAAAACAACATGCATTTTCTAGATTGAGGCCACAAATAGTCAAGGATTGGCCCTGTGATTTGTTGATCGTCATGGCGAAGGCAAGACGAAGCGGGAATTGAATTCGTTTAAACTCAAAGGGCATATCCGTTGCGATCATCGGAATCCTTGGAATAAGAACTTCCTCATCTTTAAATTTTCCTTTAAGTATCGACGCGTGAATCACATTGCTCATCAGTTTTCTTATCACCAAACGCGTTCCATTACACAGTTTTGGTTGGTTTAAATTTCTAAACATGATGACTACCGAGCCAACTTTAAGTTTTAAATTGTGCGGTGGTAAATTATTTAATTTAATTTAAAAATTCAGTTGGATAATTAGTGGCTTCTTCTTCGTTTGTTACACAGTCGATAGATTTGAATGAATACAGAGTACCTACGATTTGATTTTGAATTATAAAATTGAGGTCATCTACATATTTATTTTTAGCGGCCAAAATTGTTCGTTCACTTAACTATTTAGTATTTTTGTGGTTAGCAATGATAACCGTGAATACTTTGTTGATAAACTCGTCTTTTGATGATACGAAATTGCAAAAATTTGGAGGAAATGAAATCAAACCGCTCGATTTGTCAACAGGAACACGGCCATTTCCGACAGTCAGCAATTGCTTCGAGAAATCATCAGCAGATAGATCATTCAACAATTCAACTCTCATATTTACAGACAGTTGAAGTTTCTTTACATATCGCAACAGATTTGATGCTTTGAGGCAAGCGTTTATTTCGTCGGCAGCAGTAGATCTTGGAATGACTGGTAGTGTTTGTCGGAAATCGCCAGATAATAAAATCATTGCACCACCACTGTTAACTACGAAATCGTTTTCTTTCACTTTAGTTGTGATAGTTCTACCATTATCATCGGGCGATCGACGCCGATACAATGGATAACCATCATCGTTGCCTGTAATGGTCTCTGCCGTCAATTTTTGTGGATACCGTTTGGAACACTTGCCGTCGATCATGCACGGTGATTGTCGGTTGATAGTGCCACACGGTCCATGAATCATATTCGTAACTACAACATCATGTAGGTCTGGATCGGTTTCAGGAGCAGGAATCTCCGCACATATGATGTCATCTATTTGATCTGGCCGAATTCTTTCGACTAACCAAATCAGAATGTGAGCATGCGGTAGGCCTCGTTTTTGCCATTCGATTGAACACATCCAGCATCGAGTATTCCCAAAGACGTGTTGCTTTACAATGCAATTCATTAGTGACCGAATTTTTTGCCTAAAAACACGTGCGGTGATGTCATGTCGATCACTTGATGTTTGTCCGGGAAGCAGCAATTGAATAATTTCTATCCATTTCGGATTGCATGTAAATGTAATGGATAGATCTGGCCGACCATAATGACGAACATATGTCATTGCATCTTGCGCATATTCATGCAAATGACGCGGGCTACCTATATATGTCGCCGGTAAAAAAGTCAATCGACCAACATTTTCTGAATCTCCTTCTGTGCTAATTGCATCGCGTAAATGGATATACTCTTCCGAACGCAATTTAGCTTGATTCAATCGAATGAAAGTCAGGCGCTCCAATATTGTTGAAGCAGTCGACGAGATCGCAACAAATAATTGTCAGAATTTTCACGAATCATCAAACGATATGCGTAATAATTCATCGAACTTACCTTCTTGGTAGTTTTCCCACCTGAAACAAATGCAGTAAAAAATGTATTTTAGAACCCGTAATAGGTTAACGACTCTTACAGCTACTCTCTACTAAATTAGAAATTACAACTTTTTTTGAGTACTAAAAGTAAACAGAATAAAATGTATATCAAGTTAAAATGAAAACAACAATATTGATCTTACCATTCAATGGATTAATCATTTTGATATTAAAGTGATATCCATCGTCTCCTTGCCAAAACACCAGCGGGTATTGTAACGCGTCATAATGAACGGTGTGTTTCATATATTCTTTGTAGTTACCCAGTATTGCGCCGTGTAAGTACAATATCACGTGTTTCCAAGTTTTCACCAACAATCAGGATTACCACTTCCTCGATTGTTGGAGCATTAAATGTGCGTTCAAGTGTTCCAGCTGGTCTTTTATCTACTCTGATCACAACTTTATAGTCATCACTTGGCATGTGCTCTAAAACAGTCTTGACAGCCTGACCAATGCATTTTTTTTTTTTTTGTTTTTTTATAGGGTCAAAGGGGGTAATTGTAAACGATTTTGCATTTTTTTATTTTTGTTCAATTGTAATGTTTGTAACAGCTTAACCATGCAATGTCGAACATTTTTGTTTATGCTACTTAAGTTTGGATTGTATTATCTATCAAAGAGTAGTAATCTTAATGGCGTTTGTTTATTAGTTTTCATAAAATTTGATGTTTACATTTACCCCCCTAGTTTTTTAAGTAAACGAGAAAAATGGGGTAAATGAAAACGGTGCCAGTCGTCCTACCATTGTGGAAAGGGGTAACCAAGTTCTCTCTCCTTACATATGTAGGTACCTACTAAACCAAGGAGATCATCCTTATCGCATGAGTAACCAGCACGAGATCTGAAATAAGGCACCTTGCTATAGTGTCCTCCACGTCTGACGAAAGTGCTGGTTTTCTGCCTCTAGATATAATGACAGTAGGATTTTTCCCTTCACCGATCAACTCACGTGTATGATGGAGCTGTGGTTTTTAGTTGATATGTACGTGGCATCTTTTTGATATAAAATATTGTTAGATCAACACCAAAGCCATTGAAAATGAATGTTTACAATTTCCCAAATTGTTCGCTTTTACCCCATTTCGGTGTTTACATTTACCCATGATAGGAACATAATGGGGTAATTGTAAACAGCCAATAACTTTTAAATTTTTTTAAACAGACAAATAAAAACATATAGCATGCATTTATACTCATATTTCACTTTCTTAAAGATAAAATTTAACTTACTTCGATCGCCTTTGTTTGTTTTGCAACAATTTTAATTAGCACTGAAAAACTTAAAAACGCAGAAAAACGAAAGACTCATGGAAACGAACAAAACATGAATAACCTTTTGACAGATAAGGCCTTCCACGCGTCAATATGATTTAAATATAATGTCTTTTCAAATAATTTCATGGCATGCTTCAAATTATAAACGGTTTTGAGAAAATTAAGTATGTTTACAATTACCCCTGTTCACAATTACCCCCCTTGACCCTAATAAGCGAACACTAAAAGGGTTTTTTTTTATACCTTTAATATGCCAAAGACACAGTGTGAGCATTAGGAAAGGAGGGAAGGGTTGGATAGGAGGTGTCGGTGTACATTGATTTTGAACTCCTGAACATTGCAATGATAGGGAAAGATAGAGCGTGGCAAGGCGTTCCACATTCGCGTAGTACGGCTAAAAAATGAATCTCTGTACTTCATAGTACGGCCGAAGTTGGGCTCAAGGGTAAACTGATGGGCATTCCTAGAAGCGCGAGTATTACGGTTAAATTGTTTAAGGGGAGGAATGCAACTGGCTATTTCACTAGAGCATAGTCCGTTAAAATAACGGTAAAAAAGGGTTAGACAAGAAACCTTGCGTCGATGTTCGAGTGACGTAAACGAGTTGATGATGTTAATGTCACCAATCATTTTAAAAGCTCTACTTTGAATACTGTCCAAGAGGCTTAAATAAGTTACTGGAGCACCAGCCCAGAGATGAGAGTTATATTCAAGTTTCGGACGTATATAAGTTTTGTAGATTGTAGCCAGATCAGACGGAGAGAAAAATTTCTTGCAACGTCTCAAAAAACCTAGACATCTTGCGGCATTTTTGGCAACATCGCGTATGTGATCGCTCCACAAAAGGTGGTTGCTGATGCACATTCCGAGGATGTCGAGATTTTCCGTTTCGTTGATGCAAGTTCATGAAGCATTTGCTGCAGATCTTGGAGAATTACTCTTTTCGTAGCTGTGTTGATCCCTTGACGCCGGTCAAGTTGTTCTTCCATATTGCCCATAAAGTATATTTGAAAGAATTTATGCTGTACATCTTCTATAGGTTGCAATGATCCAATGCGATGGCAATTTCATTGTTTTTAAGATGTATTCTGCTATTCGGGACGGAAACAAATCCAACAAATCAAAAACCATGGCAATCGGTCCAGCCGTTCTCGAGTTATAATTGTTGTAACAAACACGACTTTCGTTTATATATATAGATACAAACTTAAAAAAACATTTCGACTCAAATATCTTTTTAAAAACTTTAGATTAAGGCTTCATTCAAACTTATTTTATCTTATAAAAAATAATGTTTTCAACATTCTGAAGAATGTTGAGAAAAATCGAATTCACATTTTTTTTTTACAAAAAATAAAAACCTAAAAAAAAATTAATAAAAGTTGGTAAAAATTGATTTTCGACTCAAATATCGCTTCAAAACTTTGAGATATTTGCTTTAAACTACTTTTATATTTCAAAAAATATTGTCAAAATTCAATAAAATTTTGAAAAAAATCGAATAGACGGCTTTTGTACAAAAAATTAAAAAACCTAAAAAAATTTAACAAAATTTGGTAAAAATTGAATTTCGACTCAAATATCTTCTCAAAAACTTGAGATTATGGCTTCAAACTTATTTTATCTTATAAGAAATATTGTTGTCAAAATTCTGAACAATGTTGAGAAAAATCGAATAGACAGTTTTTTACAAAAATTAAAACCCTAGAAAAAATTTAACAAAAGTTGGTAAAAATTGATTTTTGACTAAAATATCTTTTCAAAAATTTGAGATAATGGCTTCTAACGAGTTTTGACTTATAAGAAATATTGTTTTCAACATTCCATAAAATTTTGAGAAAATTGACAGTTTTTTTTACAAAAAATAAAAACCTAAAAAAAAACTTGGTAAAAATTTACTTTCGACTCAAATAGCTTTTCAAAAATTAAAAATATCGTCTTCAAATTTTTTTTATTTCACAGAAAATATTATTTTCGATATTCAGTAATTTTTTTATAAAAATCCAACAGTACGTTTTTTCATAAAATAATAAAATCTACAAAAAAAAGTACGCAAATTTGGTAAAAATTGATACATATAGACAAACTTTTAAGCAAGACAAATCGAAAGACGGGATATGGCCGTACAGAAAAGGAAACTAAAACCAGGTGATTTTACATGAGAGTAATGGATTCATTTCAGCCATAAGAGATGAGGTGAATGGGAAGACAAAAGAGGTGAGTATTTCTCAAATTACGGGGTTCAGTGTTGAGAAAGATAGTTTTATAAAGATTAGGGCAGAAACTCAAAAAAAGACGTTGGAAAAACAAGATGGCAGATATACACTTCGTGTCACATGAATAGTGACAAGATTTTTTCGTTTTTAATTTGCCGATATTTCTTAAATCCTTAGGTTTTTTGGAAAAACCCAAATGTGGAATGAATGAGGTAAATTTTGGATTACGTTAATAAATACAAGTTTTTTCTCTGTTTTTTTTTTTTGAAGAACCTGTTTTTATGTATCACATGAATAGGGACTAGATCTAAATTTACCTATTTGCGTGTTTTAAATACTCTGAGTGTTTGGGTTAGTACTAGTATTAATTTAAAAGAATCAAGAAGTATGGGTAGAGGTTAGGGTCTAACCAAGGAGGAAATAAGCCAAATTCGAGCTTAACAAAATCTCGGCAAAACCATCCGTTTTTTAGCCAGCAAAATTAGAAGAAGTTCAAATTTTGTATACCTCAAGGACCCAGAGAGGTATGGAAAAAATCACAAAGGAAGGGTCAAGAAAAATCCACATCATTTCAGGAAAGGCAGGCGATAGTGAGAGCTGCTTCAATTTAAGGCTTTCCATTAGTAAAATCAAGGCAGAAGTTGGGGTAAATGCTATAGTAGATCGACTTTTGCTCGGATGATACCGAAGGCAGACCACATACGACACCAAAAAATGAAGATAAACCCACCATAGAATGCTGCATGCAAGAGCCAACGCAATTATAAATTTAAGGCGGTCTTGATATGGAGGAAGGATTAAGGCATCATGCCAAGGTAGGCCTCGAAGGGAAAATCGAAGTAAACGTCTTTGAACGCTTTCTATTTTTGAAATATGTATGTACTTCTTGGTAAGGGGACCATACTTGAGAGTCGTATTCAAGGAGGGCGCGAACAAAGGTGACGTAGAGATGTCGGATAACGTTAGGGTTCTAAGATTCCTTTGACCAATGTTTTACAAAACCGAGTGCTGAGTTGGCTGAGTAAGCTGGCACGAAAAATAAGAGCCCAAGGTCACGAATAACCTCAACAGAGCAAAAAGAGTTGGTTATGGAGAAAGTATTGACGGGGTGAAGTTCTTACACGCTTTCGTGAAAAAGTAGTTGACTGAAAATTTGTTTATAATTAGATCTAAGCAATTTTTTTTTGCATCAGCCTGAGAAACTGTTGAGGTTTAGTTCAATAAAGTAAGAATCATGCATCGAAGTAATGGGCTTGAAAAATGTTGTGTCATCAGCTTAAAGTGAGTAATGGGAACATTTACAAATCAATTTCATATCATTAATGGAGTGGATAAGAAGGAGAGAAACTTAGTGGCTACCTCGTGGTACGCCAGATGTAGCAAGAAAAGGATAAGATATAGCGTATCTGAAGCGAACATTATATAAGAAATCAATTGGAACAAAATTGGTTCAAAGCCAAGAGTGCAAAGTTAAAGAATATAATGTATGTGAGATATTTTGTCAAAGGCTATGCTTAAGTTAGCGGAGATAGAGTATTTGCAGAAATACATATATTAAATTTAGTAAAAATTTCAAAACAAGCAAAAAAATATACAAAATACAAGGAAAAAAAGGGTTACAAAATTTTGTATTTGTTCAATGAGTACATTTTACACATTACATTTATAAACTTTGGAGATTTTTCAATGTTGTAACGAATTAAATTATATGGTAATTTGACACCTGTCAAGCTTAGCTGTCATTTGAAGTGTCATAATATTAATTGTGTCACTGGCATCTAAGATAAAAGATTGGTTGTGTCATTGCCATTTACGATAACAGATCGCTTTTTAATAATCGAAATACACGATACAATTATTAAGAAGAGAAGGGAAGCATTACTAGTTTTATAAGGGATGTTCTGTTCCCCATTGTAATGCACGTTCAGTTTTAAATATTGCTGCTGCAAGCGCAAGTGTTGATCCGAATTTAAAAATGTACCTTACTATGGCGAAGTCCTTATAAAATTCTAATTATGAAAAGCCTGACGATTATTGACAAAGCCGCCACCACGCCCGCAATAGACACGGTTCGTGGTAGTTGAAACAACAGTCAATAAATACTGATTTCATAAACATTTTCTTCAACGATTAAGGACATCTTTTTCTTGATTTCAACTCTCAGAACTTCTTCAAGTGTTCAAAGAGGTGCCTATGCATCAAGACATAGTTAATTGGTAAACGTTCTTACCAATTTCAAATATGTTGTGTTGTAAAGTCCTTTTGCGATATAGTCTTCAATTCCTTCTTGATTTCGGTTTCTATATTTTAAACTTCCCATAGTCCGATTTGTCGAATTGAAAATTTTGACATTTCTCGACGTTTCAATTTGTCGACGGTAAAAATATTTCTGTGCGTGCGTATGTACGTACGTTCGTACGTCCGTACGTTCGCGATGTTTTTTCGTCGTCCATACCTCAAGAACCAGAAGAGATATCGACTTCAAATAAATTTAGTTATACAGATAATGAGGCAGAAAGATGCAGAAAGGGCTCTCAAGAAAATTGACTGGGTGGTTTTTTTACCATAGCAGTTAAAAAAAAAAAAGTGTGCGTGTACTAGTGTACACAGGTAAGAAGTGAAACTTCTTTATGGCCTTATTTTTCGAAAAATGATCTACATGCAACTTTCCAGAAATTGGTTAAATAAAGTTAAATTAGATAAAGTTTAAACAAAAGGATTTCATTATCATAGACATGAATACAAAAAAAAAAATTATTGCCCTGACCTGGACTCGAACTACCATCACTTTTGCCAGAGTCTGATTTGACAACAAATTTGAAGGCAGAAATCTGAACGACCAATGGCCTAGAATTTTGGAAAATTTTCCGTTGATTCATTTTTAATTGAATTTTCCCCAGCTTCTGGAAAACACAGGAAAATGATTGATACGTCAAAATGAGCGTACACTCGTCTAGATTATAATAAAATATATATTTTTGAGATTGGTTGGAAAATGGAAAAGCCACTCTTCATTTTGTAAAAATTTGTAAATTTTTCGGTAAAAACTCTATAAGTCGGAAAATTGAAGAAAATTTGATCATTTGATATGCTTAAATTAATCGGGACAAGTTTTCCTTTAATTGGGTACCCCATTTTAAAAAATCCATTCAGTAGTTTTTGAGTTATTAACGTTTTTGTGGCAATTGAAAGAAAATTTTCTTATTTTTCAGGCATTTGTCCATGAAAATAAATAAAAAATAAAAAAAAAAAGTAGCGCATCGACCGGGAGTCGAACCGTGAGCATGAGTGTGTGGGGCAGCTATTTCATCTACTGAGCTGTTCTTTTACCTAAAGATAATTGGAATTTTATAAAATATAATGTGATGCGTAACCAAAAATTGTGACGCGTTACAGAAAAATGTGACGGTAAATTTTTTTCCAACGCCGATAAAGAAGTTTCACTTCAAAAAAGATGAAAATTTTGGTTAAACCTAAATATCTCATGAACCAATGACGCTAGAGACTTTAATAAAATTTTATATTAAATATTGCAACGTGATACAAAACAATTATATTTTTGGAAAAAAATCTAATTAACGGTTTTTTTTTATAAATCAAAAAAAAATGAAACAAAAAAATTTGTCACCTCGAAAATTTTACGACTAAAATATGTTTTCATTTCCAAAACAATTTTGTGCAACGAAGAATAATGTTTTTGACATCTGATAAAATTTTGAGAAAAATCTTATTGACACTTTTTTTCTATAAAAAATATAAACCTAAAAAAACATTACTCAAAGTTGGTAAAAATTGAATTTCGACTCAAATATCTTTTCAAAAACTTGAGATTAAGGCTTCAAACTTATTTTATCGTATAAGAAAAATTGTTTTCAACATTCTGAAGAATGTTGAGAAAAATCGAATTGACAGTTTTTTTACAAAATTAAAAACCTAAAAAAAAATAATAAAAGTTGGTAAAAATTGATTTTCGACTCAAATATCTTTCCAAAAATTTGAGATAATGGCTTCTTATTTCATTTATAAAAAATATTGTTTTAAACATTCGATAAAATTTTGAGAAAAATCGAATTGACAGTTGTTTTTACAAAAAATAAAAACCTAAAAAAATAGTAAAACTTGGTAAAAATTTACTTTCGACTCAAAAATTACAAATATTGGCTTCAAACTTGTTTTATTTCACAGAAAATATTGTTTTTTTAGAATAAAATCTACAAAAAATAATACCCAAATTTGGTAAAAATTGATACATTTATACAAATATAAGCAAAACAAATCGACAGACAGGATAGGAAGTTATCAGTGTGGGTCGCATCCCAGCCTCTTTTTTTATTTAATTAAAACGGTGCCAACAAATCGAAATTTTAAGTTAAGCGAGAGATGGAGATTTAACTTTTTTTAAGCAAGGTCAGTAAGGTTTCCCACTGTTTGTATGAAAAAATTCTTTTCCTTATTATATAGCTTATCAGTTAATGTTGATGGTATTTTTGGTGGTGGCAGTCCTTCAACGCTTTATCGACCTTCTACGAACAATATTAACACTCAAAAGCTCTTGTTTTTTGGATTTCTCTAATATTTGTAATGTTTCTGCATCAGAAATTCCGTTCTACTCACAAAATTTAATTTAACTACGTTTTTGAATAGTTTCAGACAAACTCTAAAATAAAAGCTTAGATATTTTTTTCCTCTATTCGCATTAAAATCTTTTGCTCGGAAGCAAAATCAAATCAATTAATTATCTGAATAGACAATTTTCCGTTGAAAGGAATTTGGCTATTTTCTGCTAATCAACAAAATCCCACTGCTTCCACTAACTTACTAGTATTGTTTATTAAAAGCTCAAAGATATTTATGGTTATTTTGTACAATTTTTGAGAAACGAGCTATGACATTTATAATAATTTGCGAGCACAGAAGGGGCTCTGCTTAGGTATTTACATAGTTAAATTTTAAAGTATATTTTTAAATATTCTGTCTGAGACTAACATTATAAGTTTAATTATTTTTTAGTGATGATTAATAGCGGATGGTGTGAGCAGTACCATGCGTCCTTGTCCCACTGCTTCAATCAATAGTGATGATTACACCAATTAATGAGAATCAACGAGAACGAAATTTCGCACATATTGCTTGAATATTTAATACGAAGAAAACCGCTCTGATTCAAGTTCGCAGTTCAAAATAAGTATACAAAAAAATGTTTATTTCGAAAATCACTCTTTCAAGAACTCGCCTGAAGAAGCACTTCATAAAGAGACTATTAATTTGTTTGGTGCGTTATCGGTTATGTATTGGGTAACTTGTGTTGGGTACGATAGGGGCGTATTTTGGGGGGATTGTGTATTTTGGCGATATTTAAAAAAAAATAAAAAGAGATATTAATTTAGTTTTAAAAGGGATGTTCTAATAATTCAAGCACAGAAAATGTCCTGACATGCGCCAATGGGCAATTCGCTCCCACAAAGCTGGCATAAATGTAGAATTCTTTTTTGGGGAAATAACCGCTAACGCGTCCCGTCGCACTGCTTAGGGTATGTCCAGTCGCTATTCAGTTTCTTAATTAAAATTACATTGAATGGCCCACTTCATTTTTCGGGGCACAGCCGCTGACGCTACTCCGTTGATAAGTGGAATCTCCGCATAGTTTGCCCAATTTTCAAGAAAGAAGACCCTCTTGACTAAAGATTAACCAGTCTTTTAATCATCACTTATAACCTTATCGATCCATATTAGTGTGGGTTCAGACCAGGAAAGTTCAACTTTGATCAAATATTCACATCACGGCAGATCTTGAAAAAAAAACTAGGAACTTAATCGATTTCAAGACTGCATATGACAGAACATTGTCTAAGTTTGGCATCTTTATCAAACTTGTCCGTTTGTGCTGCCCTTTCGCTATTGACTCATTTACCTACGACCATTTATGTTTTTTGGTATTCTATACAATTGTGAATTGATGGAAATAAGAAAATCTTGATGGAATCTGAAATAACCTTTAACCTTTAGAAATTCATATTAATGACAATAAATGCTCGTTTTCCAAATATCTAAGCTTTTGATTTGATTTCTACATGACTTTTTTACATTGGATTGTTAAAAAATTTAAATAAAACCAAGTGTAAGCTTTTAAATAAAAGTCTGACACTGTGACCTCACTCTGAGATTTTCTTATTCAGTTTTTAACGAAGGCAGTTCTTTGAACTTTTCAATTTTAATGAAATACAAAGTTCAAAATACTAAAACTTAATTTGTGTGCGGGCACATTTTTAACTAATTTGCATCACTTAACTAATTTGGAAGGATATTTTTAAGAAAATCCTTACAGGCAGTTAGGATAGGCTACAAACAAAATACCATCTAAGAGCTGGCATAAGAAAGTAAGAAACGTTTTGAGCCAAAGGACAGTCCCATCCTTAACCAAAATCACTTTTATTATACTTTATTTTTTTTTTATTCATTTGTCTCTGAGAAATCCTACCCCTTCGGCACTTACCACATCATCTTGTCAGAATCCTGATTCTGTAAAAGTAGGAAATTGTGTGATATCTTGTTTGAATTTTAATGTTCTTGTGCCACTGGGTGCGAAGAAAATCTTCATTTACCAAATTGTAAAACGCATAATTGATTATTTGATTTCACATTAAATTTGTAGGATAGGCAGATGGAATTTTGTGTTTGAATGTTTTATGAAATAAATTAAATTTGCACAAGGAGGAAAATGATGTTTATGATGAATTTATTATAATTAATATTTTATTAACATATTTTGGATATCTCCAAACTCCAATAAAGTGTCCAGAGGATGTAAAGAATACACAATTAAGTATAGTCCAGTATAATTTATTTACACTTTTTTATGCTCCATTAGGTGTTCAACTTTTAACGAAAAAATGACATTTTCAGGAAATAACAGACACAAATTATTTAAAACAAATTTATTAAAAGCAATTTCTAACTGAAAATATGTACGATAATATTTTTTTACGGATCTTTCATAGGCAACTTTTATTGCTTTATATTCTCAGTTCTCACTCATATTTATTATTATTGTTTATTAAATTTCTGATTTATATCGATAAAAATATACATATTGCATGGCCATTATTTCTCATCAAATATAATTCGGAAATAGAAGACTCAGCACAGTACGTTTTATGCCCAAGTCATATACGAGTATTTAAGATTTAAGGTTTATGGAAGTTTTTGAAGAGTTGTATCTTTAAAAGTGGTCGCATTGAGATAAATCAAAATGTGTGTTCGGATAACTTATTAAGTTAGCTTTAATTTGACGGGTTTTGGTGTCCCACACATTGTTTGGTTGGCGATACTTTATTTTGATTGGAAAAATAATTCACTTAAATTAAAGAAAATTTAAAAACTTTTTTGAGAAAAAACTTCTTTTCATTGTTCTTTTCTTTAAATTTGAAAAATTTGGAAACAAAATTGAAAAAGGTTTGGTTGATCGAAAATATCTTAAGAACTATGTATGTATATATTTTTTTTATACAAAAAGAAAATAAGAAAAATATTTCTTACATAAGATTATTCAAGAACGAACAATGGTATTAACTTCAGAATAATTCACTATACTAAAATGACAATTAAAAAAAGTTACACGCTGACAGCTTGTGGCGTCCAAATTGTTTCTTTTACTTTCTGTCACAATTTTTTTAATGGGTGTTTTTTAACATAGCAGTTTAAAGAAAGGTTTAAAATTTTGGTTTACCCAAAATATTTCACGAACCAACAACGCTAGAGACTTGAATTCAATTTTATATTATATACTGTAACGTGATATCAAACCAGTATATTTTTTCGAAAAAAATCAATTAACGTTTTTTTTATAAATCAAAAAAACTGAACAAAAAATATTTGTCACTTCGAAAATTTTACGAACAAAAAATTATTTTATCTCCAAAACAATTTTGTGCAACGAAGAATAACGTTTCCAACGTTTTCAATAACGTTTTTTTTTACAAAAAATTAAAAACCTAAAAAAAAATTACAAAAGTTGGTAAAAATTGTTTTTGCACTCAAATATCTTTTCAAAAATTTGATATATTGGCTTTATATTTTTATATATTTTATATTGTATGTATACAAAAATAAAATCTACAAAAATAGTACGCAAATTTGGTAAAAATTGATGTTCGGTTCTCGATATCTCTCAAATTAATTTAATTTATCCAGTTAGTATTTGTTTATATAAGAAATAAAAACTTTTAAGAAATGCTACTAAAATTGGTAAAAATTGGTTTTCGACTAAAAATCTCGTTAACAAAACTAGATTTTGAAATAAAACTATTTCATTTTATGCAAAATATTGTTGGTATTATTGAAAATTTTAAGAATAATTTAATTGACAACTTTCTTAACACAACACGAAAATCTACAAAAATTTAAGCAATACAAATCGACAGACGGGATGGGAATTTATCAGGGTGGGTCGCATCCCAGCCTCTTTTATTTTGTACGTTTACTTTTAAAACCATAAAATGGATAACAATGATATTTCACACATAATGTCATTTATAGGGCTCTCAGATAAAAATAAAACCTTATTGAAAGCTCTTATACAACTGCGAACCATTAGGAAGAGGCCACACATTTTGGAATCGATTTTCACTTTTTATAGCTTTGTTTTTGTAACCGAAAACCTTTCCTACTCGAGAATAGGAACGTATTTAATAATTACAAATTTATAAAATTAAAAGGAAATGGAAACGAGCGATGAAGTTAACCAAGATCAAAAAATTAACTTTTAAATAGAGTGTACAAAAGTGCATCACTAGGATGAGGCCACATGCAAAATTTCAGGAAAAAAACGTATTGCAAAAGTTCCACATCTTCTGATTGAATTCAACTTTTAAAAACCATCGAAGTGTGAATGGGGTATTGCCTTTTTGGAAAATATTTTTAGTTGTTCCCGTTCATTATTGTGGACAAAAACTAAAAGCCGGTTGTGCCATAGTAGGTTATAGCTCCTCATACTATCGCACCTAATGTAAGGCTTTGATGTCTTTTCAAAATAAGCTCATCCTTTCTCAGATCAGGGGAGTACAAGTTATTACCAACAGGCCGTCAAGGTTAAACCTTTTTTCAACCGAAAAGACAACGTGTTTCCATAACTCTGATCCAAGTAACATGCTCTCTTGCAAAATTCATCCGAGGCTCTTTGTGTACTTGCCCCTCAAAACAGTTTTATTTTGTGTATTATCATTTAAACCGTTACGTTGTTATTCTGGCTGACACTCAGCATTTGGTCCTAATTTTAGTCACTTTTGGCGTGGAATTTGAGAAAAGCCATTATTATGATGTTGTTGTTTCTGCTTTGTATTCTTTTTGATTTTTCCCATATTTTTGTGGATCAGCATTATGATTGCTCCTTGGTATTTTACGTCCTCAAAGTCATGAATCCTTGAAAGCATATATTCTTGCTTTTTCTGTAGCTGTCAAAGTCTTTCCAAAGCCCATACGAATATGTGTTGCAAATTAAACTTAAACAGTTGTTTTTGACACTTTTTTTGATATTCTATAAAAACATTTTAAAAAGATCGCACTTGAAGGCTCCTCTGGTCCTGGTCAGAGCAGCATTTATATGTCTGTCAAAATATAAATACTGATCTAACCAGATATCGAGGTACTTCCTTACACTTTTCCTCGTTAATTGCTTCCCGTGAAGATCGTTGAGCTTCACCATCTTGCAACGATTCTGGCACGTATCCCTTGTGGCCCTAGCCAACGGAGTCCGGAACAGAATTGTCTCTGACTTCTGGACATTTATTTTTAGTTTCCGCAAGAGAATTGTAGTAACCTCAATCTTTCAGACCGTTCTATACGCAATTAGATCATCGGCGTACGCAATTGACTTGCCTAGACTATCTATTAGATCGCTGGAGTGAATGCTGAAGAGAATTGGTGAATTCACAGCCCCCAACATTTTCATTCTGGAATGTTGTAGCTCAAGTTACATTGCCACTTTTGAAAACAATTTTTCAACCGTTAAACGTATTATAAAGTATATACGACACTGCTTTGCTCATACCAAGCCTGCTTAATTTTAGATAAAGACCCTGCAACCATACGGTGTCAAAAGCCTTTTTCAAATCAACCAGAAACGCACCTGTGCATTGTTTTTGTTGATTTATTCCATTTGATATCAGAAACGAGTTCAAACGCAGCATGAATTGTGCCAAGACATGCCTTGAACCCCAACTGTTTATTCGAAATTATTTTGTTTTACGCAGCTAAAAAAACTTTGCTAATGCTCGGAAGAGGAATTATCTACCGAAGACTTGACGGGTTGGAATTGTCCTTTCCCTTTTTTTTTTAGAGGAAGAACCACTGCGGTCTTCTAATGCAAGAAGAAGAATGTCAATTACTTCCATCTGTAAATGTACAACGTTGGATAAACCATCGACACCTGCTGACTTTTTGTATTTTATTGAATTAAATATGAGCTGAAGCTCGATCTTTGTTATTAACCAGGACTTGGTCCCGTTTGTTCAGTGATTATGGGATTTTGCAAAGAAATCGAACCGCATAAAACTGCAGTTCTCAGATTGCCATTGTGTCATTTCATTTAGAAAAGTGATGAAGTAAGACTCTGTTTTCCAGGTCGTAGTTGGGGCAAATACTAACATTCACCTTGTACCCTTGTTGGAAAGCAATTCCCACTGCCTTCACCTTTTCCCTCGGATCTTCAATTCATTCTTTTTGTGCGTAAAATATTCGAGGTGACAACAAACTGAGCCAATATCAATATTTAGTTTTAATATTTATTACAATTGTAGTAACCGTGGCGTGATGGTTAGCGCGTAGGACTGTCATGTCAGTGGTCTTGGTTTCAATCCAAGCCTATGCCACTTAAAAAAGTTTTTTTCAGAGTACTGTCTCTTTCAACTAATTGATAAATTCTCCAGAAGTAATTCTTGTCAAGAGAAGTGCTTTCTCAAATGTGCCGTTCGGATTCGGCATAAAAACTGTAGGTCCCATCCATTCTTGACATGACTAGCCCACAGCAAAGTTTTAGAGTTCTAAGTCACTAGGCCCTAGTTCTCTACGGACTGTAGCGCCATCTAGTAAATTTAATTTTTCACAATGGAAATGGATTATATAATAATACTAGCGGCCCGGTACGTGCTTCGCTACGTATAAGGCATAGTAATAAAAAAAAAATGATTGAATGAACCTTATCATTGATTCAAACAAAAAAATATTTTAAATTGCTAGCTATTTAAATTGCTAGCTATTTAAAAG
Source organism: Eupeodes latifasciatus (assembly GCA_920104205.1). NCBI lineage: Eukaryota > Metazoa > Arthropoda > Insecta > Diptera > Syrphidae > Eupeodes > Eupeodes latifasciatus. Next base: position 336,225,742 of record OV049924.1, on the reverse strand, counting down.
TCCAAATGACCCAAATGATATATTGTTTATATTATATATATCAGCAAAGAGTAAAAACTAAAAAATAAAAAAGAATTGGGTACTCTTACTATGGTGGGTCTATATGGGTTAGTCGCAAACAGTTGGATAAACAATATTTTTTTTTCCACTTTGAGCATGAATAAATAAACAGGGGTATCGACTCTGGAACAGGCAACATAAAGATGGCCATGTGAAAACATGATTCCTGCAAATTGACACCACAAACTTGAAGTGTTTGCCCTTGGGCCTTATTTATGGACATCGCAAATGATAAACGCACAGGATACTGTAATCTTTTGAATTCAAATGGCATATCAGTTGGAATCATAGGGATACGCGGTATCAAACACACTTCTCCTTTTGATTTACCAGTTAAGATTGTAGTTCACTCAAATTTGGCAATAACTTTTTCACTGCAAATCTGGTGCCATTACACAGTTTTGGTGGATTAATATTTCGCAATAATATAATCAAAGAACAAATTTTCATAGCAATGCGATGGTATATCAGCCGGTTCCAATGAATTTAAAAATTCAATTGGATAATTCATTGCCTCATCTTGATTCATAACACTGTCAATTGATTAATATGTCGTGACTACACCTGGCAGTTTCGCTTGAATTTGAAAATGAATGGCATTGATATGAATGTTCTTCGGTGCTAAAATGGCGCGTTCTCTCAACCAATCTTGATTTCGGTAATTCTGAAGAATATTCGGAAAAACACATTCAATCAACTCATCTATAGATTGCGCAATTGTACAAAAATTGTTCGGTAAAGTGATCAATGCGTTGGTACTATCGATTGGTATTTTGCCATCACCAATTTCTAACAATTGTTTTGAAAACTCATGGGCAGTTGCATTATTATGTAGGTGAATAGGCATATTAATGTTCAGTGTCAATTTTCGTACATATTTCCAAAGAACTGATGACTTCAAACAGGCGTTTATTTCATCAGCAGGAGTTGATCGAGAAATGACAGGCAATGTTTGACGAAAGTCCCCTGACATCAATATCAGAGCACCACCAAAAAGCTGTTGATTACCGGGTAAATCTTGCATTGTTCGATTAAATGCTTCTATTGATTTTTTATTCGCCATTGTGCACTCATCCCATAAAATAATTGAAGTTAATCGCAGAACTTTTGCTATAGCAGAATTTCTCGAAATATTGCAAGTTGGAGTTTCAATCACCTGTACATTCAAAGGCAATTTTAATGCAGAGTGTGCGGTCTTACCACCTTCTAATAATGTAGTAGCAATTCCCGAAGATGCAAGTGCCAATGCAATTTTCTGTTCCGATCGAATAGTCGCTAAAATCAATGATACAAATAAGGTTTTGCCTGTACCACCAGGTGCATCCAAGAAATATAATCCACCTGCATTATTGCAAACGGCTTGCATGATTGTGTCATGTACATGTTTTTGTTGAATATTCAATATGGTGCTATTACAATTTTGTGATTATCAGATGGCATACGATCAAGAGCAATTTTGAACAATTGAACTAATGCGTTATGCTGATGGAAAAACCTTTGAAGCTGAAGAATAATTTCTCGTCTTGTATTTGAAACAATTGCACAACGTTGATCCAATTCACGATTTTCATCACCAATAAAATAAATTTGCAAAAATTGATGATCAGCGTCGGGGTATGGCAATAACGAACCACCTTGATGATAAATCTGGATCTGAATCTGTAACATGTATGCAATTTTAGGTAGATGTTGAATCAGAACTTTTAAGACTTTATGATTCACATTGCTATAAACATGGGACAATCCTGTTGAGGTATTTACCTTAAAAGTCTGCATTAAATTATCTCTAATAATTTTAGTAGCACCAAAAGAAGTCATTTGAAATGCCGAATACTATTGTTTGAGATGTACCAAAAATAAATGAATACAATGGTTCGGGTCCAGTTTCTAATGTTGGCAATCTCACTTTGGCATTACCACAACACATTCCGGGCGTTTCACCTGGAAAGTTAGCCGCATCACAATGTGGACATATTGCGTCCATCATTCCAATGTATCCGTACACATTATAATCAATCTGACTATTGTAATTAAAAGCAGCACACAGCATTTCATCCAAAACAGCACGACGTATTCGTGATTAAGTACAGGTACAGGGTCAACAGATCTATTCTGTGCAGTCAATCACGCTGCGATGCATTAGCTTGTGCGCGTTCATCTGTAATCTGAGATCGTCTTAATAATGACACTTGATTTGCATTATGCGTTCGCCGGCCTATGTATGGTCGTCTTGCTCGTGGCATTTTACCTTCACTCAACAACTCAACAATATTTTGGAAAATATAAACACAAATCAATAACTCAACAATAGTTTGGAAAATATAAACACAGCAAAGCAATAATTATCGCTGATAAAATGAAATGACATATGATGACATTAAATTTGTTTGACAGAACTAACTTCACTTTTTTTGTCTTCGATTGGTTTGCCAAAGGTTCAAATTGGCTTTTAAGTTTTAGTACAAATTGTTTGCATATGGGAGTATAGAAAGATGTTGATTTTACACTTTTCCAAGATTTTTTTTTAATTTTTTCTACGCACAAACCTTCTCTGGACTTCCACGAATAATTCAAGACCAAAATTAGCCAAATCGGTAAAGGCATTGTTGAGTTATAACATTACAACGAAAAGTGGCATTGATTTTTATATATATAGATCATTTTGTAAACTACCTGTAAACAATAAAATATTAATTTTAAAAGCCATAATGTACAGGCACCAGTATTCATGTAAAATGTTTTTCAGCAATAGTTTCCCACAGATAATAGTGAGAACTTACCCCCACTTCATCACCGTGGGAAAAAAACTGAAACCTAGACATTTGATAGCACGTAAAACACGAATGTTCTGGGTGGGTGTGTACAATTTCTTTTTATTTTCGTACTAATCCTATTTTCCATCTTTCTGGGTAGGGATACGGGCAAATGGATTTTTATATTTTCATCGATAGACTATTTGTTTGGCGTATTCGATTAATCAATTAAAATTATTTCAAGATAAATTCATATTCTCAGACTTTTTTACGTGGAATTATTACGCGTAGATATATTAGCGTTGCTTTCTGCCTACATCTCTCTTTAGCCTTCCAAGGATCTAGGTACCTTATTAGGATTGTAAATAATCAGACTTATGGAAAACATTAATTAGATAAAGATACAAAGTTCACAGAGTAAATATTGAATGTTCAAGTTTTTGTTTTGTAATTTAATTTAATTCAAATATTTTCAAAATATATTATTATAAATTCCTTTGAATTACCAAGTGCTTTAAGAGGTTCGGCTACGGAAAACTTTTTTGTTTGCTTGAATAAAATTTCATTTTGAAAAAAAATTGGTGGGCAATTCAAAATAATCTATGGGATTATTTTAATGGATGATAAATTTGAATTAAAAAATGAAAACTCCCATTGTAGGTATAGTAATGGTGAATATCCTTATTATGCCCATCTCCGGTGATACGTGAAAAATGTATTAAATAAAGAAGGTACTTGTTATTCTTTCTTTTGTAAACAAATCAATTTTTTTTTAAAGCTCAAAACGAGACCACAGGAAATACGAACATTTTGATCAAGGATTACAAAGTTTGTTCAGGCTCATAATGGGCGAAAATGTAAGTGTTTATTTCTTTTCGAAGGGAATGTTCCTGGGGTAATACTTCCTATATTAATGCTAATTGTGAAAACATGTTCTCTTTGCCTTTGATTTTTTTGTTTAAGGTGAAGAGCTCACATGTTGAATATAAATTATTTGAGTAATTTTAGTAAAATGAAGATTTAGTAAATGTTAAAATTTTAGCATCGGACTATTTCTTATACGGCTTTTTAACTTTTCATATTTTACTAATTTCACATAAGCGATATGTTCAAGGCACCGTTTTTAGTAAGAGGGAACTAGGAATAATACACTGCCAAGCATTATTATGAGGCCACACATTTTGGAATAGATTTTCGCTTTTTATAGCTAGTGGAAGTGTTGTACCCGAAAACTTTTACTACCTAGGAACGCATGTATTTAACCACTAGAAATTCATAAAAAAGAGGCTTCCCACACTGATAACTTCCCATCCCGTCTGTCGATATGTCTTGCTTAAAAGTTGGTAGGTTTTCGTGTTGTGTTAAAAAAGTTGTTAGTTGAATTATTCTTAAAAAAATTAAAATTACCAACATTAGTTTGCATATGATAAAACAGTTTGATTTCAAAATCTATTTTTGTAAACGAGATTTTTAGTTGAAAACCAATTTTTCCAAATTTTAGTAGCATTTCTAAAAAAGTTTGTATTTCTTATATAAATAAATACAAATTGGATGAATGCATTTAATTTGAGAGATATCGACAACCGAACATCAATTTTTACCAATTTTGCGTACTATTTTTTGTAGTTTTATTTTTTTTATGAAAAAATGTAGTGTTGGATTCTTATTAAAAAAATGTTTGAATATCGAAAACAATATTTTCTGTGAGATAAAATAAGTTTGAAGCCAATATTTGTAATTTTCGAAAAACTATTTGAGTCGAAAATAAATTTTTACCAAGTTTTAGTATTGTTTTTTTTATGTTATTATTTTTCGTAAGAAAACTGTCAATTTCATTTTTCTCAAAATCTTATCGAATGTTGAAAACAATATTTCTTATAAGATAAAATTAGTTGGAAGCCATAAGCTCAAATTTTTGAAAAGATATTTGAGTCGAAAATCGATTTGTACCAACTTTTATTAATTTTTGTTTAGTTTTTTTTTTTGTAAAAAAACTCTCAATTCGATTTTTCTCAAAATTTTACTGAATGTCGACAACAATATTTTTAAAAAGATAAAATTATGTAAAAGCTAATATCTCAAAGTTTTGAAAAGATATTTAAGTCAAAAATCAATTCTTACCAACTTTTATTAATTTTTTTTTAGGTTTTTATTTTTTGTATAAGAAAACAGTCAATTTGATTTTTCTCAAAATTTAACCGAATATTGAAAACAATATTTTTTATAAGATTAAATTAGTTAGAAACCATAATCTGAAATTTTTGAAAAGATATTTGAGTCGAAAATCAATTTTTACCAACTTTTATTAATTTTTTAGTTTAGGTTTTTATTTTTTGTAAAAAAAACTTTTGGTTCGATTTTTCTCAAAATTTTACCAGATGCTTAAAACGCTAGTCTTCGTTGCACACAATTGTTTTGGAGATAAAATCATTTTTTGTTAGCAAAATATTCGAGGTGACAAATATTTTTGTTCAGTTTTTTTGTTTTATGAAAAAAACCGTTAATTGGATTTTTGTCCAAAAAAATATATTTTGTTTTGTAAAACGTTACAATGTATAATATAAAATTTAATTAAAGGCTCTAGCGTTATTGTTTCGTGAGAAATTTTTCACCGTTTTTTCAAATTATAAATAAATAAATTAGGTGGCGCAACAGTCCGTTGAGAATCAGGGCACAGTAACTTGAGAGTTGTAAGTTACCATTCTTCTGTGCTAGTAATTGCAGGGATGTAGGGGACCTACAGTTTATATGTCGAATCCGAACGGCTAATTTGAGAAAGCACTTCTTCATGAGAAGAATTACTCTTGGAGAATTTGTCAATTCCTCGCAAGAGACAGTACCCGTGAACAAAACTTTAGCTGGCACAACCCAAGACCAACAGTCCAACGCACTAACCATCATGCCACGGGTACTATGGTAAAAAAAAAACACCCACGCAGTTTTCTTGAGAGCCCTTTCTGCATCTTTCTGCATTACTATCTGTATAACAAAAACTGTTTGAAGTCGATATCTCTACCGGTTCTTGAGCTGTGGACGACGAAAAAAACGTCACGATATCGTAAAAACGTACCTACACGCGAACGCAGATACATCACTCTAAAAATCTTTTATTTAGATTCTAGGTACCTTGAAACCAAAAATCGCACCATAAATTGTGTGATGTTGTAGAATACTATGGTTTGACCAGAACTTATCACTTATGGATCCTTAGCCTTGACCTCGAAGAAAAAAATCGTACGGAGAATATTTGTAAAAAAGAAAAACCTATACGTAACAGTGAAGTTGATACGGCTACAAAAATAATGCGTAGTGAATCCTTTGGGCTAGGCACGTAGCATTTTGAACGGTTTCACCGGAAAGTCCATTGCGTAGAATTAGAGACTCATGTTGAACGGATCACGCACCGGATCTTAGCTGTGGCAACGATGACACAGTCATCGGCCAGGTCGATGAAGTATAACAAGCCTGTGTACGCATGATACCTGGGAGCACCCAGATATACCGTCATTTTACTATCTAAAACACATTCAGGAATTTTTGTACTGACATTAATAATTAAAAGTTCGCAAGTTGAAAAATGGTGATATCTCGTAAACTCAACTTCCCCTATATCTTGTATTAGATGAAATATCCTAAGCTCTAATTTCTAAAAAATAATTCTACTCTGACATAAGTAAGGAAGGGTTTGTGGGAAGATTGAGTAAAATCCTTTTTATTCATCACTCTGGGTTTTGTTTTTTAAAGTCGTTATTATCCTTCTACTTTTCCTCAAAACAACTTGTTTTTTATTTTGACGTGACAACGTCTTAAATTAGGTAGCGGCTGGGAGTCACTTATGAAAAAGTGTAACGCCCGGTAACGTAACGATGAGTCACCGAACGAGAGAGAGGCCCGCCGAATGCCTTGCGTCTCTCTCCCACTCAACTATGATCGGTCTGCCGCGCGCGCAGCACTAGAGAATTAGGCGCATTGAATCGGCGCATGCTTGTGTCTCTGTCTTTGTCTTTCTCGAACGTTCTTGGCGTTGGAAAAACAAGAAAGCGTCATAATACAAGTTCACACGTGTGGTTAAAGTATCGTCAGCTGTGTCTGTAGTGAAAATGTGGAGTGCTTAGATTCGTCATTTACAACAACTACAACAATAAAGGTAAATAATTGTACACTGATATTTCATTATCGTAAACTATGATTGATTGATTAATTGTTAGATTGACACAAAAGTTGAGAAACTGAGTTTATAGGTTATGTCATACTATTGATAAATGTTGATAGTGTTAAGTAAATTATTAGTTTAAAAAATTTGTGCAATTCTTATTTTCATTCAATTCCTTGTTCCTATTGTGCAATTTAATTATATTCATATCAATAAATATTCTACCGAGAAAAAGACGTTGTCACGTAAAATCTTCGCCCGTAAAACCGACTTTACAGGCAACCATTTTTTTTTTTTTTTGAACTAAATTTTATCGTCATACCATCATCTTCAAGTGTTTTATTTTACCATCTTTAAATTTTTTTTTGAATGATATAACCTTTCAAAACAATAGCCAAGGGATTTACTTCCACTGAGGGAGAAATCTTTTTTTTGTCTTTTGTTTTTTGCTGCAAAGGCTTAAAGAAAGGTTTCAGACTTGTCTAACTTTTAAAGAATATTATATTGTAGTAAAGGGCTTTTCAATAAGGGCGGGTGGATGTTGAAATGGAATTAAACAAGCTGTGTGGGAGGTATTAACAAAATTATTTTTTATTTGAAAGGCGAATGTATGCTATTAAGTGTGGAATATGACGTCATTCAAATGCGCGCATCGGTTTCTTACGGTGCACAGTGGGCTCAAAAGCGAATCTAGCGGGTCAAAAGTTAAAAAAAAAATACATTTTATATCAAGGCTGGAGGTACATAAAGTGATTGTCAATATGTCAGAGACAAAGAAATGATTTAAATTTTCTGAGAGAAGAGTCTCCTCTAAGAGCTTTAAGTACCGTTTTATGCGGAAACATTATATTTAGTCATTGTTCGTTCAATAATTGTGGTGGTAGGATGCTATTTATTTTTAATTTGTGTGAAAAGTTATTCAAGTTTTTGGTATTATTTCAAGATGGACTACAGTCAACAAGGTTTGTTAATTTTTTTTATTATGATTTACCATGTTTTACCTATAGAAACCATGGCGATTTCTTCGCTAGTAACAAAAAAAATTACAAAACAGTTATTCTGTAGGCTGTAACTTTTTCTGTACAAATCTGTACAAAAAGATCCAACAAAATTTTTGTTGTACCATTAATAGAGAAAGCATGTATTTATTTTTCATCTGCCCGTTCTTGCCCGTTTGGAAGTTATTACACATAATGTATTGCAGGTGGGTGTTTTTTTATAACAAGGAAGGCGCTGCTGGATGAATTAAGATGTAAAAAACTACCACTGGCAAACATCTCAACGTCGAAAAAATTTTTGATTGATATAGTTTTGCTTAAGTTCGCAATTCAAAATCCATCATCAGCCCAAAAAAATGAGATTGATAAAAATATTTCAACATTTCTCGTAGCAGCTTTCAGATATTGGAAACATTGCAATCGATCGTATTCTCGTCTCAAAGATGAATTCAAGGAATGGTTTGAAGGGAACATTATTTTTGCCAACAAGGATGCTCCATCTTGTAGCTCTCGTGCACTGCTTCGGGCTAAAGGGCGCCCAAGTAAGCGATTTTTAGATTGCGGATCAAAAGCTAAAAGAAGAAAAATTGTTTCGGTAACGGAAAACAGGTCACCTGAAGAACTATGTTTTGCTGCACAGACAAAACTAAGGCAGGTAGGTAAAAGGGATGCTGCTCAATTGATTGGAAAAATACTTGAATCTGCAGAATAAGCTAAGGCCGTACAAAAAATGTATAAAGGAAACTCGTTTAATCAGAAAACCACTTCATATACTCCTGATAAAGCACTAAGCCTACTAGTATCTTTGAAACTATCAAAAATGCAGTATTGTCAAATGCGTATAGGTGCTCTTGAAATAGGAAATAATATTTACCCCTCCTATACAAAAATTATGAAGGCTAAGGAACGTTGTTATCCACAACCAACGGATATGACTTTAACAGATACTATGGCGGAGGTACATTTACAAGCCATAGTTGATTTGACTCTTAAACGACTTGTGATATCTTTGAATAGTAATATGCCTCAATTAGTCAATCAAAATGAGTTTTCTTGTCTTGTCATGTTATTTAAATGGGGAAGTGACGGTTGCGGTAGTCTCAATCGCTACAAACAGGTCGGTAGCAATGGAGTGGTTGAGGACTCCACTATTTTGGTGTCTTCTTTTGTTCATGGGTACAGATAACAAAGAGTTCATACTGTGGCAGAATCCTCGAACTTCTTCAACACGGCTATGTCGACCGATCCGTTTCCGGTTCGTAAAAGAAACTGCGGAGGAACTCGTTTCTGAAACAAAACATATTCAGGACCAAATCAATAAATTGGTGGATGTTGATGTTGATCTTTGGGGTCGTTCGGTAAGCATCAAATCAAAATTCCTTCACACTATGGTAGATGGGAAGGTTTGTAACGCCTTAGCAGGTAACCGGAACACTCAAAAATGTTATATCTGTGGAGCAAGAAGCCTGGAAATGAACGAAATTGATACTGTATTGTGTCGAGAATACAATACTGAAAGTTTATCATGGGGTTTGTCAACTCTTCACGGGTATATTAGGTCCATGGAATGCTTGCTCCATATTTCCTATAGATTAGGCATAGAAAAGTGGCAAGCTAGAACCATAGATGAAAAAAAGAATGTTGCGGACAGGAAAAAAACGTATCATTGACGAATTTCGAGTGAGAACAGGGCTTCTAATTGACACTCCAAAACAAGGTGGAGGTAATACCAATGACGGTAATACCGCTAGAAGGTTTTTTAATAACTCAGAGGTTACCTCAGACATTACTGGTGTTAATAAAGATCTGATTGAAAGCTTCAATATTGTTCTTCGTGTACTTTCGTCTAACCATGAAATTCACCTTGATTCCTTTGAACACTTTAACCAAGAAACTGCGAGGAAGTACGTTACTCTGTATAAGTGGTATCCTATGCCTGTGACGGTTCACAAGCTGTTGATCCACGGTCCTACTGTAATTAAAAACTTTAATCTTCCCATAGGAGCATTAGCTGAGGATGTGCAGGAAGCACGTCATAAAGAGCTGAAGAGATATCGAGAGCATTTTTCAAGAAAAGTGTCTCGGAAGGCGACTAACTCGGACATATTAAATCATCTGTTAATATCGTCTGACCCTCTCATCAGTAGCTTTCAGCCTAATACTCCACCAAAAAAATATGATTTTGACGAAAAAATCTCGAGTTTGTTAATTATTTCAAACGAAAGTGATGATGAAAGTGATTGTAGTGACAATGTCAGTGAAATTGGACTCCAAAATGTATCACTTTAATAATTTGTACATATATATGTATGTACCTACATTGTAATCTAATCACATATCTACTGAATAAATTGAATTTTTGAAACAATGTATTAAAAAATCTAAAAAAACTCATTTTTGTTCTCCTTGTATTAGTAGCTACTCGCGTATACCCTATATTACTATGGATATTTACAGTAAGTAATAATAATGAGTATTTATTTGAAACAAACTAATCTAAGTAATTTAGTAAGATTTTAACAAAAAAAAACACCTTATTTAGATATTATTGTTATTATTTAGAAATGTTATGATTTATGACCCGCTAGATTCACGTTTTAGACCACTGTGCGGTGGCTTGGATCCGAGTGGTCCAATTTTCAATGACTCTTCCGCATAGATCCAGCTGTATTTGAGCGATGGCCTGTGTTATGTTTACCTTTAGGGCATTTGTGGTCGATTGTGGTTTATTTGCCTAGACCTGCGACTTCAAGAAACCCCACAAAAATAGCTGGGTCACATCGCATGACCTTGGAGGCCAATTCACACCACCCCTGGTTCATTTAAACCATAATTAAATCTATGATATGGTATATATGTAAAACAATTGTTTTGATCTTATATACCTTTGAGGAACATACAAATTTAATAGATAAAGTAAATTGGAGCATTTTATATGGTAAGGCAATATATCATGAACAAACATTACACAATTAAAAATTTGTCGATTTTCTAAAAAGTTCAGACCAATTAAAGCGTATCTGGTAGAGTAACAGGGCATTGAATCTTAATTCCATTTAAGTTGTCGAACTACAAATTTTGTAAAACACTTTTGAACTTTCTCAATACGATTTTTTGAAACTTTATAATGAGGATCCCATACAACTGAAGCATATTCCAAATGAGGACGTACAAGAGACATATAGAGGGATTTTATTGCACATGGATTCGAAAATTCGGTACGAGTTCTTTTAAAAAAGCCCAACATTGAATTCGCTTTAGCAATAACATAATCCATATGCCCAGAGAAATTTAATTTGTCATTGAAAATTACACCGAGGTCCTTAATTTCTGAAACTCTACATAAGACGACGTTTGAAATATTATAATTATAATTAATAATAGTATGACATCGAGAAAAAGACATACAACTATATTTATTGATGTTAAGCGAAAGATGATTACTTTTACACCAATCGTTTATAGTATCAATATCATTCTGTATTAATACACAATCATTGATACTTTTAACAGTTGCAAATAAAGGGTGTCCCAAAATTAACGCAAGATTTGAATTAAATAGAAAACGCCGTTTTTAGTCTTTTGATAGTTATATTTTTATTGGCTCGTAAAGTACATAGGATAGGGTTATGTATGGAATAACACATCGGAAAAATGGCCTCCACGGCTTTGCATGCACATGCGCACTCTTTTGTTGAAATTTTCCATGACCATTCTGCATAAATGTGGCTGAATTTCGTTGATGCAGCGTTGAATCTCCTCCTTTAATGCACGGGTGGTTGTGGGCTTGTTGACATAGACTTGTGATTTCAAATAACCCTAATCTAATGGTGTTAAATCACACGATCTAGGAGGCCAATTTTGATCACCGAAACGAGAGAGTACACGACCTGGAAATGTCTCATGCAGTAATTGAATTGTTTCACGGGCTGTATGACATGTGGCACCGTCTTGTTGAAACCACATATTGGACACATCAATATCATCCAATTTTGGCAGAAAGAACTGTGTAATCATGTCGCGATATCGAGCACCAGTAACAAAAAAATATGGCCCAATTATGCCTCCAGCCCAAAATCCACACCATACAGTCACGCGTTGTGGATGCATTTGTTTTTCGACAATCACATGTGGGTTCTCCGAACCCCAAATGCGGCAATTTTGGCGATTGACAAAGCCATCAAGATGAAAATGTGCTTCATCGCTTAGGATGATTGTGCTCGAAAAATCAGGGTCCACTTTCACTATTTTTGAAATATTCTTTAATAATGAAGACACGTTGTTCTCTCGTGTAACGCTCCATTTTTAATAACCTTATACTGTTAGCTGTCAAATTGCTTTTTTTCAGGGTTGCCAACACTTCACTGCACAGATGGCGGCAAATTCAAATCTTGCGTTAATTTTGGGACACCCCTTTAAAATCATCCGCAAATAATAGACCATTTGTAAAATTCAAGTATAATAGTAATTCATTTATGAAAATTAAAAACAACAATGGACCAAGATGGCTCCCTTGTGGAACACCAGATGGTACATATATTGTTTTTGTTGACAACGAGTTCAAAATGTTCACAATTTGTTTTCTATTAACCAAAAGCTTGAATTCCACTTGAGAAAAGTTGAATGAAAACCGAATCTATTGAGTTTTTGAACAAGAAGTGGTATACAAATACTATCAAACGCTTTCCGAAAATCAGTAGGTATATAAATTACATCAAACTGAAAACCAGATTCCAAAGCATTTGAAAAATGTTGAGTAAAAAGCGACAAATTAGTTGTAGTAGATCTACCACTCACGAATCCATCTTGACATGGAGAAATAAATTCTTTAACATGAAAATAAATGTTGTTTTTTACAATCAACTTAAAAAGCTTCGGTACAGCAGAAAGTTTGGTGATTGCACGATAATTCTCAATTTTATGTTTTTGACCTGATTTAAAAATTGGATTTATAAACGAAAACTTCCAGTCATCTACAAAAACTCCCTTTGGAAGAGACACATTGTAAATAATTTGAAGAGGTTCAACTAAAGAAAAACATTTTTGACGTGACAACGTCTTAAATTAGGTTGCGGCTGGGAGTCACTTATGAAAAAGTGTAACGCCCGGTAACGTAACGATGAGTCACCGAACGAGAGAGAGGCCCGCCGAATGCCTTGCGTCTCTCTCCCACTCAACATATGAACATTGAATCGGCGCATGCTTGTGTCTCTGTCTTTGTCTTTCTCGAACGTTCTTGGCGTTGGAAAAACAAGAAAGCGTCATAATACAAGTTCACACGTGTGGTTAAAGTATCGTCAGCTGTGTCTGTAGTGAAAATGTGGAGTGCTTAGATTCGTCATTTACAACAACTACAACAATAAAGGTAAATAATTGTACACTGATATTTCATTATCGTAAACTATGATTGATTGATTAATTGTTAGATTGACACAAAAGTTGAGAAACTGAGTTTATAGGTTATGTCATACTATTGATAAATGTTGATAGTGTTAAGTAAATTATAAGTTTAAAAAATTTGTGCAATTTTTATTTTCATTCAATTCCTTGTTCCTATTGTGCAATTTAATTATATTCATATCAATAAATATTCTACCGAAAAAAAGACGTTGTCACGTAAAATCTTCGCCCGTAAAACCGACTTTACAGGCAACCATTTTTTAATTAAATAGGATGGAATACCATCTGGACCTGGATTTAGACTTGAATTAACATTTAAAATCCTTTCCTTAACGTCTTCTAATGACAAAAAAAGGTGCCCTAAATCCAAGTTGAAAACACATAAAGGATAATTTAAACTGTCTGGAATAATTATATGTGAATGATCCACATAAACATTCTCACAAAATGACGGGAATAAATACCATGTATTTAAATCTGAAGAATATTGATCATTATACTCCATATTATTGAAAATAACCGAAAATTCTGCTTCTTAGAATTTATGAAAGGCCAAAATGATTTTGGGTCTCTTGATATCTTTGATTGAGTACCCAGGATATATTGTCTGTATAAAAGTTTATTTAAGACATATCGTACGCACGTGCGTCACATCTGACAGTATCGATCTCTATCAATATCAGACTTGGTTTTCTTAAACTTTTTAAAAGCTTTATTAACTTCCCATAGGAAGTTATTGTAATGGGTCCGATTTGTCGAATTGAAAATGTTGACATTTCTCGACGTTTCAAGGTCCCTAGAGTAGAAATTAAAGATTTTTAGAAAGATGTCTATGCGTGCGTGTGTACGTACGTTCGTACGTTCGTACGTCCGTACGTTCGCGACTTTTTTTTCGTCGTCCATAGCTCAAGAACCAGAAAAGATATCGACCTCAAATAAATTTTGTTATACAGATAGTAAGGCAGAAAGATGCAGAAAGGACTCTCAAGAAAATTGCGTGGGTGTTTTTTTTACCATAGCAGTTTAAAAAAAGGTGAACATTTTGGTAAACCCTAAATATCTCACGAGCCAGTAACGCTAGAGACTTGAATTAAATTTAATATTGTAGATTGTAACGTGATACAAAACAATTATATATTTTGGAAAAAAATCCAATTAAAATAACTGAAAGAAAAAATTTGTCACCTCGAAAATTTTACGACTAAAATATGATTTCGTCTCCAAAGCAATTTTGTGCAACGAAGAATAATGTTTTTGACATCTGATAAAATTTTAAGAAAAATCGAATTGACAGTTTTTTTTAAAAAATAAAAACCTAAAAAAACATTAATCAAAGATGGTAAAAATTTAATTTCGACTCAAATATCTTTTCAAAAACTTGAGATTAAGGCTTTAAACTTATTTTATCTTATAAGAAATATTTTTGTCAACATACTGAAAAATGTTGAGAGAAATCGAAAAAAATTAATAAAAATTGTTAAGAATTGATTTTCGACTCAAATATCTTTTCAAAACTTTGAGATATCGGCTTTAAATTACTTATATCTTTCAATAAATATTGTTGTCAACATTTTGTAAAATTTTGAAAAAATCAAATTGGCATTTTTTTACAAAAAATAAAAACTTAAAAGAAAATTTAACAAAAGTTGGTAAAAATTGATTTTCGAATCAAATATCTTTTCAAAAACTTGAGATATTGGTTTTAAACTGTTTTAATCTTTCAAAAAATATTGTTGTCAACATTCAGTAAAATTTTGAAAAAAAAACGAATTCACAGTTTTTGTACCTACACAAAATTAAAAACCTAAAAAAAATTAACAAAAGTTGGTAAAAATTGATTTTCGACTCAAATATCTTTTCAAAAATTAAAAATATTGGCTTTAAACTTATTTTATATTGTTTTCAATAATTTTTTTATAAAAATCCAACAGTCCGTTTTTTCATAAAAAAATAATATCTAAAAAAAATTTGGGAAAAATTGATACATATAGACAAAATTTTAAGCAAGACAAATCGACAGACGGGATGGGAAGTTATTAGTGTGGGTCGCATCCTAGCCTCTTTTTTTAATAAAATTCGTGATGATTTTCAAAATCTATAAATCTATTGGAATCGCCGCCGTGCCGTGGATCAACAGTAGTAGTGTATCTAAAGTCCCTAAAAATGACCCCATTGCAATTTCCTAGCCACCAATTAATTACCTTCCCATAAGAAGTTATTGTAATCGGTCCAATTTTTCGAATTGAAAATGTTGATATTTCTCGACGTTTCAAGATCCCTAGAATCAAAATAAAAGATTTTTAGAGAGATGTCCGTATGGCCCTATGTTTGTGAAGCTTTTTTCGTCGTCCATATCTGAAAAACTAGTCAATATATCGACTTCAAATACATTTGGTAGACAAATAATAACGCAGAAAGATGCAGAAGGACTCTTCAACAAAATGTAATGGGTGTTTTTTTCAAAATGCAAAATTGGTAAAAATTGTTGTTCAATTCTCGATATCTCGTGATATGAAGGTATTGACTTGAAAATGGTTCTATTATTTGCAAAATTTTTTGGGAATAATCCAATTTGTATTTGTTTATGTAAGAAATAAATGATATCAAAATTAGTAAAAATTTATTTTCGACTAAAAATATCGTTAACAAAAATAGATTTGAAATCAAACTATACCTACCATCATATTTAAAATATTGAAATATTGTTAAAAAATTTGACTGACAACTTTTTTAACAATACACAAAAAAAAACTGATAGTAAATGGTTTTCGAATCAAGTATTAGGAGGACAAAGAAAGATATTCACTTCAAATTATTTATTATTTTTAACTGAAACTAGCAACGTCGTTAGAGCGACTTCACGCTTTCTAACCACTTTTTGTGAGGCTGACAAACCAGCAACTAATAAAACATTGAAAGTAAAAAAAGGTTGCGATGCGACTCACACTAATAACTTCTTATTTGGGCTTCGATATTTCTAAAAGTTTTAAAAAATATAATTAACAGCATTTAGTGTAGGAGAATAAATTTTTAATTCAATATCTTTCTTGGTTCTCAAGATACTTGAGCCAAAACCATTTTTACCAGTTTTGAGTTGATTTTTAAGTTTTCCTTTTTTGTAAAAAAAATTCTAAATTGTGTTTTTTTACAAGAATTTACTAAACGCTATCAAAAACATTTTGCACATTATTAATTAAGTATGATGTCAATACCTGTTTTTGTTCCCGAGATAATTTAGTTGAAAACTAATTTTTATCAGTTTTTAGTAACATTTAAGGCTTCTCTTTGTAAAGAATAAAAAATTAATTTTTAGATAAAATTACGTCATGGTTACAGTGAAATTTAGGTAGAACAAAATAATTGTTCATTTATTCTCGAGATATTCGAGTAGAAAGTAGTTTTACTAATTTTAAAAAGTTTGATTTTTCTTCAAATTGTACTAAATTTATAAGCAATGTTTTTTAACTTCCCATAGGAATTTATTGAAATGGGTCCGATTTGTCAAATTGAAAATTTTGACATTTCTCGACGTTTCAAGGTCCCTAGAGTCAAAATAAAAGGTGTTTAGAAAGATGTCTGTCCGGACGTCCGTATGTCCGTACGTCCGTACGTTCGTGACGTTTTTTCGTTCATCCATAGCTCAAGAACCAGAAGAGATATCGAGTTCAAATAAATTTTTTTATACAGATAGAATAATTGACAGTTTTTTTATAAAAAATAAAAACCTAAAAAAAACATTACTCAAAGTTGGTAAAAATTGAATTTCGACTCAAATATCTTTTCAAAAACTTGAGATTAAGACTTCAAACTTATTCTATCTAGTAAGAAATATTATTTTTAACATTCTGAAAACGTTGAGAAAAATCGAATTGACAGTTTTCTTACAAAAAATAAAAACACAAAAAAAAAAATAATAAAAGTTGGTAAAAATTAATTTTCGACTCAAATATCTTTTCAAAAATTTGAGATATTGGCTTTAAACTGCTTTAATCTTTCAAAAAATATTGTTGTCAACATTCCCTAAAATTTTGAAAAAAATAGAATTGACAGTTTTTTTACTAAAAATTAAAAACCGAAAAAAAAAATTTAACAAAAGTTGGTAGAAATTGATTTTCGACTCAAATATCTTTTCAAAAATTTAAGATAATGGCTTATAACTAATTTTAAGTTATAGGAAATATTGTTTTCAACATTCGATCTAATTTTGAGAAAAATCGGATTGACAATTTTTCTTTACAAAAAATAGAAACCTAAAAAAAGCAATACTAAAACTTGGTAAAAATTTACTTTTGAATCAAATAGCTTTTCAAAAATTACAAATATTGGCTTCAAACTTATTTTATTTAACAGAAAATATTGTTTTCGATATTTAGTATTTTTTTTTTTATAAAAATCCAACAGTCCGTTTTTTCATAATAAAATAAAATCTACAAAAAATAGCCTCTTTTTTATAAGATAAAATTACTTTGAATCCAATATATTTTATTGTTTCCAAGATATTTAAGTCGTAAATAAATTCTTACAAACTTTTAGTATTTTTATTTTTTGTAAAAAACCCGTCTCTTCGATTTTTCCAAAAAATCTACCACTTGTCAAAATCGTTAATCTTTTGTTCATACAATTATTTTGGAGGTAATAATATGTATGTCTTGTTGCAAAATATTCGAGGTAAAATATATTTTTTTTTCGTTTTTTTAATTCATAACAATTATCTCATCAAAATTTCATTGATTTTAAATTTATGTATGTATGTATTTAATTTTCAAAATATATTTAGATATAAAAATCTGTTAAATATGGCTTTGTAGTCTGCCCGATTGATATAATTTACTCAAAGTTAATGGTATTTTAAAGTTAAAAAAGATAGATACAATTTCATTAAAGTCGTTAGCGTTATTGGTTTGGCAGATGTTGGGAATCAACCAAATTTTGTACGTTTTTAAATTACTATATTTAAAAAAAGTAAAGTAAGTAAAAGTGTTGCCGAAGAATCGAATGCTTCGATTCCTCGTAGTTCTCAGGAATTAAGACTGTCTTACGGCACATTATGGCGTATATTGCATTTGGACCTACACCTACATCCATATAAAGTCCAGCTCACACAACAACTGAAGACAGCTGACCATTGACAACGTCGCTCGTTCGGTCGTAGATACGTGGAATAGGTGCTTGAACAACAGGCAGGCGGTGGACGGCGATTTTTCGAATAAAGTTTTCTTCAACGACGAAGCACATTTCTCATTCGGTGGTAATGTTAATAAATAAAATTGTCGTATTTGAAGCTCTGAGAATCTCTAATTGAAAAGAGGCCATTACATCCACAAAAAGTCACTTTTTGGTGCTTTCTTTGGCCCTTACTTCTTCGAAAATTATGATTGGACCTTTCTTCTTCGAAAACGACGAGAACGACTGTCAACGTCAATTTATGGTCATTTGATAACCGACTTTTTGTTTGCCAGCTATTGAAGAATACGACTTGGAAAATATGTGGTTTATCAAGACGGTGCCATATGCCACACAAATCATGTGATTTAACACCGCTGCGGACTATTTTGTATGGGGCTACGCGAAAGACCGTGTTTATGCAGATAAATCTTTAATTTTTGAGCACTTAACAACCAACATTCGTCAAGTTATGGCTGAGATACCGCTCAACATGTGTCAAAAATTTGTCGAAAATTACCCCAACAAAATCGATGCTTGCAACAATTTGCGCGGTGGTCATTTAAATGATATAGTATTTCACACATAGTATTGTCAACGTTCAAACTTCATAATAAAACCGGATAATGGATAACCCTGTACTTAAAAAAAAATTTTAAAACTTTATTGGAAACCCCGAAACTAGAATTATGCACATGGAAGAGCAATTTCGTTCGACCAATTTATACACACGTAACGCAAAACTTAGTATCTTTTCAATTTCCAAGATTCCTAGAAAATTCATAATGATCTCCATTGATTTGTCTGTTAAAAATTCTGAGAAAATTCTTGAATGACACGCCCGCCCATTGAAATCGATAACGACTCTTCTTTGCAACTGAAAATCAATTTTCTAATGAATCTTTTATATATATGGCAAAGAAAAGTCCTCTAAATCCGCTACTGGAATCTAATATAGTGATTTTGAATCTGAAACAAACGTAGATACGTATAGCTATACGTATCTACGTTTGTTGTTCAAGGGTGAGTTTCAATATGGCGAAAAGAGAACATATATCCTTTTAGTCAGGCTCTAAACAGCTGCGAGGTTGATGTTGATGAAGCTAATCGATCCATCAAAGGGATTGACACTGTTTGATTAGCTTACCTTCATGTATTTTATTTATATATCTACACAAGAGAAACATTAATGTGAGTTATGGCACGACAGGAAATTTGTTTTTTTTATAAAAGAAAACACCTGTTTCCGAAAGAAACGCAAAATCAAAAAGAAAAAAGAGGCTGGGATGCGACCCACACTGATAACTTCCCATCCCGTCTATCGATTTGTCTTGCTTAAAAGTTTGTCTAAATGTATCAATTCTTACCAAATTTGCGTTCTATTTTTTGTAGATTTTATTTTTTTTATGAAAAAACGGACTGTTGGATTTTTATAAAAAAATTACTGAATATAAAAAACAATATTTTCTGTGAAATAAAATAAGTTTGAAGCCAATATTTTTAATTTTTGAAAAGCTATTTGAGCCGAAAATCAATTTTTACCAACTTTTATTAATTTTTTTGTTTAGGTTTTTATTTTTTGTAAAAAAACTGTCAATTCGATTTTTCTCAAAATTTGTCCTAATGTTGAAAACAATATTTCTTATAAGTTAAAATTAGTTAGAAGCCATAATCTCAAATTTTTGAAAAGATATTTAAGTCGAAAATCAATTTTTACCAACTTTTGTTAAATTTTTTTTTCGGTTTTTAATTTTTTGTAAAAAAACTGTCAATTCTATTTTTTTCAAAATATTACTGAATGTTGAAAACAATATTTTTTGAAAGATAAAAGTAGTTTAAAGCCAATATCTCAAAGTCTTGAAAAGATATTTGAGTCAAAACTCAATTTTTACCAACTTTTTTTTATTTTTTTTTTAGGTTATTATTTTTTGTAAAAAAACTGTCAATTCGATTTTTCTCAAAATTTTTCCTACTGTTGAAAACAATATTTCTTATAAGATAAAATTAGCTAGAAGCCATAATCTCAAATTTTTGAAAAGATATTTAAGTCGAAAATCAATTTTTACCAACTTTTGTTAATTTTTTTTTTCGGTTTTTAATTTTTTGTAAAAAAACTGTCAATTCTATTTTTTTCAAAATTTTACTGAATGTTGAAACCAATATTTTTTGAAAGATAAAAGTAGTTTAAAGCCAATATCTCAAAGTTTTGAAAAGATATTTGAGTCAAAACTCAATTTTTACCAACTTTTTTTTATTTTTTTTTTAGGTTTTTATTTTTTGTAAAAAAACTGTCAATTCGATTTTTCTCAAAATTTTATCAGATGTCAAAAACATTATTCTTCGTTGCACAAAATTGTTTTGGAGATGAAATCATATTTTAGTCGTAAAATTTTCGAAGTGACAAATTTTTTTTTCAGTTTTTTTGATTTATAAAAAAAACCGTTAATTGAATTTTTTTCCAAAAATATAATTGTTTTGTATCACGTTACAATATATAATACAAAATTTAATTCAAGTCTCTAGCGTCATTGGTTCATGAGATATTTAGGGTTAACCAAAATTTTCACCTTTTTTTTAAACTGCTATGGTAAAAAAACCACCCACGCAATTTTCTTGAGAGCCCTTTCTGCATCTTTCTGCCTTATTATCTGTATAAAAAAATTTATTTTAAGTCGATATCTCTTCTGGTTCTTGAGCTATGGACGACGAAAAAAACGTCGCGAACGTACGGACGTACGGACGTACGGACGTACAGACGTACGGACGTACGGACGTACGGACGTACGTACACACGCACGCACAGACATCTTTCTAAAAATCTTTTATTTCGACTCTAGGGACCTTGAAACGTCGAGAAATGTCAAAATTTTCAATTTGTCAAATCGGACCCATTACAATAACTTCCTATGGGAAGTTAATAAAGGTGTCCCAAAATTAACGCAAGATTTGAATTAAATAGAAAACGCCGTTTTTAGTCTTTTGATAGTTATATTTTTATTGACTCGTAAAGTACATAGGATAGGGTTATGTATGGAATAACACATCGGACAAATGGCCTCCACGGCTTTGCATGCACATGCGCACTCTTTTGTTGAAATTTTCCATGAACATTCTGCATAAATGTGGCTGAATTTCGTTGATGCAGCGTTGAATCTCCTCCTTTAATGCACGGGTGGTTGTGGGCTTGTTGACATAGACTTGTGATTTCAAATAACCCCATAAAAAGAAGTCGAATGGTGTTAAATCACACGATCTAGGAGGCCAATTTTGATCACCGAAACGAGAGAGTACACGAACTGGAAATGTCTCATGCAGTAATTGAATTGTTTCACGGGCTGTATGACATGTGGCACCGTCTTGTTGAAACCACATATTGGACACGTCAATATCATCCAATTTTGGCAGAAAGAACTGTGTAATCATGTCGCGATATCGAGCAGCAGGAACAGTCACTGCTTGACCAGCATCATTTTCAAAAAAATATGGCCCAATTATGCCTCCAGCCCAAAATCCACACCAAACAGTCACGCGTTGTGGATGCATTTGTTTTTCGACGATCACATTTGAACGGCTTGTTTTTGGACGACCAGTGTGTTTGGCGTCTTCAACGGATCCAGTCTCCATGAATTTTTCAATTAATCTCTTCACAGTTGACGAAGTTAAAACACTATTCCGACCATATTTTGTATGAAATTTTCGAACTGCAGCCGCCAAGCTTTCACTATTTTTGAAATATTCTTTAATAATGAAGACACGTTGTTCTCTCGTGTAACGCTCCATTTTTAATAACCCTATACTGTTAGCTGTCAAATTGTTTTTTTTTCAGGGTTGCCAACACTTCACTGCACAAATGGCGGCAAATTCAAATCTTGCGTTAATTTTGGGACACCCTTGAGCTTACAATAACATAAATGGACATATTTTCAAAAGATACGAGAGTTTTTATTGAAGGATCAGAAACAAGTTCAAAGGTACAAAATACACATTGTAATTTATTTATAAAATTTTGAATTTAGATGGACTTTTATATATAAATTAAAGATAAATGAAGATATACATATGTATATGCCTCTGATAGGTCATATGTAAATTTTCCATTCCAAATTTTGATAGAAAATTTGTCAGTTTATTGTTCAAAGGGATTGTGTTTGAATCAAATCTAATCAAATTCGTAGAAAAATAGATTGAAAGGCATATTTTGCAGAAGGATACACTTGATATTATGTGAGGTTCCTTAAGGACTAATACCTTTTCTTTATAACTTATAACTCTTATGCTTATTAAACTATCACCAAAGGATAAAACAAGGACCTTTTTCAACTAGCTAAATATATGTAGGTTAAGGTATAAGAAATTATTTAAATACGTATGTATTTATTTAGATTGTTTGTTGTTGTATACATAAGGCTGTAATAAATATTAAAGTTGGATGTACAACAAGACCTATTTTTAAGTCTGGAAATGACATAATAAATAAATTATGAAAAAAAGGATATCCATAAATCTATCTTTTGGTGTAGATACATATTTTTTAAGCTTAACTTGTTGTATTTTGTTTATTTGTATGTTGTTCGTATGTTGTTTGTGTGTATTGTTTATTCTTTTATATCCTACAGAAAAAAGAAACTATAACCATAAAAAGCAACCTACGCACTAAGGGATAAAATCCCTAGAGATAAGATGTTAAGTCCTTTTATTTTTCTTCAATTAAAGTTGCATCATTTTCTCGGAACTTAGGTTTTCTTTTTATAAACGGTGTTAACTTTTGTTGTAAAGTAAAAATCTCAAGTATAGTACAACACAAATATTAAACTCTGTTTATATGTATATGTACTTACATTTGAAATTGCTTATATACTTTTCTAACGTTCTATGGATTTTAACTTTTGTGATTTTACTTTTGTATTAACTATGATTCTCATTTACCACTTCCCAATAAACTTTTGTCTTAACAAGATCGTTTTTGCCTTTTAATTTCTTTTTGGTTTCCACTTTTAAATCTAACAGGTTATGGGCCCAGAACCCATATTTGAAATCATAAGGTAAAAAGAAATTTAACAAATTAATAATGAGTTCGTCTCTATATCAAATAGAAAAGCTGGATGATAGCAACTATGATTCCTGGTGTGTCCAAATGCAGAGTGTGCTTATCCATTCCGAGCTCTGGAAGATAGTAAGCGGAAAATTTCTCAAAACGGAAGAAATGTCTTCATCCGAGAAGGCAAAATGGGAAAGTCAAAACGAAAAGTTGTTGGCTTCAATTATGTTAAGTGTGAAGCCATCCCAAATTAATCATATTAAGCATTTCAAGACTTCAACGGAAGCCTGGACAACATTACGAGAGATTTACCAGCCCAGTGATCCAGCGAGAAAAGTTTCACTTTTTAAACATTTACTGCACCTCCGTATGTCGGACGGCGACAACATTTCAAAATTCATCAATTCGTTTTTTAATATTGTGGAAAAATTGGCAGAGATTCATGTAACTTTGAATGAAGAGTTGTTGGTAATTATATTGTTATCTAGTTTGCCTAAATCATTCGAAAATTTTGTTGTTGCAATGAAGACTCGTGATTCTTTGCCTCCAATAAATGTTCTTAAAGTAAAACTTATAGAAGAAGCTGATCGAAGAGGACAGGACATCAAGAAAATCGATTGGATGACGTAGCATCAGGTAGTCAGCAAGCATTTATAGCAAGAACAAATGCAAAGGAGAGAGAGGAGCAAGAAAGAAAAAATAATTTAAAACGTCATAAAAAACCTACATGCAAGTGCTTCAATTGTGGTGTAAGGGGTCATTTCGCGGCAAAGTGCAAAGCAGCCAAAAAACAACAACAACATCAATCATTTTCATATTCTCTTTCTGTATCAGATACACATGTGTTGAATAGCTCAAACTGGTGTACAAAAACACTCTATTACCAAGACCGGAATCTTTCGTACGTTTCACTCTCCAAAACCCGTTTGTTTACATTGTTGTATTTGTAATTTTGACAATTAGTCCATGAATAGATGTGAGCAAAACAAAAAAAAAAACGATGCCGTGGGCTAGCGGCATTTTGCACAGCAAAAACAAAATGGTGTCGTTAATAAGTTTTTTTCAGGTTTTTCTTTTTACTTTTTTTCGATGAAGAAGTCAGTTTTAAGC
Organism: Eupeodes latifasciatus; assembly: GCA_920104205.1. Classification (NCBI taxonomy): domain Eukaryota; kingdom Metazoa; phylum Arthropoda; class Insecta; order Diptera; family Syrphidae; genus Eupeodes; species Eupeodes latifasciatus. Next base: position 336,201,067 of record OV049924.1, on the reverse strand, counting down.
TTTAATTTTGCAGTCATTTTTTTGATAACGAACCAATGTACATTTTTGTCTTCAAAAAAGCATGTTCACCATCAGTTTATTATAACTAATTCACTAATTTACAAAAAGCACTACGAAATTCTTGAAATTTCATAATTAATCTCGGATTTTTGTATCAAAGATGCGATCGAAGAACCATCAAGTTAAGGGTGCGAGCGCAATTTTTGTATTGAATTCTAATAAATTTTCGTAAATGAACGGCCCAAATATTTTTTTTGCAAGTAATTAAAATCTGTATCAATTTAATTAATCCAAATGTATTTATAGTTTGTTTTTAATGATTTAAGCTTGCAACTATTTTTGAATTCCATTTTGATTAATAAATATTATATTTAAAAAAATAGTTATAATCGAAAAATACCTTATGACATTCTTGATTGATGGAAGCATATGCACATGTATTTGCTATCAAAAAAAAAAAACTATGCATCAAAGAAACACTAATGTTTTAAAAAAGTAATCAAAACGATTATAGCGAACCTGTTGAATAAATGCAGAGCAAATAAAAAACAAATTTTGACATATACATATATCACAAAATGAAAACGTCTTAAGCGGCATATACATTGTTCAAATGCTTGTCAAGCATGTGAGAGTGTATTATTAAGTTTTGTTTGACGTGTCATATACACACATCATGCATAAGCTTTCAATCATTTATATTTATTTTAATTTTGAGGTGAATAGACGTGCGGTTGTTTTATCGGGAAAAATATTTTTTGCGAATTTGATCGTAAATAATTTTCCGATACCCGATGTTTCCTCTTCGACAAATATAAAAAATAAGTTTGCTTGATCAATCAATCAATTTCGAATATACATTATGTCAATGCTGTCTATCTGATTGAAGAAAAATCAAAACATTTTGATTTTGCTTCAAGCATACACACATTGTATACGTGTTTCATTTTAACTAATACTCTCTCACATGCTTGACAAGCATTTGAACAATGTATATGCCGCATTAAAATCATTCTGAATTCATGCACAACTCATTCAATAGATCAAAAAATCGACATCAATGTTTATTGTTGACGTACAGAAGTTTTTTTTAGTGAATTCCCACAGTTTAACGAAAAATATAATTGTCATTCATTCCTTTAAAATGTTTAGTTAACAAACTTCGAATTTACTTAATGCGGCATATACATTGTTCAAATGCTTGTCAAGCATGTGAGAGAGTATTAGTTAAAATGAAACACGTATACAATGTGTGTATGCTTGAAGCAAAATCAAAATGTTTTGATTTTTCTTCAATCAGATAGACAGCATTGACAGAATGTATATTCGAAATTGATTGATTGATCAAGCAAACTTATTTTTTAATATTTGTCGAAGAGGAAACATCGGGTATCGGAAAATTATTTACGATAGAATTCGCAAAAAATATTTTTCCCGATAAAACAACCGCACGTCTATTCACCTCAAAATTAAAATAAATATAAATGATTGAAAGCTTATGCATGATGTGTGTATATGACACGTCAAACAAAACTTAATAATACACTCTCACATGCTTGACAAGCATTTGAACAATGTATATGCCGCTTTATTGTTTGAAGGGTATGTTTAGTAAAAGTGTTGCTAATAATGAAAAAATGAATGAGTTTTACGTACATGTTTTTGTTTTTGTTTTTGTTAATATAATAAATACTTCCGTAGATTACATTTTATAAATGCAGAACATAGAAGAAAATATACACAAACAATAGTTTTCAGATATAAAGCAGAGGTTAGTGTAGAAAAATATTTTTGAGAAAGCCAATAATATTTTAGGTATGTTCAATGTTCATTAAAAAAATTTCCGCTTCAGCTAACCTTCATCAACTTTTTAGAAACGAAAATAGCATTAATAGCAGCATTTAGTTGGTATTGTGTGTAACCATATTGCCTATTTCTATTTCTTAAAGATGCTTTACACAAAGCAACTTATTTTTAAAACATGGTTCTCTCAAATTTGTATTCCAAAATCTAACTACAAACAAAATTCCAACTCTAACATAGTCCCTTAAAAAGAAATTTTCGGGAATATTTCTGCAACAAACAAAACTAAAATTTGGTCTTGCAACTACCGAACTGCTTAAATGATGAAAATACTAATCTAATTGAATCTGAAAGTTGGCAATGGAACTTCACAAGTATGCTTCTCGTAGCATTGTCTGTACAAAAATAATACGGAGGCACCCGCCTATTGTTTCCACCTGAACTTCTAACGTCGCCAAAAAAATGCTCTAAGCAAACTACAGCTGAAAAAATTGTCTGTTTTGTTGTTTTACAAAGTATTGAGTTACACTTTTGTCCATTTGCAATAGTTATACTTAATCAGTTGCAGCGCATATTGCGTTCGCAAATAATTTAAGTAAACAAAATAAATAATAATAAACTAATAAATCATTAAATAATATGAATTTGGTCAATTTTATTTTATTTAATATACATTTACAACATTTATTTGGATTGAAATTAAAAAGCTATACAAATCTTCCAATTTAAGACCATGTCAGCACTTCAGATTCTGTTGGTAAGGATTGTTTAGTTTTTGAACGAGGCCATGAAACATTCAAAATGAAGCATTTAGATGGGGCTGATTACTATAATGAAGCATTTTGATGGGCCAAAGCACTAATTGTGAGAATGTGTTTGGTTTTTTGCATCATTTCACGCACACTTTCTCACAATTAGTGCTTTTTAGCTTGTAGGCAAACCGAAATGTCAGTCTGAGATTCCGGTCTTGGTAATAGAGTGTTTTTGCTGGTGTATCGACAGTGGAGCGACATCACATATGTGCAGTGATGTAAATATGTTCAACACAATAGAAAAAGGCACAGAGAGAATACGATTAGCGGGTGAAAATTTCATCGAAGCAACGGGGAAAGGTACGGTCATCATCAAAACAACTATGTGCAACGTTACTTTGAGAGATGTCTTATATGTTTCCGGTTTGCAGAGGAATTTTATGCCAGTAAGTTGAGTAAGTAAAGCGGTGAGTAACGGATTTAAGGTTGTCTTCAATGATCAGTTCGTGATAATTAAATCTAGCTGCGGTACGGTGGTGGTTAAAGCTAAAAAATATAATAATTTATTCATCTTTGAAAACGAAATTAATTCATGTTTTTATTCGTCAGTCGATAATTTCATGAAGTGGCACAATAGATATGGCCACTTAAATTTCACAAGCATGCAAGAGTTATCAAGAAAAAAATTAGTATTCGGGATGAAAGTGTGTAATGTGCCAAAAGATATTAATTGCAAAATTTGCATAAAAAGCAAGATTTGTGCTCAATCGTTCCCTCAAGCTAGCCAAACGCGCTCTAAAAAAATTATTGGAGTTGATTCACACGGACGTGTGTGGTCCCATTAACAAACCATCAGTTGGAGGATCCAAATATTTTGTGACTTTTATCGGCGATTTGTCAAGACACATGTTCGTCTACTTTATGAAGTCCAAAGGTGAAGTTTTTGACAAATTTAAAATATTCAAGGCCATGGTGGAGTGTCAAACCGATATGAAAATTAAAGCTTTGGGAAGCGATAATGGTTCAGAGTACATTAATACTAATTTTAATAATTTTTTAGATGAGCATAGAATCCGGAGGCAGCTAACAGTGGCATACACGCCCCAACAAAATGGCGTTGCGGAGCGTGCCAATCGGACGTTGTGTGAAATGGCCAGGAGTATTCTACTGCATGCGACGAATCTTTATGGGCAAAAGCAGTTGCTACATCAACTTATTTGCGAAATAGAGCGCCAACTAAAATTTTAGTCGACAAGACACCACACGAGGTATGGACGGGTAAAAAGCCGATGGTACATCACCTGAAAATATTCGGATCTCCTGCAGTAGCATTAAATAAAATGCATCATGGTAAATTCAGTCCAAAAGGTAAGGAATATATAATGGTGGGATATTCTTTAACCTCGAAGGCCTATCGTTTGTTCGATCCGGCAACTCGAAAAGTCATTGAAAGGAGGGACGTGATTTTTGATGAAAATGGCTTATCCAAGTTTGAACAAAATGAAATTAACGAATCTGTATTTTTAGATGCCTACATGCTGCCAAATGGAAGTTGCAATGAGTCCATTGTTTCAGAAGGAGATCATGAAACCACCACCACAAACAAAGACACCGCCACCGATACAACCACCGTCGCCGCCACAACCATCGTCAACCCTTCAAAAGAACCAAGTGTTATAAAAAATCGAACTACTAAAGACGAAAAATGCGATGAAGAAGTCAGGATTGGACCTGGAAGGCCCAAGCTACTTCGAAATGGGAAACCTGGCCGCCCTCAAAAACAATATAATGTTTTAAGTTTAATGGAGGACAATCGTGCAGTGCTTATACCAGAGACCGTTCAAGAAGCTTTATCCAGCACACATTCTAACGAATGGAGGGAAGCTATGGAGAAAGAGTATGCTGCTCTTATAGCGAACGAGACATGGAAACCAGTTGAGCTACCACCGGGTATGAAACATAAAAAGAAATGTCGATGGAAGTATCGAGCGTTTCAAATCGCGACTTGTTGCCAAAGGCTGTAGCCAACAACACGGAGTCAACTTTAACGAAACCTTTTCTCCAGTGGTACGTTATGCCACAATTCGAATGGTGATTGCTTTAGCAGCTGAGCATCGAATGTTCCTTCATCAAATGGATGTGTCCACAGCCTACCTCAACAGTGAGCTGACAGATGAGGTGTACATGAGGCAACCTGAAGGCTTTCAAGACGAGATGTTTCCGGAACGAGTGCTGAAACTTAACAAGGCGATTTATGGACTAAAGCAGTCTGGTCGTGCCTGGAATTCGAAACTGGATAGTGTGCTGAGAAATGCTGGATTTACACCGTGCAAAAGTGAACCTTGTTTATACAGGATGCACAGTGGAGGTAATTTTAATTTTATAGCCGTATACGTTGATGACTTAATTTTAGCCAGTTCATGCAAAGAAGAACTAACCAAAATTAAAGTCAAGTTAGCCAGCAGTTTCGACATGGTGGACAAGGGTCCGCTTCAACATTTTCTAGGTATGGAAATTGAACGAGAAGGTGAAACTGGTGCGATTTCTGTTGGACATAAACAGTATGTGAAAGATCTCTTGCGTCAGTATAATATGGAGAACTGTCGACCTGTGGCAACCCCCCTCGATGCTGGTTTCCAAGTCAAATGCGATGACGCAAATTGTAAAAAGGTTGATCCGACCAAATATCAATCTCTCATTGGAGCGTTGATGTATTTGGCTATTAAAACACGCCCAGATATCATGCATTCTGTTTGCAAACTGGCGCAGCGTAATATTGACCCACATGCTGAGCACGAAGCTGGTGCAAAGCATATATTGCGATATTTGTCAAAAACAATTAACCTCAAATTAAATTTTCGTTCGCAGGGAGGTCAAATTCAAGGTTTTGTCGATGCAGACTGGGGAGGAAATTCTTTGGATCGCAAATCGTATACTGGATACACGTTTTTTTTGGCAGGCTGTGTATTCTCTTGGGAGTCCAAGAAGCAGAATTGTGTTGCCCTCAGCAGCACGGAGGCTGAATATACCGCATTATCGACAGCAGCCAAAGAAGCAGTCTATTTACGAAGACTGGTGAGAGAAACCTAACTTTACTCAGATGACCGTCCATTGATTTTGAACCGCGATAACCTCAGTGCACAACAACTTGCGAAAAACCCAGTTTACCACGCCCGAAGTAAACATATTGATATAAAATATCATCATGTGCGAGAAGTCGTGAACAAGATGGAGATTGAACTGAAATACGTTCCTACAAACGACATGGTAGCCAAAAATTAAACATTTGAAATTCACCCACCTAATGGGAATGTATTAATAATTTTTCGTAACGTAACGTTTTTAAATATTTTTTCTAATTTTTTAAATTTTGATTTCTTGTATATTTAATATTTCTGTTGAGAAGGAGTGTTGTAAAGTAAAAATCTCAAGTATAGTACAACACAAATATTAAACTCTGTTTATATGTATATGTACTTACAGTTGAAATTGCTTATACACTTTTCTAACGTTCTATGGATTTTACCTTTTGTGATTTTACTTTTGTATTACTATGATTCTCATTTACCACTTCCCAATAAACTTTTGTCTTAACAAGATCGTTTTTGCCTTTTAATTTCTTTTTGGTTTCCACTTTTAAATCTAACAACTTTCAATGAAAATGTTCATTGTTAATTTTAAAGCATTTTGAAGAGCATCGTAGTGAAACTTAGTAATTATTTCAATGATATTTCAAAGCTCATATTATAGTCGAAGTGTCGATAGTTGAAATGCTGAGTTCGTGAGATAAGAGATTTTATTAAATTTTACATAAATAAAACAGGCTGGGATGCGACCCACTGATAACTTCCCATCCCGTCTGTCGATTTGTCTTGCTTAAAAGTTTGTCTATATACATCAATTTTTACCAAATTTGCGTACTATTTTTTGTAGATTTTATTTTGTTTTATGAAAAAACGGACTATTGGATTTTTCTAAAAAAAAAAATACTAAATATCGAAAACAATATTTTCTGTGAAATAAAATAAGTTTGAAGCCAATATTTGTAATTTTTGAAAAGCTATTTAAGTCGAAAGTAAATTTTTACCAAGTTTTAGTATTGTTTTTTTTTTTTTAAGTTTTTATTTTTTGTAAAAAAACTGTCAATTCAATTTTTCTCAAAATTTTATCGAATGTTGAAAACAATATTCCTTATAAGTTAAAATTAGTAAGGAACTATTATCTCAAATTTTTGACAAGATATTTTTTTCAAAATTTTTTGAAAGATTAAAGTAGTTTAAAGACAATATCTCAAAGTTTTGAAAAGATATTTGAGTCGAAAATCAATTTTTACCACCTTTTATTTATTAATTTGTATTTGTTTCTATAAGAAATAAAAAATATAAATTTGTAAAAATTGGTTCTCGACTAAAAATCTCGTTAACTTAAATAGATTTTGAAATAAAACTATTTTATCATATGCTAAATATTGTTGTTAATTATTTTTTTTGTAAATAATTCAACTGACGCCTTTTTTAACAAAACACGAAAACCTCCAAACCTTTTAAGCAAGACAATTCGACAGACGGGATGAGAAGTTATCAGTGTGGGCCGCTTTCCAGCCTCTTTTTTTAGTTTGGGTTTATAGCTTTTTCCTAAAGCAATCCACCCGTGGCATGATGGTTAGTGCATTGGACTGTCATGCCAGAGGTCTTGAGTTCGATCCCTACCTATTCCATCTAAAGGTTTTTTCACGGGTACTGCCTCTTGCGAGGAATTGACAAATTCTCCAAGAGTAATTTTTGTCATGAAAAGTGCTTTCTCAAATTTGCCGTTCGGATTCGGCATAAAACTGTAGGTCCCTTCCATCCCTGACAACAGTACTCGCACACAGGAATGGTTGAGAGTTGTAAGTCACTAGGCCCTAGTTCTCAAACGGACTGTTGCGCCACCCAATTTATTTATTTATTTTTAATCCACCATACTGGAACACCGTACATTAAAATCGGCCTGATTGCGGATGTGTAAAACTTCGGGATTAAAAGCCCCATTTATTACCAATAGCTTTTTTGCAAGAAAAGAGAGCTCCAGTAGCTTTTTTGACTCTTTCTTGTATTGCGTTTTCAATAAGACCCAGATACTTAGCTTCGTCCGAGAAGTTTAATTGGATACCTTAAATATAGGCAAGGTTAACATATGGAATTTTATATTTCCTCGAAAACAGGACTAAATCGGTTTTGTGTGTGTTGACACTGAGTCCACACCGATCAGCTCAATATATTAGTTTGCCTAAGACGATTTGTAGGATTTTAAAATGATTTCCTAAAACCGCTATAGCAACGTCATCCGCATAGCCAATCATTCTGAAACCCTCCGCATCCAGACCAGTTAGGATTTCATTTACCCCTAGGTTCCACAGGACAGGGGACAGAACACCACCTTGCGGTGTCCCTCTTTTAACGAATCCTTTAGCATAAGAGTTGCCCAGCTCTGAGTTAACTATTTTACTAGTCAGCATTCAATGAATTAACTCCCCAAGCGAACTCTCTACGTTTAGAGATTTTAGTGCAGATCTGTCCACGACGAAGGTGTGTAACGCCGCCGTTTCTACCGATTTGCATTCTACCAACATGCCCACTGTATGTTGATACATAGACAGAAATCTTGTATTAATACTTGCTCTTAAATGGATATCAATCAAACTTTCTAAATTCTTAAAAGGGGAATGATGATAGACTTACAGGTCGTATATCTTTAGGGTTGACTTGCGAGCATTTTTCTGCTTCGGGTATAAAAACAACTTTCACTTCTCTCCATGCCGAGGCAATATGGATCAGATATAGACAACCGTTAAAAATTTCCGCAAGGATTGGTGCAATTATGTGTGCGGCTTTATGTAGTTCGGCTGGTATTAAACCATGGTCTTTCCGATTTAAATGGTTTGAAGCTGTTGATAGCCCATTGTAGCTTGTCTCTTGTGATCAGACCTTGTGGATATATCACATTGGTATTTGTTTGATTGTTATAAGTTCCAGTTAGAAAGAATTTTTCGTAGCCTAGAGGCCTCCGAAGTTTCCTATCGTGCCAGAAAAAGACCTGACAGGAAGATCCCTTAGGTTTCCTTAGTGCCTTCTTATAACTTCTTAGGGATACTTTCCTTTAACCTTGAATACCTTGAATATTCTTGGTTCTCATAAGTGATCAAATATTAAAAAAAAAACTTTTAAAAACACACATCGGAGGAGGTTTCTTCTTAAAGTTTTTTGTGGGGCTTTGAACCCTCTAATAATTATTAAGGGTTGCATTGATTCCAATCATAAAACTGCATAATGTGTTCAGGATATAGTTTAGATATTGATACTTTGTTTCATGCAGTCTTAGATAAAGATTAAAAAATTTAAAGATTTGTTTCCATTTTAATTTGTTTGAATCTTTTTCTTGAAAATCGATTTTCAAAAAATTATGAAAATGCATTTAGATTCAAAAGTTCTGGAGTATCAAATGTTGGAAGTAACTATATAAAAATACTGCTAAACCGAGTTCTAATATCCCCCCAATGTGAGGGTCTAATAAATCAGAGTTCTAACTCAAAGTGAGATTTAAGTTACAATTCTAACACCTTCGAAGTGGATGAAGAAATGAGTTAGAACTCAATCGAGTTCTTAATACAACCAACCTAATTTTGAGTTTGACATAGCCGGTTCTTCAGGTTTCTTTTAAAATCACTCCTTGGTGAGTTCCTCTCCTCTTATTGCTGCTAGATGGGTATTGTACTCTAAATTCTTGGGGAAAATTATAAACTGAAAACTTAAGGCTATACGGGCTTAAAATTAGTACCGAAGTTTAAAATTTAAAAGTGAGAACGAAACACCAGTCGACTAAGAAATTGTGTTTGGGTTTATGAATTTAAAAAGCAGGCTATAGAATGCTTTTTTAAATTCGATTTTGATTGTGTTGTATCAAAAGACATTATTAACTTTAAATATTTGAAATCAGTGTTATATCAAAAGACATTATTAATTTTAAATATTTGAATTCAGTTACCTTTATTCATTAGCTGTTCTTTGTCGATATCCCTAAGTCTTCGTTCCTTAATGTACAGCCCCAGATTTTGTGCTGCTCTCTTAGTCTGGATAAAATATTCGTTCGATAGATACTTTTTTAGTTCGTTGTCATTTGAATAAGCCAACAGCAAGTGGCTGAACCTGTTTACGTAGGTTCACTTTGTTCACTAGTACCAGTATTTCTCTTTCCATAATCTTGTTGGATGTCCATTCAAAATATTGGTTAGTCTAGACAAAAATTAACTTGATTTCGTTTTATTAATTAGTTACAGTCATTCCACATAGGACATAGCCCCTGTCCTTTCAACTTATTTAGGATGTCTCGCATTGTTTTGTATAGCTCAATTCCATTGTAGACGGCCTTTAAATCTAGAAATATGGCTAGTTATTATGATTAGTTCTAAAGGGCATTTAGTTAAGTGGCAAAGAAATTTGAAATCAAATAGGTACTTAAAACAAAGATGATTTTTTTTTTAATCAAAATATAATCAAAATCAAATTCTTTCATTACTATTTACAATCTTAGTAGATTTTTGACGTCCCTTTAACTACAGAACCAATTAAACCAGCAATTTCAATTTTGCAATATTTACTAAATGATGCGAAATTTCAGCTCCGTAGCCAAAAGAGTTTGTGAGAAACAGCACTTTTAAAAACATAAAAACTCATTAAAGCATTAAAACACATTACTCAAGGTTGTTAAAAATTGAATTTCGACTCAAATATCTTTTTAAAAATTTGAGATTATGGCTTCAACAATCAGTAAAATTTTGAAAAAAATCGAATTGACATTTTCTTTTATAAAAAATAAAAACATAAAAAAAACATTACACAAAGTTGGTAAAAATTGAATTTCGACTCAAATATCTTTTCAAAAATTTGAGATTATGGCTTCCAACTTATTTTATCTTATAAGAAATATTGTGTTCAACATTCCGTAAAATTTTGAGAAAAATCGAATTGACAGTTTTTCTACAAAAAATAAATACCTTATAATCCTAAACCTAAAAAAATGAATAAAAGTTCGTAAAGATTGATTTTCGACTCAAATAACTTTTCAAAACTTAAAGAAATTGGCTTTAAACTTATTTTATTTTATTTTTTAAATATTATTCTCAACATTCAGTAGTATTTGAAAAAAAAAAACGAATTGACAGTTTTTTAACAAAAAATTAACAACCTAAAAAAAAATTTACAAAAGTTGGTAAAAATTGATTTTCGACTTCAATATCTTTTTAAAACTTTGAGATATTGGCTTTAAACTAATTTTATCTTATAAGAAATATTGTTTTGTACATTCGATCAAATTTTGAGAAAAATCGAATTTACAGTTTTTTAACAAAAAATAAATACCAAAAAAAAAAATAATTAAATTATTTTATTTTATAAAAAAATATTGTTTTTAACATTCAGTAATTTTTTTTATAAAAATTTAACAGTTATTTTTTCATAAAAAATTAAAATCTACCAAAAATAGCACGTAAAATTGCTAAAAATTGATGTTCGGTTCTCGATATCTCGTGAATAATAGAAGATATTGACTACTAAAATATTATATTGTTTACTAAAATTGGTAAAAATTGGTTTTCGAACAAAAATCTCGTTAACCAAAACAGATTTTGAAATAAAACTCTTTTATAATATGCAAAATATTGTCGGAAATTTTTAAATTTTTTACAGTAATTTAAGTGATAACTTTTTTAACAAAATACGAAAAACTACAAACCTTTTAAGCAAAACAAATCGACAGACGGGATGGGAAGTTATCAGTGTGGGTCGCATCCCAGCCTCTTTTTATTAGAATGCTTTCAAACAGAAACAGGAGTAAAACAAGGCTGCCTCCATAGTGCCAAGTGCTAAATATAGAATATTTGAAGCAGTGGTTCGTGCGATTATGTGCTATGCAGCAGAAGTATGGGAAATCTGGCAATTCGAAGAAGTGGAAAAACTCCAAGGATATTTTATCAAAAACGGTGACCGGATTACCGACATATGTAGTTCACATACACCCTAATGCTCCATCTTGACTAAATGAAAAAGGTAATGCCAACCAGTACATCGAATACAATGTTAGTGAATTAACTAATGGGCAGTGGCCAATACATGAACTCCTCGAAAAATTTAAGTCCGCCTAATTTGCAAGCCTTCACGATCAAAACCAAGATATCCAAAGTAGATTGACGTACAAGCATCTCCAACATGACCTGAGAGTTAAGAATTACTTCCATGATCATCTAAATGTAGATATGATATCGACAATCTGTAAGACTAGAGTTGAACTCTTCCCTTAATACTACATATCATACGAAACAAACTCAGAATCAACAAGCAGTTTATGCAACCTCAGGCAGATAGAAGACACGCAACATTTCATAGCAAATATGCTCAGCTTATTAAATTCCGATCTTGACATTTCAGTCGTAATACTCACGTTTTGGACATACTGTCAAGTCATGGTATAAAGAATACAAGGTATGCTTGACAGTTCTGGTTGACTGAATCCTGACGTCATTGCGAGTGAATTTTCTTATTTATGATGTTCTTTGATATTCTTTGGTTCTCAATCGGCAGATCGAAAAAAAAACTAAACAATAATTTATTTGTTATTGAGAATTGAAATATTCATAATTTATTTCATTTATATTATTGTATGTTCTGCAAAGACCAGCATCACCTCAAATTGATAGTGTTAAAAAGGTCCTTAGTGATTCTTAAGTGCTTAGTTAATCCCTGGCCTATTGTAAATATTTTGCTTGAAGAAGAGTTATTAAGGTAGGTGGTTCATAATATGGTTAAACATATTGTTACAATTGATTAATGTTTAATTATCTATAGTTTTAGATGGCCAAACATTTCATGAAGAAAAAGTGCGAACGATTATTGAACAAAAATTCTCAGGATTCCAATTGCTTGAATTGAAATTATCTTGTGGTTTTTTGATAAATTTGATCTTCGCAAGGTATAATTAATAATTAAATTAAATAATGAAATTCTATTTAAACCAATTTTGTTTGTTTTGTAGAATTTACAACCAAGAATGCCCTTGAACAAGGTAACCAAGTCAACAGATATTGGAATTGTAACCACACCGGAAACTTGTAGAATATGTGGATATAGGAAAGGAAAAGAGGAAATCGAAACTATAGAAATCCCATTTTCTTATAAATATTTAGTGGGTGAATTGAGTTTGGTTTTCAATTTCTATATATGTAAAACTTTGAAATAAGAAGATAAACTAGGTATTTCTCTTTTAAGTAATAGTTTTTATTTTTTTTTTGTACGTTTGTTTCTTTTTTTCGTTATTAGTATTATTTAAAGACTTTATTCTAAAATAAATTCTACATATAAAGAACAAAAGTTTAACTTTTTCAGGTAAATTTACATCATCACAGTTTGTTAAGTGAAACTTTAAGTAATCACTTATCACATGTATCTTATTGCTATTGATTTTAATAAATGTGTTTTTAAGATCAACAATTTTTTCCATAAATTCTGGATTCTCAGGTTTTCACATTTTTTGTTGTTTGAATAACTTTTGCAATTTTTTACACAACAGTAATTTGGCATATTTACATTTATGTAAATAGTTTGTTTATTTAAAAAGAAGTTACAATTATTTATATTTTTCAAGGGAACACTGTCTATTTACTTTTGCAAATGAAATCAACCAAAACATTAAGAAATAATAACCGCACAAAACTGGCTGTCACTCGCAATGACGTCACACGAATACAAGATGGCGACCTATCATCTCATATACAGCATACCTTGTATTCTTTATATCATGCTGTCAAGTTAAGTGCTCCTTTTTTCAACAGTACATCAAGAATGTGGAATGCTTTACCCAAATTTGTTTTCCCTCCCATTTTGACCAATATGCAAATTAAATCGCAAATATTAAATCGTGCCATATTTTCCCAAAGCTCGCACAGTGTTTAACTTTAAACATGTTAAGGGTAGGTATAATCCCTTTAGTGAGAGCTACTTTACTCAAAATATATTCATATTTAAAAGTAGCCCGTTATGCCTCACGTTCCCCCATGTATTGCTGTTTAATAATAAATTAGCAGGTGTATGCAGTTTTCGCATTAGTATAAAAAGGCTTCATGTGTTAAGTAGCTTAAGGTGATAAGTATGTAACTGAGGCAAAAATGTTATTCCCAAAAGGAAAATAAATTTACCTACATTACTCATGAAAATATTTATGAAATCACTTCCCATAAGTGAAAGTATGTAGATAGCAGCTTTAAACATAAAAGTGTGGGTTGTGTAAATTGGAATAATTATTTGTAATTCAAAGATTAAACACTGAAATATGTACCAGTAAAGAAGATTTTAGTAGGAATTTAAATATTTTAATGAGATGATGAAAATTACACTTCTATGTTAAAATATTCTTAACGGAAAATTTTGGAATCAGTGGCATCGAGAGTAAATTTATGTGATTTTAAATTAATTACAGGATTTTGGCAAATCAGAATGTTCCTTGGGGTTTTAGGTTTATCGAAGTTATTCTTTATGCATTTATGGTAAAATATTATGGATTTTAGTGTTTTATAAAAGATCATAAAATTAAATTGAATAAAATAAGTAACGTAAAGCTAATAGGATTTGATGGAGAACTACACTATTAACTTCCCATAGGAAGTTATTTTAATGGGTCCGATTTGTCGAATTGAGAATTGCGTGGGTGGTTTTTTTACCATAGCAGTTTAAAAAAAAGGTGAACATTTTGGTTAACCCCAAATATCTCATGAACCAATATCGCTAGAGACTTGAATTAAATTTTATATTATATATTGTAACGTGGTACCAAACAAGTATATTTTTGGAAAAAAATCCAATTAACGGGTTTTTTATAAAAAAAAGTGAAAAAAACGACTAAAATATGAGTTCATCTCCAAAACAATTTTGTGCAACGAAGAATAATGTTTTTGACATCTGATAACATTTTGAAAAACAGTTGACAGTTTTTTTTATAAAAAATAAAAACCTAAAAAATAAAAACAATAAAATTTGGTAAAAAATGATTTTCGACTTAAATATATTTTCAAAAATTTGAGATTATGACTTTCAAATAGTTTTAACTTATAAGAAATATTGTTTTCAATATTCTGTAAAATTTTAAGAAAAATCGAATTGACAGTTTTTTTTTACAAAAAATAAAAACTTAAAAGAAAATTTAACAAAAGTTTGTAAAAATTGATTTTCGACTCAAATGTCTTTTTTTTTAAATTTAAGATTATGGCTTCCAACTAATTTTAACTTATAAGAAATATTGTTTTTTACAAAAAATTAAAACCTAAACAAAAAAATTAATAAATGTAGGTAAAAATTGATTTTCGACTCAAATATCTTTTCAAAACTTTGAGATATTGGCTTCTAACTGATTTCAACTTATAAGAAATATTGTTTTCAACATTAGAAAAAAAATTGAGAAAAATCGAATTGACAATTTTTTACAAAAAATAAAAACCTAACAAAAAAACAATACTAAAACTTGGTAAAAATTTACTTACGACTCAAATAGCTATTCAAAAATTAAAAATATTGTCTTCAAACTTTTTTTATTTCACAGAAAATATTTTTTTCGATATTCAGTAGTTTTTTTTATAATAATCCAACAGTCCGTTTTTTCATAAAATAAAATCTACAAGAAATAGTACGCAAATTTGGTAAAAATTGATGATCGGTTCTTGAAATCTCTCAAATTAATTTCATTCATCCAATTTGTAAAAACTTAAGAAATGCTACTTAAATTGGTAAAAATTTGTTTTCGACTAAAAATCTATTTACAAAACTAGATTTTTAAACTAAACTATTTCTTTATATGAAAAATATTGTTGGTAATTTTAAAATTTGTAAGAATAATTCAACTATCAGTCAATTATTATTATTATTAGCTGGATTAACAATATTTATATCTGGTTAAAAGCCATAATTTAAAATTTTTGAAAAGATATTTGAGCCGAAAATCATTTTTTACCAACTTTTGTTAATTTTTTTTTTTTTGGGTTTTTAATTTTTTGTAAGAAAAACTGGCAATTCGATTTTTTTTTTTTAATTTTTCTGAATGTTGAAAACAATTTTTGTTATAAGATAAAATTAGTTAAAACCTATAATTTAAAAAAATTAGTTTATCATCCCCGTCCTGCTATACGATGCAGAAGCATGGACTATGACAAAAGCGGATGAAAGCACCTTGGGTCGTTTCGAGAGAAAGATTCTTCGTGTGATCTACGGTCCCGTATGCATCGAAGGGGAGTGGAGGAGAAGATGGAACGACGAGCTGTATGGGCTGTACAGCGACGTAGACTTAGCAAGAAGGGTAAAAGTCCAACGACTAAGATGGCTAGGTCACGTAGAGCGCATGGAAACCAATGCTCCGGCCCGGAAAGTCTTCGAATCCACACCCACAGGACAGCGCAGTAGAGGAAGACCGCGAATCAGGTGGCGGGCACAAGTGGAAGGTGACCTCACCCAACTCGGAGCACGAAACTGAAGACATCTAGCTAGGGACCGAGCTAGATGGAGAAGTTTGTTGGGTGATGCCCTAGTTCACACAGGACTGTAGCGCCACCTTAAGTAAGTAAGTAAGTAAGTAAGTAAATTTAAAGCCAATATCTCAAATTTTTGAAAATATATTTAAGGCGAAAATCAATTTTTACCAATTTTTACAAATATTATCAATATCATCTCAAATTTTTGAAAATATTTTTGAGTCAAAAATCAATTTTTACCAAATTTTATTATTTTTAATTTTTAGGTTTTTATTTTTTATAAAAAAAACTGTCAACTGTTTTTCAAAATGTTATCAGATGTCAAAAACATTATTCTTCGTTGCACAAAATTGTTTTGGAGATGAAATCATATTTTAGTCGTAAAATTTTCGAGGTGACAAATTTTGTTTTCACTTTTTTTGACTTATAAAAAACCCCTTAATTGGATTTTTTTCCAAAAATATACTTGTTTTGTATCACGTTACAATATATAATATAAAATTTAATTCAAGTCTCTAGCGTTATTGGTTCATGAGATATTTAGGGTTAACCCAAATTTTCACCTTTTTTTAAACTGCTATGGTAAAATAACCATCTACGCAATTTTTCTGCATCTTTCTGCCTTATTATCTGCATAACAACATTTATTTGAAGTCGATATCTCTTCTGGTTCTTGAGCTATGGACGAGGAAAAAATCGTCGCAAACGTACGTACACACGCACGCCCAGACATCTTTCTAAAAATCTTTTATTTCGACTCTAGGGAACTTGAAACGTCGAGAAATTGCAACATTTTCAATTTGACAAATCGGACCCATTTAATAACTTCCTATGGGAAGTTAAATGAGGTTAAATAATGAGGAAGTTAATAGCTTATGAATCAAACAATTGTAACTGTAACAATTGTAACAATTGTAATTCTTGATCAAGTGAAGTTGCTCATGAATTTAAAAAAAAAATAATTTATAAGCTAATGGGTAAATTCTGATTAAAAAATTATTATAACAATTATTATTAAGTGGAAAATTTATATCAATTTATGATTTTCAAAAGCTTGAAAACTACTTTCATTACAAGTAGATAATTATCTAGTCAAAACAAGACTAAGAATTGGCGATCTACCAACCAATCGATCTTCCACAAGTCATCTACTGGCTTATGACTTAATGACTTTTTAATTCAAAAATTCGCAACCCTGCTTGTGCTTAAGGTGAAACTATTTCCTTCCAATTCGATTCTCCTGAACGCTAGCTAGAACAACATCTACGAGTATATGGTTTTAGCCGAAATAAATTTTGATAAGAAAATAATACCATAATTACACGTGTAATTAGTAATTTTGTTTATTATACAAAAAAACCAAGAACGATCTTGACAGATAAAGTTTATAAAACATTGACACTATCTACTAATAAAGTTCGAAAGCTTTTACTTGATACCTGCATAAATATTTTGTTCAAAAATAAGTTTTACCAAAAATGATATGTAAAATTTTCTATAATTTATTGTAGATGAAGATGATGACCTTGGCTGATAATGTCCAATAATTGGCATCGGCAAAGTGTAGTCTTCAATAATTCCCTTATCATATAAATCCTCTGTACGTTTTTTGGTAAAATTCATTTAGATTCCAATCATGCATTATATTTATTTTCGACAACTGATATCGCGTTAAGATTTCTTTTTATTTAAATTCCAAGGGAATTCAGACGACTTTTCCTTATTTATGACTTTATATACCAATTCCTTATTCAATTCTATTTACTGACAGTTAAATGCTCGATATTCTAACACAACAGGAACCCATGTACGCTATACCTGTCTTTATAAGTTCTCTAACATCCTTGAATATGATGCTTGCATAATAAATTAGTGGCGGTTAATTAGATTGTAGAGCTGACTGTTTCACTTTCTTTATTCAGTTTTAAATGTTTTTACACTCCATTGTACCAAACCAACTACCAATATCGATTTAATTTTTCAAAGTACGTAGATAGAGGTCTCTATTAAAGAATAAATGTTTAAACAATGTCGAATAATGTTGCTCCGGAACCTATGTTTCTTAAATAACTTTAAAACTCTCAATATTACCTTGAACTTAAAATTCTAATTAATTTGTTTTAATCCGGATGGAGAGGCGTTTTGAATTCTGGCCAAATATTAGTTAGGCGATTGAAACTGTCCATATCGTGTCTAAGATCCGGATAATTTAATATTTATCATATAGTAATACATATGCGGATTCAGGTCTGATTCGGATCCAGACTTGGTTTGATGGTTTATATATCGTCAACTGCTATAAACACTGCCTATTCTTAGGAAACTGGTTTTATGTAGATAGTACTCGGATTTCAAAATTTTCATTTAAGCATACGGATAGCTAATTCCGGATCCGGATTTGAGCTTTACCAATGGTTCTGATGAATCTCGAAGTAATAACTTTTCATAGGAAGTTGGTTATATTCGGTATATATTATGACGTGATACCAAACAAATATATTTTTGGAAAACATTCCAACTAACGGTTTTGTTTATAAATCAAAAAAACTAAAAAAAGATATTTGTTGCCTCGAATATTTTACGAACAAAAATTGATTTTATCTCCAAAACAATTTTGTGCAACGAAAAATAACGTTTTTAACATCTGGTAAGGTTTTGATAAAAATCGAATTTATAGTTTTTTTTATAAAAAATAAAAACTAATAAAAAAACAATACTAAAACTTGGTAAAAATTTACTTTCGACTCAAATATCTTTTCAAAAATTTAAAATATTTTCTTCAAAATTATTTTAAATCACAGAAAATATTGTTTTCGACATTCAGTAATTTTTTATAATAACGGAACAGTCCGTTTTTTCATAAAAAAATAAAATCTACAAAAAATAGTACGCAAATTTAGTAAAAATTGATGTTCGGTTCTCGATATCTCGTAAACAATAGAAGATATTGACTTCAAATTAATTTCATTCATCCAATTTCTATTTGTTTATATTAGAAATAAACATAAGCTATTAAAATTGGTAAAAATTGGTTTCGGACTAAAAATCTCGTTAGCAAAAATAGATATCGAAATCAAACTATTTCATTATATGCAAAATATTGTTGTTTTTTTTTAATTTTTAAGAATAAATCAACTGACAACTTTTTTAACAAAACACGAAAACCTATAAACTTTAAAGCCAGACAAATCGACAGACGCGATGGAAAGTTTTCAGTGCGGAGCGCATCCCACTATCCCAGCCTCTTGTTTTCTTTTGAATCCAAAACGTGCCTTTATATTTTCTAGTATATCGGAATAAAAAGTAGCAATAAGCACATGTTTGATGTATAAATATGTATATTGTATGTAGATCTAGATGGGTAAAGATTGTTGTATTCTTCTTTAAAGTGACTTTGAGCAAAATAACAAGTTTATGCTTTGAACTTAAATTAAAATTCGTTTAAGAAGCTATAGAATAGATTGATACGAGTACCAGACACGATAGAAAGATAGATGCGGTACAATGAAAAGACTTGCACTTCAAATGAAATAGAAAAACTAATTGAAGTTGTTTACCTTTTACCATAATACCTTACCTCTTGTGGTGCCTTACCTTACTTATATTGGCATTCTGACAATACTGTATTTTTCCAGCCATGTTGAGGTATCTAATTAAATTTTCATGAAATGTAATACAAAAAGCTTTACGTAGGTTGGTACAAAGATACCGTAACCACCTACGTTCAGGAATTTTTCATTGAAATTTATTCATTTAGAGTTCAGTTTATTTATTTTTGTAATTTAAGGATGTTTTTTATTTCGAAATGAAAGCTTAATTTGTTATATAAAAATGTTGTTGCGTTATGGTGGGTAGAAAAAATGTGAATTTGTCAAGATCACAATTTAATGAGCTAATCATATGCTGTCGTTAATAGTCCGCATTCTAAGAACAAGGATGAGAATCTACAAATAGATATGGAAAGCTTTACAAACAATTTAGTGGGTTAGAAGTTTTAAACAAAAGATCATTTAAAAAAATAAGGAAGACAGTCGGAGACAAAACGGAGCACTATGGGCACACCAGACTTTATTTTGTGGATATCAAATTTAAACCCGTCCAATACTACTTGAGTTGAATGAATTGAATTGTCTGAAAGGTAATTTCTAACCCAAAAAAGAAAAGACTCATCAAAGCTCGTAAAAGCTCGTACTTTTGATAAAAAAAAGCTTGATGCAGAACTCTTTCAAATGCCTTTGGAATATCAAGTGCAATAATCTTACTTTTTTCAAAATGATGTAAAGCTTTGTTCCACTGTTCGGTGAGATAAACCATGAAATCGCCAGTGGATCTATTGCTACGAAAGCCATACTGCCGGTCATTGAGAAGATTATGTTCTTCAAGATATTTTTTTAGCTGAACATTGATCAGCGTTTCCATAACTTTGGAAAGAAGGGATAATAGTTAGAGGGTGAAGAGAATTCGCCTTCTTTAGGGACAGGCTGGACAAATTATGTTTTCCATCAAATCGAAAAGAGACCTGTAGAATAGAACAGATGGAAAAGCTTACGCAGTGGTTTTGTAAGCCTTCAATATCACCTCTTCAGAACAATAGCAGGAATACTTTCCCGGCCAGCGGATTTGTGAATGTCAAGATCTTTTAATACTCTAGTAACTAAACGAGTGTGAAAGAAGATTCGTCCCATTGAATCGTTAACGCTTTCAAGTACAGGCGGAGTCATGTCACTCATTGGCAGCATCGAATTAACAGCAAACAGTGCTGCAAGCAAATTGGCTTTATCAATCGAGCTTTCAAAAGGAGTGTCATTGAAGACAAGCGTCGGAACCGACGACGTGATCTAGTGTTAAGTACAACTTTCACAAATGGCCAGAAATGTTTACTACCTTTGGGGCATTGTAGTATTTTTTGTCGTTCTTTCTGGTCAAGCAAAAATTTAATGCGTCGAATGCATATGTTCGTTACAGGTCTTTTTAGCTTGTTTTAACTTATTCCGGGTTTTCCTCAGTGGAGCTGGCTTTGTAATTCCGGAGACTTACATTTTTGATCCTAATAACCTCTTTACAGCTCGAATAAAACCTTGAGTTTTCTTTGGGTTTGATGGATTTTACCCTAAATACTCGGGATAAATTTTCTCATTTCACAAAATATTAAGTTTGTACTCATATCTGCGCTGGAATCCACGCCACTATCGAGGAAGCATAGTTACCAGTTAAAGTTCCTGAAGAAGTCATATTAAGACCGTCCCAGTTGGCTTTCTCATTTTTCCAAACGGTTATCGTAGGATTTTTAATTTTAACTGGGGTGTTTTGGCATGAGAAATTTGCAGATGTGACACAACGATCTGATGTGCCTAGAGACGATAATACACTGACCGTGTATTTATAAAGATCAGAGATAAGAAACAAGTCTAGCGTGTTGTATACGCTTAAGATTTAGAGCGGCAGCAAAACCACCCAATGTATCATCATAAATGTAAACATTTTCCAAGGAAACAGTTCTTCGATGTTGAATTTCCACTAAGGCACCTCTCCTTATCCAGACGGTTGCGGAGGAATTCCTGAGATGAAATCATTGGTGGCATCTGCAGTTCAGTTAGGTTGAACTACTTGGTGAACACCTTATAGGGTTTCTAGGACATATTCGGAGCCTAGGCCTGTAATGAGCGGTTTATCCGTCCTTGAAGTTATACTTAGGATCTGACCCTTCAGGTTGGGGGTGACTTCACAATCGCGTAAAAGTATCTTAGTTGCGAAGCATTATCAAGCCTCGGATACGGATTTACTGATGACGAACCAAGTAAACGAAATAAGGACAACGAACTTCAGATATGATCGTGGAATGTTAGGTCCATCAATAGGCACGTGCAGCGGAATAGTAAGCAGAAGCCCTACCAACATAAGCCTAATATGCGCGCATTCCTAAACAGAGGAGAAAGATAAAGACAGCAAAGGCAAATTCTTCGATCTCTTGGACAAGACATATGAGAAGTGCCCTAGCTATGACATTAAAATTGTCTTAGAAGATTTTAACACAAAGCTAGGAAGAAAAAACATAATTGGTGGCACAATCAGGAGATACAGCCTGCACGACACCACCTCCGACAACGGATTCAGGCTGATCGATTTCGCCGCGGCGCGAGACGTTCTGATAGCTAGTACACCTTGATATCCACAAGGGGACATTTAAATGTCCTGAACAATCAACTGTCAACGAGATTGGTCACATTGCGATCGACGCACGACGACAGTAACCAGGTTGTCCGAACATTCCGAAGGGCCAACATTGAATCGCACCATTAGCTCGTTGTAGCCAAGGTACGGCTACGGTTATCCCGATCCAAGCCAAAACAAGAAAGTATTGTGAGCAGATTCGACGATGTTAGAAGGCTATAATCGCAAGAGACTGTCATGTTCTTTTTCGATCGAGTCTCTAATAACCTCTTAAGAAGTCCTAAGCTGCCTGCATTAAGAATTGAAAACCAGTGAGAAAATCACAGGCTTCTTAGAAGAAAAAAAAAGAAACCATTAAAAGCCGCCGATCGAGGAAATAGAGGGATGTCACAACAGGTATGAGGAATGAAAAGTCTTCTTCTCCAACTTATATAACCGCGAAGACGAATTCCGCTGTACGGTAGATAGCACAACTCAACCTAAGCGAAGCAGAACAATAATTCTGCCTACTCGACCTCAACGATTCGAAGATAGCTACATATATCAAAACTGAAGTTCAACAAAGCTACTGGAGCTGATGGCATCCCTGACGAAGGGAGCATGCACCAACTCATCTGATGAGTGTAATGTCAACATAGTTTGCCCAATACACAAGAAAGGAGACCCTATGAATTGTGCCAACTACAGAGGCATCAGTCTCCTGAACATTGCATATAAGATATATTCTACCGTATTATAAGAACGTTTGAAGTCGTTCGTCAATTACCTGATAGGTTCTTATCACTGTGGCTTCAGACCCGAAAAGTCCACCATCGACCAAATATTTATATTATGGAAGATCTTGGAAAAACCATGGAACTTCAAAAGCGATACCCACCATCGATTATCAGTTTTAAAGCCGTGTATGACAGCATCATTCCCTTGCAAACTTATCCGTTTGTGCAGAATGACGATGGAGAATGCATGCTGCTCTATCAAGCTTGGAAAAGATCTCACCAATGCCTTTGATGTAAAAATAGGGTTTAAGCAAGGCGATGCACTTCAAAAGCGTTCCGGAAAGAATTGTGCAAAACTGAACCGTCAACGTTAGAGGCACAATCTTCTAAAGGTCCATCCAATTACTCGGAAACGCCGATGATATTGGCATCATTGGAAGATCAAAGCATGATGTCAGTGAAGCATTTCTGAGCATTGCGACGGAAGTGGAGAACATGAGTTTAATATTGAGGGCAAGACCAAGTATATGCTGTCATCAAAAAAGGACATTGAACGACGACGTCTTTGACAAAACGTCGTCATTTACAGCTTTAACTTTGAAGTAGTTAAGGACTTTGTTAACCTAGGCACCACCGCTATAAACACAGACAACGACAACAGCGCTGAAACTTAACGAAGAATAACTTACAAATCGCTGCTTTTTTTGACTTAGAAGGCAATTGAGTAGTAAAGTCCTTTGTCGAGCATCTAAAATCACTATCTATAAGACACTTATCATCGCGGTTCTAATTTATGGTGCAGAGGCCCGGGCCCTGTCAAAAAAAGATGAGAGCGTCTTAGGATGCTTCGAGAGAAAAATTCTTCGGAGTAAGGGTGATGTAGAATGAATAGACATAAACGCTCCAGCCCGGAAGGGCTTCGAATCAAATTCCAAGGGACGGCGCTGTAGGAGAAGATCGCGCATGCAGGTGAGAGAGGACCTCAACCAACTTGGCGTGCGAAACAGGGGACAGGTAGCTAGAGACAAAACTGGCTGGAGACTCATGTTCGTCGAAGCCCAAGTCCATCCCGAATTTTAGCGCCACCTTAAGTAAGTAAGTAAGATATCGTAAGAAATCGATTGGGGAAGACTAAAAACTATTTATCAAGATTTGTCATTTTGAATATCTCGTAAATTAATGGCAGAGCATTGACCTTCCATGTTAAATAACAATTTTCCTCTGAGTGCCAAGTTTCTTATCGTCTTTTATTTGCAGATAAATAGCTTTAGCTATAACTTTGACCCTTGAACTATAATTTTAAAAAATCTTTAAACTTACTGACTCACTTAATTTTATAGTGAACTAAAGGTCATCAGCCATCATTTGCTAAGATACATTCATATTTTAAAAATCATTCAATTATATGATATCCTTTTTCAAGTGTCATTTTTCACATATCATTACATCGTTTATTTTACCTTAAGACCTTGTTGGTTTGCAAGTGACATTTAAAGAGTTTTATAAATACAAATTCAAAAATAAAAGCTTTTGGGTTAAAATTTCAAATGACATTACCCACACTTATGGTACATTTGTATGAATGAACAGCAACCAAATGACATAAGAGATGTTGAGTTCATACAAGGTAATATAGATACTTCTGAAACTTAATCCTGTTGGGAAATGTGTAATAATATACTGTTGCTCCATAATAATATTTAAAAAAAAAGAACACAAACTCTTGAAAATAAAATACTCTTCCTTTATTATGTAATTTAAAATCTAATATATTTATGAGCATTACAACCCCCTCACGGTTTTCGCCTTGTTGTGGCGAGGGGGCTTACGTCTTACTCTTCAGCAACCCAGCTGCGGAGTAGGGCAACTAAGGAAACCAACAAAAGCAGAGATGTCAATCTAATAATGAACCATGGACAAAAGTTTACAAAAGGAAAAAAATCGAACGGGGATATACGTTCAAAAGTCGGGAGAGGTCACGGCTGCCGGCGAGGGCTTGGCTTCGCAAGAAGCTAAGTCGCCAGTGACAGAAGCAAACTTCAAAGAAGGAAAAAGAGAGTTAAAAAGACAACCGGTCTTTCTCTCAGTAGATCTCCTTCCCGACTTAGATAGTTTAACTATCAAAAGTACGGAGACCTCGGACAGACCTCCTTTCATAGGTAGTCAAACCGAGGACGAGCTACTGATGGAACCGAATCAAGAAGAGACTATGCTGAAGTCTGCTGCACCCCTCAAATCTTCGAGGGAACGCAGCAACTACAGATCCTCCAAAAGATTCGTGGAAAAGACCGAGTTGAAAGACCCTGCGGCGCTCAGTTCGAGAGATAAAGCTCTCCTAAAAAAGCACAGGAAGCTGGTTAAGAACTTCGAGCGGCAGCTGGCAGAGACTGCCACTGCACCCAGGGGAATAACAAGGCAAGTGAATGCCAAAGAGTCGGAGAGCAAAGGAGTAGATGCTGCCAAATCTAGGTCTGTCCCTAAAAAGGCAAACTGTGAAGAGGCTGGCAATAACTCGACCGCTCGGAACGACAAGAGAAAAGTTCAGGCGACTTCCAGCAAGAAACAGCCAGCCAACGCTAGGAAAGACCAAGCACCGGCAGGCACCTCTTCTGGAATGAAACCAGGAACGTCCAAGAGACAAGATCGGAGGAGACAGTCAAGCTAGAAGGTGCTAAGAAACTTAGAACCAACAGCTTCGACACCACCCCGATCGACCTACAAATTGCCATTATAAGCCGTGACGACCCAGATGGGAAAATCTCGGCAAAAAACTGGCTTCTTGTAGAAAATGAAATCCTCAAAGCCATGATGGCAGCATCAGAGAACGATAGTTCTGAAGACTATATCTTTGATGGTGCCGGATGGCGGCGAGGAGTTAAAGTGGTCTGCTGCGGTGACCAGAAATCTCGGGAGTTTCTGAACCACACAATCGCCAACATTGGCGAACTATGGGAAGGTTCCTCCCTTGAGATTCTACCCGCCGCAGCTCTACCACTCCGCCAGCAGTTTAGCATATGGATCCCCCCTCCTGCAGAACATGAGGACGCAGCCATTATAAAGCTGTTGGCGAAATAGAACAAAGAGCTTCCCATTTTAGAATGGAAGCTCCAACACTCAAGAAAGAGTCATGGAGGCGAAGGGAAGGACCTCTTGTTTGTGGCAGACAAGAAATCTGACCTTCTGCTGAAAGAGAGAAAAGACGTGTTGAGGTATGGTCTCGGAACCGTAAAGGTTAAGAGGCATGAGGGCAAAGGGGAGTCAAAAGCTGCTAGAGGTGCAAATAAACCTTCACCACGCTAAAGCAGCAACGTACGACCTTACGCTCTACATTTCTCACGAGAACGTGGATGTGGCCTTGATCCAGGAACCATGGTTAGGCAAAAACCGAATCCGTGGGTTGAGGTCAAAACATTACAACCTTTTCCATTCCACGTCAGATGAAGGTAATATTAGAAGTTGTATCCTAATGAAAAAATCAATTAACGCTTTCTTCCTATCTAGGTACAGCAACAAGGACAACACGGCAATCAGCGTCGAATCGAATGAAGGAAACTTCATTCTAGCGTCGACGTACATGCCGTACGAGGAGGAGAGCCCACCATCAAAAACAGTCCGCGATCTGGTAGTCAATGCCACAGCAAGCGGTACACCTTTGGTGTTGGGAGGTGATGCCAACGCTCACCACACTCAATGGGGCTCTAAGGACATCAATAAAAGGGGTGAGTCAATTTTTGAATATATTCTCTGTTCTAATTTATCGATATGTAATAGGGGCAATCACCCTACCTTTCGAAACAAAAACAGGGAGGAAATCATAGATTTGACTCTTATTAGCAATAATAGTAAAACTTCGGTTGAGGACTGGAGAGTCTCACCTAAAGAATCTTTTTCGGATCACTTTAGGATACTCTTCTCTATAGACAGGAACTTTACTGAAAAGAAACCTTACAGGAACCCAACTAGAACGAATTGGACAGAGTACGAAAAATGGCTGAAAGACTGTATTGATCCACCAGAGGACAATACAAGTCTAAGTACTTCAACCATTGACACTGTTGTCCATAACTTGTCTAGCAAAATGAGAATGTCTTTTGAAAAACACTGCCCTTTATCTCGTTCCAATAACTCCACTAAACCACCCTGGTGGAATGGTGTACTAAAGAAACGCAGAACAGAGGTCAGAAAACTTTTCAATAAAGCTAAACTGAGTAAATTAGAAGAGGATTTAAAGTCTTATAGAGCCGCACTTAACACTTACATCAAAGAGTTAAGGAAGACCAAAAAGGATTCGTGGGCTAAACATTGTGAATCCATTGAAAAAACAAGCGAGGCGGCAAGGCTCCGTAGAACCCTGGCCCTTAATTCCACGATCCCGGGGTACATAAAACACCCTGATGGAACATGGTCGAACTCGAGCCTAGAGACGCTTGAACTCTTCATGGAAACTCATTTCCCCGGTTGTAAAAACCCAGAAAGTTCCGATTGCTTGCAATCGAACACGCTGGATTTTACTCACACGGAATCAAAGTTAGAACTAAATCGGGTTATTACTGAGCAGAAGATTATCTATAAATCAGCGGGACCGGACGAGATTTTCCCAGCTCTCCTTCAAAACGCTCTCAAAGTAATAACTCCGTGGCTTAGGGTAATCTTCATAAGTTGTATCAAACTTAGATACGTCCCTAATAGCTGGAAAAAGGTCAAGGTAGTCTTTATCCCAAAAGCAGGGAAACCGACTCACTCGACCGCTCAGACCGCTAAGACACTGGAGAGGATAATTGATCTACATGTTAGAGAACTTCTCAACGAACACAACTTGTGCAACTACCAACACGCCTACCTTAAAGGTAAATCAGTGGAGACTGCCTTGCATGAAGTAGTTTCACATATTGAGAAAAGTCTTGAACATAAAGAATATACCCTGGCAGCATTTCTTGATATCGAGGGTGCGTTTAATAACGTTAAAACGGAGTCGATCAAGACTGCCTTAGTTGAAGTTGGGGTTGAATCTGTTATTGTCGATTGGATCTTCACCATGTTAAATGGCAGAATTATCAACTCTCAAATAGGAGTTAGCACTATTGAGAAAACAGTTACTAGAGGCACACTACAGGGAGGAGTCATCTCACCCCTGCTCTGGATCCTCGTAGTCAACAAAATTCTCACAAAGTTCAAAGATCAGGGCATTAAAATAGTTGCGTATGCAGATGACATAGTGGTTTTGATAACAGGCAAGTTTCTTACCATCATCGAAAACATTATGGAAAATGCATTAAAGGACTTATCTTCTTGGGCAACTAAGAACGGTCTCGGGGTCAACCCCACCAAGACAGAGCTAGTTTTGTTCACGAGGAAAAGGAAACTGGAGGGCTTCAACCCTCCCAAACTAAATGGCATTCCTCTAAAACCTTATAAGGGAGCTAAATTTCTAGGAGTAATCCTTGACTCCAAGCTTACATGGAAGCGTAATACTGAGGAAAGAATGAAAAAAGCACTATGTGCATTCTACACATGCAAAAAGACCTTCGGTGTACGTTGGGGTATGCGACCGCAAGTCATCCAATGGATGTACACAGCGATTGTCAGACCCATTCTTACCTATGGCTCTATTGTATGGTGGAAGGCGGTGGAAAAATCAAGCTATCTCAAGAACCTGAATAAGGTACAGAGACTAGCCTGTATAGGAATTACAGGGGCTCAAAGATCCACACCACAAGCGGGATTGGAAATGATCTTGGACCTCCCGGCTCTGGATGAGTTCATAAAGTGCAAGGCAGCCAAAACTGCAATTCGTTTAAGAGAACTGAGTTTTTGGAGGCATAGCACTTATGGCCACGGGTCAATCTTACAAAGTTATGACACGATCCCAGGACTGAGAGAGACCACCGATTACATCCCCCCTTTACTAGATTTCGACAGGAAATATTCTATTTTCATACCAGAAAGATAAGTAAACAGGGTATCCCTTTCTACACTGACGGTTCAAAAATGGAATCAGAAACAGGTGCTGGAGTGTTTTGCCAATCTCTCAACATCAGAGCGTCATATACACTCCCGGCTGACTGTAGTGTCTTTCAGGCCGAGGTCTTTGCCATTGGAAAAGCAGCTGAATTGGCACATCACGAAAAGCTAAGCTCTTCGGAGATTACTTTTTTCGTGGACAGCCAGGCTGCTATCAAAGCCTTAGCCAGTGAGACTATTAGATCAAAAGCAGTTTTAAACTGTAGGAAGGAATTAAATAAAATCTGCCACACTAACCAGGTAAAACTCTGCTGGGTTCCCGGACATAGCAATATAGAAGGGAATGATATAGTAGACGAACTAGCCAGGAAAGGGTCAAAAGCAGACACAAGTAGTAGCGACCATTCAGTTAGGGGACCACTCGTCCCGATTGGGGTACTCAAGAGGAAGATAGACCTTAAACTTAAAGAGAAAACCAATATCTCCTGGAAATCCAGGAACGATTGTGCAATCTCTAGAAGTTTATGGCCTAACACAAATGAAAAAGAAACTCGGTATATTCTATCGCTGAGTAAAAAGAACATTAAAATCTTGATAGGTTTACTAACAGGTCATTGCGCCATTGGCACAATGGCTAATAGAATAGGGGCATTTGCACCCGATTTTTGTAGGAGCTGTCAGGATGAGGAGGAAATGGAAACCATTAAACACCTGTTCTGCGACTGTTCGAACCTCCAAACCAGCCGACTCCGTCATTTCGGAAACAGGTTTGTTGGAGAACTGGATGATCTAGCACAGGTCTCAATGGCGAGCATGAGGAAATTTATAGATAGCACAGGCTGGTTCGTTAACGAGCCAGTCTACGCTAATCGACAGAGTTGAATTGAACTGAGAGCATCGATGCTAAATTTTTACTTTTACAGGGGATCACAATGGATCAATAGGCCCCCTTGTACGCAACAGCTTCTTGCTGTGCACACCCCTTACAACCTAACCTAACCTAACCATGAGCATTACAAAAATATCGACATACTCGTATAACTTCTATACTTTATTTATTGCCTACATAAATTTATTATATCCTTATACGAGTTTTTGTTTTGACTGGTCCTGTAAACTATGTATATCATATGTTTCATATTTCTACGTAATAAAATGTATGTAATATGTCATCTGGTGTTGAGAGTTATTTGTGGATGGGAATAATTTTATATTTTATTATGACTTATTGAACATGAAAAACAAATGATAATTCGTTTTCTTTCAGAAAGCAATGAAATGTTTTTAAAATTGTTTTTTTTTGAACGTTTATTACGATAATTGTAATTTTACAATATTGAAAATTATAAAAAATAAGTTTAAATAACAGGCTACCATTCGTTTACAAATGAGGCTAATTGTTTCAGGGCAACATTATTTTTCGGAAAGACCCATAATCAGCGTTGCTGATTTTTTTTTTAAATCGGGTCACTTTTGAAAATAAATCAGGGTATTTTCGTCGTTTCGGGGCCAAAACCAAAAATGAAGGAAATGTACTATTGTATCTTCTTAAATTCATTTTTTACGCACAATTTTATTTATAAAAATAATTGTAAAAAAAAAATAAATAATAAAATTCATAAACACAATAAAAATAAATAAGTAAATATTACATTTACCATAAAATAAATCACATTCATTTAATAAATCAAATTAAATTTTAACACAGTTTAGTTCATACAAAGTAAAAATCACTTATATTAATTAACCCTACAAAAATTATGAAGTAAATATAACATTTCAATCACATTGATTATTATATTATTGTCAAAATAAACCGTCAAGAGGAGTAGAATTTTTGGCATGTATCAATATTAATAATTTCGTTATATACCATGAGCGATTTAATTACTTTGTAAGATAATCGGTTTTTGTTGTTTGTTTTAATATTATTAAGTTTTGAAAACATTCTTTCAGCTGCTGCACTTCCATGAGGAAGTGCTGAAAGTGATAGCATAAATCTTGAAATATTACTGAACGTATCTTCATCCTAGATATTTCTTATCTTGAGCAATTCACATCAAAATTGTGTTGAATCAAGTGAAAAGTTATGAGATTTTCACAATCAAATATTTTTTTTAATTCATTATATACATATGTAAATTATATTTTTGTCCTTTTTCTTTATGAAAAGTACTTACCGATCCACTTTTCGCATTTCAAACTTGAAAAGAAACCAGAAATTTAAGTTCAAAACAAAACGCTGATGACGGAACACGGAAAACGGAATGCAAAACAATTCAAATACAATTAAGAATTCAAAAAAGCATGGGCTACTCTAACCGTTTAGCCGAAAGTAAAACAAAAGGAAAATCCCAACTCCTTTTCCTTTTTTTTTTGACTGAAAAATTAAAAGACTTCAGCTGTCAAAAGGTGAAAAGAGACAAAAGATTTTGGTCATCGGACTCGGAGTTGTTCAGAATGAACGTATTCAGAGTTTTGTGAGATTTTTAGTCGAAAACCAATTTTTACCAATTTTAGTAGCATTTCTTAGAAAAAAATTATTTCTTATATAAACAAATGCAAATTGATAAATAAAATTAACTTGAAGTCAATATCTTCTATTGTTCACGAGATATCAAAAACCGAACATCAATTTTTACCAATTTTGCGTACTATTTTTTGTAGATTTTAATTTTTTATGAAAAAAACTGACTGTTGGATTTTTATAAAAAATTTATTGAACGTCGAAAACAATATTTACTGTTAAATAAAATATGTTTGAAGCCAATATTTTTAATTTTTGAAAAGATAATTGAGTCGAAAATAAATTTTTACCAACTTTTATTAATATTTTTTTCGATTTTTCTCAAAATTTTACCGAATATTGAAAATAATATTTCTTATAAGATTAAATTAGGTGGAAGCCATAATCTTAAATTTTCGAAAAGATATTTAAGTCGAAAAACAATTTTTACCAACTTTGAGTAATGTTTTTTATAGGTTTTTATTTTTTATAAAAAAAACTGTCCATTCGATTTTTCTCAAATTTTTGCCAGGTGTTAAAAACATTATTCTTCGTTGCACAAAACTATTTTGAAGATAAAATCGTTTTTTTTCGCAAATTTTTCGAGGTAAATAATATTTTTTTTCAGTTTTTTTGATTTATAAAAAAAAGTTAATTGGATTTTTTTCCAAAAATATATTTGTTTCGTATCACGTTACAATACATAATATAAAATTTAATTCAAGTCTCTAGCGCTATTGGTTCGTGAGATATTTAGGGTTAACCAAAATGTTCACCTTTTTTCAAATTGCTATGGCAAAAAAACACCCACGCAATTTTCCTGAGAACCCTTTCTGCATCTTTCTGCATTATTATCTGTATAACAAAATTTATTTGAATCGATATCTCTTCTGCTTCTTGAGGTAGATATGGTTAGGTTAGGTTAGGGTAAATTGGCTGTCCATGATGGAAACGGCCACACTTAGGCCAGTTTAATGGCCCATTATGATACCACATGAATCTTGAGGCTTCCTCCTAAGCTTAATGGAACCAGTTTGAGTCCCTTACGAAACGTGAGAGGCTGATTATGCTGATATGATTTAGATCGTTAAAGAAGAATTCTCCTGAGTAATTCTTGCGTTTTTGAGCTAGAGCAGGGCATGTGCAGAGAAGGTGAAGAATTGTTTCCTCCTCTTCCTCGTCCTGTATGGACGAGGAAGAGGAGGAAACAATTCTTCACCTTCTCTGCACATAGCCTGCTCTAGCTTCTGCAAAAGTCATTTGAGAATACGCCTAACCGCGTAGCGTGCTTTCCTATTAGACAGTGTCCGGTTATGACACCTACTATATCGAGCTTATATGCGATCTGCTTAGAGAAAGTAAGCACCTTGAACGCTTTAAATCTAGTTTTGGCCAGATATTTTTAGTGACCTGACACGTGGTGATGTTGTTCCACCTGGTGTTTGCCTTCTTCATAGCGTCTTGCATTAGCAATAATTTACAAGTAATGATTGGTATGCCAGTGTGTGCCAAACGTGGTAGGATGGGCTGCACTGTGTTCTTGAGGGTTGGACGACGAAAAAACGTCGCGAACGTACGGACGTACGAACTTGCTATGGGAAGTTAAATATAACGGCTTCAAACTAAATTCATCTTATAGAAAATGTTGTTTTCGATTTTCAGTAAAATTTTTATAAAAATCCAACAGTCATTTTGTTCGTAAAGATTAATATCTACACAAAATAATGTGCAGAATTGGTAAAAATTGATTTTCGATTCTCGATATCTCTTGAATAAATGGAGGCATTGACTTTATAATGATTTCATTCTGTGCTACATTTTGTTGTTAACATAAGAATTATACAAATTTAAAAAAAAAATGCTATTAAAATTGGTAAAAATTGGTTTTCGACTAAAATTCTCGTTTACAAAAATACAATTTGAAATTGGCTTAAAATGGTAGGTCCCCTCCCTACTTATCATTTTTTGTTGGTTTTTTTGTAATAGTTGTCGTTTGAATTTTTCTAAGAAATTAACTAAAAATTACCAACAATATTTTGCATATGATGAAATAGTTTGATTTTTAAATCTATAAAATCATTTTGAAGTCAGTACTTTCATTTAGTCACGGCATACCGAGAATCGAATATCAATTTTTATAAATTTTGGGTACTACATACTTTTTGTAGATTTTAATATTTTATGAAAACAAAAACTGACTGTTGAAGTTTTATAAAACTTTAACTGTATGTCGAAAAAAATATTTTATATATTTTAGAGCCCGGAGAAGACGATTAGTGCAACTTAAAACCGACATTTAAAGAAAAAACAAAAATCTAAAAACAAAATTTCACGGACAAATATTGTTGGTGGAAGGTAAGCAATTCTATTTTGACCAGAGAGAAAAAACTAATCGAGAGAGCCAAATTTCCTCGTCTCCTTCCCTTCGAAACCTCTTACTCTCATTTTTTATATCGTGTTGAATTCGTATCGGTGTATACATATTTTCACCTCGGAGAAGAGTACACAAAAAAACATCAGTTCCGGGAAATGCAACATTTCTCATTTTCGTTTGTTAATAGCCAAATTCCTGGTGAATTTGTTTTTCTCTTCTTTTTCTCTAAGTTACAGATAGATGGCAGGATTGCAGGAACAACCAAAACAAGAAAGGATGTGTGCAGAAAGTCTTTAAAATGGTTAAGGCTTTTTAGATTAGACTTTATTTGTATATATGAACGAGTACATGTTTTTTATAAATGAATGTTATGTTTATTTCAATAGTAATACCTTTACTATTAACTTAACTACTGTATTATCTAAAATATACTGCATTGAATTATTTTACATTGAATTATAAAAGGCGGAAATAATAAAATTCTATAGTTTACCGGGAATATTTATATGAAATATCCATATCTTCTGCAATTGCGGTATCAATCGATATTTTCTGGAACTTAGTGTTAACGTAACATTTATTTGTCATGAATTACTTTTTCAACTTTTTTATACACCATAAAAATCAATTATAAAATTTGGCTGTGATAATAATTACTTGAACACAGCATTTTCTATGTTTATAGTTATTCAGGTTTAGCCCTTAACTTTGATTTGCATTTATTTATGAATAGCCTAAAAAGTTTAGCAAACATCTATGAATAAGCCACAATGCACTTTCAGAAAAACTGTAGTTAGAACTTTCCCTGACAGATTTTTCCTTGTCGCTATATAACTGAAAGATAAGATATAAATAGTTAGAACTGAAAAATTTATAAAAATGATGCATAAGACTTAAATTTTGGTTGAAGAACAAATTTGTATATTCTTTTCACAAAACCACTGAACTAGCGAGAATACAAATATTTTTACTTTTGTACAAAAATACTTTTCGGATTATGTAGTTAAGCCTTTAGCAACACACTACCTTAGGGGAAAGCAGTAAGAATAGCTTATCACCTATTCACAAATCGTATGCAATGAAAATTGGCAACAGAAGTAACAAGTTGACGGTCTTTTTATTTAGTGTCTACTTAAATCACTTATTTTCAGCATTTTGGAAATGTCGTGACTCGTGAGTAATGTAAAGAAAATAAACAACGAGTACACAAAAAATAAAATAGGAATGGAAAAAAGAGATGAGTATATAAAAATGTTTTCAATGTTCCATGTTTACATTCTGTAACTCTCGTTTTCAATGTTCCTGCAACTCTCGCATCGACAAAATTAAGTCGATAAACTCTGAAAATTGAAACAAATCTGAGTTTTTTTTGCATCTTTCAACGGTCAGAGCGAAAATTAAACGCATAAACGCAGCTAATAATACAAATAATAGTTGTAGTGCTTTCAGAGTTTTATGTTTCTAGGTCCTAATTCTCATTGGACTGTTGCACCACCTAATTTATTTGACTTACTTAATGATTAAAACTGGCTTCAAATAATTAACTAATATTTATCTAAATGCGTAATTTAGAATTTTTTCTAAATCTTCATTGTTCTGGCACCTAACAAGAGGTAATTAATTTCACTTCATATTCGAATGATATTACTCTCAAACGAACACAATGAGAGTACCAAAAAGTTGTTTATCCACAATTTTGAATTTTCTTTGAACACCTCTGAACAGCTGACTACATCCGCCATTTTTCAAAGGGGGTGGCCATTTTTCAAAGGTGGTGAGCAGAGAGAAAAGAGAGAAAAGTTTTTTCTCTCTCGTGGTGAGTATGTACACAAACTTGCATAAGTATTTGTTCCCCACATTTTTTTATATGGAGTTAATACATATGCAAGTTGGTGGCCAAATCACAGCTTGTAGGCAAAAAGAGAGCAACCGTCGAAGTTGGTTCTCTCTATTAGTTCTTTTCTCTCTGATTTTGACAGCGACAACCGACAACAAATTAAAATGTGACGGCGCGGCGGCGTGTGTGGAATGTCATTATTAGACCAGCTGACAAATTATGTTTCAACAGAAGACGTTCCAGGTTGCAGTAACAATAATGCTACGAGTATAACCAAAGATCTACATCTAAAAGTGACATTTGTGGTGTCACAACCTCATATGTATTTAATTGTAATGCCGTCTGCCCTTTAGTAAATAATATTAATTTTAAAAGAACCTATGTAAACAAAAGCAATGTTAACAAAAAAGATCTCAATATTTTTCGAATTCTAGCAGGACTTTCTAATAAGTGTATTTTCAATGATTTATTTGGCTATGTTACTAATTTTGAAATCATTTTTCTGTATGAAACTTGTTTAATGGATTGTAACATATTAACAACTATGTATGTTAACAAATTTAATAGTTTCGAACTTAAGATAATATCAGCTGCGAGAACAAACTTAAGGGGAAGAGCAAGTAGTGGGTGGATTTTTGGGTACAAAGAAGACCTGAAAGGCATAAACTGTAAGTTTAAACAGAATGGAGATCTGACTTACTTGGATTTGAGGATTTGTGGAAAAATCTACCGTATAATCCCAGCATAAATGTCAACTGTAATCACTAGAACACTGACTTCGAAAATATCAAGCATTTATAAACGTGTGGTAATGTTGAAAATATATTGCTGGTGGGAGATCTAAACGCAAGAATAGGGAATGAAATAGGAGTTGAGAATTTCAGACTCGGAAAAGCAAGAAATTCAAAAGACACAATTAAGAATGCAAGAGGAAGTCAATTGCTTGAACTTTGCAACACTTTCGGCCTCCGTATAATGAACGGTGGAAGTGAAGGTGATAAATTGGGTGAATTTACATTGTCGTGGTAAAACAACGAAGTTCGGTAATTGACTACAGTTCGGTGGGTGGTGATTGGAGAACAGTTGTTAAAAATCTTGAAATAGAAAAGAAACCGTTTTCAGAATTGTATTTATCTTTGAATATCGTTTACTAACGGGGAAGAAAAAAATGAAACCAAACTACAAATGCAACTGATTCCCAAAATACGCTGGTCAAACGAATCTGCATCCAAATATAGAACACGTTTAGATACATTTCTGATGATTGTAGGAAACCTCTACACGGGTTAGCTTATTTAAGTAAAGTTAATACGGACAAAATGTCAGTGCATTTTTTTAAATTAAATTGAAACAAGTTTGCTAAGAAAACTTATACATATTGATTAAGGATTTTTATAAAATCTCTATATATGAATTACCTTTGTTAAAATCTATTTAGGAAATTAAGGCTCCAATAACTAACCCTTAAAATCGATTATAATCGATCGGAAAGAAAGTAAAATTTTCCCACACAAATTTCTCTTCATGAGTTCTCTTAAGAGTGCAGCTATTCAGCATAATATAGTCACCATATCGTTGGCACAAAAAATTTTATAAAACAATTATATTCCACTCCAATGATAGATGCAAGTGTATGCGATCATGGACGACTTCCGGTGCCTGATATTTCGGAGAATTTTGACTCAAAAAGTCTAAGAACCTCACACCTATTATTAATAAATTCCACATGAGCTACGAACTGCGAACTGTGGATGTTCGCATATTTTGACTTTTCTTTCACATGGACTTGACGAATTGAATTACCCTTCTCTCCATATTTTCCTCAGCCATGATCTTTCACACAAAAACCAAACAAGGGTGGTATAATTTTGAGGTTATGTAGCGCGCAAACAATTTATTCGTTGCAGTGTGGATGGTATGTGGAACGCGAATAGAATTTGACAGTTCGTAGCAACCACACTGCAATTCGTTACTACCAAACTGTTTTTACAAAATTTTCCTGTTTAAAGAACAGATTGCAAATTTTGTTATCATTAAATTATTGTCAATTGGTTTCTTATAATTTTAATGTGTTTTTGTTTGAAATTGACTTTTTTAAATGTGTAAAATCACGTTTGTTCGTCCATTCGTTCATTCGTTGTTCGCTCCCATGTGCAAGGCTCTTTAGAGTAAAAATTAGCAGCGAGCTCGGATCTTTTGGCCATTCTGGTGTACGACTTGAAACTCGGTGGAAGACACGGACCGCTCTTGCGAAAGACGTTTTAAAAGTCGCGTGTCGGAAAAACGAAAAAAAAATAAAGAAAAAACTTAATAACGATAATACCTAAACAGATTTACTAAAACCCTAAGAAATCGACATCTTTTCGTGTAAAAATAAACGAAAAATCACCCACGTGTTGCCCTTATTGGTTGAAGTTTAATCATTTCGCAAATAAATAAAAAGGTAGGTATAAAAAAAGAGAACTGAAATCTGGGGTAAAGAAATAGAAAAACCCCACGTGCACTTTACCAATGCAAATAAGAAAAAATCGAATTTCTAAAATTTGAAAAAAAAAACTATTCAGTGACGTCACTATTTAAACTTCCATTTTTAATCTGTGTCCGCATCTTCAAGAAAAAAAAAATAACTCATCGATAGGAAATCATATAAAATTATGCTTAATATTGAGTCACCCCTGCCATTGTCCTTTGAAAGATGATCATCCCAACTCGTGAAACAAAAAAATAACATCATCATTTTATCTGCAGCAGTTTTATTTTAATTTTTTTTTTGTGTGTATATTTTCTTTGTATAGTTTTTATATAGAATTGTTTTAATGTCATTTATATTTAATGCTAAAACGAAAATAAAAAAAAAATTGCTAAGTGAAATTAATATCTGCTAAAAAGGAAAAAAGAATCAAATCTCGTTCACAATAACTTTCTTTTCAAATAAAAAAAACAGCTGTGAATTAAGGATAACCTGCCCGAAATGCTGTGCGCATAACACCAAGGATATGTCATCTTGTAATTTTTTCTTTAAATTTTATTGTTGGTAAGTTTTACTATCAAAAATTGTATTTTAGACGATTGTTTGATTTTTTTTTTCAATTCCATGCAATGACCTACATATGTATGTATATTTTAAAATATAAAACAAAAATACATTACATCTGTATACATACATAAACGGAACTAATCGATTTTTTTTAATTTTGTGATGGTGTTTTAAATTTCTTTTTTCTTTCTTTATTTGTAATTAACTTTATATTATTTGGAATTTATTTCATATAGTCGGTTAACATTCTTTTTTTGTTTAATTCTGATCTTTGTAATAATTCTTGCGCCACGGGTCCGATGTAGTCTACGCGATAGGTGTCGGTCAGCAGGCGGCGCGGGGCACGTCTCTTCCGTCGATTCGGTCAGGACTGGGGCGTTCGCCGTTACACGGGTGCATTGCCTCTTATCGTGTGTAAAGCACGGCCGTAACTGGTAAATCACAGCCGATAACTGGTAAATCACAGCTGAAACTGGTAAAACACAGCCGAAACTGGTAAATCACAGCCAAAACTGGTCAATCACAGCCGAAACTGGTAAAATACAGCCGAAACTGGTAAATCACAGCTGAAACTGGTAAAACACAGCCGAAGCTGGTAAAACACAGCCGAAACTGGTAAATCGCAGCCGAAACTGGTAAATCACAGCCAAAACTGGTAAATCAATTAAATTTGAATATTTCACAAGAAGTCCCTTACCTCTGGTGGGGGGAAGCCTCTGCTAATATCCAACTTACTTAGTCAGGGTTATCACAACAAGATTTTAGGACGTGATAGCCACGGATGTACCCCACCGTTTCGGTGTAAGTATGTATGTGGTTGGGTAAGTCCTTGTAGTACAAAAACACCAAAACTCCTTCACTCGATACAAATCAGGACTCAAAATTCATAAACATATGTAACAAATCAGGCCTCGCCTTTATAAAATGAATAGGCATGAAAATGCGTAACGACCGTCTAGACCTAACAACAGCAAAGGCCCCCCTCCGTGGTCCAGACACCCTTAGTCCTTGCTGCCAGGATGGGTTGAATGCACCTGTAAGCATTTTTGTCGTTCTGGTGGGTTCACAGGGGGTAAGGTTTCTTAGCAGATGTATATTAATAAGGATATAATTTGAGATGACGTTGGATTTTTCCAACATAATTTTAAATTATCTCAAGAATAAAAGCCTGCTTTTCAGAACAGCTTTAATTTCGTTACATGATGGAACAATACGACGCAAACCTGAAAAAAAGTGAAAAAAGCGTTAAAGGAGCATACCATATACCGAACAACAGTCCAAGAAAAACTGAATATATAGAGAACCTTGGTTCGACAAGGAATGCATGCAGGCAAGACCAATCCTTTCTTACGCTTGGCTGAATGCATATCAGAAGTCCAATACAAATTTAACAAAAGACCAGTACGTACATGGAGTATAATCAGAATTAAAAACTTATCTTGAAAAAAATCAAATTTAAAACTGTTCTTACAACAAGCTAAAACCTAAAAAACAAATAAGAACTAATAAAAATGGTTTTCGACTTAAGTATTTTGAGAATAAATATGTAATATGTATATCTCTTACAAAATATTATTATTAATATTTTGTAAAACTTTTAGAAATATCGACACACGAGCAAGTATTGCAAATTATCAGATTAAGCGACCCACACTCAGCCACTTTTTTCTATTTGTACTAGTTGTAAATCGTGATAGAAAATTAATTCTTTAAAAATCACTTCTTCAAACTTCTTATCCATCTTTATATGCATTCAAAATGTAATTACATATAATAATAATAATTCTTGGATGTTGTCCCTGTTGCATTCAAAGCCAATCGGCTACATCGCAGCATCACTCAACCGTGTTTTAGTCTTTGTCGTTGTCTCCATTTACCACCGTCTGTCTTTTGCTTCATTTGGAGTTTGAAGACAGTGTGTCCGTAGTTAGCTTCATTTGTAGCCGTATTTCATTATAAGGTTCTAGACTAACTTGTACATACATATACCTACATATAACTGTAACTACTATGATTAGTGCACATGCACACAATGCAAGATATTGCGGTTAACCGATGCAAACTAAAACGGAAAAAAGAGGCTGGGATGCGACCCACACTGATAACTTCCCATCCCGTCTATCGATTTGTCTTGCTTAAAAGTTTGTCTAAATGTATCAATTCTTACCAAATTTGCGTTCTATTTTTTGTAGATTTTATTTTTTTTTATGAAAAAACGGACTGTTGGATTTTTATAAAAAAATTACTGAATATAAAAAACAATATTTTCTGTGAAATAAAATAAGTTTATAGCCAATATTTTTAATTTTTGAAAAGCTATTTGAGCCGAAAATCAATTTTTACCAACTTTTATTAATTTTTTTGTTTAGGTTTTTATTTTTTGTAAAAAAACTGTCAATTCGATTTTTCTCAAAATTTGTCCTAATGTTGAAAACAATATTTCTTATAAGTTAAAATTAGTTAGAAGCCATAATCTCAAATTTTTGAAAAGATATTTAAGTCGAAAATCAATTTTTACCAACTTTTGTTAAATTTTTTTTTCGGTTTTTAATTTTTTGTAAAAAAACTGTCAATTCTATTTTTTTCAAAATATTACTGAATGTTGAAAACAATATTTTTCGAAAGATAAAAGTAGTTTAAAGCCAATATCTCAAAGTCTTGAAAAGATATTTGAGTCAAAACTCAATTTTTACCAACTTTTTTTTTTATTTTTTTTTAGGTTATTATTTTTTGTAAAAAAACTGTCAATTCGATTTTTCTCAAAATTTGTCCTACTGTTGAAAACAATATTTCTTATAAGATAAAATTAGTTAGAAGCCATAATCTCAAATTTTTGAAAAGATATTTAAGTCGAAAATCAATTTTTACCAACTTTTGTTAATTTTTTTTTCGGTTTTTAATTTTTTGTAAAAAAACTGTCAATTCTATTTTTTTCAAAATTTTACTGAATGTTGAAACCAATATTTTTTGAAAGATAAAAGTAGTTTAAAGCCAATATCTCAAAGTTTTGAAAAGATATTTGAGTCAAAATTCAATTTTTACCAACTTTTTTTTATTTTTTTTTTAGGTTTTTATTTTTTGTAAAAAAAACTGTCAATTCGATTTTTCTCAAAATTTTATCAGATGTCAAAAACATTATTCTTCGTTGCACAAAATTGTTTTGGAGATGAAATCATATTTTAGTCGTAAAATTTTCGAAGTGACAAATTTTTTTTTTCAGTTTTTTTGATTTATAAAAAAAACCGTTAATTGAATTTTTTTCCAAAAATATAATTGTTTTGTATCACGTTACAATATATAATACAAAATTTAATTCAAGTCTCTAGCGTCATTGTTTCATGAGATATTTAGGGTTAACCAAAATTTTCACCTTTTTTTTAAACTGCTATGGTAAAAAAACCACCCACGCAATTTTCTTGAGAGCCCTTTCTGCATCTTTCTGCCTTATTATCTGTATAACAAAATTTATTTGAAGTCGATATCTCTTCTGGTTCTTGAGCTATGGACGACGAAAAAAACGTCGCGAACGTACGGACGTACGGACGTACGGACGTACGTACACACGCACGCACAGACATCTTTCTAAAAATCTTTTATTTCGACTCTAGGGACCTTGAAACGTCGAGAAATGTCAAAATTTTCAATTTGTCAAATCGGACCCATTACAATAACTTCCTATGGGAAGTTAATAATGATATTTAATGATGAAACAACCCGCAAGTGCTCCACTCACAGAAATTGTCACCATTCAGTTCCGGTAGATAAATATTTGCGTTAACGATTTTGTCCTATAGAAATATACCCATCTAAAATCATATCATCATCTAACATTAATTTGCGGCCATAGCGAAGACCTTTAAAATAGACAATCCTGGATAAATGAGAATATACATTATGTATATCTAAGTAAGTAGTTTACAGCGATTTATGACGATTTTTGAATAACAATAAAAACATCCTTTTTGTTTTAATTTTCCAAATGAGCTTTTTTAACTTCTTTACCATTCGGATTAAAATTAAAAACAAACTATGGCTCATATTAATTTTTTATTTTTACTTGCAACCTATAGTAACTATATATGGCAAGTTTTGCATTCGTGCAAAATTTCGTACTCGAGATTTTAATCAAACAGGATATTACGATGGTAGAGAAATCGAAAAAAATAGGTCCCGCGATTCCGTCCGTCTGCCCTGTCTGTCTGTCCACGCTCCTACAGCCTAAACCATTGGGTCGATTGAGTTCAAACTTGGAAAATAAGGTTTTCAGCAGATTCGCGTTAGGCATTTTTTTCATTTTTTTTTAACATCAAAACTAACGGTGGCCCCCATACAATTTGTTTGGTCAAAAAACGAAAATTCGAATTTTCTCAAAAACAAACCGATAGATTTTTTTTAATTTGCTCCAAAATTGTATTTTTTAACGTGGCGTCTTTAAGTAAGTAAAACATATTTTTGTATTGCTCCGGAAGAAAGGTACCGCTATTTTGTTTTTTAATTTTTTCAGCAACTTATGAACCGATTTCAATAATTTTTTTTTGAACGAGCTCTTATATTGCCTAAACAATATTTGATTATCAAAAGTGCAATTTTTGTTTGTTTGGATTTTTAAAAAAATATTGATTTTTTTTTCAAAATTCTATATCTCAAAAACGGGTCAACATTTTTTTACGAAATTCAAATGTAGAGCGTATATTTACAATCACTTAACAACTGTATACCGAAAATATTTTTAGAACAAAATTGAAAAATTGTTTATATAAAAAATAATTTAAAAAAACCGCTCTAACGATTTTCGAAAAAAAAATTTGAAAAATCAAGGGTTTTTTATTTATAAAATGGCATTAAAATTTTTGAAGACAAACTTATTTTTCAGGTAAAATTTTGAATATAGAAATGGATTGACTCATCTTCCAGGAATGTCCTGTCCTCCCAAAAAGATTTGGGAGATATAGATATCTGGAAATTTCTGTCGAATTGCAGTTGGGAGATGGTGTAGTCTGTGTGCTTTGGAATTGATTCTAAATAACTAAGAATTACGGAGTGGCCAATGTTGTTGTTAGTCCACTGCGACGAAGCTTTGAGGCGAATAGCAGAACTTGCATCTATTTGTTTGCTAAAAATGTCAAGAGGTGTTAGGTAGAGTAAGGTGCCCAGTGCCGCAGATGGGGTCGTGCGAAGCGATCCGCTTATACATAGGCAAGCTGAACGTTGGACTTTATTCCTCTTTCT
Organism: Eupeodes latifasciatus; assembly: GCA_920104205.1. NCBI lineage: Eukaryota > Metazoa > Arthropoda > Insecta > Diptera > Syrphidae > Eupeodes > Eupeodes latifasciatus. The sequence continues at coordinate 336,157,138 of OV049924.1, read as the reverse complement.
TATCTTCAGATAATTTATTTTCCATCCTGGTTCTTCTGATATGAAATTAAAATAAAGCTATCCAAAGGAAAAAGCTTTGAACGAACTAGTTGAATACACAAACAATTGCTTTCGTTAAGTATGCTTACAAGTATTTTTCATTTCCGGGATGAGTTGTCCTAGAATGAGTTGTGTCTTGGGATGAATTGCGCCTTTGTATATATACGAAGGATATACCTGAAAACTAGCTTACCGACAAAAAATTATGTGTATTCGATAAGTTCACTCAAATACACAAACCATTTCCCTTAACATAATATTTTCCAAGTATTTCAAATTTGTATTATAGAAAGAGGCTGGGATGCGACTCACACTGATAACTTCCTATCCCGTCTGTCGATTTGCCTTGCTTAAAAGTTTGTAGGGTTTCGTTTTTTTTTAAAAAAAAGGTGTCAGTTAAATTGCAAACAATATTTTGCATATGATGAAATAGTTTGATTTCAAAATCTATTTTTGTTAACGATATTCTTAGTCGAAACCCACTTTTTACCAATTTTAGTAGCATTTCTTAAAAGTTTTTATTTCTTAAATAAACAAATACAAATTGGATGAATGAAATGAATTTAATGTCAATACCTTCTATTTTTTACGAGATATTGAAAACCGAACATCATTTTTTACCAAATTTGCGTACTATTTTTTGTAGATTTTATTTTTTTAATGAAAAAAACTGACTATTTTTTGTACGAAAATTGTCAATTCCATTTTTGTCAAAATTTTACTGAATTTTGAAAACAATATTTCTCATAAGATAAAAATAGTTTAAAGCCAATATCTCAAAGTTTTGAAAAGTTATTCGAATCGAAAATCAATTTTCACCAACTTTTGTTAATTTTTTTTAGGTATTTAATTTTTTGTAAAAAAAACCTTTAATTCGATTATTCTCAAAATTGTACTGAATGTTGAAAACAATATTTTTTAAAAAATAAAATTAGTTTAAGGTCAATGTCTCAAAGTTTTGAAAAGTTATTTGAGTCGAAAATCAATTTTCTACTTTTATTCTTTTTTTGTTTTAGTTTTTTTTTGTAAAAAAAAAGTCAATTCGATTTTTCTCAAAACTTTACCGAATGTTGAAAACAATATTTCTTATAAGATAAAATTAGTTGGAAGCCATAAACTCAAATTTTTGAAAAGATATTTGAATCGAAATTCAATTTTTACCAACTTTTAGTAAGTTTTTTTTTGAGGTTTTTATTTTTTTTTTAAACTGTCAATTCGATTCTTCTCAAAATTTTATCAGATGTCAAAAAGGTTATTCTTCGTTGCAATAAATTGTTTTGGAGATAAAATCATTTTTTATTTGCTAAATTTTCGAAGTGACACAAATTTTGTTCAGTTTTTTGATTTATAAGAAAAACAGTTATTTGGATTTTTTTCCAAAAATATACTTGTTAGCATCACATTACAATATGTAATATAAATTTTATTTTAAGTCTCTAGCGTTATTGGCTCGTGAGATATTTAGGGTTAACCAAAATCTTCACCTTTTTAACTTCCCATAGGAAGTTATTGTAATGGGTCCGATTTGTCGAATTGAAAATTTTGACATTTGTCGACGTTTCAAGGTCCCTAGAGTAAAAATAAAAGATATTTAGAAAGATGTCTGTGCGTCCGTACGTTCGCGACGTTTGTTTTTCGTCTTCCAAAGTTCAAGAACCAGAAGAGATATCGACTTCAAATACATTTTGTTATACAGATAATAAAGCAGAAAGATGCAGAAAGGGCTCTCAAGAAAATTGCGTGGGTGGTTTTTTTAACATAGCAGTTTAAAAAAGGTGAACATTTTGGTTAACCCTAAATATCTCATGAACCAATGACGCTACAGACTTAAATTAAATTTTATATTATAAAAAGTATATTTTTGGAAAAAAATCTAATTAACAGTTTTTTTATAAATCAAAAAAAATTAAAAAAAAATTGTCACCTCGAAAATTTTACAACTAAAATATGATTTCATCTCCAAAACAATTTTGTGCAACGAAAAATAATGTTTTTGACATCTGATAAAATTTTGAGTAAAATATAATTGATTTTTTTTTTTTATAAAAAATAAAAACCTAAAAAAAACAATACTCAAAGTTGGTAAAAATTGAATTTCGACTCAAATATCTTTTCATAAACTTGAGATTAAGGCTTCAAACTTCTTTTATCTTATAAGAAATATTGATTTCAACATTCTGAAAAATTTTGAGAAAAATCGAATAAACAGTTTTTTTTACAAAAAATAAAAACCAAAAAAAAAATGTTTGAAAGTTGGTAAAAATTGATTTTCGACTCAAATATCTTATCAAAACTTTGAGATAATGGCTTCTAACTAATCTTAACTTATAAGAAATATTGTTTTCAACAAAAGCAAACATTTTGAGAAAAATCGAATTGAAAGTTTTCTTACAAAAAAATAAAAACCTAAAAAAAAAAGAGGCTGGGATGCGACCCACACTGATAACTTCCCATCCCGTCTATCGATTTGTCTTGCTTAAAAGTTTGTCTAAATGTATCAATTCTTACCAAATTTGCGTTCTATTTTTTGTAGATTTTTTTTTTTTTATGAAAAAACGGACTGTTGGATTTTTATAAAAAAATTACTGAATATAAAAAACAATATTTTCTGTGAAATAAAATAAGTTTATAGCCAATATTTTTAATTTTTGAAAAGCTATTTGAGCCGAAAATCAATTTTTACCAACTTTTATTAATTTTTTTGTTTAGGTTTTTATTTTTTGTAAAAAAACTGTCAATTCGATTTTTCTCAAAATTTGTCCTAATGTTGAAAACAATATTTCTTATAAGTTAAAATTAGTTAGAAGCCATAATCTCAAATTTTTGAAAAGATATTTAAGTCGAAAATCAATTTTTACCAACTTTTGTTAAATTTTTTTTTCGGTTTTTAATTTTTTGTAAAAAAACTGTCAATTCTATTTTTTTCAAAATATTACTGAATGTTGAAAACAATATTTTTCGAAAGATAAAAGTAGTTTAAAGCCAATATCTCAAAGTCTTGAAAAGATATTTGAGTCAAAACTCAATTTTTACCAACTTTTTTTTTTATTTTTTTTTAGGTTATTATTTTTTGTAAAAAAACTGTCAATTCGATTTTTCTCAAAATTTGTCCTACTGTTGAAAACAATATTTCTTATAAGATAAAATTAGTTAGAAGCCATAATCTCAAATTTTTGAAAAGATATTTAAGTCGAAAATCAATTTTTACCAACTTTTGTTAATTTTTTTTTTCGGTTTTTAATTTTTTGTAAAAAAACTGTCAATTCTATTTTTTTCAAAATTTTACTGAATGTTGAAACCAATATTTTTTGAAAGATAAAAGTAGTTTAAAGCCAATATCTCAAAGTTTTGAAAAGATATTTGAGTCAAAATTCAATTTTTACCAACTTTTTTTTATTTTTTTTTTAGGTTTTTATTTTTTGTAAAAAAACTGTCAATTCGATTTTTCTCAAAATTTTATCAGATGTCAAAAACATTATTCTTCGTTGCACAAAATTGTTTTGGAGATGAAATCATATTTTAGTCGTAAAATTTTCGAAGTGACAAATTTTTTTTTTCAGTTTTTTTGATTTATAAAAAAAAACCGTTAATTGAATTTTTTTCCAAAAATATAATTGTTTTGTATCACGTTACAATATATAATACAAAATTTAATTCAAGTCTCTAGCGTCATTGTTTCATGAGATATTTAGGGTTAACCAAAATTTTCACCTTTTTTTTAAACTGCTATGGTAAAAAAACCACCCACGCAATTTTCTTGAGAGCCCTTTCTGCATCTTTCTGCCTTATTATCTGTATAACAAAATTTATTTGAAGTCGATATCTCTTCTGGTTCTTGAGCTATGGACGACGAAAAAAACGTCGCGAACGTACGGACGTACGGACGTACGTACACACGCACGCACAGACATCTTTCTAAAAATCTTTTATTTCGACTCTAGGGACCTTGAAACGTCGAGAAATGTCAAAATTTTCAATTTGTCAAATCGGACCCATTACAATAACTTCCTATGGGAAGTTAAAAATATATAAAAGTTGATAAAATTATTTTTTTTCGACGTATCTTTTCAAAAATTTGAGACATTGGCTTCAAACTAGGTTTATCTTTTAAAAAAAAGAGGCTGGGATGCGACCCACACTGATAACTTCCCATCCCGTCTATCGATTTGTCTTGCTTAAAAGTTTGTCTAAATGTATCAATTCTTACCAAATTTGCGTTCTATTTTTTGTAGTTTATGAAAAAATGGACTGTTGGATTTTTATAAAAAAATTACTGAATATAAAAAACAATATTTTCTGTGAAATAAAATAAGTTTGAAGCCAATATTTTTAATTTTTGAAAAGCTATTTGAGCCGAAAATCAATTTTTACCAACTTTTATTAATTTTTTTGTTTAGGTTTTTATTTTTTGTAAAAAAACTGTCAATTCGATTTTTCTCAAAATTTGTCCTAATGTTGAAAACAATATTTCTTATAAGTTAAAATTAGTTAGAAGCCATAATCTCAAATTTTTGAAAAGATATTTAAGTCGAAAATCAATTTTTACCAACTTTTATTCGGTTTTTATTTTTTTGTAAAAAAACTGTCAATTCTATTTTTTTTCAAAATATTACTGAATGTTGAAAACAATATTTTTTGAAAGATAAAAGTAGTTTAAAGCCAATATCTCAAAGTCTTGAAAAGATATTTGAGTCAAAACTCAATTTTTACCAACTTTTTTTTTATTTTTTTTTTTAGGTTATTATTTTTTGTAAAAAAAGTGTCAATTCGATTTTTCTCAAAATTTGTCCTACTATTGAAAACAATATTTCTTATAAGTTAAAATTAGTTAGAAGCCATAATCTCAAATTTTTGAAAAGACATTTAAGTCGAAAATCAATTTTTACCAACTTTTGTTAATTTTTTTTTCTGTTTTTAATTTTTTGTAAAAAAACTGTCAATTCTATTTTTTTCAAAATTTTACTGAATGTTGAAAACCAATATTTTTTGAAAGATTAAAGTAGTTTAAAGCCAATATCTCAAAGTTTTGAAAAGATATTTGAGTAAAAACTCAATTCTTACCAACTTTTTTTTTATTTTTTTTTAGGTTATTATTTTTTGTAAAAAAAATGTCAATTCGATTTTTCTCAAAATTTTATCAAATGTCAAAAACATTATTCTTCGTTGCACAAAATTGTTTTGGAGATGAAATCATATTTTAGTCGTAAAATTTTCGAAGTGACAAATTTTTTTTTTCAGTTTTTTTGATTTATAAAAAAAACCGTCAATTGAATTTTTTTCCAAAAATATAATTGTTTTGTATCACGTTACAATATATAATACAAAATTTAATTCAAGTCTCTAGCGTCATTGGTTCATGAGATATTTAGGGTTAACCAAAATTTTCACCTTTTTTTTAAACTGCTATGGTAAAAAAACCACCCACGCAATTTTCTTGAGAGCCCTTTCTGCATCTTTCTGCCTTATTATCTGTATAACAAAATTTATTTGAAGTCGATACCTCTTTTGGTTCTTGAGCTATGGACGACGAAAAAAACGTCGCGAACGTACGGACGTACGGACGTACGGACGTACAGACGTACGGACGTACGGACGTACGTACACACGCACGCACAGACATCTTTCTAAAAATCTTTTATTTCGACTCTAGGGACCTTGAAACGTCGAGAAATGTCAAAATTTTCAATTTGTCAAATCGGACCCATTACAATAACTTCCTATGGGAAGTTAAAAATTGTTTTCAAAATTCTATTAAATTTTGAGAAAAATCGAATTGACAGTTTTTTTTACAAAAAATAAAAACCTAAAAAAAAAAACAATACGAAAACTTGTAAAAATTTACTTTCGACTCAAATAGCTTTTCAAAAATTACAAATATTGGCTTCAAACTTATTTTTTTGACAGAAAGTATTGTTTTCGATATTCAGTAATTTTTTTATAAAAATCCAACAGTCCGTTTTTTCATAAAAAAATAAAATCTACAAAAAATATTACGCAAATTTGGTAAAAATTGATACATTTAGACAAACTTTTAAGCAAGAAAAATCGACAGACGGGATGGGAAGTTATCATTGTGGGTCGCATCCCAGGCTCTTTTTTTTTTTAAATTAATCGATTGGAGAAGGATTAAAAGCACTCAATGGCCATAATTTTAGCATAAAATTGCAACATTTCAATTAAGTTGCAGATGGAAAAATTGATTGAGAACTATTTTCTGAACACGCCTATTTTTCGAACTGTCAGCTCTTATAATTCGAAGTGATATCTTATTAGAGCGAAAATCTTGATAGCTTTGTAAAATTCGAGAGAACAAAAATATTACGGGTGAACGGTTTTCCGGGCGAAATTCTTGATAGGGCTGAATATGAAATGTTACAAATATCATTATTTCATCACTTTTTATCTTACAAAATTAAGTCGCTTGAGTTATTGGTTGTGTGAGATATTTGAGGTCAACCGAAATGTGACAGCTATCTAAATAGAGAGCTCAAAATAAATCCTCTTATTAAAAACCCCTTTATTTCCTTTAAATTAAATATTTATCCAAAAATTAACTCATGCTCATTGCATTTAAATCAGACAATATCCCTTATAAAAACAATCGTGTTTATGCTGCCATATTTCAAGGACATTTACAAAAATACTAACTCTAATTGATTAATTCTTTTGAAAACAAAAATAGTATTTACTAAAACATTTGCATTCAATTCAATTAAATATAATACATATGTATGTATGTATGTACGAGTATGTATGTAAATCCATATAAATATTGTATACGAATATGATTGTGTCATTTAACAAATGAAAAAAGGATAAAATAAAGAATTTAATACATTCGTTACAAAACAAAGAGCAAAATGTTTTTCTCTATTTTTCCTCACAGCAACAATCTAATCCGATTAAGTTGACAGTTGGAACAAATATTATTTTGTAATTTGAATCGTCAATATTTTTGAAGTAATTATTTTTTGAGAATATTGATGACGGGCTTTAGGTCAATGAAAAAAACAATTATTTATATTGTCACGACCCACGTTTCGTTCATGTCTATGAACATCATTAGGTGATTATTTGTGTTGCTTAAAAGTTTGTATGTATTGGTGTTTTGTTAAAAAAGTTGTCAGTTGAATATTATTCTTAAAAAATTTAAAATTACCAACAATATTTTGCATATAATGAAATAGTTTGAATTCAAATTCAATTGATAACGCAATTTTTAGCCGAAACCCAATTTTTACCAATTTTAGTAGCATTTCTTAAAAGTTTTTATTTCTTATATAAAAAAATACAAATTGGATGAATGAAATTAATTTGAAGTCAATATCTTTCATTATTCAAGAGATTTCAAGAAGCGAACATCAATTTTTACCAATTTTGCGTACTATTTTTTGTAGATTTTAATTTTTATGAAAAAAAACAGACTGTCGGATTGTTATATGTACAAAATTTACTAAAAGTCGAAAACAATATTTTCTATGAGATAAAATTAGTTTGAAGCCACTTTTTTTAATTTTTGAAAAGATATTTGAGTCGAAAATCAATTTTTACCAACTTTTAGTAATGTTTTGTTTAGGTTTTTATTTTTTGTTAAAAAACTGTCAATTTGATTTTTCTCAAAACTTTACTAGATGTCAAAAACGTTATTCTTCGTTGCATAAAATTATTTTACAGATGAAATCATTTTTTGTTCGTAAAATATTCGAGGTGACAAATATTTTTTTTCAGTTTTTTTGATTTCTAAAAAAATCCGACAAATCGGACCGATTACAATAACTTCCTATGAGAAGTTAAAAAGAATAAATAATATTTTCGAATCTATAAAACGGTATTTATAGGAGGTGTTTCCAGTAATTGCTTGAATCCATTACGTTGAGACCATTTGCCTGTTCTGCGATATCTTTCCATAATCGTAGCTTAAGATTTCATTAAATTTTGCAAATAAATTATTTTTATTTTCAAGAAACAACATTTTAAAGCTCTCCATTTTAATTGTGTTTTATGCACTTCACTTTTTAATAATAAAACAAGATTCTGCAAATTGCGATATTTTAAAATTGAAAGAGTGTCAGTGTTCTGTTACAAATCTCGACAAATTAGTCGAGAAACGATGTAGGTATATTAAAAAAAAGAGGCTGGGATGCGACCCACACTGATAACTTCCCATCCCACCTATCGATTTATCTTGCTTAAAAGTTTGTCTAAATGTATCAATTCTTACCAAATTTGCGTTTTATTTTTTGTAGATTTTATTTTTTTTATGAAAAAACGGACTGTTGGATTTTTATAAAAAAATTACTGAATATAAAAAACAATATTTTCTGTGAAATAAAATAAGTTTGAAGCCAATATTTTTAATTTTTGAAAAGCTATTTGAGCCGAAAATCAATTTTTACCAACTTTTATTAATTTTTTTCTTTAGGTTTTTATTTTTTGTAAAAAAACTGTCTATTCGATTTTTCTCAAAATTTTTCCTAATGTTGAAAACAATATTTCTCATAAGTTAAAATTAGTTAGAAGCCATAATCTCAAATTTTTGAAAAGATATTTAAGTCGAAAATCAATTTTTACCAACTTTTATTAAATTTTTTTTTCGGTTTTTAATTTTTTGTAAAAAAACTGTCAATTCTATTTTTTTCAAAATTTTACTGAATGTTGAAAACAATATTTTTTGAAAGACAAAAGTAGTTTAAAGCCAATATCTCAAAGTCTTGAAAAGATATTTGAGTCAAAACTCAATTTTTACCAATTTTTTTTTATTTTTTTTAGGTTATTATTTTTTGTAAAAAAACTGTCAATTCGATTTTTCTCAAAATTTTATCAGATGTCAAAAACATTATTCTTCATTGCACAAAATTGTTTTGGAAATGAAATCATATTTTAGTCGTAAAATTTTCGAAGTGACAAATTTTTTTTTTCAGTTTTTTTGATTTATAAAAAAAACCGTTAATTGAATTTTTTTCCAAAAATATAATTGTTTTGTATCACGTTACAATATATAATATAAAATTTAATTCAAGTCTCTAGCGTCATTGGTTCATGAGATATTTAGGGTTAACCAAAATTTTCACCTTTTTTTTAAACTGCTATGGTAAAAAAACCACCCACGCAATTTTCTTGAGAGCCCTTTCTGCATCTTTCTGCCTTATTATCTGTATAACAAAATTTATTTGAAGTCGATATCTCTTCTGGTTCTTGAGCTATGGACGACGAAAAAAACGTCGCGAACGTACGGACGTACGGACGTACGGACGTACAGACGTACGGACGTACGGACGTACGTACACACGCACGCACAGACATCTTTCTAAAAATCTTTTATTTCGACTCTAGGGACCTTGAAACGTCGAGAAATGTCAAAATGTTCAATTTGTCAAATCGGACCCATTACAATAACTTCCTATGGGAAGTTAAAAATGCAAATGTCAGAACAATACTGACAAATTTTTCGTGACAATTTCATGTAAATATTTTATAAAATACAAATTTGTCTGACATTTGTGACAAATTTTTAGAATTGTCACCTGTCAATTTTTATGAAATAGGGCCGAGGCTATATTAACGTTAATTGGTAGGACGTTATAAGTTTGTAGGATTTGTAGTATAAAATGTAAGCTTCTTGGAATATTAAAAGAAAGAAAAGTCATAGTCTTCTGTTTTTCTAATGGAACTATTCATGTTGAAGTGCCAGACCAAAAACGACAAAATGGTCTCCAGTTAAAATAGTGTTGCCAACTTAAACTTGTATACCTTTAAAAAGACATACGTTTGGTATAAGCCTGATGATATAAAGGACCCCTGAGTTTTTATAAAATAAGACAAAGTAGTATTAAGATAACCTGAAATGTCCAATTTAAAATACTGTGTCTTTAGGAGTGTTGCGGTAAAATTTACCACAACAAGTTTCACTAGCCTATCTCATATCCTTTTTCCTTTTGCTTAACCTTCCTTTCTTCGTTGTGGCTCCAAAATATTTTAAGAGTTCAGTTGAATCCTGTCTTCCATCAGTCAGTGGCCTGCTCTTATTATATACTGGAAAAGCAACCAAAAACAGGTGTGGCCAAAATGGTGCAGTTGTGTGACGGGCGGTCCACAAAGTGACTTTTGGTACGACAGAGGGTCGACACGCATACCAATCATAGTGACAGACAGGTGGTCTGGTCACCAAAACAAACTAAAAAAAAAAAGGCACGAGCGACACTTGGTCCTCGATTGCTGATGTTACTCGGATGAGAATGGCTGCATGCCCAACATAAATGAATTTCGTTATGTAAAAGATGGAACGTTAACACGAGTCCCTAATCCCCTAGTCTGCGCGAAAGTCCAACGACGAATAAAGTACAATCGCGAGATTAAAAACTACTGCCAACTTCCACCCTCCGACAGTTAAAGCAAAATTTAAAATAATTAAAAATACTTATACCTGTTTAAAACATCTTCTTTTTTTATTTTGTTCATAAATTGTTTTGTTCGGTTCTGCTCCAAAAGGTTTGTGATTTCCTTTTACAAAAAAATTACTGGCGCCCATTTTGATTCTTTTATTTTTTTTTCATATATTTCAAGAACACCCTATATTCATCGTCTTCAATCAAATTAAATTGATAAGATTAAATCGTTTCGATTAATAAAAATTACCTTGTTCCCAATTAATCAAACCCACCCCAAAACTGAGCTATCGGGCGACAGCACTGCTCTTGCTGTCTGTGCGAGAATTAACGAACAAACCTATTCGCGTCTGACAGTTCTTTATTATTTCAATTAATCACAAATAGGTACTACTCGTGCGCGCCGGCTACCTATTTTAATAATTTATATAATTCGATTCCGATTTTGATTACTTTGTTTTGCCTATTGGGTTTGCGGACAATAACTCCGCCATCGTATTATTCGTCCTATCGTAACATTCATCATAAATTCGGTTCGTTAATTTTTGCAACAATTGGCGCCCAACGTGGGGCTTGTCTTTGTGATTTTTGTGAATAGGAAAGTGTTTGTTGTACACTTCATAGTTTCTGTTTGTTAATCCCTAGGGAAGTGTTAAGTGTTCATTTTTATAATAATATAAGACTTTTTACTTGGTGTTTTGTTTTTCTTTTCTATAGGTACATATCTGCATTGTATGAATAGTGTTCTGATCGTGTCGTAAAGGAATTCCAAAAACATCTAAAAGTTGCTAGTGGAGTAAGCCTGGGCTAGAGGATTTGTTTATGTACGTTCTGTTCACGAAGACAAAACAAGGAAGTTGAGGATTTTCTTTGGAATAAGGTTTTTATCTATATTTTCATTTTTATTTTCATTTTATGATAGTATTATCGTGGTGATTACTATTTATTTCTTTAAATATTTCCATTTCATTAAATATACATATATTTGTTTTGTAATTTATTCGGGGCATCCATTTTGTGTTGTTAGAATATAATTTTGACAGGTGTGGGCAATTAATTTTAGTGTGGTGAATTATCGATCGGAGTTGCCGTGTCGATATAGTACCTTTTTCTGGGCTGCAACTTTGAAAATATTTTAAGTACTTTTTTTTAAATTTCATTTTCGATTAGTTGTTTGTTTAAATTAATTTAGTTTGGAATTGGATATCAATAATCGGACCGATTCTAACTTTATTTTTTTTCTTGGGGCAATACATTTCAGTGGTAAATTTAGTAACGATTTTTTTTTTCTTTAAAGTTTGAAAGTCTTTTAGATAAATTTGGTTGAAACTTTGGAGGAAGTAGGGTTGTTTAATTTATTTTATTTAACTTTTTAGTTCTTTTTAACTTAAAATGGAGAGTAGTCAGGTGAATAGATTATCGCAAGACGAGATAATCTACGAAATACAATGTCGTGGATTGACAGTAGGGACGGTAGAAGGGATGCGCAAGACGCTTAGAGCAGCATTGAAATTAGAACGTAGGAATTCTTTTACACTTCCCGGTTATCCTTTTAAATTCGAAGAGGATTCCCAGGCTGTGGAAAAGAAGTTAGGAGAAATAGGGAAACTTTTGGAAAGTCCTTCTAAAGAATATTTAAAGATTCTTACAAAGATAGAATGGGGTTTACGCAGGATTGATAGGGCCTTACCAGAAAACGAAACACAGGAGAAGAGTAGGGCAGCATTGAAAAATAGTTTGATAATGGCTATGGCAGAATTGGAAGGGGATGAAGAGACCGATAAAGATGATGAGAAAATCGATGAAGGAAAATGTGTAAAGGATGCGATGAAGACCAATACAACAATGGGATTAGGAAATGTCATTAGTAGCGAAGGGAATAAGAGCAACATTATTAGTCAGGATATTCCGATTTTAGAACAGGTCATAGAGAGTAGGGACAAATTTCAAAATATTTCGAAGTGGGATGTGAAGTTCACTGGAGAGCGCTGTGGTGCCTCAGTGAACTCGTTTTTAGAAAGAGTTCAGGAAATACGTTCAGCTAGAGGGGTTTCAGAAACCCAACTTTTTAAGGCAGCAGTTGAGCTTTTTGTGGGTAAAGCTCTTATTTGGTATAGGGCTATTAGGTTGTCGGTTAATTCGTGGCCAGAATTAGTCAGGGAGTTGAAGCTGGAATTCTTGCCACCGAATTACGATGATTCACTCTTAGATGAGATTAGGCGTCGCACACAAGGCAAAGATGAATCCATCGGAGTCTATGTGGCGACAATGCAAAATCTGTTTGGTAGGTTAACGGAACCAATATCGGAAAGTAGGAAGTTGTCAATGATCCAAAGGAACTTGACACCTTTCTACCAAACTCAGCTTGGTTTGGCTAAACCAAGTTGTGTGTCCGACTTGGTTGCATTAGGTAGAAACCTAGAAGCGGTTAGGGCAAACGTGGAATCGTATCTTCCACCACCTAGTGTTAGGGATAATAGGAATCTGCTAGAACCGGATCTAGCATATGTAGGTATAGAAACTCCAATGGTTTCGGTTGTTGTGGGGAATGACCAAACCAAAAATCAGGCCAGTTCTTCAAATCAAAACTCTACGCTGAGGTGTTATAATTGCAATGGATCAGGCCATTTTGCAAATAGGTGTTCCGCTCCTAGGCGTTGCTTTGGTTGTGGGCAGTTAGGGGTCAAGAAACAGAATTGTCGGCGCTGCTCGGGAAACGGGCAACGGGCTCTTGCGCCAGCAGGGCGGGAAGTCCGCAGGAATTGAATAGGTTGCCTGCTGGGAACCAGCCGGCAGATCAAATTCATTTAGGCTTTACTTTGGAGGCAAACGGTAGTGATAGGAGACCATTTTTGAGTGTTAGAATTTATGGTACTAGGTTTTTAGGTTTATTAGATTCAGGAGCTTCTAGAACCATAATAGGTAGGGATTCTTGGAAAATCTTACAGAATTTAGGTCTTTCAGTAAAGACAGATAGGGTCCGCAGCGTACGTTTAGCTGACGGAAAAGGTGTTGAGGTTTTAGGGACAATTTCTCTTCCAATCGTAGTAGAAGACAAGGCAGTATTTATGGACTGTCTCGTAATACCAACTCTACCACTCACGTTGATTTTGGGTGCCGATTTTTGGGCCTTGTCGGGAATCGTCCCGGATTTAAGATCGCGTGAATGGAATTTTTCGGAACAGCCGGTTTCGATTTGTTCTATTACAGAACGTTCTGAATTGAGTGATAGGGAAATTAAATTGTTAGACGATCTTATTGAAGAATCATTTAGGAAAATGCCAGAAGGCTTAGGGTGTACAACAATGGTTGAACACAAAATTAGGACGTCGGCGGAACCGATTAAACAACGGTATTATCCGGTTTCTCCGGCAATGCAGGGACACATAGATAGGGAATTAAACGAGATGTTAGAAGCAGGAGTTATTGAGAGATCGACAAGTGCGTGGTCATCTCCAATACTTTTAGTTAAAAAGAAAGACGGCTCCTATAGGTTCTGTGTGGACTATAGGAAGCTGAATAAAAATACAGATAGGGATGCTTATCCACTTCCATACATTAATTCAATTTTAGATAGGCTTCGAGGGGCTAGGTTCTTGTCTTCGCTAGACATTAAATCAGCATATTGGCAGATTCCTATGGAAGAGGAATCAAAGCCATATACTGCCTTCACGGTACCTGGTAGGGGTCTTTTTCAGTTTAGGAGAATGCCTTTCGGTCTTCACAATTCGCCTGCGACTTGGCAGAGGTTTATCGACACAGTTTTGGGTGCCGACCTCGAACCATACGTTTTCGTCTATTTAGACGACATCATCATCATTGCAGATAATTTCGAAAAACATCTTGAAATTCTGAATGAGGTGATGAAAAGGTTAAGTGAAGCCGGATTAAAGGTCAGTAGGGAAAAATGCAATTTTTGCATGCCATCTTTAAAATTTTTAGGGTATATAGTGGATCGAAATGGTTTACACGTAGATCCAGAGAAAGTGGAAAGCATGGTTAGGATTCCAGCACCGAGGAATGTTAAAGAGGTTAGGAGTTTTATAGGGACAGTTTCATGGTACCGTCGTTTTGTACCAAATTTCGCCGAATTACTCCGGCCTCTATCAGATTTATTAAAGAAAAATAAAAAGTTTATTTGGACTCAGGAATGTGAGGATAGTTTCAGGAAGGCAAAAGAGTGTCTGGTGACAGCACCTATACTCACTTGCCCAGATTTTAAACGACCTTTTGTCGTTCAAACAGACGCGTCAGATTTTGGTATCGGTGCAGTTCTTTCACAGAACTTCGATGAGGGAGAAAAGGTTGTCTGTTACCTTAGTAGGTCTTTAAATAGGAACGAGAAAAACTATAGTACAACGGAGAAAGAATGCTTGGCTGTACTTTGGGCTGTTGAGAAGTTGCGACCGTACATTGAAGGAGTTCGTTTTACGGTTGTGACAGATCATTACTCCTTGGTATGGTTAAGCAATCTTAAAGATCCGCAGGGTAGGTTGGCCCGATGGGCAATTAGGCTTCAACAATTCGACTTTGAAATCATTCACCGTAAGGGCAAGGAGCATGTAGTTCCGGATATGCTCTCTCGAGGAGTGCCACAGTTGGGTGGTATCTCAGATGAGGATTCAGACCCTTGGGTGAAGAAAATGATTTCAGCAGTAAATACAAATCCCCTTAGATACCCAGCCTGGCGAGTTGAACAAGGTCAGTTGTTCAAACTCGTGAAGGCAAATCATGTAGTAGTACACGAAAATAATCAAGAATGGAAGAGAGTGATAGGGAAAAATGATAGGTTAGCTATTTTACAGGAAAACCATGATAGTCCATTAGCAGGACACATGGGCGTTAGGAAAACTTTTGCCAGAATTGGGGCGAAGTTTTATTGGCCAAAGATGAGGGCCGATATAACTAAATATGTTAGGAGTTGCAAAGTTTGCCAACAAGTAAAGCCGGTGAATGAGAAACCAGCTGGATTAATGACGGAGAGGATAGGTATCAAGGCACCGTGGGAAATGATTTGTGTTGATTTGGTAGGGCCGCTTCCTAAATCGAGTAGGGGTTTTATCTATATTCTGACGGTGGTAGATTACTTCACTAAATTTCCACTTTTGTTCGCTTTGAGGTCGGCCACTGCAAAGGCCATAGTTAGGGAATTGGAAGACAACGTATTTCTTTTATTTGGCATCCCTAAGGTGATCGTGAGTGACAACGGTCCTCAGTTCCGATCAAAGGAACTGAAAACGCTTTGCCAGGCGTACGCGTCACAGTTAAAATTTACAGCCCATTAACACCCGCAGGCGAATCCTGCGGAGAGGATCAATCAGATCCTAAAGACGACGTTAAGGGCATACGTCGCAGAAAACCACAGAGTGTGGGATTTACAGCTCAGCAAGGTGGCGTGTGCTATTCGCACGTCACAACATGAGGTTTTAGGTGTTTCACCTTATTACGCGAATTTTGGGAGGGATATGGTGACTTCAGGTCGAGAAGTACCATTAGTCGGGGATGGTTCGGGGAATGTCCAGGATCTGGGTGAGATCGCTGAACGTTTCAAAGAACTTAGGTTAGATATTGGTAAAAAAACTCGAAGTAGCATCTAAGAGAGCTGCTCAAGCCTACAATCTTCGACGGCGTGATGTTAAATATCACCCCGGCGACCTTGTATGGCGTAGAAACTTTACGTTGTCGGATGCCGCGAATTACTATGCTGCCAAATTAGCACCGAAGTTTGTCGGTCCGTTTGAAATTAAAAACCGTGTGTCACCTTGGACGTACGTGTTAAAAGATATTAATGGTAAAGAACGCGGAACATGGCACGTTAAAGATTTGAAACCGTATACCGATGCATCCGAAGAAAGTAGTTTAAAGTAGTTTCTTTTTTGTTTTCATTTTTGAATTAGATCTAATATAACGTTTTTGCCTTTTGATTTTTTTTGATGGAAAATCCTTTAACTTATTCCCATTACCTTGGCAGCCTTTAGAAAATGTGTTACAAAACTGTAAGCACATTTCCTAGGAGGTAAGGGTGGGATTTGTTGCGGTAAAATTTACCACAACAAGTTTCACTAGCCTATCTCATATCCTTTTTCCTTTTGCTTAACCTTCCTTTCTTCGTTGTGGCTCCAAAATATTTTAAGAGTTCAGTTGAATCCTGTCTTCCATCAGTCAGTGGCCTGCTCTTATTATATACTGGAAAAGCAACCAAAAACAGGTGTGGCCAAAATGGTGCAGTTGTGTGACGGGCGGTCCACAAAGTGACTTTTGGTACGACAGAGGGTCGACACGCATACCAATCATAGTGACAGACAGGTGGTCTGGTCACCAAAACAAACTAAAAAAAAAAAGGCACGAGCGACACTTGGTCCTCGATTGCTGATGTTACTCGGATGAGAATGGCTGCATGCCCAACATAAATGAATTTCGTTATGTAAAAGATGGAACGTTAACACGAGTCCCTAATCCCCTAGTCTGCGCGAAAGTCCAACGACGAATAAAGTACAATCGCGAGATTAAAAACTACTGCCAACTTCCACCCTCCGACAGTTAAAGCAAAATTTAAAATAATTAAAAATACTTATACCTGTTTAAAACATCTTCTTTTTTTATTTTGTTCATAAATTGTTTTGTTCGGTTCTGCTCCAAAAGGTTTGTGATTTCCTTTTACAAAAAAATTACTGGCGCCCATTTTGATTCTTTTATTTTTTTTTCATATATTTCAAGAACACCCTATATTCATCGTCTTCAATCAAATTAAATTGATAAGATTAAATCGTTTCGATTAATAAAAATTACCTTGTTCCCAATTAATCAAACCCACCCCAAAACTGAGCTATCGGGCGACAGCACTGCTCTTGCTGTCTGTGCGAGAATTAACGAACAAACCTATTCGCGTCTGACAGTTCTTTATTATTTCAATTAATCACAAATAGGTACTACTCGTGCGCGCCGGCTACCTATTTTAATAATTTATATAATTCGATTCCGATTTTGATTACTTTGTTTTGCCTATTGGGTTTGCGGACAATAACTCCGCCATCGTATTATTCGTCCTATCGTAACATTCATCATAAATTCGGTTCGTTAATTTTTGCAGTAAGACAGAAGCTTCTACTTTAGAAAGTAATACAGTTCCATAAACAGCCCAAGAACCACTTTAACCATTTATAAAACCTGTATCTTATTTCACATATTTTGATTTTACCAGGCATAATACTACTTATGCAATGGGGAGGTAGTCATTTTAGGTGTCGTGAATATCAGGAATATTTTTATTAAAATTCCAACAGAACCACACAAAAATGTAGCACCAACAGAGTTGAAAAACAAAAAAGAGGCTGGGATGCGACCCACACTGATAACTTCCCATCCCGTCTATCGATTTGTCTTGCTTAAAAGTTTGTCTAAATGTATCAATTCTTACCAAATTTGCGTTCTATTTTTTGTAGATTTTATTTTTTTTTATGAAAAAACGGACTGTTGGATTTTTATAAAAAAATTACTGAATATAAAAAACAATATTTTCTGTGAAATAAAATAAGTTTATAGCCAATATTTTTAATTTTTGAAAAGCTATTTGAGCCGAAAATCAATTTTTACCAACTTTTATTAATTTTTTTGTTTAGGTTTTTATTTTTTGTAAAAAAACTGTCAATTCGATTTTTCTCAAAATTTGTCCTAATGTTGAAAACAATATTTCTTATAAGTTAAAATTAGTTAGAAGCCATAATCTCAAATTTTTGAAAAGATATTTAAGTCGAAAATCAATTTTTACCAACTTTTGTTAAATTTTTTTTTCGGTTTTTAATTTTTTGTAAAAAAACTGTCAATTCTATTTTTTTCAAAATATTACTGAATGTTGAAAACAATATTTTTTGAAAGATAAAAGTAGTTTAAAGCCAATATCTCAAAGTCTTGAAAAGATATTTGAGTCAAAACTCAATTTTTACCAACTTTTTTTTTTATTTTTTTTTAGGTTATTATTTTTTGTAAAAAAACTGTCAATTCGATTTTTCTCAAAATTTGTCCTACTGTTGAAAACAATATTTCTTATAAGATAAAATTAGTTAGAAGCCATAATCTCAAATTTTTGAAAAGATATTTAAGTCGAAAATCAATTTTTACCAACTTTTGTTAATTTTTTTTTCGGTTTTTAATTTTTTGTAAAAAAACTGTCAATTCTATTTTTTTCAAAATTTTACTGAATGTTGAAACCAATATTTTTTGAAAGATAAAAGTAGTTTAAAGCCAATATCTCAAAGTTTTGAAAAGATATTTGAGTCAAAATTCAATTTTTACCAACTTTTTTTTATTTTTTTTTTAGGTTTTTATTTTTTGTAAAAAAACTGTCAATTCGATTTTTCTCAAAATTTTATCAGATGTCAAAAACATTATTCTTCGTTGCACAAAATTGTTTTGGAGATGAAATCATATTTTAGTCGTAAAATTTTCGAAGTGACAAATTTTTTTTTTCAGTTTTTTTGATTTATAAAAAAAACCGTTAATTGAATTTTTTTCCAAAAATATAATTGTTTTGTATCACGTTACAATATATAATACAAAATTTAATTCAAGTCTCTAGCGTCATTGTTTCATGAGATATTTAGGGTTAACCAAAATTTTCACCTTTTTTTTAAACTGCTATGGTAAAAAAACCACCCACGCAATTTTCTTGAGAGCCCTTTCTGCATCTTTCTGCCTTATTATCTGTATAACAAAATTTATTTGAAGTCGATATCTCTTCTGGTTCTTGAGCTATGGACGACGAAAAAAACGTCGCGAACGTACGGACGTACGGACGTACGGACGTACGGACGTACGGACGTACGTACACACGCACGCACAGACATCTTTCTAAAAATCTTTTATTTCGACTCTAGGGACCTTGAAACGTCGAGAAATGTCAAAATTTTCAATTTGTCAAATCGGACCCATTACAATAACTTCCTATGAGAAGTTAATTATTAAATTTTATGTTTATACACATTTAAAAGTTTAACAGCTGTGTATATTAACCAAAATCAAAGCAAGCTACAATTGAATAATTATCCTGCGTCGTAAATTAATATCTATCATAACGAATTTAAAAAGTTTATTTTCTTCCATTGCTTTAAAATTATGTTGGTACTTATTCTATATAGGTTTTTGAAGCACTTTATCTTAAAAATATTATTTACTCATATGTACCTACTCGTCTACCTATGTATGTAGGTACCTATGTATATAGAAATATGTATATTAAAAATACGTAGATGGATTCATCAAAAGAAAAAGAAAATATCCACTTAGGAAGATTTTTATTATATTATGATTTAATTATATATTATTTTTACGGCACAGAAAAAAGCTTTTGAAACTTACTCTTACTATTGATATAACGACTTTCTTATGTATTTATAGGGTCTTTCAATAAGAGTGTCAAATTTGAATAGCTATAAGTGTATCTGTCAGTTCTGTTGATTTCATTTAATGACATTTGACAAGTTAATATGTCATTATTTAAAATTGAACTACACGACAACTTATTCAAATTGTAAAAAATTCATTAACAATGTAGTGATTGCGTTAAAATTTTATGAATACGAAGTATTCCGTCTGTCCTTACGTTCGGGATACAATTTTTCGTCGTATTTCAAGAACCAGTGAACATATCGACTTCACAATAATTTTATTTTACAAATAATAACTTAAAAAGATGCAATAAGGACTTTCAAAAAAATTGAATGATTTAAAACAAAATAAACATTTTGGTTAATCCCAAATATCTCACCAGCCTATAACGCTAGCAATTATATTTTATAGTGTACAATGTGACGTGATACTAAATAAATATAATTTTTAAGTACATAAATAGTTTTCACATCGAATATTCTTCGAACAAGAAATGATATTAATTCCAAAATAATTGTATATAACTAAGAATAACGTTTTTGACATCTAGTACAATTTTTAAAAAATTCTAATGGACTTTGTTTTATTTCAAAACACAAAAACTTAAACAATTACTTTCAAAAATGGGTTAAAATTGATTTTTGACTCGAATATCTTAGCAACAATAGAGGCTGGGATGCGACCCACACTGATAACTTCGCATCCCGTCTGCCTATTTGTCTTGCTTAAAAGGTTTGTAGGTTTTCGGGTTTTGTTAAAAAAGTTGTCAGTTGAAATATTCTAAAAAAAATTAAAAATGACCCACAATATTTTGGATCATATGAAAATAGTTTGATTTCAAAATCTATTTTAGTTAACGAGATTTTCAGTAGAAAACCAATTTTTACCAATTTTAGTATAGCATTTCTTAAAAGCTTTTATTTCCTATATACATAAACAAATACAAATTGGATGATTGAAAATAATTTAAAGTCAATATCTTCTATTTTCCACGAGATATCGAGAACCAAACATCAATTTTTACCCATTTTGCGGAATATTTTTTGTAGATTCTAATTTATTATGAAAAAACTGACTGTTGGATTTTTATAAGAAATTTACTGAATGTCGAAAACAATATTTTCTGTGAGATAAAAATAGTTTGAAGCCAACATTTTAAAATTTTGAAAAGATATTTGAGTCGAAAGTAAATGTTTACCAACTTTAATTAATTTTGTTTAGGTTTTTATTATTTGTTAAAAAACTGCCAACTCGATTTTACCGAGTGTTGAAAACAATATGTTTAAAACATTATTCTTAGTTGCGCAAAATTATTTTGAAGATAAAACCATTTTTTGTCCGTAAAATTTTCGAGGTGACAAATATTTTTACTCAGTTTTTTGATTTATAAATAATAATTGGATTTTTTTCCAATAATATATTTAATTGGTATTACGGTACAATATATAATATAAAATTTAACTCAAGTCTCTAGAGATATTGGTTCGTGAGATATTCAGGGTTAACCAAAATGTTCACCCTTTTATTTCGACTCTAGAAAACTTAAAACTTTGAGAAATGTCAAAATTTTCAATTCGACAAATCGGACCGATTACAATAACTTCATATAGAAAGTTAAAAATAAAGCAGTAAAAGCTTTTAAATAGTTTAATCTTATAAAAAAAATTATTTGATTTTGAAGAAACTTTTATTGTTGACATTTAATTAAATATTGGGACAAATTCGAACCAATTTTTTTAACAAAAAAGAGGCTGGGATGCGACCCACACTGATAACTTCCCATCCCGTCTATCGATTTGTCTTGCTTAAAAGTTTGTCTAAATGTATCAATTCTTACCAAATTTGCGTTCTATTTTTTGTAGATTTTATTTTTTTTATGAAAAAACGGACTGTTGGATTTTTATAAAAAAATTACTGAATATAAAAAACAATATTTTCTGTGAAATAAAATAAGTTTGAAGCCAATATTTTTAATTTTTGAAAAGCTATTTGATTTTTTTGTTTAGGTTTTTATTTTTTCTAAAAAAACTGTCAATTCGATTTTTCTCAAAATTTGTCCTAATGTTGAAAACAATATTTCTTATAAGTTAAAATTAGTTAGAAGCCGGTATCTCAAATTTTTGAAAAGATATTTAAGTCGAAAATCAATTTTTACCAACTTTTGTAAAATTTTTTTTTCGGTTTTTAATTTTTTGTAAAAAAACTGTCAATTCTATTTTTTTCAAAATATTACTGAATGTTAAAAACAATATTTTTTGAAAGATAAAAGTAGTTTAAAGCCAATATCTCAAAGTCTTGAAAAGATATTTGAGTCAAAACTCAATTTTTACCAACTTTTTTTTATTTTTTTTTTTAGGTTATTATTTTTTGTAAAAAAACTGTCAATTCGATTTTTCTCAAAATTTTTCCTACTGTTGAAAACAATATTTCTTATAAGATAAAATTAGTTAGAAGCCATAATCTCAAATTTTTGAAAAGATATTTAAGTCGAAAATCAATTTTTACCAACTTTTGTTAATTTTTTTTCGGTTTTTAATTTTTTGTAAAAAAACTGTCCATTCTATTTTTTTCAAAATTTTACTGAATGTTGAAACCAATATTTTTTGAAAGATAAAAGTAGTTTAAAGCCAATATCTCAAAGTTTTGAAAAGATATTTGAGTCAAAACTCAATTCTTACCAACTTTTTTTTATTTTTTTTTAGGTTTTTATTTTTTGTAAAAAAACTGTCAATTCGATTTTTCTCAAAATTTTACCAGATGTCAAAAACATTATTCTTCGTTGCACAAAATTGTTTTGGAGATGAAATCATATTTTAGTCGTAAAATTTTCGAAGTGGCAATTTTTTTTTTTCAGTTTTTTTGATTTATAAAAAAAACCGTTAATTGAATTTTTTTCCAAAAATATAATTGTTTTGTATCACGTTACAATATATAATACAAAATTTAATTCAAGTCTCTAGCGTCATTGGTTCATGAGATATTTAGGGTTAACCAAAATTTTCACCTTTTTTTTAAACTGCTATGGTAAAAAAACCACCCACGCAATTTTCTTGAGAGCCCTTTCTGCATCTTTCTGCCTTATTATCTGTATAACAAAATTTATTTGAAGTCGATATCTCTTCTGGTTCTTGAGCTATGGACGACGAAAAAAACGTCGCGAACGTACGGACGTACGGACGTACGGACGTACGTACACACGCACGCACAGACATCTTTCTAAAAATCTTTTATTTCGACTCTAGGGACCTTGAAACGTCGAGAAATGTCAAAATTTTCAATTTGTCAAATCGGACCCATTACAATAACTTCCTATGGGAAGTTAAAAATAGAATCACGTATTTGAAAATCGGATTAAACAATATTAAAGAGGCTGGGATGCGACCCACACTCATAGGTTCCCATCCCGTCTCTCTATTAAAAAGTTTGCAAAGTTATCAGTTTAATTATTCTAAAAAAATTGAAAATCACCAAAGTCAATACCTTCTATTTTTCCCGAGATATCAAGAACCGAACACCAATTTTTAACAAATTTGCGTACTATTTTTTGTAGATTTTTTTATAAAAAAACTGACTGTTGGATTTAATACAAAATTTACTAAATGTCGAAAATTATGTTTTCTGTAAGATGAAATTAGTTTGAAGCCACTTTTTTTAGTTTTAAAAAAGATATTTGTGTCGAAAACTTTTATTAATTTTTTTTAGGTTTTTATTGTTTGTAAAAAAACTGTCAATTCCATTTTTCTCAATTTTTTTTAGAATGTTGAAACAATATTTCTTATAAATGAAAATTAGTTGCAAGCCATAATCTCAAATTTTTGAAAAGATATTTGAGTCGAAATTCAATTTTTACCAACTTTTGTTTATTTTTTTTAGGTTTTTAATTTTTTGTAAAAAAAACTGTCAATTCAATTTTTCTCAAAATATTACTGAATGTTGAAAACAATATTTAAAAAAAAATATTTTAAATGTTTGAAAAGTTAATCGAAAATCAATTTTTACTACTTTTATACATTTTTTTGTTTTAGGTTTTTTTTGTAAAAAACTGTCAATTGGATTTTTCTCAAATTTTTACCGAATGTTGAAAACAATATTTCTTTTAAGATAAAGTAAGTTGGAAGCCATATTCTCAAATTTTCGAAAAGATATTTAAGTCTAAATTCAATTTTTACCAACTTTGAGTAATGTTTTTTTGTAGGTTTTTATTTTTTATAAAAAAAAACTGTCAATTCGATTTTTCTAAAAATTTTACCAGATGTTGAAAACGTTATTCTTCGTTGCACAAAATTGTTTTGGAGATAAAATCATTTTCTATTCGTAAAATTTTCGAGGTGATAAATATTTTTTTTTTTCAATTTTTTTGATTTATAAAAAAAACGTTGATTGGATTTTTTCCAAAAATATATTTGTTTGGTATCACGTTACAATATATAATATAAAATTTAATTCAAGTCCCTAGCGTTATTGGTTCGTGAGATATTTATGGTTAGCCAAAATGTTAACCTTTTTTTAAATTGACTTCTATTGACTTTCGAAAAGGTAGTTTTCAGCAACATTCTGAACATCTATCTACTTTTCGGTACTGAGAATATACCAATTTTAAATGACGTAGACGTTGCTGTTTTATTATTTTTTCAATGTATTGGAATCCTACATAAAAAATATCGTTAATCTTAAAATATCCAAATATTTCAGCTTTTGTCATAATTTAAAACAAGAGAAACAAGGCTTGGAAAAATCTTCTAAAAACATGTCAGCTGAAGATCTGAAGTGTATGTTACCCTCTTTGAAGAGTTTAAATCTCTCCCCAATTGTTTATACCGTGGTCGTGACTCGATGGTTAGTGCGTAGGACTGTCATGCTAGAGTTCTTGGGTTCAATCACTGGCTTTGCCATCCTAAGTTTTTTTCACGGTAACGGCGAGGAATTGACAAATCCTCCAAGAGTAATTCTTATCATGAAAAATGCTTTCTCAAATTAGCCGTTTGGAATCGGCTTAAAACTGTAGGTCCCCTCCACCTCTGACAACATTCCCACACAAAGGAATGGTTGGGAGTTGTAAGCTACTAGGCCCTAGTTTTCAACGGACTGTTGCCCCACCTTATACATATATTCTTTAATTATTTATGTGCTGAATATCTTACAGATATGAAAAATTCTCTTGACCCAAAAGCTTGTGGAAATTTGTTAGTATAAAACTAAAATCTGATGGCTAATCAGTAAATTTGACTTAAAATAAAGATAACTTAGTTAAAGTACTCCAGAAAATTGTAACGCGTTTGGTAACAACTTTCAGCTGTCTTTCAGTGACACTGTACAAATGGATGAGAATTTTTTTATATACTTATTTTTATTCGTACCTTTAATACTGTTAAAATGACGTTTGACAAAATTTTTCATTACTTGGCATTACTTAAAGTTGAATATTCCAGTTGAATAGAAAATTTCTCCAATTGTCTTAAAAAAACATAAGTCAGTAGTGACATTAGTAATTACAGACCAATCTCTAAATATTCCTGTATTTCCAAACTTTTTGAACAAGTTGTTTGTGATAGTTTAAATTCACGAAGCATATTAATTTAATCATTAGTTAAGCCAACTCTATGTTAGGATTTGTCAAACGTTGATCTAAAGAATTTCAGAATCTTTATGCTCATCATTTATACAAGCTTTATTTATCGCATTCCAAGTCTGGAAAGTAATTCGACTTACGGGCGATTTCAATGTACACAATTCATCGTGGCTGCGCTATTTTGGTCAGACAACACCCGAAGGAAGGTATGTCGAGATTTTTGCTGAGTTAAAGTTAGTTGACAAACCAACTCCGATTCCTGACGTTGCAGGCTAACCCGCTAACACTCTTGACTATTTTCTTACCTCGGATCCTAATAAACATGCGGTCAGTGCATTATCGCCTCTAAACACATCAGACCATTGTGCCATATCTGTAAATTTCCCGTGCTAAAAAATCCCAGTTAAACTAAAAACCCCTACGAGAATCGTATATATATGAAAAAACCAACTGGGATGGTCTCAACAGCTTCTTGAGGAGCTTTAACTGGTCACTATGCTCCTCGATAGTGACGTGGATTCCAGGGCAGATATGATTACAAAATAATTCTTTTTGGAATGAGGAATAGGGTAAAATAATTTAAGTTTCCGCAATTACAAAACCAACCCCACTGAGGAAAACCGGAATAAGCTTAAACAAGCTAGAAAGACCTGTAACGGACGAATTCGACGAACCAAATTAACCAGAAATTACGGAAAAACATCCTATCTCGACAGCATTGTCCAATGGGGAATTCAAAACTGTGTGTAATTTAATGTTTCAAAATCTCAATGCTCTCTCCTCCAACCTCGATGCCGCTATCCATGCATCCAGGAAACTAATCAACTTTCAGTACTCGGTTTGTGTATCACAGATCACCTCTTATGGAATGATCACTTATTCGATATCGCCAAAAATGCTGCAAGCTGCTTAAGTTTTCTTTGAGGGTGCAAGAAATATTTTACCCCTTATTATCTTGCTGTAACTTAAAAAGCTTTCATTCGTCCAAAATTTGAATATAACTCACATATTTGGGCAGGTGCCTAAAACAATGAAAAAGATAGGCGATAGAACTATAACCGAAACATTTACATCACTCGAACATCGCCGCAATGTTTCATGCCTTTCGATATTTTACAGATATTTTTACAAACAATATTCTGTCGAATTAGCCATAAGCATTCCCCCCATCAAACAATTCAGCCATAAAACTAACACTTCCAGGAATTTTAATATTCAAAATTTTAAGACCAATCCTTCCCTATTTTCCTAACACTCGAACTTATACATTTTAAGGGTATTAATAACCCCCTGGCGTATATAAATATAAACTTAATACATACCTCATTCATTCATTCATTCCACATTTCGGTTTTTCGAAAAAACCTAAGGGTTTGAAAAATATCGACAAAAAAGAGGCTGGGATGCGACCTACACTGATAACTTCCCATCCTGTCTGTCGATTTGTCTTGCTTAAAAGTTTGTAGGTTTTCGTGTTTTGCTAAAAAAGTACTCAGTATAATTATTTTTAAAACTACCAATAATATTTTGCATATAATGAAATAGTTTGATTTCAAAATCTGTTTTTGTTAACGAGATTCTTAGTCGAAAACCAATTTTTAACAATTTTAGTAGCATTTTTTAAGAGTTTGTATTTCTTATATAAACAAATACAAATTGATAAATGAAATTAATTAGAAGTCAATATCTCCTAATGTTCACGAGATATCGAGAACCGAACATCAATTTTTACCAATTTTGCGTACTATTTTTAGTAGATTTTAATTTTGTATGAACAAATTTTTATAAAAACTGTAATGAACGTCGAAAACAATATTTTCTATGAGATAAAATAAGATTGAAGCCAATATTTTTAACTTCCCATAGGAAGTTATTGTAATGGGTCCGATTTGTCAAATTGAAAATTTTGACATTTCTCGACGTCCGTATGTCCGTACGTTCGCGACGTTTTTTTCGTCGTCCATAGCTCAAGAACCAGAAGAGATATCGACTTCAAATAAATTTTGTTATACAGATAATAAGGCAGAAAGATGCAGAAAGGACTCTCAAGAAAATTGCGTGGGTGGTTTTTTTTACCATAGCAGTTTAAAAAAGGTGAACATTTTTGTTATATCTAAATATCTCATGAACCAATGACGCTAGAGACCTGAATTAAATTATATATTATATATTGTAACGTGATACAACACAATCATATTTTTGGAAAATCTATGTAATTACCGTTTTTTTATAAATCAAAAAAACTGAAAAAAAATTTGTCACCTCGAAAATTTTACGACTAAATATGATTTCATCTCCAAAACAAATTTGTGCAACGAAGAATAATGCTTTTGACATCTGATAAAATTTTGAGAAAAATCGAATTGACAGTTTTTTTACAAAAAATAAAAACCTAAAAAAAATTAATAAAAGTTGGTAAAAATTGATTTTCGACTGAAATATCTTTTCAAAACTTTGAGATATTGGCTTTAAACTACTTTTATCTTTCAAAAAATATTGTTGTCAAGATTCAGTAAAATTTTGAAAAAAATCGAATTGACAGCTTTTGTACAAAAAATCAAAAACCTAAAAAAAATTTAACAAAAGTTGGTAAAAATTGATTTTCGACTCAAATATCTTTTCAAAAATTTGAGGTAATGGCTTCTAACTAATTTTAACTTATAAGAAATATTGTTTTCAACATTACGAACAATTTTGAGAAAAATCGAATTGACAGTTTTCTTACAAAAAATAAAAACCTAAAAAAAAACAATACTAAAACTTGGTAGAAATTTACATTCGACTCAAATAGTTTTTTCAAAAATTAAAAATATTGGCTTCAAACTTATTTTATTTCACAGAAAATATTGTTTTCGATATTCAGTAATTTTTTTTATAAAAATCCAACAGTCCGTTTTTTCATAAAAAATTAAATCTACAAAAAATAGTACGCAAATTTGGTAAAAATTTATACATATAGACAAACTTTTAAGCAAGACAAATCGACAGACGGGATGGGAAGTTATCAGTGTGGGTCGCATCCCAGCCTCTTTTTAATTTTTGAAAAGATATTAGAGTCGAAAATAAATTTTTACCAACTTTTATTAATATTTTTTTTAGGTTTTTATTTTTTGTAAAAAAGCTATCAATTTTCTCAAAATTTTACCAGATGTTAAAAACGTTATTCTTCGTTGCACAAAATTGGTTTGGAGATAAAATCATTTTTTATTAGTAAATTTTTCGAGGTAAATAGTATTTTTTTTTCGGTTTTTTTGATTTATAAAAAAAACCGTTAATTGGGATTTTTTCCAAAGATATACTTGTTTGGTATCACGTTACAATATATAATATAAAATTTAATTCAAGTCTCTAGCATTATTGGTTCGTGAGATATTTAGGGTTAACGAACATTTTCACCTTATTTTTAAAATTGCTATGGTAAAAAACAACCCACGCAATTTTCTTGAGAGCCCTTTCTGCATCTTTCTGCCGTATTATCTGTAGAACAAAATGGTTCTTGAGCTATGACTATGGGACCTTGAAACGTCGAGAAATGTCAAAATTTTCAATTCGACAAATCGGACCCATTACAATAACTTCCTATGGGAAGTTAATAAAAAACGAAATAAGCTTGTCCCTATTCATGTGACAGAGAGGTATGTCCTATTAGATTTTGTATATTTCTTTAAAGTTAAGTTCACATATTCCTAGAGATAAATTGTATAAATGTACATACATCAAAAAACCATTACTTGAGTGCAAATTATCGTGTAAATCCAGTTATGGTTATTTTTTATCGATTTATTAAAGCATCACGTTCATATGAGTCTTTTCTATAGATAAAGTACCTTCTCTGACTTTCTTTTTTGTTTTATGT
Organism: Eupeodes latifasciatus; assembly: GCA_920104205.1. Classification (NCBI taxonomy): domain Eukaryota; kingdom Metazoa; phylum Arthropoda; class Insecta; order Diptera; family Syrphidae; genus Eupeodes; species Eupeodes latifasciatus. The sequence goes on along the minus strand of OV049924.1, from coordinate 336,127,905 downwards.
TTGATATAATCGAATTTTATCCTAGATACACCTTTACTTTTATGTTTTACCTCAAAACGTTGAAAAAGCTTACAATTTAATTTAAACCATTAGCAAAAAACACGTATGTAGGTAAGGTACCTTACCTACTTCATATGATGAAAAAAAAAAGTTATAAGGGATTAATTTTAAGTGCTATTGGGGTGTATAAAAGTGGTGTTTCATTTAATTTTTGGATTTAATTTTTTAACATCGAAACAAATTTATTAAATTGTTAAAAATTCTGAAAAATTCATATTTTCATTTTTAAAAGTGCTACAACGATACTTAATGCATTTAATTGATGTTTATTTAATTTTGAAACAAAATTCTTAAATTTATTTTAAAAATCTCAATAAGAATACAAATTTCAACTATAGGTATAAAAAAGTCCAAGCTCTTATGACACCCCAGGAACAAAGACAGCTTGACTTTATTGTATATTTTTTGAATAATCCTTTAAAATGGAAAGAACTTATCGAAAATTCTGTTTGAAAACTTTCTTTTTACAATTTAAAACTTAAGTTTATCTTTGGAATGTTTGCAAAATTACAACAACAAAAAATCAGTTTTCAGAATTTGCTACTTTTCAAATCAACGCCAACGATGGACGATTCAATTCCATCAGTCTACAGTGTCATTTCATTATTTAGGCTTCGCGATTTCGCGACTTCGCTCTTCATTTATGTGCTGTATTTAGATATATAAAAGTTTTCAAACAATTTTGTCCTAGAGAATTAATTTCAAGTGTCAAATTGAACTATTTTTAAGATAATAAATTTAAAAAAAGAATCATTAAATACATAAGTTTCATTTTACATTACATTTTTAGAACGAGAGATGAAACCAAAACCAACCCAATACAACATAAAACTGCCCTTAAAAGTTATATGTAGTCTTTTTTATGACTTGGTATTTTTTTTGAAAAAAGAAGATACTTGAAGTATCCTTCTGGTACGTAGTAATAATTTGATGAAGATTTTAAATAGTGTTTTATTTGCAATAAGAAACAAGAAGCAGGGGGTACCTACCTATAAAATAAACATAAACCGCGAAACGATGTTTTCTTGGTAGAGTACTACCCTTCTGAAAAATAAACTTTTTTTATGATAGTTATTTATTTAATGATTTGATAATTCCAAAAAAGGTTTTAAGTTTAATTTAAAGAAGTATTCCAAGCTACCCCACAAGACTTTACAAGATTCCAAACGTTGTTTTGAAAATTCAAAAAAAAAACTCTGTCTGTGTCAATTAAAAAAATAGGTCATTAAGGTTCTTTTTATAGTTTGAAATACCGAATTCAAATTTATGTAAGTTTCCACCCTTACGGTGGTTTAGAGTTTGAAACGCCTGTCCAAGTCAGCTGTCATTTGAAATGTTACAATATTTGCCATTTACGCATTATTAACAGCCGAACAACGTTTACTATAGCTTACTACAAGTCTACTTACGTGGTTTTGCGTGAAAACATAGCATTAAATTCTATCGGTTTTTGATTCCCCATTGGAAAATGCTTCTAAGATCAGAATTTAATGAGCTTATTATACGCTGCCATTGGTAGTTCAAATCCGGAGAACAAGGAAGGATGAGAGTTTAAAAACGAATATGAAGAGGGTATTTTCATCAGCGAAACAATTAAGTGGGTTACAGTTACAAGTTTCAATGGATCATGTTTATTTATAAAAATAAGGAAGAGCGTCGGAGATAAAATGGAGCCCTGGGGCACACCAGCCTTTATTTTGTGGATATCACATTTGAAAATGTTTAATACTACTTGAATCGAACGCTTGTAAGAAACGCCTTGAAGGCAAATATAAAAACAAAAAAAATGTTTCATTCAATTTATAATAATTTTGCAATCAACTAAAGATTTGAATTGATAGTCGGTCCAACAGTCATTCCAAACTGTTATACGTATATCCGGTGGTGGGATAGCGAAAACACGAACCAATTGGATCGAGTGAATCGGTTGCTAATTCATTATCTTATAAACATCGATTAATATGGTGGTCAGAGAGATATTTATTATAACGAGAGGGTTTTTTTTGGCGAAGCTCTCTTCGAAATTGAGTTTTTTTTATGGTTTCACACCATCACACTTTTTTTCGGTATGGGCAATATGGACGTGCTTCCGAGGTGTTTTTCTGGCGTTTTTTTGACCTGAGGATTAAACTTTCGGAACACTTATTTTTAAAAAAATCAAAAATGATTTTTAAGGCCAAGGTTTTGATCTGGGGTTAGAATTACGGCCGAGACAGATACTTCCGGGGGGAACCATCTTTTCCTTCTAGAAGGTTTAGTTCGAAAACTTTCGAACTTAAGGCCAGCCTATAAAAAGCCGCTGCAACCTAAGCTTGCTTTCTTTTGGTGTCAGTGGAAAAAAAGGTAATACGGATCGCCGGGACGGTTTTTGTCAAGAAAAAGTCCGATAAAACCAACAAACTAAAAAAGAAAATAAAAAATAACGGACGGAAATAATTGTAAAAAAAAACCGAAAATAGGAAAAAAAAGTCTCCCACTCAAAAACTCCCATGCCCGTGAATCCGCAAAAATAAATTTAAGAACAAAAAAAAAACACCTAAAATAATGATATTTAGACAAAAAAATCATACAAATATAAAAAAATGGAGGTCTGTTACATCTGGACAGTAAAATTCATGCCAAATTTATTAAAACAAAAAAATATGAAAAATAACGGATGAATATAATTGAGAAAAAAAAAGAAAATAGTGCAAAAAAAACAGTTACCGCTCAAAAAAAATCCCCTGTGTGCCAAATCTGCTAAAAGAAAAAAAAAAGAAAAAAAAGTAAACACCTACAAAGAAAGAGAAAAAGTTTTTGTGCAAAAACACAATAAAAAAACAACTAAATATAGAAAAGATAATTTACAAAAAAAGGCAAAGTGAAATTCCCGCCAAATTATACAATCGAAAAAAAAATATAAAAGCACCGAGTGTAATAACTGAAAGAAAAAAAAACAGAAAATAGTAAAGAAAAAGAAAACCCCTTTTTTTCAAAAAGTACCAGAAAGTGCGCTACCCCTCACCTTTTCATTATGTATATACACCTTACCAGTGCGAGCCTAAAAAGTTCATCACCCTAATGTATAAAAAAAGGAGAAGTTTCAAAAGAAGATATAAGACATGAGAAAAGAAATATTACATTATATTAAATAAGAAAAATAATAGAAATTATTAAATTTTAGAAAAAAAAAAACAAGTTTAAAATCTTATGAAAAAGAAAATATATAATAGTGTTCCTATAAAGAAAAAGTTTAAAATAGTTTAGAAAAGAAAATAAATAATAGTGTACCTAGAGAAAAAAAATTAAAATATTATTGTAAATAAAATAAATATCTAAAGGTGTAGAAAAAGTTTAAAATTTCTATTGAAAAGAGAAAAAATAAAAGTGTAAACAAAAAGTAAATTGTAGGTATTATTGTAGAGAGAGAAAATTATTTAGTAGAAGAAATTTAAAGATTAAATTATAAGAGAAAAATAGTAAGAGAAAATAAAAAGAAATGTATGTAAAAGCTTTGAAATAATTGAGAAAAAAATGGAAAAGAGAGAAAAATTATGAAGTAATGTCAATGATTTAAGTGTGTAAGTGTTCGAAGTATTGAATTTAAAACCCCCATTTATCTAGCTAACAATTCAAGCAACCTGTGAAGCGGTGCACCTCCTCATCAGGATAATACTTGGTAAGCCCATTTTTTTAAAATTTTTTTTTATATACAGAAACAATATTTCGAACATAATCTTCAGCGATAGATTGTTCTCAAATTAATATTTATAGGAAGTATGTGTGAACGCCTCAGGGTATACTATATTTGAAAATTGTGGTTGTGTTGTTCTTTTTCATTGGTTTAAGAACAATTTTTTTTTCAATCTCTAAACAACAAAAATTTTAATTAAGTTTGAGTATGTAAATTTACTTTAGTAGGAAAGTTATTAATGACTTATAGACTAAATAAATTAAGGAAAATGTACTTATATCCAGTTATATACATTTATATAATAACTCAAATTGATCAACTCAAAATACAACACAACAGAAGGAAGAGATTTTCCTAAAAGTAGGCAACGTTCTATGAATCCTTTTTTTTTGTAAATTAAATTGAAAGCCACTTTTCGGCAACCGCTACTGTTGGACATATGAATTTTTATTAATTGGTACTTATTTGATTTGTAATATAATTATTAATTCTGTGCCAATAAGTTAAAACAGCTTAAGTCAATTTTTACTATTTTTCAGTATGACCAAATAAAGTTTTGCGAACTAGTTTCTCAAGACTTTTTTGGTGATTACTAAAAAACTGTTGATGCTAGAATAACGATTTTTTTTAGGGCACATGCTTGTAATGCCCTTAAATTGCATATTTCTTTTTTGTCGAAAAACGCCCACACAGCTCATAAAAAAAAAGTTTTTTAAACTTAAGCTTTTTCAAAAAAATGCTTTAAGATTCACACTGCAGCTTATGTGACATAAGATGTTTTAAAAAAATTATATTTCATATGTTTTGCTCTTATTTCTACTTAAGCTTTTTTAAAAAAATGTAAAAAAATTTAAGTTACTAGATAAGCTTAAAGTGTTAAACCTGTAAGTGAATAACCTCACAATAAAACGAACTAGAAGACTTGAAGGCAGTAGTTCTAACAAGTCTTTTTTCTTTTCTTTGCTGATGATATTAGGAATTTCATCAACGCCAACGGCATTGTTTCCCCGCTTTTTAATGTTAAGATATTGAAATTCTTCGTTTTCATCAAGGCTTGTTTTATATTGTATAGTTCCGAAATCATTGGTAAAACGCAAGCATTTAACTTCTTGCCAAACAAACTTTGTCTTGCCTTCGGATGTTTTGCGCCAAATAAATTTTTCCTTTGACATCTTTGCCAAGTCGAGGAAGTCTGTACGGGTCATGTCATAGACAATGAATGGTTTTTTTCCAATCGATCGTACTAACTGATACCAATCCCTTGGATGATGGAGTTTCACTGAAGATAAATTTTTCTTCCTCTCAATGGTAGCGTGGTCAACATTACACTCCATATGAGTATGCCCAGGCACTAAAAATTTGTGGTCAATTACATCAATGCTTGAGTTCGTGCTTATCCATTTTTGTTTTGACCCGCACAGCAATCACTATAGAAGATCAGGTGTTTAATTGTATTTGGGATTGTTTTCAGGTGCTGAAACACACACGAAGCTATCTCATTGCCTCCACGGTTTGCAACGGATTCATCCCACATATAACAATATGCTTGATTTGTTACACAGTCATGGATTGTTAGATTGTATGTCCACAGTTGTCTTTTGTAGAACGAAATATTTGTTTTCAGGAATGGAGTAGGAAGACACTGTTGTAAGTCAAATGTGTACACTTTGATTGAATATTCATTCCTACCAATATCCTTGTGCTTGTTCTTGCTTTTGTATGCGAGGTCAGCTAGTTTGTGGTGCTCTTCCTGCTCTTTTCGCAATTGACTTGTGGCTTCTTCTCCCTCTGCTCCAATTTCTATTTTCGTTTTTAGAACTTCACATCTGTGACAGATATCAAGCTTGGGCTTTTTAAATTTTATATTCATAGTTTTGAAAATGTCGAAAGTGAAGCTACTGATTGATATTTTTCGCAGTATAATCTATAAATCGATGAAAGCGTCAAATCAGTGTGAAAATATTTGCAGACACTGTCTCTTCGGGTATAGTGTGATTCATAAGCTGGAAAAGAGTTGATATGTTCCCGGATCTCGCTTTCTATTTGTGGGTTAATTTTGTTGGAAGCTCCACATCCGCGCTGGTCTGGTTGAGTCGTTGTTCCTGCTGAATTGATCTTCTTTTTAACAACTTGTTTAATAAATTGTTCTGTTTCAGACTGAGTTGAGCGGAAACACTTTTGGCAAACGAGTGTTCTTTTTACCTGGACTTCTAGAAAGTATTCGTTTGAAAATTTTCGATTTCTTGGGTTCTTAGGATGTCTTGCGTTCCTCTTTGTCTTCGTTTCAGAAACAATAATCAGACCACATGCATATGCATATGCGTGTCGCAGATTGTAGTTTCCTAGTGCCCAATATTTTTGAAAAATATTTCTTTGGTCCTCTTCAGAAATGTTTGTCTTACACTTCATGCGACAATCCACTAAAGGCTTAACCTCTCTGGCTTTAATAGCTTTTCCAGAATTTGTTGTGTAGGTTCTTCCGGTATTTCGTTTTGATTTTTTTGTAGCTCTGCTTTCTTTCACATGATCATATTGATCTTCGGGTATAATAATCCCTTCACAAACACTATTACTCACCGATATTTCCTGATCACCACATATGTTTCTTTCCAAAATAGCTGCGGCTTGCTGAGTATCTTCGCTGTATTTTCTACCGTCAATGCTGCTGCTTTGAGAACTTAGAGAAAAGTCAGGATCTTTCACGCTGTCATCGTCATAATCAAAAATTGAAAAATATCGCGATATATTCTCAACATCAAATTCTATTCCATAGTTGTAAGATGAAGCTGTTTCATTTACAACTGGACTCTCAAAACATTCGACGTCATCGTCCAAATAATTCCGTGTCAAAGGCATGTCAACTAAGCATATCAGAAATATCGTTATTTTATTTTATAATACTTTACAAATCGTAACATAATAACCTTGTCTCTATGAGAAACTCACCTTTTCTTTCTGTGATTACAATTTCACTTTTGTCATTAATTATTGATCTTTGGTGGGCATCTTTCTTTAATGCCATGAAAAGTATCTTTTTTGATCTGTTCATCTTTTAATGTGTTTACTTTCCGTTATTATAATTTAAATAAACTATAAACTGTGCTAGGTACATGTATACGAACGAAGTAAACAGAAATCAAACAAAGAATCAAAAAAAAAAATATTGTTTGGCCAAATTTTCTAAAGGAGCAGCTTACCCTTGGACGAACTTCTTACAAATGATTCTATTTGCAAAATCACTTAATTCCCGCAAAAGACATCCGTTACATTCGTAAAATAACTTAGGTCGTCTTAAGACATGTGTTTTGTAGCGATTTAAAGCAGTTAAACGGCTTATGTGGACTTAAGCTGTTTTATAAAACTGAGTTTGGTTCGAAACAAATTTTTTTAAAATAGCTTATGTCAACATAAGCTGTTAAATGATTCAATTTGCGTAGGTTTAAAGTAACTTATGTTGACTTAAGCAATGATTTCTTTTGATTTCCACATGTAATAAGGGCTTATATAATGACTTAAGCCATTTCAAAAAAATATATTTTATTTTTGTTTTGATCAATTTGGGCTCAAGATAGACATAAGCTGTTATGCAAATGCATTTTTTTACCATTTTAACATAAGCTCCTTTGATTTTTTTAAATTTAACGGCTATTTTTTGTCGTAGAGTAATGGGACCCAGACTAAATAAAAGATAAACGAAATGGTAAATATGTGAAACTAAAAACACGATTTTCGCTTATGTCGACTTAAGCTCTTTTAATTTATTGGCACAGAATTATTCTTAGGTTTTTTTTTGAATTGGGAAATAAAATGTACAATTTATAATTTTGAAATGAAGATTGGTTGTCTTTTTAATTGAGTTTCCCTGTTCCACTCTTGTTGTTGGTTTTATTCTTTTTATTGGGAAGATTTTTTTTTTGAAAGGATGTTCTATAAAATGAGAATGTACTAATCACTATATATAGGTGGATGTGACGAGGCTATTCGGCTTAGGAAGCGGAACATGAAATGCTCATAAACAGGTAAGATATATATATGTATACATTTTTTTTTCTTCTCTTTTTTTTCTGTGACAATTTAGGGGCTGTCATCAACATGAGGACATGACAGCCAAGGTTGTATCCCTGTGATATGCGGGTGGGATTTATCCTCAGAGAGCCATACCATCTAGCGCTCTCCACCCTAGGTAATTAGTTGGGTATATGGGCATTCGATTTGAGGACAACATCAACTTAAGGACTAAATTGGGCTCTATTTTTGAACCCAAACTTTCTTACGATATAACTACTCCGGCATGAAAAAAAATACGTAACGACCGTTCAATTTACATTGGCAAGAACCTCCCCATTTCCGACTAGCTAGGACTGGCTATTGCTAGCATGCCACGCCAATGGAAGTTGAACAACCTTCCTTTCTGGCTACCCGGATCGGCCCAATGTACCTATAAGCATTGGGTCGTAACGGTGGTAAAGGAAGGAAGGTTATTGAACTTGCTTAATCGTATTACTCTATGTGCTCGGGCCTGTTTTCTTTGTTTTTTTAGCACCTCACCAGTTAGTGAGATCGACGGAGATAACGTGAAGAAGCAAGTTCAAGCCGACAACACCTCGGTTCCGTTATACACTCCGAAAGGTAATTTTTAACCCAATAAAGAAGAGATTCGTCAATGCCAAATTTTATCAAATGCCTTTGAAATATCAAGTGTAATAATTTTGTGTCATACAGTGCGGTTCACATGGTTAGGCGCACCATTTTTCTCTGAATGAATTGTAGTTTTCCTGTTTTTTTTTATGAACTACCAAACAATGGGCAAGAGTACGATAACTCAGGCGAAAAAAACAAGCATTTTTTACTATGGAAGGGGGGGTCTATCTCCCCCCGTTTAGGCGGGATGGGCAATTTAAAAAAATGATTATTTAAAATGAAAAAAAAAATAATTAAAAAATAACGGTAATACTTACAATTAAGTTTTATAAATTGCCTTAAAGCTAACATTCTGTTTTATTAGCCAGTTTTTAAATCAAGTCAAAACTATGAGTAGTTTTTGAAAAATTTAATTTTAAACTCAAAATTTGAGTAAAAAAGTTAAAAAAGTTTTTATTTCAGAATTTATTGCTCTTATTTGTTTTTGATCAAAAACTGAAAACTAGATGATTTTATGTCTTTTAGTTTTTGAGAAAATTGAAAATAACCACAACTACTATGTATTTTATTTTAATTCTTTTTTTTTTTGCTTGAGTGGCCTTATTTTGATAGTAATAATGGTAGGTGCGAATTTGGGTGTATGCGACAGTAAGATGTGTGCGAGTTTCGGTGTATGCAACAGTGGGATGTGTATGGGGAGGCATGCTGGGAACACCCCTGCTTGGGAACACTATAGGATTTGGGGTGGGTGCAAGATGGGGTGCATGCAAAGTTTCTTTTGCATTTAAATAAATTGGATTTAAGAAAAATTAATTTACCCTAGGTATATTCTAATCCATATTCGATTATTTCTATCAAAATAAGACTACGTTAATACACAAGCAAGAAAAAAGTAATTTAATTAAAATTTTTTTTTTGGTAATTTTCACAAAAAATAGAAGACATAAAATCATCTAGTTTTCAGTTTTTGATCAAAAACAAATAAGAGCAATGAATTCTAAAAAAAATAGAAGATAATCTGAAAGTTATGAAAGATTACACTTCAAACCTTTTTTTAACTTTTTTTGCACAAATTTTGAGTTTAAAACAATTTTTTTCAAAAAATTTGCATAGTTTTGACTTGATTTAAAAATAAGCTAATAGACAAAAGTGTTGGCTTTAAAAAAAATGTATAAAACTTTGTTGTAAGTATTACCAATATTTTTTAATTATGTTTTTCCATTTGACGTTCATATTTTTTTAAATTGCCCCTACGGCCTAAACGGAGGGAGATAGACCCATAGCAAAAAATGCTTGTTTTTAACTGTTCTATACAAATCCGTCCTCTTTCCGGGCCGGTGGTATGTAAACCGTACCACCTATTTTAGAATTTGTTTATGCTTTAATGTGAAATTATATAAACTAAAAACCTCGTTCCTATTGAAATTGAAACCAATGTCTACAAGAAAAAAATATGTTTTGAGTGTGAGAGGGATAAATAAAGGGTGTCCCAAAATTAACGCAAGATTTGAATTTGCCGCTATTTGTGCAGTGAAGTGTTGGCAACCCTGAAAAAAAAGCAATTTGACAGCTAACAGTATAGGGTTATTATAGCGTTACATGAGAGAACAACGTGTCTTCATTATTAAAGAATATTTCAAAAATAGTGAAAGCTTGGCGGCTGCAGTTCGAAAATTTCATACAAAATATGGTCGGAATAGTGTTTTAACTTCGTCAACTGTGAAGAGATTAATTGAAAAATTCATGGAGACTGGATCCGTTGGAGATGCCAAACACACTGGTCGTCCAAAAACAAGCCGTTCAAATGTGAATGTCGAAGCAGTGCGTGAGAGTGTTGCTGACAATCCAGGAACCTCAATTCGACGTCGTGGACAAGAATTGCAAATTTCAAGAACCTCTCTACAGCGTATACTCACCAAAGATCTGTGTCTTCATGCTTACAAAATTCAATTAACACAACAATTGAAGCCTAATGACCATAGACAGAGAAGAGAGTTCGTTGAATGGATTATTGAACATCAACAAATGGACCCTGATTTTTCGAGCAAAATCATCCTAAGCGATGAAGCACATTTTCATCTTGATGGCTTTGTCAATCGCCAAAATTGCCGCATTTGGGGTTCGGAGAACCCACATGTGATTTTCGAAAAACAAATGCATCCACAACGCGTGACTGTATGGTGTGGATTTTGGGCTGGAGGCATAATTGGGCCATATTTTTTTGAAAATGATGCTGGTCAAGCAGTGACTGTTACTGGTGCTCGATATCGCGACATGATTACACAGTTCTTTCTACCAAAATTGGCTGATATTGATGTGTCCAATATGTGGTTTCAACAAGACGGTGCCACATGTCATACAGCCCGTGAAACAATTCAATTACTGCATGAGACATTTCCAGGTCGTGTACTCTCTCGTTTCGGTGATCAAAATTAGCCTCCTAGATCGTGTGATTTAACACCATTAGACTTCTTTTTATGGGGTTATTTGAAATCACAAGTCTATATCAACAAGCCCACAACCACCCGTGCCTTAAAGGAGGAGATTCAACGCTGCATCAACGAAATTCAGCCACATTTATGCATTTATGGCCATGGAAAATTTCAACAAAAGAGTGCGCATGTGCATGCAAAGCCGTGGAGGCCATTTGTCCGATGTGTTATTCCATACATAACCCTATCCTATGTACTTTACGAGTCAATAAAAATATAACTATCAAAAGACTAAAAACGGCGATTTGTATTTAATTCAAATCTTGCGTTAATTTTGGGACACCCTTATATGGAATAATTGAGTAGTTTGTGTCCACTTTTTCAAATTGTCAAAACGGTCTTACGGTTCTTACAATTTCTCGACTTTAGTTTGATTGTGATCTAATTTTGTTAAAAAGTTATTTATTTTTCAACTATATCTGTTCGATAAAAACATTTTTTGTCATAAAAACTCAAATCCCTGTTATATGTGAAGGTTCAAAGTAAGTGTTGCTAAAATCATACCACTGCGCATATATAGTATCAAATAATTTTTTGGTGAAAACGAAGTTTCAGAAATATGGTTCGTAAAAACCTAAAAGAACGCGATATGAGCATCTCTTTGGCAGAGATACCATCTGACGACGAATCTATCATTGACGACGTTTTTGAAAACGAAGACAGCGGTCTTCAACATAATATGTTTGACATAATAATCAACGACGAAAGTATTGAAAACGTCGAAGCTCTTGAAGATCATGAAAGTGGTCAAAATGTTACTAGTTATGCATCACGTGATGATTTTGGTAGTGAAGACGAAATTGTTCTAAGTGAGCTGAGACAAAATTTACCAGTGCCATTTTTTCCACCAAATTGGAGCAAAAAGCATACAATGCAACCAGCAGATGAATATTTAGGCAACAAACATGGCCCAGGCGATGAAATTGAAAATTTAGAAAACCATGACGCTTACTCAATATTTAGTAATATAATTACAAAAGAAATTATTGATCACATTGTTTTTCAAATCAATCTTTTTGCTGAGCAATCGGGCAAACGTTTTACTCCAACAAATGAGTCTGAAATAAAAGCTTTTATTGGAATCAATTTTCTAATGGGTATCAAGCCTCAAGGAAGCTATAGAGATTATTGGTCCACTCGGCCTCAACCGCACGATTCTTTCATTGCTAATGTTATGCCAGTGAAAAGGTTTGATTGGCTTTTGGGAAACTTGCACTTGAACGATTCGTCGCTTATGCCTAGAAAAGGATATCAAGGATTCAATAAGCTTTACAAAGTTCAACCATTTTTGGATTTTTGGAAGAGAGGTTTCGAGTCTGTTTTCATCCTGGCCAATTTATTGCTGTTGATGAATCCATGATAAAATTCAAAGGTATGTTACAAAAAAAAAATGTTCTTTTATATTGTTGCTGCAATGTTCTTTTTTTGTTCCCTGAAGGACGTTCTACTCTCATTCAATACATTCCCAAAAAACCAATCAAGAGAGGGTTCAAGGTTTGGATGCTGTGCGACAGTAGTGGATACGTTCTCAGATTTGATTTATACACCGGGAAAAAAGGAAACTTCGTTGAGAAAATGCTTGGCGAACGTATGGTCTTAGATTTGACGTCTGATTTTTCAAACAAAAATCACAAAATATATTTTGATAACTTTTTCAGTTCATGTACCCTGTTGCACACGCTAAAAAACAGAAATATCAATGGGTGTGGAACGGTGCGTCAGAATCGTAAATTTTTGCCAACCAATATCAAAAGTGATAAGCAATTGAAGAGGGGGGAAAGTGATTGGCAAGTTAGTGACACCGGCTTATCTTTTATGAAGTGGATGGATAAAAGGGCCGTCACCGTTCTGTCTAATTTTCATCATCCGAAATCATGCGTGAAAGTTCAGAGACGACAAAAGGATGGTTCTCGAATAGAAATTGAAATTCCGGGGATGGTGTCAGACTATAATATGCACATGAATAGCGTAGACAAACTTGACCAACTGAAAAAATATTATGAGGTCGATCGGAAAAGTAGGAAATGGTGGCATAGAATTTTTTTTCACTTTCTGAATGTTGCTGTGGTAAATGCTTATATCTTGGCAAGATATACAGGATACAGTTTACCTCTGAAAGATTTCAAACTGGATCTTATAACTAATCTTTGCCATCGTACAGATTTACAACCGAAAACAAAAAAAAATAAAAGCTGTGTCCAAAAGAAAAAAAATAAGCCATATGTGGACAAAAGCCTTCGATCTGGTTCTTCACATCAACCCGAAAGAACCTCATTGAGGAGATGTGCATACTGTAGCACAAAAGGCCATCAAAGAAGAACCCAGTGGATGTGTACAACTTGTAATGTTCCCCTCTGCTTGAGTAAAACAAAGACATGTTTCCAAGATTTTCACGCGTAAGAATATATTTAATGTGCAGTGGTATAAATTTTGTACCATGTCCTTACAGTGAATCCTGCGACGTTTATTTTGTTTTTTTTACAAAAATTTCGATTCATTTTTTTTTTGTTCTAGTAGTGCCCCGGAAAGAGTTAAACTTTGTCGCCTGAGTTATCGTACTCTCCCCAAATAAGGCATTTATATGAAAGGTTATTAAATTCTCTTCAAAAAAAAACTTAATTTAAGATTAGTGAGACGAACTCAACGGTTGTTTTGATCTCTTTCTTCCCACTAGTGCAAAAAAGCTCAAATAAATCGGTTCACTTTGTAAGACGCACCTGTTAAAAGTTAAAAAAAGAAGTTGGTCGATTTATAACATTTTTTTTGTTGCTTTTTATTATTTTTATAGTTATTTTTCACAATTTTAACACTTCGTACAACCTCCACGACTCGAAATGACATCAAAAATAGAAATTAGTTCTTTTCGAAGAGAATTTAATAACCTTTCATATAAATGCATTTTTTGGTAGTTCATATAAAAATAAACAAACAGAAAAACTACAATTCATTCAGAGAAAAATTGTGCGTCTAACCATGTGAACGGAACTGTATCTTCTATGATGAAGAATAAAGTTGGTTTAAAACTCATTAATTTGTTATTGCAAAATTGAATGTTCATTTAAGCCACACTATATTAACTTTGATTGTTCTGGAGATGAAATTTTTAATAGAATGGAAAAGGAGTATAGAGTGTAAAAATTAAAGAGGGATGATTCTATGTGGAGTCGCATTGTTCTTGCGCAGTTAATGACTGTTGTAACGGCTACTTTTAATGTATGTATATCTAGTCTGGTGCAGAATGCAGAATGCAGATTGTTTCAATTGTTTTTTCCCTTTCTCGGTTAATTAAGATTAAATAAATAGCTATCAGTTTTTAATAGAAGTGTCGTATTTTGTGACAAGACAAGACAGGAATGTGACTGACTCAGTTGATTTTAGACAAGCTTGAATTACATGGAATTTTAATAAGTAAAGGCCCAACTATAATAGGCATAAGCTAGCATATGCGTGCATAAGTAAACGTGCGAATACAAAGAATCTCTATACGAGTAAACATAATGGTAATGGAGTCTAGCTCCGTTTCGTTCAATTTTTCTCAGTTTCGTTAACTTAAGCAAACTTAAGGCAGAACTATAATAGACTTAACCAAAAGTAAGCTAATGTCAAAACCGAACGAAAAGTTATCAGAAGTTATCGTCAAAACAAAAGGTAACCATAATGGATTCAAGTAACTTAAGCAAATGCGTTTCAAATTTGACATTTGCTTAAGTTCGAGCCATTTAAATGGCTCTTGCGTAATTTCGCGAAAGTTACCGAAATTTAACGAAACTGAGCAGAACGTCTATTATGGTTAGTGACATATAAGGCTGCGTATTGGTTCGTTTCCTTAAGCTGGCTTAGGCTCGGTTAAGTCTATTATAAAGAGTGTCCCAAAATTAACGCAAGATTTGAATTAAATAGAAAACGCCGTTTTTAGTCTTTTGATAGTTATATTTTTATTGGCTCGTAAAGTACATAGGATAGGGTTATGTATGGAATAACACATCGGACAAATGGCCTCCACGGCTTTGCATGCACATGCGCACTCTTTTGTTGAAATTTTCCATGACCATTCTGCATAAATGTGGCTGAATTTCGTTGATGCAGCGTTGAATCTCCTCCTTTAATGCACGGGTGGTTGTGGGCTTGTTGACATAGACTTGTGATTTCAAATAACCCCATAAAAAGAAGTCTAATGGTGTTAAATCACACGATCTAGGAGGCCAATTTTGATCACCGAAACGAGAGAAACGACACGACCTGGAAATGTCTCATGCAGTAATTGAATTGTTTCACGGGCTGTATGACATGTGGCACCGTCTTGTTGAAACCACATATTGGACACATCAATATCAGCCAATTTTGGTAGAAAGAACTGTGTAATCATGTCGCGATATCGAGCACCAGTAACAGTCACTGCTTGACCATCATCATTTTCAAAAAAATATGGCCCAATTATGCCTCCAGCCCAAAATCCACACCATACAGTCACGCGTTGTGGATGCATTTGTTTTTCGAAAATCACATGTGGGTTCTCCGAACCCCAAATGCGGCAATTTTGGCGATTGACAAAGCCATCAAGATGAAAATGTGCTTCATCGCTTAGGATGATTTTTCTCGAAAAATCAGGGTCCATTTGTTGATGTTCAATAATCCATTCAACGAACTCTCTTCTCTGTCCATGGTCATTAGGCTTCAATTGTTGTGTTAATTGAATTTTGTAAGCATGGAGACACAGATCTTTGGTGAGTATACGCTGTAGAGAGGTTCTTGAAATTTGCAATTCTTGTCCACGACGGCGAATTGAGGTTCCTGGATTGTCAGCAACACTCTCGCGCACTGCTTCGACATTCACATTTGAACGGCTTGTTTTTGGACGACCAGTGTGTTTGGCGTCTCCAACGGATCCAGTCTCCATGAATTTTTCAATTAATCTCTTCACAGTTGACGAAGTTAAAACACTATTCCGACCATATTTTGTATGAAATTTTCGAACTGCAGCCGCCAAGCTTTCACTATTTTTGAAATATTCTTTAATAATGAAGACACGATGTTCTATCGTGTAACGCTCCATTTTTAATAACCCTATACTGTTAGCTGTCAAATTGCTTTTTTTTCAGGGTTGCCAACACTTCACTGCACAAATGGCGGCAAATTCAAATCTTGCGTTAATTTTGGGACACCCTAGTTGGGCCTTTAAACTTTTTCTCAGTTTCGTAAACTTAAGCAAACTTAACTGTCGAAGCCAAAGTTATGATAATGGTTTGAATATGAAAGGAAAAGAAGCGGGTGTTCAGAATCGAATTCGAACCCTGGAACCAAGACCATTTTTCGTTCCATGTTGCTCGCTTTCCTTAAATTTAGTGGTTAATGATTCTGCTCGGTGCTCATTATATGCAGTTAAATTTTTTGATACAATTCAATGTTTGTATAACTTTTTTTCAAGTTCCACAACGAGGTGGGATATTTATAAGAAAAAAATACAAAGTCTTACTTTGAAACCCCTTTCTGAGACTAGATGGGAGAGCAGGTTAGATGTATTAAGGCCTTTAAAAACAAATTTAAAAGAAATATATAAAGCCCTAATAGAAATAGGAAATCTAGAGGAAAAAAACATTGCAGAATCGTTAGGAAATGAAATGTTTGATTTCACATTTATTTGCTGCCTGCTAATTTGGTTTGATATTTTAGAAAATATAAATAAAATTAGTAAATACAGTACGTTCCCGATTAACGCTACTCTCGGTTCACGCAACTCCTCGATTTTCGCAACAGCTGAATTTTTATCATTATTGACGCGTTAATCGCAACTCTTCAAAAACAATTGACTCGATAAGTGCAACTTTTGTTTTTATATGCATATTCTTATTTACACAGGTTGTTTGCTATTTTTGTTTTTGTCTGTTGCGTTACACTTTGTGTCGGCAGTTATTTTACCGCTACTTTTGAGTAATGGGTACGATGAAGTTGTATGAATGTACATTTATGTAGGTACCTATACAATGCAAAATGTTCTTATTAGTTTTAATGAATTTTGCTCAGTGAGTCTGAATCAAAGAAAGCTTAATCTGCCAATTTCCAGCGAGGTTCTTAAAACAAAGGCGTGCTCATTGCATGGAAAATTTAAAGAGAAGCCAGGATCTTTTAATGCGAGCAATGGTTGGATGACAAATTTTGTGAAGAAAAACTTTCAAACAAACCGCAGCTTGTAGATCCATTCTTTATTAAATTTAAGGAAAAAGTCAGAGAGCTGGATTTGACTATCCCAATCAAATTTATAACGCCGATGAGTCTGGGTTATTCTACCGACTTATGTCCAACAAAACCCTTGTAGCTTTTAAGGAATCGACTGCTCCTGGCCGAAAGACAAGCAAAGAGAGAATCACGTTTCTCGCCTGCACCAAAGCGTCCGGCTTACAAAAAGTTAAGTTATTCATCATCGGTTAATCTGTAAACCCAAGATCATTTAAAAATGTTGACCACATGCCCGTTGTATACAAGGCAAATAAAAATGCTTGGATGACATTAGCGTTCTTTCAACAATGGTTCCATTCGACATTTATGCCTGAGGTAATAAAATTTAACCGGCCACAGGTATGTCTTTTTTATACATTTTTTGTGTCTTTTAGGTACGAACAGAACAGAATTCAGCCCATAATGAACAAATTTTGAGTCTTTCAAAAACTTTGATAAATGGCGATTTTAAAAAATCTAAAATTCCAAACAGTCCAATTTTTTCCAAAAATAATAATTTTGTAAACATATTTATGTACTTATGTTTCTACTTTTGTATCTTATAATGAATTAACTTATTTTAGTTTTGTTTCTTATTATTCATGTTGCATTAAATATGTGTTGGTTTTCTGATTTTCACTTTGCATCTCGAATTGAGCCTACAAAATTATTTACTCGGTTATTGCAACAACTTCGGTCATTGCAACAACCCTTGTTTTAATTAGTTGCGATAATCGAGAACGTACTGTATTTGCAAAGTCCGTCCGTTAATCTGTCAACTGGCATAAAAGTTTTAGAAAATACAAAAAACAGTTTGATTTTAATGCGATGAAAAATTTAATAAGTAGGTATGTTCAATTAACCGAGCGTATTGCTAGTTCCCTAGAAATACCAAATATGTTTCCTGAAGCTTCTTCATTGCGATCTCAACTCTATGTAGCCACCCATCCATAACGGAGAAAAAGACTGTGCTGATGGATGTCCTGGAACTATATTAGACCCGAAAAAAAGATTTAAAGTAGATTTTTTTTCAAAATACTTGATGAAGCCATTCAATGAATTTACGTATAGTATCTATTTTTCATTTTTAAGTAACATAAGCGAATGTTTAAAAAATAAAAATGTACGTGCTTCATGCCTTTATTTGCAGAATTTTTAAACATTAAGTATTTTTAAAGATTTAAATGGAGAAGAATTGTTTCAAGAGTTAACAGTAATATCCCCGCTTGTTAAGCATCATTCACATGAGCGCGACCAACGAACGACGAATGAATTACAAAATGTGAGTTTATATACGTTTAAAGACATATTTCCACACAAATTCTTAACAAAACGATAGCAATATAGTTTCTATTTGATTT
The DNA here is from genome assembly GCA_920104205.1 of Eupeodes latifasciatus. NCBI lineage: Eukaryota > Metazoa > Arthropoda > Insecta > Diptera > Syrphidae > Eupeodes > Eupeodes latifasciatus. Next base: position 336,109,465 of record OV049924.1, on the reverse strand, counting down.
ATGATGCATAGTTTTACTTTTCAATATCATATATTAATAAATTTAAGAAAACAAATTTATTCGTCGCGAAAAAAAATTATAGTTGATACGAACTGTCAAACTTTTTTCGCGTTCCACATTATCCACACTCGCGCGTACTTAACCTAAAAAAATCGTTCTTGTTTTGGTTTCGGTGGTGAATGTCAAACTTCATTCGCGACGAATTAAAAACTCTCATGTGAAAGAAATGTCAAAATCGACGAATATTCGTTCATTCGTTGGTCGTGCTCATGTGAATATTGCTTTACACCACAAAGCTAAAGTTTAGATGTGTTAAATTTTATTTTTAGTTCAAACCTTGAAGATTTTGCTCCGAATTTAGCTTCAGGGGAACGTAGTTTTTCTAAATTTAAAATTATTAAAAATTATCTTAGGATAACTATGACTCAAGAGAAATTGGTAGGCTTATCTATAGTGTCAATTGAAAAGGAATTATTAAATTCTTTAGGCTTCGATGATCTCATTTCTGAATTTGCAAAATGTAAGGCCAGAAAAGTAAGTTCTTTGCTCATTTCTACGCTGCGTTTTAGTTTATGGCTTAGGCCTACTGAGGATACCTCAATAAAAAAACGCATTAAAAGTTTATGTGTGGGCGCTTTCTACAAATCTTGCACAGGGCGCAAGTTTGGCTGGGGCCGACCCTGGCTGCAGGTATCACCCCCCCATGCACAAAAAGAACTGGAGTGTTCGATTCAATCCCCTCCTTGAAGGAATTGGGCGCATTCATAAAACAAGTGACTACGTAGTCAAAATTCGATCAGCTTTGTGAATGCAAAATTGCAATACAAAGCTAGTCAATCCGGAACTGTCATATTAATGACAAATACAAATATGTTTATAAAATAAGAAACTAAAGGAGTCTGATGATCGGGTTGGCCCCCGTGAAATAGCTATAACTCCAGCCAAACTTGGTGGTAGCACACACAAGTTGTTGTTGTTTCATTCTAAAATTTCAAAAGAAACATTTGTGTTGTCAGAACTTAAAATAGTTTTTTTCTTTTTAAATTCAATAAAACCAAATAGAAGATAATAATATGATTGATTTATATTTAAATACCGAAAGATTCATTTCATTTTGAATTCTTGTGTCCTTACCGATCAGCTGATTGTGAAACGTCAAAACCAGTGTGCACTAACTTTGTAGCCGAAATTTTTACACTACGTGCGTCGGAGGGGAAATTTCAAGTACTTTTGCAGTTAGATTTAGCCAATCAGAATCCCTTGACTACGTAGCCACTAGCTTTGAATCTCAATTTCCAGATGTTTTCTTACCATTTCTTTTTGAAAATTGTCCATTTTATTACTTTTAGTTAGTTTTTTTTTGCTAAGTTAATTTTAACATTTGATTTTCACAAAACTTTCTTCTATTTGTGTGTTTTTTGTATTAGTATTCTGACAGATCTTCTTTCAGTTGTATACCAATTTTTAAATACAAAAATCTGGCTACTGCGGATCGTTTTGTTGGCAATTTCTCACTGTACTATATATGGAATACCAAAAAAACGCACTTATTATTATCAATATTTTCAACTTAATTTACGTAACGTCTAATGATGACGCCTAACAGTAGGCAATACATTTTTAAATAATCATTTGAATAGAAGAATGATAGATAAGTATAGAATAGTAACTAATTGACGTCACTAATTTTGATGTCATTTTTGAATCCAATGGTCGCATTCGGAAAGCTAGTGGCTACGTAGTCAAGGGATTCTGATTGGCTAAATCCAACTACAAAAGTAGTTGAAATTTCCCCTCCGACGTAGTGTAAAATTTTCAGCTACAAAGTTAGTGCACACTGGTTTTGACGTTTCACAATCAGCTGCTCGGTAAGGACACAAGAATTCAAAATGAAATGAATCTTTCGGTATTTAAATACAAATATAAATCAATCGTATTATACTCGTATCTTCTTTTTGGTATATATTGAATTTAAAAAGAAAAAAAAAAAACTATTTAAAGTTCTGAAAACACAAATGTTTCTTATTTTATATATTTGTATTTGTCATTAATACGACAGTTCCGGATTGACTAGCTTTGTAGTGCAATTTTGCATTCACAAAGCTAGTTGGATTTTGACTACGTAGCCACTAGCTTTCCGAATGCGACCAAGGTGATGCGCTGTCATGTGATTTTTTTAACATCGTACTTGAAAGGATAGTGCAAAGCTCACACGTCAACACTAAAGGCACTATCTTTCAAAAGTCTGTCCAATTACTAGCATATGCTGATGACATTGACATAATCGGAAGAACTCAGCGTGATGTCAATGGGGCGTATGTGAGTATTGAGGCAGAGGCGGCAAAAATGGGTTTAACGGTTAATGAGGGCAAAACAAAGTACATGCTGTCATCAAGAAAGGACCTACAACACCGACGTCTTGGTCAAAACGTCACCATCGACAGACGTAACTTTGAGGTAGTCAAGGACTTCGTCTACCTAGGCTCCGTTGTAAACGTAGAAAACAACACCAGCGCTGAGATCAAACGAAGAATAACTCTTGCTAACCGCTGTTTCTTTGGGTTAAGAAAGCAATTGAGTGGAAAAATCCTCTCTCGAAGGACCAAGGTGTCGCTATATAAGACCCTTATCATCCCCGTCCTGCTATACGGTACAGAAGCATGGACTTTGACAAAAGCGGATGAAAGCACCTTGGGTCGTTTCGAGAGAAAGGTTGTTCGTGTGATCTACGGTCCCGAATACATCGAAGGGGAGTGGAGGAGAAGATGGAACAACGAGCTGTACAGCGACGTAGACTTAGCCAGAAGGGTAAAAGTCCAACGACTAAGATGGCTGGGTCACGTAGAGTGCATGGAAACCAATGCTCCGGCCCGGAAAGTCTTCGAATCCACATCTATAGGACAGCGCAGTAGAGGAAGACCGCGAATCAGGTGGCGCGCACAAGTGGAGGGTGACCTTCCCAACTCGGAGCGCGAAACTGGAGACATCTAGCTAGGGACCGAGCTAGATGGAGAAGTTTGTTGGGTGAGGCCCTAGTTCACACAGGACTGTAGCGCCACCTTAAGTAAGTAAGTAAGTATACTTCACATCGGTTCGAGAAGCCATTTCTGTCACGTAAACCGAAGAAATTTACGTCCCATAGTCCATAGATTTGTCAGCCAAATATTGCAGTAAGTTATGATCCATTTTAGTTAAACACATTTTTTCATCGATACATAAACGAGCATTTTTCAATAAAATATTCAGAAACTTTTCTTATTCGAAAAATTGAACCATATCCGACATGGCACAAATATACATATGTATGTATGTTTCGACATGCAGTCTGGAATGTGTATCCACTCCAGTGATACAAATAAATATGTAATAGAATTAAAAATCCAACAGAAATTTAGGTTTTAAATAAAAATATTATACTTTTAAAAAGTTATTCTTAACATAAAAATGAACACATACGAGTTTGTAAAAAATGTACCACGAAATGCTGAAGGTCAAAAATAATCCATAATTTCCCTACTTTAATTGTTTTTAAGAACATATAGACTCAAGCCATGAAAAAACATCTTCTGTTTTCCAGTATTTTTGGAATCTACGGGGGACAAAAAAAGATTTTAAATAGTTTATAGGCAAGTGTTTACTTTCATGAATACTAACCTTTCGGTTTGATAGTTTCATATCTCATGAATTAAAGTTCCGAGGGCAGTTTAACCAAAAGATTCAAAACAGCAGAAAAGCATGCTTTTTCCTTTTGAATATCAAAAGATTGACCGATATTAATGACTTTTTAAAAAGAATATTATCTCGTAAGACTGCAAATTGAATTTAACTCTTTCCCGTCATGAGAGTGCCTTTCCCGACATCTCAATTATCAGTGCTTTTATTTTAAGAGATTTAACGTATACGTGCATGTGTACATAATCAGTCTTTGTAACAAATCTCTCCATTTCGACCTCAATTATTATTCTTCATATAACGCTTTATCAAATCCAATGGCCTCATCGACTTGCCACTGTTCGGCTCTATTACGAACACTGGTTCGACCTTTTCACTCTGTGCTTTTGATTTCTTTGAAGGCTTTACAGATGGCTTAACGTCTGACAAACATCTTGAAATTCTCATCTTCTTAGGCGCAGTTTGTATTTGATCCTTCAGACTGGATTTTATATTCACTTTGGAATCTTCGACACTCCACGAGTTTTTGATAACTTTCGACTCCAAAACAACAGTTTGTGGATTGGGCTCTTGTTTGACAGTACTCTGAAACATCATTTGTTTCTCTTTTACCTCGGTTTTTATGGGACTACTCATGAATATTGCAGAGAAGTCATACATATCAGTGTTGTTGATTTCCTCTTTGGCTGTGTAATTTTGAATGTTTGATTTTGGAGCATTTGCTGCTGGTGTGCCATTGTCGATCTCTTGTAATCTTTCTTCGATGAGTTCTTCTAAAAAGAGTGTGTTTTCTAAATGCGTTGGTTTGTAGTTAGGTACTTCGGTAATGATGGGCTTTCGCAGGTAAGGAAACATACAACTTGAGCTTTCGCATTTTGTAATTTGTTCATCTAAATTTATGTAAAAAGGTTTTAAGTAGTTTTGCAAGCCCAAACGTTGACAGTCATCGCACAAGGATCCGATTTGATAAGTTGACGACATTGGAAGTTTAATTTCGAATCACTGTGAGGAGTATTTATGATTTTTGGTTAATTGTTTTAGGTATAAAATTTATTATTAATGTTTTACTTTATCTTTGAAATAATGTAATTTTTGTATTAATAATTTTAAAAGTATTCGTATTATTTAAATACAAAACATTTTTTATTTTTTAATTTTATTCACAAAAGTGCTAAATGTCAAATTGACATTTGGGACAACCAAGGGAAGCATTCAGCATTGTTATTATGAAGCCACTATTTTTAGGGTATTAACACATTTAAGTGGTTGAGCCAAACTAGAATTTTTGATTGAAAAATAAATGATCCACAGAGTATTGTCCTTAAAGATTATGGCCGGGAAAACCTTCATTTACTCTGTTTTTTTTTTTTTATTTTACTTTCTTAGTAGTTATAATATTTATATAATCAACAAATCAATTGTTCAAACGCTGTCCTAAACCGCTACAAAAAAATGATTGTAATCAATCACTGATTCTCGAAGTATCTCTGAGATCCTCAAAATTATTTTTTTTTCTCTATAGTGGCTTATCCCCTTTTGCATAAGCCTGTCAAAATTTGTATGCGATACTTATTCTGAAGAACAAACATATTTTTCACGAATTGGAAGCGTAAAGTAGAGTGAACAAGTTTGAAAAGTTATTTGTAATATTAATGAGACATTTTACAAAAAAAGTAAAAGCACGTTTGAAATGTCAAAAAAGGAACTGAAATGAAAATTAAAAAGAAATATCTAACAAAACATAATTATGTATTTTTATACTTCTACACTAATTTTGTTTGGGCCCTTATTACTTTCTTTATCTCGGAATCAGTTCAGTGGAAAGCTCAATATTCTCATTTAAATCTTTAAAATAAACAAAAATCTGAGACTGAGTCCTTCAGGTAAATTAAGATCTTGCCCCTATTCATGTGACACAAAAAACCAGGTATATTTTATGACCTTCTGCGGAAAAAACACCATAAAACTTGTATTCATCAACTTAATCCAAAAATTAAGTTTGCAATATAAACTTAATACATTTTTTTCACATTTGGGTTTTTCACCTAAAAAAACCTAAGGGTTTGAAAAATAAAAAACGAAAAAACTTGTCTCTATTCATTGACGCGAAGTGTATATGTCAAAACCCGAAAGTGAGAGAGAATACACCAGTGATAACCCTGAAATTAAAATACCTAACAAAAAACTATATAAACATTTTTGTGCAACCAAAGAAGAAAAAGTGGACTATAATTTCGAACACACTATTTTTCCACAGTCTCAAAATGATTGTAAAAACGCATTTGAATTCGGAAAAGTAATTCACTAATGTAAGAAAAATATTGCAATCAGTTAAATGAATCTTACAATTAAAAGGAAATTTAAATAAAAATTAGTAATAAAATACATACAAAAATAAGTAGAAATGTAAAGTTTTTGGTACAGTTCAAAAATTGTGGGAAGACCGATGCAGAAGAAGATGCAATAATAAAAATGAAGATGCTTATCTTCACTATAATCTTGATTCCATTCATTTTTCTCTACCTCACAAACATTATTGCATTAGTTTGACTTTTTTGAAATATCAAGTGGCAATCAAGGTCGTATGACTTTAGTTGATTAGATTGTCTTACATGGTTACGAAAAAACCCTCTTTAAGCAAAAATATAAACAAATTAAATATAATTAATACCCCAGTCATGTCTGAGATACCTTCCCAAAAGAAATTGATTACAAATTACCCGAAAAGAAGAGGATAATGAGAATTTTTCTGAGGCAGCCGTTTGCATGATTTTGCTTTTCACATTTTTAAAATATAAAATTTCATAATAAAATAAAACTTTCATCAAAAATCACAACGATGTGGTTGTTTTATTAAGCTCTACTTTCGAAATCGACAAATTAATGAGCTTTTAAATCTATTTCTAAAAGAAGTACTATGAATGTTGAAGTAGTTCATTTTCAGCTAGCATAACTTTAAATTCTATTTTACCTGAACGCATTCATTGAGCTAGACTACTACCAACTTCATTGTGTTGTACTAAAAACTAATTTAAATGTCAAATATATCCCAATAATTTTCATTTTCAATATCCATAGACGTCAAATCAAAACTCGTGTTTTGGAAAGGATTATTAATTTTTTCTTGAATAAAAAAAAGAAAAATCAAAATTTTCAATAATGGGTCTTTCGCCAGGAGCTAAGGAACGTTTGGAAACCGTATTTGATGTCACCAAAACTGTTTTCCATTTAGGATTCATTCCAATGATTCTGTATTTAGGTAAGAACTTTATTTTTTTTAATCCTCTGGGTGATAGATAAGAACTTCTTATCTTTTTTGAAAATTTCATTAAAGGTTTTCGGAAAGGTGCAGAGCCTGGCATGCCACCGCTAACCATCTTAAGTCTTCTCTGGCAGTAAACTTAAAGTAATATCCTTAGTGTTAATAACAAAAAATACATTTTAAACAGAAAGTTGAGTTTGTTTTCATTTCTAATTCTATTTAATTTGTTTTTGTTAAGGTTTATAAGGAATTTCGAAATAATCGCAACACCTTACGAATTGAAACAAATCAATTTAATTCCATTTAAGCTGAAAGTCTTATAGCAATTGCGATTACGGAAGGATTTTGTGATTGTTTTTGTCGGCTCTTGTAAAAGTTTTAAGAAGACAAGAATAAAGGACCAATTTATGTATGCTAAATGCAGTCGTTATAAAGGGGCCTATTATGTAAGACAACTAAGAACAAAGTTGAGTTGTAATCCGGCAATCGGTATTACCGATCACAACTAGTTGACTGTCACAAGTCAACCAGTAGTCAACTGAGAAATGGTTGAATTTTTAAGGGTGTTTGGGGGTATTATGTAAGCCAGTTGAGTTGTCTCTCAGTTGAGATTGTTATCAAAATTCAACAACTGGTATTTACCGGTTGTGTAGTGCATTTGTGTGTACAAAAAAATATGGGTACGCACCAACAGCGAATTGAAAAGCAATCTTATTAAGAAAATGGAAAAAAAGTGTAAGTTTTACAAATGATAATATAAACGTTTGTAAGAAAATAATTTTTTTTAGACAAAAATCACAAAACCTCCCCAATTTGAGAGGTTGATTGAGGTTCATCAGCAGAAACATACACTTACAATCATGACATTCAGACTGTAGTAACCTTTTCTATTTATATAGAGATGTTGAAGATTTTTTTTGGTGCTATGATTCGAACATGAGTTTCATCAACGCATCCTATTACTCCAGGAAATCTGGTAAAAATGAATCTTCGATAAATTCAAATTGGTCATATATAAAATCATTACCACTGCACTTTTGGCAACTTCCTTTTGCCATGAAATGTAGCGCAGTGCAGAGTTTAGGAATTGGTGGGACTGCGGAGGAACGCTATGGTTGTTTTAAATGATCTTTTACTTCATTTAGCACATAAACAAATGCGTCTTTGTTGAGTCTAAAATAACTAATAAATCTGCAACAAAATGAAGACTCTCATCAAAGAATTTGTTTACAAATAATACTTTTTGTTTGGAAGTTCCAATGGATTGGAGTGATCTCGAATATTCCTCCTCATTAGCGCAACATTCAGGGGATTTTCTTCTTCCGAATTTCCAAGAAACAAATCAGTAGAACTCTCCATTTCGTATTATTTTTTCTTTTTTATAAAATTTTGCACAGAATTTAAAATTTGGAAATGCCTACGTATTTTACTTTACACAGCTGATTTTGACACAAAACAAGCACATAAAAGTAGGCAACGTATTTGGTCTACTCAACTGAAAAAAGTTGTCTCCCATAATACGATTTTTTTTTCAGTTGTCTTCAAATTGAGTTGCCTTGATTAAAACTCAACTAAGTTGAGTTGTGATCCATAATAGCCCCTAAAGTTAAAATTAAAAGACAAAATACCTTAATATCAGTCATCAGATTCGTTTTCTCGGAATCTTGAGCAATGTTTAACAATTTTGAAATCCATATCCTCACAAGTAACTCGACAAACTTCAATCACACGCTTACGTATTATTTTGTTCGTATCTCGTGTTTGGACAGCTCAATATTCTGAATATAAATAATAAGTATACATACGTAAATGTATGTCGACAGAAGATAATTATTGAGAGAAACATCTTCCGACTTAAAGAGTAACCTTCATTTTTTTAAACATTAACGACTGCTTTCCTCTTCGGGTCATGGATTGATTGGTAACGTTTTGAGTATTTAATTTCATGTCAAAGTTAAACAGATATACAAAGTAAGGCTCTGGTTTTTCTAATTCTTATCCCGTATCTGAAAAAACATTAAATAATCATACCGATTATGAAATTCGCCAGGCTTTTCTAAAAACCAACCCAGAAACATAACCATTATTTTTTCGGAACTTTATTAAGTGTTGACTCAAACCATTAGCGAAGTTTTAAACCAAATAGAACAACAGAAATTGTCAAACTGTTTTTGATTATTGTTTAGAATTAAGTTTACTGTCAAATATGGGTGTGTTCACATTAAGTGAGAGAAAGAGTCTGTTTGGTAAATTCACATTTTTCTTTTGTTAATAATGTCCGTAGTCTTCATTTTTGATCAAAACGAATATGGCTGCAACACAAACACGCTTCGGCTTCGCCTGACGTTTATGGCTGAATCACAAACACTCTTCAGCTTCGTCTTCGCCTGACGTTTACGAGCCAAATGTCATGTTTTTGTTGACTTAAATGAAAAGTCAACAAAGTTTTGAGCGGAGTCCGGATAAGTTAACACAAATTCACTGAGTTTTAATGTTAAACACAATTGTATTTAATAAACATTAAAATGTCATTATTTTGATAAGAATATGGTAAATAACTATAAAAGAATTGAAAACTTTCAACATTTTTAACTTCCCATAGGAAGTTATTGTAATGGGTACGATCTGTCGAATTGAAAATGTTGACATTTCTCGACGTTTCAAGGTCCCTAGAGTGGAAATAAAAGATTTCTGGAAAGATGTCTGTGCGTGCGTGTGTACGTATGTACGTTCGCGATGTTTTTTCGTGGTCCATAGCTCAAGAACCAGAAGAGATATCGACTTCAAATAAATGTTGTTATACATATAATAGTGCAGAAAGATGTGGAAAGGGCTCTCAAGAAAATTGCGTGGGTGGTTTTTTTTACCATAGCAGTTTAAAAAAAAGGTGATCATTTTGGTTAAACCTAAATATCTCATAAACCAATGACGCTAGAGACTTGAATTAAATTGTATATTATAAACAGGTATATTTTTGGAAAAAAAATCAAATTAACGTTTTTTTTATAAATCAAAAAAAAAACTGAAAAAAAATTTGTCACCTCGAAAATTTTATGACTTAAATATGATTTCATCTCCAAAACAATTTTGTGCAACGGAGAATAATGTTTTGACATCTGACAGTTTTTTTTTACAAAAAATAAAAACCTAAAAAAAAAAATTAATAAAAGTTGGTAAAAATTGATTTTCGACTGAAATATCTTTTCAAAAATTTGAGATAATGGCTTCTAACTAATTTTAACTTATAAGACGTATTGTTTTCAACAATAGAAATTTTGAGAAAAATCGAATTGAGAGTTTTTTTTACAAAAAATAAAAACCTAAAAGAAAAATTTATAAAAGTTGGTAAAAATTGATTTTGGACTCGAACATCTTTTCAAAACTTTGAGATATTGGCTTTAAACTACTTTTATCTTTCAAAAAATATTGTTGTCAACATTCAGTCAAATTTTGAAAAAAAAAATAGAATTGACAGTTTTTTTACAAAAAATTAAAAACCGAAAAAAATTAACAAAAGTTGCTAAAAATTGATTTTCGACTCAAATATCTTTTCAAAACTTTGGGATAATGGCTTCTAACTAATTTTAACTTATAAAAAATATTGTTTTCAACATTCAGTAAAATTTTGAGGAAAATCGAATTGACAGTTTTTTTAACAAAAAAAATAAAAACTAAACAAAAATTAATAAAAGTTGGTAAAAATTGATTTTCGACTCAAATCTCTTTTAAAGACTCTAATATATTGGCTTTAAACTAATTTTTTCAGAATTCACCTAAGTGAAGTTGTTAGAGGGAATTGATTTACAAATATTTTAGTATGAACATTTGTTCAGATAAGCAGTTTTTCTCGTAAAAGGGTTTTCCACTTACGTTGGGGTTTGTATTAAGCTGGTTTATTGCACTTTATTATATATTAGTTGTACCTAACTAAGGCCCAATTAAATGAAAGTTGTGGGATTACTACAAATTACAAGAGTTGGGTGAAGTGAAATGGTGTCAGTTAAGTGGAAGATAGTTCACCGGGAAATAATTCGTAGGAACGTTTCAAACATCATAATAAGAGCGCAATTTATAAAGGTTGAGTTCCCTAAAATGTATAATAGTTTGTTCAATTGATGTAGAAGGTATTACAAGTGCAGTGAAACACTGATGAAAAATTGTCACGGCCTGCTTTCACTTAAGCGGGTGTTTCAGTTAAACGAAAAAGTGAACAAATTTCACTCAAGTGGAATCCGCGTAAGTTAACAAATTTTTGCTCTTAAGTCGGTTTTACTGTATTTTTTATAACTTAGTTTTTATGAAGCAAGGAATGCTTAAAAAAATGTTGATTCATGAATTATGGGAGTTGGTTCATTTTGAGTAAATTGGTGCTATCCTATAAGGTCTTAGTGGAGTATTTAAAATGTAAGACTTAACTTACACTAAATACAAAAACTTTTTATGAATGGTTTTGCAACAAAACTATTTAATCCAGATTTTGGTTTCCTGTTAGAACTGTTAGAATGTGCTTACCCGACGAATCCTTAAAGTTTCCTTGCATAAAAAACGAAGTCAGCTATTTTGAAAAACACGATTTTCATGAAGTTAGAACTTATGATTCAGACGATATAACCCTTTCAGGAGATGATAAAATATTATAATGTTTTTGAAAAGCAGCAGTTGCTTTTGAAAACTTCAACCTTGACAATATTTGTTTAGTAGAAAAATACTTCATTATCGGCAGAATGCTGCTGTTGTAAGACAAAAGGAAAACAAAAAACACTTCAAAGCTTGTCTGCATATTCCTTTATTGAAAAAAATTACCAAAATTAAATAGTTCACATATTTTATCCGTTTTTATGAAATCTAAGCATACTTAGCGAACCTTACAATTTTTTCGAATAGTAGTCTATCTCGCTCATTATTAGCCGCGTTTTATTATCAACATGATCTGATCCGGATCTTGGATTTACATGCATTACAACAATAACACAAGATCCTGCTTTGTGTATGGTATGGATCTCAATTTGAGATCCAAAATTTAATTCTTTTTTCACAACAAGGAGCGCTTTATCATTGTAATTTCACATGTAATTGTTGGTATCATTGCAAACAAATTAAATAAAACCTGTATTGCCATATAAACATTTCCATTTGACTGAAATAAAATATTTTTTAAATAAAAAGCGAGAAACTTTATATTTATTTATTTGGTATATAATCCATGAAATAATTAGATATTTTTACAAAACTAGATATTAATTGGTGAAATTAAAATAATTAAGTCCAAAAAAATGTATATTTGACATAATTTATGGGTATTATTTTCCCCAAAAAAAGGAACAAAAAAAATCATTGAGCAAAATGTTCTTTGGGCAACCCTGCTTTAAATGTCAAAAAATATAAATAAAATCAAGAAAGCTGCAGCACAAATGGGAGAAAAGATGTTCAAATATATTGTAAGTAATCTTTAAATGAAATTATTTAAGTGTCACATTTAATAAAAGGTCAAAAAGAATCTGGACCACTGCTGTCGTTTTTGCTACTATAGTAGTATTTTACTCCTTTCGAGAGTCAATTGCTACTCTACTACCCACGGACGAAAACTACTCCCCAAAATAAAAACCATTCATGGTGCAATCGTTAATTTCTTTAAGAAATTTGCCCTCAAATTTGGAACTCTTAACGAGAAATATTGCTTCGTTTTTTGCTCATAGGCCAAAAAGAAAGCAGGAGCTAGAAGAGTTCCAGAAGTACTTTTCGGTTGCAGAAAATAATAATGTTGAGGATATTCAACAAGGTGGCTGTCTATGGAAAATATTGTGGCTAGAATATTGGAGCTATGGATTGTGCTTCAACATTTTTTTCTGGCTTATGAGCTTGATAATAATGTTGACACTGCTCACAATATTTATTTAGAAATGACCAAAAAAAAAAAACAAAATCTATTTCAGTTTTTCGTCATACATTTTGAATTTTACAAACAAAATAAATATTGAATTTAAATCTGAAACTCCGAAAATCCATTCTTTCTTGAAGAGTATTAAGACTTCTTCGGAGCAAAAGCGAAGATGCTTATTTTACAAAAAAAGTGATGAAATAATTAAAATAAAAACTGACTGCAGAGCAAAATATGTTGAACTATGTATGTATGTAAAAAAGTAATTTGCAGAATAAAATTTGACGATAAAGTGCTACTGTCTTTGGAAGGGATTAACCATAAAAACTTAGCACCTACTTTGGTAACTTTTATGGCATTATTTCCAAACTAAGCAACTGATCTTGACATCGAAAGGCTTCATGAGGAATGTCGGCTTTTTAGAAACCAATGCTTTGTTTCCAAAGACTTGCCTCTCGAGACTTTTTATAGCGAAATATTTCAAATAAAAAACGTATTTCAAATAAAAATGTATTTATGAGTATTCAAAAAAACCTAAGAATTAAAATGATGAAATTAATTTTATTTTAAAATGCTGGTCTTTGAGCAGTGAAACCAAACATTTGCCATGACACTACATCCTTCTATTTGTCTGTTTTCGGAACATTACCCTTACAGTAGGTCAATTAACATCGAATTTGATCCGGATCATATCATGGTTCTTTCAAAAGTGACATTCCGAAGCAAACAAAAAAAACAAACACATACCAAAAATGGAAGCTCCACAACTTTTGAAAATGTTTCTGCAAATCACCATTGCACTCTCAAACTCAAAGCATCCAAGAACGCTTTGGTCTCACATGTAGTCCAGATTCTTTTTGACCTTTTAATAAATGTGACACTTAAGTAATTTAATTTAGAGATTACTTACTTGTAATGTTCCTTTTTTTGGGGGAAAATAATACCCATAAATTATGTCAAATATACATTTTTTTGGACTAAATTATTTTAATTTCACCAATTAATATCTAGTTTTGTAAAAATATCTAATTATTTCATGGATTATATACCAAATAAATAAATATAAAGTTTCTCGCTTTTTATTTAAAAAATATTTTATTTCAGTCAAATGGAAATGTTTATATGGCAATACAGGTTTTATTTAATTTGTTTGCAATGATACCAACATTTACATGTAAAATAACAATGATAAAGCGCTCCTTGTTGTGAAAAAAAGAATTATATTTTGGATCTCAAATTGAGATCCATACCATACACAAAGCAGGATCTTGTGTTGTTGTTGTAATGCATGTAAATTCAAGAACACTCTTTGATTTGTAGTAGAAGTAGAAGGTAACACAGCAAAGCAACCTATACCTGCTCTCTTTTTTCGGAGACATTTTTTTGTTGTTTTCTTTGTAGATGAGAACTCACATTCAGGTACGGTGCGTGATACAAAACCTGCACGTGCTAGCCCATACGATTCAATATGAATAAGTATTTTGCTTTGTCATACTCTCTATCTCTATGTTAATTTTGGGACTCAGTGGGCATGAATTAAATCTTGCAGATATGAGATGGCATGGAACTTTTTTGTGTTGAGATTTTTTCTTTTTTTCTCCTGCATGGAACTTTTTTGCGTTGAGATTTTTTCTTTTTTTCTCTTGTACGAACAGCGTGAAATATTTAGAAATGAGGTAGGTAGGATTTTTAGTTCTGCGATATAGTGAGTTAAATTTTTATTAAATGCAACAATGAAAGTGATGTTAGTTAGTGCCCAAAAGTTAACTTAGGACAGTGGTTGTGATGGATGTTTTTTTGAGATTATTTTAAGAATGTTTGTGGTTAAAAAAATGACAAATAATAGTATGTATTTGTTTGCGCAAGATCAGATTACATTTTTCTTGCTCTTGGTAATGCGCCCCCAGAATTCTGCGCCCTGTGCAATTGTACATCTTGCACATATGCTTTGTCCGGCCCTGGTGATAATAAAACGCGGCTACTATATGATATGGAAATTTAATACAAATTTGGAGCGAGATTGAACTGAAATTTTATTAAGTGCTTAATTCTTATTTGTTTTCAAGAATCAGAAAAGAAACCAGCCCTATTACCAGCCAATGAATTTCGACCCAGCCTATCACAAATTATATTTTGATTGCTTTATTTCCTCAACCAAGCCTCCAAACAAGATGTGGTTTTCACTATACTACAGAGCATCGAACCACCTTACAATTTATGCATAAATCTCAGTTTCGGTTTTTCGAGAAAATCGTGGGCTAAGCCCTTACCGAAAAAAGTAGTATTTTCAAAACTATTTCCCACCCGATCAAAATACCCATCAAAAGAAAGGTATTTTAATGCTCTACCCCCAACTTAATACCAAAAGGTTCTGCGAGTCGTCATGTCGTAAGGAGTTGTTGGGATATTAGGGTGCATACACCAGCTCATCAACAAAGTACGGGAAGAGGAAATGCTTGAAATTAAGAATGGTGTTCACTTGGAAGGCACTCTCTCAAACAGTTTTTCACAATTGCCTGGCCAAGACATCGACATCATCGGCCGCTCCAAGCGGAAGGAGTTGGTCATGAAGTGCAAAACTGTCCACCATCTGGGACAAAACGTTACTGTTGGTGGCAGAAATTTCGAGGTCAATCAATTCTACGAACTACACTTTAATGAAAGAATTACGCTAATGAACCGCTGCATCGGTCACATTGAACGAATGGACCGCAACGCTCAATTAAAGACAATGGGTGTATTCATAAACGCAGAAAATCTGCGCTAGTACAATCGCATTTCTTTTCTGATGCATTTGTGAACGCACTCCCAATGCAGAATGTCTGCAGTAAACAAAAAGGTCTGACTTAGTCCGATTTGTATGTAAACAGAGTTCATAAACGTCAGAGAAAAATGGCTGCCAAACAAATTTTGTTGAACTTTATTTTTGATTTGCTTACCGAAAAAGAAAAAGTTTAATGTGGTTAGTTGTCCACACAGTTCCTGCAGTTCGACTAGGTTAGTTCGATCGAAGATCTGACTTTATGAATGCAGATAACGCAGTTCTTAGTTAGGCTGACGTTTATGAATACACCCAATCATTGAATACCGTCCCCCAGGGTCGAGACGACGAGGAAGAATTAACCTCTACTATAAAGACCAGGCGGTTACGAACGCAAGAGCGCTTGGTCTCGTCTCACCGACCCAAGAGAGCTTGCAAGGGACAGCAAACGATTGAAGAACGTAAACGTAATATCGCAGTTTGAAAATGTTTTATATTTAGCGTGTACCGTTTCATATTTAATATTTGCGTAGGTTTTCTTGCCAAATGTCAAAAAATGACAGCTCCAAAAGTTACAGCTACCCAAATAGCGGACGGAAACCCTTATTGGAAAACGTTTTGTATAATTGTTTTGTCAACCATATAATATTCTCCATTAATATTTATTCGAATTAAATAATTAAATTGTTTTCGCAATATCTTGCAGTCATAAATTGTACCCACGTAATAGTGTGAGAAATAGTGAAGCCAAAAGAAGCATTTTCCAAAACAAAACTTCCTCTACTCTACTCTACTGTTTCTACAACCATCCCCACCAGTTGTATGTAAATGAATTAACAAATCAGCTTGTCTAAGTCTAAAAGTCTAAGAATTTCTTCAGTAAATCAATCAGATTTCCATTTGAAATAGATTACCTATTTCCATCTTCCTTGGGCTTTGGTCATTCAAAAAAAGGTTCGGAGAAAGGTAAACAAAAAGCCACCGAAGAGGCTAAAAGAACCTTAACATTTGTTCTCTCTAACCGCAAACATTTACGCACATTTTGCTCTAAGAACAGAAAAGAACAAAAGAGAATAGAACTGAAAACCTTTTAATCCACCTTCCAACATCATCGCACTTAAAAGCCAAAGCCCCCTGCTTAAAATTTGCCATTTTGATGTTCCTGCTGGTAAACTCGTATCGTATGAATAAACGTTGTTTTGTCTTTTCTACCCCAGGCCATCCTAAAGGAAGGACTAATTTAAAATTTTCAAAAGGACATCAACTGTTTTGTATCGTGTCCACTTCCTTTCTGGCTGTGATGGTCTCTGAGTCCTACATAGGTAGGGATGGTATATCTATTAAAAAGGAGGACATTCAAAATGCGTTGGAAGCACCCTAATGGCATGAGGACCTACTCTTTACTTATACCTATCTTCCTAAAACCTTTTTCGTAACCTATTTGAGTATTGCAAATGTGCGGTTAGCCCCAAGCTAGCACTTGAATTCATTTCCTGTCCCAATTTTTTAACCACTCAACCCTTGGCATGGAAAGCGAAGAGTTGGACATCATGATGATGACCCGGGTGTTTTCCGCTCTTAACACCCCATTCTAAGTTCATATGGAACACTAAACAAACAATGTAGAAGAAGGTGCCCGTTCAGAAAAACCTTCCTTCATAGGAATATGTGTCCTGTCCACCTTGGTTCAACCTTCAACGATATAAACCTGGTGAAAAGTCAGACTAAATTAACTAAACGTCCCAAATCCGAAGTCGTTGTCCATCAAATGAAAGGTATACTATCTCTATCGCAATGTTTGATCTGGCGAAATTCGGAGATAGATTGGCTTTTTGTGGGAATCCTTACACTTATACGAGACGACGACGACGAACGGACATTCAAAAAGCAATATGTTTCGTTGTCTACATCAGATGAGGGCATAAGTAAACCGTTGATGTTTTAACGTTGATTGGTGCGTATTCCTTTCTCGTGTATATAGTTAAGAGTGAGGTAGGTCGTAGTTTGTATAGAGTGATGATGAAGTCTTTCGTCGTCGTCGTTGATGTGGACATTTTCAGAGGCAAAATTAAGTATTCTTATAGGCTTAGTGTCCAGAACTATATGTGTACCAAAAGGAATTGGAATATTCACCTAGGTTATAATCAATCGAGAGAAATTGGAGGAAACTCAAGAATAAAGGTTAGGTTTAAGTATAAGGTGTGATTATGGTGCCATATAGCCAAGCCGTAAGTTTATTTGAGACCAAGAGGAATGGAATAATTAAAAGGGATGGCTTTAAATGAAATTGAGTTCGTAAAGTGGGGCTTATGTAACTTCTATCATGAATAATAATTAACAATTCCTTTTTACCTGTGACAAGGGTAAGACAAAGTTTTTCTTTCAAATATTTATGTATATGAAAAAAATGATTACTAATAAACTTTGAATATTTAACTTTATCTATTTAAAATGAGCGCACAAGTTCACGCATTTCAAATCTGTCAAATAAATTATTGGAATTTGTTACAATCCTTTAGGAATAGCAACTACTATTCTTAGAAGTTGTTTTTCTGTCAAACTATCAATAGCAATAATGAACAGAAACTTAATTTCTTACTTATCCGGCTCCCGATCCATTTAGGGTCTCATCCTGAGATATTGCGGTCTTCCATCGTTTGCGGGTCTTTGCAAGCTCCCTCCAGTCAGTGAGACCAAGCGCTCTTGCGTCAGTAATCACATGGTCCTTGTAGCGGAGGTTCGGTCTTCCTCGTCGTATCGAACCTGGGTGCTGGGATTCAAAGATTTTGTTTGCTGGTGCGTTGCTGTCCATTAGCCCGATATGGCCTGGCCGAGCCAGTGTAGTCGACGTGTTTTGGCTCTTTAGAGTACATCCACATCTTGATACAGCTCGTAAAGTTCACGATTGAATCTTCTCCTCCATTCGCCCTCTCTTCATATTAGACCAAATGTCCGCCGAAGTATTTTGCTTTCGAAAGTAAAAATAAAAAAGAGGCTGGGATGCGACCCACACCGAAAACTTATCATTCCGTCTGTCAATTTGTCTTCCTTAAAAGTTTGTCTATATGTATCAATTTTTACCAAATTTGCATACTATTTTTTGTAGATTTTATTTTTTTATGAAAAAACTGTTGGATTTTTATAAAAAAAATTACTGAATATCGAAAACAATATTTTCTGTGAAATAAAAAAAATTGAAGCCAATATTTCTAATTTTTGAAAAGCTATTTGAGTCAAAAGTATATTTTTACAAGTTTTAGTTATTTATTTTATTATTTATTTATTATTTTATTGTTTTTTTTTTTAGGTTTTTATTTTTTGTAAAAAAACTGTCAATTCGATTTTTCTCAAAATTTTATAGAATGTTGAAAACAATATTTCTTAAAAGATAAAATTTGTTTGAAGCCAATGTCTCAAATATTTGAAAAGATATTTACGTCGAAAAACAATTTTTACCAACTTGTATAAATTTGTTTTTAGGTTTTTATATTTTGTAAAAAAACTGTCAATTCGTTTTTTCTCAAAATTTTTCCTATTGTTGAAAACAATATTTCTTATAAGTTAAAATTAGTTAGAAGCCATTATCTCAATTTTTTGAAAAGATATTTGAGTCAAAAATCAATTTTTAACAATTTTTGTTAATTTTTTTTTCGGTTTTTAATTTTTTGTAAAAAAACTGTCAATTCGATTTTTTTTTTCAAAATTTTACTGAATGTTGACACAAATATTTTTTGAAAGATTAAAGTAGTTTAAAGCCAATATCTCAAAGTTTTGAAAAGATATTAGAGTCGAAAATCAATTTTTACCAACTTTTATTAATTTTTTTGTTTAGGTTTTTATTTTTTGTAAAAAAACTGTCAATTCGATTTTTCTCAACATTTTACAGAATGTTGAAAACAATATTTCTTATAAGATAAAATCAGTTTGAAGCCTTAATCTTAAACTTTTGAAAAGTTATTTGAGTCAAAAATCAATTTTTAACAATTTTTGTTAATTTTTTTTTCGGTTTTTAATTTTTTGTACAAAAGCTGTCAATTCGATTTTTTTCAAAATTTTACTGAATGTTAACAACAATATTTTTTGAAAGATTAAAGTAGTTTAAAGGCAATATCTCAAAGTTTGGAAAAGATATTTGAGTCGAAAATCAATTTTTACCACCTTTTGACGTGACAACGTCTTAAATTAGGTTGCGGCTGGGAGTCACTTATGAAAAAGTGTAACGCCCGGTAACGTAACGATGAGTCACCGAACGAGAGAGAGGCCCGCCGAATGCCTTGCGTCTCTCTCCCACTCAACTATAATCGGTCTGCCGCGCGCGCAGCACTAGAGAATTAGGCGCATTGAATCGGCGCATGCTTGTGTCTCTGTCTTTGTCTTTCTCGAACGTTCTTGGCGTTGGAAAAACAAGAAAGCGTCATAATACAAGTTCACACGTGTGGTTAAAGTATCGTCAGCTGTGTCTGTAGTGAAAATGTGGAGTGCTTAGATTCGTCATTTACAACAACTACAACAATAAAGGTAAATAATTGTACACTGATATTTCATTATCGTAAACTATGATTGATTGATTAATTGTTAGATTGACACAAAAGTTGTGAAACTGAGTTTATAGGTTATGTCATACTATTGATAAATGTTGATAGTGTTAAGTAAATTATTAGTTTAACAAATTTGTGCAATTCTTATTTTCATTCAATTCCTTGTTCCTATTGTGCAATTTAATTATATTCATATCAATAAATATTTTACCGAGAAAAAGACGTTGTCACGTAAAATCTTCGCCCGTAAAACCGACTTTACAGGCAACCATTTTTATACATTTTTTTAGGTTTTTATTTTTTGTAAGAAAACTGTCAATTCGATTTTTCTCAAAATTGTTTCGAATGTTGAAAACAATATTTTTTATAAGCTTAAATTAGTCAGAAGCCATTATCTCAAATTTTTAAAAAGATATTTGAGTCAAAATTCAATTTTTACCAACTTTGAGTGATGTTTTTTTTAGGTTTTTATTTTTTTATAAAAAAAACTGTCAATTCGATTTTTCTCAAAATTGTACCAGATTACTTAAAGTTGGTAAAAAGTGAATTTTGACGCAAATATCTTTTCAAAAACTTAAGATAATGGCTTCTAACTAATTTTAACTTATAAAAAATATTATTTTCAACATTCGATAAAATTTTGAGAAATCGACATTTTTTTTACAAAAAATAAAAACCTAAAAAAAAAAACAATACTTGGTAAAATTTACTTTCGACTCAAATAGCTTTTCAAAAATTTCAAATATTGGCTTCAAACTTATTTTATTTCATTGAAAATTGTTTTCGATATTCAGTAATTTTTTTTATAAAAATCCAACAGTCCGTTTTTTCATAAAAAAATAAAATCTACAAAAAATATTTCGCAAATTTGGTAAAAATTGATACATATAGACAAACTTTTAAGGAAGACAAATCGACAGACGGGATGGGAAGTTATCAGTGTGGGTCGCATCCCAGCCTTTTTTTATTTATTTATCTACGCATGGTGGTAAATAATTTGATGAAAAATGATACTCAAAAGAAAATTAGAAGGTGAAGAAGTTCACGTTCCGAGGATCCCAATGATTCCAACCAATTATCCGTTCCAATTTAAATTAAAAGAGTAATTTCCGATCGATCTTGCATTCGCCATGATCACTAAAAAATCATAAGGCCAATCCTTGAAAGTCTGTGGTTTCAATCTAGAATAACCATTTAACTGTTCAAACTATGCACCAAAATACATAAGCAATAACAAATAATTTAAAATCTCAACTTTTTATTTGTATTTCTTAACAAAAAATTGAATTCAATGAAATCTAAAATTTGGTCTTTTACTGCCTTTAAGGCGCAACACAGTCCACCGGGTCAATTAGTTATTAATGACAACTAAATCTTTGTTTTTCAATTTAAATAAATTGTTAAATATATAACATTTATTAAAAATGGTCTCTTATCAAAACCCATTAAAAAAACTGGACCAATGATTTTTCACACAAAGACTGTTCTCATCTTTGAAAATAGTTCCCTGTTACATAAGTATGCCTCAAGCTATTGGTCACAGCCTAAAGCCCGATGCGACGAAATATATATACAATTTTCCTAGTAAAAAGGTTAATGTTGGCAGTTCTGATGTTTGACGTCACTTTGACATGCAGTGACGAAGGCGGTGTGGCGGTAGAGTGTGCGTAGTATTCCGATCATCTAACCAGACACCACTTAACGTTAACTCCCTTAGCAAAAATCGTTCGATAGATATTCATATTATCTGTTGTTCACACTGACGTTGTGTTAATTCATACAATTACTCGCTCTGTTGACGCAATAATCCATCCATAAAGTCATTGTTGTTGTTTGACGGATTCCCTTATAACGTGTGCGACATGGTGCCGGTGCTACTGGTGGTGGTGCTGCTTCATGATATTGCCGTTAGATAGTGCCAGTGACTCTTTTGCCCATCCAGGTGTGCAAAAGTTTTGTTCCCAATTATTTTCTACAAGTATCTATATCTACCTATACCTAAAATGAAACCGGTGAAAAACCAAAACAGAGAAATTTAGTCGAAACTCGAACAACCACAAGTTGTCATCTCTGCGTTTTAACATGAAAATGCATTAGCCAGTCAGTCTCAGTTAGTGTCAGTTGAAGTTAGTGTCAAAAATTCGTTATTTTGGGTTTGAGTAAAAAGCTTAACATCATAAATATTTGCAAACCTTCAGAGTGGAAGCATTTAGCGGTTTAACGTGCATTTTAATAGAGAGTGTTATAGTGATTGAGGAAAGGTACAGAGGTTGGCTAGTTTAATGTACACCTGTTTTATATGATGAAACTTTCTGAAGTCCTAAAGGCTTTTCGATTGGTGAGCTCGAAATTACCTAGGTTTTTTTTTTCATCGGGGTGGTTAATTTGTATCACTTTATTGTTACAAATTAGATTAAAACTGGAACGCACGATACAACTCAATTTCAAAAGTATCAGCCTCAACCTTCAGTAGTGACAGAAATGATTTCCGGCGCCGGCATAGGACATCATCATCATCATCTTCATCACCCATCATCACCATATGGACATCATGTACTGGTGAATCCACAGTAAGTTTAAAGAGTAACAGTGTCGGCGTACCCTTACGGTGTACCTATGTTATTATGCTTGTTGAGAATTCTATACCGAGGTGTGAAATCTTGATTTTATTTGAAAGTGCGAATTAAAGTGAAGGGAAAACGAATTAAATGTGAGTAGTTAATTGTAGGAACATTATGGTGCATTTTCTGTGATATTTTCCTTGTTATTAATAGTTTAAAAGTGTGCAGAGAATTAAATTGGAGATTTTGTTCTTGCATGTTTAAGACTTTGTGATGTATCTATAAAATATTAATGTTTCTAATGAGTTGCTTTCTAAATTATACCGTAACTCGTACAGAGAAAGTGTTATTATGGAGAAGTACTCATGTATGTATATTAAACGAAAATTAGATATTTACAAATTACTCAAAAGCTCAAAGAAAAAGAGGCTGGGATGCGACCCACACTGATAACTTCCCATCCCGTCCGTGGATTTGTCTTGCTTAAAAGTTTGAAGGTTTTCGTCAGTTGAATTATTCTTAAAAAATTTAAAATAACCAACAATATTTTGTCATATAAAGAAATAGTTTAGTTTCACAATCCAATTTTGTTAAATAGATTTTTAGTCGAAAACAAATTTTTACCAATTTCAGTAGCATTTTTTAAAAGTTTTTATTTCTTATATAAACAAATACAAATTGGATGAATGAAATTTATTTGAGAGATATCGAGAAACCGAACATCAGTTCTTACCAAATTTGCGTACTATTTTTTGTAAATTTTATTTTTTATGAAAAATTACTGAAGTTTGAAGCCAATATTTTTAATTTTTGAAAAGCTTTTTGAGTCGAAAGTAAATTTTTACCAAGTTTCAGTAGTTTTTTTTTAGGTTTTTATTTTTTGTAAAAAAAACTGTCAAATCGATGTTTCTCAAAATTTTATCTCAATTATCTTAAATTTTTGAAAAGATATTTGAGTCGAAAATCATTTTTTACCAACTTTTGTTAAACTTTTTTTAATTTTTTTAATTTTTTGTACAAAAACTGTCAATTGGATTTTTTTCAAAACTTTACTGAATGTTGACAACAATATTTTTTGAAAGATAAAAGTAGTTTCAAGCTATTATCTCAAAGTTTTGAAAAGATATTTTAGTCGGAAATCAATGTTTACCAACTTTTAGTAATGTTTTTTTTTAGGTTTTTATTTTTTGTTAAAAAACTGTCAATTCGATTTTTTTCAAAATTTTACTGAATGTTCACAAGAATATGTTTTGAAAGATTAAAGTAGTTTTAAGCCAATATCTCGAGGTTTTGAAAAGATATTTGAGTCGAAAATCAATTTTTACCAACTTTAGGTATAATGTTTTTTTTAGGTTTTTATTTTTTATAAAAAAAACTGTCAATTCGATTTTTCTCAAAATTTTACCAGATGTCAAAAACATTATTCTTCGTTGCACAATATTGTTTTAGAGATGCAATCATATTTTATGCGTAAAATTTTCGAGGTGACAAATTTTTTTTTTCAGTTTTTTTTTTGGTTTATAAAAAAAAAAACGTTATTTGGATTTTTTTTCCAAAAATATACAATATATAATATAAAATTTAATTCAAGTCTCTAGCGTCATTGGTTCATGATATATTTAGGTTTAAAAAAAAAAAGTTGCGTCCAAATTTAAAAACAATCGATAACAAACTCCAAACAAAAATCCATAACAATGAAAATTTTGTTTAAAATTATTATGCAAAACAAATCAGTGGTTTCCTTAAATTAATAATTTTTTTTATTCTAGCTATGGTCATCGCGGATCAGTTCCAGGAGTCGCATCCGTAACTCACATCATACGACACGCCGGTTTTGGTACAAGTGCCAGTGGATCTTATGGAGGACATCATCATGGATATCAGTCAAACGACTATGGGAGGTATACCAACATATTCGTACTTTAAAATCACATTAAACTCGATAATTGAAAATAAATTATAACCTATCAATTTTATATTTCATAACCCTTGCGATGGTCATATAATATGGGCGTTTCTAGTAGTGGTCATGCTGCACCAGCAGGCTATGATTACCACCCAGCTCATCCTGCACCTCCTGCAGCAGCAGTTCATGTTCCCATAGCTGACACTACTGGTCCAGTTCATTCAACGGGAAAATCAGGAAAAACTGGTGGTTCATCGACCATTACCGCTCTGACACTTCTCTCGTTTCTATTTTTTCTCAACATTTTGCAAAGCTGCCTCAAAGAACACATGGATACAATGAATCCAACAGTTATGGTGATGACAGCTGGAGTTGCCAGGACTAGGGTCAGTAAATTAGCGGAAATGAATTCGAGAGAGCAACAAAATCCCATTCCACAGTCGGTTCTAACATTGAACAGAGGCGAACCTGGCTATGCTGCTGATGCCTCTGTCAATGTGCCCAGTCAAACACCCTTTAATGGTGGAGGAACTAAAGTTGAATATAACAGCAACAGACCTGACCCCGAACCAGAGTATTACCCGGCTTATGTAAATCGAACGATGACATCACTGGTGAATGATAATAATTACCATCAGGACCGGTACCATTACCCATACCGACATTATCAGCGCCTACCCGGACCCATTCCCTCGCCATCACCATCTTCATCATCACCATCTTCTTTCTCTTCCGGTTCCAATTCACCTGTTAGTAATTACTATTCGGAGACAATGGACCCTTACTACACGAGGATTAATTGACTGTATATGCTACCCACCATCCAGTCACAGTTACAGTTAGATGTTGGTGTTTTGATGTTTAATTTATTTTCTTTGGTTTTAATAAAATTTATTTCTTGAACTTATCGTTCTCAATCTCAAGAAGGAGAAAAGTTGACACTTTTGTTAATTATTGATTAAATATTAAGTTTGAGGATAAATCTTTTGAGTGTCTTAATGGAGCATGTAAGATGAGGTGCAGGAAAAACTAAATATTTAATGTTCTTGAATAATTCGTGAGTAATAATATTATTTAAAATTCGGATTTTGTGTACAAATAGAAATAATATTTCGTCAATGGGAAGTTTTGTAGTTTCTTAACAAAAGAGCTAATGCAGAAACTTTAATTTTTGTCTATCTGTTTTGAGTGTTTTGACGCAATTTGTTTAGGTAAGTTTTAAGAAACCCAATACTACTCAAGCTCATAAGCCGTTAGTCTACATTGAAAAACAAGCAATCAATATTGGAAAACACCAGCGGAATCTTGGTTGAGGGTATTTGGTTGCAAGGCAACAGGCTTTGATTCCAAATCAGTGCCGAAAGAAGCTAGATCCAAGTCGATAATCTGTCATGGTATGATATGCTTCAAATTGATACGAAATATGGGATATTAAATCATGTAAAATGAGAACAACTCCTGACGTTTAATTTGAAGAGTCAAGTTTTCCAAGTGTCTGGCAGAACAAAAAGCCCTTGATTTTTCAATTTTTTTTTTCGAAATCGTTAGAGCGTTTTTTTTTTTTAAATTAATTTTTTATACCTAGGTATATACAATTTTTCAATTTCGTTCTGAAAAAATTTTTGGTATGCAGTTGTTTAGTGATTGCAAATATACGCTCTACGTTTGAATTTCGTAAAAAAATATTGACCCGTTTTTAAGATCTAGAATTTTGAAAAAAATTCAATATTTTTTAAAAATCCAAAAAAAAAAATGCACTTTTGATAATCAAATAATTTTAAAGCAATATAAGAGCTCGTTCAAAAAATTATTGAAATCAGTTCATAAGTTGCTGAGAAAATTAAAAAACAAATAACGGTTCTATGAGCGGTACCCTTCCGGAGCAATACAAAAATATGTTTTTCTTACTAAACCACTGGACATACTGTGTGTAAAGTTTAAGACTATGGAATGCAAGGAAATGATTCGTTCTAATCAGCGTAAAAAGCAACTTACATCTCGTATTTTTGGTGAACATTTTGAAAAAAAACCTATATTTATCAATGAAACTCTTACTAGTCTAAAAAAAGAAAAAAGTTATTTATATTTATGGATAAAAAGAGGAGTTATTTTAATGAAGAAACAAGAAGGAGGAAAAACCATTCGTATATCTTCTTTTAAAGATCTCAATAAAATAATTTAGTCATGATTAATAATTTTGGTGTATATCTTAATGTTTCTTCGTTAGCTACTCCCTTTTGCTTATTTGATAGTGAATTTAATAAAAGTGTTTTTCATTCCTTTTATGTAAGGAGATTAGTATTGAGGTTCCTGTCTGCAAAGAAAATTTCTATGTCAATGAATTTCATAAAGCCCGTGGAAACATTACAAAAGAATGGAAGATAGTCAATGAAATATTTGAAAAAATGTGGTTTCTGGCCCTGTAATCAATTTCATTAATGGAAATTTGAATATTGTTGATCATTCGGATATTGCTAAACTTTTTAATGAATATTTTGTTTGAATAGCTATGGACACTCTTTCTGAAGCTGGGTTCAACGACACTTCTAATATTGTGGCGGACATGCATTTGTGAACAAACCAACAATCGAAATGCGTTTCCAAAACCAATCGCGTTGCGAACTACCCTTAGCGTCATCAACGCGATTCACAACACGCGCCCTTACATTTTACATGTTTCGGAACACTTCCGAATTCAAAGCAAAATATCAAAGTACAACCGAAACCATCTTCGCGTTCATTGCAAATATTATTTCAATTTAATCTTGTCTGTGCTGGAGCTAACAACTCCTTTCCTAAAAAAAAAGAAACTTAAATTAGATCATAAAACTTAAAAACTAACTCTTAAGATACTTAAATTAAATTATTTAATATTAAATAAAACTTATATATATAAAGTTAAAATCGGTGTGGCCTTTTTTGTGTTGGACGGATTCAATGATTACCATCAAAGATTACCCGAACAGGTAACAATATTTGCCCTGACAGTTGTGTCAACGAAGGATCTTATGCCAATAGTTTTTTCTTTGAACCAATCTCTTCTTTTGAGGTTTTTAAAACTATAATGGCTTTGGCCAATCCAGACTCAAACACTATTGATAGTTTCTCTAGTAATTTCATTAAAAAGGTTTGCCTAAATGTAGTCGATGTTTTAACCCATGTTTTTAATAATAGTATTTTTCATGGTCGATTCCCAACCAATTTAAAAATGGCTGAGGTTATTCCCATATACAAGAAAGGTGATAGAAAATGTATTAAGAATTATAGACCAATTTCTCTTCTACCAGTTTTTTCTAAAAACTTTGAGAAAGTTGTTAAAAGTAGAGTTATAACCTATCTTGAAAGTATGTCGTTTTTTAGTCCAAATCAATTTGGATTTAGAGCTGGTAATTCGACTGAAGATGCTCTGCTAAGCTTTTTTACACAAATCTACGAGAGTATGAACATTAAAAAACCTACTGCAGCCTTATTTATCGATATAAAAAAAGCTTTTGATATTATAGACCATAATATTATGTTAAAAAAATTGGAAAAGATTGAATTCAGGGGTTTTATTTTGAAATGGTTTTCTTCATTTCTTCAAGGTAGAAAACAAAAGGTGAACATTGGTGAAAGGTTAAGTGAAAATCTTAATATAAATGTTGGAGTGCCTCAAGGCTCTGTTTTGGGCCCAATACTCTTTTTGATTTATATTAACTCTATATTTTGTCTGAATCTGAAAGGCAATATCACTGGTTTTGCTGATGATATAGCCTGTGCCTATTCCAGCTCATCCGTTTTGAACTTGGTTGCTGACATAAATCATGACCTAGATGCTATAAGACATGGGCTATTAGTCCATAAACTTGTCATAAGCGAAAAAACTAAAGTAATGTTTTTCAAGTTACCGTTATTTGAAATTAGTCCTCCTCAACTAATTCAACATAGCTATGTTGAAGCCCACTGAAGTGGGCTGTTCATTAAATTATTTCCTTATTGAAAATGTCAGTGAATTGAAATGCCTTGGCTTAACTATTGATAGTAATGTGAATTGGAAAGCTCATACTCTGTCCGTTAAGAAATATTTACAATCTGCCACTTATATAACGTACCACTTGAGAAAACTATGTTCTCGAAAACTTCTTGAAACCATTTACTATGGGTTGGTTCAATCCAAGCTCCAATATGAAATAGTTTGTTGGGGTGGTACCTTTAAAACCTATCTACAGCCCTTGATCATATCCCAAAAGCATATATTAAGAATTATTTGGAAAAAAAGAAGAGTTGAACATAGCTTTTCATTATTTCTCAGCTCTAAAATTCTTCCATTAAAACATCTTTACTTTTAAAAAGTTTTAAAAATCTTTTTTTTTAAGAAGTAGTTATCTTTTTAATCGAAATTTATCAGCTTACTCTTTAGGTAGTAGTGAGAGAGATCTTGCTTTTATTCCAGTCCACAATACTCAGCACTTTCTTAAATTTTACACATCAGTAGCTCCTAGATTGTATAATCAAGGGCGGATCCAGACTTTTAATCAGGGGGGGGTCACACACTTAGATGAGTTTTTAATCACAGCTTAAAAATGTTCTTTAATGTTTTGTAAAGGAAGCTAACAAAATTTAAATAACATAATGTGCATAATAACCTTAAGTTAACACATTTCAAGGGCTAAAGTGACAACTTTAAATAAATTGGGTGGCGCAACACTCCGTTGAGAACTAGGGTCTAGTGACTTACAACTCTCAACCATTCCTGTGTGCGAGTACTGTTGTCAGGGATGGAGGGGACCTACAGTTTTAAGCCGAATCCGAACGGCTTATTTGAGAAAGCACTTTTCATGACAAGAATTACTCTTGGAGAATTTGTCAATTCCTCGCAAGAGGCAGTACCCGCGTGAAAAAAAAACTTTAGATGGAATAGGCAGGGATCGAACCCAAGACCTCTGGCATTACAGTCCAACGCACTAACCATCATGCCACCGGTACCACAGTGACAGCTTTAATTATCAAATTATTTTAGAACACTGTTGTACAATGTACAGCAATTTATGATGACTCGCTACATATGAAAGCAATCCAAGATTCCAACAGATTTCTAAATATGCCATATTTAAGAGCTAAATCACAGTGGTGCATTTTACGCAGAATTAATGTAAGAAACTGTTTGAAAAAGTAGCTTTTTTCCAAAAAGAAAATATAATTTTCGTGTTTCCATTTCTATTAATGCGAAGAACGCTACAAAACTTGAAAAATCCAGAAAATGGGAGAAGATCTGATATGAAGAATTGTCGGTTTTTTTTTCTATTATTACTATCCCTATCAGTCTGTTTACTCGTATTTTGATCTTAGTCAACAGAACTTAAAAATTGTAGAGAGACAAATGTTTGGTTCTTGAATTTAGCCATTAGTTTAACAAAACTGTCACTTTTGCAGTTTTTGGGACATTTATATTATTGAAATTCGTGTTTAAATCTCAGTTCTAGATTCACTTCAAAAGCAGATTTATTTATTTTTTTAAGATCTTTTGTGTTCAACAGAAAATTAATTTTGAAAGAAATAAAATCCACGACTGGGTCGTTAGAACTTGCTAATTTCTCCCAACAAGTAGGTTTAAAAATATTTCCTATATTTTAAAATGTACCTGCAAAAAAAGTTTTTCTCAAAAATTTAAATACCATTTCATTTCTCAAAAACTCTAAATTAACTTATTTTTTTTTTGGAAATCATTTTAAATTTTAAATTTTGTCTTAAAAAAATATTTTTGGTAAGCACTAAATAAAGTGCTTATAAATATACATTTAAATTTCGTTAAGAAATGTTGACCCCTTTCTGAGATATCGGAGTTTTGTAAACAAAATTAATATTTTTTTTTAAATTAAAAAAAAATACATTTTTGATCATAAAAAATCATCATCAATTTGATCATCAAAAAGAGCTTGCACAGAAAGAGAAGATTATTGAAATCGGTCCATTAGTTCTTGAGAAAACTTAAAAACAAAATAAAAGTTATGAGGCTTACCCTTCTTAAGCAATACCAAAATATGTTTCTTTTGTAGAAAGAAGCCAAATTAAGAATACAAAATTTAGAGAAAGTTTTAAAAAATCACATATTTTAACAAACAAATTTGTATGGGAAGTGCTGTTATTTTTCCTATTAATAAAATAAAAAAAACGCCTTACGCTAATTAGCTGAAAATCTTAATTTCAATCAACACAATTGTTTGGACTGTAGGGGCCAGAACAGATAGATAGACGGACGAAATCGGGGTACCCACGTTTTTCGACTTCTCTACCATCGTAATGTCATGTTTGATTAAAAGCTCTAGTTCGATTTTTTTAACTAATGCAAAACTTGCTACATATTTCCTACATGTCACAAGTAAAAACAACTTTTATATGTGTCAAAAAAATTTAATAATAAAATTGAAGGCTAGTTTTAGGAATTTAAAGGCAACTAATTATCAAATTGATGATCTCTTATTCAAGGTTTCTTTCTTTCTATCTTTTAAGAACCTGAATATTTGTTGTTTTTCTTAGATAGAAACAAATTTTATGAAAATAATTTAAAGCATGACTAAAATTTTTTTCAAATTCTAAATTGAGTGAAAACAATAATTTTAGTTGTTTTAAAAATTTTAAATTACTAACAAATTTTGAGATGAAACCTTTAATTATACAACTTAACTGTATAACCTTTTTGGCTCATATGATCCCCCCCTGGATGGTCCATTGGTCAAAAGTTGATGAATTTATGATGTGTATTTGGAATAAGGCTGAATATCCGATTCATATTATATTCGTGGTCCAGTCTTCAGTTAAAAGTAGTACTTTTAGAAACAAAGTTTAAGGAAGTAAAATACAAATTTTCTTTTCATATACACAGAATATATAATTCAAAATATAATGGGGGTCATATGCATTAACGCAATACGATTAGTTTTGAATTGAAGGGAATTCCTACAATAAAACAAACAAATTATCTCCCAGGGGGGGGTCATGACCCCCATGACCCCCCCCCTGGATCCGCCATTGTGTATAATGCTCTCCCCTCTGAAATTCCTTCCATTCGTTCTATATTTTCCTTTAATGCAAAAGTTAAGAAATGGCTTTTTAACTTTGATTTTGATGAAATCGACAATATAATCTCTTTATTAGTCTAAATGATGCACCTTCATTTGTATATTACTTAATCATTTTCATATCATTATTAACTTCCCATAGGAAGTTATTGTAATGGGTCCGATTTGACAAATTGAAAATTTTGACATTTCTCGACGTTTCAAGGTCCCTAGAGTCGAAATAAAAGATTTTTAGAAAGATGTCTGTGCGTGCGTGTGTACGTACGTCCGTACGTCCGTACGTCCGTACGTTCGCGACGTTTTTTTCGTCGTCCATAGCTCAAGAACCAGAAGAGATATCGACTTCAAATAAATTTTGTTATACAGATAATAAGGCAGAAAGATGCAGAAAGGGCTCTCAAGAAAATTGCGTGGGTGGTTTTTTTACCATAGCAGTTTAAAAAAAAGGTGAAAATTTTGGTTAACCCTAAATATCTCATGAACCAATGACGCTAGAGACTTGAATTAAATTTTGTATTATATATTGTAACGTGATACAAAACAATTATATTTTTGGAAAAAAATTCAATTAACGGTTTTTTTTATAAATCAAAAAAACTGAAAAAAAAAATTTGTCACTTCGAAAATTTTACGACTAAAATATGATTTCATCTCCAAAACAATTTTGTGCAACGAAGAATAATGTTTTTGACATCTGATAAAATTTTGAGAAAAATCGAATTGACAGTTTTTTTACAAAAAATAATAACCTAAAAAAAAAATAAAAAAAAGTTGGTAAGAATTGAGTTTTGACTCAAATATCTTTTCTAAACTTTGAGATATTGGCTTTAAACTACTTTTATCTTTCAAAAAATATTGGTTTCAACATTCAGTAAAATTTTGAAAAAAATAGAATTGACAGTTTTTTTTACAAAAAATTAAAAACCGAAAAAAAAAAATTAACAAAAGTTGGTAAAAATTGATTTTCGATTTAAATATCTTTTCAAAAATTTGAGATTATGGTTTCTAACTAATTTTAACTTATAAGAAATATTGTTTTCAACAGTAGGAAAAATTTTGAGAAAAATAGAATTGACAGTTTTTTTACAAAAAACTAAAAACCGAAAAAAAAAATTTAACAAAAGTTGGTAAAAATTGATTTTCGACTTAAATATCTTTTCAAAAATTTGAGATAATGGCTTCTAACTAATTTTAACTTATAAGAAATATTGTTTTCAACATTAGGACAAATTTTGAGAAAAATCGAATTGACAGTTTTTTTACAAAAAATAAAAACCTAAACAAAAAAATTAATAAAAGTTGGTAAAAATTGATTTTCGGCTCAAATAGCTTTTCAAAAATTAAAAATATTGGCTTCAAACTTATTTTATTTCACAGAAAATATTGTTTTTTATATTCAGTAATTTTTTTATAAAAATCCAACAGTCCGTTTTTTCATAAAAAAAATAAAATCTACAAAAAATAGAACGCAAATTTGGTAAGAATTGATACATTTAGACAAACTTTTAAGCAAGACAAATCGATAGACGGGATGGGAAGTTATCAGTGTGGGTCGCATCCCAGCCTCTTTTTAGTTTTTTTTTTGTATTATTCTTTGATATTTTACCCCACAACAATATCATATCTAAGGTCTAATTTGAAATTGTATTTTTTTTTATTCTAGTTATTTTAATTTATATACATATATATAAAAAAAAAAAAAAAATGTATATTATGTACAAAGGTGCACTCGACACTTGTCACAGGACAACAGAGTGTATCTTTTCTTCTTCAAACTCTTTTTTTTTTGGAAAAACACTTGCAATAGATAATATTATGTTTTTTTAAATAATTTATATTAAACTCAATTTCTTATTGTTAGTTAATATGATTTATGTTATCAAACTGAAGATGAAAAAATAAAAATTAAACTGAAACTGAAAAAGAAGCCAAGTTAAAAAATAAAATTTAAGAGAAAATTAAAAAAAAATCTATCGGTTTGTTTTTGAGAAAATTTGAATTTTCGTTTTTCTACCAAAAATTGTATGGAGGCCACTTTTAGTTTTGATCTAAAAAAAAAGAAATTAAAAAACGCCTAACGCGAATCTACTAACCTTAACTTCCAAGTTTGAACTCAATCGACCCAATGGTTTAGGCTGTAGGAGCGTGGACAGACAGACAGGACAGACGGACGGAATCGCGGGACCCACTTTTTTTACCATTGTAAAATGCTGTTTGATTAAAACCTCGAGTTCGAAATTTTTTACGAATGCAAAACTTGCATATAGTTCCTATATGTCGCAAGTTAAAAAGAAACACCTTTTTGAAAAACTCTTTTTGAAGAACTCTGAAATTCTAAATATTTTATAAGAAGTATCGACAAGCTTCTTTAATGATTTGGAATGATGGATTGCAATGCTGTCAAAACACCTATGGACAAAACATTGCAACTTGAATCAAACACTATAGATTTTGCGTTACAAAAACCTTACTGAGAACTTCTTGGGAGCATAATGTACGAGTACATAATGCTGTGTTCAAGACCAGATATGTATATGCTGAGCATATAGCTTTAAGTTCAGCCACCACTTAAGCTTTGTGGTTGAGAGGTATTTCGCAAGATAGGAGCTAAAAGATGAACCAGTAACCATATATGAAGACAACAGAGAATGTATCGGTATGACTCATAATTTAAATGAATTGAAGCCATTAGCACAAAAGACCAACTCGCAGATGTCATAACAAAGTTAACTGATCAAATGCACTTCTTAAAGCTGGGAACAAATCTTGGATTAAATTATTAAGCAATATTTTTGCTTACGATTGAGAGAGGGTATTGAAAAACAAGTAATCGTTGTTAACTTTCCATATGAAGTTATTGTAATGGGTCCGATTTGTCGAATTGAACATTTTTACATTTCTCGACGTTTCAAAGTCCCTAGAGTCGAAATAAAAGATTTTAAGCGAGATGTCTGTGCGTGCGTGTGTACGTACGTCCGTACGTCCGTACGTCCGTATGTCCGTATGTCCGTACGTCCGCGACGTTTTTTTCGTCGTCCATAGCTCAAGAACCAGAAGATGAGAAGAGATATCGACTTCAAATAAATTTTGTTATACAGATAATAATGCAGAAAAATGCAGAAAGGGCTCTCAAGAAAATTGTGTCGGTGATTTTTTTACCATAGCATATTGTAACGTGATACCAAACAAATATATTTTTGGAAATAAATCCAACTAACGGTTTTTTATATAAATCAAAAAAATTGAAAAAAATATTTGTCAGCTCGAAAATTTTACGATCAAAAGACGATTTTATCTCTAAAATATTTTTGTGCAACGCAAAATAACGTTTTCAACATCTGGTAAAATTTTGACAAAAATCGAATTGACAATTTTGTTTATAAAAAATAAAAACCAAAAAAAAAAACATAACTCAAAGTTTGAATTGAATTTCGACTCAAATATCTTTTCAAATCTTTGAGACATTGGCTTTAAAATAATTTTGCCTTATGAGAAATATTGTTGTCAACATTCATTAAAATTTTGAGAAAAATCGAATTAACAATTGTTTACAAAAAATAAAAACCTAAACAAAATTAATAAAAGTTGGTAAGAATAGATTTTCGACTCAATTATCTTTTCAAAAATTAAAAATATTAGCTTCAAACTAATTTTATTTTATAAAAAATATTGTTTTCAACATTCAGTAATTTTTTTATAAAAATCTAGCAGTCAGTTTTTTCATAAAAAATTAAATTCTACAAAAAATAGTACGCAAAACTGGTCAAAATTAATGTTCGGTTCTCGATATCTCGTGAACAATAGAAGACATTGACTTTAAATTAGTTTCATTCATCCAATATGTATTTATTTATATGAGAAACAAAAACTTTTTAGAAATGCTCCTAAAATTGGTAAACATTGGTTTTCTACTAAAAATCTCGTTAACAAAAATAGATTTTGAAATCAAAATATTTCATCATATGCAAAATATTGTTGGTTATTTTTAAATTTCTTAGAATAGTTTAACTGATAACTTTTTTAACAAAACACGAAAACCTACAAACCTTTTAAACAAGACAATTAGACAAATCGACAGACGAGATGGGAAGTTATCAGTGTGGGTCACATCCCAGCCTCTTTTTTTTGAAATGTAATTGGAAATCATTTTTCAACTAAAAATTATTTGTATTCTAAGATTAACTGTGACGAAGAAAATATCTTTTTGAATAATCTTTTTTTTTATTAATTTGGAATCCGATAAGCGTTGACAATAGTTAAAAACTATAATATTTCTTAAAGATAAAAAACCAAAACAAAGACGGGATAGTAAAAGATTTGGCGCCAAAAGTCTATACACCCTCTCTTTCAAGGAGAAATAAGGGTAGGTTAGACATTGAAAACAAAATAAAAACATACAAAAATAAACCAAAAACCTTAAAAGCAAGTGAATCGAATAATAGAAGTTGGCCGCTCTTTCGATGAACTAAAATATAAGAAAAAACTTCAACATTGTCGATCGTTAAGGAGACTATAATGGTTTGAAGATTTTCGAACACCACATACAAATAAGGAAGAAGGCGTTGAATAAGTAGGCAAAAAAAGAAGAAGAAAACTTGAAGAAAATATACATTTTTTGGCAAAAGCAAAATGCAATGGCAATAAAAGTCATGCGACAAATCAAATCGAGAACAAAAAACTTTTAATAAATTCACGACCCAACCCCGACCACATTATACCGCGCAGCCAGAGAAGTCGTTATTTTCTTGGGTGAAGACTTATTTCTTAAAAAAAGGTGACTGCATTTCTTAAGAATAATTTTTTTTTTTGGAAAGACAGATATACATATATATGTATATGTATGTATGTTTCAATTTTTGTTCATGGTTTTTAATGGAAGAGAACTTGGTGTAGTTAACATGCCAGGGAAAATGATTATGGGGTAAAATAGTGGAAGGGCATCTCTTAATGGACAGCCAGTCCCTTGTAAATGTCAACTCTCAATCATTCCAAAAATACAGTTTTCTCGAAGAACTATGATAGAAGAGAAAGGTTGATTGTGTTTATTGTTGTATTTCAGAATATGCATACATTAATTTTATGGTAAAAAAGATGAGTTAAAATTTTGTAGAACAGGATGATGAGTGCTTTATAGATGGTGATTTTAGATGCTCGATAGAGGACTTTACTACTCAATTGCCTTCTAAGTCCAAAGAAGCAGCGATTTGCAAGAGTTATTCTTCGTTTGATTTCAGCGCTTGTGTCGTTATCGGAATTTATAGCGGTGCCTAGGTAAACAAAGTCCTTAACTATCTCAAAGTTATAGCTGTCCATGGTGACGTTTTGTCCAAGACGTCGTCATTCAATGCCCTTTTATGATGACAGCATATACTTGGTCTTGCCATCATTGACCACTAAACTCATCTTCTCCGCTTCTGTCGCAATGCTCAAAACGCACCACTGAAACCATGCGTTGATCTTCCAATTTATCGGCTTTAATTTCATCGGCGTATACGAGTAATTGGATGGAGCTTTGGTAGATTGTGCCTCTAGTGTTGACGGTTCAGGAATTCTTTTTAGAACGATGTTGAAAAAGTCGTATGACAGTACATCACCTTGTCTAAAACTTTTTTTTACATCAAATGAATCAGTGGGATCTTTTCTGACCTTATAGAGAAGAGTGCATTCTCCATCGTCATTCTGCACAAACGGATAAGTTTGACAGGGATGCCAAAACTAGACATTGCTCAGTTTAGATATAGCTCTTCACTTCGTCGAGGTCGGTCATGCTGAATTGTTGATCTGCTTCGCCAAAGTTTAGTGGTTCTATCTCTCTTACAGCGGAATTCGATTCATCATCGCCGTTATTTAATTGGAAGCAGTGGTCTTTAAATATTCTTAACATAGACTGCGGTTCTACTACGATGTTCCCCTGATCTACCCTATGGTCATCTGTTCCTGGTTGGTACCCTTGGGGTTTTTTTTTACCTTTTGGTGAAATTTACGAACCTCATTCCTGTTGTCACGCGCTTCTCATGCTCAATTTGTTTCCATCTAAGAAGCCGGTGTTCCTCTCTCCTCTCCTGCTCGTACAGCTTGAGAGCAGCTCTGGTCCTTCTGTAAAGTGCCGTTTTATGAGCCTGTTGTTAAGCTGCGTGCGCTTGCCGGAATTCTTCGTCAAACCATCGGCATCTCTGAAGGCTGCAAGGCAATGTTGCCAGTGGTTTTCATTGCTTAATGCAGACAGCATAGGACTTCTTAAGAGGTCGTTAGACCTCTCGGAAGACTGATGGGGAAAGGACATGCCAGTCTCTTGCGACTGTCGACTCTTCTCACAGTACTTCCTTGTTTTGGCTTGGATCGGCATATGCATATACGTACCTTGGTAACAACGAGGTATTGGTCCGAGTCAGCCCTATGAATGTTCGGACATCCTATATACTGGAGAAGTGTCGTGCGTCGATCGCAATGTGGTCAATCTGGTTGACGGTTGATTGATCAGGAGATTTCCATGTTCCCTTGTGGATATCAAGATGCGTGAACTGCGTATTAGCTTCTAGAATGTCTAGCCCCAAAGCGAAATCGATCAGCCTGAATCCGTTGTCGGAGGTAGTGTAGTGCAGGCTGCATCTCCCGATTGTGCTACCAAAGATGGTTTCTCTTCCTAGCTTGGCGTTAAAATCTCCTAAGACAATTTTAATGTCATAGCCAGGGCACTGCTCATATGTCTTGTCCAAGAGCTCGAAGAATATGTCTTTCGTGTCTTAATCACTTTCCTCTGTTGGGGCATGCACGCATATGAAGCTTATGATGGCATACTAAGCCTTGGTGCAGATTGTCGTGATGCGCTCGCTTACACTGTTGAAACTCAAGCCTTTTTGTCTAAGTCTAGTTCCAACAACCAACGCCGTAGTATACATCGCAGTCTTTAAGTTTGCGTTCGCACTTCTTGGATGGTGGTAATATCTGCCTCGCAGCAGTTTAGGGCTTCGCAACTTCATATATTTTCTATGCTTTATTTTACTTGTTACGTATTTTGAACTTCCCATAGGAAATTATTGTAATGGGTCCGATTTGTCAAATTAAAAATTTTGACATTTCTCGACGTTTCAAGGTCCCTAGAGTCGAAATAAAAGATTTTTAGAAAGATGTCTGTGCGTGCGTGTGTACGTACTTCGTGCGTCCTTACGTCCGTATGTCCGTACGTTCGCGACGTTTTTTCGTCGTCCATAGCTCAAGAACCAGTAGAGATATCGACTTCAAATAAATTTTGTTATACAGATAATAAGGCAAAAAGATGCAGAAAGGGCTCTCAAGAAAATTGCGTGGGTGGTTTTTTTACCATAGCAGTTTAAAAAAAAGGTGAAAATTTTGGTTAACCCTAAATATCTCATGAACCAATGACGCTACAGACTTCACTTGAATTTTATATTATATATTGTAACGTAATACAAAAGAAGCATATTTTTGGAAAAAAATCCAATTAACGGTTTTTTTTATAAATCAAAAAAAATCTGAAAAAAAAATTGTAACTTAGAAAATTTTACGACTAAAAAATGATTTCATCTCCAAAATAATTTTGTGCAACGAGGAATAATTGTTTTTGACATCTGATAAAATTTTGAGAAAAATCTAATTGACAGTTTTTTTTATAAAAAATAAAAACCTAAAAAAAACATTACTCAAAGTTGGTAAAAATTGAATTTCGACTCAAATATCTTTTCAAAAACTTGAGATTAAGGCTTCAAACTTATTTTATCTTATCAGAAATATTGTTGTCAACATTCAGTAAAATTTTGAATAAAATCGAATTGACAGTTTTTTTACAAAAAATAAAAACCTAAAAAAAAATAATAAAAGTTGGTAAAAATTAATTTTCGACTCAAATATCTTTTCAAAACTTTTAGATATTATAAACTACTTTAACCTTTCAAAAAATATTGTTGTCAAGATTCAGTAAAATTTTGAAAAACATCGAATAGAAAGTTTTTTTACAAAAAAATTAAAAACCGAAAAAAAAAATTAACAAAAGTTGTTAGAAATTGATTTTTGACTCAAATATCTTTTCAAAAATTTGAGATAATGGCTTCTTACTAATTTTAACTTATAAAAAATATTGTTTTCAACAATAGGAAAAATTTTGAGAAAAATCAAATTGACAGTTTTCTTACAAAAAATAAAAACCTAAAGAAAAAATTTATAAAAGTAAAAATTGTATTTCGACGTAAATATCTTTTCAAAAATTTGAGACATTGGCTTCAAACAAATTTTATCTTTTAAGAAACATTGTTTTCAACATTCTATTAAATTTTGAGAAAAATCGAATTGACAGTTTTTTTTTACAAAAAATAAAAACCTAAAAAAAAAACAATACTAAAACTTGTAAAAAATTACTTTCGACTAAAATAGCTTTTCAAAAATTACAAATATTGGCTTCAAACTTATTTTATTTCACAGAAAATATTGTTTTCGATATTCAGTAATTTTTTTATAAAAATCCAACAGTCCGTTTTTTCATTTTGGATCTTCGGCCAACTTTTTATGAGCCAGACTAGATCGTTTGGTTGTAATTTTTGTATCAGCTGTATTTTGAAAGGCATCAAACGAAAATGCTTCCGAAAAACTGCACGGAATCGATAATTCACAGTCATCACCAACAATGTTTCTCAGTTTACCGTGATGGTGGTTTAATGTCCAACAATGTAAATTTGGTGCGAAATTTAGTCACAATAGTCTGAATATCCGCTTCAGTTGGTCGAACTTTTCTTAACATTCAAACATTTCAAGTGTTGTTCGTTTGTAGGAAAATAGTAAAAAACAAAGCCATGGAGTATTTTATTTTTCGAGCGTATTATCAAATAGAAAAACTTGTTTACCTTTGCTTTTTACTTGCGACATATAGGAACTATATATGGCAAGTTTTGCATTCGTGCAAAATTTCGAACTCGAGATTTTAATCAAATATGATATTACGATGGTAGAGAAGTCGAAAAAAGTGGGTCCCGCGATTCCGTCCGGTCTGTTTTGTCTGTCTGTCCACGCTCCTACAGCCTAAATCATTGGGTCGATTAAGTTCAAACTTGGAAGTTAAGGTTTTCAGCATTTTTTTTAAGACCAAAACTAACAGTGGCCCACATACAATTTTTTGGTCAAAAAACGAAAATTCGAATTTTCTCAAAAACAAACCGATAGATTTTTTTTTAATTTTCTCTAAAATTTTATTTTTAAACTTGGCTTCTTTTCTTAAGAAAAACATTTTTTTGTATTGCTCAGGAAAGGTACCGCTCATAGAACCGTTATTTTGTTTCTTAATTTTCTCAGCAACTTATCAACCGATTTCAATAATTTTTTTTCTGAATAAGCTCTTTTATTGCCTAAGCAATATTTGATTATCAAAAGTGAAATTTTTTATTGTTTGGATTTTTAAAAAAATATTGAATTTTTTTTTTTTCAAAATTCTAAATCTCAAAAACGGGTCAACATTTTTTTACGAAATTCAAATGTAGAGCGTATATTTACAATCACTAAACAACTGCATACCAAAAATATTTTTAGAACAAAATTTAAAAATTTTATATATAAAAAATTAATTTAAAAAAAAAACCGCTCCAACGGTTTTCAAAAATTTTTTTTGAAAAATCAAGGGTTTTTTGATTTATAAAATGGCATCTAAATTTTTGAAGACAAACTTATTTTTCAGGTAAAGTTTTGAATCTTAAAATAGTTTTTTTTTTTAAATTATTTTAACTGCATTAAATGTAATCCCCTCCCATCTCACCAGATCAAATCCTGTGCGTGAGCCCGAAAGAGGGCATTACATTGACAAAACTTTTATTATATTCAGCCCTATCATGAATTCCATCATAATCGGAAATTTTTACGAATCCCGAAAAACTGTATCATGAAATCCGTTCGTAGTGGAAAATCTCATACAATTTTGCATTACTAACGGATTTCATGATACAGTTTTTCGGGATTCGTAAAAATTCCGACTACGATGGAATTCATGATAGGGCTGATTACTATCTTTTATCCAAATTAGATAATGCATTTGGTACATTATGTATGTATTGTTTATAACTATAACTATTGTAAATACCAATTCATTTCCGGGATGAGTTGTCCTAGGATGAGTTGTGTCTTGGGATGAATCGCGCGGTTTTTTTGACAAATCGAATAGCATTTAAATCTTTGAAGACAAACTTGTTTTAAAGGTATAATTTTAAATCTTATATAGGTGCTTTTTTAAACAGACTCTTTGCATACAGGAGCAAGTTCGTGCGACCCAGTCGTGCATTTTATTTCTTTTTTCCTTTTTGCAAAATTTGTAGAAGCTGCTTTATTCCATTGAATTATCTGTCACTTAAAAGTTTATAGTGTCTATAAAACCATGGAGCTATTAATATATAGGTACCGTTTGGCATCTGTCTCACATTAAAATTACAAATAATTTTAATGGACTTTTGTGATGATTTAAGTGTTAAACTGTATTCAAGCTGCCATATTGCCACCATACCTCCTCACATAATTTTCCAATCAAATACAATAGTTCCTTGAAACGAAAAAATATAATAAAACATTTATGTACATATGTAACATCATGTACCTTCATAAATATCTTTGTGTATATACCCATATAATATTACTAACCAGAGAGAACTGGCTTGTTTAATATAAAATTCGCAACAAAATGCAAAAGCCTTGTAAACAGTGTTCTTACCACAAATGAACAAATGTTTGAATGCTTTATTTAATTACTAATTTTCCTGAGGCCGCCCCCGTGTATGTTCGAAAATAGTGTAACACAGCCGACGCACGACGAACCTCACTCCCGACATATTTTGTTATCATCAATTCAATCTGAAGGCAACACTCATTCTCATTTTATTCTCGATATACCAAAACCATAGTGAAAAAGCTATGCATTATTTAATTATTTTTCTTTCCAACTCCGCATCTCACTTTGTCCTCGTTCTCGTCCTCGTCCTAGGTTCTCTCGGTTCCAAAAAACATCCTTAATACCCTGAAACCTGGATAATATGAAGTTAACGCCATCACCTGCGCGTAACACGCCTCAGGACTTTCATCTGAATTTTCCAAATCGAATGTAACTCTTCGCCTCGTTTGTTTCCCACCCAACTAACCCACCAACCAACTCACTAACCTCCCTACTATACTCGTTGCTCGTCCTTCCTCTCCCGGAAATAGGTATATTTTATTTTGGAGCAGGGGAGGATTCTGCTGCGACACGATGATGAAGATAATTCGTTTTTGGGTTTCGTGTGAGCTTCTTTTCTTGTATTCTGTATTATTTTATTCTTTTTTCCCAGATACCAGACCCCCACCATACCACCAAGACAGATGCCACACTCTAGAACAACTTTTGTATTATATCCTTTACTCCTTCCTAACGGTACACAATACACAATTGTTGGAGAGGAAGCAAACAGTAAAGAAGCGTGTGCTATTCCGTGTGTGACTATTACAAAAGGATTCATCTGTGTACGTGAGATGAAATGCAAAAGACTTTTCGTCTTATTTTCTATATCAAAGCTTTGTGTATCCCAACATTTTCCCGAAAAACCCATCGCACAAAATAAAGGGATACAAAATATACTCGTACAACCTAAACGCAAAATTGTTTATCCTTAAAAATTGTGTCTAGTTTTGCCATTAAATTTACGAAGGTGGTGAGATAGCACAAAGAAGATGACAACTTTGACAACTACGATGACGACGACGAGGACGAGGACGACGACAAGATAGCAAAAATGATGGTGACAATGGCAATGATTTCAACGACTCGACGAAGCCTAAGCATAACAGCTTTGCAATGGTAACGGTGACGCACAGTTCTAGGGTTTTCTTGTTTCAAAATGCAAACTGCCATTGCCATACCTTCATAAAAGTTTACATTCCAACAAACAACTCTCATCGAATGTCGTTGCGAACAACTCGATATTGAATTTATTTAAAAAAATAAAGTTAAAATGAAGTTGGAAATGTAAGCGAAAGGGATCACAATTGTACACCACACAAAAATAGGCACATTTCGGATTTCAAAACTATGTCTTTACCACACAAACTAAAAAAAAAAACTAACTGAAGCAGATTTCAATGGGATCAGTGCAATGAGTTGCCAAAGTTGTGTATAAAATTTTAAGAAAATTGAAAATTAGCGCTATAATGAGGAGTTGAAGTTAAGCCCACTTGGAACAGAGTATAGTTGCTTTTTCTTTGCGTTCTTATAATCTCTAATGCGGCATATATCGGGTGATTTTTTAAGAGCTTGAGAACTTTTTAAAAAAAAAAAACGCATAAAATTTGCAAAATCTCATCGATTCTTTATTTGGAACGTTAGATTGGTCCATGACATTTACTTTTTGAAGATAATTTCATTT
This sequence comes from Eupeodes latifasciatus, assembly GCA_920104205.1. Classification (NCBI taxonomy): domain Eukaryota; kingdom Metazoa; phylum Arthropoda; class Insecta; order Diptera; family Syrphidae; genus Eupeodes; species Eupeodes latifasciatus. The sequence goes on along the minus strand of OV049924.1, from coordinate 336,065,449 downwards.
AAGTGTTGACCGCGGCTGCGTCTTAGGTGGTCCATTCGGAAAGTCCAATTTTGGGTAACTTTTTCGAGCATTTCGGCCGGAATAGCCCGAATTTCTTCGGAAATGTTGTCTTCCAAAGCTGGAATAGTTGCTGGCTTATTTGTGTAGACCTTAGACTTGACGTAGCCCCACAAAAAATAGTCTAAAGGCGTCAAATCGCATGATCTTGGTGGCCAACTTACCGGTCCATTCCTTGAGATGAATTGTTCTCCGAAGTTTTCCCTCAAAATGGCCATAGAATCGCGAGCTGTGTGGCATGTAGCGCCATCTTGTTGAAACCACATGTCAACCAAGTTCAGTTCTTCCATTTTTGGCAACAAAAAGTTTGTTAGCATTGAACGATAGCGATCGCCATTCACCGTAACGTTGCGTCCAACAGCATCTTTGAAAAAATACGGTCCAATGATTCCACCAGCGTACAAACCACACCAAACAGTGCATTTTTCGGGATGCATGGGCAGTTCTTGAACGGCTTCTGGTTGCTCTTCACTCCAAATGCGGCAATTTTGCTTATTTACGTAGCCATTCAACCAGAAATGAGCTTCATCGCTGAACAAAATTTTTCGATAAAAAAGCGCGAAACACATTTCGAACCGAACACTGATTTTTGTAATAAAATTCAATGATTTGCAAGCGTTGCTCGTTAGTAAGTCTATTCATGATGAAATGTCAAAGCATACTGAGCATCTTTCTCTTTGACACCATGTCTGAAATCCCGCGTGATCTGTCAAATACTAATGCATGAAAATCCTAACATCAAAAAAATCACCAATTACATTGTTCAAATGCTTGTCAGGCATGTGAGAGAGTATTAGTTAAAATGAAACACGTATAAAATGTGTGTATGCTTGAAGCAAAATCAAAATGTTTTGATTTTTCTTCAATCAGGTAGACAGCATTGACATAATGTATATTCGAAATTGATCGATTGATCAAGCAAGCTTATTTTTTAATATTATTGTCGAAGAGGAAACATCGGGTATCGGAAAATTATTTACGATCAAATTCGCAAAAAATATTTTTCCCGATAAAACAACCGCACGTCTATTCACCTCAAAATTAAAATAAATATAAATGATTAAAAGCTTATGCATGATGTGTGTATCTGACACGTCGTAATTAATTTTCCGATACCCGATGTTTCCTCTTCGACAAATATTAAAAAATAAGCTTGCTTGATCAAGCAATCAATTTCGAATATACATTATGTCAATGCTGTCTACCTGATTGAAGAAAAATCAAAACATTTTGATTTTGCTTCAAGCATACACACATTGTATACGTGTTTCATTTTAACTAATACTCTCTCACATGCTTGACAAGCATTTGAACAATGTATTGTATATGCCGCATAATGCCACATAACATTTTATTTGTTGATGATTTAAAAAGCAAACACATCTATAACGTCTGTAAAAATGAGTAGGTCTTGAGTACATTATGACAATGAAATAAGAAATGTGCGTATACACCCAGAGTCCCACATTTTGATTTAATATTATAATTCTAATTCACTTTGAAGATCGAAAACCGTATATTACTGATGACGAACCATAAGCAAAAGAAATAAGGACAACGAACTTCCGATCTGTACGTGAAATATTAGGTCCTTTAACAGACCACGTGCAGCCGAACAATTAGCGGAAGCCCTAAACTGCTGCGGGGCAAATATTACCGCCATCCAAGAAGTGCGATGGGATGAACCGAGCAAACGCAAAATAAAAAACTGCGTTGTATACTACGGTGGTGTGGATTTGTTGTTAGAACTAGACTCCAGGCAAAAAGTCTTGAGTTTCAACAGTGTAAGCGAGCGCATCACGACAATCTGCATCAAGGTTTAGTATGCCATCATAAGCTTTATATGCGCGCTTGCCCCAACAGAGGAAAATGATTAAGACAACAAAGACATCGGAGATCTTAACGCTAAGCTAGGAAGAGGAGACATCTTTGGTGGCGCAATCGGGAGATACCATAACTTGGAACGGACTCGGAAGTACTGTGAGAAGATTGGACGTAAGACGGCCACAATCGCAAGAGACTGTCATGTCCTTTTCCAATTTAGTCTCCAATAATCTTTGGCTATGCTGCTTGCATTGAAAACCAGTGGCAACATTGTCTTGCAGCCATCAGAGATGCCACCTCCGAAGTGCTAGGTTTCACACGGCCACTACAGGGAAACCCCTGGTTTGACGATGAATAACGTACAAAACGGCACTGCAGAAGAAGGACCAGAACTGGCCGGGAGCTCTACGAGCAGAAGAGGAATACCGGCTTCTGAGATAAAAAAAGGGATCATGAGAACCGCGTGATTAAGGAGATAGAGGGATGTCACAACAGGAATGAGGTTCGTAAATTTTATTAAAAAAAACCCTCCGGAGGGTACTAGCCACAAACCGAAGCCTGTATTAGATCCTTTCTGCCGTATTAAGGTCTTTATCAGTGTGGCTTCAGACCAAGAAAGTCCACCATTTACCAAATATTAACATTACGGCAGATCAAGGAACTTCAAATTGATACAAACCATCTCTTTAACGATTTCACAGCCGAGTATGACAGCATTTATAAAGAAGAGCTTATCAAAGCAATGTCTAGTTTTGGCATTCCTGTCAAACTTGTCCGTTTGTAGAGAATGACTATGGAGAATGCACGCTGCTCTATCAAGGTCGGAAAAGATCTCACCAATGCATTTGATGTCAAAAAAGGTTTTAGACTTGCGACTTCTTCAACATCGTTATGAAAAGAATTGTGCAAAACTGAACCGTCAACACTAGAGCCACAATCTACCAAAGGTCCATCCAATTACTCCGATACGCCATAACATAATTGAAAGATTAAGGAGCTTCACGACAACTCAAAGTGCTTTTGTTTTGCAAACCATTCTTGCAAAATTTTCACTATTTGTGATTTTTATCAACTTCAGTGCGTTTAAGGTTACTTGTTCCATTTTAAACAATGGCGTAGTTTTCACTCGTCAAATATCTGAAGATGACAGCTTAAAAAGTGGCAACTGCTTCTATGAATACCTTTAGTGACCCAACAGAAAATGTCCTTAAACCCTTATCCTTGTTGTTTATTTCATTATATCATTGAATGAAGTTCTAGAAACAAAATCAAAAAAGAGGCTGGGATGCGACCCACACTGATAACTTCCCATCCCGTCTGTCGATTTGTCTTCCTTAAAAGTTTGTGTATATGTATCAATTTTTACCAAATTTGCGTACTATTTTATGCAGATTTTATTTTATTGTATATCGAAAATAATATTTTCTGTAAATAAAATAAGTTTGAAGCCAATTATTTTTAATTTTTGAAAAGCTATTTGAGTCGAAAGTAAATTTTTACCAAGTTTTAGTATTGTTGTTTTTTTAGGTTTTTAATTTTTTGTAAAAAAACTGTCAATTCGATTTTTCTCAAAATTTGTCCTAATATTGAAAACAATATTTCTTGTAAGTTAAAATTAGTTTGAAGCCAATGTCTCAAATTTTTGAAAAGATATTTGAGTCGAAAATCAATTTTTACCAACTTTTGTTAATTTTTTTTAGGTTTTTAATTTTTTGTAAAAAAACTGTCAATTAGATTTATCTTAAAATTTTACTCAATGTTGACAACAATATTTTGTGAAAGATAAAAGTAGTTTTAAGCCAATATCTCAAAGTTTTGAAAAGATATTTGAGTCGAAATTCAACTTTTACCAACTTTGAGTAATGTTTTTTTTTTTTAGGTTTTTATTTTTTATAAAAAAAACAGTCAATAAGATTTTTCTCAAAATTTTATCAGATGACAAAAACACAAAATTGTTTTGGAGATGAAATCATATTTTAATCGTAAAATTTTCGAGGTGACAATTTTTTTTTCAGTTATTTTTGATTTATAAAAAAAAACGTTGATTGGATTTTTTTTCCAAAAATTTACTTCTTTTGTGCCACGTTGCAATATTTAGTATAAAATTTAATTCAAGTCTCTTGCGTTTTGGGTCATGAGATATTTAGGGCTAACCAAAATTTTCACCTTTTTTTTAAAATGCTATGGTAAAAAAAAACCACCCACGTAATTTTCAGTTCAGTTCAGTTCAGTTCAGTTTTCTTTATTGAGACTTAAAATTCACAAATTAGCTTTGATTACAATATTTTTTTAATTATGCTGCCGACTTCATTAATATTGTATGTATTATATAAAAGGATATACAATATATTTGCTTTTTTTTTCAATATACAAACTAAAAACAATTTTATCCTCGAAGAACGTTCAATGTGGCTTTCTCATAAAAAGGTAAAGTAAGTAAATCATTCATCTGAGGTTCTATTAAATTTCGGGATCTATTATGCAAAAGATCGAATGGAGATTGATAATACTCGATGTATGAGCTTTTATTGGTAATATTTTTGTCCCATAATCCTTTGATAAGTGGATTTGGATGATTTGTACAAGACTCTAATCTGGTTTTTAATAATGTTGTCATATAAATCATCAAAGGTTTCACTTTTGTTAAATTATACAATGTATAGTTAGAAAACCATTTTTTATTAGGTCTACGATATTTTCCACTACAAAATCGGAAGATTGTTCTTTCAAACTTTTCCAATTCTTTTGCTGCCGTTGGAGAAATAGAGAACCAGGTACTAAAACCATACGAGATTATAGCCACGTTATTTTCTTGAGAGCCCTTTCTTCATCTTTCTGCCTTATTATCTGTATAACAAAATGTATTTAAAGTCGATATCTCTTCTGGTTCTTAAGCTATGGACGACGAAAAAAACGTCGCGAACGTACGGACGTACGAACGTACGTACACACGCACGCGCAGACATCTTTCTAAAAATCTTTTATTTCGACTCTAGGAACCTTGAAACGTCGAGAAATGTCAAAATTTTCAATTTGACAAATCGGACCCATTACAATAACTTCGTATGGGAAGTTAATTAAGGACCGCATTTATCTATTTTGACATACATACATATGACATAATGGCAACACTGATAGAAGTATTACGTCAGAATTGGGAAGGTTTAGTCAAATGCTTAGGCATTCTACTTAACATTTTCTTGTGAAGAATTTTTTTTTACGGTGAGATGTTGAGGCTTTATTGCCTTAGCAATGAGATGAGTATCTACAATACGCACACACACAAAGAATAAAATCATCCTTCCTGCTGGTATAACCTGGTTGATGATGTTCGATGCCAAAATATACACTGTGAAAATTTTGGAAAATTAAACTCATATACTCCTCCGTCGCGTCGTGTGATCTACTGGAATTCAAGCTTCTGTGAGCAGTCAACTTTATTATCAATTTGAAACCTTTCGATTTGGGCAGATTTAGCAACAACATTACTTTTCTTAAATTTCTCGAAAACAACTCAATCAATTTCAATTATAAACTTTATACTCGTACCAAAGATGACTGATGTTTTCACACGAAATTTATATCATTTATCAGAAAATTTATTGTTGGTAGATTTTTGTGGAATAAATTTTCCAAGTGCACAAAACATCCCCGAAACTTCGATTGAGAAAAAGCTTTCATTTAATGGTAGTTGGTAGGCCATTATTTTGAATATAAATGATAGACTGTGATGAATAGTTTATAGCTGAAGCACTAAAAGTACGAAACGAAGAACCTCTACCTCACATAACACTCACCTCTTATAAGATATGCACGCAGCAGTTCAGTTGAATGGTTGGGTTTTGTTGGCATAACAATTTTCTTCTTCGAATGGAAATTGAAGTAAATTTCAAATTTAGTGAAGGCTTCGATTGACAGAGTGCGGTATTATATAGATGTAGGCATATGGCATATGGCGGTGAGCAACAAGGACGATGACGATTACGACGACGATGACGACGACGCACGGTGGTGGCGGTGGTGTGGAGGTTAGTTTTTCAATTATTTTCTATTCGAGAATGAATATGAGATTCACAGCACATCAGCATCAGGACACAGCATTAGAGTACATAAGGGAAATTGTGTACATGCAAAAACCATCAAACTTGAATATAATTTAAGTTTACATAGATAGATAGGCTGAAAGGTAGGTACCAAACCTTATACCTACATCGAATGAAATTTAAATTAAATTTGAATTTTTTTTTTGAGGTTTAGTTTATAGAGTTATAAACTCTCTGAATTTTGACTTGGTTTTTGGGATTACATTTATTTTCAAATAACTTAAGATGAGAATACCCACAGCCTTTCATTTAAATTTTATGATTATTTGATTTTTTTGTACAAGCAACAAGGATTATTATTTAGCAAGATGTAAATAAAAGGTCTTTAATATTGGTGCCAGAATAAAAAGCATCATGGTATTGTATTTTCTTGTGGCTGAACTAAACAAACGTGGTTCTCCGATATTCAAGCTTCGGAATACATTAATTTATGATCTGAACTCCTATATAAGGGAGACAAGGTTAAAAAATAATGTAATTAACTACCACAATAATTGTAATTAACTACCACAATAATTACTCTCCCATCCGGCTTTTTATTGTTCTCTGCTCTCACCATAATTGTCACTGTCTGCATCGCCATCGCCGCCGTTCGCCGTGTTTATCACCATCACCGTCATCATCATTTATCAGAATGCCAACTTTCAACATTGTCACACTCTCAGATTACTTCACAAACTTTGCATATTCGACATTCAACAACACCGCCAGCCTCAAAATCTCTGTTATCAGATTCTCAAAATGATGCTTAGAGGTTTCAAGGTTACTATCAGAACGTTGGAGGAATGAGAACAAAAATGCGTCAAATACTTTTATCATCATCTTCTGAACAGTACGATTTTTAAGCATTTACTGAGACTTGGCTAAATGAAAATCACCACAATTCAGAAATGTTTAGTGTTTACTCCTCACTATTACTCAGTATTTCGAAAGGACTGATATTCTCTCACTACTGGTCTAACAAGAGGTGGTCAATGGCGGATTCATGGGGGGGGGGCGGGTCATGGGGGTTATGGGGGTCTGTCTGTCCTGGCCCCTTCAGCCTAAACCATTGTGCCCATTGAAATTAAGGTTTTCAGCTGATTAGCTTAAGGTGTTTTTTTTTTCATCTTTTTTAAAACTTTCTGTAATTTTTTTTTCTTAATTCGGCTTCTTTCTACAAGAAAAACATATTTTGGGATTGCTCCAAAAGGGTACCACTCATAATACCGTTATTTTGTTTTAAGTTTTCTCAAGAACTAATCGACCAATTTCAATAATCTTCTCTTTCAGTGCAAGCTCTTGTCGATGATCAAAATTTCAAAATATGATGATTTTTAATGATCAAAAATGTCATTTTTTTATTTTTAAAAAAATAATTGTTTTTACAAAACTTGATATCTCAGAAAAGGGTGAACAATTTTTAACGAATTTTAAATGCAAAATGTATATTTATAAGCACTAAATAACTGCATACCAAACATATTTTAAAAACAAAATTTAAAAATTGTATATATACAAATTACTTTAAAAAACCCGCTCTAATGATTTTAGAAAAAAAAAAACAAGTTAATCTCGGTTTTTGAGAAATAAAATGGCATTTAAATTTTTGAGAAAAACTTATTTTGCAGGTACATTTTTAAATCTTAAAATATAGGAAATATTTTTAAACAGACTTTTTCGGAGAAATTAGCATGTTCTAGCGACCCAGTCGTGCATTATATGTATTTCTTTCAAAATTGATTTTTTGTTGAATAAAAATTTTAAGAACATACGAAATTAAAGAAATCTACTTTTTGAAGTGAATTTGCTTAAGATGTTCTAGAACTGAGATTTAAACACGAATTTCAAGAATATAAATGTCACAAAAACAGCAAAAGTGACATTGTGTTAAACTAACTAACTAACATTTTTCTCTCCACAATTTTTAAGTTTTGTTAACTCGTTGAAGATCAAAATATTTTCAAGCACCAGCTACAATCTAAGCAGACTGATAGCGATAGTAAAAATACACTCCCGAAAATTGAGTCCGAAAAAAATTTTTCGTAATAATAGAAATGGCAACAAAAAAGAATACTCGTATATTCTTTTTGGAAAAACCTACGTTTCAAAATAATTTCTTGCATTTCTGCGTGAAAGGAACAAAAACCTATTTTGTTTTGCTCATATGGCATATTTAGAAAACTGTTGGAATCTTGGAATGCTTCCATATATAGAGAGTCGACCAAATTAAATATTTAGTTAGACTTATGTACCTTGCTGAACAACAGCGTTCTTAAATAATTAAAAAACTAAAATTGTCACTTTAGCCCTTGAAATGTGTACATTTAAGGTGAAGATACACATTATGTTAGTTGTGTTCACCGAGGTTTTGTTTAGATCAGAACAGCGCAGGACAGCACAGTTTCGTGAGAAACGTCAGATCAAGTTAGAACAGTCAGTTAAACGTCAGTTGTCAAAAAAAAAAACAAAACAAATTGCAAATTGTGTGAATTTTTTGTTTCTCGCTTATTTTTTTTTCATTTTTTGTTTGAAAAATATTATTATATGGAAAATCAACATTTTAACATTTTATTAATTTTAATACAATAGAAATATTTTGTTTCATTTTAACCTCTTTCGATATTCAACCGCGTATTTGGTGAACACTGCACAACCACAGTCTTTCCTTCCTCGGATGTCAATTCAATTTGATGCATTTTTTTTTTGTCAATTTATTTTATAATTATTTAATTAAACAAATTAAACAAATGGCAAAATAACTTTATTTTAATTTTTTTAAATAACGAGAAAAAAACACAAAGCACAGCCAAATCAAAATGTAAACAAAAAAAATGACAACTTCGATTTTAACATTTCTCACGAGTCTGTTCTAACCTGATCTGACTCAAAAGCAAGAACAGAAAATCCTGTTCTAAACTGTTCTAGGTTTGTCAATGAACAGGAAAGTAGAACAGTTCAGCACAGAAAAAACCTAAATGAATAGCAAAAAGCTGTACTTTTCTGTCTAGAACAGTCCAGAACAGCGTCAGTGAACACAGCTGTTATTTAAATTTTGTTAGCCTCCTTTTCGGAACATTAAAGAACATTTTTAAGCGGTGAGTAAAAACTCGTCTATATTTTAAGCGTGTGACCCCCCCCCCTTATTAAAAGTCTGGATCCGCCCTTGGAAGAGGTGGGGTGCTGCTAGCAGTACGAGCTTCACATACCTGCAGTCAACTTTTGTTGCCTTGATCACATCCGTTTGATGGCGACCAAATTATAATTAAGGTATCATTAAATAGTTGCAAGGAGGTTTAATATTTTTAAGCTACATTCCACCCAATAGCTCGTTAGAATTATATGAGGCACACATAAATAATTGTATTTTTATCTTACTAAACTAAAAAACGATCAACATGTTATAATTCTTGGTGATTTTAATCTGCCTAATCTTTGTTGGATTTATGATTCAGATGATTTTAATCTTATTCCATATAATATAAGCGTTGAAAATGAATGTTTAGTTGTTGATTCTTTTACCTCTTATGATTTAGTTCAAATTAACAAGTTAGAATAAAAACAGTCTAGAAAGAACACTTGATTTGTTATTTGGAGATAAAGAACTTTGTGTATCAGTCAATATAGCCTTTTTCCTATTTTTTCAAATTCAATTCACCATGTAGCTTTTACTTTTGAATTCAATATTATTAACTTTTTTAAACCAAATCAAGATCGAATTAAATATAGTTTTTCGAAAGCTGATTTCAATAACTCGAAAGAGTTATATTAACAATTTTTCGTTGCCGCAAGACACGATCGAATGTCAAAATTTATCAGAATACTATAGCAATTTCTTAAACTATCTGAAGGAGGGTATTGATCTATACGTGCCTAAAATTAAATGTTTCAACACATTTAAACCTCCTTGGTATAACAGACAGCTTAATAATTTAAATAATACAAAAAATAAAGCATACAAACGTTCACGAAAATCTTGGAGAAGAATTTTAACGTTCTTAATAAATTCCTATATAAGAATTATATCAATGAAATTGAATCTAAACTTAAATTAAAGAAAATCTAATGGAATACCAAAATGTATGCAGTATTCAGGATCGACTTTAAATAATCTGACTGACATTTGTAATGCTTTCTCTGAGTTTTTTAAATCGAATTATATCAATTCAAATGATAACTTAATTTTTTCTGATGAACAATCCTTTAGCAATATAAACATAACTTTACCAGAAGTACAGAATGCATTAAATGAGTTAAACGAAAATAATAATGTTGGCCCTGATGGAAGTGTGCTTCTGCTTGTTGCAAAATATTATTCATCTTTTTTAATAACTCACTTCATCATGGATTGTTTCTTCCTGAATGGAAAACGTCCTATATATGTAGTTCCAACCCATAAAAATGGTTCTAAACAAGATGTTTGTAACTATCGGCCTATTAGTAGACTATGTGTGATACCGAAGTTATTTGAAAAGATAATTTGCGGAAAACTACAATTTTTACTCAAAGAAATAATATCTCCTTTTCAACACGGTTTCGTTTCTGGTAGATCCACTTCTACGAACTTGGCTATTTTTACTAATTATGTAATGAATGAAATGGAGACGGGTCACCAAGTGGATATTATTTACACAAATTTCGCTGAGGCATTTGACAGGGTGCATCTCCATATTCTATTATAAAAACTTTAAAAAATCGGGTTTCATTCTAATATGCTTAACTGGTTAAAAACATATTTAACTAATCGTTGTCAATTATGTACATATTGATTCAAATCTATCAAATCCTTTAATTGTTTCATCAGGAGTTCCCCAGGGAAGCCATTTAGGTCCGATCTTATTCCTCGTTTTCATTAATGACTTACCTAATGTACTTCAAAACTCAATGTGTCTCCTGTTTGCAGATGATCTGAAATTTTTTTAGACGTATACAAAGTACAAGCGATTGCGATCTTTTGCAAAATGAAATCAAAAGACTTTCTGACTGGTGTGAGATAAATAAATTAAATCTGAACATTCCTAAATGTCAATCACTCCCTTTTAATCGCCGCCAATTTTCGATTGACTATATAATTATAATATTGGAAATCATACATTTGAAAAAGTTTTTACAAAAAAAGATCTTATGGTGTTATTTTTGACCATAAATTGAACAAAAATATCGAATTTTTAGTTAACAAAGTGAATTCCATGCTTGGTTTCATTTATCGAAACTCTGTTGACTTACATAATCCGTATACGTTGAAGATTCTTTTTATAAGTTATGTATGGTCAGATCTAGAATACTGCTGTATCATTTGGAATTCTTTTACATTTTTTTAATTTATATTTATTTTTTTTAAATAATTATTTTTCTTTCTTATTATCAATATCCATAGTTGGCGTTGTCGCCAAGTTAATATAGCATCTTTAAATTTTTAGAAACTTCGTTTTTACTGCGTTCACTTGGGCGCATACGTACTTTTTTAAGTTTAAAATTAAAAAGAGGTTGAGTGGGATTCATATTGATAAAATCCTATTAGAAGCCTTGAATACTTACAACTGATATATAATTTGAAATAGCTAAACTGTTAATTATATGACTTTGAAATGTATGCAATTAATAATTGAAGAAAAGTGTGGTACTAGTTTTTAAAGCTATACATTTTTTTAAACTGGTAAGTTCATTTGTAAGACTTATTTTCGCATAAAATAAACCACAGGTTCATATCATCGTTGGTTCCTGAGATATTTGAATCGAAAGAAAATATTTATAACATTTTGAAAATATGTACATAAGCTGTGCATATATATATATGTTTTTAACTCTATTGGACATAATATTGAAAAAAGGAGACCCTATAAACTGCAAAACTTTAGAGGAATCAGTCTACTTAACATCATTTACAAAATCTCCTCTGCCGTAAAATGTAAACGTCTTGAACCAAACGTCAACAACCCGATAGATCTTTATCATTGTGAAACAGACCGGGAAAGTCATCAGTCGATCAACTATTTACTTCACCGCAGATAATGGAAAATCACAAGAACATCAAATCGACACCCACCATCTCTTCATCGATTTCGAACCCGCATATGACAGTATCTACAGGGACGAGCTGTATAGAGGCATGTCTAGTTTTAGCATCCATCCCAAGTCGTCCGTTTGTGCAGGATGACCATGGAGAATTCGCGATGCTCTATAAAGGTTGGAAACAACTTTACCGAACCTTTCGATGTTCAAAAAGGCTTAAGACAAGGTAATGCGCTGTCATGCGATTTCCGTTACATCGTCCTTGAAAGAATAGTGCAGAGCACGTCAACACTAGAGGCACCATCTTTCAAAAGTCTGCTCAATTACTAGCATATGCTGATGACATACCTAATTGGAAGAAATCAGCGTGATGTCTATTGGGCTTTTTTGAGTATTGAGGCAGAGGCGGCAAAAATGGGTTTAGCGTTTAATGAGGGCAAAACAAAGTTCATGTTGGCATCAAGAAAGGCCCTACAACACCGACCGGCGCGACATCTTGGTCAAAACGTCACCATCGATTGACGTAAATTTGAGGTAGTTAAGCACTTTATCTACCTAGGCTCCGCTATGAACACAGAAAACAACACCAGCGCTAAGATCAAACAAAGAATTACTTTTGCTAAGCGCTGTTTCTTTGGGCTAAGAAAGTAATTGAGCAATAAATCCCTATCTCGAACGACCAAAGTGTCGCTATAAAAGACTCTTATCATCTCCTCCTGCTACACGCTGCAGAATCATGGACTCTAAAAAAAGCAGATAAAAGCACCTTGTGTCGTTTCGAGAGAAAAGTTCTTCTACGGCCTCGAATGCATAGAGGGTGAGAGGAAAAGAAGATGGAACGACGACCTGTACGGGCTGTACAGTGACGTAGACTTAGCCAGGAGTTTAAAAGCCCACTTTCGACCTGTAAAAGCTCTTAAACCGATGAATTAAGATTAAGATTAATATAATTTAGCGACCTATAAGCCTAAACATTTTCAATTCTTTTTGTCGAATAAAATCACTTTTTACTTAAAAATTATGAATATAAATATAAATATAAATATAAATATAAATATAAATATAAATATAAATATAAATATAAATATAAATATAAATATAAATATAAATATAAATATAAATATAAATATAAATATAAATATAAATATAAAAAGAGGCTGGGATGCGACGCACACTGATAACTTCCCATCCCGTCTGCCGATTTGTCTTGCATAAAAGTTTGTCTATATGTATCAATTTTTAGAAAATTTGCGTACTATTTTTTGTAGATTTTATTTTTTTATGAAAAAACCGACTGTTGGATTTTTATAAAGAAATGACTGAATATCGAAAACAATATTTTCTGTGAAATAAAATAAGTTTAAAGCCAATATTTTTAATTTTTAAAAAGCTATTTGAGTCGAAAGTAAATTTTTGCCAAGTTTTAGTATTGTTGTTTTTTTTAGGTTTTTAATTTTTTGTAAAAAAAAGCTGTCAATTGGATTTTTCTCAAAATTTGTCCTAATATTGAAAACAATATTTCTTATAAGTTAAAATTAGTTGGAAACCATAATTTTATTTTTTGTAAAAAAACTGTCAAATCGATTTTTCTCAGCATTTTTCAGAATGTTGAAAACAATATTTCTTATAAGTTAAAATAAATTGGAAGCCATAATCTGAAATTTTTGAAAAGATATTGAGTCGAAATTCAATTTTTACCAACTTTGAGTAATGTTTTTTTGGGTTTTTATTTTTTATCAAAAAACTTTCAATTTGATTTTTCTCAAAATTTTACAAAACAATCGGAACGTTATTCTTCGTTGCATCTTTCCAAAAATCTTTTATTTCGACTCTAGGGACCTTCATTGAGCTTAGGAAGGAACCTCAAGATTCATGTGGTATCACAATGGGCCATTAAACTGGCCTAAGTGTGTCCGTTTCCATCTTGGACAGCCACTATAACCTAACCATAACCTAACCTAGGGACCTTGAAACGTCGAGAAATGTCAAAATGTTCAATTTGACAAATCGGACCCATTACAATATAACTTCCTATGGGAAGTTAATAAACGGTTCAAAGGGGAGCGGTGTCATTTTAATCAGTGATCGTGGGGATTTCTCAGTCACGATGCCGCACTGGTCAAGTGAGTATCACGCTTTCGCCATCGAGACTTTTTTGAAGTAACCATTCGTACGTAGATGGGCGTCGACAGTTTCACACTTCGCAATACGACGAATAAGTGATAGGCCGAGTGTGAATTTTTATTCGTACGTGGGTGCAGATGTTCCACGCAACTGCTTCGGCTACTAACACTCCACGACCTCCCGAAAACATTGAAGTGGTTGAAGAGAATTTACGTGAAAAACCCACGACTTTAGATACGGAAAAGGGCAGCCTCACTGGCACTTCCAAGAGTGATTTTGACGAAGTTCATTCTCATTTAAACGGACACGTTAATAAACAAAACAGCCGTTAATGAACTACAAGAACCCATAACCCTCGATAATAGGACCATTTTTTCCAGAATGCTCGGGGCCAGGCGACAAATGTCAATAGTGACCATTACCGACTCATGACAATGGATTTCTTTTTGCCGAACCTGCAAGCTCGTCCAACGTTTTCATCACACAATTGGTTCCAACAAGATGGTGCGACCGCACGTACGGCTAGAGAATCAATGAATTTGCTTCGGGGAGCTTTCCCTCAAAAACTTATCAGTCGCTTTGGGGACACCCCGTGGCCACTGAGGTCCTTCAATTTAATCCCAATGGTTTTTTTTTTGGGGCTACCTCAAAGAGGGAGTTTACAGCAACAATCCCCGAACTCTAGTGAACCTAAAAGCAAACATTTGTCGAGAAATCAGAGCAATTGAATCAAATTTATTACAGCTAGCGTGTGGCATGTAACACGAGGCTCCGTTTTGAACAGTGCGAGCAACTTGACAAGAGACATTTGGACTAAATTATGTTTAAAAATTGAAATCCGCATTATTAGTCGGTCGTTTAATATTTCAAATAAAACAATATATCAAATAGGATTTTTTAATTTATTCTCAATTTCCCTATAGCCATGAACTCTTAAACCCACTACCATTGCAATGGGAACACTTTCATTGCTGCCTCTAATACCCCCAAAAGTTATTGAAGGTGTACAAATTTGGTAACCTTGACGCAATGTTGACTAAATCATAACTTCTCTCCATTTCTCCACTTGGATAAAACACACTCCGTTTACTAAAATTACCCCTACAGCATTTGTCTTATATTTTATCATGTGTGAAAAAAGAAAAGAAATTCAGCATAAAGTGTGAATCGTGTTGTTCAAAGCCATGATTCAGCAAAGTAAATTCTTCTAAAATATAAATTCAAAACAGTTTCCAAAAAGAGAACATTCTTATATATTTTAAATATGAGTACTAGTACTCTTATATATAAGTATATCTAAAAGAACACTAACCCTTTTTATTGTGAAACAATTTACATATTTCCAAGCAAAGCAAAAATATTATTATATTATTTATTTTAACAGCCATTCTGTCAGTCCTTTGTTTAGATGCGTGCTCCCGTTAAGGCAAGACCCATTCAGTACTTATTTCAGTACGCTTTACTGGGTTTCTGGTTGTGCTCTGACTTTGACTCTGGCTCTGGCTTTGGCTTTGCTCCTTTATCCTTTTTTCCTCTCTCTTTCGATGATGGTTTCTCAACAATAATATTACGAGAATGTGTAAAATGATAACATGTTAAGAATTTTAATTTTCCTTTTCTGTCATCCTTGCTCAACAAAAACTCAAAAAAGTATAGTACTCATAATAAGGAAAAGCTCCCACAAATTGCCGCCGCATGAGTAAGAAATTTTCTTCCCTAACATTTTTAAGGACGAAACGCGACGACAAGGTTCACGCATTTAAAACGAAAGTAACAACAAAAAAAAAAGAAAACGAAAGGAAAAAAAAAACATTCGGTATCCTTTTTTATGGAAAATTGAAAAACCATTCCTTTTCGGATCATGTGTGTTTGTGGAACAACTTTTTGTAATAATAACTCCAACAACAACAATGAAAATTGCGAAATGTTTTGCCTTCTTTTTTGAGGTCTTATTTGCCTGGGCTTGTTTCAAGGACGACTACGACTACAGGACGATGACGACGATAACAACGATGATGATGCTTTTCCTTTCTCTCTCGCTGGTGTGGCACTCCCTATGAAGCATTAAAGCAATGACCGAGCACGAGTGCATTAGAAGTTTAGAAGCTAAGGCTAAGCTCGTCGTATGGGCGACGAGAAAAAGGGTGACTTAGCTGACATGTGGGGTCTCTGATTAGACAGATAGAACGGGGAATTCCAGATTCTGGTCACGTTTGAATTTATATCAAGATAAACTCTAGTTTTGCAAAAGAAAAAACTAAAATAAACGAATTAAGACTTCTCCTCATGTACGGAAAAGGTATATTGGCTTTTTTCTTAACAATATCTAACCATCTATATGTTTGTGCAGATATTGTATTTATCCTTTGTCTCCACTTTCTATAGATGTTTAGTTTAGTATATGTACAAAGGACTCGCTTTAATTGTAATCACAATTAAAAGTAAAACCTGGAATAAATGCTCTCCGTTCTTTTGATATTACTATACTATGGTGGTGAAATAGAAATGGGCATCGGGGGGCTTATGTATTTTTGGCTAAGGTACTTTGATTATGTACGAATTGAATTCGATGGTCACGTAACATGAGAGAAGTTCTTATTGGAATTGTTGTTCAAATCAGTTAATTAACTCATAGGTACAAAATATACTATACTCGTATATCTGACATAAATGACCGAAAAATGAGGAAGATGTTGCTTTAGTTTGTTTCTTCGTATGTTTGTATAAGAACAACTGTTAATTTGATAAATTCAAAAAAACATTGGTTTTGTTTTTTGTTTGGGTGAGTGATAATTTCACATGGTTTGAAATCCTTCTCCTTAACCTCAAAATTTGTTGACAAATGTGTAAAAAGTTTGTTAATAAGCTTATCTATTCTAATTCTGTGGTTAGGTATCTTAAGCTAATCAAGTATTACTATTTGTTAGGTGTATTCACTATTCAGGCTTATAAAAAGGGATTGTTGTGATAGGTAAACTTTCGGACCTTATTAACTTACCATAGGAAGTTATTGTAATGGGTCCCTAGAGTCGAAATAAAAGATTTTTAGAAAGATGTCTGTGCGTGCGTGTGTATGTACGTACGTTCGCGACGTTTTTTTCGTCGTCTATAGCTCAAGAACCAGAAGTGATATCGACTTCAAATAAATTTTTTATACAGATAATAATGCAGAAAGATGCAGAAAGGGCTCTCAAGAAAATTGCGTGGGTGGTTTTTCTTACCACAGCAGTTTAAAAAAAGGTGCAAATTTTGGTTAACCCTAAATATCTCACAACCCAATAACGCTAGAGACTTGAATTAAATTGAATATTATATATTGTAACGTATTTTGGAAAAAAATCCAATTAACGGTTTTTTTTTATACATATATCAAAAAAACTGAAAACAAAATTTGTCACCTCGAAAATTTTACGACTAAAATATGATTTCATCTCCAAAACAATTTTGTGCAACGAGGAATAATTGTTTTTGACATCTGATAAAATTTAAAAAAAAAATCTAATTGACAGTTTTTTATTAGAAATAAAAACCTAAAAAAAACATTACTCAAAGTTGGTAAAAACTGAATTTCGACTCAAATATCTTTTCAAAAATTTGAGATTTAGACTTTAAACTTATTTTATCTTATAAGAAATATTGTTTTGAACATTCTGAAAAATGTTGAGAAAAATCGAATTAAAGGTTTTTTTTTCCAAAAAATAAAAACCTTAGAAAAAATTAATAAAAGCTGGTAAAAATTGATTTTCGACTCAAATATCTTTTCAAAAATTTGAGATTATGGCTTGCAACTAATTTTCACAAGAAATATGGTTTTCAACATTCTAAACAAATTTTGAGAAAAATCGAATTGACAGTTTTTTTTTTACAAACAATAAAAACCTACAAAAAAAATTATGAAAGTAGGTAAAAATTGATTTTGGACTCAAATATCTTTTCAAAACTTCGAGATATTGGTTTAAAACTACTTTTATCTTTTAAAAAATATTGTTTTAAACATTCAGAAAATTTTTGAGAAAAATCCAATTGTCAGTTTTTATACAAAAAATAAAAACCTAAAAAAAACAAAAAAAACTTTCGAATCAAAAAGCTTTTCAAAAATTAAAAATAGTGTCTTCAAACTTTTTTTATTTCATAGAAAATATTGTTTTCGATATTCAGGGGGGTCATTCCGTAAAACGATTATCATCAGACGATATCGTTTCGACGATAGTCTCACTTCACGTAAGACGATAATCGTCAAAGTGATATCGTCAAAACGATAGCGTTTGCACGATAGCTAAGTAGGTATCGTCTGCTATTATTTTCCATTGATAACCAAAACAAATTGAAGCAAAAATGTTTTGGAGTTTAGTTTTGTTACAAAATAAAATAAAAACTCAAAAAAATACAAATAATACGGTTACGAAGAAAATTAAGACATTTATCGGACCTTCTATCTATTCTAACCCATATATAAGCATTTTTTTTATATGCAAAACATAAATATGTACATAAGTAATCTTTCTTAATTGTTGTTAAATACATATATAAAACAATTGTAGTTTTGTTCAAAGTCTTGGAATTGCAAAAGAGGATAATGATGATATTGGAAACAATACATTTGTCAGACGGTTGTCGTTCTACATACATACTATATACCTTCCATATTAATATTTGCTGTAACCATTGAAACATTGGTATGTTCGAAAGGCAACGCTTTTAGTATCGCTCTTGCACAAAGCACTAATCCAAAGTAGTTTTGAAAACAACAAATATTTGTGTCCCCTGTATATAAAATCTTATCTTCCTTCCTTTGGACAGAATTGGGTTTAATATTTCAGCTGATTTTCTGTTACTGACTTTTGTATACTCTAAATTATAATTAGAATTATTAATTTACAAAAATATCAGACATAAACAAAACATTTTGATATTATAGTTTTATCGTCGACGGCAACAAATGAAAACACAAAAAGTAACAATAACAATAAACATCACAAAATAGTTGGCATGTTTACTAATAATAAATTTTTTGCAAATTTTCAAAATTTTCCATATAGAAGAACCAAGTTTAATAACATTTTCAAGTTATTGAACAAGCATTTTCTTTCGTTGAGTTCTTTTTGACATTTCAGTTATAGTATAATAGTATTTGAAGTATACTGAACGATCTACTACTAAAAACGATTGACGAGACGATAGCTATAAAGTTACGTGAAGCAAATTATTGACGATATCGTTAATGATAATCGTTTTGACGATTATCGTTTTGAAAATTACGGAATGGCTCCCCAGTATTTTTTTTATAAAAATCCAACAATCCATTTTTTCATAAAAAAATAAAATCTACAAGAAATAGTACGCAAATTTGGTAAAAATTGATGATCGGTTCTTGATATCTCTCAAATTAATTTCATTCATCCAATTTGTAAAAATTTAAGAAATGCTACTAGAATTGGTAAAAATTTGTTTTCGACTAAAAATCTATTTAACAAAACTAGATTTTCAAACTAAAAATTTTTTTTTATATACAAAATATTGTTGGTAATTTTAAAATTTTTAAGAAGAATTCAACTGACAACTTGCTTAACCCAACACGAAAACCTACAAACTTTTAAGCAAGACAAATTGACAGACGGGATGCGAAGTTATCATCCCAGGCTCTTTTTTTTTAAGGAATTGACAATTTTTTGTTTCTTTTTTATTTCAAATATTTTTTTCAAAAAACTTCTGATAGTTTTTGTATTTAAAAAAATGATGATAGTAAAAAAAGCTAAAAAAATTGTTTGACATCATATAAAGCCTTTTTTTCTTCCAATATGATGTTTTTGTAGTCGTTTAGAATTGTCGAAATGGGCATTTTGACATTACTCGACATTTTAAGGTCTCTAGAATCTAAATCTGAAGTTTTCAGAGAGGTATCTTTGTTCGCGTGTGTACGTACGTTCGTTCGTCCTTGCCCCTGGACGTTCAGGATACCTTTTTTCGTAGACCATTATCTTATCTTACTTTGTTTTACCTATCATCAAAACATCAAAAGATGCAGAAATGACTTTCAAAACAATTGAACCAATAATGCTAGAGATTTTTATTAAATTTAATAATAGAGTACATTGGGACGTGATACCAATTTGGAATTGTTAAACAAAAACAACTTACGGATTTTGTTTACATCAAAAAACTGAAAAAGATACGAGTACATCTCCAAAATATTGGTCAGCAAAATTATGTTTTTTTTTTCTGTAATGTGGTTCACAAAATACTTTTCAAGGAATTGTATGTCCTCATCCCATAATTATTCTATTAGACCACGTTTTTGAAATATACCTTCCTGGAAATGCAAACAAATTCAAAATACGATATTTTAAGGGCCAGTGTAAAACGAAACGAAGTTCTTAAAATCATTTTAGTATTTCACTTAGCACTTTAGCAGTAGTACCCGTTGCATGATGGTTAGTGCGTTGGACTGTCAGTCGTTATTTGACTTCCAGCGAGTAAAGAAGTGTAAATAAGTGATTGCCAGTTAATTTTAAATTAAAAAAGTAAAGAAAAAGCATTTGTAGGGTTTTGCATTTAAGACGGCAGTGTGCCACTATTACTAACAAGTAATCGGGAGCCCAGTGGATGTGGCGTTGTTTAACTTAGAGTGTCCGTTTGGGACCAGTAAGTCAGTTGTAAGTTACGGATAATTAGGCTAGTTTTATGAATTTTTGTCTAGCTTTAAGTCTTGAGAATGAATTAATAAAAAGAATTTGAAAAAAAAAGTGGCGTCCGAAGACGGATCCAGAGGTCGTGGGCTCGAATCCCGTGGGGAGTGCACGAAAAATATTCTTGCTTTTTTTTTCACAATCGAGAAATTGTGAACTTCATTGATTGGGAAGAAAAGCTTATGGAGAAGGAGAGAAAAGCAGGGGTATCGAATTATACCACTGCCAACAAATCAGGTGATGTTACGGTGCGTGGTGCCAGCGGTACCGAAAACATCAACAACATCTGGTCAGGCATTTGACCAGGGCATAGCGGCAGTATCAGGTAACATAAAAAGGAAGCTGAAGAAGCATAGCCCAAATAAAGTGGAGAGAGCCAAGTGGCGGGATATGCGGAAAGAAATGGAGAGTGGTAAAGGAGGAATTACCACCGAGAGTGAGTTCTCAGACTACGCTGAGTCTGAGAAAACAGAGTATGTGTCCGAAGGTGGAGGTGGTAACTCTTCAGGTCTCCGAATATGGATTTAATCCTATCGGAGCCAGAGCCAGTCCCGCCGACAAGGAAGGCCTTGGAGGTAGTGGCGCACCTCCAAGATGAAACAGAACTGGTGCAGGCCCTGCAAGCCAAACAGGCAGCTATCAGCTATCAGCCAGTTTGAGCAAAGCCTCAATAAGCTCAAGGAGGAAATAGAGCCCCTCCTCAGTGCACTAAAGCTGAAACAAGATGCGTATCCAGGTAAAAACTAAAATCTTCAACGATAACCTCTTCCAAAGAAATATGTTGCACTTGATCGTAAGGTGGACTGATATTGTATCGAACTGAAGCTCATGTATCGAGCTAAAAGCTGAATGAGTTTCAGTTCGATGTTTAAGACAGCTTTTGAGAATTTCCCTTCTTACAAAAGGGAAATTTACCTTTGAATAAATCAGTTGAAATGTAACCAGTGAAGCGAGCGGATTAATAAATAGTGATAGATAGTGGCTTTTTGGCATTGAGCCTTTTTCACTTTAAATCCGTGTTTTTTTATTTATGATTATTAATATTGGCTACGTTTCATCTCCTGAGATCGAAACAGATATGTTGCACCTCACCGGTAGGTGAACTGATTTGCTGAGAAGCGTATTCCAGATCCGACTTGTTGGCTATTGCGTAGCCAACTAGACAAAAGAATCGCCAATTCTTGCAGTGTTTCGCTTAATGGTAGTAACTCTCTTTTGGGTGGACCACTACCGGTCTTACCATCGGGATTACTTATTTTGTTTGGAAGTGCAACATTGAATGCCATCGTTATTTTCTCCCATGTCTTTTCTTTATCCCGATTTGTGGCACTATAATTCAGTTTGTTTTCTTTAACTGATTTGTATGTCAATTCGTTTTTACCAGCCAATTCTCCTTCTCTGGTTTATAGACAACCTTTGGTTTTTTGTTTGTTAGTTCCTTAAAATTTTTAGATTTGAATTCGTGATTTAAAATTTGAAAAAGCAGTATAAGCAAAAACAACCTACTAGATTAGCATTTTGTGTCAAATGTCATAAATATCCCTAGGAAATTTTCAATAATGAAAGTTGGCCAACTTAACTGATGGATGAAAAAGTGAACAAAAGCAATTTTCAACTTGCCGATAACCTCTCGAGTTAAAACAAACTTTTTGTTATGTAGATTTCTGTGCATGTCACCATTTTTATATCTATTTTTTTTTGAGTGCATAAAACAAGGTCAATGAAACCTTTCCCAATTGTTGCTTCCCGAATTTTAAATGGGTACTATAAGCTATTTTTTTTATCTCATTGTACATACCTAATGTAAGTAAAAGAAAGTTAAAATAGGTATGCAAAAATATGTACCTAAGGATAAAATATACAAAAAATTAAAATAAATCTATTATGAGCGTAAAGTAACAAGAAATGCTTTCAACAACCATTTTACCTACATACATATTTACTATATGCTATAGTAAGTAAATATTAACGCTGCCAACACGGAATTTCTTAAAACAAAAGTGCTTCTTATTCATATCCGAATGTACTCAGTGCCAGTGCTGTCATTAACAAAAGATACGGACAAAGGTGCACACACATTTCATCTACCTATATGTACGTGCATAGGTATATTCATATTTTATTCCGTTTTTATTTTTGTAATTTTGTTGTTGTTTTTTTATGCTTATCTTAATAAAAGAAATGTCTCTTAAATAAACCAAAAACCGACAAGAATTCATTACTTTGGCATAATAAAGTACCTTCTATATGAAGGAAAGGGTTTTCACGACATCATTTTTCTCGTCCCCGTCATCCCAAAGGTGATTGTCCCGCACATTCACGTAGAGTATATCGTATAGTAGAGCAGGCAAGGTAAGGTAGGGTATACAAGATGCATTTTCCACTTGAGCTTTTGGGTTGTGTTTTTTTATTTTTGATTTTTTCAAGGATGAGTGATAAACAATGAAGAAAATAGGAAAAATAAAATGTGAAGAAAGGAAAAATTCAGCACTTAAACTTTTTTTTTTCGTACCCGAGTATATACGGGGTACCTACATACATCAGCGTACACGTATAAGCATTAAGAATGGCGTAGGTCCTTAGTGCACATTCCTACATTTTATAGAGTCCTTTGAAAAGCGTTTGCATCTAATTTTTTGTTTTTAAATTTTTTTGTCAACCGAAGTGTAGTTTTGCGAAGCATTTTTTAATCATACAATTTTTGTGTTTTAGTTTATTTTTGGCAATTCAATAGCTGAAGGTAGGTAAACGGGGATATATACGAGTTGCTAACATCGTACATCCTTCATTATCCGATGGGTTAGGGTTTTCCTTTGTATCTAATTTTTTTCCGCTGGAATAATTTATGCACCGAAATGTGTATGTCATTTACCTGTACCTACCTACATACATATATGCATACAGTACTACACCATCCCCCTCCCTCCCCAATTTAAATGAGCAGAAATCAGCTTTGAACAACAAGAGTATTATATTGTATATAAAGGTAAGGTACCTCCTGCACTATGGGCTATAGAATTTCAAAGATAAAATGACAGGGTGACAAGCCTCGATTTAAGACAACAAAACTAAAAAAAAAAAAAACAAAATCCTTTTTCTTTGGGTAGAATTTATATTTTTTTTTATTTCAGTTTCAGTTGAGCTCGCTTCTTTGGTGATGACTTTTAATTAACGGCTCAGAAAGAGAAAGAGAAGGAGACCCCTAGCCCTAACATTTACACAAAATTTTCAAGCCAAAGCTAAAGCTAAATCCAAATCCCAGCGAAACTTTAGTGCGCGCTCTAATTAGACAAGGAGCAACTCAAAATGATGTATGTTGTTGATGGCTTGATGATGATGGATGTGTTAGTTCAACATCGTCAACAGATGGAGCTGGATGCCATCTTACCACCCTCTATATCGTGAAAAAAACTCTAATCATTTGGGAGTTGAATGCAGAAATGTATGCATTCTTGAAGCAGGTGTTTTTTTTTACGAATACCATCATCATCGTGTTATCCTGGAGAACCCCCAAAGGATCAAAATCAGCATCAGTAAAGCAAAGTCATCAGGGGGTATTTTTGTGTATTATTTTTGACGCTGCTGATGCAATGAACATATAAATACACTTCGTGTCACATGAATAGGGACAAGCTTTTTTATTTTTTTATTTGACGATATTTTTCAAATACTAAGGTTTTTTGGAAAAAGTCAAATGTTAAATGAATAATGTATATACATATATTAGTTTTATATTGCAAACAAAAGTTTTCGATTAAGTTGATAAATACAAGTTTAATGGCGGTTTTTCCGAAGAAGGTCCTGTTTTTTTTTGTGTCACATGAATACGGTCAAGAGCTAAATTTACCTATTAGTGCGTTTTAAATACGATAAAACTATACTCTAATTGTTTGGAAGCTTATTACGAGTATTAATTTGATAGAATCAATAAGTAAGGGTCTAACCATGGAGGAAATAGGCGAAATTCCAGCTCACCGGGACCTCAGCAAAACCATCCGTTTTATAGCCAGTAAAATTAGAAGAAGTTCAAATGTTGTATACAACTACCTCAAGGATCCAGAGAGGTATGTAAAAAACCACAAAGAAAAAATCAAGAAAATCACATCATTTCAGGAAAAGCGGGCGATGTGAGAGCTGTTTCAAATTCAAGGCTTTCCATTTGTAAAATCAAGGCAGAAGCTGGGATAAATGCTAGTAGATCGACTGTTTCTTGGTGATATAGGAAGCAGACCATACAGGACACCAACGCAATGAAGAAAAAACCACCATACAAGGTTGCACGCAAGAGCAAACGTTTTTATTTTGGAACAAATCACATCAAGTGGAATCTAGCCTGGCACTCCGTCGTCTTTTCCGATGAAAACAAATTTAATTTAGGCGGACCTGATGGATATAGCTGCAATGTCCATAATTTAAAAAAGGAAGAAATCTATCTTGAAAAACGGTACAGCAAAGGAGGTGGTGTGGTGGTATGGGGAGCAATCGCCTATTACGGGGCTCTAGAGCTGGATTTTCAAAGCTCTTAAATGACGATAATGACTTACGAA
Organism: Eupeodes latifasciatus; assembly: GCA_920104205.1. Taxonomy (NCBI): domain Eukaryota; kingdom Metazoa; phylum Arthropoda; class Insecta; order Diptera; family Syrphidae; genus Eupeodes; species Eupeodes latifasciatus. Next base: position 336,040,117 of record OV049924.1, on the reverse strand, counting down.
TCGATTCTTGACCGAGCTTTACCGCAGTTTTCTGAATTATTTACTTACTTAGGTCCTCAGACCTGTTAAGTCCGTTGGGAACCCCTTAAGGGGCATAGGGCCTACTACTCCTACGTGCCATCGTGTACGGTTTCCGGAGATGTGTTTCAGCTCCCTCCAACTCTTGACTAGTGACGCTGATTCCTCCTGGACTGTCTTGCGTTATGTGCTTCTCGGTCGTCCAGCTCTTCTTCCTTCCTGTGTAAGCGGATTCCACTGCATTACTTGGCCTGCAATGCAGTCCTTACCTTTTCGAAGCGTATGTCCAATCCATTGCCACTTACTCCTTCGTATTATAGAGTCTATAGGTTCCTGACCTGTCGTTCTATGAAGGACCTCTCATTTGATATACGGATTGGCCAGAAAATCCTTAGGATATTATGGCCGAAGTAACCTTCCCATAAAAAAGCACAGATTCGATATTTCTGCGAAACAGTTGTAGCTTTGTTCTTAAGCTGATAGAGTTATTCCTCCAAATTTTCGACAGGATACCGAATACCGAATGTCGCTTTTGCTTTGCCGATGCGGCAGATGACGTCTTGTTCGGTTCCGCCTTCGATGGAGACGATACTTCCAAGGCATTGAAAGCTCTCCACTTTTTCCACCTGTTGTGAGGAAATATTTATTTGAGAGGATGGTTGGGTTCCTAAGCTGATCATATTTGTTTTGCCGTAATTAATTTTCAGCCCCACAACTTCTGCTTCTCTCTCCACACTTGTTATCATTTGATGGAGATCCATGATCCTATGAGAGAGTAAGCAAACAGCGTCCGCGTCATCCAAGTGCTTTAAATAGGATGTCAAAATCCATTGGATCCCTCCGTTACCTGACAAAGCTGCGCGTAGTACATCGCTTATCACCAACAAAAACAATATTGGTGACAGAATACAGCCCTGTCTGACTCCTCTTCGGACTTAAAAATCATCTGACAGCCTACTATCGTGAGAACGTGACACTTGGATCCATCATATGTCGCTTTAATAATAGCAATTAGTTTTTCTGGGATGGCTCTCCTCCGCAAAGCTTACCAGATATACTCTCTGTTAACGCTATCAAAGGCCTTCTCGAAGTCGATGAACAGCAGGTGTAGTGGTGATCGATATTCAACGCACTGTTCAATAATGATCCGCAGTGTGTTGATCCAGCGCGGAATCCTGCTTGTTCGGCATCGAGTTGGGCCTCAAGGTGTTCTCTGATGCGTTCCAGTATGACTTTTGCTACTATTTTGACAACGGCAGTTAGAACACGAATTCCGCTCCAGTTTTCGCACTTTGTAAGATCTCCTTTTTTTTGGGAGCTTGACGATCACTCATCGGGGAAGCTTTCGGTGGTTCAGGCTTCTTTAATGAGCGGAGAAACCAGTTCGCTTGATGACGTTGGCGCTGCTTGTAAAAGCTCTGCGGGAATTCTATAAAGTCCTACCGCTTTGTTGTTCATAAGTGATTTAATTGCGGCAACGATCTCATCTTTACTGGGAGGTGTGGTGTGGATTCGGGGATTAGTTTGTTCAGGCGCTTTAGAAGGTATCGGATGCACGTTGTTTGCAAACACAAACAAACTCGGTTTTAAACCGAGGAAAAGTGAGGTTTCCACCTTGTAACTTGCTCATCCACCGAAATTATCACAGTACCGTCTGATTCTTTCACCAGGTGTTGCTTTGAGCTGTGTGCACCGGTCAGCTCTTTGGTTATTCTGTGAACGGTCCTGCTGTCGCCCCTGTTTGCAGCATCTTCTGCTTCCTGCCCCAATGCGTTGATGTAGTTACGCTAGTCACGGCGCGCACTGCGGTAAACCTCTCTATTTTTCATGTGGTACGAGGACTCCAGCTCATTTCTTTCTTCCCCTTGTGAAGTATTAATTCAAGCCCTTAGCTGTTTCCATTCGTTGATCCTTGCCCAAGATTCTTCTGAAAGCCAGGGGTTCTTTCCGACCGACTATTCTGTCAGCACCTGAAATGAAAACATTTTTCACAGCATTCCAATGGTGTTCGATGTCGTCATGTACTGTGCTGCTGATTGTTCTCATTTCGTGAGACAGGTGATCCCTGAATTGTTGACGGGTCGTGGGATCCTTTAGCCTGGCGATGTTGGATTTGGGGCTCGTGTCGGCGCCTCTTCTGTTTCGTACGTCAATATTGGGTATAATAGCCAAAAGTCGTCAACGAGTTATCATTAATTATCATAGGCGTAATTTCGGTTTCCATAGCGGGATGGAGTTCAGCTACGAAGAGTGCTATTCTCCGTAACATATCCTGAAGAGTCAGGAAAAATCACAGGTTACTTGAAGTAATTCAGAAATCAGGAGGCAGTACAAATTACAAATTAAATTCAATAAAACCAGTATTTACCTATATCATAAGAATTTTTGTTATTTTCTTTACTTCAAAAGGACAAAACAGGACCTTCTTCGGACCTTTCAGGACCTTTCCCAAAAACTCTAAGGGTTTGAAAAATATCGTCAAATAAAAACAAAAAAGCTTGTCCCTATTCCTGTGACACGCAGTGTATATATATGCATACCTATAAATTGAGAGTAAGAGTAAGTGTGAGCCTAAAAATTGTAGGTCCTTTTTCTAATGAATATCCTGCTGAAAATGAGTATCTACCGCCTATTCGTAGAATTTACGTTAAATCCTTCGAAATTTCTTGCATTTGCATTTATTTTAGCCACACACCCTAGTGCCATTGCATCGTCAGCACCCAATGACAACAAAACAAGTAAAAACTCATGTTCGTTTATTTTTGTTTTAAATTTTTCTATTTTTTAATTTTATTTTTTCTACAGCTTCAATTTAAATGAGAAGTAAACAAATAAAAATTCAAGTGCATCTTTAGGGTGCATTCACATTCTCGTAGTCGTCGTGACGTCGTTAGAATATGCTCCTCTTTCAATTTGTTAACTTCGTCCTTTTTTCGTTGCTTTTTTGTGAATGTGAGTAACTGGAACCAAGGATTAGCTTTTTCCTGCTTAAATAACTGAGTGGTGGTTTTTAGGGGTTTGGAGTTTTGGGGGGTGTGGTGCTTTGAGTCGTAGGTTGGTGTGTTGCGAGTTAAGAAATAAAACAAAAATTTGCAAACGGTTAAGGATAATCACTTTTGCAGTCCAACTGATGATGATGGGATATATGGCAAGAAGCACTAAAAGTGATTTCGGTTGAGAACTGGCAGCAGTTTTTGTAATGCAAGTGATTAATGAGGGTTGAACTTGAGGTCTGCGTTTATGCACAATTTGTTTGTTTTTCAATATCTTTTGACGTTTTTTTGTCATGGGAATAAGTTAAATAAAACACTACAAACAATTCTTTAAGAGCAACTATATAACTGTAGAAAATAATAAAAATACTATTTTTTTTAATTTGGTTATAGATCACTGACCTGATGATGGTCTTTTAGGATGGCAACATGGATGTCATTTTGTGAAATGGACATCAAATTGATGAATTGCAATTTGAGTAAATGAGTTTTCTTTTCATGAGTATAGGTAATTTGGCTTTTAATGTGTTAAATACATAACATGAAAAGCTTTATTAAGAATTGGGGAAAAAATGGGCATATGTGTGATTCCCATGAAGCTGGGATTTCTATGATTGAGCTTAAAGAAAAATATGGACCCAATTTTGATGGCACAAGACAATATAGTGTGTATTTCAGCTACCAAAGTGAGAGGGTTTAATAATAATTGTTGTTGAAAATATCAAACTTTATGTACAGTAAGGCTTTGCAATTCATCACAAATCCCTTACCTCCAGAACCAATCCTTGAAGCAATTTCTAACACTTGCTTATATCTGGTCCATATTCCCTCGACATGGAGAGAAGTGATAGTTGTTTTTATACTCAAATTAGGTGAATGCTCGCAAGTCAACCCTTAACACCTACGACCTATAAATCTTTCAACATTCTTTCTTAAGAGCTTAGAAAGATTGATTGATATCCATTTATGGGCAAGTATTGATACAAGACTTCTGTCTATATCTCAACATGTCTACTGGAAAGGTAAATCTGTGAAAACGGAGCTACACACATTAGTACGCACTATCGCATACTCCCTGCATCATAGAGAGTTCATTAAGGTTGCTTTTGTTGACATCGAAGGCGTTTTTAACAACGTGAGCATATCTGCACTTAGATCTCTGAACGTAAAGAGTTCGATTGGGGAGTTAATTCATTTAATGTTGACTAGAAGAATAATTTACATTTAAGCTAGAAGATTCGTTAACAGAGAGAAACCACAAAGTAGTCTCCTCTGAAACCTGGTAAAATAAATGAAATTCTAACTGGTCTGGATGTGGAGGATTTCAGATCGATTGAATATGCGGAAGACGTTTCTATAGCGGTTTCAGGAAAGCATGTTAATACTCTAAAAGAACTCTTACAAAACGCCTTAGATAAACTAATACTTTGGGCTGATAGGTGTGGACTGGGTGCCAACCCACACAAGACAGATTTAGTCCTATTTTAGAGGAACTACAAAATTCTCTATGTCAACCCTTCTTATATTAAAGATATCTAATTAAAGTTCGCAGACGAAGCTAATTACCTCGGACGAAACGAAATATACAAGAAAGAGTTAAAAAAGCTACTGTAGTTCTTTTTTCTAGCAAAAAAGCTATTGGTAATAAATGGGGCTTAGAACTCCCAATTACGCATTGGTTATACCTATCGGCATTATGGTGGATTGTTTAGAAAAAGCTATAAGCAGCGGCAAACTAAATAAAAGCGGATCCGGCACTGGATACCATTCTGTACCTAACACCTTTTGATATACTCAGCAAACAAGCTCTGCTATTCGCCTTAAAGCTTCATCGGGGTGGGTTAATAACAACATTGACCACTCCGTAATTCTTAAGTATTTAGAATTAATTCCAGAGCTTGTGTGCTTTACTACACCATCCCCCAACTGTTATTCGACAGAAACTTAAAGATTCCATACCTTCCAGATCTTTCTGGGAGGAAAAGGCATTACTGGAAGACGAGTCAATCCACTTTTACACAGATAGAACAAAAACAATTAAGGGGTTGGTGGAGGTGTGATGTCTGAACGATTGAAATTAAGTCTTTGTAGCGTCTTAAAGGCTATAAACGTCTTGTCCTGGCTTAAAAAAAAAACCATCTGATATCCGTAATTTCTCAGATAGTCAGGCCGCTATCAAATCTCTGGAGTCTGACTCTACAAACTCTTTAACAGTCCATAACTGTCGATCATCTATAATGGAGATGCCACAACAGTTTAATATTCACCTTTGCTGGGTGCATGCCGGCCGGGCCGTAGAGGCATTCCAAGAAATTTTAAGGCAAATGAACTCGCCAGAAATGTTACAGGAAAACTCATTCTAGACCGTTTGGTCATACCAATTGCTACATGTTAACTATTGCTATTATCTAATGCTAATGGAATAACATCACCACGTGTCAGGCCACGAAAAACATCTTGCCTGTACTAGATTTCAAGTGCTCAAAGTACTTGCTGTCACTAAGCAGATTTTATATAAGCCCGATAATCGGTGTCATTATTGGTCACTGTCTAATAGGGAAGCACGTTACACGGCTATGTCTATTCTTAAATGACTATTGCAGAAGCTATATATATCAATGAGGAAGGGGAGGAAACAGTTCTTCACCTCCTCTGTACTAGCTCCAGCTAAAAAATGCAAAACTTACATAAGGGACTCAAACTGGTTTCATTGAGCTTAGAAGAAAGCCTCAAGACGGGTTGGGTGCAATATCCTGGTTTTTATAATACCGTTTCTTACAATCCTGATTTTAAAATCCCGTTTTTTATAATCCCGATTTTTTATAATCCCGATTTTTTAAAATCCCTCTTTTTGTAATCCCGTTTCTTATTATCCCGATTTTTATAATCCCGTTTTCTATTATCCCGAATTTTGCAATCAAAACTAGTTGTTTAATTTTCAAAAATCGCGCGTTTTTTAAAATTAAACAACTAGTTTGGATTGCAAAATCGAAATAAGAAAAAAATTGAAACAAATTAAAAAACGAGATTTTTTTCTAGATTCATTTTATTGTAACCTTAAACAAATACAATATATCAAAAAAAGAACATAAAGTAAAGCAGCATTCTTTAAAAAGAAACTCAAATCAATTAACAAAGTCAACGATAGCGGTAAAACCGTTATCGAGAGGTAGATTTGCTGTAGGATATTGTTTGTGCAAAAGTTAATATTGTAAACAAAAAGTAATGTTTATGTACAGTAATAACAAAACAAATTACGATATTATTATATTTTAGTCAAGTAATTTAACATAAAGCCTTTGACTCCTGTTGTTATTTAGTTTAATGTACGTATTTTGTAAAAAAAAGGGATTGTCAGGATTTGACGGGATTTTAAAAGGCGGGATTGTAATTGATCGGAATTTTGAATAAGCGGGATTTTAAAAGACGGGATTTCAAAAAATCGGTATTTTAGAAGACGGGATTTTAAAACTTTTTTTTTCGGGATTTTTAAAGAGCGGGATTTTAATACGCTCCCCTTCAAGACTCATGTGGTATCACAATGGACCATTAAACTGACCTAAGTGTGTCCTTCTCCATAATGGACAGCCACTTTAACCTATGCATTTATAGGGACGAATTGTGTAGAGCCATGTTTTATTCCAAACTCGTCTGTTTGTGCAGGATGGCCATGGAGAATTTGCGCTGCTTCATAAAGGTTGGACACAACTTAATCGAACCATTCGATGTCAACAAAGGCTTTAGACAAGATGATGCGCTGTCATGCGATTTCTTTAACATTGGTCTTGTGTCCAATTACTCGCATATGCTGATGATGTTGACATAATCGGAAGAACCCAGTGTGATGTCAATGTCAAAAAAAAAATTAACGGTCAATGAGGGCAAAATAAAGTACATGCTATCATCAAAGAAGGACGTACAACACCGATAACATCCCGGGAAAAATGTCTCCATCGACAGACGCAACTTTAAGGTAGTTAAGGACTTTGTCTACCTAATCTTCGCCATGAACACAGAAAACAACTCCAGCGCTGGGATTAAACGAAATGTACATTTGAATCATTTTTCCTTCTCTGATAATATCGGGCAAGAAGAATTGCCTGTAATCCTTAATGTCATCAACAAATCGTTCCCATCCATACCCGGAATTCGACATCAACGATTAATTTAAAATTAGTATACCACACAGCCCTGAGCCCATGCCACTGAAAATCTGTATGAGCTATTCCATTGATTTTGAGTTGATGTAAACGGGCACAAGATCTAACGATTTAATCCTGTTGGACTTTTTAGTAATCTAGTGACTTCTGAATTCACGGATAGAACCGGCTGCCTGTCTGCCCTCAGCTCACTACAGCTTTTCAGTTCATTGGAAACTAAGTTTATAAGCAGATTCGCCAAAGGTGGTTTGCCACATTTTTTGTATAAAACAAGTTTTCTTAACTTGGCTTCTTTTAAAATAAAAAATATATTTTTGTATTGTTCCAGAATTGTGGAAATTTCGCAAAAGAACTATAATTTTGTTTTTAAATTTTTCCAAAAATATATATTTTTTTTTTCAAAAATGCATCGAAATTTTTTAACGATAGGTACTTATCAAAATAACTGCAATTTCAAAAACAAATCTAAAAGAATATTGAAACGTTTTATATAAAAAACAATTATTAAAAACTACCGCTCTAACGATTTTCGAAAAATTTTGTAAATTAAGGTTTTCTTTAAAAGCAAGTTCGTGTGACCCTCTAGAAATTGATGGCCCTATGTTAAAATCAATTATCTTAATCATTTATATCCGTTCGGACAATACGCTCATTATGAAATAAAAGAACAAAATTTGTGCTCACTTGTTGTAGCTCGTTGACACGTGGACATAATTTGTACATGTATTATGCGTATTAGGGGAGGTTTTCTTTTAACAATAAATTTGTGAGGCATTAGAAGCAGGGTTATAACAATTGAATTAACTCAAACGCACATTTCTTCGATAATCAAACTGATGATTACATAATTTGGTCTTTTACTCTATTTTCGCATTTTTTGGATCCTGAATTACTCTGAAATTGAGTGGATACAAAACGTTTATCTACAATGACTATTTTCAATTTTTTTTTACCCCAATTCACTGGACGACAAAATTACACTTTTTTCTATTACGCAAAAAATATACTTTTTTTAAAAAAAAGAAATATGTTGTAATGAATTTGAATGTTACCTTTTAATGTTTGTACTTTTAGAATATCACTCCTTAAAAATATTAATGACAACCAAAAAACGATGTATCTTGCTTAGTTTCTGGAAATTCTCATTAGCCTTGAGAAATCTTTAATTTTACTCTTCCGTGGTTTTGGACAATACTTTTGGAGTTCATTTTTAATGCTGATTTTGACTCCGAACTTCGATTTGAACTACCTGCTTAAGTTTTCAAAATTATTTCTATGGTTTACAACATATTTCATAGACTTGTTGTGACGACCTTGTAAAGAAAAGACTTGACGGTTTCCTTCATTTTTTAACTTTCAAACAATTCTTTATTTTTCTGTAAGGAACCATTTCAGCATTAATGGTTCATCGTTTCTTTAAGATTTATGTAAAGCGGGTGAAGCATAATAACTTATGAACATTTTTCGAACATTTGATGAAATATTATAAATATTTCAAGAAAAAATTGAAGATAAGGATCATAGATTTAGAATGGTAGTTTTTAAAAAAAAACAACTTCATGAATTTAGATTCTTTTATAACAAGCGCGAATCAAGGGGATATTACTACCCTTATTATGTTAAGACACAGTGTGCGCAAGAAAGGTAAGGAGGGGTTAAAAGGAGGTGTCGGTGCACATTCGTTTTCAGTTCTTGAATATTGTAATGACTGAGAAAGTCAGAGTGTGGTAAGTATTTTCACATTCGCGTAGTACTGCTAAAGAACGAATATCTGTAGTTGACAGTACGACCGAAGTTGGGCTCGAGGGTATACTGATGAGCATTGCTAGAAGCCCGAGTATAATACGGTTGAGCTGTTTAAGGGGAGCAATGCAGCTGGCTATTTTTCGAAGTCGAGAAGTCGAAAAAAGTGGGTCCCGCGATTCCGTCCGGTCTGTTTTGTCTGTCTGTCCACGCTCCTACAGCCTAAACCATTGGGTCGATTGAGTTCAAACTTGGAAGTTAAGGTTTTCAGCAGATTCGCGTTAGGCGTTTTTTTCATTTTTTTTTTAAGACCAAAACTAACAGTGGCCCCCATACAATTTTTTTGGTCAAAAAACGAAAATTCGAATTTTCTCAAAAACAAACCGATAGATTTTTTTTTAAATTTTCTCTAAAATTTTATTTTTAAACTTGGCTTCTTTTCATAAGAAAAACATATTTTTGTATTGCTCAGGAAAGGTACCGCTCATAGAACCGTTATTTTGTTTCTTAATTTTCTCAGCAACTTATCAACCGATTTCAATAATTTTTTTTCTGAATAAGCTCTTTTATTGCCTTAACAATATTTGATTATCAAAAGTGAAATTTTTTATTGTTTGGATTTTTAAAAAAATATTGAATTTTTTTTTCAAAATTCTATATCTCAAAAACGGGTCAATATTTTTTTACGAAATTCAAATGTAGAGCGTATATTTACAATCACTAAACAACTGCATACCAAAAATATTTTTAGAACAAAATTTAAAAATTTTATATATAAAAAATTAATTTAAAAAAAAAACCGCTCTAACGATTTTCAAAAAAAAAATTTGAAAAATCAAGGGTTTTTTGATTTATAAAATGGCATCTAAATTTTTGAAGACAAACTTATTTTTCAGGTAAAGTTTTGAATCTTAAAATAGTTTTTTTTTTTTTAAATTATTTTAACTGCATTAAATGTAATCCCCTCCCATCTCACCAGATCAAATCCTGTGCGTGAGCCCGAAAGAGCGCATTACATTGACAAAACTTTTATTATATTCAGCCCTATCATGAATTCCATCGTAATCGGAAATTTTTACGAATCCCGAAAAACTGTATCATGAAATCCGTTCGTAGTGGAAAATCTCATACAAGTTTGCATTACGAACGGATTTCATGATACAGTTTTTCGGGATTCGTAAAAATTCCGACTACGATGGAATTCATGATAGGGCTGATTACTATCTTTTATCCAAATTAGATAATGCATTTGGTACATATGTATGTATTGTTTATAACTATAACTATTGTAAATACCAATTCATTTCCGGGATGAGTTGTCCTAGGATGAGTTGTGTCTTGGGATGAATCGCGCGGTTTTTTTGACAAATCGAATAGCATTTAAATCTTTGAAGACAAACTTGTTTTAAAGGTATAATTTTAAATCTTATATAGGTGCTTTTTTAAACAGACTCTTTGCATACAGGAGCAAGTTCGTGCGACCCAGTCGTGCATTTTATTTGCATCGCCTGAGGAAACCCAAACACCTTGCAGAATTTTAGGCTACATCGCGTATGTGATCGTTCCACAAGAGGTGGATGCAAGTGCCATCCATGGATAATGGCAAGGGGGTATATCTCGCTTTAAAGTTACAAAAACAATGCATGGGATTAGTAGTTGCAGAGTGTTAGAGATAGAACAGAGCCCTGGGGCACACCAGCATTTATTTTATGGTTTTCGGACTTGAATCCATCCAATACTACTTGTATTGAACGATCCGTAAGGTAATTACTAATCCAATGAAGCAGGGATTCATGAAAACCGAAAGCACGCATTATTGATAAGAGAGCCTAATGCCAAACCCTTTCAAATGCTTTTAAAATATAGGGTGTCCCAAAATTAACGCAAGATTTCAAACAAGTTGATATACATATTTATTTAGAAACGAAATCTCATCAAATGGTAACCTTTTTGGATTGATTAAGTGTTTAAAAAAATACTTGTCTTTATAAAGTGTGTCCCAAAATTAACGCAAGAAATCTTGCGTTAATTTTGGGACACCCTATATTTAGTGCACTAATCTTAATTTCTCCAAAGCGATTTAAAGATATGCTCCAATGTTCGGTGAGATTACCAGTGGACATATTGCTGCCAAAGCCGTTTTGTCGAAAATTAAGAAGCTTTCGATATTCGAGATATTTCTTGAGCTGATAATTAATCAGCGTTTTCATGACTGCGGAAAAATGCTATTTTCCATCCGTTTGAAACGAGACATTAGGAGCAGGACAGTTGAAAAAGATATCGCAGTGGTTTTGCCAGCGTTGAAGAACACTTCTTCAGAACAATAGCGGCGATACCATCTTGACCAGCGGATTTATGTATGTTGAGATCTTTTAGGAGTCTCGCCACAATACGAGTGCGAAAAAAGACTGGCCCCATAGAATCACTAACGCGCTCAATAACAGGCGGAGTCATAAAATTCACTGTCAGGGTTTAATTGGCTGCGAAGTGCTTAGCAAAGAGATTAGTTTTCTCGAGAGCTAATGACCAAAGCTTTTGTACTGCCTTTGGAAAATCGCAGTATTTTTTGCCGTCCCAGTTGGCTTTCTCGTATTGCCAAACGGTTTTCTTAGGAGCTCTTTCTCTAACTGGAGAGTTTTGACACAAGAAATTTGCTGATATAACACAATGGTCAGATGAGCCTAGAGGAGATAGAACACTATTATTGTACTTACGAGGGTCAGAGGTAAAAAAACAAGTCAAGAGTGTTTTCTGCTAGACCTTTCACGTCCGATATTCGAGTGGGCTCGTTGACCAGCTGAGTTAGAAGGTTGAACTTAGCGGAGATCTCAAATTCACGAGAAGTTGACGCTCTGTCTAGATTAGGGCTTCGATAAAGGAATATACATTGTACATATGTATAAGGCGAGGGATTGGAATCCTCACCTTTTTAGGTTTCACTTTGTGCCAAAACAGCTGCCCTGTTTAAAACAGTTTGGGGGCACGAATAAGACCGCGAATGTTACAATAATCCACTCTAAAATGTATAGCCATTGCAAATAAAAAAATATCAAAAACCAAAACAGACAAAGACCATGAAAATATCACTGATACACGTCACTACTATAGTGTTATGCCTTAATAGTGACTTAAATCGAAACAATAAAAATTGTTTTCAATTATCTGTTGTCGAAGGACGTAGCTTGTGTATCAATTACATTAGTTATAAAAAGCAATGCAATTTGATGCACATGCTAAGCCGTGAAACTATAGGACAAAAGGGAAAGTGGTAGATACTTGTAGCTTCAAAAAGCCTTATTACGTATGTGTTTTTTCGGAATTCTTAAAAGAAATAATTTCAAAAGCCTGACGTTCTAGAATAATTTTGGATAAAATAATTTTTGAATCACGGCCATTTAAGTCTTTCGAAAAAAATATACTGATTGCCAGAAACAAGAACACCGTCGACCAGTGTTATTAGTCTTATATAGATCCCTAAGAAAATTGATAAAAAATAAATAAAAAAAACAAAAACTTACGAAATTAAAAAAAAAGAGTACAAAAATCCTCTAGACGACCTTTACTCTTCAAAAGCTTGCCCAATAATAGGGACCCACATATATTTTACGTAAAAGTTATATTCCAACATGATCCGATTTGAAAAAAACTTCTAAGATTTCAAAAATCCACCCATATAAATTATAAATGTACAAAGTGTATCAATATGCAAAGATTTCTCTTAAGTACTAAGAGATGTCTAAAGTCTTACTGAACTAAATATTAAAAAGAAAGAAAAAACTACATAAAGTTCGAAGGATTTGATTTTAACATCAAGAGCCTCGAGCGACATACTCACTTAAAAAGGACGTGTAGCAGAATTTAGGACAAGATTGCACCTATAGGTTTGGATTTATTTTTCATCCTTCATTTGAGTGCAATAAAAAAAGTATAAGAACTTAAATCCGAAGCTTGTCTTTGAAATCACAAGGCGTGATGAGTAAGGATATTCTCCCAACCACCTATCTCCCGAAAGCTGGACTTGTTCCATATTCTTGTCGGGTTGTTTTTTTATGAAATGGAGGATAGAAAAAGAGTGGGGCCTTATCAACACTTAGAGTATAGACTCTCCCAGGATTTGGCAGAAGTGAAGTGAGAGTACTTAGAGAACAGCACGCGGAAGATCCAAATATAAAATTAACAAAAAAGGAAAAAATAAAAACAGGACTTAACTAAACGAAACGAAATGAGGCTAAGGAGAAATAAAAAGTGTATGAACATGATTTGAAGTTGAAGTTGTATATTTTCCTTTGAAAACGTACGACCTACGAGTTACGAGTTGAGTAGTATATCCGCATCCGCACGAATTGAAAGAATATTTAGTTTTTTTTTCCACACTATTCGTCTTTTGATTCTGAGAACTGAAAAACCTTCTTCTCGTTTTATTTATTAGTAGTTTGAAGTTGAAGTACTACAGCACTAGCTGGGACTTCTGGCGTGCCGGTACGCCAGCCGCACCGTACCAAGCCGGCAAACCAATCGAGAACAAGAAGTATGGAGACCAACCGAATACCTAAACCTATGTATAAACAGGATTTGGTACCTCATACATACAACTCTCTGGCACTTGAATATGGATAAAGGAAAAAGGATGTCGTCTTATCGGACGACCGACGCGACGGGACGGGACGAAAGATAGTGTATGAAAAAGTTTAGCCTTTCTATACTACATATTTTTTTGGTTGTTTGAATGAATATTTTCTGACTGCATCTTCCATGCAATCTGTAAAACGTGACTTGACTTCGAGAGATAGTTTAGTCAGTCGAAGTTTTTCGCTACTCTTTTCTTTTTTATTTTAATCTTTATCATAGCGAGATGTGGTTTTTCTTTTAACATTTTTCGATAGAAGTAAAAATTAAGGAATTTTTCAAAATAAACTACATATATTCTTTATAGAAAAATTGAAATGATGGAATCCGCGGATGAGTGAGTTTTAGCCTTATGATTGTAAAGAACAAGTTTAAAGTAGATGCTTCTATTGAATTGAAAAATAAAACAGATTTTTATCGTAAATCAACTTTAATTATTAAAGAAATTTAATTATTTTTTCAGTTCAGTGTCAAAGCTTAATGCAAAATTTAATTTTTTTTTTACTAACTTTGTAGTTGAATACTTGTAACCTTAAATTACTTAAAGTGTAACATTTTTCATGATGTTATTTTTGGCCAATATAAAGTAAATACTAAAAACTTTGTGACACTCACATCGAGTTTTTGATTTGACACCCTTAACTGAAAATGTAAACAGAGTTATTGAAAAGTTCGGGGTTACTGAATCAATTGTGTATCCAAAGTGTTTTAAATTTATATCGAAATAATACGAGTTAATTCGTTTTGTGATTTCAATTAACGATGGTATTTGACACCTGTCAAACTCAACTGTCATTTGAAGTATCATAACGATAGTTCAATGGTTACCATTCACAATAATAAATAATAAATAATCTCTGAATTCTAAATTTATATTCGCGTTATGGCTGACATACCACCTGAAATGTGCAAAAAAGTGGTTAAACAATACCTCAAAAGAATCGCATGCCGTAAGCGGTCATTTATCTTCGGTCCAATGATAATTACATTGTTTTTGTAAGCACGATTGATAATGCTAAATTGCTTTTAGCGCTTTTTGGTATTAACGTAACGTAAACGATCTTGCAAGAGTTAGAACAATAAAAGACCTTGACATACAGTGCTGTTCGAAAAAATGTTGGTCAAATATTTTATTATACCCTTTTCGAGATCAGTTCTTGGAATTTAGGACCGCTACGGTTTTTTCACTAGGTAACAAGAAGTCATTCAAACACTGTAAAAAAGTTGTTGTTATTATCAATAAGAGCTGCATTTGGCTTGTGAAAGTAGTTCAAAACCAACCGAAGTGATTTAGTGGAAAAAAAATTGAAAAAATCAGTTCCGAACATAAAGCCAATATTTTGTGTCTGTCACGTCTTAATTTGACAAGACGTGAAATTTCTAAGAAATTTAATATTGCTCAACAACAAACTATATCATGAAATTTGAAAAAATATCGTGAGACCGGGACTACTAGCAGGCAAAATGGCTCAGGAAGGCCAAAAAGACGACCCCAGTGGAAGAGCGTTTTTTGGTGTTGTACAGTCGTAGGCATCGGTTCAGGACTTCGGTGGACCTTAAAAACGATCTGTGTCGAGCTGCAGGCAAAGTAATGTTGTGAAGCTCAGTGGAGAAAAAGGCTCGCAAAAGCTGGACTTGGAGCACTCAAGCCGGATTTTCCTAAAAGAGTCAAAGAAAAACGATTGGTCTGGGCTCAGGAGCAATTAAATTGGACTTTAGATATGTGAAACAATTTCATCTTTTAGGACGAATCAAAATTCAAGCTCCATGTTGGAGATGGGAGGATCCTTGCGCGAAGAGAACCGAAAGAATGACTAAGCTCTGCTTACATTTTGCTGTGTGTTGGTGTTGGGATGCTTCTCTGGAGATGAAAAAGGTTGAATAAGCTTGCTAGAATCCAAAATCAATGCAAAAGTTTACCTTCGAGTCTTGGAAAACTTATTGGAGCCCACGGAGCTAGAGATTTTTGGGCAATTTTTTCAATAGGACAATGCTCCTTGCCAAAATTATAAGTATGAACTTGTTTTTATTTTTACCATGACTGACTAATATTAAGCTCTAAAAAAATCTAAAACTTTTATGACTAAAAATAATATTTGGATTGACTTTTTTTTATTTCTAAGGTTAAAAAGTACTTCAAACAAAACAATATCGATGTATTAAGTGGGCCTCCCTGAAGTCCAGATCTCAATCCAGTTGAGAATATTTGGTATATAATGAAATTTGAGGTTGCGAAGAAGCGCCCACAGTCAGTTGATGAATTAAAAAAACTACTTACCTGGACCTGGAATACGATACCTGCATCCACATGGAAAAACCTATCTCATTCAATGTCTCGAAGATGTGCAGCCGTAATAAAAGCAAGAGGAGGTCCAACAAAAAACTAATAAGATACAACATGTTTTTAAAAAGCAACACAAAAACAAAAAACTGCACCAATAAAGTATTTTTCTTTAAAACTCATTTTTCGGTAAATCACTTTTTGCTCCCGTGGCCATTTTAAAAAAATCTCAAAATTCTTATTGTATGACAAAACGATTTAAACCGCATAATAAAACAAATCCTCAATAAATATATGTTGATATTTCAACACATTTGAAAGTTTGACCAACATTTTTCGAATGGCACTGTACATATACAAATCTGATGGACCTTATAGTATCCCTAATATTGTTCTGCGTAACCTTTTTTATTTGCTCTATTCTATAGGCCTCTCCGTTTTTCGTTCTAAATCAAAACTCCTCTCAAACACGTCCAAAAAACAATCTAACTATTATTTATCAAAATGTAAGACATCTTGTTTTTGGGGAATTCAACCTTCCACTACTTAAATGGACAGTATCAGACTTCTGATTAAATTACACTTGTAATCCCTTCTCAGCAAAAGAATGTTATTTTTTTTTTTTTTTTTTTTTATAATTAGCGAACACTAAAAGAGTTTTTTCATACCTTTAATATGCCAAAGACACAGTGTGAGCATTAGGAAAGGAGGGTAGGGTTGGATAAGAGGTGTCGGTGTACATTGATTTTGAACTCCTGAACATTGCAATGATAGGGAAAGAAGGAGCATGGCAAGGGGTTCCACGTTCAAAGTATGGCCGAAGTTGGGCTCATAGGTAAACTGATGGGCATTCCTAGAAGCGCGAGTATTACGGTTAAATTGTTTAAGGGGAGGAATGCAACTGGCTATATCACTAGAGCATAGTCCGTTAAAATAACGGTAAAAAAGGGTTAGACAAGAAACCTTGCGTCGATGTTCGAGTGACGTAAACGAGTTGATGATGTTAATGTCACCAATCATTTTAAAAGCTCTACTTTGAATACTGTCCAAGAGGCTTAAATAAGTTACTGGAGCACCAGCCCAGAGATGAGAGTTATATTCAAGTTTCGGACGTATATAAGTTTTGTAGATTGTAGCCAGATCAGACGGAGAGAAAAATTTCTTGCAACGTCTCAAAAGACCTAGACATCTTGCGGCATTTTTGGCAACATCGCGTATGTGATCGCTCCACAAAAGGTGGTTGCTGATGCACATTCCGAGGATGTCGAGATTTTCCGTTTCGTTGATGCAAGTGCCACTCATAGATAGTAGCAAAGAGGGTTTATCTCGCTTTAACGATGCAAGACAGCATTGCGTTTTCGAAGCATTAAATTCCACACGATTTTTTATTCCCCATTGTACAATGCTGTGTAGGTCGGAATTTAATGAGCTAATCATATTTTGTCGTTGCAGTTCCACATCCGAAGAGGAATTGTAAATTATTCAACTGATGCAATCCTCAGCCAAGTGAGTGGCATTCTAAATAATTAGAACCGACAACTTAACCTTATATTCTCAACCGACCCAGACAACTCATTAGTCACTCTCTGCTCTGCCCCCAAATTCTGTCAGCTTTTGATAATTATCACCCTCTCCTTCTACTAACGTTCTACCTTAACTCGTGCCTAGAAGTTACTTAATATTCAGAAACTATTTTGTATGATTTTCAAAAAGCCCAATTTTAATTAACGATTATATTAACAGAGTTCCAATTGGTATTAAAATTATATGCCTGTTGAAGAAGCCACTAACCTTTGTTACAATGAACCACACTATTCAATTTCACTGCATCTCTCTTCTTACCGACGTAAAGTTGCTCCTTAAGTCCCGCCTTGGTATAATCGTAGGCTTTGACCGCTGCTTAACCAAAACAAGAAGCTGTAGGAAATTTTCATATGCTCTCAATTCCCAACTGACTACTCTTAGTATCTTGGTGCTTATCTTTATTTCAAAAAAAAAATGTAATTACTCGTAATTTATTCCAACTACAATTTTGTCAATTGACTTAAAATACGCATATATTTGTTATCAAACAAGCTTATATCACAATGATTATAGTGGACGTAATGAGTTAGTTGCAGAGGAAATGAAATGTTATTTTTGACACTTCTCCCATAATAAAAATGTCCACAAAAATATGTATTAAGAAGTCTGTTTTGTTGTTTTAAAATTATTTTGTAATTAATTTTAATACACGTAATTAAATTTAATACACAGTAAAAACTTTTGTTTTGATTGAAATTAAAAACTTATACAAATCTACCAATAATACCAATTAAAGACCATACCAGAGCGTTTGAGATTTCCTATAGTTAGGATTGCCTTGTTTTTGAACGTGCCCAAGAAACTTTCAAAATAAAGCATTTTTAATTGGTCTAAGCACTAAATGCGAGAATGTGTTTGGTTTTTCATCATTCTACGCACACTTTCTCACATTTTGTCTTAAGAATCTTGTAGACAAACCTAAATGTCAGTCTTAAATTTCCTTCTTGGGGCGTTTTTCTTTTTTAGTTCAGAGCAGAGCTCGAACTGTCAAAAAAATAATTGTGTTTCTTTTTGAGCTCTGATCGTTCAGAGCTTTAAATTCGTGTTTCTTTTTTAGTTCTGAACATGTTCAGAGCGCGCTCTGTGAGCTCAGAATAAAATAACAGAGTAAACGGAGTAAAATGCTGAGCACAAACAATTTGATATCTGAAAGCCGGGAAATTAAAAAAAATCATCGTCAAAACAATAAAAATGGCGGAAGAGGCTGCTCGCTCTAGTGCAGAAGGAAAGATATTTTAGAAAAAACTAATTGCATATAGCATTTTTTAGAATCAAATTTATTTCAGGCGTCAAAGGGACCAACGCTATGACTGTTTTTTTAATTAATTTGATTAAAGAAAATTTTTAAACGCCTTCAAACAGACGACATTTCAAATCATGACAGTTTAGTGCTCAAGTTGTTTCATAAGTGCTTGTTTTCCTAGTGCTCACACTGTGTCTTTACATAATAAGGGTAGTAATATCCCCTTAAGTGTGCGCTTATTATAAAAAAAAAAAAAAAAAAAAATAATTAAATCAGAGAGCTCTGAACAGACTCTGCTCAGAACTCTACTCTACTCTACTCTGTTCGCTCAGAGTCTGCTCAGAGCTCAGCTCTGAACTAAAAAAGAAAAACGCCATTGGTAATAGAGTTTTTGCCAACTAGGGCACTTCAAGTGTTTTAACTTGATTGTTGTACCTACGACACGTTGGCTAGATGTACGTGGCGAGCAAAATAATAGCAGTGTAATAGGCAACAAGCTATAATTTTT
Source organism: Eupeodes latifasciatus (assembly GCA_920104205.1). Taxonomy (NCBI): domain Eukaryota; kingdom Metazoa; phylum Arthropoda; class Insecta; order Diptera; family Syrphidae; genus Eupeodes; species Eupeodes latifasciatus. The sequence continues at coordinate 336,020,961 of OV049924.1, read as the reverse complement.
CATAAATCAATAACACAGAAACTTTTTCGCAACTCTACTTTATTTTGGTACTCAGAGTACCTAATTATCTTAAATGTCGCTTTGTGTAGTGTGATTCATTATTTTAGGCGAGCAAAATAATAACAGTGATTGACAAATTTAATTTAAATAATTGTGTTTTAATTAAAATTTTGATTTCAAAAGTTATAAAAACAAGTCCTGTTATTCTTCCTGTTATTAAAATTGTAATAAAATTATTGAATTTAATAATTTAAAGTGGGTTTAGGTAAACACTACACACTGGAGAGGCGGGAATTTATAATAAAGCTCATTTTTGAAGGCAAAACTTACAAAAAGGTTCATGAACTTCTTGGCTGTTCAGCGAAGATACTAAGGAACGCCTAACCTTTGAAAGAAGGGCAGAAACGATAGACGGAAACAATCTCTTACACCATCTTATATAAAACGTGTGGTCCGCTTTTCAAGGAATAATCCTACAGAAGCAGCTACAGAAATTGCGGACAAGCTTGAGGTGCCGTGCGGTGTGCATACGGTGAGGAGAACATTAAGGGAGCATAACTTAAATGTTCGTAGTCCAAGAAAGGTTCCACTTTTAAAGAAACACCTTGTAGTTAAAAGGATAAAGTTTGCTCGTTAACATTTTGGATGGGCTCTCGAAAAGTGGAGAAACATTCTTTGGACCGATGAAAGCAAGGTGGCTCTCTATAGTGGTAAAGGATCTCGGATGTTTGTGATAAGACCCCCAAAAATAGAATATAACCCTAGATACACTACAAAAACTATTAAGCATGGGGGACCCAGTATATTGGAGATGCTTCTCCTATTATGGAGTTGGCCCAATATACTGCATTAAAAGCATTATGAACCAGCACTCTTACGTGGATATCCTGCAAAACACTATGCTGCCATATGCCGAATACGAATTGCCCCTCAAATGGGTCTTCCAGCAGGATAACGACCCAAAGCATACCAGCCGCGCAGCCAGGTAATGGTTTCAAGATAATAGGATTGAGGTCATGGAGTGGCCTGCGCAGTCTCCTGACCTCAATGCCATCGAGAATCTTTGGGCAGACATTAAAAAAGAAGTATTTAAGGCAATAACAAAAAATAACACAGAGCTATGGAGCGTTGCTGAGCAGGCTTGGCAATCAATAACACCATTAAAATGTCAGGGACTTTTGGGCTTAATGAAACGTCGTTGTGAAGCAGTTTTAAAAATAATGATCATGTTAACAAATACTAGTTTTTATTAAATAAAATACCGTTGAGTAGAATTTGTTTTGTGTCCTTGTTTTATTTAAATTTAACAGAAAAAGAAAATCACTGCTATTATTTTGCTCACTTTATTTTCAGGTGTATTTTGTTTTTGGATTTACTGCTTAGTTAATTAACAATAAATTAAATTCCATTAATACTAAAAATTAAATTTTAATGAATCTTAAGGAGTTTTACTTAAAAATATTTCCAGCATCAAAGCTCTTTTTATGTTTTATGTTTTATTTAAAATAATTTTCCATGCACTGCTATTTTTTTGCTCGCAGCTTATGTGCTTCAAAAGGAAAACTGAACGTTAGATTTCTCTCTAAACGGTTCTTTAAAGACGCACACTTTAACTACTCCCAAAACTGTTGATTTGTTTCAAATAGTCATGGACAGTTGTATATTTTGGCGGATTAAAACAGTTGATGTTACCTCGCACAAATTTTGTTTTATTCAACGAAAGACCTTTCAAATAAATATACATTAGTACATTATATTCTTAAACTTAATATTTTTGCTGAAATTGGTATGTTAAACTTAAAATAAATTGTTTGTTGTGAAATTCGGTTCAAAATAATTTCATACTCAAAAACATTTTTGTTTAGTTTCTGATATTACAAGTTTTTAAATATTGTCCACGCTCTTTCAACACATTACTTATCCATTCTGTATACGGATAGATTTTTGTATAAATCGCTGGTGGAAACCCTGAGCAGGCTTGTCCAGATGATGTTATTCCGACAGCGAACATTTGATTTGTGTGCCTATAAATAAGTGGTCCACCAGAATCACCCTGAGCAAAATTAAACATCAAATTTATATCAGTTATTGTTTTTCTGTTTTTCAACTCCATCTTTTGTATGCCAACCTGACAGGTGTCTTTTCTGCCATCCTTATCACCAGCGCATATATGAGCGTCGGAGAGGCCTGTTTTGAATTTTCGTTGACGTTTAAAAAATGGCGCACAGTAATCAGATGAAAAAACAGCCAATTTGACTTTCAATAACTCTTGGGAACCCAATCCAGCTTCAATAGGAATTTTTGAAAAAAAAAAAAATAATTAATAAAGTTTTTTAAACTTTAAACCGGTTCCACTATCATGGTTGTATACTTCTGTGGGTTCAGTTGATAAATTAAAAATATTAAACCAAGATTGTAGAACAAACTCTTAACAAAATATGCTAACCAAATTCCGTTAAACCATACCCAATGGCTGTGACATCAGAACTTGGCAAATTGGGACTTGACCATAAACAAATCGGAGGGGAACTATTTCAAATCAAAAATCAAAAATACAAGTAAATTCATTATTTAACAGAAAGTATGATTACCAAACTTACCATGAAAAAGCGTTTAATTCCAATATTGCAATATCATCGTATCCTTGACTTGGATCATACTTTGGAAATATTGTAACATTCACTACTGAATATTTTGAATGTAGATCGGTTGATGATTTATTTCCTGATAGTGGATTTCCTCCTGTTAGAACTATATCAGGAAGTTTGCTAAAATAAGGATATCCAAATATTTGAAGAAACAAATTATTTGACAACAGACAGTTAACTATGAAAATGGAGGAAATAGTAAAGTAAAGTTTGTCATAAAGGGGTTTCCATTTGAATAGCCTATAATTTGGGTAGCTGTCACTTTCAAAAGTGTCATCTTTTGATATTTGACAAATAAAAACTAAGCCATTAATAATAATAAACCGATACACAAAAAAATTGCAAATAAAAATTATCACATAAATTTGAGCTATTGGGACTAATTATTATTTTTGTGAAGTGACGAAACATGTATTTTGAGAATATTTTTTTAGGCCATTTTGTTGGCAATTCTTTATCGATTTTTGGAATTATAAAGATTAAGGTTATAAGGCTGGTCGATATAGCAACGTGATCGTGTCGTAGATGATTGGTTCTTTCAAATCAATAAAATTGATCTGAATTTTTATCGAAAAATCATAATCAGAGAAAGTGGCCATTTTAACATACCTCGGAGGGTAAGTTAATAAGAAGAATCGTTACATTGTTGGAAGCATAGTGCTTGATGCAGTTTTTGAGCTGGTGATGGCGGGCGGGGTTAGTTACCTTACTTACTTACTTAAGGTAGCGCTTCAGTCCTGTAGAAACTAGGGCCTCACCAAAAAAACTTCGCCGTCTAGCTCGATCCCTAGCTAGATGTTTTCAGTTTCGCACTTCCACTTGTACACGCCACCTTATCCGCGGTCACATTGCTTTCCAAGCGCTCTACGTGACCCAGCCATCTCAGTCGACTTTTTTCCTTCTGGCTAAATCTAAGTGGCTGTACAGCTCGTACAGCTCGTAATTCTATCTTCTCCTCCACTCCCCTTTTATGCATACGGGACCGTAGGTCACGCGAAGAACTTTTCTCTCGAAACGACCCAATCCGCTTTTGTCAAAGTCCATGCTTCGGCACCGTATAGCAGGAGGGGGATGATAAGTGTCTTATATAGCGACACTTTGGTCGCTCGAGAGAGGGCTTTGCTACACCATTCCTTTCTTAGCCCAAAGAAACAGCGGTTAACAAGAGTAGTTCATCGTTTGATCTTAAGGCTGGTATTGTTTTCTGTGTTCATAGAGGAGCCTAGGTAGACAAAGTCCTTTATTACCTCAAAGTTACGTCAGTGCATCATCTTGCCTAAACCCTTTTTCGACAGCGTTAGATTCAGTTAAGTTGTTTCCAACCTTTAGCAGCATGAATTCTCCATGGTCATCCTGGACAAACGGACGAGCTTGGCAGGGATGGTAAGACTAGAAATGGTTCTATACAGTTCATCACTGTAGATGCTGTCATATGCGGCCTTGGATCCATGAAGAGATGGTGGGTCGTGGATGTCGATTTTATGCGTTTGGGTTTTTTCCAGAATTTTTAGTAATGTGAATATTTGATCGACCGTGAACTTCTTTGGTCTAAGAGCACACTGATAAACACCTATTAGGTTGTTGACAATGGGCCTTAGACGTTCACATATAACGCCAGAGAAAATGTTGAATTGATTTGTTTATAGTTGAAGCAGTTTAGAGGCTCTCCTTTTTTAAGTATCAGGCACAATACGGGTGTTCCATTCATTGGGCATGCTTTCTTCCGACCATATCTTACATATAAATTGTTGCATGCTCCTAACCAAATTATCTCCAGCTGCTTTGAAGAGCTCGGCATTCAAGCCATCTACTCCAACAGCTTTGGTGGACTTTAGCTTAGATATAGAATCTTTACTTCGTCTAAGTCGGGAAGACGGTATTGTTGGCTTTCGTCGTTGAATGGATCATCTTTCCAAATCCTCAGCGGTTCTACTATGATGTTTCCACTTTCGTCTTAACAGCCTTCAGTTCGAGGTTTATATACTTGTGAATTTCGTTTCACCTCCTCATAAAACTTCCGAACTTCATTTCTGCTTTAGAACCTCTCAACATCTTTGACGGCAAGTTTTTCATGCTCTCCTCTTCTCATCTGAGAAGTCGGTGTTCATCTCTAGTCTTCTGCTCATAGAACTCGTGAGCAGGTCTTGTCCTTCTATGCAGCGCCGCCACCGCTTTGCGTGCCTGTCGACATTCTCCATCAAGGCAGGGTTTTCTCGTTGGTAACTGCTTGAAACCCAGCACGACCAGAGGTGGCTTCATCGATTGCATCTTGGCAATGTTGCCACTGGTTCTTGATACATTGTGTTGGTAGCAGAGAACTTCGAAAGAGGTTAGTAACATTATTTATTATATAATGAGACTTGTGCAACTGTAACTGTGAATGGATTCCGCTAACGAGCTATGATAAGTATTTTTGTATATACGGAATTCGGAGATATTGATGAAAACTTTCCTGACCGTATTATTTCTCGAAGCGTGATTACAATTGGTCAACTATTTTCTGTGACTTTTTTTAGGGGCTTTTAAAGATAAGATATATGTTAACGTTCCAAAACTGATTCTAGACCTTTGAGATGCAATCTACGAAATTATTAAGGAATTATATCCTGAAATATGCGAATTTGTTATGGGAAGTAAAAACGTACTGCTACCATAGCCGTGGCGGTCATCGAAATCATTTTATTTTCTATTGACATTATTTTCTCTTAAAAAAATACTTTTCTTTTAATATTGAAATTAAACTTGTTATTAGAAAACTCTATGTAAAGATGTCAGTTGCAGTGCGAAAAGGTGTAATGTTCTTGAAATTTCACCAATAGGTTATTGCTTCCATGTTTGGATTTGCATTTTGTAACTATTCTCTTCACAGTTGGTAACGAAGTAAAATCAATATTACGAAGAAATTTTAATTATAAATTTGAACCGCCATATGTTCGATACTTCTGAATCATTGAAGACAAGTTTCTTCTTCGTTCTCTATTTTTAATTGTCCTATTTAATGTCAGTTATTAAATGATATTGTTGAATGTTAGTTAGAACAATTTATTGCAAAACATTATATATTTACCCGTCTTTGTAAGCACAATGAGCAGCTGTTAAGATCATTTTGGGACTTATCACCATTCCACCGGCATGAAATTTCATTTCTCCAGAACTGTCTTTCCATCCTAATGCTGCCTTTTTTATTTTAAATATTTTCAGGTTCATTGTAGTTTTTAGGTAAACTTTTTGTTATTTTATCTTACCATAAAAGGGAATTCCCCAGCAAGTGTTGGTTCTCCTTCAATGATATAATATAGATCTTCAAAATAAAGTTATTTATTATTGCATTAAATACTATTCTATACACCAACACTTAAAAACCTCACCATCGCCATCATCATCGTCTTCAATGTTTGATGATGTATCGTTAACAGAGGTTTCTATAATTTAAAAATGATAAATAAAATTATTTCAATCGTCATGAACTTCTATTATTTTTACTTGGAGTAGTATTTATTTTGTAACTATTAACGATTAGTATTTTTAGAAAAACTAGAAAAACAATTAACGATGCGACTATGCTGCGATTCATGATTCGTTAGAATTAATTTGAGAGATTTGAGCTTTGGGAACTTGATGACCGACTTATGTGAATTATTAAAAATGATTATTTTTTATTGGCAGCTTTTTATAGATATCTATTAATTTGGCGCAAAAAACTTATCTGCAGTTTAAATGCTAACCTGTTCAATGTCTCAACAGGTTTTTTTATTCATAATCTCTTATGCCAAAGAGATTAAATGTTCAACTTGAATTTAAGTTAAGGTGTGTTTTTTGTTTTAAAAATATAAACAAAACACGAAGCTTACTAAGGAAGTCTGCTTTATTCGAAAGAAAGTCTACAAGTAACTAAATTATTAGAAAGTAAAATCAGTTTTACCATATTTTATTTTGCTTTTGTTGGGCATGTCTGCATTTTATATGTGTACACAATATCAATCATAATACTGAAATCGTTCAAAGCTAAATATCTCAACAGATTAGAATGCGCCCAACCTATAGCTTTGGAGGTCATGTGCGCTACAAATCACTATTTAACTATTATTTTCTTTCAAATAAAGTAAAATTTACTTAAATTTAAAAAGTCGTCTTCGTTTTATTTTATTTACTTAGTAAGTCTAAAGTCCGGGATGCACCTGGGCCACAACTAACATGCGTCTCCAGCCAGCTAGGGTCCCAGCTAGCTGTCTCCAGTTCCGCAAGCCAAGTTGGTTAAGGTCATCTTCCACCTGCGTGCGCCACCTGAGTCGCGGTCTTCCTCGATGTCTATTTGCTCTACATGACCATCTAAGTCATTGACTTTTTAACCAGGGCAGTGTCACTGTACAGTACAGCTCGTACAGCTCGCCCTTGTATCTTCTCCTTCACACTATTTATGCAGACGGTCCAAGACATCGTCGTTCGATTTACTTTTTTGATGACAGCATATAGGGTCCGCCTTTGAAAAAGCTATAAAAACATCGAGTGTAACTTCGCCTGTGTGGCACGTAGTGCCGTCCTGTTGGAACCAAATGTTGCCAATATCCTCCTCTTCAATGTTTGTGAACAAAAATTCGTTTAACATGTCCGATAACGATCTGACATCATGCTTTGATCATCCATTTACAGTATTCCCCGCTTAATTGCACTGACCATTTTGTCAGATTTTTCGGTCAATTACCCGGGTGATTCAATTAGCAAAACCACGCTTAATTGACATATCTGTTCAATTAAGCGAAACCCGTATAATTGCACGAGTTAGTCAACTAAAAAACAAAATATTCATCCCAGAAATTTACTCTATAAACATTTCAGTGTCGATTTAATTTCGGCGTGTGTTAGTTCGCCATAACATGATATGTTATGTCATCACATGCCAAATAAGCATTGAAATCTTCTTGCCACGTTCGATGGCTGTTATTTGTTTCCTTTTTATATTTTGCTGATAGTAAGCTTTGAAACAATGAATAATGTCTTGGTCAAGGTCCATTGGAATGATGGACGTTGTATTTGCGAGTACAAACTGCACGTTTATATTTTTTAATCGTCCAACTTCTTATGACAGGCAGCATTGTCGACATGTCATTTCTTCGCCAAATTTATATACAATTTGGGCCCATAAATGTTGGGTCATCCATGACTTTTTGTTGGAGAAATATTGCAAAGGTACAACCTTATTTTTAAAACACCTTGGCGTTTTGGTTTTTCCAATCACAATCATTTTTTTGTCCGTCCAATTATCCGAAAAAATGTCCATGTATTTAGTTTTTCTGCTGCATATTTTGAAGATCCATTAAGCGAGTAATTCAACTAAGCGGGGTTCAATTAACCGTCTAAAAAGCTTTGCTACTAATACGGGGAATTTTCGAAGCCAATTGTTTCGATCAATCAAGCGGGATGTTCAATTAAGCGAGGTGCAACTAAGCGGGGATTACTCTATATCAATATCATTGGCGTATTCGAGTAATTGGATGGACCTTTGGAAGATTGTAGTACCCCTGGCGTGATGGTTAGTGTGTTGGACTGTCATGTCAGAGGTCTTGGGTTGGATACCTGCCTGTGCCATTTTTTCACGTGTACTGCCCTTTTGCGAGGAATTGACAAATTCTCCAAGAAATTTCTTATGAAAAGTGCTTTCTCAAATTAGCCGTTCGGATTCGGTTAAAACTGTAGGTCCCCTCCATCCCTGACAACAGTACTCATACACAGGAATGGTTGAGAGTTGTAAGTCACATAGCGCCCTTCTCATGCTCCTTTTTTTTCTATCGAAGAAGCCAGTGCTCATACGTATATCCTCTTCTGCTCGTAGAACTCGCAAGCAGCTCTGGCCTTTTTGTGCAGCGCTGCAAAGCTCCGTGTGCTTGCTGGTATTCATCGTCAATTGTCTCCTAAGTCAATTTTAATGTAATAGCCAAGGCACTGCTCATATGTCTTATCCAAGGGTTCCGAGAATAGATATGTCTTTGGTGTCTTCATCTTCATTAAATTTAGCCTTGATGCGGACTTTCGTGACGCGCTCGCTCACACTCTTGAAACTCAAGACTTTTTGCCTGAGTCTTTAGGCCCAGCTTAATATTTTTTTGTATTATTACCATGCTCGTGAATTGGTTAAATAGGTTAAATTTAGTATGTTTGAAAATGGTTAAAAACTTCTTACATATATTAAAAAAAAGAAGAGTTTTCAGAAAGTTTTGAAAAATGATTTCAGTCGAAAATATTAAAAATTAATGCTATATGGAAAATTTGACGCTATAGGATTTACTTAAAACTCACAACTTTTTTTTGTAGCAAAATAAAGTACAAATAAGTCGGAATTACTATGAACTTTTAAATACAAAATCAAATAAAACTTAAGACTTTTAAACAATAATTCTTGTTTCTATGGACTATTTTTCTTATTTTCTAATGTTCTGGAAAATCACACGTTCTTAAAAACGCTCCTTGTTCTTTCAAAACGTTGCTTATCCATTCAATGTATGGATAGATTTTTGTATAGATTGATGGCGGAAATCCAGTGCAGGCTTCCCCCGAAGATATTATCCCGACAGCATACATTTTATTCTGATGTCTAACAATAAGCGGTCCACCAGAATCACCCTTTAAATGAATTATAATCACCAAATTAGGAGAGTTTTTGTTTTTTAAATTATTTCTGGATTACCTGACAGGTGTCTTTTAAGCCGTCCTTATCTCCAGCACAAATAAGAGCATCCGAAAGACCCATTTTAAATTCTCGTTCATCATTAAAAAATTGTTCACAGTAATCATTTGAAAAAACTGTCAAGTTGACTTTCAATAATTCTTGTGAACCCATTCCAGCTAAATTTTTTAAGATTCGAGCTTAAAGGTAATTAATTTCTTTGGAATTGTTTAAGGAGCTTGTTTACCGAATTCTGTTAAGCCATATCCAATAGCTGTGACGTCATCGCTTGGTAAATGCTTATTAAACCATAAACAAAGTGCTGGAAACCTGTAAGTAGCATATATTTTTAATAAAATTTAGGTACATTACATACATATATTTATTTTTAGGAGAATGTACCCTGTTGGTTTGTTGAGTTCAATTATTGCAATATCATCGTATCCCTGGTCTGGATCATATTTGGGAAAAATCGTCACATTGACGATCGAGTATTTTAAAAGATCATTGTTTTGTAATGTAAGAGATTGTCCTCCAATAAAAACTGTATCAGGAAGTTTACTGGAAATGGAAATTGTATTTAAATTTATCCTTGTTTATTTTAAAGATAAAAAATTATAAGTTTTCGAAAACGATTTAAATCTTTACTAACAGTCTTGAGGACCCTTTATAGTACTGAACTATCTGGACGGCCTTGAGAATTCTTGTGATGTATAAACATAAAAATAAAAATGAAAATTACTTACCCATCATTATAAACACAATGAGCAGCCGTTAAGATAAATTTTGGACTTATAACCATTCCACCGGCATAATATTTAAGTTGTCCTAAGTTGTCTATCCATCCTAAGGCAGCCTTGAATTGAAAAAAGTATGTTAGTAAACCTACCAATTTAAAGATTAGTAAAATAAAAATGTTTGCATAGTTCTCTTAGTAACTTACCATGAATGGAAATTCTCCAAAAAGTGATGGTGATCCTGCAACAATATTGAACCTTCCTGATATTAAAATAACAACTTTTAGTTCATCAGCTAATATCATTAATAATGATGAAAAGCGTCTCATTATGATGACAAGGGAATAAAGTTAACCCTATTGAATCGAAGAGTTATACTTTAATAACTGACTTATGCCAATTATAAATATTAATTAGATATTATTTACAGATAACTTTTTGAAGTTAAATTTCCAAATTTAAGCTCAAATATTGTTAAAGTTGTATATTTGAATGTTATCTGAAAAGGTTCTAGTTGCTAAGAAGTGGTGTGGGGTGAATTCATTTACTCATCAAACACCAATTTCGTGTCTGAACAATAAAAAGTTTTAAATTAAAAATAAACTAAAATTTTATCATCGTGCATGTAAACAATAAAGTAAGTCAAATGACAACTAATGGCGTATCCAATTGTGGAGGGGTCGTGACCCTCCCATGGGATATCATTTTTTTTTAATTTTTGTAGGAATTTCATTGAATTCAAAACTTATCGTTTTGCGTTAATGGACATGATCCCTCTTATATTTTTAATTATTTATTTTTTACATATGAAAATAATTTTTTTATTTTATTGCATTAAACATTGTTGACCTAAGAACATAATATGTATGAATCGAAAATCCAGCCTTATTCCAATCACGCATTACAAATGCATCAACTTTTGACCAATGGACGATCCAGGAAAGGGTCATAAAGAGCCGTAAGGTTGAAAATCTTTCTTTTCACACAATTTAGGATTTGGAAAATCTTTAGTAATGCTTTAAATTATTTTCATAAGATCTTTTTTGAGAGAAAAAGCAGAAATTCAGCTTCTTAAGAAGAAACCTTGAATAAGAGATCACTAATTTAATATAAAGTTGCCTTTAAATTCCTGAAACTCGTCTTCAATTCCATCTAATTACTTGCGACCTTATTGCAGTTGTAAAAAAATTCTAACTCGAAATTTTAATCAAACATAACATTACGATTGTAGAGAAGTGGAAAAAGTCAAATTTGGAAATTAACGTTTTGAGCCGATTCACGTTAAGTATTTTTTTAAGACTTAAAATAACAGTAGGTAGTCCCCATACTATTTTTTTTTGTCAAAAATCGAAGTTGTATTGTTCCAGTAGGGTATCCCCTATAGAACCGTTATTTTCTTTTCAAGTTTTCTCCGGAACTAATGAACCGATATCAATATATTTTCTGCACAATTATACTGTCTCAATAATATTTTATGATAAAAAATGTCATTTAAATTGACCAAAGCATATTTTTTCGAAATTCGATATCTTGAAAATGGGTTGTCATTTTTGTACGAAATTTAAATATAAAACACGTATTAATAAGCTCTAAATAACTGCATACCAAAAATATTGAAAAATTGTTTACCTACTTAAAAAAAATAATTAAAAAAAATAACGCTTAACGATTTTCAAATAAAAATTTCGAAAAATCAAGTTTTTTTGAGAAATCAAATAGAATTTAAATTTTTGAAAACAATCTTTTTTTGCTGGTACATTTTTAAATCTTAAAATATAGAACATATTTTTAAATAGACTATTTGCATACAATGAACAAGTTTGTCCTCAGAAAGATTGTGTAAGGTTTTTTAAGTATTTTTTTTTTCTTTCAAAATTAATTAAAAACATAATGAACTTTTCATATTTTCATATTTTGGGGTTTTGCATCTTTAGAAATGCCTAAAGTAACTGAATATATTATTTTTGCAGAAACGCTACTTTTCAACTTAGTTCCTAACAATTCTGCATCAAATGCACCCAAACCCTACAAGACTATTGCATTATAGCTCTTAAATAAGACATATTTAGAAAACTGTTGAAAACTTGGAATTGGAATGCTTTCATATTTAGAGAGTCTTCCAAATTAGTTACTACCATGCCTCGATGGGCAACAGTGTTCTCAATAAATCTAATAACTACAATTTTGACTTAAGCCTTTGAAATCCTAATTATGAACTTAAGATGTATAAACATTGTGTTATTGTAATTTTGTCTGCCTCCTTTGCAGAACATTAAAGACATTTTTTTAGCGGTGTTCAGAAAGTATCAGTAAAGTATGTGACATCCCCTCCTGATTAAAAGTCTGGATCCGCTCTTGATGAAAACTAAACTTATAATTGGTTTGCTAAGGCGATTTTGGTTTCAATTTGCCCTTTTTCAACACACAAGCACAATTCTCAATGTTGGAACTCTACCATTTTTAAGGAAATTATTGTATTCAGTCCGATTTTTGAAAATATAAATATAAAATTGTATGGTTTTAAGCCATCATTTTGTGTGTGCGTTTGTATGAACCTTCTAGTTTTACAAAAAAAAAAAAAAAAAAAAAAAAAAAAAAAAAAAAATTAAACAAAGGATTAATGTACCTACAACTGACAGTTTTTTAATAAATAAAAACATAACTAAAAAAGAGTCTGGGTGCCTCCACACTGATAACTGATACCTAACCATTCTGTCGATTTGTCTTGCTTATAATTTTAACAATAACAATATTTTGTGTGACATTAATAATTTGAGTCGAAAACCATTTTTGTTTTTTTTTTTGTAGGTTTTCGTGTTTTGTTAAAAAAGTTGTTAGTTCAATTTTCCTAAAAAAATAACTAAAAATTAACAACAATATTTTGTATATGACAAAATAGTTTAATTTCAAAATATATTTTTTTTAACTAGAATTCAAGTCGAAAACAAATTTTTACAAATCTTAGTAGCATCTCTTGAACATTTTTATTTCTTATATGTATGTATAAACAAATACAAATTTAATTTTTTCTGAGAACAATATCTTACATTACCAACATAATTAAGCACAGAATGAAATCATTTTGAAGTCAATGCCTTCATTTATTCACGAGATATTGAGAATCGAATATCAATTTTTACAAATTTTGCATACATTTTTTTGTAGATATTAATTTTTCTGAAAAAAACTGATTGTTGGATTTTTATACAAATTTTACTGAATGTCGAAAACAATACTTTTTATAAGATGACATTAATTTGACGCCAATATCCTACATTTTTGAAAAGAAATTTTAGTCGAAAAATAATTTTTACCAAGTTTTAGCAATGTTTTTATTTTTTTTTTCAAGAAAACTGTCAATTCGATCTTTCCCAAAAATGTCACTGAATGTTGAAAACAATATTTTCATAAGATTAAATTAGTTTGAAACCCAACTTTAATTATTTTTTTTTAGTTTTTTTTGAATTATAAAAAAAAACTGCTAATTGATTTTTTTCAAAATTATAATAGTATCACTCCACGATATGTAATATAAAGTTTAATTGAAATCCCTAGTGTTATTGGTTCGTGAGATATTTTGGGATAGCCTAAATTTTTAAATTATTATGGTAAAAAAAACCACCCATTCAGTTTTCTTAAGTCTTTTCTGCATCTTTCTGCATTACCTATTATAAAAAAATTTATTTAAAGTCGACAATTTCACTGGTTCTTGAGATATGGAAGAGGAAAAAAGCTTTCAGAACGTACGGACGTACGATATTTTTGTGTTGATTCCAGGGAACTTGAAACGTCTAGAAATGTCAAAATTTTCCATTCGACAAATCGGACCGATTTCAATAACTTCCTATGTGGAGTTTAAAAACAAACAAAGTTATTTTTAGAATGTCAATTGCTGTTGCTGCTGCTTATTTTGTCGCTGCTCACAATTCACGAAAAACATTTGCCTGGACTTTTAGAACTGGTTCAATAGAACACCGAAAACTGGACTCATTCCTTTTTAGACGTATCAAAACGCGGAGGTCAGCGGTGCGGTTTGACCGTCCTGTCTGTTTGGTCAGACCTTAATTTGTTTTGACATTAATAGTTTTAGGTTGGCCACTCAGCCGTACTCCGTTTGTACCGACATCTACATTCAAAGACCAAATGTCTTCAATGCTTTCAAATGCTTAATGGAACAGACCGCCTATCTGTCAGTAATCGTCTACGATTTGTTTGTTTAACGATACTGAGAAAGAGACTATTGGCCGATGGACTATGACCGACCTGCACTCTCGTATTGTAAAACAAACACCTGTGAGGAAGAGGCTATATGGAAAGTAGAGAGTTTGTTGCGGTGAATTTTGACCGTAAAAAATTATATATTTTGATATCAGTATCTTTCTTTGTACTAAAAACTTTAATGCTAAAAATTCTTACGGTGCATTTTGCATTTGGATCTACAACTAAATCCATATTTCCATATTAAGTTCAGCTCACACAACAACTGAAGCCGTCCTCGTCGTAGATTCGTCGAATGGGTGCTTGAACAACAGGCGGTGGACGGCGACTTTTCTTTTTGTGGCGATACGCGAAAGACTGTGTTTATGCAGGTAAACCTTGAGCTCTTGGTGGTCATTTAAATTATGATGAATGAAATGTTTTACACATAATGTCAACGTTTAAACTTTATGATAAAAAATAAATATGGACAAAAAAAAACATTTCATATGCGTTTTATTTACGTTAACTTTTGAAACCGCTGAATGGATAACCATTAATTTTAGTCTTAAATATAGAATATATAGAAAACTGTTTTAATCCTTTTGTACGTATTCATTATTATCATAAATAATCTTTGGGGTAATCTTGTAAAATTATTGTTAAATTTGTTTATTAAAATGTTATGGACAAAATTCTTAAAACACCCAATAAGACACATGTTAAACTATAAAATAGTTAATACAAGTCATAAACAAATTAAACAAATGCAAATCTAACGGTAATCTTTTGAAATGTTCGCTGATAACATACAAATCAATGAATATAGTGAACAATTAAGTGCATGTTATTTTTTTAAGAAACCATTCAGTTAAGAATGAAATATGAAACAAATTGCTTATAAAAAAGATTTGCTTTATTAAATTCCTATTCTTATAAAATATTGTATTCAAGTATTCACTTGTGCACCACACTATATATGTTTTTTGTTGCATACATTATGGATGCATTTTTTTAAAAACCTTAAAAATAAAATGCTGATTCTAATTTGAAAAAAATGGACACAGTCTTTTTCATACTTTGTTGATATTTGATCTTTTCACAAAAACGTCTACATATTTAAAATACTGTTTTCATTAATATTCAAACAGAGTTCTTTATAAAACAGTTTAAATTAAGATTTACGACGCACGATGCAATGATCAGTCACAAGTTTTAAAAAACTCTCCTCGTTCTTTTAACACTCCTTTTATCCATTTTATGTGAGGATAGATTTTTGTATAGATCGCAGGATGTGACCCTGAGCAGGCTTGTCCTGAAGATGTTATTCCAACTGCAAATATTTGATTTCTATGTGTAATAATAATCGGTCCTCCAGAATCACCCTTAAAAATATTAAACTCAAGTAAGCATTATTTTCGTTTTCCTTCTTTTTTAATTCGTACCTGACAGGTGTCTTTTATACCTTCCTTATCACCGGCACAGATGTAAGTATCGGAAAGGCCCATATTGAATTTTCGTTGACGTTTGAAAAATGGTGCACAATAATCTAGTGGAAAAACTGTCAAATTAACTTTCAATAATTCCTGGGAACCCTTTCCAGCTGATATATTAAAATTTGATTATGTGTTTGAATTCTTTGGAATATTCTTATACTAATCAAATTCTGTTAAGCCGTATCCTATGGCTGTGACATTAAAAATAAATAAATAAATTGGGTGGCGCAACAGTCCGTTGAGAACTAGGGTCTAGTGACTTACAACTCTCAACCATTTCTGTGTGCGAGTATACTGTTACTGTTGTCAGGAATGTAGTACCCGTGGTATGATGGTTAGTGCGTTGGACTGTCAGGCCAGAAGTCTTGGGTTCGACCCCTGCCTATGCCATCTAAAGTTTTTTTCACGGGTACTGCCTCTTGCGAGTAATTGACAAATTCTCCAAGAGTAATTCTTGTCATGAAAAGGCTGTGACATTATCGCTTGGTAAATTCGGATTTGTCCAAAGACACAAAGACTTAAAAGTATTGCTGCATAAAATTGAAAAATTTAATTAAAGTATGTATTTACGAAAATCCAGTCCTGGAAAGTTCAAGTATTGCAATGTCATTGTATCCTTGATTGGGATCTTAATCAGGATAAATTGTCACGTTGGCGACCGAATACATTGTCAATTTAATGTAACCAATCTTTCGAAAGAACTCATTGTTGGTTTCTGACAGAGGTACGCCTCCTACCAAGGCTACATCAGGAATTTAGCTGAAATAAGAAACTCGTATAATATGATTAAATTGATTTCCTATAAAAGGTTTTATTTTGAATAATTTCTTATTTATTCAGCTGTCACTTTTGAGCTGTCATCTTTTAACATTTTACAAATTAGAACTATACAAAAAACTTTATTAAAAATATATGGACACATTCTTCAACAACGTATTGGAATTTTTACAATTCACTAAAAATATTGAAATTTTTGCTCTCAGTTGAAGCAAGGTGTATTTATTACAAGTACGAATACAGTTCATATTACATTTACATATTATAGGTCAGTCAAAATAGACATACATATTTTCAAACTTAGAAATAATTCGTATATCAATGAAAATTAGTACAGACAATGAGGACATATGGAAAAATTAATTGAGATTATTTGTTGCAAAAAAAGTAATTTCGCCAGACTTGCTATACTTTGATAAAATTTTCTTCTTTTAGTTATTTATTAAATTTATTTTTTTCAGGAAAAACAAACGCAAGCATTTGATCGAACCATCTTATTTCTTGGCCACTGGTAAAACATATTTCGGATTTAAAGCTGTTCCCTTTGGCCACCGAACATCCGTTTTACACAAATTGGATGAGGCAAAATGGTAAGCGATTTATTCGGCAGCCGAAATACGTGATCAGCATGAAAGTGAATCGATCGTAAGTTTGGGTTTGTTTTTCCTGGCACTACGTTCATTCATAAAGAAACGAATTGTAAATGGAAGTTTCAGCAACTCAAAGACCCAAAAAATACCGCTGGAATCACACAACAGAAATTATAAACAAATATATCACAATTTTTGAAAGGCTAAAGGAAAGTTTTGACCTTAAACAATTAAACTTCTTAGATCAAGTAAACTGTTGCATTTTAAAATAACACTAACTTTGATGTTCTTAAATCAAACATTGAAGTCGTTTGGATAGCTTTACTCCTGATGTACTCCAGGCAAGTTCTTGAATACGAGGAGCAAAGATGCGGCACGAAATTCTAAAGCAAATATGTTTCACAGCAAAATACTTACCTAATTTTTTAGATATCTTATAATCAAGTAATTTTAGGTTCCTTTATGTGATGTCTACAAAGTCTAGCTGAAAAGCTTTTTTTCTAGCACTAACGTTCAAAAGTAACAGCCTAAAAGCAGGAATTTTCGAAATGAGACCTTCATAACTTTGTATGTAAACATGGAATTTTTGGAGACTTTTTCACTTGTTAATTTGGTTTTCCTTATTGTAGTATGTAACAATTTTAATAGATATGCAAAATATTCCGAACTTCAATATTGACGACTGGACTAATAACATACAGTTTACCATCTTTGTAAACACAATGAGCAGCTGTTAAGACCATTATATGGACTTGTAATCATTCCACCGCAAAAATATTTAAGATATCCAGATTTGTTAAACCATCCTAAGACAGCCTTGTATTGAGAAAATAAATTGAAAAAAGTTCTTGTAAGGGTCAGTTTCTGTTAAATATAATTTAGTTTCTCTATCAACTAACCATGTATGGAAATTCTCCAGCAGTCGCAATTGATCCACCAGTTAAAAATTGTTCTTTGGAATAATATTATAATAATCACATAGGTATATTCTAGTATTTAGGATTACTGACCATGAATTACGAATTGTGGTTCATCGTTTATTGCTGTTTCTATTAAAAATCATTAAATAAAATATCTTTTTATTTACCTAAATAAGTAAAGGATTTACTTGTGCTTGTTATGGAATCTTCATCATCACCACAATTATCATCATTATAGTTAACATCATCATTATCAAATTGGTATTTATCATATTCAATCATATCATAATATGGTTTCGCTGTTAATATAAAATCATAAATAAAATATTTTATTGTAGGCTTGAATTAAAAAAGAATTTACCTATAATGTAATCTTTATCATCTGCATCAACAAAAACTATTAAAAATGATACTGCAAATGCAACTATCAAAAACTCTGACGACAATGCAAGATTCCTGATATTTTAAGAGAGTGAACTAAACCGTAGTGAGCAGTATATTACGAAATTTATAACTGAGGGTTGAAAACATATTATAAGCCTCTTTATTCTTTGATCTTACTTAAAATACTGTTAGATTTACTAATTAAAATGTTTAACCTGTTTAGCGTTTGTAATCCAGTTATTTTGGAAAGCTCATTACTGATTATACTGATTATCGTTTTATTGTTCTGATTAATTCTAAACATAAGTATATAACGGGTGTTTTTTTTAGAGAAATTGAACTCCAAATTGGCAATACTCTTTTACCTAGACCGACGATTGAACAACGCTTCCAAGTTGTGCAAAAAATATTGTTTAGCGAGAAACCTCAATTTTGGTTAATGGATATACAAAACTTATAATTGGTCCGTAATTCTTTAAAAACGACGGAGGCCAGAACTTTACAGTCAATAATGACCGATATAAAGCCAAGATTACTAAACTGTTTAAGAGGAGGAATGCAGCTGGCTATTTCTCTAGAGCATAAAATAACGGTAAAAAAGGGTTAGACAAGAAACCTTACGACGATGTTCAAGCAAAGTAAATGAACTTATGATGATGTTATCACCAATCAATTTAAATGCTCTACGATCAATACTATTC
Organism: Eupeodes latifasciatus; assembly: GCA_920104205.1. Classification (NCBI taxonomy): domain Eukaryota; kingdom Metazoa; phylum Arthropoda; class Insecta; order Diptera; family Syrphidae; genus Eupeodes; species Eupeodes latifasciatus. The sequence continues at coordinate 336,001,850 of OV049924.1, read as the reverse complement.
AAGAGCTTTTAGTAAGTTGCAGGAGCAGCAGCCCAGATATGGGAATAATATTCAAGCTTTGGACGTATATAAGTCTTGCAGATAACGGCCAGATCAGAAGGGGTGAAACATTTCTTGCATCGCTCTAGGAAATCCAAACACCTTGCGGAAATTTTGGCGACATCGTGTATGTGATCGTTCCACAAGAGGTGGTTGATGACACGCATACCGAGAATATCGAGATGTTCAGTCTCATTGATGCAAGTGTCATCCATGGATAATGAAAAGAGTGCTATATCTCACTTTAACGGTACAAGACAGCATTGGGTTTGCGAAGCATTAAATTCCACACGGTTTTTTAATCCCTATTGTTCAATACTGTTTAGGTCGGAATTTAATGAGCTTATCATATTTTGTCGTTGCTGTTCCACATCCGAAGAAGAGGGATGTGAGTCTGAAAATGAATATGAAAATCTAAAAGTACTATCGTCAGCGAAACAATGGATTAGAAGTTACAGGCAGGAGATCATTAATAAAAATGAGAAAGAGTGTTGGAGATAGAACAAAGCCCTGGGGCACACTAGCATTTATTATGTAGTTTTCAGACTTGAACCCATCCAATACTATTTGTATTGAACGATCCGAGAGGTAATTACTAGTCCAATGAAAAAAACCGAAAGCACGCATTTTTGATAAGAGAGTCTGATGCCAGACCCTATCAAATGCTTTTGAAATATCAAGTGCAATATTCTTACTGTCTCCAAAACCATGTAAAGATTTGCTCCACTGTTCGGTGAGATGAACCATTAGATTACCAGTGGACCTATTGCTGCGAAAGCCGTTTTGTCGGTCATTAAGAATCTTTCGATCTTCGAGATATGTCTTAAGCTGATAATTAATCAGCGTTTTCATGACTTTGAAAAGAAGGAATGTAAGTGCAATTGGACGATAGTTAGTGGGTAAGGAGGATTCGCCTTTTTTGGCAATGGGTTTAACAAATGCTGTTTTCCATATACTCGGAACGAGATCAAAGGAAGAGAACAGATGAAAAATCTTATGCAGTGGTTTTGCCAGCGTTAAAGAACACCTCTTCAGAACAATAGCAGAGATACCATCTGGACCAGCGGATTTATGTATGTTGAGATCTTTTAGGACTCTCGCCACAGTACGAGTGCGAAAAAAGATTGGACCCATAGAATCACTAACGCGCTCAATGACAGGCGGAGTCATAACACTCACTGGCAGCGTTGAATTGGCTGCCAACTGCTAAGCAAAGAGATTAGATTTCTCAAGAGAGCTAACTTCGAATATGGGTGTTGCAGGACTTATTGGCTTGCTTGAACTTATTAAGATTTTCCTCAGTTGGATTGGCTTTAAAACAACAGACAATTACTCCCTTAACCCTAATAACCTCTTTACAGCTCGAATAAAACCATGTGTTTTCATTAGGTCTGATGCTTTTAGCCCTGTTCAGGATAAAAGTTCTCATTCCCAAAAGAATCAAACGGTTCTCCTGGGAGCTCTATCTTTAACTAAAGAGTTTTGACACGAGACATTTGCAGATATGACACAATCGTCAGATGTGCTAAGAGAAGATAGAACACTAATAGTCTTTTAAGTTTTATATTAAACTTTAATAACTATTTGTTATTCCTTTAGAATTACAATCTAATATCATTATTGAATAAAAAATTAATTTTTAAATTGGTTAAAAAGAATAATTCTTATAAATAAATTTACAGTCTACGGCCTATACTTCAGCCATTTAATCAAAATTTAAATTAAACAATTACTTAAATAATGTTTGATTAAATTGCAACAATGATTATTTTCAACTAATCACAAAGATATTGGTACATTATATTTTTTATTTGGTACTTGAGCAGGTATAGTAGGTATTTCTTTAAGTACATTAATTCGTGCAGAACTTGGTCACCAAGGAGCTTTAATTGGTGATGATTAGTTCCTTTAATACTTGGAGCTCCTGATAAAGCTTTTTCTCGTATAAATAATATAAGTTTTTGATTATTACCTCCATCTTTAACTCTTCTATTAGTAAGAAGAATAGTTGAAAATGGAGCTGGAACTGGTTGAACATGAACAGTTTACCCTCCACTTTCTGCTAGTATTGCACATGGAGGAGCTTCCGTTGATTTAGAAATTTTTTCTCTTCATTTAGCTGGTATATCCTCAATTTTAGGAGCTGTAAATTTTATTACTACAGTAATTAAAATGCGATCTAATGGAATTTCTTATGATCGTATACCTTTATTTGTATGATCAGTAGTAATTACTGCTTTATTATTACTTTTATCATTACCAGTATTAGCAGGAGCTATTACAATACTTGTAACTGATCGAAATTTAAATACATCATTCTTTGACCCAGCAGGAGGAGGTGACCCAATTTTATACCTATGTTTTATTCAATCCTCACCGAATTATTAAAAAAAATCATACAATTAAACTCTTTTTCCTTGTACTAAATGACGAATTTAGCTGAAGTTGTTTTATTACTTTTAACATCAAAAAAAGATTATTAGACAAACTTGATATCCAAATAATACGATCACTCATGAAGACTTAGGAGTGACTAAAGCGAATTATTAAATATTATAATGGGCTGGTAGTTATTTTGTATAAATCCCAAATTTGCAATAAACCTAAAGTTGCATTCATATTTGAATGTGAACCTGTTCGAAGACTTCAACCAAGTTCTTTTTGTTTTAAATAAGAATAAACTTGTAAATTTTACTTTTGCTTTTTTGAAAAATCAAGATTTTGTATTTGCATTGATAGTAGGTTTTATGTCGGAACTGAAAAACATAATTTCTAAAACTAGCGCCCACATTTTGAAAAGCTTGTTTTCATTTATCTTCATACCTTGTTTTTACAAAACAATCTTAAAAATCCAATTTTTCTAAAAATGCGATTAATGCATTCTAATATTTAGGATGATACGATGATCAGTCGCATGTTTTTAAAAACTCTCCTCGTTCGTTCAACACTTCATTTATCCATTCTATGTAGGGGTAGATTCTTGTATAGATCGCTGGTGGTAATCCAGAGCAGGCTTGTCCTGAAGATGTTATTCCGACAGCAAATATCTTATTGTCATGTTTTACAATAAGCGGTCCACCAGAATCACCCTAAAGAAAGTTGAACAGCAAATTATCAAGGTTTTTCTTTGTTTACAATTCTATCTGCCTAATTCCTACCTGACAGGTGTCTTTAATGCCTTCCTTATCCCCAGCACAGATATGAGCATCGCAAAGGCCCATTTTGAATTTCCGTTGACGTTTGAAGAATGGTGCACAATATTCTGGTGAAAAAACTGTCAAATTGACTTTCAATAATTCTTGAGAACCCATTCCAGCTAAAATTTTAATTTTAATTTTTTTTTAATTTTTATATTTCTTTGAAATTATATTTGTTTAATATTTACCAAATTCTGTCAAACCATATCCTATGGCTGTGACGTCGTCGATTGGTAAATTTGGACTTGTCCATAAACAAACTGAAGGAAACCTGTTACCGCATAACATTTAAAATGAATTTTAGGAATAAGTAAATAAATAAATAAATAAATAATAAATAAATTAATTAAATTATAATTGTTTACCATGTTGGATTGTCTAATTCGAGTATTGCAATGTCATCGTATCCTTGTGTGGGATCATATTCAGGATAAATTTTCACATTGACTATAGAAAATTTTAAAAATACATCCCTATAATCATTGTTTTGCGACTTGAGAGATTCTCCACCTATAAAAACAACATCAGGAATTTTGCTGAAATAAGAACCATAACCATGTGATAAAATCGAATACATATGCAATAAAATTAATAATGTTAGTTTTAAAAAATAATAATCACTGTAACTCAAAAATAAAATGACTGGTTCGCTTGAACTTGCTAATCCTAATAATAATAACTTTAAGTTAAGATTTAAAAATATATATCTCCAAAAAAAATTTCTCTTCAAAAATTTAAATGCCGTTTGATTTCTCAAAAAAACTTTAATTTTTAGATTTTTTTTTGAAAATCGTTAGAGCGGATTTTTTTAAAATTATTGTTTATATATAAAATTCATCAGATTTTGTTTAAACATATTTCTGGTTTGCAGTGTATTAGAATACATAATATACATTTTTTATTTGATTTTGACAGACAAATTATGACCCGTTTTGGAGATATAGAATTTTTTAAAAAAAATAAATATTTTTTAAAAATAAAAACAAAAATGTTTACATTTTTGATTTTGATAAGGCAATATGACAGCTTGTGCATTACAAAGATTATTAAAATAAGTTCATGAATTCCATGAAAAAATTCAAAAAACAAAACAACTGTTCTATGGGGGGTACGCTTCTAGAGCAATACAAATATATATATATATATTTGTTGTCGAAAAAATCAAAGTTAAGAAAAATAATTTTTGAGAAAATTTAATAAAAATCTATAGGTTCGTTTTTGAGAAAATTCGAATTTTCGATTTTTGACCAAAAATTTTGTATGTGGTCTACGGTCATTTTTGATCTTAAAAACACGAAAAACCGCCTAACGCGAATCTGTTTAAAATGATGGCCCCCCTGGGAAATAATTTTTTTGCATTTTTGTAGGAATTCCCTTCAATTCAAAACTAATCGCATTGAGTTAATTGATATGACCCCCATTATATTTTGAATTATTTATTTTTTTTATGAAAACAAAATTTTTATTTGACTTCCTAAAACTTTGTTGCCAAAAGTAGGTACCACATTTAACTGAGGACTAGACCAAGAAAATAATATGAATCGGAAATTCAGCCCTATTCCAACAACTTAGCACAATTTCATCAAATTTTTACCAATGGACGATCCAGGGGGGGCTCATATGAGCCATAAAGCTTTTACAGTTAAGTTGTATAAGCAATAATATTATTTAAAGAATTGTTAGTAATTTAACGACATTCAGCAAAAAGTGGTTTGCTGTCAAAATTTTCATAAAATTTGTTTCTAAGAAAAAGAGCAAATTTTCAGGTTCTTACGAAGAAGCCTTGAATAAGAGATTGTCAATTTTATATTAAGTTGCCTTGAAATTCCTGAAACTAGTATTCAATTCCATCTAACTGTTTTGATGCACATAAATAGTGAACATTGAAGTGATTTTTACTTGCGACAAACATGCCAAGTATTGCATTCGTGAAAAATTCGAATCAAACATGACATTACGATGGTAGAAAAGTCGAAAAAAGTGGGTCTGTCTGTCCTGACCCCTTCAGCCTAAGGCATTGTGCCGATCGATATTAAGGTTTTCAGCCGATTAGCATAAGGTGTTTTTTTCATTTTTTTAATACGAAAAATAACATCAGTCCCCATGAAAATTTGTTGGTTTAAAATCGAAAATTCTATTTTTTTCAAAAATTAACCAATAGATTTTTTTTTAAACTTTCTCTAATTTTTTTATCTTAAATCGGCTTCTTTCTACAAGAAAAACATATTTTGGTATTGCTCCAAAAGGGTACTACTCATAAAACCTTTATTTTACTTTTAAGTTTTCTCAAGAACTAATCTTCCCTTTCAGTGCAAGTCGATGATCAAATTTTCAAATTTATGATGATTTTTGATGATCAAAAATGTTATCATTTTTTTTTTATTTTTAAAAAAATAATTGTTTTCACAAAACTTGATATCTCAGAAAGGGTGAACATGTTTTAACGAAAATTAAATGCAAAATGTTTATTTATAAGCACTAAATAACTGCATACCAAAAATATTTGAATTAAAAATATATTAATCGTATATACAAAAATTACTTTAAAAAAACGCGCTTTAATGATTTTCGAAAAAAAAAAAAAAATTGATCTAGATTTTTTTTAAATAAAATTACATTTAAATTTTTGAGAAAAACTTATTTTGCTATTTTGCAGGTACATTTTTAAATCTTTAAATTTAGGAAATATTTTTAAACAGACATTTTTGAAGAAATCAGCAAGTTCTAGCGACCCAGTCGTTCATTATACTTCTTTCAAAAATGATTTTCTGTGAAATAAAACTTTGAAGATCTTAAAAAATTAAAGAAATCTACTTTTTGAAGTGAATAAAAAGTGTGACGTGATTCAATTCACTTTATTTATAAACCAAAAAAAACACAAACAAATTTTGAGAAAAAACAGTTAAAAAAAAACAATTTAAATCTTTTCAAAAATTGAAAATATTGGCTTTAAAATAATTTAAACTTATAGAATAAATTGCTTTCGCCATTCAGGAAATTTTTTATAAAAATACAACAATCGGTTTTTTACATAATTAATTAAAATCTACAAAAAATAGAACGCGAAATTTGTAAACATTGATATTCGGTTCTCAATATCTCTTATATAGGAAATAAAAACTTTCAAGAAATGCTACAAAAATTGTTGGTACAAAACAAGACATATACAAATCTTAACGTTAAGGGATCAGTCTTTTAGCATTCCTAGAAATAAATCCAAGCATAGAACTGGTCATAGAAATTATGTACATAGGTAGGTAGGTAGGTAGAAATGGCGATCTCAGGGCAGACCTAGCCTGAGATCCAATTAGCGCTGTAGTGCGCCGTTTTGATACCAAAACTCGTTTGACCTGAAAGAAAGGAGAAGATTTATAGCGATTAAATTATAGCCATTTTGTCGCATTGAGAAAAGAAATTAGGTCTCTAATCTTTGTCTCAGATAGCTCATCCAGTTCGTGAAAGAATGCTTTCCCAAAGCATTTCATTCTAGTGCTTGCCAAGGCAGGACATTTGCAGAGGAAATGGATTATCGTTTCACTTTCTCTTTGGTCGCAGAAACTACGGCAAAAGGTGTTGTAAGAGATACCCAACTTCTCTGCATGAACTCCTATGGGCCAATGTCCGGTACAAACCGCAACAATCCTGGCTATGTCTTGCCTTGGCCTGCATAGAAGATCGTTTGTACGGGTTTTATTATAGGTGGGCCATATCTTCCTAGATATAATGCAGTTGGGTAAATTGCTCCACCTTCGGTTTGATTCAGTTTGGTAGATGGAAAAGATTTTACCCTTCATAGCACCAAGAGGAATGTTAACCATTTCCACAAGTGAGCTTTGAAGGGCCGATCCTTGCCTGGCTAGCTCGTCAGCCCGTTCATTTCCCACGATACCACTATGGCCCGGAACCCAGATCAGGGTGACACCGAGGTTAATGTTCAGGCTCGCAAGCTCATCGCGACATTGCTGGACCAATTTAGATGAGGATGTAGCCGAGTTAATGGCTTTGATAGCTGCCTGACTGTCTGTGAAGATAGCCGCATTTCGATTTTGGTTTGGGCTTTGTTTAAGTATCTTACATGCCTCCCTAATTGCCAAAGTCAGGAAGCCTAAAGGATTTAGCTACATTTAGGGACTCAGAAAAGATCCCAGAACCAACTCCGCACTCCATCTTTGAGCCGTCAGTAAAGATGGTTGTATCGAAACCTATCGACACGATGTCATCCTCCCAATCTTCTCTGGATGGGAAAAAGACCTTAAAACCCCTACTAAGGCTCAAAGTAGGAGTGCAGTAGTCAGTGTCTACCGAGATAATATCTGAGGGAATCAATTTCGCTGTGTTGCTGTGACCATAAGGTTTTGACAACCAGCTGTTTGATTCCTTCAGCCTAATAGCGCTGCAGGAAACTATGTATTTAATAAAAAGGTCGATTGGTAGAAGATCCATAATAACGTTTAAGGCGTCCGTTGGGCAAGTACGCATGGCCCCTGTGGTGCCCACGCAAGCTGTGCTCTGAACCTTCTTCAGCTTATCGATATTATAGGCTTTGCTAAGAGCAGGCCACCATAGAAATTATGTACTCAATGCGATTAGGAAAAGAGAATTTCAAATGAATGAAATTATTAAAATCTTTTTCTTCAGTAACTTTGGATATGTTAAGATTCATGTATGTATATTCTTAGAAAACAAAAGCAAAAAGTTAAAAGTACAATAACATTTATTTAGAAGCATTCGTTTGCAGAATATTATTAGTACACCAAACAGATAAGATCCGAAACAGATTGTATACGTAGAAATAATTTAAGGTTATGAGCATATATTAGACAAAGAGGATTAATAAAAACACCATTGATTAATAAGAGAATAAGAAGGGGTCCTAAATCACTTCCTTGTGTAACTCCGGAAGTTATCTCAACAAGTTTCTAAATAAAGTTTCAAATTCCGACGCGTTGAATGTTTGCAATAAGTAAATATTTAAACCATTTTGAATGAAAAAAATAAAATTATGTGGAGCAACCTTCCGTAAAAAATAAACAACTAGTGACTTACAACTGTCAACCATTTCTGTGAGCGAGTTGTAACAGGGACGGAGGGGACCTACAGTTTCTTATGCCGAATCCGAACGGCTGAATTGAGAAAACACTTTTCATGACAAGAATTACTCGGTGAGGATTTATCAATTCCTCGCAAGAGGCAGTACCCGTGAAAAAAAAAACATTAGGTTGCACAGGCAGGGATTCAAGCCAAGACCTCTGATATGACAGTCTTATGCGCCGAGTATAACAGATAGAATGAAAACCTAATTCATAAGGCTTGAAAATTAACAAGAGTGTTCAACCCTGTCACATTGATTCCTCTCTTCAAGGGAACCTAAAACATAATTGTGGGATTAGTTTATGTTGATCTGCGACCGACAAACCCATGGGAAAGATAATAATTTATTAACTTCCCATAGGAAGTTATTGTAATGGGTCCGATTTGTCGAATTGAAAATCTTGACATTTCTCGACGTTTCAAGGTCACTAGAGTCGAAATAAAAGATTTTTAGAAAGATGTCTGTGCGTGTGTGTGTAGAAAGATGCAGAAAGGACTCTCAAGAAAATTGCGTGGGTGGTTTTTTTTACCATAGCAGTTTAAACAAATTTTGGTTAACCCTAAATATCTCATGAACCAATGACGCCAGAGTCTTGAATTAAATTTTATATTATATGTTGTAACGTGATAAAAAACAATTACATTTTTGGAAAAAAATCCAATTAACGGTTTTTTATAAATCAAAAAAACTGAAAAAAAATTTGTCACCTCGAAAATTTTACGACCAAATATGATTTCATCTCCAAAACAATTTTGTGCAACGAAGAATAATGTTTTTGACATCTGATATAATTTTGAGAAAAATCTAATCGACAGTTTTTTTTTTACAAAAAAAAACCTAAAAAAAACATTACTCAAAGTTGGTAAAAATTGAATTTCGACTCAAATATCTTTTCAAAAACTTGAGATTAAGGCTTCAAACTTTTTTTATCTTATAAGAAATATTGTTTTCAACATTCAATAAAGTTTTGAAAAAAATCGAATTGACAGTTTTTATACAGAAAAAATAAAAACCGAAACAAAAATTTAACAAAAATTGTTAAAAATTGATTTTTGACTCAAATATCTTTTCAAAAATTTGAAATAATGGCTTCTAACTAATTTTAACTTATAAGAAATATTGTTTTCAACAATAGGAAACATTTTAAGAAAAATCGAATTGACAGTTTTTTTACAAAAAATAAAAACTTAAAAAAAATGTATAAAAGTTGGAAAATTTTTTTTCGACGTAAATATCTTTTCAAAAATTTGAGACATTGGCTTCAAACTAATTTTATCTTTTAAGAAATATTGTTTTTAACATTCTATAAAATTTTGAGAAAAATCGAATTGACAGTTTTTTTACAAAAAATAAAAACCTAAAAAAAAACAATACTAAAACTTGTACAAATTTACTTTCGACTCAAATAGCTATTCAAAAATTACAAGTATTGGCTTCAAACTTTTTTTTATTTCACAGAAAATATTGTTTTCGATATTCAGTAATTTTTTATAAAAATCCAACAGTTAGTTTTTTCATAAAAAAATAAAATCTACAAAAAATAGTACGCAAATTTGGTAAAAATTGATACATATAGACAAACTTTTAAGCAAGACAAATCGATAGACGGGATGGGAAGTTATCAGTGTGGGTCGCATCCCAGCCTCTTTTTTCACTGAAAAAAGACAGCTTATTTTACATATTATTTTCAAATAGTTTGGGAATTAGACATTTTTTTATAGTTGTTTATGAATACATTTTCAGATCCAAATTTAAGAACATGGTAGACATATGGAATTTTTTTTATTGTTTTAAGAGGGATTAGAAAACAAATTATTTTAAAGTAAAGGAAGCAATACCATCAAATCCAGATTGATTTCCATATTTTAATTGTAATAACTCATCCAAGATTTACTCCACATATAAATTGACTAAAATTAAATAGTTCAGGTAAAGCCGTTAAGCGGGCTCTTGTTTGATTAACTAGCAGAGATGGAAAAGAATGCAGTAATATGCTATTACATTCTGAAAAGTGCCACTCATTCAACTGATTTTTCGACCATGTAATATAATTTATTATCTCATTCTTTTAACTACAGAAATCCAGTCTTAAAAATGCAATCACCAGTCATCAGTCAAAAGACTTTTAATAAAAAGAATGCAATCTTTTTTTACTGCTTGTAGTATTTGAAGTACCTATTTGAAAAATCTTTTACATTCTTTGCAGTTTTTTTTTTAAATTTTATTTTAAATAAGATAACAGTACCTATTTTATAAAAGTTTAAAGAATGCATTCTTTTGATTTGAATTCATTTGACTGCATCAGTTGATTTTTAAATACAAGACTACAAAATTGACTGGGACTTTAGTTTGAAAGTCACAGTTCTGGGGTTAAATCAAACGACTTAAAAAACAAGTCTTTCCATTAAATTCTTTGCAATACTAAAAAGACTGCAATCTTTTACAGCTCTGTTAACTAGAGATCACAATTTATTTTATCAATGAACCGCAAAAAACAATTAAAAGGAATACATATACATAAAACGGGGACTTCTTTAAAAAAAAACGTTTCAACTTTCTCACTTAACAATCACACAGCATTGTTTTAAACTACATTTTTTATAAGTTGTTAACCCCACCTAAATAGGTTCAAGGTTGTTGCGCGAGAGAAATTATGAAGAAAACTATTTTTAATTTAAATAAGTCTAGAATCGTGTAGATAATAAAAATTACATTGGTTTTACAATCAGTTTTAATTATTAAATATGTAATATATATTTACCCATCTTTGTAAACGCAATGTGCAGCCGTTAAAACCATTTTTGGACTTATAATCATACCACCGCCATGATATTTAAGTTCTCCGAACTCGTCTAACCATCCTAAAGCAGCCTTAAATTGACAAAATAAATGAATAAATCAGTCTTTTAAAGATTGATGTTTCTCTAATAACTTACCATGAATGGAAATTCTCCAGCAAGTGTAGGTGATCCTCCGGTTATAGCTTAAACTTTGAAATATTTAAATAACAATAGACATTGGTATCTTCTAGATTACTTACAAAGAACAATGTTGTACAATGTATCATTGCCAATATTTGGTGTTTCTATTTATTAAAATCATAAAATTCAAGTCTTTTTCTTTATACAAAACTGACGTATTAACCTGTTGTTGCTATGTAATTTTCGCCATTAACAAAAGCTACTAACAAAGATACTGCAAGTCCAACTAGTAAAGACGCCGTCGCTGCTGCTGACGGCGATGATAATACCGTATTCATAATATGGTTATAGAGAGTTAACAAAACCGTACTGAACCGAACAAAACTAAATTTATGACTGAGAGTTTGAAAATAATATAAGCCTCTCTCTTCTTTAAAAATAGCTGAAATGTCTACAATTAAAGATGACTAATTTAAACTTAGAACCTGTTAAGAGCTTAAGAGTTATTTTGTTTCGAGGGAATTCCTACATTGTTTTAATTTATTCTGAACATAAGTTCAAAAGTTCACTTAGGAAGCCTGAATTTTGGATTCTTTAATAAATTTACAAACTTAAAAAATTAGATGTCCAACTAAGTTCTCGCTATGTTTTTGATAAAAATGTAGCTCAATAAATAGATACACTTGAATCATTTGAAGTATTGCCTATGGTTACCATCAAGTTTTTCAACGTGTTTTTATTTGAATGTCATAAGCATAACGTTAAACGTTTTCATCTTCAAAGGTTTTGGGCCAGCAGCGTCTTCATGCTATAGAATGTCTATACCGTTTTTCAGTGCTGGTTTCACTTCGTTTTTATGAATATTGGGTCATTCATTTACTAGTCATTGAAAATTGGTAAAATTGTAAAGAGATTCTAATAGACAGGAAGCATTACTGATTTCATAAGGCTTTTCTAAGATCACAGTATTACAAGTAAATATGTTGCGGATAACCCGTATTTATTTATTTTCCCGGAGTTTGCATCGACTGAACTTGTTATTCACAATAGGGTTTGCCACAAAAGCAGACCCGACGAGACCTTAGCTAGTTTCGTCTCGGTAGCGTAAAAATCGAAAAAATATCAGTATCGTCTCGGTATCGGTATTGTATAACTGAGTCTCGTCTCAATATCAGAAGTCAGTTGTTTTGTTGCTAGTCTCTACTTTTATTATTTTGGTTAACGAAATTTTTAGTCGTTAACCAATTTTTACCAATTTTATCATTTCTTAAAAGTTTTTATTTCTAATATAAACAAATACAAATTGGATGAATGAAATTAATTTAAAGCCAATGTTTTCTATTATTCACAAGATATCGAGAACTGAACATCAATTTTTAAGAATTTTGCGTAGTAATTTTTGTAGATTTTAATTTTTTATGAAAAAACTGACTGTTAGATTTAAAAAAAAAAAAATTACTGAATGTTGAAAACAATATTTTTTTATAAAATAAAATTAATTTGAAGCCTATATCTTAAATTTTTTAAAAGATATTTGAGTCGAAAATCAATTTTTACTAAATTTTATTATTTTTTTTTTAGGTTTTTATTTTTTGTAAAAAAACTGTCAATCCGATTTTTCTCAAAATTTTACCGAATGTTGAAAACAATATTTCTTATAAGACAAAATAAGTTGGAAGCCATAATCTCAAAGTTTTGAGAAGATATTTGAGTCGAAATTCAATTTTTACCAACTTTGAGTAATATTTTTTTTTGGTTTTTATTTTTTATAAAAAAATATGTCAATTAGATTTTTCTCAAAATTTAACCGGATTTGAAAAATGTTATTTTTCGTTGCACACATTTTTTTGGAGATAAAACCATTTTTTATTCGTAAAATTTTCAAAGTGACACTTTTTCTGTTTTTTTGATTTATAAAAAAACCGTCAATTGGATTTTTTTCCAAAAATATAATTGTTTTGTATCACGTTACAATATATAATTTAATTTAAGTCTCTAGCGTTATTGGTTCGTGAGATATTTAGGGTTAACCAAAATGTTTACTTACTGTTTATTTACTTCCCATAGGAAGTTATTGTAATGGTACGATTGTCGAATTGAAAATTTTGACATTTCTCGACGTTTCAAGGTCCCTAGAGTCGAAATAAAAGATTTCTGAAAAGATGTCTGTGCGTGCGTGTGTACGTACGTTCGCGACGTTTTTTTCGTCGTCCAAAGCTCAAGAACCAGAAGAGATATCGACTTCAAATAAATTTTGTTATACAGATAATAAGGCAGAAAGATGCAAAAAGGGCTCTCAAGAAAATTGCGTGGTGGTTTTTTTACCATAGCAGTTTAAAATAAAGGTGAAAATTTTGGTTTAACCTAAATATCTCATGAACCAATGACGCTAGAGACTTGTATTATATTTATGAATTTTATGTATTGTAACGTGATACAAAACAAATATATTTAAAAAAAAATCCAATTAACGTTTTTTTTAATAAATCAAAAAAACTGAAAAAAAAAATTGTCACCTCGAAAATTTTACGACTTAAATATGATTTCATCTCCAAAACAATTTTGTGAAACGAAGAATAATATTTTTCACATCTTATAAAATTTTGAGAAAAATCTAATTGACAGTTTTTTTTATAAAAAATAAAAACCTAAGAAAACATTACTCAATGTTGGTAAAAATTGAATTTCGACTCAAATATCTTTTCAAAAACTTGAGATTAAGTCCTCAAACTTATTTTATCTTATAAAAAATATTGTTTTCAACATTCTGAAAAATGTTGAGAAAAATCGAATAGACAGTTTTTTTTACAAAAAATAAAAACCTAAAAAAAAAATAATAAAAGTTGGTAAAAATTGATTTTCGACTTAGTAAATATCTTTTAAAAACTTTGAGACATTGACTTTAAACTACTTTTATCTTTGAAAAAATATTGTTGTCAACATTCAGTAAAATTTTGAAAAAAATCGAATTGACAGTTTTTTTATAAAATAAATAAAAACCTAAAAAATAACATTACTCAAAGTTGGTAAAAATTGAATTTAGACTTAAATATCTTTTCGAAAATTTGAGATTATGGCTTCCAACTTATTTTATTTTATAAGAAATATTGTTTTCAACATGCCGTAAAATTTTGAGAAAAATCGAATTGACAGTTTTTTTTTTACAAAAAATTAAAACCTTAAACAAAAAATGAACAAAAGTTAGTAAAAATTGATTTTCGACTCAAATAACTTTTCAAAAATTCGAGACAATGGCCTTAAACTAATTTTATTTTTAAAAAAATATTATTTGCAGCATTCAGTTATATTTTGAGAAAAATCGAATTGACAATTTTCTTACAAAAAATAAAAACCTAAAAAAATTAATAAAAGTTGGTAAAAATAGATCTTCGACTTAATTATCTTTTTTAAAATTAAAAATATGGGCTTCAGACTAATTTTACTCACAGAAAATATAATTTTCGACATTCAGTTAATTTTGTATTAAAATCCAACAGTCAGTTTTTTTTTCATAAAAAAAATAAAATCTACAAAAAATAGCCAAATTTGGTAAAAAATGATGTTCGGTTCTGGATATCTCGTGAAAAATAGAACGTATTGACTTTAAATTCATTTCATTCATCCAGTTTGTATTTGTTTATTTAAGAAATAAAAACTTTTTAGAAATGCTACTAAATTGGTTTTCGACTAAAAATCTCGTTAACAAAAACTGAGTTTGAAATCAAACTATTTCATTATATGCAAAATATTGTTGGTAATTTTTAAATTTTTAAGAAGCAAAACACGAAACCCTACAAACTTTTGAGCAAAAGAAATCGACAGACGGGATGGGAAGTTATCAGTGTGGGTCGCATCCCAGTCTCTTTTTTTTTTTTTATTTGACGTAATTTTTCAAACCTTAGGTTTTTTGAAAAAACCCAATTGTGGAATGAATGAGGTATGTATAAAGTTTGTATTGCAAAACATATATTCTATTAAGTTTGCGCTTTATCCGAAGAAGGTCATAAGAAGTAGCTGTTTTTTTTGTGTCACATGGATAGGGACAAGATCTAAATTTACCTCTAAGACCCTTTAAAGTAAAGGAAATAACAAAACAAATCTTATGGTTTAACCTGTGGTGTATGGATTCATAGAGTGCTGTCAAATAATTGAGCGATATTTGAGCCCAATACCGTTTCCTCTCTAATCTCTTCTGTTTTTTGGCATTGCCGATCTCCTTCCTAGACTTTTCTTCAAAGCCGTCCAAATTAAATTTTTGTTCATCGGAAAAGACAACGGAATGCCAAGCTCGATTTCACTTAATGTGATTTGCTGCAAAATTAAGGCGTTGGCTCTTGCGTGCAACATTCCGTTTTTTTTTTTTCATTTTTTGGTATCGTATATGGTCTGCCTTCTGTATCACTGAGCAACAGTCGATCTATTAGTATTTTCCCCAACTTCTGCCTTGATTTTACTAATAGAAAACCTTGAAGCAGCTCTCACTATCGCCCGCCTTTCCTGAAATTGGCTTTCTTGACTGTTCCTTTTTTTTTTCATACCTCTCTGGGTCTTTGAGGTAGTTGTATATAACATTTTGCTGGCTAAAAAACGGTTGGTTTTACCGAGATTTTGGTAAGCTCGAATTTGGCTTATTTCCTTCTTGGTTAGGCTCTTACCTCTACCCATACTTCTTGATTCTTTCAAATTAATACTCTTACTAAGCTCCCAAGCAATCAGAGTATCCTTTTATCTGATTTAAAACACGCTAATATAGGTAAATTTAGATCTTGTCCCTATTCAAGTGACACAAAAAACAGGACCTTCTTGAGAAAAAACGCCATAAAACTTAAATTTATCACCCTAATCCAACATTTCTGTTTGAACTATAAACTTAATACATATATCTCATTCATTCTAAGTTTAGGTATTTTCAAAAGACCTGAGGTGTTGAAAAATATCGTCAAATAAAAAACAATAATATCTTGTCCCTATTAGTGTGACACGAAGTGTACCTATACTAGTTTGTTTCAAATGTTATATCGATCATAGTCATCCTTTAATTTAATTCGACAGTGTTTGAGATTCTAAAATGAAATTTGACAACAATTTATTATATTCTGTAACAATTCAAAATTTAAATTTTTCTTAGTTTCTTTATTTCATCGAAATTGAGGGCACTCTCCAATGAAATCTAAAAGTTAATATTAAAACCTTTTTATTTATACGGGTATAATGGATTATAAAACTTGTACACTTATGTATTAGTTTAAATAATTTCATTTCACCAATCGAAGAAGCATTAATGAAACACTTTTAATTTTTGTGTCTGTCTAGAATAAGTATGTATGAGTATGTATGTATATAAAACTCGAAAAAATCGACGAAACTCTCCAGGTCCTAAAGAAAGTTTCTAAAGTAGTATCGTCTCGTTGCTTTATTTACTCGTATGAAATAAAGACAATGAAGTTACAATTCAACTAAACTATTTATTTAATTCACAAATAATCCTCTTACGTGCTAACCTTATGCTGGTTGGAATCAGAGAGACCGGAAAAGCTAAGATCTACTTTCAACATAATAAGTTGGTAGCACAATAATTCAGTACATAGTGCACCCAACTTTGAAATATAAAATAAATGAATACACACAGTGATCTATTTGAATTCCATACTTAATTTTACAACAAAATCGTTCATATACAACAATATTTCTCCTCAAAAAAAAAAAAAAAAAAAACAAGATAATTCTCCCAAAACCCAGTTACAAACTTAGCTGCCTGATTCTTTCAGAACGCTTTAATTTAGATGGCCAATTCCATCTTGTACGATTACGCTGTTTGTAACTAACAGTTGGCTGAGAATTGTCTTTGCTTTTCACAACATTTCCACTTACTGAATCATTAATACTAGATAAATTATAACTTTCATTAGTTTTAATCAAAGGATCAACATTAGGATGAAACTTATCCAATAAATTAGATTTCTTTATCTGGCCCTTATGTACAAACTTTATAGTATCATTAACTTTAATTAACATTGTTACAGGACTTACTATTTCCATCACTTTGCCTGGGATCCATTTTGTATAATTGTTTTTAAATTGATTAAAATAAAGAATTTGATCTCCAACCTTATACATTTCATTTTTTTCATGAGAATTATTTCTTACAATATTTTTATCTTTATTACTATTTTTAGCAACTTTATCCTTATCTGGAAAAGCTTTAACTACCTTATTATTTAATAAATCTAAATCAGTCCTTGTCTTAAAAGAAAAAATCAAATCTGCTGGACTTTTCTTTGTTAGTACATTCGGAATATTTCTTTGATAAAAAAGAAATTTGGAAATGGTATTCGAAATATCTAAGTTTTTGTTTTCCAAATAGTATTTTTTAAAAGCTTGTTTGACCGTTTGAACACTTCTTTCTGCAGCACCATTACTTTGCGGATGGTAAGCTGGAGCTTTTGTGACTTTTATATTATATTTTTGACAAAAACTACGAAACTGTGACGAACCAAACGGCGGTCCATTGTCTGAAACCACTTCTGTAGGTAATCCAAAAACAGAAAATACATTAAACAGACAATAAATAACCGATACAGCATTAGTATTTTTCATAAGCACCACTTCCATATACTTTGAAAATGAATCAACTAAGATAAAAAAAGTGAATTTTAAAAAATGGAAAAAATCCAAATGAATCCGTTCAAATGGGAACGATGTCTCTTTCCAAGAACTCAACGCTGCGTCTTTCGAGACACTTGATGTCATTTGACATTGTGGACACTGTTTGACCGTTTGTTCAATATCTTTATCAATATTGTTCCACCAGACGTAACTTCTCAATACACACTTCATTTTCACCATGCCCATATGATTCATACTATGTACCTTCTCTAACACAGCTTTTTGCAGTGCGTTAGGAATAATTACTCGGCTCCCGTAAAATATACAATTATTTTCGGTGGATAATTCATTCCTCTTACGAAAATATGGTAATACCTCAGGCTTGACAACTTTTGGCCAGTTATTTTCAAAGACGAAAACAAAAATATTTTTTAACACAGGGTCTGTTTTAGATACCCTTGCTACCTCCTCGAGTGTTAATTTTAAATCCGATTCTAAACCATTTACATTTTGAACCATATTGACAACCTTAATATCCGTTCCTTCATTAAGGGGAAGTCTGGAAAATGCGTCAGCATTTGCCATTAAAGACCCCTTACGGTATACCACTGTATACTCATAAACAGAGAGAATGACAGCCCAGCGCTGCAGTCGAGCGACTGCAACTCCCGAGTTATTTTTTCCAGGACTAAATATCTCTCTCAAAGCTTGGTGGTCAGTATAAATGGTAAAAGGTTTCCCAAATAAATATTTATGAAACCGACGTACTCCAAAAACTATCGCCAGTGCTTCTTTATGGAGCTGGGAGTAATTTTTTTCTGACGGAGACAGCGTACTGGACACGAACATAACGGGTTTCTCTACCCCTCCGCAAACATGCGACAACACTGCTCCCACCCCATAAGGACTAGCATCGGTAGCCAAAACTATGGGTTTAGCTGGATCGTACAGCTCTAAACAACTATTGTTAGTCATAAGAGATTTTGATACCTCAAACGCTTTTTGACAATACTCCGACCAACTAAAAATAGAATCTTTTCTTAATAATTTATATAAATCCCTCAAATGAAAAGACAAATCTGGTAAAAACCTACTGTAATAATTAAGCAATCCCAAAAATGATTGCAACTGCTGCACGTTTGAAGGTGCTGGAGCGTTAACTATGGCACGAATTTTTTCGGGATTTGGCCTAATTTGCCCATTTGACAAGGTATGTCCTAAATACTCCACGCGATCTACAAAAAATTTACATTTCTTCTCATTGATTTGAACATTGTGCTCACTTAATCTTTGCAAAACCAAAAACAAAATCTCTTTGCACTCTTCAAAATCTTTTCCACCAACTAAGATGTCATCAATGAAGCAAAACACTTTTTTCAGACCTTTCAAAATCTGGTCCATGGCAGACTAAAAAGCTGCTGGTCCAATTTTAATTCCCAGTGGCAATCTTAAACATCTGAATAAACCTAGCCATGTGTTAATAGTCAACAAATGCTGGCTTGATTCCGCAACCGGTAGTTGCTGGTATGCCCCGGAGAGATCTAATACACAAAACACCTTGCAATCTGCAAGTGAAGCAAAAATTTCTCTTCTCTGATGAGTTTCTATGACCTTATTTAATGTGACACTAAAATCTACACAGATTCTTATTTCTCCCGACGGCTTAATGACGCACACAATTGGACTAGCCCATTGACTATACTGAACTGGTATTAAACTTCCCGATTTGACTAATTTATTTAATTCTTCGTTTAATTTTTCTTTGATTCTAAGAGGAACACTGTAGGGCTTATGGAAAATAGGAGTCACGTTTTCTTTTAGCAAAATATCAACTTTAAAACCTTTCATGCACTGATTAATTTCTGGTTCAAACAAGTTTTTAAATCTAGTTTTAATAAAATCTGCCATATTATTAGACTGAATATTAACTGACTTTACCTCATCATTTCCAAATAACTTTGCTCGCCAATTGGGTATTAATACATTTAACCAGGACCGACCAAGAATGGGTATAAAATCCTTATGAGATTCTATGACTATGAGCTCTAATACGTGCATCATTTGACCAAACTCCACACAGACTTTGACTTTTCCCTTTATGACCAGACCTTCACCTGTAATAGAACATAATTGATTTGTGGAATTTTCTAATTTAACATGTGACAAATATTTATAATACTCTCCATATGATATAAGCGAGACACATGCACCTGTGTCAACTTCTACTTCTATGGGTTGCTTCTCTATGACCATCGATTTAAGGAACCTGTCGGACTCTTCTGGTTGTACTTGATGTACTGACTTAACTGCATTCTTTCGATGTACTGAGCTTTTGCCGAACCTACACATTGGTGAAGTGTGGCCCAAGCGATTACACTGGAAACATTTCCAATTGACTGCTGGACATGTATCGGGATTATGCTGTCTCCCACATCTGAAACAGCTCCCCCTCTGTTTTGATGACTGATTTGGTCTGCTACTCGACTTTGACTTTGACACGACTGAGTTATCATTTTTGTGAGAGCGATGTTGTTGGGTATTCTCTACTCGGAGACACGTTTCCGACTTACTAACTGTTGGACGAATTGCTTGCGATTCCTTGTGTGACATTTCCATAGTGAGAGCTAGATTACAGCACTTCTCGAAATCAAGGCTTGTATCGTTCAACAATGCTCTCTGAATCTCCTCTGACCGAATACCAGCGATGAACCTATCTGTTAACGCATCATCTAGAGCTTGAGCTTTCCATTGAACTGGGGATAGCACTTCTGGTTCTTCGAACTTCTCGCAGCACTTGACGACCTGTGCTCTATTAGGCTTCAACGACAACAAGTAACCTCCAAAACCACACGTGCTCGCTAAGGCTTTGAGATGCATGATGAATTCGTTTATACTTTCGCCTTCTTTTTGATAAGTTTTGTTGAATTTATAGCGCTCAGCTCGAATATTAATTCTCGGTGCAAAATGTGATTTTAATGATCCCAAAAGCTCTTCAAATTTCATATTTTTAGGCTCTTTGGGTTGCACTAAGTCTTTTAGAATTTTATAACAATTTTTTCCAATTAAAGTTAACAGAATTAAGGCTTTATTTTCTTCCTTCACTTCATTTATTTGGAAAAAAATGCGCAATCTATCTTCGTAGGAATCGAAATCCTCTTCTGGCTCGAATTCTTCCACTTTGCCAACGAAATGATTAGACGGCGGCATTTTGACACGTTTTTCGGATGATGACTTTTTTAATGTAATTGTTTTAATTTTTAGTTTTATCCTCGTCGCCAATGTTTTATTTACTCGTATGAAATAAAGACAATGAAGTTACAATTCAACTAAACTATTTATTTAATTCACAAATATTCCTCTTACGTGCTAACCTTATGCTGGTTGGAATCAGAGAGACCGGAAAAGCTAAGATCTACTTTCAACATAATAAGTTGGTAGCACAATAATTCAGTACATAGTGCACCCAACTTTGAAATATAAAATAAATGAATACACACAGTGATCTATTTGAATTCCATACTTAATTTTACAACAAAATCGTTCATATACAACACCCTAGTACTCATCCTTTTTGGCAGGATGAAACAAGACGATTTGACACCATTTTATTGTTTTTTTTTTTGGTTGTATGCATTTTTAAGACCATGTTCACGCAAATATTCCGCGAAATTTAGTCACATTAAAAATCGAGGTGGTGCAAATTACCTCATCAGGCGGTCATTTAAATAATTGTATTCAAACTTTATACTTTAATACTTCGGTCGTAAAACCTATTAGGTCCGTGAATTTCCTCCACTACTCATATATGCACGTCGTCGTGTGTGATTTGAAAAATCTATCTCAGCATTTTCCAATTCTTCCCCAGTCGTGCTGTGCTGATTCCTGTTGGAGCTTTCTCCTCTAAGTACTTCTAGGCCAGCCCACTTGTCTATCCTTCATCGCTTGTTAGAATAATAAAAAAATTGGGTGGCGCAACAGTCCGTTGAGAACTGCTGTCAGGGATGGAAGGGACCTAAAGTTTTAAGCCGAATCCGAACGGCTACTTTTGTGAAAGCACTTTTCATCACAAGAATTACTCTTGCGGAATTTGTTAGTTCCTCGCAAGAGGCAATACTCGTGAAAAAACTTTAGATAGCATAGGCAGGGATCGAACCCAAGACCTCTGGCATGACAGTCCAGCGCACTAACCATCATGCCACGGGTACTACTTTTTCGAAACGTACGGGAAATCTACAGCCACATTCATCTTCCTCATCTTGGACACACGGTTGGGCCAGAGAATTCTCAAGATGTTTCGAAAGCATTTATTAACGAACGTAGGCAGCGCTAGTGCGATAGTGTTTGTGACTTTCCATGCTGCAACCATACAGCAACACAATTTCAACATTGGAGGGAAACATTCGTGGTCTTTAAATTAAAACCAGTTTCGGACAATATTCCTAACGCAGCATTTGCTTTTCTGATAATGAAGTTTATTTCCAGTTCAGTTCCGTCATCCGTAGATACAATACTCACAAGATATTGTAAATCTTTTACCATCTCCACTGGTTGTTCTGAAATAATTCTTGTCTTGGATTGATGCAGAAGTTACAAGGACGGTCCTTTTAGTTTTTTTTCTGCTTGATGTTCAGCTTCTATATCAACTTTTGTTGTCATTGGATGAAGGTTCATAATTCTATGAGAGAGAGTAAACATAAATCATTCCTATAGTCCAGATGTTCAGGTTCGATTGCCAATGTTCTTTGAATTCCTCCATTTTCATTGGACAAAGCTATAGGAACAGCATTGGTTAATTTAAAATTCATCTCACAACCTTTAAAAACTATACATTTGAATACAACCGTGATAACAGCAAGCCAAACAAATTCCCTATTGACCACTGTCCAACCCCTTTTTGAAATCGTTTCCCAAACTCTAGTGGGTGCAATAGTTTGTTTGATATTAGTGGAGCTGCTCCTACAATCGCTGCAAGTCTTTGATGATTAAAATGATTTTTTCTTTACTAGGGGGAAACGGTTGTATATTCGGGAGATTGTTACTTCGGCCGGTTAGTCAAGCATAGGGTTCCTGTTGGGCTGTTCTTCATTCAAAACTAGACACCAGTGAGCTCTTTTGTAATTCTGCGGACCGACACCGACTTGCAGCTGAAAAACTAAAATGATGTTTTTCTGCCACAAGATCAAACAACTTCATCATAAGGAAAGGTATAAAACTTTTAAAGAAATCACTAAAGCATCAAAACGGCCGTTTAACAAAATTCAAAACATGAAAAAATTATGTTTCCATGTATTATGGCCATTATCATTCAAGAGCATGTTCATTGTTTCGTGATTAAGCTCACGAGAAATATTTATATATTGGATTTAAGTACTTGAATCGTTTCTGGATTGTTCGTATAACATCAAGCCTTCTCTGTTACCCACCCCCAAAAAAGTTTAAAAAGAGTCAAATGGCAGTTCCGACGTGGCTAATTGACATTTCCAAAACGACTGATTACTTAATTTTTGAATATAGCGCAACCCTTAATGTAAGAGATGTTGTCCAAATACATGTGTTTAATTTAAGTTGACCAAATAGTCTGTGTAGAAACTTTTTAATTTTTTTGTGGACCGAAACTGGGCTTTTTATCAAGAATTAAAGCAGAAGTCAGCTATCAATGATTTAAAAAGAAACCTCTAGGAACTACATGACCTACCTTCTATTGTTTAACATTGGTTCAAGACGTTTCGGATTGGCCAAAATAGAACAGCAATTGCTTATAGTGTCATTATTTGAAAGGCATAGAAACTTAATACCCGTGTACCATTAATCGTATATTTTATCTTACTGCTTCCGTATCCCTACATATCTTGGTATATAAAAGCCTTAATCTTCCAATAATTAATGCCCAGGTGTTATTAAAAACAATTATTAGGTACCTAAAGACTTAAACAAAAAACGGTTAAA
Source organism: Eupeodes latifasciatus (assembly GCA_920104205.1). Lineage (NCBI taxonomy): Eukaryota > Metazoa > Arthropoda > Insecta > Diptera > Syrphidae > Eupeodes > Eupeodes latifasciatus. The sequence continues at coordinate 335,978,049 of OV049924.1, read as the reverse complement.
ACACCTCAATACAAAAACAGAAATACACACAAAGTCTCAGCAAAAAAAAAACACACAGACCTTCTCAGAAAATAGGAACTTAAATTGAAGGACGAATTGTTACTTCCTTTTCCAGGCTTTTTAGATCTTTACATTTTTTTATCTTAAAGTTATATACCATAACTTTAGACTTTAGAAAAGACCAAGTGAGAGCAAAAAGGAACTCTTCCTTTTGTATTTTGTGTTATCCTTTGCTTGCAAGTCTTCGTCACTATATATATAAGACTATGAACCGCTTCTTTTGGTGTGTTCTATATGAACCTTTTGTGCTTTGTGGACAAAATGTGGGTGGATGAGACTGAGGGTTGGTAAATAAAGAAAAGATTTCAGCATCAGCCTCTTAGGAATGGATAAGAAAAATAGCTTATTTCAAAGACTTGGGTGTGTATATTTTTTTTTGATGTTGCCATTTCTCATTTTATCTTTCTCTCCCTTTTACCGTCTTTCTCTTTATTTGTAGCTTCTTCTTTGCCTTTCATTGTTTGATGGTTGCCTTTGAGAGTTTTTTCTTCTTTGGTTTAAGGATGAACTATAACAAGTAAACATTGTCGATTTACACAGTTAAACGAAGATGATGAAGAATAGAATTTCCTAAATGGATAACGGTATATACGTACTACCAACAAGGACGACCGACGAGGCGATGATGGGATGACGATGGCAGTGGCAGAAGTTGTGGAAGCCGAATTCGACAACGATGACGATGAAGAACCAGCGCGGCGGCCGGCCGGCCGGCCATGATAAAGTTCAGCGAGGACTTAAAGAAACAAAATTGCTCTCTATAGCCAAACGAAGAAATTAGGCAAAAAGCAACCTCCCCTTTGAATACAGTTAATTATGCTACAAAATAATGTTTGCACTTTTCGTTGGTCGAGTGGGTCTCGTTTATGGAACGTTCATCGTCGTTGCTATCTATCCTTTTTGGATTGTTCCTTAGTTGTACGTTGTTATGTCAAACTTGCTATGTAGGGGGAAATATGTGCAATAGATGTACACCTTGTGTTCCTTGATTAGAGTCAATTTTTGTTTAAAGAAGAAAATGAGCTTAGTATATGAATTTTTGGCAAGAATGCTGCTGAGGGTTTTGCGTAAACAATGTACACTTCAGAAGATTCGACTAAAGCTATGTTCCGCTTTTTACCGAATCGACCATTAATTATTAACTTCAAATAGAAAGTTATTGTAATGGGTCCGATTTGTCGAATAGAAAATTTTGACATTTCTCGTAGTTTCAAAGTCCCTAGAGTCGAAATAAAATATTTTTAAAGAGATGTCTGTGCGTGCGTGTGTATGTACGTTCGTACGTCCGTACGTTCGCGACGTTTTTTTCGTCGTCCATAGTTCAAGAACCAGAAGTGATATCGACTTCAAAAAAAAATTTGAGAAAAATCAAATTGACAGTTTTTTTTATAAAAAATAAAAAAAAACTAAAAAAACATTACTTGAAGTTGGTAAAAATTGATTTTCGACTCTAATATCTTTTCAAAAATTTGAGACTGTGGCTTCAAACTAATTTTATCTTATAAGAAATATTGTTTTTTTTTTTTAAATTCTGTTAAATTTTGAATAAAATCGAAATAAAAATAGATTTTGAAATCAAGCTATATGCAAAATATTGTTGGTAATTTTAAATTTTTTAGAATAATTCAACTAAGAACTTTTTTAACAAAACATGAAAACCTACAAACTTTTCAAGCAAGACAAATTGGCAGACGAAATTGGAAGTTATCAGTGTGGGCAACTTCACAACTTCTTTTTCTTAACTAGCTTATCAAATGCTTTTAACCGCCGCGCCGCTGCCTTATCAAACGGTTCTTAATAGTTTTTAGCAAAACCTAAACCTATTTATTAGCTGATTTTAAACTAGCTTATCAATTTAATTTAACAGCTTCTTTGACTGATTTTGACCCTCTTTTAACTCACCTATCATAGTCTAAGGTTTTAATTTTTAAACATCAACCTACTTGATTACGATTTGTTTTACCAGCTCATCAAAAGCTCTTAAGTGACTTATTGGCGGTTTTTTTATTTGTTAATTATGTGCAAAAAATTTACTCATACAAATATGTTAACACCTTTTTTTTTAAGCTACAGATTTTAAGAAAACTTCGTATTTCCTTAAAGGTTTTAACAAAACTATTTTCGATTTTTACTGGCCCTTTATCGATTATACTCAGCTTATGAATTATGTGAACAACTGGTTTTATCAACGACTCTTTTTACCGAATTATCAACAGTTTTTATCAGCTTAAAAACTTCTTTAAAGCATCTTGTTAAGGACTCTTAAATGGATCATCAAAGCCTTTCAAAAGACTTACCAGTGTTTCTTAAATAGTTTATCAAAAACTCTTTTTCGACACAGCTAATCAAGTTCTCTTAACCAGATCATCAGTTATTGATTGAAGTTTCCTGTTTTTTTCCAGGACATTAGTCGCTCCAACAATCTTATCAAGGGATCTTATTTGTCTTGTATTTGACCAAATTATCAAAGATTTTTACAAAGTCACCAACCGACTTTCACCGACTTATCAAGTTCTCTTTAATGGATCATTATCAGCTTTTAACCAGCTCGAGAACTGTTTGTAATTCGTATATCAGTGACACTTAAATTTATTACAAACGGATCTTTATTGGGTTAAATGGATTCCGAACGACTCTTTACCAGATGTGGCTGAGTGTGAACGTTTTTAACAGACTTATCAAGTAAACATTGTCGATTTCTCAAAGGTATAGTCAGTTTCTTAAAGGTATACCTAGTCAAAAGACTTTATCGATCTTGAAAACTCTAGACTCCTAAACTGGGCTGTCAACGGCTTCTAATCGGTTTCTTCATGAATCCTAATCGACTTATTAACGACTCTTAACTTACTTGTCAACGGTTCCTAACTGTCGTACCAATGACTCCTCAACTTGTTTTCAATCAGGTTATTTACGAGTCTTGAACGACTTACTAAAGGCTCTTAGCGGGTTTAATTATGGATTTTAACCGACTTACCAACGGTTTATTACCGGCTTATCAACAGTTCTTATAACTATATCTTATTTCAGGCTATTTTGGATTATTTTCAGAGACCTGACTTTTAAAAATTTTAAGAAAACTTTGTAATTTTGAAGAAAAGTAATAAAACTGTGTCTGATTTTAACCGGTGTGTCAATCAAACAAAACTTTCTGATAAATGGGTTTTATTTTATCAGCTTAACTTATAAGCGACTCTCAAATTGATTATCAACAACTTTTGAATAGTTTGTCAACGGCTGTTAACCGTTTTATTAATGATTTTTAGCTAGCTTGAGAATGTTTTTCAGCCGACTTATAAGCACATTATTTTAACTAGATTGGGAGTGTCATTTAAATTTCTTATAACCTTAAAATAAAACCATATTTAAGGCTATAAGCTGATTTACTGACGGTTTCAACTTGTTTTTCAAATACTCGCAACCGACTTATAAAGGGTGGTTAATTTTTAAGGGCCGATGTTGATTTTGAATTAAACACAAACTATTTAATATAAATGGATTTTTTGCTAAAATCAGACTGATAAAATTATTTAAAATTATCTATATTTTCGAAACTATTTTAAGAAGACTGTGCTTTTAAGAAAATTGTGTTCTAGTTTTTTCGGAACATCAATCGATTATAACCAACTTATCAATGGGTTCTAATTGACTTATATTATCAATTGTTCTTGACCAGATTGTCAATGACTTTTTACAATCAAGATCTAAGAAATATCAACAGATCTTAATCGGCCTATAAAGTATTCTTAAACAGATCATCAACTTCTCCTTAGCGGATTTTCAAGGGATTTATGTAAATAGATTTATCAATTGCTACCGCATAGATCATCAATGGCTCTTAACCGGATTATCCAATAATTTAATTTTTGACTATCTTATGCAGGTAAATTACTCCTAATTTTTGTACATGTATGAATGTTTTGCATTGCAAAGAGTACTTCGTATTTATGATTTGTTGAATAGCTTTGGCATACATTATAAATCTTGAAATTAAGTAGTGACTCTCATTAAACTACTCGGAGTGTTATAAAGTAGAATCTAACAAAGAAGAACCAACATTGAGGAGCTATACAAATTTTTTCGGCAACAAGGTTTAGATTCCTATGATGTATTGTGTTGCATTGTTCGGATAAATTATTTTTTTCTTCTTAATTCCAAAAAACATCAAAAAATAAATTTCTTCAGAGCGAATGGTTTTATCTATGTTTGATTAGGCCACATTGTTTGGAATAATGGACGACGACGACGAAGACGAACTGAATTTGCATTTTTATTCAATTTCTCTTTTAAGATGAAGAAAGTTCATTGCCAAATATTTTTTTTTTTTTCAAAACGTAGTACATACCTAATACCTATAGGTACTAGTATAATAATGATGGAGGTACAAATAAGAAGTGGTTTTCTTTTGGATAAAGTAAAAAGAAATTAAAGTCGAGGTTATTTCTTTTAAAGTTAGATTTTGACTATCTCTGTTTGTATGTACAATTAATTAGTTATAAAATAATGGTGATTTTAAATAATTTATTATGGTCGAGGAACACATTCTTTTAGGAAGCTACGTAAGCTTGAATTTGCTTGAAGTTTAAGAAGAAAACTCTATCTTAAGAAAGCAGACAAAATATCGGGATCAAATGCATATAATTTTTTTCAGATAATAACACTAAAATGTGTATAAATTACATTTAACCCTCAAGCGGTCGCGCGGTCAATTGTAACGGGAGCGGGCGCGCGTGACAGAAAAGACCTATCGGATGAATAAGAGAAATAAAGTACTAATTCTTCCATAAATATTTATTTATTTGTACTCAGATCGTTATCATTGTCTTTAAAGTCTAATTTGTCAAAAAAGTACTTAAAATTATGAAAATATATACAATGATGGGTAGAAATAATAATATGAACGAAAAGGTACTAAGCGCGGTCGATTCGACTACGCGCGACCGCTTGAAGGTTAAACAAATTCACTGGATTTTTAACTTCCCATAGGAAGTTATTGTAATGTGTCCGATTTGTCAAATTGAAAATTTTGACATTTCTCGACGTTTCAAGGTCCCTAGAGTCCAAATAAAAGATTTTTAGAAAGATGTCTGTGCGTGCGTGTGTACTTACGTCCGTACGTTCGCGACGTTTTTTTCGTCGTCCATAGCTCAAGAACCAGAAGAGATATCGACTTCAAAAAAAATTTGTTATACAGATAATAAGGCAGAAAGATGCAGAAAGGACTCTCAAGAAAATTGCATGGGTGTTTTTTTTTACCATAACAGTTTAAAAAAAAGGTGAACATTTTGGTTAACCCTAAATATCTCATGAACCACTGACGCTAGAGACTTGAATTAAATATAATATATTGTAACGTGATACAAAACAACTATATTTTTGGAAAAAAAATTTAATTAATGTTTTTTTTTTATAAATAAAAAAATATAGTGTAAAAATAGTGTTTTCAACATTCAGTAAAATTTTGAGAAAAATCGAATTGACAGTTTTTTACAAAAAATTAAAAACCAAAAAAAAAATTTAACAAAAATTGGTAAAAATTGATTTGCGCCTAAAATATCTTTTCAAAAATTTGAGATAATAGCTTCTTACTACTTTAAACTTATAAGAAATATTGTTTTCAACATTAGGAAACATTTTGAGAAAAATCGAATTGACAGTTTTTAAAAAAAAGAAAAACCTAAAAAAAAATTAATAAAAGTTGGTAAAAATTGATTTTTGACTCAAATATCTTTTCAAGACTTTGAGATATTGGCTTTAAACTACTTTTATCTTTCAAAAAATAGTGTTTTCAACATTCAGTAAAATTTTGAAAAAAACCAAATTGACAGTTTTTTTTACAAAAAATTAAAAACTGAAAAAAAATTTAACAAAAGTTGGTAAAAATTGGTTTTCGAGTCAAATATCTTTTCAAAACTTTGAGATATTGGCTTCAAACTAATTTTATCTTATAAATAATATTGTTTTCAACATTCGGTTAAATTTTGAGAAATGTTGGATTGACAGTTTTTTTTACAAAAAATAAAAACCTAAAAAAAAAACAATACTAAAACTTGGTAAAAATTTACTTTTGACTCAAATAGCTTTTCAAAAATTAAAAATATTGGCTTCAAACTTATTTTATTTCACAGAAAATATTGTTTTTGATATTCAGTAATTTTTTTTATAAAAATCCAACAGTCCGTTTTTCATAAAAAAAAATAAAATCTACAAAAAATAGAACGCAAATTTAGTAAGAATTGATACATTTAGATAAACTTTTAATCAAGACAAATCGATAGACGGGATGGGAAGTTATCAGTGTGGGTCGCATCCCAGCCTCTTTTTTACTTAAGGAATTCAAATTTTTTTAAAAATGTGTTTGATTTTCACTTTATTTTTCACATTAATTAAGAAATTAAATAGAGGACTTTTGTACTGTACAAAAAAAGTCTGTTTTAAATACATACTTAGCTTATTACTGTAATCTAAGTCTAGTTGCGTCAATTTATGATAGTATTTTATTGCAAATAATTTCTTTATTATGTGACAGTCACAGTTATATGTTAGCTCCAAACGATTATAACAGATGGCGACATCTGTTGACTGGATTGAGTAGAGTATGAGTAGTAATAGATGGCGCTGTGTCAAGCTTCCAAACGTTTCATATAAGCTACAATTTAATAGCATAACTACCACGTGTTGCTGATGCCAAAATATATGTTATATTTATTTTGTATTAAACGAAATACTCGTACAGTGAATTTTACTTGTTCAATATGTAAAATATAAAAGAATATAGAAGAGTTCAATTATAATTTGGGATGAGTGCACAATGGCTCACAAATATTCACTCAAAGCATTGCTTAGAACTATGCAAGATTTAAACGGCAATGATACTTTTTCGTTGGTGGTCTCTAAGTGGTGATTTCCGCCGGACCTTAGCAGTTATACCTCGCTCCACTTTCGCGGATGAGATTGATGCCTGTTCTTCTTGTTATGGCTAAGTGTTGGAGCACTTCAATTGACCATTAACATGCGCCTTGGGTTGCAAAATGATCAATCAGGTCAGTTGGATGCTTTATTCGAACTAAAAATCTCAAAATTAACAAAAACTCTATGAGCTTAAAACTATATAACAAATTATATAACAAAAACTAACTGTTAAAAAATATCAAAAGCAGTTTTGATTATCATTCGATTATGCTGCTATGAGTTGAGCTTTTTTTACATTATTTAAAAAATAACATTAAAATAAACTTGTTAAGAGCGTTTGCAAAAAGAATGATAGTTTTCTCTTGAGCATATGTGCATAAACCTAGTATCGTAAAACGAAGTGTTACGGGATGGTGTCTTCAATATTTAATTTAATTTAATCATTTATTTTATTAAAGTATTTAAACTCTTACAAACAAAAAATGATATTCAATACTATCTTACTGATTTTATTCTGTATAGAGTATGACGTTATAAAAGCTTAAATCACAGTTTGCTTATTGCGAAAAAATATAATATTTGTGCATTTTAAAGAGCACCTACATAGGTATGAGAAGACAGCTTTTTTCAAATGTTAATTAATTAATTATAAAAGCATCTACCCACCGCGAAAAAAAAAAAAAACAAAAATTATAATATATGCTAATCAATCAAATTAAAATAATATTTTGTGTGAGATAAATAATTTGAAGACAATATTTTTCTTGTTCTCTTAATACTCGTATACTAGGTTTTCGTGTTTTGTTAAAAAAGGTATGAGTTCAACAATATTTTGCAACAGTTTAATTTCAAAGTCTATTTTTGTTAACGAGATTTTTAGTCGAAAACAAATTTCTAACAATTTTAGTAGTATTTCTTGAAAATTTTTATTTCTTATTTAAAAAAATACATATTGTATTTTTCTAAGAAAATTTAACACAGAATGAAATCATTTTGAGGTCAATACTTTCACTTATTCACGAGATATTGATATTCGTGTACTAATTTTTGTAGATCTTAATTTTTATAAAAAAAAAACTGACTGACATTTTATATAAAAAACGATTAGTTGAATTGTTTTTAAAACTCTATTAGTTTGGTATCACGTCATAATATCAAGGGCTTTTCAATAAGTGCGGGTAAATGTTGAAATGGAATAAAACAAGCTGTGTGTGAGGTATTATAAGAAATTATTCTTTTATATGCCATTAAGTGTGGAATATGACATCATTCAATTGCCCGCCTCGGCTTATTACGGTGGCACGGATCAGAGTGGTGCCATTTTCAATTACTCTTCCGCATAGATCCAGCTGAATTTGATCGATGGCCTGTGCTATGTTCACCTTTAGGGTACTGGTCGATTGTGGTTTGTTGGCATAGACCCGCGACTTCAAAAAACCACACAGGAAAAAGTTTAGCCGGGTCAAATCGCATGACCATGGTGGCCAAATCACATTACCCCTGCGAGAGATAACCTCGTTCATGCTGTGTGGCACGTAGCGCCGCCGCCGCCGCGCCGCCGTCCTCTTGGAACCATATCCATATGGTTCAATTTGGCCATACAAAAATTGTTATTATCGTTATGTAGCGCTCGCTGTTGACGGTGACCACCTCACTAACGTCGTTTTCAAAAAAGTACGGACCAATTGCCGCCGGCCCAAAATCCACACCGAACGGTAACTTTTTGAGGATGCATTATCACCTGGTGAACCTCGGTTGGGTTGGTATCGTCCCATATTCGGCAATTGTGGTCCTCTTCCAAGCGATTCGAAGCCCAGTCAGCGAACAAACTGCGTTGTCTATGGTCATGAACTTTGAGCTCCTGGGTCTGTTGGATTTTGTACAGGTGTAGGCCCAGGTCCCGACGCAAAATTCGCCAAGTTGAAGTCTACGAAAGGCCGAGTTCTGCTGTACACTTTCACGGACCTCGGCGATGTTCTCGGCCGATCTTGATTTTTGACTGAACCGATCGTATCAAATTTGGCCACCAATCGTTGAAGCGTCGACTGTGAAGGGCAACCACGTCTACCGTAAAATGAGCGCAATGCGCGCAACGTTTGCGTTAACGAACACTCATATTTTGATAATAAAGTTTTATCATTTGAACGTTCTGATCTGTCGTGTAACTTGTCATGATGATTTGGCATAAACAACCAAAACAAAATGGCAGCCAAGGGGTGGCAAAATCTACTCGCGCCAATTGAAAAACCCTTTTGTAGTGTATCTCAGGGTTTCTTTTATTTATCAATAAGTTTTTAACTTGATCTTAAGATCTCCGTTTTCATTAGTTTTGCATTACTTTAAAGTACCATGAGTGGAATCTACACATAATTTGACGTCAATATTATCGTTGCTAGATGTTTGAATGTTGTTTTTGGAACATGCAAGAAATTCTGGTTCCCTCTCAAGAAAAAAGTCCGTATTCGTCCAAGGCTTATGTATGATTTTGACCTCAAGGCAGATGATCCTTTCATGTATTTGTATTGGTCCTATTAACTTTATTGCCATTTTAATAAATAATATGTCCAATATTATGATGCATTGGACATAAATCTATTCACAAGGAAAATGTCTGTAAAAAAGTTGTTAAGCAAAGCCTATAACTAATTCCTAAAAGTATAAATGATTTCAAAACAATTCCAAGCGTGTGGTCAATTTTTATAAAAGAAGATGTTCTTTTATTTAATGTATACCTAGTAAGCTTTTAGCACAAAAGTACTACCTTTTTACAAGAAACTGTGAGTTCAAATGCGTACTAAATGTTATTAACATAATGTACTGTACATAGATACTCGTATACAAACAAAATACTTCTTTTTTATGATTGGTCATGAGTACTTAAAACTCCTTGTTCCATATTTTTGCACATTTATACTCACGAAAGTAGCAGCGAGAAACTAAAATGAAAAACTTTAATTTTGTTCAAAACTTGCAAAATAAATCCTTACATCTATAACTTAAAATTAAATATTACCTTCTTCAAAAAATCATGGCCAAATATAATAAATGCAAACAACAAACGAAAAGAGAAACTCTAAAAATAACAACAAAACAAAATCACACATTTTAAGATTCATGAAGGACATTGCTCTTCATCTCTTTTTCGGTGCTAAGGAGATATTTATAGCCACACAAGCTTTTTTCTTTGTAATAGAGGACGAGGAGATCCTTTTCCTTTCTTTTTTTTTTACTACAATAAAGAAGCGTTCGTTGTGCACAGACCAACAGAAATGGCAATTTACTACTCGTATACTGTTAGTTACCGAAGAAAACGGAAAACGAACGTTTGCAATTCATGGCTGAATTGTTGGAGTACCCTTTGCTTTATGCTTGGGGCTGGGGTTTCTTCTTATGGAGGTACATAGTTACTGGGGTATATTTTGGCTCCTTGAAATGCAGCGCGCAACAATTCCAGTCGGCTTCGGTTGATTTTCTTTGTGTACGAGTGGTTGTTCTTGAAATAGCAGCCATAGAGGAAGCAATCTTCCTGGCAATGGGATATGGTAGCAAGGACGAACAAAGTCGAAGACGAAGAAAACGACGACGAAGACGACACGATGATGAAGAAAACGGTAAGGACGACGACGAGAGGACGAGATGCGAGGACGACAGATGGACGTGCTCTTAATTAAAGATAAAAATTAACTGCTGATTAGGAGTTTTCGTTACACTCCCACTGCTGTCCTTTAACTCCACCGAGAGAACTGAATGATTTATTCGAGTTAATTTATTGTGAGCAATCTTCGTCTAGAGTGTTGCTGCTACCGCCGCCACCGCCGCCGCTACTGCCACTTCTGCTGTTGCTGCTGTTTCTGCTTTCTAGTTGCTGTTGCTTTGCTATATTGCCTCAAGTGTTGGTATTGATGGTGCCACATTCCATTGTGGCACTCTTAACAAAGAAAGAATAATTTTCCTTGGACTTTAATGTTTAATGGTTGTTTTATTATCATTTTGTTATCATGATTTTACGATGATGACGGCCAAAAAGAAAAAGAAATTGGAGAAGGAAAATAGGTCATGTTAAGTAATTAAAAAGGATATGTGATGTAAGTTCTTGATGGCATCAACTTGATGCTTTAGATATTGAACAAGGAATTTTCCCACTCTAGTAAAAATGCTGTTTTTTGTCATTTAGATGAAGTTTTGATATTTTTAAAAAAGAATTGGTCTTTATTAACTTCCCCATAATGGGTCCGATATGTCAAATTGAAAATTTTGACATTTCTCGACGTTTCAAGGTCCATAGGGTCGAAATAAAAGATTTCTGAAAAGATGTCTGTGCGTGCGTGTGTACGTACGTTCGCGACGTTTTTTTCATCGTCCAAAGCTCAGAAGAGATATCGACTTCAAATAAATTTTGTTATACAGATAATAAGGCAGAAAGATGCAGAAAGGGCTCTCAAGAAAATTGCGTGGGTGGTTTTTTTACCATAGCATTTTAAAAAAAGGTGACAATTTTAATTAACCCTAAATATCTCATGAACCAATGACACTAGAGACTTGAATTAAATTTTAAATTATATATTGTAACGTGATACAAAACAAGTATATTTTTGGAAAAAATTCCAATCAACGGTTTTAAAAATAGGTTTTAAAATCAGTGCATAATATGATTGGTAAATTTAGTTAATTTTTTTAGAAAAATTCAACTTACAACATTTTTAACAAAACACTAAAACCTACAAAAACAAAAAGAAAAACTGATAACAAATGGTTTTGTTGAATCCATTGTTGAATCTTTTCCTTGTATAATCAAGAATAATGACTCTACTGATTTATCCGTGGACCTCGCTGAAGGAGACGTGTGTGAGGAAAGTGAGAAGGAAGGTGACGTGGTTCAGAAGACAAATAGCGGTGAGTGTATTAAACAGGAAGCGGTTGCAGAGGTGGGTGCTCCTAGGATAGGCCCGGGCAGACCAAAACTAATACGTACGGGGAATCCAGGACGTCCCAAAAAAACAATACAATTTGGTAAATTTGATGAGTTCTAACCAAAATATTTAGGTTCCGCAGACAGTTATTGAGGCTGTTAACGATAATTCACATAAAAATATGTGGGTCAAAGCAATGAGCAGAGAATTTGATTTACTTATTGAAAACAACACTTGGACTTTATGCGATCTACCTCCAAACAAAAAGGCGATAAATTGTAAATGGGTTTACAGTTTAAAACAAAACAAAGATGGAACGATTGACTGATTTAAAGCAAGCCTAGTTGCCAAGGGGTGCAGTCAGCAGTACGATGTTAATTACGAGGAAACTTTTTCGCCCGTCGTAAGATTGGCTACCATCAGAATGATAATTGCCTTAGCTGCAGAGTACCATCTGTTTATGCACCAAATGGATGTGTCCACCGCCTATTTAAACAGTGAGCTACATGACGAAGTTTACATGAAACAACCAGAAATGTTTGTCGATGAAAAGTGTCCAGATATGGTGCTGAGATTGAACAAGGCAATCTATGGGTTGAAACAATCTGGTCGGGAATGGAATGCGATGCTTGATGAAGCATTAAAGAAAATTGGATTTTCGCAATGCGAAAGTGAGCCTTGTGTTTATGTTTTGAATTTTGAGAATGAATTCAACATAATCGCAGTCTATGTCGACGACATCTTAATTGCTTACTTACTTACTTACTTAAGGTGGCGCTACAGTCCGGGGCGGACCTGGGCCTCAACCAACATGCGTCTCCAGCCAGCTCGGTCCCTAGCTAGCTGTCTCCAGTTTCGCACGCCAAGTTGGTTGAGGTCCTCACCCACCTGAGTGCGCCACCTGAGTCGCGGTCTTCCTCTACTGCGCCGTCCCTCGGGATTGGATTCGAAGACCTTCCGGGCTGGAGCGTTGATGTCCATTCGCTCTACATGACCCAGCCATCTAAGCCGTTGGACTTTTATCTTAATTGCTTGCTCTAATGAAACTATCTGGCCAGAATCAAAGCAAGTATAGCAAATGAGCTCGAGGTAGTAGACAAAGGCCAACTTCACTATTTCTTGGGAATGGAAGTCGAGGTGAGCAGGACAGCAAATTCTATTACATTATGCCAAAAGCAATACATTAAAGAATTGCTAAAAAATAACCACATGGAGGACTGTCGCGAAGCATCTACACCTCTGGATTCAGGTTTTCAAGTGCATTGTACTTCCAAGGAGTGCAAGAGAATCGATGAACGAACCTACCAAAGTTTAATTGGATCACTAATGTATTTGGCCATATCGACTTGTCCAGATACTCTGTATGCAAGTTATCACAGAGAAATAAGGATCCACACGCTGAACACATGGCAGGGATAAAGCATATTCTCAGATATTTAAACAAAACCATAAACTTTAAACTAACTTATAAAAGAACTGGAAAGCCAATTGAGTGCTTTGTTGATGCAGACTGGGGTGCGGATGTTTCTGATAGAAAATCATTCACAGGTTATGTTTTTCTCTTTGCAGGCAGTGTTTTTTCATGGGTATCGAAAAAACAAAATTGTGTGGCCTTAAGTAGCACCGAAGCAGAGTACATGGCCTTATGTACTGCAACAAAAGAAGCAGTTTACCTTCAGAAACTTTTGACTGAGATCGGTCTACATCATAATGAAACACCAATGATCATCAATGGAGATAATCTCAGCGCACAACAACAAATCCAGTCTATCACTCGAGGAGTAAGCATATAGACATCAAGTACCACTATGTCCGTGAGATTTTCCAGCAAAAGAAGATTTATTTGCAGTATGTTTGTAACAACAACATGATCGCTAATGTTTTGACCAAGAATCTTCCTAAAGAAAAGCACAACAAATTTACTCTTTTAATGGGTCTAAATTTAAATTAATTAAAATTAAATTATTAAAATTATTTGAAAAAAGAAATGAATATGTAATGTAGGTACTTAAATTTTAAATTATTAAAAGATAAAAACAATGTGTTGAGGAGAAGTGTTGAAAATATATGAATATAATAAGTGGCAACACAGGTTGTTGTTATCTACTTTTAGCATCCTCTTTATCATATCATGTACATATGTAATTTTTCTTCTTATCTTTTAACTTGATTTCTGTTATACATAATTGAATTAAATAAAGTCAGTCTTGTTCTGGAACTTCAATAGGTTTTGACTCAAGTTTAAGGAGAATAAAGAAAGATATTGACTTTAAATTATTTGTCTATAATAAAGTTTTAAGCAAGACAAATCGGCAGACGGGATGGGAAGTTATCAAACGCATCCCATCCTGTTTTTAATTATTCTTTTCCTGTAGCACCTTTTGTAATGACTGCAAAATTCTTTTAGGAGAACGTTGTGTGGAATTTTCTGAAGATTTATGTGAATAAGCCATAAATCAAACGCGAGTCTCAAAGCTTACATTTGCTATTGATCAAAGTCAACCTGAGTTATACGCTGGATTCATAGAAAATATGGACATCTTTGATTCATGCCATCAAGAAAAGCAGAGCCGCGTTATTGAATGGAGATATATTTCCTTTTATTTCATACCAGCCATAGGCTTTATAAACTTACAAAAAACACATATTTTCAAAAATTTTATTTTATAAATGTGCGGATATTTCTTCATAACACTACCTATGAACTACCTCTACTTTGTTTTATTTTCCCGGATCTATAATCTTAAGTCCTTCATATAAATTCAAAGTTGTTTTAAATAATTTATATTCATAAACCTTTGTTTAAGCAAAATGGAACATCATTACGTAATGCTTTAAATTCTTTTTCCTTATAATACGAGTATCACATGAAAATAGCACAAAATTGGATAAAAAAGAACAATGTTATTTGAGGATCCATATTAAGAACCTAATGAAAATTTATGTTAATTTGTTTGAAACTAATTAGAGATTGGATATGGCATTTTTCTAGTACCTACCTTCCTTATTTTTTGTTTGTATGATGTAGCTCTGCGGATTGATGCAGTTTCAAATTGTTGTGAGATGACCTAGCGAGAAATTTTCTTCATTCGAAAACAGTGCGGATTCACCCAGAAATGGCGAACTTTTCCACGTCCACGTCCATATCCTTTTCTGCATTTCGTGTATGTTTGCAGTTATTCTGCTGACGTTTCTATATTATACTTCTACACAGATAATAATAATCTTTCGCGACCTTAATGCAAAAGTTAGGTAACAGTATTTTATCCACCTCTTTTTTATATTATTATTATTATTATTTTTGTGTTCCATAAGTAGATTTTGAACTTAGTCAAGTATGTTTATTTTTGTTTGTTGCTGTTAAAAAAGAAAAATACTGACACAAAAATAAAGCAAATCATCCTCTTCCTTGTCACATCTCTCTACCTCTTTTACCTAACACGAGCTAAGCATTAACGTCCTTGTATAGATATCTACCCTACGAGTATATACCGCTATACTGCTTGCTACCGCATTTGCCACCATTACCGTAATTTCTTGCAAAATAAACACACAAATGGAGTAGACGACACTCGACTATACCATCATTTGGATGGAAGTGAAAACGAGTGGCATATTCAAGAGAAGCCAAGCAAAGCCAAGCCAAAAACGAAGCAAAAGAAGCTTATTTTCCCTAAGTGAGCTTTTGATGAAGCGTAATCCTTCGAGATAATGTTATGTTTTATGTTAGTTTTTCAGTTGGATTAAGAAAGAGTGTTGTATGTTGTTTTGGTTTTGGCGCATATTTATATTTACATATATAAAATAAGAAATTAATCACATACATATTATGTATTTGAAATGCGGAATGTTGTTTAAAAAATATGATCTGTATTATTGTATTATTTATTTTATTAACCTCCCACAGAAAGTTATTGTAATGGGTCCGGTTTGTGAAATTGAAAATTTTGACATTTCTCGACGTTCCAAGACTCCTAGAGTCGAAATAAAAGATTTTTAGAAAGATGTCTGTGCGTGCTTGTGTACGTACGTTCGTACGTCCGTACGTCTGTACCCTCGCGACGTTTTTTCGTCGTCCATAGCTCAAGAACCAGAAGAGATATCGACTTCAAATAAACTTGTTTTTTTTATAAATCAAAAAAACTGACAAAAAAAATTGTCTACTCGAAAATTTTACAAAAAAAAATGGTTGCCTGTAAAGTCGGTTTTACGGGCGAAGATTTTACGTGACAACGTCTTTTTCTCGGTAGAATATTTATTGATATGAATATAATTAAATTGCACAATAGGAACAAGGAATTGAATGAAAATAAGAATTGCACAAATTTTTTAAACTAATAATTTACTTAACACTATCAACATTTATCAATAGTATGACATAACCTATAAACTCAGTTTCTCAACTTTTGTGTCAATCTAACAATTAATCAATCAATCATAGTTTACGATAATGAAATATCAGTGTACAATTATTTACCTTTATTGTTGTAGTTGTTGTAAATGACGAATCTAAGCACTCCACATTTTCACTACAGACACAGCTGACGATACTTTAACCACACGTGTGAACTTGTATTATGACGCTTTCTTGTTTTTCCAACGCCAAGAACGTTCGAGAAAGACAAAGACAGAGACACAAGCATGCGCCGATTCAATGCGCCTAATTCTCTAGTGCTGCGCGCGCGGCAGACCGATCATAGTTGAGTGGGAGACGCAAGGCATTCGGCGGGCCTCTCTCTCGTTCGGTGACTCATCGTAACGTTACCGGGCGTTACACTTTTTCATAAGTGACTCCCAGCCGCAACCTAATTTAAGACGTTGTCACGTCAAAAAAAATTAATTTATCTCCAAAACAATTTTGTGACACGAAGAATAACGTTTTTAACATCTCGTAAAATTTTGAGAAAAATCGATTTTTTTTTTAGAAAAAATACAAACCTAAAACAAAAAATGAATAAAAGTTAGTAAAAATGGATTTTCGACTCAAATAACTTTTCAAAAATTTGAGACATTGGCCTTAAACTAATTTTATTTTTTAAAAAAATATTATTTTCAACATTCAGTAACATTTTGAGAAAAATCGAAGGAACAGTTTTTTTTATAAAAAATTAAAAACCTAAAAAAAAATAACAAAAGTTGGTAAAAACTGATATTTGACTTAAATATCTTTTCAAAACTTTAAGATATTGGCTTTAAACTAATTTTATCATATGAGAAATATTGTTTTAAACATTCAGTAAAATTTTGACAAAAATCGAATTGACAATTTTCTTATAAAAAATAAAAACCTAATAAAAATTAATAAAAGTTCGTAAAAATTGATTTTCGACTCAATTATCTTTTTTAAAATTAAGAATATTAGCTTTAAACTAATTTTATGTTATAAGAATTATTGTTTTGAATATTCTATAAAATTTTGAGTAAATCAAATTTACAGTTTTTTAACAAAAAATAAATACATATCTACCTAAAAAAAGCATTATACTAAAAGTTCGTAAAAATTGGTTTTCGACTCAAATATCTTTTTTAAAATTAAAAATATTGGATTCAAACTAATTTTACTCACAGTAGGTAAATATAATTTTCGACATTCAGTAAATTTTTTATTAAAATCCAACAGTCAGTTTTTTTTTCATAAAAAATAAAATCTACAAAAAATAATACCTACGCAAATTTGGTAAAAAATTATGTTCGGCTCTCGATATCTCGTGAAAATAGAAGGTATTGACTTTAAATTCATTTCATTCATCCAATTTGTATTTGTTTATTTAAGAAATAAAAACTTTTAAGAAATGCTACTAAAATTGGTAAAAATTGGTTTTCGACTAAAAATCTCGTTAACAAAAATAGATTTTGAAATCAAACTATTTCATTATATGCAAAATATTGTTGGTAATAAAACCCTACAAACTTTTATGCAAGACAAATCAAGACAAGCAGCCTCTTTTTTTTAATTATATTTATTATGAAAAAGGACTTCAACTTTGTTCTTGATCTTGCAATTTTATTATCAAAATCCTGAAGAAAATGTCAAAAAACATAATAGTCTAAGAGCTAAGCTCTATAATTTTTGGCGTGAATGGTAAGTTATACCTAGGTAGTTTTAATAAAGGTAATAATAGACAAGGGCGGATCCAGACTTTTAATCAGGGGGGGGGATGTTTCACACATGTAACATATAGATGAGGTTTTACTCACCGCTTAAAAATGTTCTTTAATGTTCTGTAAAGGAGGCTGACAAAATTTAAATAACAAAATGTGCATCTTTACCTAACATTTACACATTTCAAGGGCTAAAGTGACAACTTTATTTATTAAATTATTTTAGAACGCTATTGTCCAGCAAAGTTTAGTCTAACTATTTAATTTGGTCGACTTTCTACATATGCAGGCATTCCAAGATTCCAACAGTTTTCTAAATTTGCCATAAGTAAAACACAATAGTTTAGAGGGTTTTTGTTGCTTTCACGAAGAAATGTAGGAATTTTTTTTTTTGAAACTTAGCTTTTTCCAAAAAGAATATATTATTTTTTGTTGCCATTTCTATTGATGCGAAAAACGCTACAAAAATTCGGAACCCAGAAAATGAGAAAGAATCTAGAATTGTATGGCTTTTTTTGACGTAGTTTTTTCGGACTCAATTTTCAGGAGTATATTATTACTATTGCTATCAGTCTGCTTACTCGTAGATTGGAGCTGATGCTTCTTGAATGTAAGGAAATAGGTGCATTTAAGTACATAATTTCTCTGAATATAAAATAAAAACAAATTAAGGTAAACAAATAAGCAGGGAAGAAACTTTTGTGTGGCAGTCACAATTTACACGTTTCAGGATCTCTTTTTACTTCAGTTCTCAAGAGATTCAAAGCTTTTATATTAATAGATATGAAACGTGCATTGTGTTTTTCAATTAGCCATTAGTTTAACAAAAGTGTCACTTTTGCTGTTTATGGGACGTTTATATTCTTGAAATTCGTGTTTAAATCTCAGTTCTAGAACATCCAAAGCAAATTCACTTTAAAAAGTAGGTTTATTTAGTTATTTAAGATCGTAAAAGTTTTTGTATTCAATAGAAAATGAATTTTAAAAGAAATAAAAATGCACGACTGGGTTGCTAGAACTTGCTAATGTCTTCCAAAAAGTACGTTTTAAAATATTTATTATATTTTAAGATTTAAAAATATATCTACAAAATTAGTTTTTAAGAATTGTTGGGCATCGAATTTTGGGAATATATTGAAGACAGAGGTTGATAAAAGCCTGTAATCTACATGAGATTTCGGATTTCTTGTTGGTCCCAAAGAGTTTCGATTTGGTGCGTTGCGATTTTATGCTGGAGCATTACTCAGGAAAAAGCATTCAAAACGCACTACGACTACGACTCATTCTACGAACAGCTCATAATAATGACATACATACACTGCACTCATCATTAAGATGAGGCCACAATTTTCTGAATCGGTTTTCGCAGTTTAGCTATGGCCCTGGGCAAATGAGACCTTGAACTGAGCTACATATGACTCCAAATCGGATTAGTAGATTTTGAGTAACTTAATGTGAGCTAGAAGTTAAATCAAACATAAATATATTAACATTTTGGAATCAAACGCATGGATAGCACCATTATAATATTACAACTCGGATACACATACATATTTATAACTTTGACTTCTTAGAAAATTGTGTTATTATAAATGATTTAATTAATGGCTGCAGCTTTAATAATACTATTATTTCTGATATCCCAGACTGATAAGTTCCAATCCGTTTATTGATACTTAGTTTAACAAAAAATTAATAATAAAACTTTGTGTATAAGATAAACAAATTTATAAGTCAATATTTGTCTTTGTTCCAAGTATTCTTGTGTTAGAAAACTTTTTTATCAGTTTTTTATTGTAGATTTTCGTGTTCTGTAAAAAAAGTAATGACAAGTTGACATTAAAAGCAATATTTTAAATTTGATTTCAATATAATTTTTGTCATGTTTGTACATTTTTATTAATAAAACCCTATCACTTCGATGCATACAATTATTTTGGAACCAACATAATATTTATCGCAAAATATTTAAGGTGACAAATATTTTCTTTCAGTTATTTTGATTTATAAAAAAAAAAAACAAAGTTTAATTTTTCGAGAGATATTTGGGAACGGATTACGATAACTTCGTAAATGGAAAGTTAAAACAAAAAGCTAAACAAGTGTTTTTCAAGGACCAGTGACGGATTTAGGCTTGCTGCCGCCCTAGGCCCCATTCGATGCGCCGCCCTTATTGATAAATTTTCTTTCTTGATCCAATATTTTTTTTTGATCCAATATTTTTTTTTTGATCCAATATTTTTTTTTTCATGAAAGACAGATAAGTTATAATCCTTAGATAGACAAATAATAAATATTTTGTTTTATATTAATGAATTCAAACATTTTTTCTCCTGGCTTTCATCCGCGCAAAAACGTCGATTATATCTTCATAATTAATACCTTGGACTAGTTGTGCTTCAATAGATAGTAATGCAAGAGCATTAAGTCTATCTTGGCCCATGCTTGCACGTAGATATGTTTTTACTCTTATTAAAGTGGAAAAAGATCTTTCTCCTGAAGAATTTGTATCCGGAATACTGCCAAAAAATTCGGAGAGCAATGTCCACATTCGAATAAACATCTTGAAGACTATTTACCCGTGAATCATCTGTCTGAATTTTTCTATTTTTTTTGCGATGACTATCATAACGATAATAATCCTGAACTACAGACAGTGCTTTAGCTTTTTCTTTACACATGTTCAGAAAATTGTCTGTCTCTCATGTCTTGAATAAATAAATCCAGAGAACTATATAGATCTGCCCAACGGATGATAAAACAGCTTGAGACTCTTGAAGCTTCTTACAAGCAGCATTAAAACGACCCTCAATTACATTCCACGCAATGACTAGGATTGCTGTTTCTAAATGTTATAATTTTCGCTGCAGTGCCGTAGTTTCAGATCGCATAGACGGTCATCTCTGCTTTCGGCAAAAAATTCCAGTGCATCAATTATTGCAGACCTCTTTTTTTCTAATGCGTAACATCTATCATGTTGAGCAGACCAACAAGTTTGAGAAAGACTCTTAATTCTTAAATTTATACGCTGCACCAAGATTTCCCAACGATAAGTAGATATAGTAAAGAAATTGTATAGTTCTTCTAAAGTAGAAAAGAAGTCAACAACTTCTGTTACCAATTCAACTGCACATGACCCTACCAAATTTAAAGAATGGGAGCAACAAGGAACATAATCTGTTAAAGGATTTATTGCTTTGATTCGTGTCTGAAAGCCTGAACATATACCTGATATATTGCTCGCATTGTCATACGATTGACGACGACAAAAACCATTATTTTCTAGAGATTTTAACAATGCATCCTCAATATCTTTAGCTTTATGGAAATTTCGTCGTTATCACGTACATATATATCTTATAATTATAGTAAGTTGATCGACATGCGCAAAAATACTTAGCAAATTGCACTTCACTAGAAATTTGTTGTAGTACTTTATTTTAAATCAACATTATTTTACAATTTTAAATGTTCATATAAAAATGGATCAAACTCAGCAAGGAGCTCTACTGTTCCTAAAAAATTACCATTATGAGGATCTACTATTCGTTCTGAATTTCCTCGAAATGGCAGGCCTCTTATTGCTAGTGATTTAATATTTGCAATTACTTGGTATTTAATTTTTGTCCAATACATTATTTCCTCATTGAGTTGTTTTATTAGATTTTAATCAACACTCCCGTGAACTACTGCTCGAGCTTTAAAATGACTAACGTTAGTTTTGTGACAGTCAGAAATTTCATGAGCTTCGATGCGTGCTTTTGAATTTGTCCAGTCACGGAATACTTCGCCAGTAAAAGCATGCATTTCACAACTTCTACCAAACAATAAGCATGGAATACAAAGTACAGAGCCTTTAGTTTCTCCATTTTTTAAAGTACGTTGAAATAAACTTTTGGAACAATACCTCGTTTTATCACTATAAACATTTCTAGAATTTTTAAAGTATGCATTATCATTTCGTGGTACACCGTTTATAGATATGAAATCCCGTGTTTCTTCATTCAAGTTCCATTAAAAGGGATCAGTATTAATCTTAAAAATATCAGCTGTTGACTGGATTTCTTCAGTATATTGTGATGAAGGAAAATTTGACAGTGCCTCGTTCGTACCTTGTGATAGGAAAGAGTGTACTTTTTCGCTATCTTGTTCTGAAGTCCCTTTTGATTCCAGCTGAAAAGACAAAATCAATGCCAATAAGAAAATTATTACCATTTAAAACAAGATACTTACAACCGGTGAACATAATGCTTGTTGGTCATTGTTAGAAGATTCAGTTCAGTGAGCTTGTCATAAAACTAGATATTTTTAGAATTTTTTTGAGTAAATTATCTAACTTCGTAGATTCTTTTTCTTTTATTTTACTATATTCAGCACCGCTTAATTTTTTTGATAGCCACTCATATTTAATTAAAATAATAAAATCAAAAACAAAGAGATGAGGTGAGGTTTTTCTATTCCTACTATTCTCTTTTGTTTGTTCAAGTGTTAAGCATTTTATAAATTTTGCCGCCCTTCAAATTATGCCGCCCTAGGCCTGGGCCTCACGGGCCTAGGCGTAAATCCATCACTGTCAAGGACTCGAAACATCTTTCTCAAATCTTTCTTATAAATTTCGCATAAGCATTACTGAAACGCCTTATTTTAATTGCAGCTTATATTATGGCACAGACAGCTCAAGTGAGTTAAGGAACTCTAGCCCTCGGAATCGGTTCAACCGCTCATCTACTATTTTCAATAGTGTTTCAGCATAGTTTCGTTCGTAAATGTCATTATAAAAAGCGCCCAATGATAGGCAACGATAAAATTAGTTCAAAAGCAGGAAGGACCTAATGATATGCTACTAATTAGTGTTCCGAAAATAGAATGTATCGAAAATCTAATTATAAGTGTTACCGATAAATCCGCTCGAATGAGTTCTGATTGAGATAATTTACACAGTGTTGCCATAATCTCAAATTTCATAATGCTAGATTTCAAATTTTATAATGCTAGATCGTATGGGAGCTCAAAACAAAAAAATGCTAGATTTTAAAATCCATATAAAACGTCCATATCGATGATTAAAAAACAAACATCTTAAAAAATGCAAAATAATATTTATTTTCACATACAAATACCTAACAAATATAGGTGGGTATATAACAAAAAAAAAAAAAACAAAACTTAAAGCTTTATACCTATGTAAATAGGTATTAACAGCACAATGTTTTTAAGTATAGGAACATGTTTTATAGTTAATTATTTAAATTTAAATCATTCAGACTTATCACATTCTTATTTATAGTTTTTAAAAATAAATTTCTTATCTATTTTATAATTTTAGATAAATAATGAGTTATCCCAAAGAAAATCGAATGGTAATTGACTTTCCAGATTCCAATATGAAACAGATGTTTACATTAATTTATTTCTATTATACATATACTTAGAAAAAATCATGAGTTTTTTGAGCGTATGTGTGAATCTTCGTGATTTGACGTTATTAAGGTTAAATCACAATGGTTTGTAATTTAAAAAAAAAAGATGATGATTTTTATTTTTTTCCAAAAATGATAATAATCAAATCAATCTTTTGAAATCAATTTTGGCATTCAAGAATGCAAAACTTAAAAACAATAATGCCAGAAAAGTATTTAGCATTATTTTAAAATTTCATAATGCTTTTCTCTTCTCTATAATGCTAGATCTAGCATTAATAATGCCGTTATGGGAACACTGAATTTACAGCTGTAAAAAGAAGCTTAAAGCACTCTCAAGCCTCGTATCTAACTGCACACAAAAAATCATTTCATAATATTGATCCGTTGCTATGCTAAAGACGGACAAACAAACAAACAAACTGACTTTCCCATTTATAATATTAAGTCTGGGATCGGGATGTTAAAACTAGTAAAATTAAATATTGCTGTATTACCATTGCTAAGCAAAAGACAAAACCTCGCAGGGCTGTGAACTTTCCTTGGTATAGAGACTACACAAACTGGAAAAATTGTCGCATTGACTACCAAAATAGTCAGCATGACAACCTTATTTTAAAAAATTGACTACTGGATAGTGAAAAGAACAATTTTCGGTTGTCAATTTTGGGTTGTCAATATGACAACAAAAGTAGTCAATAGAACAACTTCCATATTCAATATGACAACTTGGTTGTCATATTGACTACTACATATTGCACCAACTTCGATCTCGCCATCTTCTTTACCATCTTCCTCTCAACCGATGATAGCGCCACCTGTGAGTCAACATTCACAAGTCGTAAGGGGGGGTTCGCAATAGGAAGAATCTGTCGTCTACCACAATATTAAAACTAACAATAATTTACAAACTTTAAAAATGTTATCGTATAATATTACAGGTCTTAGAAGTAAGCTTGCACAACCTGATTTCTTTAACTTTATTCAAGATTTTGATGTTATAATTTTATTAGAAACTTTCTTAGAAGAAAAACACGAAAATGATTGCATAAAATATTTCAAAAATTTTAAAATAATGTGTTCACCTGCAACTAGAACAAACGTCCACGGTAGAGCTAGTGGAGGAATTTTATGTGGTGTCAAAAAAACTATAAATAGCAATTTTGTCAAACTTATTTGTTTAGAAAATAGAATTATTTTTCATATTTTTAATGATAATTTAAAATACTCAGTAATTCCGGTGTACTTGAACTGTAATAACTGGCAGAGTGACTTCGATTGCTTAATTGATTACGTGAATAACAATAATCTGGAGAACATCATGATCATTGGAGATCTAAACGCACGTATTGGGAGATATCAGAATCCTTCAAATTATGAATTACTGTCGCTAAACTCACTAAATGTTGCTAGAAACTCCAAAGATGAACAGTCTAATGGGAACGGACGACTTCTTACCGAATTCTTTGAAAACTTTGGACTATTTGTACTGAATGGTGCGATTACAGGCGACGAATATGGAGAGTTTACCTTTATCAGCGGGCAAGGACAGTCAGTGATCGATATTTGCGCAGTATCAACTGGGTGGCTAAATACACCCCAAACTTCAAAGTCGGCATAGCGAACTTCTGTGCACACCTTCCAATAGAAGTCAACGTTAAATTCTTTGATGTATTTAGCCAAAGCATCTCAAATAATTTCCAAAAGTTAAGGTGGAAAGAAAACAGTGCTACCGTTTATACATTTCTCCTGGATCGCAACTTTAGCTCCCTCCCTCCCCATGCCACAACCGGAGTAGAACATTTAGATGAACGAATAACAAGTGTAATTCATATCTCAGCGCCATTTGCCATTAGAAATAACAACTCTAACTCTTTTACTCCTAAAAACTTATGCAAGAAGCTCCGCAACCTATCATTTGTGTATCTCAAACTATTTCGATCCACAAATGCATTGTTCTTCAAAAGTATTTACCTTCACGTAAATAAGGAGTACAAGACTTTATGCGCAGCAAAAAGAAGGGATAACAATACTAGTCTGGCGAAGAAACTGGTAGATTGTAAAAACTCAAAAGTTTTCTGGGATAATATTCGCGAGCTAGGAGGACGTTGTCGACATTCGGTGAATACTCTCGCAGCTGAGACACTAGCGACTCATTTTAAAACGCTTTTGTCGGCTGACGTGAATCTCCATACCTTCTCTTATGCTCTCCCCAACTTTATAGTCGATGAACTGGATGGTCCAATACTATTACGTGAATTGGAATCAACTTTACAAAAAATGAAAAATAATAAAGCACCTGGTATCGATGGAATTCCAGTAGAATTTTACAAAAATGGTACTGAGCAATTGAAAAATTATCTTCTTCTATACTTCAACCGATTATATGATGAGTCTCATGTTCCAAACAATCTAAACAAAGCAGTTATTTTTGCAATTTATAAGAGTGGAGATGTGAACCAGCCAGAGAACTATAGAGGCATATCTATTCTTAGCTCATTAAGGAAGATATTAACTTCAATACTCTACGAACGGCTGACCAATTGGATTGAGGACAAAAACCTTCTCAGTATGTTCCAAGCCGGGTTTCGAGCGGGTTACTCAACGCTGGACCATATATTTGCGTTAACAAGTATTGCCAAGAAATGTATTGATAAAAAGAAAAAATTATACGCTTGTTTCGTTGACTTCAAAGCTGCATTTGACAAGGTGAATAGACAAGCATTGTTGTACAAGCTTTCAATGCTTGGAATCTCTCGGAAATTCTTGCAGCTATACTTCAACTTCCTTATCTCGTCGACTGCTTCGGTATGGGATGGGTCGCATCTGTCAGATTGGTTTGAAACGACAGCAGGTGTCCCACAAGGCTGCATTTTAAGCCCAATCCTCTTCGCTTTATTTATTGATGATATTTCCGATGTTCTTCCAGGAGGAATATCTTTTGCCGACATACAAGTAAAAGTTTTACTCTATGCTGATGACCTAGTATTGCTGGCGGAAAACCCTTTCACTCTACAGCTGCAAATAAACAGGTTAAATACATTCTGCGAGAAATGGGGGTTAGCTATCAATACTAGCAAAACTAAGGTGATGGTATTTGAGACTCGTCAAAGAAGAAGGCTTCCCGAAGAGAATTGGCAACTAAATAATATTGCTATTGAAGTGGTGTAGGAATTTAAGTATCTGGGAGTTTTAATCACACACAACCTTAACTTCGCAAAGCATGTTAAGAATAAAAGTAATGAGGCTAAATTAGCTTTGAGCATAAGTAGTAGTAGTAGTAGTAGTAGTAAGTGTGATTTTTATTTACATTTATAAGAAGTAATTACATAGTTTGGTAGTTATCACAAAAGAGCATTGGCATGTGCCGTCAGCCGAAAAGAGAGCAATAATATTTCTTAATACAAAGTATGAAATTAATTTAACGCAAGGTTTACATTAATAACAAATAGATAAACTAATACAATAAATATAAAAAAGAATTATTTGATTATAAAATTAAAGGCAGGATCAAAAAGATTCGTTTATGATTTGATTTCGATATTTATAGGCAGTTTTGATGTAGAAGGTAAGAAGTTTCCAATTATCGCCATTAAGAATACCCTGAATTTCATCTCCATTAAGAGTATTTTTTCTCCAGATTGATCTTCTGATTGAGTTTAAAATAGGACATATGCCAATGAAATGACATATGTCTTCTCTAGTTCTCATATTGCACAAGGTGCATTCCGTATTTTGCTCACTTATGTAGGGTACGTAATTAAGTCTGAGGAGTTCGCCTCTTGCTTTAAAGATAGTACTGATAACATCTAGACTATTCTGGTCATTAAAGTAATTGTTTTCTCCCAGGAAATGGTTTAAAAGCTTATACGAGCTTCTTGTTTGACTTTGTTGACAATGTTCGATGAAAGCATTTCTAGCTGAGTCTTCAATTTTACTTAAAAGGGTTTGCAGGTTTATTTTTAAATAATCTTCATTTTCTAGTTGGAGTGGAACATCATGCTCAAGGCTCAGTCTTCTCCATTCCGAGCTTTGAGCATAATGTGGCCCAAGTTTTTGCGAACCAAGAAATTGATCTGTTGTCAAAATACCGTGTGTTTCGCGCGACTGTGAATACATGCATGTGCTATGGTACCCCGGTTTTCGGACATACTTATATAGAGGCGTTCGAAGCAGTACAAAGATATTTCTTCAAGCGCTTATTTAAATTGCCAAATTCAACGCCAAATTATGCCATCTACGTTGAATCTGGATTATCGCCTCTTTACATTGAAAATCTAAAATCAAACTCCGACTATTTAATAAGAGTTATGAGAAGAAGCGGAAGAAGTCTTCATAAATCAATCATGGTAAGATTGTTGCAAACGAGGGCTTCACCATTCAAGGATTGGAACGAGTTAGCCCTAGCCCACGGAACTAATCTTCCCCTAAGTGAAACAAACGTTGATGAATGGCCGGGGTTTTTTGCTAATGTCATCGCTAAAATAGAGGCAAAAATTTACACCCAGCATCTATCTAGAGCAAATGAAACTACATCTAGAAATATGTATAAGAACCTCAATCACCAGCTACCCTCGGAAGCGGATTATTTCTGTACTGAATTTTCGGCCGAAGCTATAAGCTACATATTCAGAGCTCGTGTCGAATTGTTAAACTTTAACTTTATCCCCCACCGAGCTGACTTGTCACAAATTTGCGAGCTTTGCAACAGAAGAGAGAATGAAGATACAATCCATTTTATTGCGATCTGTCCAATGCTGCAGGAAATCCGACGATTGTATTTCGAATCAAGTCATCTCACCCTAAACCGACTCTATGAAATACTCAATGGAGCGCTAGGATGGTCTACCCTCTATAAGTACTGCAAACACGCCTTAGCATATCGCAATAGTTATGTAACTTAAAACAGCAGTTGTTGCAGTTCAAGCACCAAAATTTTTGTTGATATCTTTTGTGTTTCAAATCACTTTAAAATTGAAAACGTATAAATATATTTGTGTTTCAAATCATTTCAAAATTGGTATCTTTTTGTGTTTCAAATCATATTAAAATTGTTAAATTTCTCAATTGAATTGTGTAAATCTAATTTTGAGTTACTTTATGCTTTTTTGAATTTGTATACACTTTAATTTCGTATTTGAAAAAAAAAAAAAAAAAAAAAAAAAACTTGTTACTTTTATTTATTTTATTTCATTTTTATTCTTTATAACACTAAATGAAATGTCATATCAGGCAGACGGCAGAATAAGCCATGTCATTATTCTTAAGAAAAGAAATATTGTTAATCAAAATTTTTTGTTAATAAAGAAGTTATCTATCTATCTATCTATCTATTGACTACCGCTTTTCTCGTATTGAATACCACATTAGTCAATACGACAACCGTAGTTTCAATCAAAGTTGTCATATTGACTATACCGCAGTTGTCATATTGACTACTGCAGTTTTCATGTTATATTGACTACCGAAGTTGTCGTATTGACTACCGCCCGCCGTTGCCATATTGACTACCGCAGTTGTCGTGTTGACTACTGCAGTTGTCATATTGACTACCGCATTTGTCGTCGTATTAAATACCAATACGACAACCGTAGTTTCAATTTCCTTCAACCAAAGTTGTCATATTCACTACTAAAGTTGACATATTGACATCCAAATTGTAAAAAAATGTCGGGTCCCAAAATTGACAACCGAGAATTGTTCTATTGACTATAGTGGTTATCGGCTGAAAATTGACTACCAAATAGTCATATTGACTACCAAAATAGTCAAAAGGATGACTTTTTTCGTTCTGTGTAGTATAATCATAAGATAAATTCACGACCTAACCTGAAAAAATTCTAAGTGATAACCACCATTTTTTCCATTCATGCATTACTTTTTCAAAAATATTGTTTTATGAATACATACATATTTCTAAAATATCCAATGTTCGTTCTAAGAACGCAGTGAATAATCCCCACTTTTAAACCAATGCATAAATTAAAGACTTAAGCTGCCGTCATAGCTTCACTTAGTATTCTTTTCTTGTATTCATATAAGGTTTGGTATGCACTTTATTAGATATAAATAATAGCATGTACATTTTTGAATCAAGCCTTTTCATAAATTTTTGCATTTTCAAATAGAAAAATCGCAAAAATAAGCAAAAACTATTAAAATATATGAACTTCTACATAATACATCTACTTCCTCTACTAAATTATATGATACCGAACCTCTAGAGATTCAGAAGTCGGTACTGTATGCATTTTTATTTTCCCATAACAGAGACACCGAGCGCACCAGCTACAGTTCGAGTATACCACGTATAATGGCAATAATTTCCTTTGATATATAAATTCAGGTCTTCTGTCCTGCTGCTGGTTGATCCATTCTGATCCGCCATCCTTTCTCATTCGGCTTCAGCTTCGGCCTCATCCTGATTTACGCAAAGTGCTATAATCTGGGAAAAGGAAAAAATTAAACGATGCGTTGCTGCTTTCCCTATATCCACAGATATATTGCGATGGGGATGGGGGGGGGGTTATACACTTACCAAGTTCGCTGTATGTGAGTATTATTTTTTTCGGTGAAGTGAGTGGGAAAATAAAATCACGATACAAATACGTATCCAATCCTCCAAAAACGGAATACTTAATGTGACACATATCAGGCTTATACTATACACTGTATATGAACTCCCAAAAGACCATCTCGAATGAGTGAAGTGGGGTCGGGTTGGGTCCTGACGGTTCGAGTTGGCGGTTGGAAGAGTTATTGCAAGGTCTCTATCTTCCTCATTCTCTCTCTCTCTCTCGCTCTGTCTTTCTCTAAGTAGTATTAATCCTTCGAACTTTTCCAACATCGCATACTTTCAACCCTCTTGGACTTGACACGCAATTAACTTCAGGTGCGATCATCGCAAATGAAATTTCGACCGAGATTTTCATTTTGACCTGAAAGAGGAAACTCTTTTTTCCAGTTGCCACCTGATGACACCCGCAATGCGTATGTTGTCCTTCCTTTGGTCGACTTCTTTAAACCAATTTGCGTGTTCATTTTTCAATTAAAAGAAAAAAGGATTTTCCCGAAACGCAAAATGAATACGGTTTTTTTCTTTTTTTGGCTCAGAATGAAAATAAAATAATAAATCCTGATTCGACCCGGTTGTGTTGTCCTGTGTGTCATATGCATGTATTTACTCCTTAAAGTCGAATTTACATAATCAATCGTAGCGAGTGACAACAGCCTTACAACAGCGTTGCCACTATAAGAATATTTTGTTTTTCGAATCTGAGAAGAATTTAAATCAATGTTTGAGCTTTGAATGTGTTCAAAAACAATTTTAACCAATTTTTTTAATGTTTTTATTTCTTATAAAAAAACATTAGGATTTTTATAAGAAAAAAAAGGCTGGGATGCGACCCTGATAACTGATAACTTCTAATCCCGTCCGTCGATTTGTCTTGCTTAAAAGTTTGTAGGTTTTCGTTTTCAGTTGAATTATTTTTAAAAATTTCAAAGTTACCGACAACATTTTGCATATAATGAAATTGTTTTATTTCAAAATCTAGTTTTGTTAACGAGATTTTAAGTCGAAAACCAATTTTCACCAATTTTGGTAGCATTTCTTAAAAGTTTTTGTTTCTTATATGTATGTATAAACAAATACAAATCAGATGAATGAAATTAATTTGAAGTCAATATCTTCTATTATTCACGAGGTATCCAGAACCGAACATAAATTTTTACCAAATTGCCGTATTATTTTTTTTTTTGAAAAAACGGACTGTTGGATTTTTATAAAAAGTTATTGAATTTTTTTTTTAGATTTTTAATTTTTTGTAATAAAACTGTCAATTCGATTTTTCTCAAAATTTTCTGAATGTTGACAAGAACAGTTTTTAAAAAATAAATTAGTTTAAAGCCGATGTCTCAAAGTTTTGAAAAGTTATTTTAGTCGAAAATCAATTTTTACTAACTTTCATTAATTTTTTTAAGTTTTTTATTTTTTGCAAAAAAACTGTCAATTCGATTTTTCTCAAAATTTTACCGAATGTTAAAAACAATATTTGTAATAAATAAAAATTAGTTGGAAGCCATAAACTCAAATTTTTGAAAGATAATTGCGTCGAAAATCAATTTTTACCAACTTTGAGTAATGTTTATTTAGGTTTTTATTTTTTATAAAAAAACTCTTAACTTGATCTTTCTCAAAATTTTACGAGATGTTAAAAACGTTATTCTTCTTTGCACAAAATTGTTTTGGAGATGAAATGACTTTTTATTCGTACAATTTTCGAGGTGACAAATTTGTATCAGTTTTTTTAATTTATAAAAAAAAACCGTTAATTGGATTTTTTCCAAAAATATAATTGTTTTGTATCACATGACAATATATAATATAAAATTTAATTCAAGTCCCTAGTGTTGGTTCGCGAGGTATGTAGGGTTAACCAAAATGTTCATCTTTTTTTTAAACTGCTATGGTAAAAAAACCACCCACGCAATTTTCTTGAGCGCCCTTTCTGCATCTTTCTGCATTATTATCTGTATAACAAAATTTTGTTGAAGTCGATATCTCTCTGGTTCTTGAGCTATGGACGACTAAAAAAACGTACGGACGTATAGACGTACGGACGTGCGAACGTAAGTACACACGCACGCACAGATATCTTTCTAAAAATCTTTTATTTCGACTCTAGGGGCATTAAAACGTCGAGAAATATCAACAATTTTAATTCGACAAATCGGAGCCATTACAATAACTTCCTATGGGAAGTTAAAAAATATATAGTTATTTTAACAACATGTTCTTTAAATATAATGAAATAATTTTTGGGACAATCCATTTGAGCAAATAGTTAAAATTAAGGTTTGGATTCGAAATCAGAACTAAAAATTAACTCCAAACCATATTTTTCAAAACTTTGAATTTATTAAATTCAAGGTTTACTCAAAACTTCATATAGAATCAAATAAATTCTCATAACTAATGAGAATTTCCAGAAACTACATAAGAAAGACACTAAAATTATTTAAATCGTATCTAGAAGACAAATATTCGTACTTTGCCAAATCATTATACAATTTATTGTTAAGACATATTTTGCGTTTTAATTTAGCCTTAAAAACACCTTTTTGATTGTTTTTAGTAATTTTAAAAAAGCTTATTTTAAAAACCTGATGTAATAAAAATTAAGGACATCTTCATCCTTTAAAACAGTTTTTAGTTAGTGCTTCCGAAAAAAAAAATACGAAATTTTGTCGACCAGTGTAACTGTGACCTTGATTTTTCTGAAAATTATACCAGGGTCCTATTTCATAAAAATTGACAGGTGTTATTTCGACCAATTTGTCACACTTATCTGACAAATCTGTATTTTAAAAAATATTGACATGTGTCAAATTTGTCAGAAAATACAGTGACAAATTTTTCATAACAATTTTGTCACTGTCATATATTGACACACTAACCCATACTCACTGACAAATTTGCCGTGACAATTACATTGTATAATCTTGCAATGTGTAATAACTAAAATCAATGAAATATGGAATGAGACCTTTGCATTTTGTGAAAATCGTCATCACTCCTACTTTCACTTGAAAATATATCGTTTATCATTAAAGGTCTTTTTACTGTCAAAGTGTCAACACTTGACCGTAACTGAGTTTCTAGTTAAAATTCATGCATGCATATTATAAAGGGTGATTTTTTAAAAGCTATAGGAAAGTTTTTCAAACAAAAAAAAACACATGCAATTCAGAAAAATGCATAAAATCTTAATTTGAATCGATAGTATGGTCCATATAATTTAATTTTTGAAGATAATCTCATCCAAATGTTGACCTTGACTGCGCCTCAAATGGTCCATCCGCTTAGTCCAATTTTGGCATACTATTTCCAACATCTCGTCCGGTATCTCACGAATAAATGCTTCAATGCTGTCTTCCAATGCGTCAATTGAAACGGGCTTGTCTGTATAGACATGAGCTTTAACATAGCCCCACAAAAATAGTCTAAAGGCGTTAAATCGCACGATCTAGGCGGCCAATAGATCGGTCCCGAACGTGAAATAAAATGTT
Organism: Eupeodes latifasciatus; assembly: GCA_920104205.1. NCBI lineage: Eukaryota > Metazoa > Arthropoda > Insecta > Diptera > Syrphidae > Eupeodes > Eupeodes latifasciatus. The sequence goes on along the minus strand of OV049924.1, from coordinate 335,944,577 downwards.
CACCTAATTCGCCTCTCAATAAGTCCATTGTTGCGAGTGCTGTGTGGCATGTCGCTTGTGGCACCGTCTTGTTGAAACCACATGTCATGCAAGTCAAGCTCTTGCATTTTGGGCAAACAAAAGTTGGATATCATCTTACGGTAGCGTTCACCATTCACAGTTACGTTACGATTCGCATCATCTTTGAAGAAGTACGGTCCAATGATGCCACCAGCTCATAAACCGCACCAAACTGTGACTTTCTGTGGATGCATTGGTAGCTCTTGCAATGCTTCTGGCTGATATTCACTCCAAATTGGACAATTCTGCTTATTTACGTACCCATTGAGACAAAAATGAGCTTCGTCGCTGAACACAATTTATCGGTAAAAAAGTGGATCTTCGGCCAAGAGCCCGTTCACTAAAAATTTTACGTTGCAGTAGGACCATAAAATGGAAGAAGTGCGCGATGAACTTTCTTAACAGATTCTTAACAGGGATTCATGGTTAAATTATAGACAAAACTGAAGATGTTTGACAGTGAAATAAAACGTGCGTCAGCTATTTAAACCAGTGTTGCCAAACAGATAATAGCTAAAAAATCACCCTTTATATAAAAATCGCTGCTTAGATTTTGGAGGAGAAGATACAACGACGAATTTTACGGGCTGTACAGCGACACTGACCTGGTTAAAAAACTGTCATCTGACCTTTGTAAAAAAACTGTCAATTCGATTTTTCTCAAAATTTTACCTAATATTGAAAACAATATTGCTTATAACAACAAATTATTTTAAAGCCAATATCTTAAAGTCTTGAAAAGATATTTGAGTCGAAAATCAATTTTTACCAACTTTTATTCATTTTTGTTTAGTTTTTATTTTTTTTGTAAGAAAAATTGGCAATTCGATTTTTTTCAAAATTTTACTGAATGTTGACAACAATATTTTTTAAAAGATAACATTAGTTTAAGGTCAATATCTCAAAGTTTTAAAAAGATATTTGAGTCGAAAATCAATTTTTACCAACTTTGAGTAATGTTTTTTATAGGTTTTTATTTTTTGTAAAAAAAAACTGTCAATTCGATTTTTCTCAAAATTTTACCAGATGTTAAAAACATTGTTCTTCGTTGCACAAAATTGTTTTGGAGATAAAATCGTTGTTGTTCGTAAATTTTTCGAGGTAAATAATATTTTTTTTTCATTTTTTTTATTTATACAAAAACCGTTAATTAGATTTTTTTCCAAAAATATACTTGTTTGGTATCACGTTACAATATATAATATAAAATTAATTCAAATCCCTAGCGTTATTGGTTCGTGAGATATTTAGGGTTCACCAAAATTTTCACCTTCTTTTTCAAATGCTATGGTAAAAAAACCACCGACGCAATTTTCTTGAGAGCCCTTTCTGCATCTTTCTGCATTATTATCTGTATAACACAATTTATTTGAAATCGAACGTACTTACACACGCACGCACAGACATCTTCCTAAAAATCTTTTATTTCGACTCTAGGGACCTTGAAACGTCGAGAAATGTCAAAATTTTCAATTCGACAAACCGGACCCATTACAATAACTTCCTATGAGAAGTTAATAAAAGAACTAACTTTTGTCTTTGTCTAAGGCGGTCTTTCGAATAAACATGCATTCAACATAATGTGGTAATAATTTTTCTTTTCAAGTATTGTAATGAAAAACATATGTTTTATTTATAATGTATAGTACCAGTTCTAAAATCTGTGAATCTAGATTAAAACTATTCGAAGTGGTCTTATCCAAACAACACATTACAATTGCAAAACTATGTAGGTAAATAGTGCTTGTCATATTTACTTATCTGGGTTATAAATAAAAGTAGTTTATAAATTAGAGATCAATTATTATGCGTAAATCTTAATTAAGTTCGAACTGCATTGAGCACCACCTACATAAACACAGCAGGAATGAAACTTTGGTTATAATACAACAAAATAAGTATAACTATTTTTTTCTGGGCTTATATTTCACATGAATTAGTATAAAAGATAAAATAACGCTTATTTGAAAACTGTCATAAATTGAATAAATTACCTTTCCCTAAATATCGTTCAATTCTGAAATGAATCCGCATAAGTATGACACTGAACGCATTCACACATTTTTTAAGTTAGAACTTTGAACACACCTTAAAGCAATACACTGCCGCTCATCTGAATAGGTTCACAAATATTTTCACCTCACTGTTGGCCTCCCTTCATATGTATTGCAATGACACATCTTTTTTATATATGTAATGAAAGAGCATCATTATGTGCTTGTTTTGGGAGAAAAAAATTTGTCTTAAAGCTTACCGTTATTCTCCCACGGTAGCTAGACTAAATGTATTCATAAAAACAAGCATTTTTTTTGGCTCATCTGAATAGGTTCAACGGATGAAATGGAATAAAACAATACAAATTATTTGAATTCAAAGATTTATTTTACCTTCTTGTATTGTATGGTTATTTAACAGAAGTTAATAATGAGTGTTGCCACCTCTTTTTAATATAATCTCGTAAATTCGATTTGAAATGGAACTATACATTTTTTCCAGGTATTGAAGCGAAATTTCTGACCAGGCTTTTTTAATTGCTGCGATTAATGACTTTTTGTCTTCGAATTGGCTCCCTGACTTGTAAACTTTACGTGAGAGAAGTCCCCACACATTTACTATTATGTTAAGGTCAGGGGAGTATGGGGGCCACACCAGCATCTCCACATTTTGACTCTCAATCCACTGCCTTACTGCCCTCGCTGTATGGATAGGGGCATTATCATGTTGGAATGTCCATGATATTGGTCCAAACAGTTTAGAAATCTGTGGAAAGGCCTTTTCTAGCACACCTTTAAAAGAATTTGCATTCATTTTTGATGTAACAAGTTGGAGCTCCAAGGCTCCGTAGAAGGAAATAGCTCCCCAAACCATAAAACTGCCTTCACAGCTATGCAGCCGACTTAAATAATGCTCCTCTTTTCGAAGGTCATGAAAGTAATAATTATAGCCGTTAGGGCCCTCTAAATTGAACTTTTTCTCATCTGAAAAAATCACTTTGCTACTCTTATTTCCACGACATGTATTTCTTACAGAATTGGAGACGAATTTCTTTCCTAGATTCGTTAAGTGGTGGTTTTCTCTGATTTTTTTTTTCTTTTCAAATGAGAAGCACTTTTAATAACGCGTTTAACCGTAGCTAAACTGCAATTGACACCGGTTTTTATTTTTATTTTTGACGCGGAATCATGAGAATTAGAAGCTGCTCTGATGATAGCACGTCTATCAGCCATTGATGTGGCCATATAAGTTCTCCTTTCATGTATTTTCCATAATTTTGGATATTTCGCAAGTAACTGCCTACCAAATTTTGACTTCTTTTAATTTTCTTCGCTATAAGTCGTTGGCTTAGGCCTGATTCCCGAAATGCTTTCATTTTGCCTTTTTTTTCCTCGCTTAAAGATTTTTCGCGACCCATTTTCACCGTTAATAGGAAAAACACACTAACTTTACTGACAGATAAAATTTCAATTACAATTAACACGCAACTCAACGCAAATTGCAATTTTTGCTGTTGAACCTATTCAGATGAGCCAAAAAAATGCTTGTTTTTTTTGAATACATTTAGTCTAACTACCGTGGGAGAATAACGGTAAGCTTTAAGACAAATTTTTTTCTCCCAAAACAAGCACATAATGATGCTCTTTAATTACATATATAAAAAAGATGTGTCATTGCAATACATATGAAGGGAGGCCAACAGTGAGGTGAAAATATTTGTGAACCTATTCAGATGAGCGGCAGTGTATTCACATGAGCACGACCAACGACCAACGAATGAACGAATATTCGTCGATTTTGACATTTCTTTCACATGAGAGTTTTTAATTCGTCGCGAATGAAGTTTGACAGCCGAACACCATTCACCACCGAAACCTAAACAAGAATGATTTTTTTAGGTTAAGTACGCGCGATTATTTTATTCGTTGCGAGTGTGGATAATGTGGAACGCGAATAAAGTTTGACAGTTCGTATCAACTATAATTTTTTTCGCGACGAATAAATTTGTTTTCTTAAATTTATTAATATATGATATTGAAAAGTAAAAGTATGCATCATAAATCAAATAGAAACTATATTGCTATCGTTTTGTTAAGAATTTGTGTGGAAATATGTCTTTAAACGTATGTATATAAACTCACATTTTGTAATTCATTCGTCGTTCGTTGGTCGCGCTCATGTGAATGATGCTTAAATGTTATCATTTTAGTTGCGTTCCATTTCCCTCATCGTTCCAATTTTTCCAAATGTCAAATGTCACAATCAAAAGAAGTTCTGTTTGTTTTTTGTTTTATTATTCAATCTTTGAAAGTAGGTTGAAGTATATTTTAATAAAAGTTAAGAAATAAAGCAGCAATTGTTCAAGTTCGGTAAATGTAGATAACAAAGATCGTATATAGAATAACTCAGCTTAAATAGGTACAACAAATTATTTGCATTTGTTTGTTTTGCATATAAGTGGAGTGAACTGTAGGTATTTGAAACTAGTTTAAAATAATGCATGCTTTAAGTTTAAATTGAGTAGGTACTTTATTTTCTTAGATAAAAGATAGTTTATAGTAAGTAGTATTTAAAATTATGTTTCAGTCATAAAAATCTCTTTGTTCGATTCACTTAAAATTTACCCGCTGTTCAGATTCACAATAATTATGAGTGACAAATCGAAATTATTCTTTTTGTTTTTAATAGAATTTCAAGTATTTCTACCAATATCTTGTGTTAAAAGTCAGATTTTGAACGAAGCAATCGGAACCTATAGTAATACTGAAGGGATAGTACCATTTGCTGTTGGCGGTAAACCTGCTGAAAAAGGAGAGTTTCCTTTTATGGTAAATTACTCGTATATACCAAAAACTTAACAAATCCGTAAATGTTTTTTTTTAAATATATATTATTTATTCTTACGGAAAAAGGCTGCTTTAGGCTGGAAGGATGATTCAAAAAACATAACGGCTTTTCATGCTGGAGGAATGGTGATTAGTAAGAGAATGGTCTTAACTTCTGCACATGTTGTTTATAGAAATGGGTAAATAGTTACATTACATTCATTACGACATCAGTAACGCTTTGACACTCTTTAAATTTTTTCACAATTTGGTTTCGTATAGTTGATCGATTATGAAGATTGTTATCATGGTGAAAAGTGGCTACATTAACACATTATTCGATTGTCAAGCGATCCATTATCGTAAATGGCAAACACTAAACTAATATTTTGACACTTCAAATGACAATACAAAATTGAGAGTTGTCAAATGTCAGCGTTAAGGGCTTGAAACTACAAAATGAACAACCTTATGCATTAGACATTATGTATGTTATAATACCTGTATCATTTCAGCAAACTACCTGATGTAATTTATATAGGAGGCAACCCTATTTCAGAAATCAATTCGTTTTGGATACCGAATATACAATTTCAAGTAGTGAATGTTACAATTTTGCCCACCTATGATCCCACTCAGGGATATGATGACATTGCAATATTGCAATTGAATGCACCTTCAGAGTATTATAAATTTTAACTATTTTGGAAGTTTTGAAAATTCATCATCATTTTTTCTTACTTTTTTTTTAAATTCGAAACAGGCTTAAAAAAGTGTGCTTATGGCCCAGTCCTAATCTGCCTAACACTGATGCCACAGCCATTGGATATGGACTAACTGACTTTGGTAGGTTTATAAATACGTAAACATGTGTAGGTGTAAGTTCAATTTTTCTATTTAAAACTATTTAATATTTTCTTTTATCAATTTAAAGCTGGATCACCTTCCAATGAATTAATTAAGGTCAATTTAACGATATTTCCAATTGATTTTTGCTATGACTTTTTCAAACGTGAAAGAAGATTCGGAATGGGCCTTACAAACAGTCAAATCTGTGCTGGTGATGATGCACAAGATACTTGTCAGGTTTGTTCAAGATAACATGAATTTAAACAACCTAACATTTAATATTTTATTTTTTGTTAAAGGGTGATTCTGGTGGACCGTTAATTATTAGACATAACGATATAATGTACGCTGTTGGAATAACACAATCAGGACAGGCCTGTGCTGGATTTCCACCAGCAATTTATACAAAAATTTATCCATACATTGAGTGGATAAAATCAGTGCTGAAGGAGCAAGGAGAGTTCATTGAAACATGTGAGGTAGATGTTCCGAAAAATTCAATTGGAAAAAAAAGACCCGAAACCGCCCGAGTCACCTCTAACTTGTTTCTAATAATCCAAATTTTTATTTAAAAAACTTCAAAAAAATTTCTTTGTTTAAGATATTTAGAACGTCAAAGTAGTTAAATGTTTTTTGGTTTTTGTCAGTTGAATTGCCTTAAAATTTTAATATATTCTATAAAAAATGCTTGTTTTTCTTCATACTATGTTGTTTTTGAAATTTTCTAAATAAAAAATAAATGTTTAATAATTTAGTTTGATTCATTCAAAAACAGTTTTTTTATCCATAACATTTTGTATCTATAAGCTCTGTAAGATAAAGGGTGTCCCAAAATTAACGCAAGATTTGAATTTGCCGCAGTGAAGTGTTGGCAACCCTGAAAAAAAACAATTTGACAGCTAACAGTATAGGGTTATTAAAAATGGAGCGTTACACGAGAGAACAACGTGTCTTCATTATTAAAGAATATTTCAAAAATAGTGAAAGCTTGGCGGCTGCAGTTCGAAAATTTCATACAAAATATGGTCGGAATATTGTTTTAACTTCGTCAACTGTGAAGAGATTAATTGAAAAATTCATGGAGACTGGATCCGTTGGAGACGCCAAACACACTGGTCGTCCAAAAACAAGCCGTTCCAATGTGAATGTCGAAGCAGTGCGTGAGAGTGTTGCTGACAATCCAGGAACCTCAATTCGACGTCGTGGACAAGAATTGCAAATTTCAAGAACCTCTCTACAGCGTATACTCACCAAAGATCTGTGTCTTCATGCTTACAAAATTCAATAAATACAACAATTGAAGCCTAATGACCATGGACAGAGAAGAGAGTTCGTTGAATGGATTATTGAACATCAACAAATGGACCCTGATTTTTCGAGCAAAATCATCCTAAGCGATGAAGCACATTTTCATCTTGATGGCTTTGTCAATCGCCAAAATTGCCGCATTTGGGGTTCGGAGAACCCACATGTGATTGTCGAAAAAGAAATGCATCCACAACGCGTGACTGTATGGTGTGGATTTTGGGCTGGAGGCATAATTGGGCCATATTTTTTGAAAATGATGCTACTGGTGCTCGATATCGCGACATGATTACACAGTTCTTTCTGCCAAAATTGGATGATATTTATGTGTCCAATATGTGGTTTCAACAAGACCACATGTCATACAGCCCGTGAAAAAATTCAATTACTGCATGAGACATTTCCAGGTCGTGTACTCTCTCGTTTCGGTGATCAAAATTGGACTCCTAGATGGTGTGATTTAACACCATTAGACTTCTTTTTATGGGGTTATTTGAAATCACAAGTCTATGTCAACAAGCCCACAACCACCCGTGCATTAAAGGAGGAGATTCAACGCTGCATCAACGAAATTCAGCCACATTTATGCAGAATGGTCATGGAAAATTTCAACAAAAGAGTGCGCATGTGCATGCAAAGCCGTGGATGCCATTTGTCCGATGTGTTATTCCATACATAACCCTATCCTATGTACTTTACGAGTCAATAAAAATATAACTATCAAAAGACTAAAAACGGCGTTTTCTATTGAACTCAAATCTTGCGTTAATTTTGGGACACCCTTTATTTGAGCCCAAACAAAACTCCCAAGTTTAACACGGATAGGCTTAAGTACCCTATCACTCGTCAATAACTCAGGGACCACTTCTAGAAACTTATGAGAACAATTAGCTGCACGGGTCCTGAATTCATAGAAAAACATTATAGTGCTGTGAAAAAATATTTCCTTTTGGGTGCTAAAAGAATTTTGGGCCGTGTGAATGGAATAAATAATGCCTGACTTAGAAGAGACAAGGGCAAAGATCAACGAAAGCAAATAAAAGCTCATTTAGCAACTGCTTTAGTGAAGTGAATAATGTAAACGAGCTAGAATCCAATTATCGCATGAAAATAATGGAGGTTCAACAGCAAAATCCTTTATAGGAAAACCGAAGAGCACGTTGGTGTTCAGAACTGAAAACAAAGATATACATATGTAGGTGGTGCCCTGCTAATTTCAGGTGAGGACCAGCTTAGAAGTTAGTTGAATCATTTTGCTTTGGTTTTGAACCATGTACTTAACAGAAACGTTCAATCTATACCTTCTGCGTTGTCCGCGGCAATACATTCTTGATTACGCGCCGCACCCCGAGATAGGCGCTACTTATAGCTATCATAGGTTTTCACCATTGAAAATAAAAATTGGAATTTTTTTGACAGGTCGCTTATAGCTATCATTTCTGTCATTGAAAAAAATTTCCTAATTGAAATCCACCGAAAATTTTTTACTGACAGAAATCTGTCATTGGAATTATGGGAAATTGGAACACAAATAAGTGAAACGATTCGTTTCACTTTTGAACATAAATTTATCAGCTGTTCAGGAAAATGATTTTCAGTCCAAAAAAACAGAAAAATACATTTCTAGCGAAATTTAAATGCGCAATTAAACTTCGTTTTGTCAAAAAAAATCTTTGTGTATTTTCTGATCGATCAGTATATAATTTTCATTTCTAATCAAAAGGAAACACAGTCAAATATCCATTCAAACATTTTTCCGGATTGATCTTAATGATAGCTATAACTGGCCCCTAAGGAAGAGATAAGTATACACCGCGATCAAACATTGAAACGGTTGACGGCATTCCCCCACAATTGTTACAACCAGCAGCGACAAGTTCATCGAGCTGCAACCGCTCGAACTGTACCTCAAATAGTGGAAAAAAGGATTAAAGTGAAAAAACTGGAGAGGCATTTGCGTTTAAAGAACGCACAAGAGAACATCTGCAAGCAACACTTGACGCTTAACAAGTAGGATTCCTATTCCTCACTGGATCCTCTTGCATTGATCACATCAATACCTTGATGATCATATCGAATACCGACCACCATTTCACCTGTTGTTCATTGATTTTAATTTTCAGAAGGATTTTGACAACGTCAACAGAGAAATGTATCTGGATTGCTTGGCGAAGGAATGATACCCTGGATAAACTCATTTTAATTACAAATGTGACGTGTAAAGTCCAAAATGGAGTAAGAAAGGATTGCATACTCTCACCAATTCTTTTGTTATTGGTTATCAGTGATATGATGCCTACAGCTTTGACAGAACACTGACAATAAGATGGACTCTGACAACATACCTGCAACATAGGAGATTAACAAGGATGGAGGAAGTAGCAGAAAACGTGGGCAAAAATGAATACATTATAATCTGACATGTTCAGCCTCGGAACTTCGTTTCTGCTAAACATTGTCCAACAACGTAGAACAAGTAGAGACTTTTTAGTATATTGGAAGTATAGGTGCAACCGAGAAAAGATATGTCAAGTCGTATCGGAAAATCAAAGACTGTATTCGGGATGTTGTCATAATCTTGGAAAAACAACTCTCTCAGCTTGAATACAAAGATCTGACTGTTCCGCTCCAACATTGAATCAGTACTCTTATATGGATGCAACACCTGTAGAATAATAGCATCATGTACTAGGAAAATGTAAACCTTCATTACTTCGTGTTTTTGAAATATCTTACGGTTTTTTTTGTAGCCCAATTGTAAATCTAATGAAGAACTATATATGATAATCGGTCAGGAACCCATTGACTGCAAGTCGCAGTGGATTACAAAACCGTTTTGAATAGCTGAAGATTGCATTGCACGTCAGTAAAATCTACAACTCACTTAAAAAGCCAGAAGAGTTGGGTGACCAAAAAGGGGGGGGGACGTCGAGGAGAAATCGTGGAGATTGAGGAAGAGTATGCATTGGGCTTCTCTACAATAATGCCCAGGTTTTCCGAGCCCCAGAGCATCGTCAGAAAGGATAATCTTTCTACAGAAATCACTGTCCAATTCAATCTTGTATATGAAATATTTGAAATCTGTGTTCAGAATTCTGCTCAGGATAGTATAGTGCATGAAATATTAAGCTGTTGAGATCGATGGCTAATGGTTACTTACTTAGGTCTTCTGTTAAGTGCTTTGGGGACCTCTTATGGGGCAAAGGACCTCTATTATGCCTGCATCTATTCACGAAGGTTCTTTGTAATGGCTGAAGTAACCTTCCAGGTGCTGCACCCATGAAGAAGCACAGATTCGACATTTGTGCGAAACAGTACCTCTGTTCTTAAACTTAATAGAGTTATTCCTCAAAATTTTCGACAGCATACCGAACGCCGCTTTTGCTTTTCCGATGCGGTAGACGACGTGTTGTTCGGTTCCGCCTTTGATGGAAACGATACTAACTTCCAAGGTATTGAAAGCTCTCCACTTTCTTCACCGGTTGTGAGGAAATGTTTATTTGAGAGGATGGTCGATTTCCGAGGTTGATGTTTTTTGTTTTGCAGGAATTAATTTTCAGATCCACGTTGGCGCTGCTTGTAAAAGCTTTGCGGGAATTCTATCGAGTCTTACCGCTTTGTTGTTCCTAAATGCTATAATTGCGGCTACGACCTCATCGGTGATGCGGTGTGGATTCGGGGATTGGTTTGTTCGGGCGCTTTAGAAGGCATCGGCTGCACGTTGTTTGCAAACACACGGTTTAAAACCGAGTAAATGTGTTCTTTCCACCTTCTGACTTGTTCATCAACTAAACTTTTTTGTTAATAAGGTCGCAAATTCTCTGCTACGGCAGCTAGATTCCCGCCTGTAGAAAGTGTACGAGAAAGGTAACCAATTCTGACGAGCTTTTTACTTAAGCTTGTGTAAAGTAGTTGTGGTGGTTGATTTCCTCCAGCGCTTCTTAGCGCTTTTTTCAAGCGCTAAGAAGCTCATTTTTTTCCACGGTAGTATGATATTGACTTTCTGACAGATTTCTAGAGAAGATAATGTCAGTGTCAAAAGAAAATAGTGTTTTAAAAGAAACCACTTTAATTTCTGCTCTATAGATTATAGATAGTCCTACCAGCAGGCAGATTATGAAAAAAGACTAAATAAACTACAATCAATTGGACAGGAGTAGCTTAAACAATGTGGCCGCTGTATTGTTGTTAAAGCTAAGAAGTCCCTTTTAAGATAGAGGGATCAACTCTAATATTCTTGCTTAAGCTTTTTATAATTTGCACAAATTGAAATCTTAGCTTGAAAAACAAGTCATGAATCTAAAGTTAGGTACTTATTAAAGCTGTTATAACTTAGCAGACATCTCTTACAAGATTATACTTAGGGGGACATTTTTCTAAAACACTTACCTTAACTGACAATAAGGGGATAGATAAAAGTATTCAAAATTAGGTCAAATACAAAGGAAACTTACACATCCTTTTGTTATTTATAAAATACTATCACAATTTTTGTTTATTTCTTTATCCAAAAATTCCAGAAAAATTTACCCATAATCATTTCGAATTCCTGCGCGACTATAAATAATGCAGATATAGTAAATCGGTCGTCGGCAACGCTGCTGTACTGCTGGGCTGCAAGTTGTCGTGAAGGCAGAGTAAGAGTCAGAAGCAGAAGCAGAGCAACGAACTCCTGTTGGGACATGTGGCTTTGCATAAATATAACTCAAAAAACCATTTCATGAATCTTTCGTCCTTTTAAATGTAAAACTCTGCTCATTTTTGTCGGAATGCTATTTTCTGTATATCAGGCTATACGACATACATTCACAGTCAAATACATTCATAGTAATACTTATACATACTTAAATGTATATTTAAGGGCCTGGGACCGTGGGAACAAGTTTTTTCACGGTAAGTGCATCCCTACGTGGCATTAAGCTGCCAAGCTGGGCGAAAAAACAGGGGGTGGTTTAGTTTTTTTCTTTTTTTAAGTTGACAGGGTTTGAAACTTGTGGCAGGCCTTGTTGCTGCTATATACTTCTGCTTTTTGAAAGAAAAGAAGGATGTACATATGTACATTCAAAAGAGTTCAGTCACACATTTGGCACTGCAACACTGCTTAATGCAAAACTTTCAAATGTTTTCCATGATGCATATTATGTACCTACATATTCATATTTATACAGGGTGTTATACTGCATGACTGCTTTGAATCCTTAAATATAAGGAGCCTATCTTAAAGGGTAGTACCCGTGGCATGATGATTAGTTTGTTGGACTGTCATGCTAGAGGTCTTGCGTTCGATCCCTGCCTATGCCATCTAAAGTTTTTTTCACGGGTACTGCCTCTTGCGAAGAATTGACAAATTCTCCAAGAGTAATTGTTGTCATGAAAAGTGCTTTCTCAAATTAGCTGTTCGCATTCGGTTTAAAATTGTAGGACCCCTCCATCCCTGACAACATTACTCATACACAGGAATGGTTGAGAGTTGTAATTCACTAGGCCCTAGTTCTCAACGGACTGTTGCGTCACCCAATTTATTTTTTATCTTAAATTGCACTCAAAATATATGAATTTTTTCGTTCAGTGTACATTTTGAACTTAGTAAACGTGAGGACAGAATCCTGAAAACCAAAATCTCGAAAATCTAAAATCCCGAAAATTTAAAGCTTTTCGTGAATTAGGAATTTCGAGATCCTGGATATTCGGGATTTTTGGAATTTTGAATTTTGGGATTCTGCATTTTCTTTATTTCAGTTTTGGGGATTTTCGGCTTTCGGGATTGATAGGCTATTTCGAAAAAAGACCGCCATATTAGATTTTCTCAGAAAGACCATCAAGGCAAGAGATTAACTATTACTAAAACGGCTCAGCAATTCAATTCGATTCAAGAAGACTAATTCATTCTGAATCATCAGTTTGGATCTAGAAGTAGGTATACATTCAAAAGACCTAGTACATCGAATTACGGATGTGGTAGAACAGACACTTGAAGAAAAACAAGTTTGCTCGGCATTATTCTGAAATGTCGTTGATAAGATTTGGAACTTGAGTACAAACTGCGTACAGATCTTCGCAGAAAGTACGACGAAATACTTAAATCATTCATATGTTACGAAACAACTCTTTAGTTAACAATACGACCAAAATTACTCGCAACTGAAGAAAATTGAAGACGGTGTACTACAAGAAAGTTTCCTAGGACCAATCATGTCCCTTTTATAAACAAGGTATATTCTAGTGGGCATCAAAGCTATATTAGCCACGTTTGCTGATGATACTACAACATTGCTGCCAAATAAATCCATTACGAAGGCACACAAAAATTGTATCACACAATCAGCTGATTCTAAGTCATACGAATTTTGAAATGGAGACCGTCTTAAACGTTCAATGTTCAGATATTAGAGAACCAAGCCATAAACCAATTATGTTTTGACACCAAAAGTTTATAAAATTTACGGAATGTATGCATTTAAAATACATATTTAAAAAAAGTACACTGAACTGAAAAATTTACATATTTTGAGTACCTCTTGACGCAGGCATTTTCATTCTTTACCGAGCACCCTGTATGCACATTTAATAATGTGTACATCTGAGTATGAGCATATATTTATAACATTATTATAATACATGGAAACAGTTATATCTGAAGAACATAATGAGTTTTGTTTTGGGAAATTTTCAACTCTCTAAAAAGTCGTTGTAAGAGTATGGTGCAGGTACTTTTTGGCATATGTCTGTATGAAAATAGTATTTTTAAAATAACACTTAAAGACGTGTGAAACTTTTTTTTTTTAAACTTGTTGTACGAAAAGGAGGTAATTTAAGGTACATAAGTTAGGTAAGTTACCTATCCCCATATCTATGAGGAATATTTAAAATTATATACATTTACCTACATGTTATATTTTTAACAAAAAGTTAAAACTTGAAGTTTTATAAAGAAAATTAGCATATAATGCTGTGTGTTGAAATGTTTGCCGTGGTTAGCAAAAATAAAGATGTCTTGTCAAACTTAAGAATGCTTTTAAGCGAGGAATTTATGTACCTTCTCAAGCATATTTAGGGTTTCAAAAGAGAGAGTTTTATTTCGACGAAAGCAAAAGACTTGATGATGGCAAAAGGGAACATCATCGTTTTATTTAATTTGGTTTAACTAAAAGATTATTATGAATCAAGTTATCATCTTTCATCTTTAAAGTCAAATAATTCAACGTATTCTTGATAGAAAGTTTGAAACGGCTACTTGATTAACTACCCAACAATTATGAGTCACGGGCCTCTGGTGGTCTACTACTTTTCTCAAACTTAACCTATTTTCTCAATTTTGCAAATTTTTTGTTAAAGTGCACTTCAAGTGCTTTTTGCGATCGTCAACAACAAAAGTTGTTTAAGGACAGTTAATTTCTTAACCTTCTTGTAATAAAAAGGCATTGCATTGCAATATTCTGACTGACACGAACAAGACCGATATAATGTCGTTTTGAAGTTCCTAAAGCAGATTCATCCATCAATAAATTAAAACGTTACCAATATTAATGATTTGTATTCTCTGTTTTATTAACTGAAACTTTTAGGCTGATATTAAAAATGTTTCAGTCTTAAATATTGCCCATGCGTTGTTGGAAGGGTTTCTTGGAGAATTTTATGACAGTTGGCCTTTTTTAGACAACCTATTGTTAACACATTATTTGCGACAGTTACCTAAAAGTGTCTCAACATAAAATGTCTTTATTATTTTAAAAGAAAGGTTCAGGTTTTTATCTTTCAAACAAAAATTGGATTGAAGAAAATTTTAATGTTGGAAACACAAAGCATTTTCTAACAATTCAACGGTGCCTATGAGTGTAAGCACTCCGCCTGCACTTAAATGCGTAAATACTTACTTACTTTTTCGCACCCTTGAAGAAGCCAGAGTCCAACAAGATCTCAACACACTCAAATCCGCTGGCCCGAATGACACCCCCGCCTATAGTTCTGGAGAGGTGTTCTTCAACGCTGGCAAAGCGACTGCGAAAGCTTTTCTCTATTCCACTTT
The DNA here is from genome assembly GCA_920104205.1 of Eupeodes latifasciatus. Taxonomy (NCBI): domain Eukaryota; kingdom Metazoa; phylum Arthropoda; class Insecta; order Diptera; family Syrphidae; genus Eupeodes; species Eupeodes latifasciatus. Next base: position 335,929,517 of record OV049924.1, on the reverse strand, counting down.
TCAAGTCTCATTCCGAGTAAATATGGGAAACGGAATTTATCAAGAAGATATCCAAAAAAGACGATTCCTCCTTCTCCTGGAATTATCGACCGATCGCACTTGAGTCTTTTCTTTCCAAGCTTATCGGAACGCTGATTAATATTCAGTTTAAGAGATATCTCGAAGAACGAAGGCTCCTTAATGACCACCAGTAGGGTTTTCGTAGTAATAAAGGGTGTCCCAAAATTAACGCAAGATTTGAATTAAATAGAAAACGCCGTTTTTAGTCTTTTGATAGTTATATTTTTATTGACTCGTAAAGTACATAGGATAGAGTTATGTATGGAATAACACATCGGACAAATGGCCTCCACGGCTTTGCATGCACATGCGCACTCTTTTGTTGAAATTTTCCATGACCATTCTGCATAAATGTGGCTGAATTTCGTTGATGCAGCGTTGAATATCCTCCTTTAATGCACGGGTGGTTGTGGGCTTGTTGACATAGACTTGTGATTTCAAATAACCCCATAAAAAGAAGTCTAATGGTGTTAAATCACACGATCTAGGAGGCCAATTTTGATCACCGAAACGAGAGAGTACACGACCTGGAAATGTCTCATGCAGTAATTGAATTGTTTCACGGGCTGTATGACATGTAGCACCGTCTTGTTGAAACCACATATTGGACACATCAATATCATCCAATTTTGGCAGAAAGAACTGTGTAATCATGTCGCGATATCGAGCACCAGTAACAGTCACTGCTTGACCAGCATCATTTTCAAAAAAATATGGCCCAATTATGCCTCCAGCCCAAAATCCACACCATACAGTCACGCGTTGTGGATGCATTTGTTTTTCGACAATCACATGTGGGTTCTCCGAACCCCACATGCGGCAATTTTGGCGATTAACAAAGCCATCAAGATGAAAATGTGCTTCATCGCTTAGGATGATTTTGCTCGAAAAGTCAGCCGCCAAGCTTTCACTATTTTTAAAATATTCTTTAATAATGAAGACACGTTGTTCTATCGTGTAACGCTCCATTTTTAATAACCCTATACTGTAAGCTGTCAAATTGCTTTTTTTTCAAGGTTGCCAACACTTCACTGCACAAATGGCGGCAAATTCAAATCTTGCGTTAATTTTGGGACACCCTTTAGGTCCACTGCTGATCTCATGGTTCGTCTCACGTGAACAGTGGAACAAATCTTTACATCGTTTTGAAGGAAGTACGATTATTGCACTTAATATTTCAAGAGCATTTTATAGACTGGCGTTAGGCTCTCTTCTCGAAGATGCGTACCTTCAATTTTGACCAAATTGGATTACAAATTTTCTTTTGGGACCGTTTGATATACAAGAAGTATTGGATACATTAAAGTCTGCTGTGCCCCAGGGCTCTGTTTTGTCTAAAACTTCTAATCCACTTCTCAGCTTTCCTAATATAGTACTCTCCGATTTTCTTTTTCTTTTTTAGATTTACGGCAATGTATATTGTATAAACTCATTAGATTCGGAACGAGACAGCAATGTTAAATGGGCAATCAAAAACCATGTAGAACCGTGTCAAAAATTCGATGCTTCTTACTGTCGTTAAACAAAATGTACCTTTGCCACTATCTATGAGTAGGACTTGCATAATAATAAATTGGGTAGCGCAACAGTCCGTTGAGAACTAGGGCCTAGTGACTTACAACTCTCAACCATTTCTGTGTGCGAGTACTGTTGTCAGGGATGGAGGGGACCTACAGTATTAAACCGAATCCGAACAGCTAATTTGAGAAAGCAATTTTCAAGACAAGAATTACTCTAGGAGAATTTGTCAATTTCTAGCAACACAGACGGCATCGAACCCAAGACCTCTGGCATGACAGTCTAACACACTAACCATCATGCCACGGATACTACGGACTTGCATTAAGGAGCCTGAAAATCTCGAAATTATTGGTATGTATGTATCGCCAACCACTTCTTGTGGAAGGATCACATACGTGATGTAGCCAAAAAGGCCGCATAATTATTAGATTCCTAATGCAAGAAGTTTTTCTTCCCCTCTGATCTGGCTGTTATCTTCAAGACTAGTAGAGCATTCAAATTAATTGGTGACGATATCATCGTCGAATCATTTTCGTCACTTGAACACCTTCGTAAAGTTTCTTTGTGCCACTCGTTTTTACCGTTATTTTAAAGAGTTATGGTCTAGAGAATTAGCAAGTTGGATTCCTTCCCTCAAGCAATTCAATCGTAATGTCGGTTATTCTATAGGAATGCTAATTAGTGTTCCCTCGAGCTCAACTTCGGTCGTACTGTGAAGTTGAGAGATTAGTTCTTTAGCCGTACTACGCGAATAAGAAATGCTTTGCCATACCCTGTCTTTCCTAGTTATTGCAATATTTAAGAATTCAAAACCCATGTGTACCAACACCTCCCTTAATAATGCTCACTGTGTCTTGGCATAATAAGGGTAACAAAAACCCCTTTGAATTCGTGCTATTATAAAAAAATGTAATGTACGACTAAGTCGCATGAACTTGCTCATGTATCCAAAGAGTCTGTTTAAAAATATTTCCTGTATATTGAGATTTAAAATTGTACCTGCGAAAAACTTTATTTTCAAAAATTGAAAAGCCATTTGATTTCACAGAAAAAACTTAATTTTTAAAATTTGTATTTTAAAATCGTTAGAGCATTTCTATTTTTAAATTTATTTTTTACAATTACAATTTTCGTATTTTTAACTTCCCGTAGGAAGATATTTTAATCAGTTCGATTTTTTAAATTAAAAATTTTGAAAATTCTCGACGTTTCAAGGCCCCTAGAGTCTAAATAAAAGATTTTTAGAGAGATGTCTGTGCGTGCGTGTGTACGTACAATGTACATACGTCCGTACTTTCAAGACGTTTTTTTCGTCGTCCATAGCTCAAGAACTAGAAGAGATATCGACTTCAAATAAATTTTGTTATAAGATGCAGAAAGGGTTCTTAAGAAAATTGCGCGGGTGATTTTCTTACCATAGCAAATTTAAAAAAAAAGGTGAAAATTTTGATTAACGTAATGTGATACCAAAGAAATATATTTTTGAAAAAAAGTTCGATAAACGTTTTTTTTTATAAATCAAACAAACTGAAAAAAACATATATCACCTCGAATATTTTACGAACAAAAAATGGTTTTATCTCCAAAACAATTGTATGCAACGAAGAAACATTATTAAAAGTTGGTAAAAATTGAATTTCGACTCAAATATCTTTTCAAAACTTTGAGATTATGGCTTCAAAGTAATTTTTTCCTATATGAAATATTGTTTTCAACATTCAGTACAATTTTGAGAAAAATCGAAAAATCTTTAAAAAAATAAAAACCTAAAAAAAAACAACAGTAAAACTTGGTAAACATATACTTTCGACTCAAATATCTCTTCAAAAACTAAAAATATTGGCTTCAAACTAATTTTATCTCACAAAAACTATTGTTTTCGACATTCAGTAAATTTCTTATAAAAATCCAACAGTCCGTTTTTTCATAAAAAAATAAAATCTACAAAAAATACTACGCAAAATTGGTAAAACTTGATGTTCAGTTCTCGATATCTCGTAAACAATAGAAGATATTGACTTCAAATTAATTTCATTCATCATTTTTCATTTCATTCATTTTATTTTCATTCATTTTTTTTATTTACATTTATACGAAATATAATAACAATTGATATTGACAAGTATCTACTGTTGATTTCTATAATACTTTATTGTATTATTTGCTTTGCTTTCATCACTTGAAATTAAATTGTATAAGAATTTTACTATGCATGATATTGGTGGAATGCGTTCGATGGTAAGGGTTTTGTGTAACCAAAAGGAAGGGCTAAGGGTGTGTCATCTAAATGCACAAAGCTTATTGCCTAAGATTGATGAGTTTCGAGATGTTTTTGAGGGTTCTGGTGTCGAGGTAGTTAGTGCCTCAGAAACTTGGCTATCTGAAGGCATTAATGATAATATGTGCTCATTGAAAGGCTATCAAAAACCGTTTAGATATGACAGAGCTAACCGTGGAGGGGGTGTTGCAATATTTGTTCGTTGTGACATACAATGTTAACTCCGTTGCAGCTCAGATCAAGGAAGTGAAATTGAATATCTGTTTCTAGAAATTATAGGCGCTCAAAGTAAAATTCTGGTTGTGGCGGTTTATAGACCAAACAATAATATAAATTTTCTTCCGCTTATGACATTACTTGAAGTTCTGACTCTATCATGTCCTGATATATTAATATGTGGCGATTTTAATAGTAATTTGCTAACCCAAAACGATCTGCTGATGGATAGCTTACGCACCTTCAGTTTACACCCCGTTAACTCTATCCTACCTACTCATTTTTCTAACACAAGTTCTACTCTTTTAGACCTATTCTGGGTGAGTGATTTAGGAAAGGCTGTACATTACGATCAATTATCTGCCCCAGCCTTTTCTAGACATGATTTCATCTACTTAGCTTATGACTTTGACTTACAGCTTACAGGTCGTTACTCAAAGTTTCCAATTCAGGGATTTTCGAAATATTGATATTGAAGCGTTAGAGGTAAATGCTAGAATTATAAATTGGGATACCATTTTATAACCTGCCCTAGTCAGATATTCAAGTCGATTTTCTCATCAAAAATGTTAAGAGGTTATATAATAACTTTGTTCATGTACGATCAAAAGTCGTAGAAGCGGCAAATCAACCTTGGTCAACGTTGTATATCCGTTCCCTTATGATGCGCGATCTTGCATATAAGGTTTGGGTACGATATCGACTATTAGAACTAAGGCGCACTTACTGCTCGCTACGTAACAAGGTGGTAGCCGAAATAAGAAATGCCAACAATTTTTCTTCCGAATTTAAATGGTGTTCCGCAAGGCTCCATTCTTGGTTCACTGTTGTTTTCAATGTACATTAATTCAATTCCGAACTCAATTAAATTTTGTTCCTTAGCTTCGTACGCCGATGATGTGCAGCTTTACTTAAATTGTCCCCTCGGTTTAATTGAACACTACATTGAATGCTTAAATGAGGATCTTGAAAGGATTTAGAATTGGTCCACAGCAAATAGGCTTCAACTAAATCCTTTAAAGACTAAATGTATAGTTATTTCCCGAACATCTCTTGATCTGTCTTACTTTCCTCGTATTGTCATGAACTATATCCCGATAGAATTCGTTGAGATGGCTAAAAATTTAGGAATAATATTTAATCGTTTTTTAACATGGGTAGTAGTACCCGTGGCATGATGGTTAGTGCGTTGGACTGTCATGCGAGAGGTCTTGGGTTCAATCCCTGCCTGTGCCACCTTAATTAAAAAAAAAAAAAGTTTTCACGGGTACTGCCTCTTGCGAGGAATTGACAAATTCTCCAAGAGTAATTTTTGTCATGAAAAAGTGCTTTCTCAAAATTAGCCGTTCGGATTCGGCATATAAATTATAGGTCCCCTCCATCCCTGACAACATTACTCGCACACAGGAATGGTTGAGAGTTGTAAGTCACTAGGCCCTGGTTCTCTACGGACTGTTGCGCCACCTAATTTTTGACATTTCTCGACGTTTCAAGGTCCCTAGAGTCGAAATAAAAGATTTTTAGAAAGATGTCTGTGCGTGCGTGTGTACGTACGTCCGTACGTTCGCGACGGTTTTTTCGTTGTCCATAGCTCAAGAACCAGAAGAGGTATCGACTTCAAATAAATTTTGTTATACATATAATAAGGCAGAAAGATGCAGAAAGGGCTCTCAAGAAAATTGCGTGGGTGGTTTTTTTACCATAGCAGTTTAAAAAAAAGGTGAAAATTTTGGTTAACCCTTAATATCTTACGAACCAAAAATGCTAGAGACTTGAATTAAATTTTATATAATATATTGTAACGTGATACCAAACAAGTATATTTTTTGAAAAAAAATCCAGTTAACAGTTTTTTTTATAAATCAAAAAAACTGAAAAAAAAAATTGTCACCTCGAAAATTTTACGAATACAAAATGATTTTATCTCCAAAACAATTTTGTGCAACGAAGAATAATGTTTTTGACATCTGGTAAAATTTTGAGAAAAATCGAATTGATAGTTTTTTTATAAAAAATAAAAACCTAAAAAAAACATTACTCAAAGTTGGTAAAAACTGAATTTCGACTCAAATATCTTTTCAAAAATTTGAGATATTGGCTTAAAACTACATTTATCTTTCAAAAAATATTGTTGTCAACATTCAGTAAAATTTTGAAAAAAATCGAATTGATAGTTTTCTTACAAAAAATAAAATCTTAAAAGAAAATTTAACAAAAGTTGGTAAAAATTGATTTTCGACTCAAATATCTTTTTAAAAATTTGAGATATTGGGTTTTAACTACTTTTATCTTTTGAAAAATAATGTTGTCAATTAGCAGTAAGATTTTGAGAAAAATCGAATTGACAGTTTTTTTTACAAAAAATAAAAACTTAAAAGAAAATTTAACAAAAGTTGGTAAAAATTGATTTTCGACGCAAATATCTTTTCAAAACTTTGAGATATTGGCTTTTATCTTTGAAAAAAAAATGTTTTCAACATTCAGTAAAATTTTTATAAAAATCTAATTGACAATTTTTTTTACAAAAAATAAAAACCTAACAAAAAACAATACTAAAACTTGGTAAAAATTTACTTTCGACTCAAATAGCTTTTCAAAAATTAAAAATATTGTCTTCAAACTTTTTGCGTCCCAGCATTATACTCCTATAAAAACGCGTCTTTTACTTGCAAAAACCTTAATAATACTAATTTTTTTCTTCTTGTAGTTACCAAAGTAAACGAAAACTTACAGTCGCATTCAACAATACTGCCCGCTATATTTTTGGACTTCGAATATATGATCACATCTCAGAAATTGCAAATAATAATTTAAACATGTCATTTGAAAACATGCTCAATTTTCGGACATTGTCCTTGCTTTCTGATATCCTACTTTCACAGACACCTCGCTATCTCTTCGACATAATACGACGAACCTCATCTGTCAGATCATTACAACTTATCAACCCACGTTACTCTTCTCTTACTTCTGAACGTCAATTTTATGTTAATAGCATTCGGCTTTGGCCTTGCCAAGATCAATAAGGGAAATACGTGATGATGTCAAGGCACAACTCGAAATCAAAAAATATTTGTCAAGATCGTAATTTTATACATATGTTCATATATCTAATTAGTTGAAATGAAATGAGCAACAAATGAATCATTTAACTCAAATTTGTAAATATGTATGTACATATGTATATAAATTTGTATACTATTTTATAACGATCAAAAACTATTGTTTCAATTAAAATTTAATACCTTCAATTAAAATGTAATACTTTTGTAAAAAGCCCTCTGCAATGTAGTACCTTTTATATATAGTTCCATATTTTTGTTTAATACTACACTTATCATTAGCTTATAAGATATCTTATCTTAATGTGTATAAGTTTTCGAAATTGAAATAAAATAAAATAACAAAATTTATTTGAAGTCAATATCTCTACTGGTTCTTGAGCTACGGACGACGAAAAAAACGTCGCGAACGTACGGACGCACAGACATCTCTCTAAAAATCTTTTATTTCGACTCTAGGGACCTTGAAACGTCAAAATGTTTCAATTTGACAAATCGGACCGATTACAATAACTTCCTATGGGGAGTTAATGAACGTTTAGTCATTTAAAAATACTTCAATGTTAAGATTCTTTACAATTTTTTGGCTACTCAATACTCATTCTTTATTTAACATAATAATATCTTATATTCGAAAAAATCACATCTCATGTGTCTAAACGAAAAATTTAATTTAAATATTTTGCTCCTGCCTTTCATGATCCTTCCAAAAACGAATCGTTAGTTTTCTTATCTATTGCTGAATTTCGGATTATTATTATTTTGAATATTCGTGACTTGGTTTTCTGTCCCGACTTAAATATTTCGTTATATTTCAAACAATTGAAATGAATAATAATTCACGTTATTTTCATTAATAATTATTTAAGGTGCAGTACTTTTTCAAAAAAGAGGCTGGGATGCGACCCACACTGATAACTTTCCATTTCGTCTGTCGATTTTTTAGGTTTTCGTATTGGGTTAAGAAAGTTGTCAGTTGAATTATTCTTAAAAATTTTAAAATTACCAACAATATTTTTCATATAAAGAAATAGTTTAGTTTGAAAATCTAGTTCTGTTTAATAGATTTTTAGTCGAAAACAAATTTTTACCAATTTTAGTAGCATTTCTTAAATTTTTACAAATTGGATAAATGAAATTAATTTGAGAGATATCAAGAACCGAACATCAATTTTTACCAAATTTGCGTACTATTTTTTGTAGATTTTATTTTTTTATGAAAAAACGGACTGTTGGATTTTTATAAAAAAAATTACTGAATATCGAAAACAATATTTTCTGTGAAATAAAATAAGTTTGAAGCCAATATTTGTAATTTTTGAAAAGCTACTCGTATTTGAGTCGAACATAAATTTTTACAAGTTTTAGTATTGTTTTTTTTTTAGTTTTTTATTTTTGTAAAAAAACTGTCAATTCGATTTTTCTCAAAATTTTTCCTAATGTTGAAAACAATATTTCTTATAAGCTAAAATGAGTAAGAAGCCATTATCTAAAATTTTTGAAAAGATATTTGAGTCGAAAATCAATTTTTACCAACTTTTGTTAATTTGTTTTCGGTTTTTAATTTTTTGTTAAAAAATTGTCAATTCTATTTTTTTCAAAATTTGACTGAATGTTGATAACAATATTTTTTGAAAGATAAAAGTAGTTTAAAGCCAATATCGCAAAATTTTGAAAAGATGTTTGAGTCGAAAATCAATTTTTACCAACTTTTATAAATTTTTCTTTTAGGTTTTTATTTTTTGTAAAAAAAACTGTCAATTCGATTTTTCTCAAAATTTTTCATAATGTTGAAAACAATATTTCTTATAAGCTAAAATGAGTAAGAAGCCATTATCTCAAATTTTTCAAAAGATACTTGAGTCGAAAATCAATTTTTACCAACTTTTGTTAATTTTTTTTCGGTTTTTAATTTTTTGAAAAAAAACTGTCAATTATATTTTTTTCAAAATTTGACTTAATGTTGACAATAATATTTTTTGAAAGATTAAATTAGTTTAAAGCCAATATCTCAAAGTTTTGAAAAGATGTTTGAGTCCAAAATCAATTTTTACCAACATTTATTAATTTTTCTTTTAGGTTTTTATTTTTTGTAAAAAAAAACTGTCAGATGTCAAAAACATTATTCTCCGTTGCACAAAATTGTTTTGGAGATGAAATCATATTTAAGTCATAAAATTTTCGAGGTGACACATTTTTTTTTCAATTTTTTTGATTTATAAAAAAAACGTTAATATGATTTTTTTTTTTCAAAAATATACCTGTTTATAATATACAATTTAATTCAAGTCTGTAGCGTCATTGGTTCATGAGATATTTAGGTTTAACCAAAATTTTCACCTTTTTTTAAAGTGCTATGGTAAAAAAAACCACTCACGCAATTTTCTTGAGAGCTCTTTTTGCATCTTTCTGCCTTATTATCGTACGTCGCGAACGTACGGACATACAGACGTACGGACGTACGAACGTACGTACACACGCACGCACAGACATCTTTTTAAAAATCTTTTATTTCGACTCTAGGGACCTTGAAACGTCGAGAGATGTTAAAATTTTTAATTCGACAAATCAGACCCATTACAATAACTTCCTTTCCTTTTTTCAGTATAATACAATCAGCGAAGAGAATATTGTTCTATGGTATGATAATGCTTATGGTTGGACTTTTTTTAGAATGTTAAAGCTTATAATTTATTTTTTAATAACCAAAGAAAGCAAACAAGTCAAAACTTCTTTGTTTTTCTAAAGGACAAGTTATAGTTTAAGTAAAATAGTTGAAAGCATTACATTCTAATGAGTGTTTCTTTCTGTTTTTTGTCACTTAAAAGAGATTTCAATTAAGATTATCATAGATTTAAATTAAACACTTTGTTTAAATTTCCTCGGAGCCCAAATTCTCAAAAACCCCTCCTCTAAAGGCTAAATATACTCAAAAACACTAAAAATTTCACCCAAATTATTGAAGAGGTGATGAAAACATACATTTATCTATCTATCCTCGTTTCGTTTATATGAACTTCATAGTTTATTTTCACTTGAATGATATTTCTCTATTATATAGAATATATAGAGTCTATTTTCTCGCACCTTCTTTTGTCCTTCAATCCTTGCAGGCAAACAGCCCATTTACCTATGGCATCACATCATCAAAACTATACCTAAATTATGTAGACTTATAGTATAATGTCAACAGTACCTGGTATATGAGTAGGTAGGTACCTATAGATAGATACCTAGGTAAAAAATACACCAGCTGCACATATTGAAAATGCCTTCACATGTGAAATTTCCTATCAGTTCGATCTAAGGATGTCAGTCAGTTGAGGCAGAAGCCATCATATATGTCATCCATTCATGCAACTATATTTGCATTTACCTGTACTGTACAGTACAGTATACCATCACCATCAGTAATCGCTTTGCTCCATCGACGAAACGGAAGGATAATGCAGAGTCCTCGCTCCTCGGTTTTCAGTTCTGAGTCCTCGCTATCGCTATATGAAGGTAGGTACTTATGGATATGGCTTGAGTTGTGAACTCGAATAGACGAAAATATGAATTCCTTTTTAAGTTTACATAGATAGATCTGGAGGACAAGAGAAATCTCAAAGACACACAGCGAGTTGAAGAGCTTTTGATGACTTCCAATAGATAATACGACTGAGTGACACCTTCAAACTTGGATGGTGCTTTGCTCCGTGCTCGCCGCCGTGTCACCTAACGTTCCTCATGGAAGTAAGATATGGAGTTCCTCAAAACTTATCGTCGCATATTTTACGGAATAGCATTCAAACTATATACTCGTACCTGCATCAATATAAATCCTCATTCCTTGCCTCACAGCTCATATAGCTCATAGCTCACCTCAACCTCACACACAGAGACAGCGCAGAGGTGCATTAGCCCGCTCTTGCTTCTGCTGCTGCTGCTGCTGGCGTTGGTGATGATGTCAATTATAATATATGGGGCGTGCAAAATGACGCGATCTTATCTGCGAATTCTATGGTAGATTCCAATTTTATTGCTCCATGGATAAGCGGCACAAAACGAGCGCTTATATCGTACGTTTATACGACAACGAAGACTAACATTAGGAATGGACAAGGAAGTCTTAGAATAGTCCGCTTTGCTGCGCTACCGTTGTTCCCGCTCCCACTTTCGCTCAAGCTCTCGTTCCGCATATGCAAAGACATTATTTGTAAGGATTTCTTCCATTTTTTCGTTTGGTTATGTGTCCTGACCTGAATATAATATTTATGAGGTGAGCCTCCTCGAGCTAAGAAATTGGCTGTTTTTTTTCTTTTCTACTCGTATTTTAGAACTCCCTTTCTTCACATTGGATTCGAATATCATACACAGAATTGGAGGAATGCTTTCTATGACGTTTTATATTCAAGAAAATGTAGAAGAAGGTGATTCCTTATATTCTTTAGGTGTTTTCTTGTTTTTTTCCTTTTCTTTATGTGTTTTTGTCTTTTTGTGTCCTCTGCACTTTTGCAACTCTGCGATTTCAAATAAAGATTAGGACTTGGATTTGAGGTTGACTAAGGGAATAAATTACGAGATAGTTTTTCATTTTGATCGTGTGCAATGTTCCTCTGGTGTTGGAGTAAATTTCATTCAACTATAAATGTGATGGGGAAATGTTTTTTTGTTTTTGTTTTTTTCTCAAGATGTCATTTTCTATCTTAAGAGAAGACGTTTATGAGCTTAGACTTTAAATATATGAACGTTTTGACGGAACTAAGCGTATATGTAATATCTATGATGTGTGTAGACAGGAAGTCGGTTAGTGATGCGTTAACCATAATGGGTCAGCCTATAAGATTTAAACCGAAAGATAGTATTCAGTGATGCAATTCTGTGTCGCAGTGCGTAGACAGTAGGAATAAAAAAGTTAAGTGTTTTTTTGCCTTGAGGGGCTGTGGAGAAGGTAAAGTAAAACTTTTTATGATGGAAGACTTGGTGTGGGATAAGAAATACATAAGCTATAAATACGTAGTAGAATATTTGTTGGATTTAAGTATTCAACCGCTTACCTAATATTAGACCTTCAATTTCAGTCACAAAACTTGTTAATAGAAGGTAGGCCAAAAGTTAAATTTTGGTCAAAAGTGAAGGGTTTGTCAAAACAGACGGGTGTGTCAAAACTTACTTAATTTATTTAAATAATTTTGACACTCTCATCGCAAGTAACAAGCGAACACGTTTTGTTAGCCTAATTAAAAACATAATGATTTACACATAATAGCCTTAAAGGAATTACAGATAAATAATATATGTACGAATCGCTATTTCAGTTGGTCACGGCATCACGTGTAAACGGCTTAACCGATTACTCTAAATATTTTTTTTGTTGTGTTTGTTGTTGTCAGGAAAATGTTCTTATGAAAATAAAAAAAATTAAGAAAATTTTGTGGAAAATTAGAAAATTTAAGAATATTTAACCCCAAAATTAAAATAATATCTTAACCAATATCATTGAAGATTCGATAGTTTTCAAAGAATTAGATATTAAGTCCATTATTGACAGTTTGGGAAACGAAAAAGGTGGAGGAAGTGACGACATAGGAGCAGAAATTCTTAAATTCGGGAAAAAGTCACTACTAACAAAACGTGTTAATGCTTTTAAATACCCAGACAATGGAAGTACAGTTTTAATGTATTGCTAAAGAAAAATGGAGACAAAGAAGATTTAAAGAACTACGACCAATCAGCTTAATATCGACAAGTTCTAAATTTATTTCTAAAGCATTAGGTATATAAAAATGGACAAAATTGGACGGGGGTTTTAGGAGACCCTGTTTCTCTGCCTTTCTTTTCTGCAATGATCGAATACATTTTTCACAAGCTTAACTGGTCGAACTGATTTGGAATTAACATATCGGGAGACAGACTGAGCAACCTTATATTTGCAGATTTCCAGGGCACCAGAAAACATGGAACAAATGTTGAACAAACTTTCCACCGACGATGTACAACGAACAGTTGGAAACTGTTTCGAAATGTAAAACAGATTTTGGACTCAAAGATTATAATAAATTGGACTCACATCAAATTCACTCGACAAACTTAGAAAAGATCAAGTAAAAACGGAAAGACGATTACTTAATAGAAGGACAGTTTATAGAATAAAAAACGAAGAAATCAGAAGAAGAAACTAACATAACAGATACAATTCAACGAATAAAACAATTAAAAGTTGGGCAGGTCACAGTACGGCCGAAAGTACGTAATAATCAAATAGACCCAAACCCAACCAATAAAAACAAGACCGAGAGGAATACCAAATTAGAGATGTATGGATGATCTTAGATATGTATACGACAACTGGTGTAAAAACCCACACGGTTAAAAATTTTAGCATGTTTTTTAATACAGCACTTGTATATATAATACAGTAAAAATTACTTTTTAATATTTCATAAATATTAAAGATTTTTTGTAATTATTTTGTATTAAATTCTAATAGTTTTGTATTAAACTTTTAGTTTGTAATACAAAAAATATTAAAATATAATCAAATGGATTAGAATATAATTCTTTTAATATTAATATATAAAAGAAAGGATTAAATTTTAACCTTTAATATTAAAATATAATATTCAAAAACCTTATTTTAAACGTATTTTTTTAATACATATAGGTATTAAAATTTAATTTGAAGAAATTATTTTTAATACATGCAAATTAAAATTTAATTCATATTACATCGTCTTTCTTTGGCCTTATTTCCATTTATTTCCTTTTTGAGAAATAGCTATACAAAATGTAATAAAGGAAATATAAGCCTCACTACCTATATTGTTTTTTTTTTTTAAATTTAATTTCGCATAATTTGAATTTCGTCGCATGATATTTTAATATAATTTCATTATAATATAACCCATTTCTATTGAAAACAAATACATACATAATGAATTTCAAGTTTGTATCTATGTATGTACCTATTTGACTAGCAAATAAAGCAGACAAAGATGTATTTAATGCAATATTTAAGTTTATTTAAAAAAAAAACCAGGGAATTAAAATGTTAGTAATCCAGTATTAGATTTAAATACCACTATATTCAATTTTAATACAACTATATTAGATTTTAATTCCGTTGTATTATATTGTAATACAACTTCATTATAATATAACCCAACTGAATTGAAAACAAATACACACATGTTGAATTTCAAGTTTGTATCTATGTATTCAACTAGCAAACAAAGGACACGTATTGCGTCATTCTCAAAAGTATTGCCATGGAGTTAAATATTCATTTCGGGTCCGAAGTTAAAGTGCGCAATTTTCGAACAAAAAAAGTTTCATATGTGAAAATAAAAAATAAAGGTGATAGTTTTCGTGTTCTCGACAGCAAAATTGGCGGAATTGTATGTTTACACGTATTCATATGAAACAAATTATTATCTGTTTTAATTTTTGTTTCCATTTCGTCCTAGGACTTATTTTATAATCCTATTACCAACACCGGTTATCTGCTCAATAAAATAAAAAACACCAACATCAAGCGACAAAAGTGTGAGGGCACATACGGCAAATCAAAGATTTTAAAAGCAAGCTGCAGTCAAAAAATTATAACCAGCGATGATTCCGACATAGAGGCGGAAGATAAAGATTTTTTCGAAAATTGTCTAGCTGTAGAACAGGAAGACGCCATAAAGGAGCGTCTTTTCAAAAATTTGCCCAAAAGAAAAAAAAGAAACAATCACAGTAAAGACATTTCTCAAAAATATGCCTTCTTCTTTTTCAATGCGAATTTGGTAGGTTCCTTTTTAACTTACATTTGAATTAAATTTGATTTATTTCTAATAACTCGAATATTTTAAGATTCTGTTTGACTTCCATCTAAGATATCCAGGTAAAGAAGGGAGTCTTCTAGACGATTGGCATAATTATGCCCTTTTATCAAGGACATTTACAAGGAAACTATATGTGATGACGCAGAAATAGAAGGTTTGTTACCTATATTTGTTTGTGAAACTACATTCAGTGCTAAATATTTAATTTTTTTTTTCTAAACAGACTGGAACAGTGAAATAGTTCCATTTTTATTACTGCTAAAACTGCTGCCCTCTACTGCTCAGGGGCCTAAATCCAAAGAAAAAAGAAGGGATAATTTTCAAAAATTTGTCCAGAAACTTATTTCATTTGAAGAGGTAATTTTGAAAGGAGGCCTCATAGTCTTATATTAATTTTTGTTTTCTTTTAGATAAATACACCGAGAGAGGCTTTTGAAAAACAAAAACAGCCACACATAATTTGTGTCGGCCCAAACAGGCAAGCAATTTCACAGTTCTATATTGTTCTGGAATCAAATCAAATGAATATTTTTACTCCTTTTTGTACCTTATTATTTTACTTTATTATTTATTATATTTATTATTTTTTTTACTGAAATGAACTACGTTTTAACCTTATTATTTTAGTTTTAGTATTTTTATTATATAACATAAAATTGTACTACGTTCGAGATTCCGATTAACATACTTGTAATATTATAATAAAACTATTCCTCTATGTATAGTAATTTAAGTATAAAGAAGCCGTATGAAGCTTACTATTTAAAAAATAAGACCTATATTTTACTTCCATATACAACAATGTAAAAATACTTGACTTGTGATACATAGAATGAAAATATTGTTTTATTTTGTTTAAGTTTATTCAATGGAATTTAATAAATTTGTTATGTTTGTTATTGTTATAAAAATACTTCCCTGTAATTTATTAATATAAAATATATATATATATTATTATATACAATAAAGAATCATTACTTTGAATAGCCTTTTTCTTGTTTCAATTTTTGTTTTGGTAAGGATGCAACTTTTACCCTGGTTGAGAATGGATCTGCAAAAGAAACTGGTTTGTATACTTCTTCAGAACTGAACATTGAATACTCAATTAAATCATATATTGAATTTCAATCAATGTTTGAATTAAAACTTATATTAAGCATTTTATTAGGTTTTAATTCAATTTATATTAAATTAAACGAATACAAAATATATTGAATTTAAATACAAAAAAAGTTGAAATGTAATACAACATTTTATTAAATTTTATATAATTTTGTATTAAATTTCCGTTATTTTTTATTAGGTTCTAAGAAAAAATGTATTAAATTACATTACGTGTGTGTATCTAAATGTAATATATCGGACATTGAAAATTAACCTATTTTGTTTTAAAGTATAATACATTTCGTATTACTTTGCAATTCTTCAGGTATTAATTTTAAATATAGGACTATTAAAAATCACGAACAGTTTATATTAACTTTTAAGATATCGTGCGTTATATTTTAATACATTTGTAATATTATTTAATTAAAATTATATTATAAATTAATACAGCATTGGTGAATGCTAATAAAGAAAGTATTACGTTATAATACGATAACATTATAAATTAATTATATTTTTATTAAAATATAATATTTTTGTATTAAAAGTACTGTATATTTGCAATGCAGTTTGTATTAAAAATTTAATATAATCTTATTATTTCTTGTAATATGATTACATTAAATTCTAATATATTTTGTATTAATTTCATAATTGTAATATTTGCGTTGTATTAAGTTTTAATAAAATTTTACCTTTGTTTTGTTTATTTTATTTTATTCAATTTGACAAATGTCACAATTCCTTCTACACGAGGATGAGAGAGAGCGGGACGGCCATAGTCCTTCTGACCATGGTTCTCTCTGTCATTTTCGTGAGGAAAAAAAATACCAAGTCTCGTTTCAGGTTTCAAAGAAGGTTGGTTTCCATTCAAGTGAAACCAAACCAGATGGACGGTCTGGTGGGTGCGTACGGAAAAGTTGCGCAAGAAGTTACTCCAAATGGAGAATGGCCTACGACCCAACTTTAAGTCTTAAGAAACATTTCTTATTGTAAATTCATATTCTTTTCGTTAAATTCATATTGTAAATAATTTTACATCTTTTGTTTATATTGTTAACTTCTTTTAACGTGGAGTATAGTAATTTTTAAAAAGATTGTAATACTTGAAACAGATTTCATAGACTAATGGGCGGTTAAGTTTCGGGCAACTTAGGTCGGTGTTGAGTAAATAGATCCCGAACGATAATTATTTTTTCTTTCCTTTCGCGCGGTTGTGATAAAGTAAAGTTAAAGTTAAATTAAAAGATTTTTCTCAATTTTAAGTTCGTAGTCTTTGTGCGATATCAAAGTAGAAAGTGGGGGTGGCTGAATGCAGCTCCTGGAATCGTCGTGACCTGGAAGTGAATCCAGCGGGCGGCGAATTCCAGGATGACTTGCATTTAGCTGTGAGAGGAAATGGCGAGTAAGCAGGATCGCGAGTATTTCATCACAAGTTGAGATCAACAAGCCGATCTCCGATTGGCTGTTGATGATGTGATCGAAATCCGCCACTCCATATTGGCTGAAAGCTAAAATGGCGGGAGACGAAATAGAAGAGACAGGACAGATCTTGAAATCTGGCCGTCAATTCTTGGCTAACATTCAAAGTGAAAAGATTAAGAAAAAATTGGTGATTTTGAACAAAGATTGTGAAGAAAAAAAAGGTTGAGAAAAATTATAGAAATTGAGTAGTGTCGTGATAACAAAAAAAATAAGGAAGGAAAAATAATTTAGAAAAAGGAAAGGAAAAACAAAACTAACTAGTTGGGGATTTTGCAGCAAAAACAAAAAAAAAGAGATAAGTACAATTTTTGGTTCTGTGTAAAATCGTTTCTTTTATTTTTTTTCTTTATCCCAATTTTATTGATGGGAATTAAGACCTTAACGGTCTATGAAATCTTTTGTTTAATTTTTGGAAAAGATCCTTAGTTTTCATCCTGCGCTTTGCAAGGTTTCTCAGGCAGATTTAAATTAATAAAGTGGTCATAAAAGGTATCTATTTTGTCTTCTTTTGTTTTATTTTTATAGTGGTTGTATTTTTGTTTTCGTTGGTGTTTTTATTTTCGTTGTTTTCAGAAAAGGTTTGCAATTTCCTTTTTTTTTTATTTCAGAAAAAAAAAATTGCTGGCGCCCTTTTTGCTTACTGAACGTAAGAACGCCCCTGTGGCAATTTTCAATTAAAACAATATTTTTGATATCAAGTGATATCAAACCAATCCTCACGCAACTTAAATTGATCGAATCGTTGATTAAATTTATAATCGCTGAACCCACCCCATTCTGAGCTCGTCGTGGTGACAGCACTTTATTTGCTGCCTGTTGCAATTTGCCTCTCGCTTCTTCGCCGCTGTTATTTGACAGATCGGCAAATTCGGCACATTTTCATTTCATATCTCGCGTGGTTGAATTTGGTTTTATTTTCTTTTTGTTTGTTTTCTTAATTTCTTGTTTTAATTTCGTTTAATTTGATTAAATATCAAAATAATTATCGTAGAAAAATTAAAAATCAAAAAATTAAAATATCAAAAAAAACACAATTTTGAAAGCGATGTACAAAGGCGAAGACGTTTTAATACCACGAATTCATTTGATTCCCAATGACATACTACGAGTATTTAACTTTGAATGGTTATAAGTAAATCTCAAGGGCAGTCGTAAATTGTTTGTGGCATTAATCTTGAAAATCTATATGTTTTTCACATGACAATATGTCGCATGTTCCCGTGTCGGAATATCAACAAAACTATTTATTATATAAGTTATGACATCTGGTCACCCCAATGTTCATTTCTATTTTTTCTCAATGATTTCACTCAAAGAAACCGCTTTAATTTCAATTCCATAAATGCAAACTTGATAATGAGAAAAAACGGCTTAAGTCTCAATCATGAAATCTAATATGAAGAAACCGTAAATTTGGTAAATGAAAAAAACGGCATAAACCGTAAACTGAACAAGAGAGAGCTCTTATCAAGTCTTTGATTGAAATCAAAAAACAACAAGCGATGTTTGGTACAGTCGCATAGCTTTAGTCTTTGTCGATTCTTGTAAGCTGACCATTTCATATCGAAGTGTTTTAATTGTGTAATTTTCTAGTAGTAGAAAAATAAACTTATTTAAAGTTAAAAACGTGTAGTTTTATTTGGCGCCCAACTTTTAGTGTCGCGTTGCTAAACATCTGAAAAGATCAATTTAAGCAATAAAGTCGGCCAGTTTTCAACCGAAACCCACTCTGCCAGAACACTAAAGTAAAAAAAATATATACAATTAATAAACCTACAAAAAGACTAGTTTCAAATTAAAGTTCTTTAACGTGAACCGAAACTGCATTGAATAAATTACAAAATTGCATAAATTGCATAAAATCAATAAAAAAGCATAAATTGAGAAACGTGAATCAAAACTGTAGTGAATACATAAAAAAATTGCAAAAGCTGAAAAAAAAAAACTGAAACTGAAAAAAGAAAAGAATTATAAATTATAAAAAGTGAAACAAATATTATTAGAGAATAAATGATTTGAGTTCTTTTTTATGAAGAAGCCATATATTTGTGCTTGTAAATCTATGAATAAAATATAAAAAAAAAAACAAAAAATTAAAAATTAAAAAAAGCGTGAACTTTGAGTGATTCATAAATTTGGACAAGTAAAAGAATCGTACAAAATTTACAAGCGAAAGCGTGAAGAGAATTTGATGTGCAGCAAACAATCGTAAGAAGATAAGAAGAGAAGAGTGTAGCAGCATCCATACATTGACTTAAACAACTAATTAAAATAATTATAAATTATTTACTTGTAATTTAAAAAAATTAAAAATTATTTATTTTGTAACTAACCTAATATTTAAAAATTAACCTATAATTTAGTTTAAGAATACATTTTTGGTTTGCTATTTCGTTTGCTACCTTTCTTTAATTTAACCATAGTTATAACTTATAATATAACAAATTGCTAAATAATTTTTTTTGTTTACATCATTGAATATCTGAATTCTGAAATTGTGCCAAAATGAATACTGAACAAATGAATGCCATCATAAGTGCTGCTGTCCAAGCTGCGACAGAGCAAACGAGACAGACTTTTAACAATACAATTGATGAACTGACAGCGAGACTTAGGCAGCTAGAAACACCAAGAGCCGTAGAAGTTTATCAACCAGTAGGGATTGAGGCAGGAAAAACTTGTGATGAGTCGTTAGACCTCGTGAAGTCTTTACCTGAATTCAAAGGGGAACAGGTGAGATACATTTCATGGCGTCAAGCTGCTTTTGCAGCTTATAAATTGTTTGAAGGGTTTGAGGGAAGCTCGAAGCACTACCAGTCAGTTGCTATTATAAGGAATAAGGTCGTTGGATCTGCGGATCAAGTCTTGTCTTCTTTTAATACTGTATTAAATTTTAAAGCAATTATGTCCCGATTAGATTTTACATATGCGGACAAGAGACCGGTATATTTGATAGAGCAAGAAATGTCAACCTTACGTCAGGGAAGATTATCAATAATAGAATTTTATGACGAAGTAGAAAAGAAATTGACATTAATTATTAACAAAACTATAATGGTTCACCAAGGAAATACAAGCTTAATTGATTCACTTAGCCAGAAATATCGCCAAGATGCGTTAAGAATTTTTATTTCGGGGTTAAGAAAGCCAATGTGCGACATTTTATTTTCATCACAGCCTACTGATATGCCAGGAGCTCTCGCCCTAGCACAAGAGTTAGAGTCAAATCAGGCGCGATATGTGTTCGCGAGCTCATTCTCTAACAGAAATGAACGCTCAATTAACCTCCCACCACGACAATACAGCAATGCCAACAACTATAGTTCGTTTAATTCTCCTCATTATAAGCCTTCTTCCTCTAGCCACTTGCAATCGAAACCAACTCAAATGGAAGTAGATCCGACTATTTCCCACTATAAAAATCCAACTGCTTTTCGAAATCCAAGCAATATACCAACACCTTCATTACAAAATCAAGCTTCATCCCAAGGCCGAATGGCTAAAAATAATCAAGCACGATCTCAACAACAACCTAACCGAAATTCTAAATGTTTCCAACTAAAGAGACATCGCGATTCTGACAGACAAACACAACCAAAGTTTCAAAGAGTTAATCACATTCACCAAAACAAGTGTCGGCCTACAACTAGTGCAGAAAGCCGAGCTTATGCATACGATTATGATTCAGAGCCACAGTATGATGATGATAATGATCTCTTTGATTACCATTACGGAAACGGGTTGTCGGAAAATGAAGATGAACAGACAGCTAATGACAAGGTGTGTTGTAATCAAGAGTCATCCGATGAAATAAATTTTTTAGAGGAAAATCTCTCCTGCCCTATGTAGGTCGCACCCTGGCAGGTAGAGAAGTAAAGCTTTTAGTGGACACAGGTGCATCAAAAAATTACATTCGAAATTTCAGTTCACTGAAAGGTATCGTACTTATAAATAAACCTTTCGCTGTAAAATCCATTCATGGGACGAGCCATGTTACGTCGAAGTGTATTGTGAATATTTTTAATAGGAATGCAACTTTTTTTGTGCTTCCCACGCTAGAAACATTCGATGGCATTATAGGATTTGATTTTCTTAACGAAATAAAAGCAAAACTAAACGTGCCTAAGGGAATTTTGTTTTATAATGGGGGAGAAGAAAAATTATTTTACCTCTACTGTAGAGACGTAAATAGTACACAAGACAGAGATACTCCTATGGATGAAAATGAACTTTCCCTATTATTAACTCGAAATTCCAAAGTTTTTGCGGACGCCAATGAATCTCTACCATTTAATACCAGTATTGTTGCTACTATCCGAACCACCGATAATTACCCTATTTATTCCAAATCCTATCCGTATCCCATGTCAGCATCCGAGTTTGTAAATACAGACATTTTAAACTTGTTAGAGAACGGTATCATTAGACCTTCGCGATCCCCATACAACAATCCCGTGTGGGTTGTTGACAAAAAAGGGAATGACGAGAGTGGAAAAAGGAAAATGCGGCTAGTACTCGATTTTCGGAAACTGAATTCAAAGACCATTAGCGATAAGTATCCTATTCCCAACACTTCGACTATTCTAGCGAATCTTGGGAAGGCTTCTTTTTTTACCACCATTGACCTGAAATCGGGATTTCATCAGATAAATCTTTGTGAGCGTGATCGAGAAAAAACAGCTTTCTCTATAAATAACGGAAAATATGAATTTTGTCGGCTTCCATTTGGACTCAAAAATGCACCTAGCATTTTCCAAAGAGCAATAGATGATGTTTTGAGAAAAGAGATTGGGAAATGTTGTCACGTGTACATAGACGACGTTATAATTTTTTCAGAGACAAAAGAGCAGCACTTTCGAGACATAGAAACCATTTTACAATTGCTTTACAAGGCCAACATGCGAGTTGCACCAGAAAAGTCGAGATTTTTCAAAAAGGAAGTAGAATTTTTAGGCTTCGTAGTATCAAGCAAAGGCATTAAAACTTGTCCTGATAAGGTAAAAGATATTGTCGGCTATGAAACTCCTAGAACCCTTCGCAGTTTGCGGTCTTTTCTTGGGCTTTCTGGGTATTACAGAAGGTTTATACGTGACTATGCCCAAATCACAAAGCCTCTTACAAGGTATTTACGGGGTGAGAATGGCAATATTAGTAAAAATCAGTCAAAAAATAAAAAGGTTGAGTTGGACGCGGAAGCACTTGAGGCCTTTGAAAAAGTTAAACAAATATTGGCCTCAGAAGACGTTTTGCTTTTATATCCCGACTTCAACAAAGCTTTTGATTTGACTACTGATGCCTCGTCCTTTGCGATTGGAGCTGTCCTATCCCAGGATGGTAGGCCAATCACCATGATCTCTAGAACTCTCTCCTCTACGGAAGAAAGTTTTGCTACCAACGAGCGAGAACTATTAGCCATTGTTTGGTCGTTGCAAAAATTGCGACACTACTTGTACGGAGTCAATCGGCTTAACATCTACACAGACCACCAGCCGTTGACTTTCGCTTATCGGACAAAAATCCAAACACAAAACTCAAGAGGTGGCGGGCATTTGTAGAAGAATTTTCACCAGTGTTTCATTACAAGCCAGGCAAAGAAAATTTCGTTGCGGACGCGTTGTCCAGGCAGTATTTAAACACACTTCAAGAGCCAGGAAACTCCAATGCATCAACAGTTCATAGTGAAGTCTCTTGTACTGAAACAATACGTTGTGTCAAAAACCCTTTGAACTGTTTTCGCAACCAGCTAATTGTAAGTAAAGGTCCGGAAGCACTTAAAACGACAAAAATTATGTTTAAAACTCAATTGAGGCATTCCATCACTTTTAACAATATTGAAAATCTAATTAATTTGTTGAAAGAAGTAATAAACCCCAATTGTGTCAATGCCATCCATTGTGACTTGCCTATACTCGGTCAAATTCAAGACAAACTTATATCCATGTTTCCGTCTGTAAAATTTGTTCACACCAAGAAAATGGTTAATGACATTTTCAACCCCAATGATCAGGCTGAAATTCTTTCGACTGAACATAATCGAGCGCACAGATCTGCTCGTGAAAACGAGTGCCAGATTTTAACCGACTATTATTTTCCAAACATTCGTAAAAGACTAAAGGAAATTGTATCTAGTTGTGCGATATGTCAGGAGGCAAAGTACCAGCGACACCCACCAAAACCGAAAATAGGGAAAACTCCTCTACCGACCTATTCAGGTGAAATTATTCACATCGATATTTACTCAACAGCGGGATCTCATTTCTTGACATGTGTAGATAAGTTTTCCAAATTTGCTGTGATAAAACGAATCAAATCACGAGCAATAATTGATGTAAAAGAACCTATCCTAGAATTATTAAATTTGTTTAAGGATACAAAAACAATTGTTTGTGACAACGAGAAAGCATTTACTTCTGAAAGTATTACATCACTGTTAAGAGATCACTTTGGAATAACCATGTATAATACACCACCTTTTCACAGTGTTACAAATGGACAGGTAGAAAGGTTCCATAACACTTTATCTGAGATAGCAAGGTGTATAAAGCTAGAAAAGGATATAACTGATACTTCTGAACTCCTTTTACTTGCCACGGTCAAGTACAATAGGACGATTCACTCAGTAACTAGCTATCGACCGATTGATGTAATTCACTCTATTTCTCCTCATTTACAACAAGAAATTAAAGAAATAATATCTGAAACTCAACGGAAAGATCTCGTTTATCATAACAAAAAAAGATTTACTTTGACTTATCATCCCGGTGACGAAGTTTTCGTTAGAACAAATAAGCGAGTTGGAAATAAGTTTCGCAAACTGTTTATTAAAAAAATAGTTCAAAAGGATCTAGGAACAAAGGTTCTAATCGACGGCAAATTGGTTCACAAGGAAAATTTGAGATAGATTTTTGTTAATAGGTGTTCATCGAACGTTTTGTTCAAAGTTGAAATTTAGCTAATCATGAAAGAGCTCAAAATGTTTAGATCTTTGCTCTAATTAATTTTTTTATTAGATAAATCTGATAAATTCACAGATGATGGCAATATTTGTTTAGTGAAAAACATTTTTGATTAAAATATTAAGGCGAAAATTCTATTTGTTTTGTTTTCTCTCAACTTAAAATTTGTTTTCTAACCGCAATTATTAAGAACAAGAAGTATCTATTAATTTTTTTTTAAATCAATATATTAAGATATATAAACCAAATTTTTGAAAAATATCTTTAAAAACCAATGCCATTATCATTGTAATATTTTTGTTATAAGTGTACAATAATTTATTTGAACATAAAGACGAGGACGTCTTCATTTAAGAAGGGGAAAAGTTATGACATCTGGTCACCCCAATGTTCATTTCTATTTTTTCTCAATGATTTCACTCAAAGAAACAGCTTTAATTTCAATTCCATAAATGCAAACTTAAATAAAAAAATAAATTAGGTGGCGCAACAGTCCATGGAGAACCAGGGCCTAGTGACTTACATCTCTCAACCATCCCTGTGTGCGAGTAATGTTGTCAGAGATGGAAGGGACCTACAGTTTATATGCCGAATCCGAACGGCTAGTTTGAGAAAGCACTTTTCATGACAAGAATTACTCTTGGAGAATTTGTCAATTCCTCGCAAGAGGCAGTACCCGTGAAAAAAGTTAGGTGGCACAGGCAGGGATTGAACCCAAGACCCTTTGCATGACAGTCCAACGCACTAACCATCACGCTACGGGTACTACTAAATGCAAACTTGATAATGAGAAAAAACGGCTTAAGTCTCAATCATGAAATCTAATATGAAGAAACCGTAAATTTGGTAAATGAAAAAAACGGCATAAACCGTAAACTGAACAAGAGAGAGCTCTTATCAAGTCTTTGATTGAAATCAAAAAACAACAAGCGATGTTTGGTACAGTCGCATAGCTTTAGTCTTTGTCGATTCTTGTAAGCTGACCATTTCATATCGAAGTGTTTTAATTGTGTAATTTTCTAGTAGTAGAAAAATAAACTTATTTAAAGTTAAAAACGTGTAGTTTTATTTTATACCTACGCGCCAGAAAAAAAAAACAAACAAAGAATCCATAAAGAATTTTAATAGTAAGAATTTTGTTTCTGAAGTATATTTTTAGTTAATTTATACTAATTCGAAATCAATATTTATAGTTAAGACAGGACAACGTCTTTCGGGTCTGTTGGTATAAAAATAAGTGAAATAAGTGGCGCAACATTCCGTAGAGAACTAGGGCCTAGTAACTTACAACTCTCACCCATTCCTGTGTGCGTCATTGTTGTCATTGGTGGAGGGGACCTACAGTTTTAAGCCGAATCTGAACGGCTAAATAATTGTGAAAGAACTTTTCATGATAAGAATCATTGCGGGAGGATTTCTCAATTCCACGCAAGTGGCAATACCCGTGAAAAATCTTAAGGTGGCACATGCAGGGATTGAACCCAAGACCACTAGCATGGCAGTCCTACGCCCTCGTATCACGGTTACTATAATCTAGCAATAGGTCTTCTTTAAAGTGATGATAAGTATTATAAGAATCTCAAAACTAGGCTGGGATGCGACCCACACTGATAACTTCCCATCCCGTCTGTCAATTTGTCTTGCTTAAAAGGTTTGTAGGTTTCGTGTTTTGGTAAAAAAGTTGTCAGTTGAATTATTCTACAAAATTTAAAAATTACCAACAAGATTTTGCATATGATGAAATTTTTTGATTTCAAAATCTATTTTTTTAACGAGATTTGTAGTCAAAAACCAATATTTTTAGAAACTTTAGTAGATTTTAATTTTTTATGAAAAAACTGAATGTTGGACTCAAAGATACAAAATTTACTCAGTGTTGAAAACAAGATTTTCTGTGAGATAAAATTAGTTTGAAGCCAATATTTTTAGTTTTTTTTTTAACAGATATTTGAGTCGCGAGTAAATTTTTATCAATTTTTAGTAATGTTTTTTTTTGTTTTTTATTTTTTTGTAAAAAACTGTCAACTCGATTTTTCTCAAGACTTTATCGAATGTTGAAAACAATATTTTTGTTAGATAAAATTAGCTTCAAAAAAAACTGTCAACTCAATTTGTCTCAAAATTTTACCAGATGTCCAAAACGTTATTATTCGTTGAGGGTGAATCATCTTTTGTTCGTAAAATATTCGAGGTGACACTTATTTTTTTCAGTTTTTTTGATTTAGAAAAGAAAAAACGTAAATTGGATTTTTTTTCCAAAAATGTACTTAATTTGTATCACGTTAAAATATATAATTCAAAATTTAATTCAAGTCGTTCGCTAGCTTGATTGGTTCGTGAGATATTTTGGGTTAACCAAAATGTTCACAATTAGTTTGGTACATTTTTCTGTGTTATTATCTGGTTTAACGAAATTGATTTGAAGTCTATACTTTACTGGTTCTTGAGATATGGTTGACGAAAGGATCTTTCCGACCTTCTAAAAACTTTTAATTTAGATTCTAGGCGGCTTCAAAAATCGAGAAATGTCAAAACTTTTAATTCGTCTAATCGTACCAATAACAATAACTTCCTTTCCTATGGCAAAATCCAATATTAATTGTTTTCATTTTAAGATTTTAACACAACTACAGCACTTACATACATTAAAAAAAAAAAAAAAAAACCTACGCTTTCTGGGGCCCAAAACCTTATTTTATTCTATATTCTTATGTTGCATTCAAACATTTAAACAAAATAATTTTTTCTATTCATTTTTACTTGTTACATTTAAGAACTATGTAATATGGCAAGTATTGCATTCGTAAAATATTTTGAACACGATATTTTTATCAAATATGACATTACGATGGTAGAGAAGTCGAAAAAATGGGTTCCCCGATTTCCAAGTACAAACTTGAAAATTAAGTTTAAAGTTATTCGGGTTCGGCGTTTTTATCTGTTTTTTTTTATAAAGACTAAAAATAACAGTAGTCCCGACATTCATACATTTTATGGTCAAAAATCGAAAATTCGACTTTTCTCAAAAACCAACCAATAGAATTTTATTAAATTTTATCTTAATTTTTTGTTTGTTAACTTTGGTTCTTTCAATATAAAAAACTATATTTCTATTGCTCTAGAAGAGTACCCTATAGTACTGTTACTGTACTGTTGAACTAATGCTATTTTTTTTTTTTTTCAAAATTCGATATCTCAAAAACGGGTCTTCTGATTTTTACGAAAATCAAACGTGATAAGGTTAAATAACTGCAAACTTAAAATATTTGTAAATTAAATTGAAAAATTTATTAAGAAAGAAAACCCTCTAACGTTTTCGAAAAAAAAATTAATAAATTAAGGGTTACTATTAATTAAATGGCATTTAAATTTTTGAATACAAACGGTTTTTGTTCCAGAGACATTTTAGTCGAGAAAATGTTAGCGATGAACCTCGCTTCAGACGTCCCAGCACGTCAACAACCGACGAAAATTTTCAGAAAGTGAATGAAAGTGTTGAAAGATCGTCGAATCACGATTAGAGAAACAGCAAATGATATGATCATATCGTTTGTCTCATGCCAATCAATTTTAACTGATGCTTTGGGTATATGTCACGTGTGTCAGCGAGATTCGTTCCAAAATTGCTTAGTTTGGATCATAAGCAGCACCGCATGAACATTGCCCAAGACATTTTGAACGACGAACGTCAATGATGATCCTGATCTGCTGAAAAGGGTTATAACTGGTGACGAATCATGGGTATATGGCATCAAGAATTCCTACGACAAGGGCGTACGGTAAACAACAGTATTACCTTGAAGTTATGCGACGACGTTTGCGTGAATCAATAAGAAAAAAAAAGGCTGGAAATGTGGAAAGAAAATTCATGGATTTTGCACAATGATAATACCACCTGTGCTCAAGTCGTTATTAGTAAGTAGTTTTTTTGGCCAAAAACAGTACTTCCATTATGCCTCAGCCACGGTATTCACCAGACCTGGCCCCTGCGACTTTTTCCTCTTCCCGAAATTGAAAAGGACCATGAAAGGACGAAGATTTGCTACGATTGAGGATATTAAGGCTGCATCGCTGAAGGCATTACCCAAAAGTTAATTTCAGAAATGTTTTGACGGCTGGAAAAACCGCTGGCACAAGTGCATTGTATCAGAGGGGGACTATTTTTAAGGGGATAACATAATTTTGGATAAATAAATGAATATTTTTGTATAAAAATAAAAAGTCATCTTACTTTTTGATCACACCTTAATACCAATGTTTTGGTGAAATTTGTTATTAGGTTTTTTTTTTCCAAAAAATAGTATTTACTTTACCTTAGTGAAAAACCACATTGATTTTTCAAAAAGCACGGTATCTATCCCACAATTACCCTGATGGAAAATTAAAATCATTGAAATACTTTTTATTTATTTCAAACCGATTTTGTTTGCTTAAATTTTCTTTGACTAGCTTCTACTAAATACAAATTTAATGTTATTCATATTTTATGATTAAATTAAATTTATGTAGCTAATATGTTGATTCCACCGTGGTCTTAATACCTTTACATTATTCTTCATTTAATCCCTTACAACATTAAATTTCTAGCTGTTACGACCATTTCACCTAAAAATATATACAACTTTCTCTTCTTTCAAAAGTTATATTTACTCCTTTCCTTAGAAACGGTCTTCAATAGGGTTTTATTTGTTAATTTAAAATAAGTCCAATACTCTACAAAAAACTTCAGTGAAATCGAAACCACATAACGTCCCACTCGTGATGGTTTTTTATCATTGCCAGAATTTTGTATCATAGCAAAACACGCACCAACCACTGAGCGACATGAGTTTTTATGGTAATTTCTGCAACCAAAATTCTCCCCACAATCCAGAATCCTTTAATTCAACACCCAAAACGAAACACCATTAAATATTATTGGAATCAGAAAATGAATAAATCTCGGTCACACATGTTGAGGCGAAATACATTTTTGAAAGCCCGAAAATCCCAAACAAAATATATAGATGACACTGCCACCTGTCAGTAAGAAAACAAAACAAAATAAAACAAAACTATCTATCGATTGCATTTGGAAAACATTTTTATATGCAGTTGGCTTTTTTGACCACTAATCATCAATGTAGAATGGACACTGCGACTGCATATAGTTGCAAAACCATTATCATAGATTCAAATACTAGTCATACGAAGAAATGCCACAAATCATAAACAATAAATACCACCACTAGGTGTCACCCCAAAACATCCTACATTTGGAATCCGACTGTGACCATTTTTAGACCACCATCCTCGCGTATTGTAGGTTTATTTGAATTCACTATAACCAGGGTCAGAGCCAGAACCAGGCACACATTTTAATAGAAATGGGATTATGAGGCAATAACTAGCGGATCCTTATGCACATAGAATCCTACCCAAATATAGGACGCAGAGGACATCGTGTTGACAACATTATTCGTGGCATGCTTTTTACCCGAAATGGCCTGCTGGTTGTGGCTCGTTCGGTAGAGAGTTAGAGAAGATTATCATTCGTTATAAAGTTTTTTGTTTTTGAATTGAATATACTTTACGCCGCTACGCCGCGCCGCGCCGCCGCCACGCCGTATATCTTGCGGGGAAAATAGGTCAGTTGAATATTTTGCAAATTATGGCAAAACGCAAAGTAACAGTGGGCGCTTGGATAATTATCCAACATGTTGAAAATTATTATTGGAATGAATTCTGATGAATGGAGTAAAGTGGGCAATTTCAGTGATGTAAATTTATTACAGACATTAGCCCACCGTGTTAAGAGTAAGTTGTATCATATTTCAAGTTAAACTTAAAAAATTTAGTTGTATTCTGCATACAATTAAAATTTAATAATTTATAATTAAAATCAAAAAAAGGCAAACCTATTTTTCTAGGTATATTTTGTATATAATGCAATAATTCTTAAGTTACTTTATTTACTAAAGGTGGCGCTACAATCTTGTTTGAACTAGGGCCTCACCCAACCCAAAACACTTCTCCATTTAACTCTGTCCCTAGCTAGATGTCTTCGGTTGCGAACTCCAAGTCTGGTGAGTTCACTTTGAACTTATGAGTGCCACCTGATCCGTATTTCCAGCCAGAGCTTTGGTTTCCATGAGTTTTGTGGGACCAAGCCATCTCAGGCGTTAGACTTACATACTTCTGGCTAAGTCTGCGTGTCTGTACAGCCATTACGGCCCGTCGTTTCATCTGTCTTTCCACTCACCTTCTAATGGGTGATTTTTTTGAGGTTAGGATTTTCATGCATTAGTATTTGACAGATCACGCGGGATTTCAGACATGGTGTCAAAGAGAAAGATACTCAGTATGCTTTGACATTTCATCATGAATAGACTTACTAACGAGCAACGCTTGCAAATCATTGAATTTTATTACCAAAATCAGTGTTCGGTTCGAAATGTGTTTCGCGCGTGTTATCGACAAATTTTGTTCAGCGATGAGGCTCATTTCTGGTTGAATGGCTACGTAAATAAGCAAAATTGCCGCTTTTGGAGTAAAGAGCAACCAGAAGCCGTTCAAGAACTGCCCATGCATCCCGAAAAATGCACTGTTTGGTGTGGTTTGTACGCTGGTGGAATCATTGGACCGTATTTTTTCAAAGATGCTGTTGGACGCAACGTTACGGTGAATGGCGATCGCTATCGTTCAATGCTAACAAACTTTTTGTTGCCAAAAATGGAAGAACTGAACTTGGTTGACATGTGGTTTCAACAAGATGGCGCTACATGCCACACAGCTCGCGATTCTATGGCCATTTTGAGGAAAAACTTCGGAGAACAATTCATCTCAAGGAATGGACCGGTAAGTTGGCCACCAAGATCATGCGATTTGACGCCTTTAGACTATTTTTTGTGGGGCTACGTCAAGTCTAAAGTCTACACAAATAAGCCGGCAACTATTCCAGCTTTGGAAGACAACATTTCCGAAGAAATTCGGGCTATTCCGGCCGAAATGCTCGAAAAAGTTACCCAAAATTGGACTTTCCGAATGGACCACCTAAGACGCAGCCGCGGTCAACATTTAAATGAAATTATCTTCAAAAAGTAAATGCCATGGACCAATCTAACGTTTCAAATAAAGAATCGATGAGATTTTGCAAATTTTATGCGTTTTTTTTTTTAAAAAAGTTCTCAAGCTCTTAAAAAATCACCCGATATATGCATACGGGACTGTGGATCACGCGAAGAACTTTTCTTTCGAAACGGCTCAAGATGATTCATCTGCTTTTTTCATAGTCTAAGTTTCTGCACGGTATATAGCAAGACAGGGATTATGAAGGGTCTTTTATAGCGACACTTTGGTTGCTAGAGAGAGTAATTCTTTGTTTTTTTTTTTCTTATCGCTGGTGTTCTTTTCTGCGTTTATAGAGGAGCATAGGAGTTGGTCCTTCCTTGATGAAACCATGTAATTTGTTGACGATAGCCTTTAGACGTTCACATATTACGGCAGGGAAGATTTTGCAAGCGATGTTAAGTAGGCTGATGCCCCTATAGTAGGTGCAGTTTAGAGGGTCTTCTTTCTTCAGAATCGGGCAAACAAATCGGGCGTGCCCATTCATCGGGCACGCTTTCTTCCGAATCTTACAGATAAGTTGGTGTATGCTCCTAACCAAATTATCTCCAGCTGCTTTAAAGAGCTCAGCTTTCAAGCCATCTGCGCCAGTGGCTTTGTTAGACTTCAGCTTGGAAATGGCAATCTTTACTTCGTCTAATTTAGGAAGACGGGATTGTTGGCTTTCGTCATCTATGTTGAATGGATCATCCTGATTGATAGCGGAATTCGGTTCATCGTTGCAGCTATAAAGTCTGCAGAAATGGTCCTTTCATATCCTCAGTATGTATTGACTGCAGTTCCACTTTGATGTTTTCACCTGTTTACGAAAATTCGAACCCCATTTCGGTTTTTATACCTCTCAAAATCTTCAAACGCACGCTTCTCAAGCTCTCTCTTTTTCCTTCTAGAAAGTTGGTGTTACTCTATCTTCTTCTGCTCATAGAGCTTGTGAGCATCACTAGTCCTTCTATCAAACACCGCTTTACGTGCCTGTTGTTTGGCTGCATTTGCTTGCCGACATTTCTCATCAACAGGGCCGGCCCCAGCCAAACTTGCGCCCTGTGCAAGATTTGTAGAAAGCGCCCCTTTTTTATATTTTTTTTACACATAAACTGATACACAAGCATAAGCCTTTCCCAGATTACCCAGGAGGTAGACTTTCAATGCGTTTTTTTTATTGAGGTATCCCCAGCGAAGAAATGAGCAGGGGGAAACTTTTAAACTTGGAAACTTACTTTTCTGGCCTTACATTTTGCAAATTCAGAAATGAGATCATCAAAGTCTAAAGAATTTAATAATTTCTTTTCAATGGACATTATAGATAAATCTACCAAGCTCTCTTGAGTCATGGTTGTCCTAAGATAATTTTTAATAATTTTAAGTTTAGAAAAACTACGTTCTCCTGAAGCTGCCGTGGCCGGGATTGTGTTAAGTATTTGGAGAGCAATTACTAAATTCGGAGCAAAATCTTCAAGGTTTGAACTAAAAATAAAATTTAACACATCTAAACTTGAGCTTTGTGGCGTAACAAGCTGGGATATTACGGTTAACTCTTGAAAAAATTTTTCTCCATCTAAATCTTTAAAACTACTTTATGTTAAAACATTCTGCAAATTAAGGCATGAAGCACGTACATTTTTATTTTTTAAACATTCGCTTATGTTACTTAAAAATGAAAAATTGATACTATACGTATCAAACCTTTCAAGTATTAAAAAAAAAAAATAACTTTAAATCTTTGTTTCGGGTCTAATATAGTTTCAGGACATTCATCAGCATAAAGTATTTTTCTCCGTTGAGATCGCAATGATGAAGCTACAGGAAACATATTTGGTATTTCTAGGGAACTAGCAATACGCTCGGTTAGTTGAACATACCTACTCATTAAATTTTTCATCGGAACCTTTAAAATCAAACTGTTTTTTGTATTTTCTAAAACTGTTATGCCAGTTGATTAACGGATGGACTTTTCAAATATTTACTAGTTTTATTTATATTTCCTAAAATGCCAAACCAAATAAGCAGGCAGCAAATAAATGTTAAATCAAAAATTTTATTTTCAACGATTCTGCAATGTCTTTTGCCTCTAGATTTCCTATTCCTATAAGAGATTCATATATTTCGTCTAAATTTGTTTTTAAAGGCCTCAATGCATCTAACCTGCTCTCCCATCTAGTCTCAGAAAGGGGTTTAAAAGTAAGACTTGGAACTTTTTTCTTATAAATATCCCACCTCGTTGTGGAACTTGAAAAAAAGTTATACAAACATTGAATTGTATCGAAAAATTTAACTGCATATAATGAGCACCGAGCAGAATCATTAACCACTAAATTTAAGGAAAGCGAGCAACATGGAACGAAAAATGTTCTTGGTGCGTGATACAAAACCTGCACGTTCTAGCCCATACGATTCAATATGAATAAGTATTTTGCTTCGTCATACTCTCTATGTTAATTTTGGGACTCGGTGTGCATGAAATAAATCTTGCACATATGAGGTGGCATGGAAATTTTGTGTGTTGAGATTTTTTCTTTTTTTCTCTTGCATGGAACTTTTTTGTGTTGAGATTTTTTTTTCTCTTGTACGAACAGGGTGAAATATTTGGAAATTAGGTAGGTAGGATTTTTAGTACTGCGATATATTGAGTTAAATTTTTATTGAATGCAAATGCAACAATGAAAGTGATGTTAGTTAGTGCGCAAGAGATAACTTAGGACAGTTGTGATGGATTTTTTTTTAAGATTGTTTTAAGAATGTTTGTGGTTAAAGAATGGCAAATAATAGTAGGTACATATTTGTTTGCGCAAGATCAGATTACATTTTCTTGCTCCTGGTAATGCGCCCCCAGAATTCTGCGCCCTGTGCATTTGCACATCTTGCACATATGCTTTGTCCGGCCCTGCTCATCAAACCAGGGGTTTCTTGTTGGTGGCTGTTTGAAACCAAACACGTCAAAGGCGGCTTCTCTGATTGCATCTTGGCAATGTTGCGGCTGCTTTTCGATACATCGTGTTAGTGACAGAGATCTTCGAAAGAGGGTACTTGTGACTCAGTCGGAGAAGGATTTATTGATCTATTGCGATTGTAGCCGCTCGACGTTGTATCTTGTCCCAGCAGCTCTCTGCCTTGCCTTTGGTCTGGAAACCCGAAGTGCTGTTTTGGCTCAAATGAGGCTCCTTATAAAGTTCGGACACTCATGATGCTGGAAGCGTGTCTACCTTCGATCGCAATCAATCTGGTTGACGGTAGATTGATCTGGAGAACTCCAAGTTAATTTGGAAATGTTGAGGTGTGGAAAACACATACTGCCTAGAATGAAGTTTCACCATGCAGCAAAACCGATGAGTCTGAATCCGCTATCGAAAGTGTTGTCGTGCAGGCTGTTTTTCCGAATTATTCCCACCAAAGATGCTTTATCCAAGAGCTCGAAGAACATCCTTCTCTCCTATCGTATTTTCTGGTGATATCTGTTTAATATCAGTCTAGTGTGTCCGCTTATTGTTAGACTGCTGTTACGTGGTCTATTAAGAGACCTTTTATTCCACATGCATGTCGGAAGTTCGTTAAATCCGAAAATTTTGACATTTCTCGACGTTTCAAGGTCCCTAGAGTCGAAATAAAAGATTTTTAGAAAGATGTCTGTGCGTGCGTGTGTATGTCCGTACGTCTGTACGTTCGCGACGTTTTTTTCGTCGTCCATAGCTCAAGAACCAGAAGAGATATCGGCTTCAAATAAATTTTGTTATACAGATAATAAGGCAGAAAGATGCAGAAAGTGCTCTCAAGAAAATTGCGTGGGTGGTTCTTTTACCATAGCAGTTTAAAAAAAAGGTGAAAATTTTGGTTTAACCTAAATATCTCATGAACCAATAACGCTTGAGACTTGAATTAAATTTTATATTATATATTGTAACGTGATACAAAACAATTATATTTTTGGAAAAAAATCAAATTAACGGTTTTTTTTTATAAATCAAAAAAAAAACTGAAAAAAAATATTTGTCACCTCGAAAATTTTACGACTAAAATATAATTTCATCTCCAAACAATTTTGTGCAACGAAGAATAATGTTTTTGACATCTGATAAAATTTTGAGAAAAATCTAATAAACAGTTTTTTTCATAAAAAATAAAAACCTAAAAAAAACATTACTCAAAGTTGGTAAAAATTGATTTTCGACTTAAATATCTTTTCAAAACTTTGAGATGCTGGCCTTAAACTACTTTTATCTCTCAAAAAATATTGTTGTCAACATTCAGTCAAATTTTGAAAAAAAATCGAATAGACAGTTTTTTTTACAAAAAATTAAAAACAGAAAAAAAATTTAACAAAAGTTGGTAAAAATTGATTTCGACTCAAAATATCTTTTCAACAATTTGAGATAATGGCTTCTATTTAATTTTAACTTATAAGAAATAATGTTTTCAACATTAGGACAAATTTTGAGAAAAATCGAATTGACAGTTTTTTTACAAAAAATAAAAACCTAAAAAAAAATGTATAAGAATTGGTAAAAATTGTTTTTCGACGTAAATATATTTTCAAAAATTTGAGACATTGGCTTCAAACTAATTTTATCTTATAAGAAATATTGTTTTGAACATTGTATAAAATTTTGAGAAAAATCATATCGACAGTTTTTTTTACAAAAAATAATAACCTAAAAAAAAAACAATACTAAAACTTGTAAAAATTTACTTTCGACTTAAATAGCTTTTCAAAAATTAAAAATATTGGTTTCAAACTTATTTTATTTCACAGAAAATATTGTTTTCGATATTCAGTAATTTGTTTTATAAAAATTCAACAGTCCGTTTTTTCATAAAAAAATAAAATCTAAAAAAAAATATTACGCAAATTTGGTAAAAATTGATACATATAGACTTTTAAGCAAGACAAATCGACAGACGGGATGGGAAGTTATCAGCGTGGGTCGCACCCTAGCCTCTTTTTAACTTCCCATAGGAAGTTATTGTAATGGGTCCGATTTGTCAAATTGAAAATTTTGACATTTCTCGACGTTTCAAGGTCTCTAGAGCCGAAATAAAAGATTTTTAGAAAGATGTCTGTGCGTGCGTGTGTACGTACGTCCGTACGTCCGTACGTCTGTACGTCCGTACGTCCGTACGTCCGTACGTCCGTACGTCCGTACGTTCGCGACGTTTTTTTCGTCGTCCATAGCTCAAGAACCAGAAGAGATATCGACTTCAAATAAATTTTGTTATACAGATAATAAGGCAGAAAGATGCAGAAAGGGCTCTCAAGAAAATTGCGTGGGTGGTTTTTTTACCATAGCAGTTTAAAAAAAAGGTGAAAATTTTGGTTAACCCTAAATATCTCATGAACCAATGACGCTAGAGACTTGAATTAAATTTTATGTTATATATTGTAACGTGATACAAAACAATTATATTTTTGGAAAAAAATTCAATTAACGGTTTTTTTTATAAATCAAAAAAACTGAAAAAAAAATTTGTCACTTCGAAAATTTTACGACTAAAATATGATTTCATCTCCAAAACAATTTTGTGCAACGAAGAATAATGTTTTTGACATCTGATAAAATTTTGAGAAAAATCGAATTGACAGTTTTTTTACAAAAAATAATAACCTAAAAAAAAATAAAAAAAAAAGTTGGTAAAAATTGAGTTTTGACTCAAATATCTTTTCAAGACTTTGAGATATTGGCTTTAAACTACTTTTATCTTTCAAAAAATATTGTTTTCAACATTCAGTCGAATTTTGAAAAAAATAGAATTGACAGTTTTTTTACAAAAAATTAAAAACCGAAAAAAAAATTTAACAACAGTTGGTAAAAATTGATTTTCGACTTAAATATCTTTTCAAAAATTTGAGATTATGGCTTCTAACTAATTTTAACTTATAAGAAATATTGTTTTCAACATTAGGAAAAATTTTGAGAAAAATCGAATTGACAGTTTTTTTACAAAAAATAAAAACCTAAACAAAAAAATTAATAAAAGTTGGTAAAAATTGATTTTCGGCTCAAATAGCTTTTCAAAAATTAAAAATATTGGCTTCAAACTTATTTTATTTCACAGAAAATATTGTTTTTTATATTCAGTAATTTTTTTATAAAAATCCAACAGTCCGTTTTTTCATAAAAAAAATAAAATCTACAAAAAATAGAACGCAAATTTGGTAAGAATTGATACATTTAGACAAACTTTTAAGCAAGACAAATCGATAGACGGGATGGGAAGTTATCAGTGTGGGTCGCATCCCAGCCTCTTTTTTATCTTCTTTTGTCACGGTATTCGCCTTAAGCTGCTCTTTTTTCCGTAGCAGGATTTGCATTCGTGATAGCTGATAGCATATGGTAGCCGCGTTATTAGCTTAAACTAGTTGTTGATGCTTGTGTATGGGAGTACGGCTGAGAGTTTCCCGGTCAATTGCTCACTGCGCACTGTTATGCACTATTGAGTTACTTTTTTTGGGCGTTCTTAACTTTATTTTTCTTGAACAGTTGGGTTCTGAACCGACACCAAGGAAGATTAGCGCTCCAGATGCGTGCTTTGGGTCGGTTAGCACGCGGTCGATTTGGTTTTCAGTTTTGGGAAATCTAGTCTTACTTATTACGAGCTACAGCAGAGTCGATAATTCGGAAGCCGTTGCATGTTATTTCCTAAAGGCTGTGCTTTTCAACTAATGCGGAAAAGTTATTTTTCTTCAGAAATTCAGTGTTGTAGTCACCGGGAACAACTTTGACATGGTACTCCGGACAGGCTCCATCCAGGAGGTCGTAAGACTCCCCCTTGTTAGACTCCTCAGCTTCGTCAGTAGTGCTTGTTAAACATATTAAGCTGATGTTTTGTAAGGTAGTTTTGATGTGGATTACAGCCAGGCGATCGAGAATTGGCTTGAAACCGATGATCTTCGATCCGAGCCGATTTCCCAAGACAAATCTGCATCCTAACAGGTGCATTCTATCATAAAAGCTGTTATAAATTGCGCAATCTTTTTTTTCATCATTCTTGTTCCTATCAATCGTATATCTTCTGGATCGCGGTAGTATCGGCCTTGTACCACTATAGGAATAATTCAAGTATTCTTAAATTCCAGGTGCATACTCGTAAATCGTAGTCCGATTTTATTCCGGGTCTGGTTGAAATTTTAAAGTGATCGTTGTCCAAGACTTTACACGTCTTTTTTTACGGTGGCCGGGTCATTAGCCCAACGCATTTAACCATGTTCCATGAGTTTTATTTTCATCTATAGAGTTTATTATAAATATTCTCACGTTTGTTTTCATACATTTGTCTTTTAGTTCAGAGTTCATTTAAAAGCTAAGCTACGTATCGTCTACGGAAAGCAAAACTGTTTAAACTCCATAGGATTTGTTAAGGCCTTGGAAAAACTTTGCTTACCGCCGACGAAATGTAAATTTAATATGGAACCCGAAACCTCTAGAAATTTTTTTCATAAAAGGCTATTTCTTAAATGTCCTCATGAAAATTATAAAAAAAGTGTCCTGATTTTGTTAGCATCCCTGTAACTCTTTTCGACGAATTTTCCATTGCCAATATTTATAGCTAGGTATATATTATGCACCTCAACGAACGTTAGTGTTAATTCACTTGGTCATGTTTCTAAGGTAATAAATCATTGTGCAAATATTCGTACAAAAATTGTACCTACTAAAATGCCGGACAAAAAAATAATCACGGATAACAATTTCTATATTTTGAAAGCTGTTTGTTCTTTCTTTTGGTTTAGGTAGAAACCAACTGCCCCGAGTTCCTGGATTTTACTCCAGACTGCTTACTACCCATCCCGCTGGGTAAAATTTTCTTCTTTTTTGTTCTGGTCCCACCAAAATAAAGTGCTCTGTTAGCCAATTGCCTGACCCGTAGAAGAGTGGATGTTACAGTTCATGCTCCTCTTATGGCATAGAAACATACGTAGGAGGTGCATGTTCATAACCAAGGTATATACCGTGGTCATTATTTAAACTTTCGTGGTGGCATATTGCGACATTTGATGGTCTTCCAATGTCACAAAATAGCTTATGAAGAACTGATGCTAACGTGTTGGAAACATGACATTTTTCATCAGGACCGAACTTTTGAGTCTTTGAATTTTTACTTTCCTTTAAATATTTTTTTTTTAAGAGAGATTCACAGTAAAACATGAGCCCCGATTTCAATACCCTGAAATACCAGCCCGTATTTTTTTCCAACAATCAGAAAAACTGAAAACCGTGAAATTAAAACTGTCCTTCTGCTTTCAGTCTTTCTAAAATGTCCTTATCCTTCACTTGAAATGAGAGACTAATAGAATCCCTATACCAATGAACTATCAACCTGTTTAGCAAAGGATTAATTTAAAAAAAGGACATTTTAAATTAAATCCAAGAACTATTAAAAGTCAAACTCGTTTCCTGCAAAGCTTATCCAAAAAATAGCGAAGAAAAAATAGAGAAAAGAAAATAATTACAGAAATTTTGTATACGATGCAAATATAAATTTACAAAACAAAACGGCCGGAAAAAAGCCTTTTCCGATGGCGTTGCAACATCATCAGGATTGAATCATCGATCTTTCTAGATTCCTACAATAGAACATTTATGAATTCGAAAGCGACATATGGAAAGCGCAATGTCAACCTAAAAAGTGAATCCATTTGTGTATGTTTTTTTTTCCAGGCTACGAGTACTACGAGTACTTCCGGCTACCATTCCAACTACACCATCATTGCAAGGATGTTATATGGATCGGTTTATCAATTTTTTCTTTTTTTTAAGAAAATGGTTTTTGTGAATCATGTCTTCAATTCACACACTGACTGTCCTCTGAACGGAAGATAAATTACCTCAGTGGGTTGGTCTGACCAGGGTATTCCTCTGCATGTAGTAGATACTGCATTTGGATATGGACGCGCAAGCAGCAATCTCAAGAGAAATGACAATGCAATGCAAGGATATGAAGAGAGGGGGTTTTTCAGTTGATTCTTTTATATGAAATTTTAAGTCACACAAAATGAAACTGTTACGGAGGATTCAATATTCTGGAATTTTTTTTTGTTGTTGTTCTTGTCCAAAAATTGACTCACGAAAATGGTCTGAATCCCTCTTGCTGGGACCTGTGGACTGTGAGATGAGTAGCAGTGAGCACTGAGCCTGAGCATAACATAAGGGAATGAAAATTTGCGTGGAAAATTAATATTGATGATTAAAAATTCTGACAACGGCAATTGATTAATTTTCTACAACGAAATGAATGTCTGGACGGCAAGCGATGAGCGACGACCGACGGCGACGACGACGGTGACAATGCGACGTGGGATGGATAAGGTAATTGCATTTTTAAGTTTTAAGATTAAGTTAGTGGGCAGGGCATACATACTCGGATGTACCTTTAATGACAAGTGTGGCAGAAATTTTAAGCCAACCTATTTTCCAATCAGTGACTTGGCTGTCATATCTTTAAGGAATTTTGCCACTGCAACTTGAGAAATTAATTAAAATATTACGATGTAGGTACCTACATAACTTGCCTTATCATAAAGGTTTTCGGTTTAAAATTTCTGACTTTATATGAAGGTTTACAACATAGAAAATAGGAATATAAAAACGACGAATTGTAAGTTTTTGAAAATTTCCTTTGTTATGCATGGCACGGAGGATACAACAGATGATTCGTAGAAACAATTATTAGTCAAACAAATTCTAGCTTATTTTCCTATCCTTGCCAAAATTACTGCTATATAAAAATAAATAGTATTCTGTCGAAATGTACACATGGATAGGGTCAAGATTTTTCGTTTTTTATTTGCCGATATTTCTTAAACCCTTAGGTTTTTTGGAAAGACCCAAATGGGGAATGAATGCGGTATGTATTAAGTTTATATTACAAGCAAACATTTCTGGATTAAATTGATAAATACAAGTTTTATTGCGGTTCTTCCTGTTTTTTTTTTGTGCCACATGAATAGGGACAAGATATAAATTTACCTGTAAGCAGGCCCGGATTAAAGAAAATGGGGGCCCTGGGCTATTTCAAGTTTGAGGCCCCCAAAAAAGATGTAAAAGACAAGCAAGCCAACCCCTCATAACCCAGACTGTCCTAAACCCCAAGCAAGCCAACCCAATAACCCAAAGCGTCCTAAACCCCAAGCGAGCCAACCCAATAACCCGGGCGCTAGGAGTTGACGCATTGAAAATCCAAGAAGCTATCCCCCAAGTGCTCCAACCCCCGATAAGATTAAGAATTTTTGATACCCGGGGCTAATTATTCATCAGGGGCACTTTTTAACGTTTTTGAAAAACTAAATGTGTTCATTTTGCAATCGCAAATAAAAAATCGTAAAGCCAAAAGAGTTAAACCTACATAACCCAATTTACAATTAATCCAAAAACCATGAACTCGAAACCGTCAGACCATTTCTTTTTGATTATTCAAAACTCTAAAAATTAAAAGTAACAAATTATGCAGTAATTAAGATTTATAAGATTGAATGAGTAAGTATACATTATAAATAATAATTATTAAACAAAATTCAACTGTACTTACGTTGTGTCGAAAAATACGATTCAATACTTCTGCGGCAAAATTTATTTCACCATTTTTCGCTTGTTAAACTCAAAACGGACTCGTGGAAATTAACAATTCTAAATTTTACCACACTAGTATCGAAATGTACTTTAACGCTCAATTCGCACATCTCTCTTAATCAAGAATAAATAAGGTCTCGAGATAATTACTAATTAGTCCAGCATATTCCCACACTTCGCAAAAAAAAAAAAAAAATACGAGGCATAGAATTCAATTTTTTTCAATCAGGAAACCCTTTGCGGAGTTAGTCTGCATGGATTTAATATTTTTTGAGTTTAAAGTTTTGGGTTAATAGTGACTTAGGCTATGTGGGTTTGACTTTTTGGAGATACTAGCGAGTTGAGCTGTGTGGGTTTAAAGTTTATGGGATTAATTGCGAGTTAGTCTATATGGGTTTAACGTTTTTGGGGTTTATAGCTTTCGAGTTTGGATTTTGTGGGGTCAACTTATTTTGGTTTTTGTTTTTGGGGTTTATTAGATTGTACAGTTTGAATATCGCGGTTTTACGGTTTTAATTTCTTAATGGGATGGGGCCCTCGGTTCCGCGGGCCCGGGGCTGCAGTTCCCCCTAGGCCCCTATTAATCCGGGCCTGCCTGTAAGACCCTTTAAAGAAAAGAAAATAACTAAAAATCTTATGGTTCAGGTAAATACTGGTTTCATTGAATGGATTCAAATAATTTTAAGTAATGTGTGCTGCCTCCTGATTTCTGAATTATTTCAAGTAACCTGTGATGTATGGATTCATAGAGTGCTGTCAAATAATTAAGCGAAATTTGGGCCCAGGACCGTTTGAAGCCATCTTCAATAATCGCTTCGATTTTTTAAAATTGTTGTCCTCCTTTGTAGACTATTCTTGAAAGCCATCCCCACACGCTTTCCATGATGTTCAGGCTAGGAGAATATGGGAATCATGGTAATAGGTTCACATTTTGCCCTGAATCCAGGATTTTGTTGTCCGTGTGGTATGTGTTGGTGCATTGTCTTGTTGGAATGTCCATCGTTGTCCACCAAATAATTCAGAAAACTGCGAAAAAGCTCGTTCCAGAATCGATTCGTAAGTGATTGCCGTCATTTTAGAGCATTGAAAATCCAGATCCACGGTCTCGTAATATAGGTGATCATTCCCATACCACTACACCACCTCCTTTGCTGTGCCGTTTTTCAAGATAGATTTTTTCCTTTCTTAAATCATAGAAATAGCAGCTATATCCATCAGGTCCGTCCAAATTAATTGTTTTTTCATCGGAAAAGCTCGATTCCACCTGATGTGATATGTTGCAAAATTAAGGCGTTGGCTCATGCGTGCAGCATTCAATTGTGGTTTTTTTCTTCATGTTTTGGAGTCGTATA
Source organism: Eupeodes latifasciatus (assembly GCA_920104205.1). Lineage (NCBI taxonomy): Eukaryota > Metazoa > Arthropoda > Insecta > Diptera > Syrphidae > Eupeodes > Eupeodes latifasciatus. The sequence continues at coordinate 335,886,009 of OV049924.1, read as the reverse complement.
TGGTCTGCCTTCTGTATAACGGTCGTGTACCTCACACTAAAGGGGTTGTCCACGTTCCTTAATTGTGAGATATGATATATAGTGGTGTATGCCCATTAAATTCATACAACAAAACTCTTACGTTCTTAGCAACTGGTTTTAATTCTACAAAATAAAAAATACAACATAACCTAAACAACAGTCAATCTACTAGCATTTACCCCAACTTCGGCATTGAATTGAATAAAGCAAAGCCTTGAATTTGAAGCAGCTCTCACTATCGCCCGCCTTTCTTGAAATGATGTTGCTTTCTTGATCCTTCCTTTTTGGTTTTTTCCATACCTCTCTGGGTCCTTGAGGTAGTTGTACACAACATTTGACTTTCTTATAATTTTGCTGGCTATAAAACGGATGGTTTTGCCAAGATCCCGGTAAGTTCGAATTTAGCCTATTTTCTCCTTGGTTAGAACCTTACTTCTACCCATACTTCTTGATTCTATCGAATTAATACTCGTACTAAGCTCCCAAACAATCAGAGTATCCTTTTATCTTACACACAAAATAGGACCTTTTTCCGAAAAACCGCCATAAAACTTCTATTTATGAACTTAATCCAACATATATTTTGCAATACAAACTTAATACATAAGGGTTTGAAAAATAACGTCAAATAAAAAACTAAAAAAGCTTGTCCCTATATCTATGTGAAAGGAAGTGCATGTACAAATTAAATTCAAAGATAATAAAGATCATAAGTTAAAGAAAAGAGACACACCCTTTTAAATAAATCAGGACTTGTTAGTTTACCAAATTTTTTGAAAATATAGCTTATTTAAATATTAACTTCACATAGGATGTAATTGTAATCGGTCCGATTTGTCGAATTGAAAATTGTGACATTTCTCGACGTTTCAAGGTCCCTAGAGTCGAAATAAAAGATTTTTAGAGAGATGTCTGTGCGTGCGTGTGTACGTACGTTCGTACGTCCATACGTCCGTACGTCCGTATGTCCGTACGTCTGTACGTTCGCAACGTTTTTTTCGTCGTCCATAGCTCAAGAACCAGAAAAGATATCGACTTCAAATAAATGTTGTTATACAGATATTAATGCAAAAAATGCAGAAAGGACTCTCAAAATTGCGTGGGTGGTTTTTTTTACCATATCAGTTTAAAAAAATTTTTATATCAAGCATGATAAATCAAATCGGTAAAATTAAATTACAATTCTATTGTACGGAGTACCGGCTTATTTACCTATTAAATTGTTTATATAAAGAGAATTGTTAACGAGTTTTTGTAGAAATATAGAAATTATGAAAAGGGAAATAGTAATGGGCTGGGCAGGGCCCTACCTTCAATTGTTATCAATTGATTAATCAATGTTCATAATTTTACGCTTAAAGAAATAAATATCGACACGATATAAAACAATTCTAAAAACAGGTTTATCATATTTTATGGACTAATAATGTTTTATTTTAGTACGGCATTATTTTAGTAGTATAGAACTTTATGTTGGAAATACTATTTTAACAGGCAAGGCGTCGATTTTGTTTGCTATCAAATAATTTATTTTAAGTTTATTTTGTTATTTCAACATGAATATACTGACGCCTTAATAACTCTTCCGAATTCGACGAATGGACCCAAAACAAGATTGCTGTTAATCTTAACTTTTGATCAAATGGATACGTTAATAAACGAAACTGAAAAATTTGAAGTGATGTTATTGTTCCGTTACCCAGAAAGTAACAGTGAATGGTGACCGCTGCTATAGATCCATAATTTCTCAGTTTTTCGTTCATAAATTGAACAACCATGTTGTGTATGAGCTGTGGTTTCAACAAGAAGGCGCAACATGTCGCACGGCTCTAGCCATAATTGATTTATTAAAATCGTTTGATTACCGCATAGTTTCAAGTTACGGGCCCGTGAAGGAGCTTATGGCAAAGTATAGTGATTCACGTCAGCCAACAAAAGAGTTTTAAAATGTGCTACTAGTGTCTCAGCTATAAAAGTATTCACCATATTTCAGTTACGTCCACCCAAATATAATAATATAGTAAATAAAATTTTAAGGTAAATCCTATTCTGCTTTCAGTTGTTAGGTAGTTCCTAATTAGTTGAGATCCTTTTCCACTGATTTGCAGTAGAATCAACTAAGGTAAAACCTTTGTTTGCTGTACTAGATTTTAAGAAGAAAATTTAGTTTTATAAAGTCACATTGAGTAAATTTGTTTTCTTCATAAAGCCAAATATAAATACAATTAATTTAGTTCGAACGAAATTATCATACATTTTTTTCATATTGGACATTTTAATTTTCATTTTAGGAAACCACATTAAAGTATACTCAACACATCAATTAAATGATAAAAGAAATCAAACTTCAAAACCTTGATGAGTCAACACCAATACCCAAACACTATCATTCTGTAGCAACCGAGTTCAATGCAAATAAAGAGGCAAACAACGTTCTTCCTTCAAGAGATTAACAACAACTAACTCTTTATTAACAAAATAAGTAACTCTTGGTTAACAAAATCACAGTTGCATGTGTACGGTTATTCGACTATTTAAAACTAGGTACATAATATAACATGAAATCATACGATAATCTTATGTATACATACATTATATTTAATAAATACATAGGTAACGTCATTTGGTAAAAAGATAATAAATTTAACATTGATAGGGTATTATTGCAAAGTTTGACAAGTAAAAGCCTACATTTCGGCCATCCTGACATAAAATCGACTCGATTTTCTATAGTTAACATTTCATTTACGAAAGATTATGATTATGATTTTTCTCTTGGTTTTTTCAAAGCAAAATGATTATTAAAGTTTTAATTTTATGAAGAGAACTAGAAAAATAGCAGTTAAATACGAAAGTATCTAATTTGATCTGAAGAAAACAGAGCAATTCATTAAAAATATCTTTTTTTTTTTTTTTTTTTTTTAAATTTAATCGTTTACGGTATAAGGTTTCATGTTCTCGGGACTAGATACCCCTTCGTAGTGAATCCGGGAAACTTGAAGATTTTCAAGATCTCTTATGCGATACCTATCGTTCGGCAAAATTTCATAGACTTCGTAAGGACCTTTGTATTTAGGCAAAAGTTTTTTGTTAACGCCCGCGGTAGTGATTACATTTTTGACAACAACATAGTCGCCTACTTTATAACGGTGTGGAACCTTATGATTTCTATCATAGTTAGTTTTATTTATTTCTTGATTTCGAGTAATTTTCAAACTTGCATTTTCTCTTTATTGAGCTATATTTATTGTATCGTTTTGTAACACATTAGATTCGAGGTACTCTCGAACTTTATCGTAAGGTTCCCCTTTTTGCGCAACTCCGAACAGCAAAACACTTGCACTTGCTCCTGTGCTTCTATTAATGGTGTTATTTATAGAGAATTCTATTTTATTTAAATACTTTGACCATTCACCTGGCTCGATTTCAGTTTCTTTTGACAACATAGCAGTCAAGAGTCTGTTCATTCTCTCCACCTGGCCATTAGACTGGGGAGAATGGGTGGCGACTTTTATATGTATAACATCAGAGTCCCGACAAAAAGATGAAAACTCTTCAGAGGTAAAGCAGGAGCCTCTATCTGAAATTAATCTTTTTGGTCGGCTATAAGTGAAATAATAGTTTTGTAAACATTGTATTACTTCCTTAGAGCTTGTAGATTTTACCGGATACAATTTTGTAAATTTTGTAAAACCATCCACTATTAGAAAAATATGTTTCCTTAAATTCCTTACACCCACTGGAAGGGGTCCATAGTGATCTACATGGATTGTATCAAAGGGTTTATTACCCTTTGGAATAGGATGCAGTTCACCTTCCTTTTTCCCCGAGGGTACCGAAAAATAAATGCATTTTAAACAAGATCTTATGTAATCTTTAACTTTTTGTTTCATAGACGGAAACCAGTATGTTTTTCTTAGGTGTTCAAATACCTTATCCGCGCCCACATGACAAAGACCATCATGATGACTTTGAATGACAACTTTTTCCATCTGCTTCGGAACATAAAATGCAACAAAGCCTTTCTGTTTTCGGCCATTAATCATTTCATAAAACGGAAGTTGTTTATGTTCTAAAGATTTAACTATGTTTTGGATTGATGCGTCTTTGTTTTGGGCACTAGCAAGGGCATATTCAAAAGAATCAGGTTGAATTAAAAGGATGTTATGACACCTGCTTAAAGCATCGACGTGGTTCATCCTGCAAGAATCTCTATGCTCAACTAAGTAATCATATTCTTGGAGCTCCAAAGCCCACCTCGATATTCGAGGATTGATCATTTTCTTACTCAACGTGAGGGTTAAAGACTTACAGTCTGTTATGATTTTAAAATTTATACCCATCAAATAAGTTCGAAATCTTCTTAGAGCATATATGATTGCAAGAGTTTCGAGCTCAAATGAATGATATCTTGACTCTGCGGGTGTACACCTCTTTGAAAAAAAGAATATAGGATGAAACTTTGAATCCTTTTGCTTTTGCAGCAAAACTGCACCAAATCCTAATGCGCTGGCATCACAGTGGAGTTGAGTCTCTGCCTGAGGAGAATAAATGCTCAAAAGTGGCGCTTGGAGTAGTTTTTGTTTAAGGTTTTCAAAAGTGGTAATTTCTTTTTCGCCAAACTGGAATTGAGCGTTCTGCTTGAGCAGATCATATAGTGGTTTTGATATAATTGAAAAATTATGAATGAATTTCCTAAAATAGGAACATAATCCTAAAAATGAGTGAAGCTCTTTGATGTTTTTAGGGATGGGGAAATTTTGTACGGCGGCCAATCCATCTGAGTTTGGCTTTATACCCTTTGCGCTTACTTCATAGCCTAAATAAGTTATTGTTTCAGCCATAAAGCTACATTTGTCATATCTAAGTTCTAAATTGAATTCGGAGATAAGTTTTGAAACTTTTTCTAAAATACCGAAATGCTCTTCTTTTGTTTCAGTGGCCACGAGCAAATCATCAATATAGATAAGTATTTTTCCGTCTGCTATTAAACTTTTAAAAATAGAATTAATGTAGCGCTGAAAAGTAGCCGGGGCATTTTTAAGCCCGAACGGCATGTAGAGGTACTCGTATTGCCCTAGAGGCGTAACAAATGACGTATACTTCACAGACTCATCTGCCATTTTTACATGGTGAAACCCATTTTTCAAGTCTAACAATGAAAAGTATTTTTTATTTCTCAACCTATCTAAATGATCCTCTATTAAAGGGAGAGGATAATTATCCTTTTGTGTAACACGGTTTAACTGCCTATAATCAATACACAACCTGAATGTTCCATTCTTTTTCTTAGTCAGAACGATAGGTGAGGCAAAAGGTGAATTACTTTCCCGAATTATTTTCCGTTTCAAAAGATCATCTAAAATTTGTATCAATTCGATAGAATGTTGGTAAGGTAACCGCCGCGGTGCACAATTAAAATTTATATTTGTGTTTAAAAGATTAATTTTCATTTCATAAAAAATATTCGAACAGGAAATATTTTTATCTGAATTGATTTGCTTCATAATATCATAAACTCTTTGCGATTCTTCATATGTAAGGTTACTGTTTATTGTTAAATTAAAATCATTTTTGTCATAGTCAATGTTTATGTTCAAAATATCTTCCGCGAAATTATCGTCACTCGGTTCGTTGTTGTCATATTTGCTGTTGAAACTACCATCACAATTTCTTTTATTAATATTTAAATTACTTTCGTTACCGTTTCTTAAATCTTGTAATTTATTTGTAACTAAATTTTTAATATAATTTGTTGAATGATTATCATAAGTATTTAAAATATTTGCATCATAATTGTTTGTATAATTTGTAAATTTAATTTTAGGACTATCATAAATAAATTTTATATTACTTGCTTTTAAAAAATCTCTGCCAAGAACAACAGAGTACGTCATCGTTTTATTTCTAACTACATGCAACATGCAACTTAAAGAACTATCACTTACATAAATAATACATTTTACTCTTCCAAGTATCGTCAGTTTTTATGCATTAATTCCAAAGTACTGAATGCCGTTCTCTTCTGGTTTCAGGATAACAAAAGATGGTACAAACTGCTCCTGGATGAAGCTTATTGGGCTTCCTGTATCTACCATAGTATTTTCTTGAAATTCAAAAACATAATTAGTAAGACCACTCAAAAATTTGTACTTAACATAAAGCGTAAAGTCGTCGTCGAATATTTTCTTCATTACTTCGTTTGGTTCAGTTTCTGGTTCATTTTCAGAATGCTGTACCAATAGAACAGCTGATGATTGATTTGCAGATGCGTTAACAGGTGACTTGGTATTCTTACAAACGTTCGAAAGGTGTCCTTGCTTCCCACACTTAAAACAGCTTCCTCTCTCTCTTTTTGGTCTTGGGAAACTACTGGCAATATGTCCAAGTTCGTTGCAATTAAAACACCTATTAACAAGTCTCTTCGTTTCCGATGATGATGATGATGGTGTGGTTGAATAGGCAGGAGTATATCCTGTGGTGTAAGACTTCATTTTCTGATATTTTTTTAGCATTTGTTTGAGGTCGTCGATACTTTTTGCAGTAAATAGGAGTTGTTTGTTGCAAAAAGCATCAGGAATCCCTTTTATGATGTAATGGATAAGGTCATCGTCTTCAATATCAGCATGGTATGCAATCTCCTGCATGGCCAAAGTATACTGATGAATGCTCTCATCCTTCCTCTTTTTCCTGCTCCTCAGGGTATCGTGAACATCAGCTAACGTGACAGCTTGGTGAAATTCTTGAAGAAGGCTAGACTTCAGTTCAAGCCAAGTTGAACAACGTGATGAGCGGAGAAACAGTTTGGCGGTGCCTTTGAGACTCCGTCTTGCATATATAAATGATTGTTGCTCATCCCACCTATGCAACGCTCTCTCTTCTTCAAATTTTCTTACCCATTGCTTTATGGAAAAATTATCATCTCCAGAGAAGCTAGGAACTGTATCTTCGATGTCTTTGAACGATATTGCACTGGAGGAACTTTCACTTGTTTTACACAGGGCTGCAAGTTTTTCCTTGAGCATCAATATTTCCTGTTGTTTTCGTATTTTTTCTTGGAGTGCGTTAATTTCAACTTGGAGGTTGTCTTCTTCCTCGTCACTAGAGCCCACTTCACATTCAGCATCTGGAACATGAATGGCTAATTCAGGTTCGTCTAACTCGTCCACGTGTTCCTGCAAACCTCATTTTTAACACAGCCTTGTTTCCATCAGTGCTGAGACCAAAATCGCTTAATTTTTCTTTTAAAGAAATTAGTTTTGCCTCTTGCAAAAATTTCTCAGCTCGTGCTTTAGCCATAACGTTTTATTTAATTTATGCGTACGAATCAAACTTATTTTTATTGCAATTACAAAAAAAAATTGTGCAACTGTACAAAAAAGAAAAAAAACGGGCAAATAAAGAGGCAAACAACGTTCTTCCTTCAAGAGATTAACAACAACTAACTCTTTATTAACAAAATAAGTAACTCTTGGTTAACAAAATCACAGTTGCATGTGTACGGTTATTCGACTATTTAAAACTAGGTACATAATATACCATGAAATCATACGATAATCTTATGTATACATACATTATATTTAATAAATACATAGGTAACGTCATTTGGTAAAAAGATAATAAATTTAACATTGATAGGGTATTATTGCAAAGTTTGACATGTAAAAGCCTACAATTCCTAGATTCTTGTCGGACCTAGAAATGTATTGCAAGTTAAAATAATATAATTTAGTTTAATTTTTGAGTTTTTGTTAAGATTCCCAATAACTTAGCAATATATTCAATTTGACTTTCTACCTAGAACATATCTCACTCCATCTAAATATAAATTTAAAATACACAAACTGTTCTCCGTAAAAGTCCACAAATATCGATGTACCTACTTAAACAAATTGCTTATATAATATCACAGAGTAAAAATAGAACACCCTAATAGTCATCCAGAACCAGCGCACACGTTTCAAACATTCCTTTTGGATTAAGACCTAAGATGTCTGGATGCACATCTTTTAATACCACATTTATCTTCTAAAATACCTTCATATACGATCATCCCAAGACACTTTACGGAACGTACTTCCCAGATGCTGATTTACAAATGGGAAAAACTAGCTTGTCTTAATTAAAACTACAACTTTTACCCGTTTATGTTCATTCAAATTTAGCCAAAATTAGAGAACAAGTTGCACTTGTCATCGGACAATAATATATCACCAGACAGTAGAAACAATATTATTAGATCTATATCATCGATGATGGAACCATTCCAATTTTCAACTAAGGGCCATGGACTGAAGGGAACACGAACCGAACACTCAAGCTGTCTACGCCCCGAAAAATAAAATTTCAAAAAAGCATGCGCCTTTCAGATAATTGTCAAATTCATTGACAATAATGTTTAGTTGGGTTCTGGATGTTGTCGTCTGTCTGCAGTCAAGTGATTTATAATTAAAGAAACGAAAGACAACTTCAAGCCTCCCAAAGCAAGCGCAATGACCGTAGCCCCAGTTTTGTTGCTTTTATCTTATAATAACAGGTCATAGAGTCGCTCTGAGCTGTCGGCTGTGTAGTGTGTGCGCCGCGCCGTCGCATTTGTTTATAACGGATTACATAAAACATTACAATAACGATATTGTTGTCACAGCAGATTGGACATTAAATCATGTTTGTTTAGGGGCACCACGCTTAGGCACCACAATTCCAATCCTAATGAAATTGAATAGTTTTTGACAAAGGTGGTGAACCGATGGATAAATTTGGGGACCGTGTGGTGGCAGGCGGTGCGGTTTGGATTGAGTCAGTTCAGCTCGATTCGATAATTTGGGATGAATCGGTGTTAGAAGCGATGGGATGGGTGTCAATAAAGTCAGTGGTTGATATATTCATAATTGTCACATTGGTATTTTTGGAGATCGTTATTTTGTACTCGTATATATAGAAGTCCCCCATGATGAGGTCTTCAGTCAGAAGTGCCATTGTCTGGGAAGCATGCTGTTTTTTGGAATATAAGATGACTTCCGATAAGATCAACACTGATCGAAGCAGCAGTATATATTCTCATATACGACATAATGTACATTGTTTGAGAATCATGCTGGTGGTATTAAATTTTATAACGACAAAATATTTTAATTTACATTCATTTTTGAATTAATTCTTTTATAGAGTGTCATACGATACAAAACATTCATAATGATCTTCTGTAGTTTAGGTATACAAAGATACACATGTAGTATCTATGAATATGTCTTGTTCTTTTTAAGTTGAAGTCGTTTACAACTTGTTGGACATTTTACGATTGAAATTTGAAAATCATCATTATTTTGAATTTTTATTTTCTTCAAACAATGTTTTTGATTTTTATTAGCGGTGGTATAGCTATACCTAGACAATTTACAGTTAGTTATGAATTTGTAAACACAATGAAAAATGAGAGAAATGGTTTCGTTGTGTGTTTATTTGACTACAATTTGATTGATGTGTCTTAAACTCGATACTATGTAAATAAAATTTCCTAGGAAAGTGATTTTGTATCAAAAACTTCCTTTAAAAAAAACAATCTTTCACCTTGAATACATGCATGACTTCTTTTCGTTCTTGGTTTTCATTAGTAATTAAACATTTTGACTAACTTTCATATACCGCACAATATCGGAGGCCAATTCACAGCAATCAATGTTCATAATTTTACGCTTAAAGAAATAAAGATCAACACGATATAAAACAATTCTAAAAACAGGTTTATCATATTTTATGGACTAATAATGTTTTATTTTAGTACGGCATTATTTTAGTTGTATAGAACTTTATGTTGGAAATACTATTTTAACAGGCAAGGCGTCGATTTTGTTTGCTATCAAATAATTTATTTTAAGTTTATTTTGTTATTTCAACATGAATATACTGACGCCTTAATAACGCTTCCGAATTCGATGAATGGACCCAAAACAAGATTGCCGTTAATCTTATTTTTTGATTGAATGAATACGTTTTATTTCTTAAAAACTCTAGATTAATTTATTTTTTTTTCGAATTTCATTTTAAATTTTGTCTTAAAAATATTTTTGGTAAGCACTAAATAAAGTGCTTATAAATATAAATTTAAATTTCGTTAAAAAATGTTGACTCCTTTCTGAAATATCGAGTTTTGTAAACAAAATTAATAAATATTATTTTTCAAAATAAAAAAAATTACATTTTGATCATCAAAAATCATCATCAATTTGACCTTTTTTTTTATTTATTTTTATTTTCTTCTTATTAACAAAATAGAATATTTTATTTTTAAATTTAAACATAACAAAAATAACGTAACATGATTTATAATATAATTTATTTAACTAATATTAAATTATAATATTTAAGTGTTTTCCATTTGGTAGATAAGAAGAAGGTACAATCTGTTGCCAAAGACAAGAATCGAAAGTACCGAAAGAAATTCTAGATATAAAAGGATTTCACATAAATATACATTAAGAAGTGTTGAGTGGTGAACACTTGAAGAGATATACATATATAAAAAAAAACATATTTAAATTAATGAAGGGAAAACAAAAAAGAGTAAACTAAACATTAGATAAGGATCCTGATAATGTTATTGATTTCATTGAGATCAAAGCTAAAAAGACATTTTTTTATGTTTTTGTTAAACAAATGAGCTGAGCGAATGCTTCGTAATTCAAAGGGCAGTGAGTTAAAAAGTCTAGGTGCTATTGAGGAAAAGAAATTTAAAAATTGATTAATATTGTGCACTGGAATAATTGCAAGGTTTTTATCGTTTCTGCGTAAAGCGTAAGCTGGTATATTGTGACTTAAAAGATACCCACTTCTCACAAAAAAATATTTTTAAAACTTTATAAAAATAAAGGTGTTTGAGAGGAAGAATACCAGAGCTTAGAAACAATGGAAAGCTATGTTCATATATTCATTTCTTCCAAATGGTTCTAATTAAATTCTTTTGCGTTACCAAAAGAGGTTGCCAAAGATTTTTGTATAACAACCACCCCAACTTACTTAGTGGGATCTTTTTGCAGTCATAACTATGCTGTACAAGAAGAGGAAGACTCAAATCTACAGCAAGTGATTTGAAAAACATAATTCTTGTTTTCTCTCTAATAACTAGTTTATGTATGCCAAACCAATGCCTTAATAACTCTAAGTCATGATAAATATCTGAAAACAAATCAAGCTAAGTGGTACTAGAATAAACACACGCTATATCATCAGCAAAGCCAACTACTTTACCTATCTTTTAAATTAAGAGCAAATAAACTATCAATATAAATAAGAAATAATATTGGACCTAAGACAGAACCTTGCGGGACTCCTATGTTAATATTTTTTACTTCAATGAAGTTGCCACCTATTTTGACAACCTGTTTTCTATTTTTAAGGTAAGAACAAAACCAATTTAGCATAAAGCATCGGAATCCAGCTTTCTCTAACTTTCTTAATAATATTTCATAATCGACTGTATCGAAAGCTTTTTTTATATCGATATTATAAAGAGCACATGTTAATTTGTTTTGGTTCAAACTTTTATAAATTAGACTACAGTGAGCTAAGAGCGCATCTTCCGTCGATTTTCCAGCTCTAAAGCCAAACTGCTTATCATTGAAAAACGATGATCATTTGATCATCGACAAGAACTTGCACAAAAAGAGAAGATCATTGAAATCGGTCCATTAGTTTTTAAAAAATCACATATTTTAATAAACAAATTTGTATGGGAAGTGTGTTATTTTTTTGTATTAATAAAATGAAAAAAAAAAACGCCTTACGCTAATCGGCTGAAAACCTTAATTTCAATCAACACAATTGTTTGGACTGTAGGGGCTAGACAGATAGACAGACATACGGAATCGGGGTACCACTTTTTTCGACTTCTCTACTATCGTAATGTTATGTTTGATTAAAAGCTCTAGTTCGAATTTTTTTACTAATGCAAAACATGCTATAGTTCCTATATGTCGGAAGTAAAAATCACTTCAATGATCACTATGTGTGTCAATAAATGTAATAATAAAATTGAAGGCTTGTTTTAGGAAGGCAACTTAATATCAAATTGACGATCTCTTATTCAAGGTTTCTTCTTAAGAACCTGAATATTTGCTTTTTTTCTTAGTAACAAATTTTATGAAAATAATTTAAAGCATGACTAATGTGTTTTTTTTTTTCAAATTCTAAATTAAGTGAAAACAATAATTTTAGTTGTTTTTGACAGCAAACCACTTTTTGGAAAATGCCGTTAAATTACTAACAAATGTTAATGTGAAATCTTTACTAATACAACTTAGCTGTATAAGCTTTATGGCTCATATGACCCCCCCCCCTGGATGGTCCATTGGTCAACAGTTGATGAATTTGTTTTTCGTCCAGTTTTCAGTTAAAAGTAGTACTCTTAGCAACAAAGTTTAAGGTAGTAAAATACAAATTTGGTTTACATTATACACAAAACAAATAATTCAAAATATAAGAATTGAAGGGAGTTCCTACGGAGAAACAAACAAATTATCTCCCAGGGGGGGGGGAGGTGCGTGTTATGACCCCTACGACCCCTCCCCCTGGATCCACCATTGCTCGTTGTTCTCTGGAATTAGGACTGTCTTACGGCAGATTATGGCGTATTTTGCATTTGGATCTACACCAACATTGATATGTATTAAGTCCAACTAACACAACAACTGAAGCCAGCTGACCATGTATAAAGAGGTAGAGACGTCTAATGGGTGCTTGAACAACAGGCGCAGGCGGTGGACGGACATTTTTCAAACAAAATTTTCTTCAGCGTCAATTCGGAGCGTTATGATATATGTATTATGATGACCGACTTTTTTTTGTCTGCTATTGAAGAATACGATTTGGAGAAAATGTGGTATCGACGAGACGGTGCCACATGCTACACATCTCGGTCGAAAATAGATTTCCTGTAAGAGACATTTTCTTGCCACGTAATTTCTCGTCGTAACAACTGGCCACCAAGATCATGCGATTTGACACCGCTGGACTTTTTTGTGGGGCTACGCGAAAGACCGTGTTAATGCAAATAAACCTTTAACTCTTGAGCACTTAAAAACCAACATTCTTGAAGTTATGGCTGAGATACCGCCCAATATGTTTCAAAAGGTAGTCGAAAATTACCACAAAAGAATCGATGCTTGCAACAATTCGAGTGGTGGTGGCACGTTTACTTTTGAAACCTTTAAGTGAATAACCCTGTACTTCATTAAAGGCTAATCTTACAAAGATTTTTCTTGTTAAAAAAATTGGAAAATTGTTCTTAATAGAAATTTATTTTGAAAATCTTAGTTTCGGTCCAAAACGTATCGCGTGATTTTTTTTAGGGCAAGAGTACGATAAATTAGGCGACAAGATATTATAACGGAATTTTTTAGAACAGTTAAAAATAAGCATTTTTTACTATGGGAGGGGGGGTCTATCTCCCCCCGTTTAGGCAGGAGGGGCAATTTAAAAAAATTATTACTACAAATGGAAAAAAATTCTTAAAAAATAACGGTGATTTTTACAATTAAGTTGTATACATTTTTTTAAAGCCAACATTCTGTTCTATAAGCCAGTTTTTAAATCAAGTCAAAACTATGCGTAGTTTTTGAAAAATTTAATTTTAAACTCAAAATTTGAGTAAAAAAAGTTAAAAAAAGGGTTAAAGTGTAACTTTTTCAATACTTTAAGATTATCTACCATTGTTTTTATTTCAGAATTTATTACTCTTATTTGCTTTTGATCAAAAACTGAAAACTAGATGATTTTATGTCTTTTAGTTTTTGAGAAAATTGAAAATAAAAATTTAATTTTAAACTCAAAATTTGAGTAAAAAAAGTTAAAAAAAGGTTTAAAGTGTAACTTTTTCAATACTTCAAGAGTATCTACCATTGTTTTTATTTCAGAATTTATTGCTCTTATTTGTTTTTGATCAAAAACTGAAAACTAGATGATTTTATGTCTTTTAGTTTTTGAGAAAATTGAAAATAAAAATTTAATTTTAAACTCAAAATTTGAGTAAAAAAAGTTAAAAAAAGGTTTAAAGTGTAACTTTTTCAATACTTCAAGATTATCTACCATTGTTTTTATTTCAGAATTTATTGCTCTTATTTGTTTTTGATCAAAAACTGAAAACTAGATGATTTTATGTCTTTTAGTTTTTGAGAAAATTGAAAATAACCACAACTACTATTTTAATTTTTTTTGCTTGAGTGGTCTTATTTTGATAGTAACAATTGAAGGTGCGAGTTTGGGTGTATGCAACAGTGACATCTGTAAGGGGGGCATACTGCCCCCCTGCAACCCCCCTGCTTGGGCACACTATAGGATTTGGGGTGGGTGCAAGTTGGAGTGTGTGCAAGGTGGGGAGGGGGCAAGGTGCGGTGGGTGCAAGATGGGGTGCATGCAAAGTTTCTTTTGCATTTAAATAAGCTGGATTTAAGAAAAATTAATTTACCCTAGGTATATCTTAATCCATATTCGATTATTACTATCAAAATAAGACTACGGTAATACTTAAGCAAGGAAAAAGTAATTTAATTAAAATATTTATTTTGGTAATTTTCAATTTTCTCAAGAACTAGAAGGCATCAAGTCATCTAGTTTTCAGTTTTTGATCAAAAACAAATAAGAGCAATGAATTCTAAAAAAAAAATAGTAGATAATCTATTGAAAGTTTTGAAAAATTACACTTTAAACCTTTTTTTTAACTTTTTTTTGCACAAATTTTGACTTTAAAACAATTTTTTTCAAAAACTATGCATAGTTTTGACTTGATTTAAAATCAAGCTAATAGACAAAAGTGTTGGCTTTAAAAAAAGGTATAACACTTAATTGAGGGTATTACCGTTATTTTTTAATTATTTTTTTTCCATTTAATGTACATATTTTTTTAAACTGCCCCTACCGCCTAAACGGGGGGAGATAGACCCCCCCTCCCATAGTAAAAAATGCTTGTTTTTAACTGTTCCATACAAATCCGTCATTAAACTTTGTCGCCTAAGTTATCGTACTCTCCCCTTTTTTAGGAATGAAACTCACTTTTGGTGTATTAATTTATAATAAAAGTAAGTAAGGAAAAGTACAGATTTTAAAATTAGATATTGTAACTTAGTTGCGTTAATAAGTGATTAGTATATACATACGTATATATATAGAAAGGTATAATGGAATTAAGATTGTATCCATATTTTTACTAAATTCTCAGCACTGAAGAATATAAAGAGAAACAAAACTGTCTATGTTTTTTTTTCTCTTACAGTGAACCACACCTTCGAAGTTCACTAAAACTTTTCTAGTGCCTTATAATCACTTCTTCTATAGAATCCATCTGAAGTTTACTTCAAGTTCCAAATTTTATTCTGAGCTATAGATAGTTAAGGTATAATGCTGATGGCACACCATAATCCTAAGAAATTTTCTTTCAAGAAAATGAGAAGTTTTTCTTTTCCGAATGCCTGCCCATATACAAATTAAAAGTTTTCTTTTTTTTTTAGTTATCTAAATACCGTTTATATTCAAATAGTATAAAACTGTATTTCGACTTTAAGTAGGTACTCCTAAAAAAAGAAATTAAAAGAGAGAGAAAGACGAACAACGATGACGCCACTACAACATTATCATCATCATAATCATCTTTGTCTAGTGTCCTTGCAAATTGCACAACGGTCCGTTAAAACGATAAGCCGAATTTATCTACATTTCTGATGCTCCCAGCACCTGTGTTTTTCACAGACGTTGCAGCTTAAGATGGAAATAAATTTCCAGTTGGACCAAAAAAAGAAAAGAAGAAAATAAAAGGAGGACACACCGAGTGGTTAGCCACCAATGGGCTATTCCTCCAAAAACCATGACCATGAGCAAGAAGTACTACCCTAATACACCAGCCTAGCCCAAGGACATTTGCAATCCTTATAATTTCTAAGTTCCTGAGAAACTGTATACGACTACGACTACGGAGTACGTTGTATACATTTTACGTCCTACCTTTGAGCTTCTTTTTCGTTTGTCGAAATGAAATGAAATAAAATAAAATAGGAGAAAAAAGACAAAATTTGGCTAGAGCCCTTCAAGTGCACTTGCTTTGTACACCTGTTCCTCTCAGTACTTATTCATTTATCCTACTCAACCTCATAACTACCCTACCCCCCCCCCCCCCCTTAATCTACAGTCCCTGTTCCTCTGTCCCAATTGAATTCCCCGCTAAAGCCGCTGCGAGAGAATAACAATGTCATGGTAAAAATTATTCCATTTTACGGTTATGATGATGATGTTTCCTTGTTAATTGTGCCAGAGGTCGCTGCGTGTGTCATATTGTGGAGAATTTATATTCTAGCGAGAGTTGTAAAATTTAATTCAACCACACAGGAGTTAGGTGAATGTCCTTTACACAGATTTTTAGGTTGGGTTTTTGCCTTCTTATTTTTGTCGGAGGGTGGCAAAATGAGATGAGGTTGAGGGTAGGTTACGTATAGGACAAACGATGAATGGTGAATGGTTAGCTTTACCAAGAAACAAGGACATCTCTTGCAAATGGAGGGGCAAACTATGACAACATTTCGTTGTAATTTCACTTCATTGTGCTGGCGTGTTAAAAGCATGTTATACATAACAATCACACTGTACCGTACCGCATTGCATCCCAATCTCATATAACCGCTACAGTTTTGGTTGAAAAAGGACTATAGCGGGAAGAGAACATATAAACATATCTACTTATACACATATACAAGTACATCCATAATACAGATTGAGGGTCCCTTTCTATGTCATGATGGAGAAGGGATATGGAGATGGAGATTGCCAAGAGAGCGAGAATGCTTCGAGCTTCGAGTTTCGGCTTTCGAACCATTCCCATTCCTCCCATTCGAAATCCCTGCCTTTGTGTTTTTGTTTTTGTTGTGCGGGAATGGAGAGTAATAAACATTCTGACAGTATTCCATGTTGTATAGGGATTAAGGACATGATTTTCAGGGATTACCATAACAAGTGCTAGCGATAGAATATAGAGTAGTGTAGAGTAGAGTGTAGGTCTAGGTACCATCTAAACAATATTAGTGTTTAAAGTAATTAGGTTTTGTTTTCGTCGTGTTGTCATTTCATGTTTGCATCTCTATTGATTTGGGATTGCTTTCGAAATGAGCACACGCACATAAGTTAAGTTAGATATAGGTACCTACCTGATACCCAGAGAAGTAATGGAAAGCCAAAGCAATGTCCTATGTTGTCCTGTTTGCTGTACCTATATTATATAAACTATATACTGTAATGTTTTGAAGTCCTAACCTGACACAAACAACAACATGGCCTTTTGAAAGCGTTGCGTGACGTTAAGTGTGATAATGATAGTGGTTTGTGTATGTTCAGATTGTTAGAGTTGAATTTATTGATATTGAATAAGCATAGAAATATAGGCATAAAGGTAGCGATAAAAGCACGCCATTTTCAGTTAGAGTGAATTGGAGTTTTTAACGAATAATTGCATTAAATATGTGATGCAATTAACCTTATTCGAAAATAACAAGAAATTTGTATCTCGTTATAGAGAGCAGGGATGAAGATATTTATTCATGACACATAACATTTTGTTTAATGTGTTTTAAATAATTCTAAGCACAAAGCATTGAACTTACGTCAAGGAGCATGTGACCCACACCTAATTGGTGCCTTTAAATTTTATTTTGTTTTTGTTTGAAGCCAAATTTTCGTTTAATAGGAACTTTGAAGACCTCTTAGACAAAACATACATATGAGCAGTGTCCTAGCTACGATATTAAAATTGTCCTGGGCGATTTTAAAGCCAAGCTAGGAAGGCAAGACATCTTTGATGAATTAATCGGGAAAAACAGCCTGCACGACAACACTTCCGAAAAACTCAGCACATCAGAGGCGGCTTCTCTGATTGCATCTTGGCAATGTTGCCTGTGGAAAACACGTACTGGCTACCAAGACGTTTCGCCCCGCAGCAAAATCTATGAGCCTGAGCTCATAGGCGAAACGTCTTGGTAGCCAGTACGTGTTTTCCACAGGCAACATTGCCAAGATGCAATCAGAGAAGCCGCCTCTGATGTGCTGAGTTTCAAGAAAACACCAACAAGGAACCCCTGGTTTGATGAGGAATGTCGGCAGGCAAATGCAGCGAAACAACAGGCACGCAAAGTGGCGCTGCATAGAAGGACGAGAGCTGCTCAAGAGCTCTATGAGCAGAAGAGGTGAGAGGAACACCGACTTCTCAGATGGAAAAAGAGAGGGCATGAGAAACGTGCGGTCGAAGATGTTGAGAGGTTTAAAAGCAGGAATGAAATTCACAAGTACATACACCTCGAACCGAAGGCTGTAAAGACGAAAGTAAAAACATCATAGTGGAACCGCAGTCAATACTGAGGATATGAAAGTACTATTTCTGCAGACTTTATAACGGCAACGACGAACTGAATTCCGCTGTCTTTCAAAGTTACTGGAGCAGCCGAGCTTTTTAAAGCAGCTGGAGATAATTTGGTTAGGAGCATGCACCAACTTATCTGTAAGATATGGTCGGAAGAAAGCATGCCCGATGAATGGAACCTCAGTATTGTTTGCCCAATACTAAAGGAAACCCTCTAAACTGCACCAACTATGAGGAATATGTGAACTTAACATCGCTTACAAAATCTTCTCTGCCGTAATATGTGAACGTGTAAAGCCCGTCGTCAACAACCTGATAGGTCCTTATCAGTGTGGTTTTAGACCATTAAAGTGCACAGTCAATCAAATATTACCATTACGGCTGATCCTGGAAAAAGCCCAAGAACATCAAACCGATATCCACCATCTTTTCATCGATTTCAAGGCCGCATATGACAGCATCTACAGGGACGAGCTGTATAGAGCCATGTCTAGTTTTGGCATCCCTGCCAAACTCGTCCGTTTGTGCAGGATACCCATGGAGAACTCACGCTGCTCCATAAAGTTTGAAAACAACTTAACAGAAATGTTCAATGTCAAAAAAGGCTTTAGATAAGGTGATGTGAGGCACTGTCATGCGATTTTTTTAACATCGTACTTGAAAGAATAGTGTATATGTATAGCTCACACGTGAACACTAGATGCACTATCTTTCAAAAGAATGTCCAATTACTAGCATATGCTGATGGCATTGACATAATCGGAAGAACTCAGCGTGATGTCAATGGGGCTTTTGTGAGTATTGAGGCAGAGGCGGCAAAAATGGGTTTAACGGTTAATGAGGGCAAAAGAAAGTACATGCTCTCATCAAGAAAGGACCTACAATACCGACGTCTTGATCAAAACGTCACCATCGACAGACGTAACTTTGAGGTAGTCAAGGACTTCGTCTACCTAGGCTCCGTTATAAACGCAGAAAACAACAACAGCGCTGAGATTAAATGAAGAATAACTCTTGCTAACCGCTGTTTCTTTGGGCTAAGAAAGCAATTGAGTGGCAAAGCCCTCTCTCGAGGGACAAAAGTTTCGCTATATATAAGCGCACAAGTGGAAAATGAACTTACCCAACTTGAAGCGTGAAACTGGAGACATATATAGGTGGAGACCGAGCTAGAAGGAGAAGTTTGTTGGGTGAGGCCCTAGTTCACACAGGACTGTAGCGCTACCTTAAGTAAGAAGTAAGTAAGGACTTCGAAGGGTCAATAAGAATAGAAGTAGTGAAAGCTATTTATTCAAGATATTTCTGACCAATTTAGTGTGAAATATTTGGTACGGTTATTGTTTGTATTCAAAACTGTGCTTAACCTTTTTTTAGAAATTTTATAGAAAATTAACAATAATAATTTTTGTATGGTAAAGTAATTTTTTTTAATTCATTCTCCAGATATTTAAATAGATTGATTCTTATAAAAATAACATCGGATGTCAAAAATCTTATATAATTGGTTGTCTACAATATGTTTCAGGTTATATTTTAAAATATAACGCAAATGGCTAAAAATTAAGCCTTATTATAAATAAAAGTGTACCTGTCGTAGAATTTTAAAAATTATTTCCGGTAGGTGGTAAATTCCCAATTTTCAAAAACTTTTTGAACCAATTACAATTGGTCTTCATCGCTGAACAAAATTTTTTTCTGAAAATCGGGATCTCTGGCCATCTTGTTTTGGGCTCTTAAACAAAACCAGCAACGCACTTGATGGGATTCAATTCTTGCACAAGTTGAATTCTGTAAGTCCGAAAACTAAAATCCTCCCGCAAAACCTTACATATGTAAGTAAAAAAGTACAGCTCGCATTGTTCTGCGCGACGCGTCGATGGATGGACTCATTCGAGTTTTCATTCAATACTCTGCTCCACAGCAGGAATACCGTCTTTGCTGCGCACTTTACAGCGTCGTCAAGGTCCCTAGAATCTTAATAAAAAATGTATGTGTGTGCGTGTGTATATACGAGTACGTTCGTTCACCGGGAATACCATTTTTCGTCATCCATATCTCAAAAACCAGTAGAGATATCGACTTCAAATAAATTTGTATTTGCAGATGATAACACAGAAAGATGCAGAAAGCACCTCAAAAAAATATAGTAGGTGGTTTTTTAATTAAAGCAATTTAAAAAAGTGAATATATTTCTAAAATTATTATTATTATTTAGGTGGCGCAACAGTCCATGAAGAACCAGGGCTTAGTGACTTACAACTCTCAACCATTCCTGTGTGCGAGTAATGCTATCAGAGATGGAAGGGACCTACAGTTTATATGCCGAATCCGAACGGCTAATTTGAGAAAGCACTTTTTATGACAAGAATTACTCTTGGAGGATTTGTCAATTCCTCGCAAGAGGCAGTACCCGTGAAAAAAAGTTAGGTGGCACAGGCAGGGATTGAACCCAAGTCTCCTTGCATGACAGTCCAACGCACTTTTTTTTTTTCCCAATTCATTTTTATTAACTTATTCTTAAGACTATCTTAAAGCTAGACAAAAATTCATAAAACTAGCCTAATTATTCATAACTTACAACTAACTTACTGGTCCCATACGGACACTCTAAGTTAAACAATAATACTTAATGCTAATGCCTTTCGGCCCTAAGATCTATTTAACTTCAATTCATTTTATTTATTTTTGTCTTCATTAGAAAATTTAGAAAAAACTAATGTCAATATCCTTTTTTATTTTACTTAAAAACTACTTAAAATAAGGTCCTTAATATAAAACTTAAAGCTAACTAAAACTACCTATTCTACCTATAAACTACTTTAAACTAGAACAACCACAGCAGCAAATCTAACTATCTAACGTTTTTTGTTTTTCATATTTTGTCTTTTTTTTTTATTTTTTTTTTTTGATTATTCCATGTTTTTTTTTTTATTTATTTTTTTTATTTTTTTGTATCTTTCCTTTTTTGTATTTTTTTGTATGTTTTTTTTTGTGCCACCATGCCTATTCTACTTAAAACTAAACCCTAAAACTATAAAACAAGTATGTAAGCCGGCCAAGGCTTTAAACCCCATCCCGACTACCCACTATCAAGTGCCGAATGAAGCCACCAAAACTGGTTCTCCTGCTTCATCCTATCAGTTCGGTCCCGTTCGGACATAGCCCTACTGAACCGAAGGAGCTCTGCTCCGTCTTGTGCCATGACGTCCCGATTGTACAGGAGTCGCCTATCCACGGTTCGTCGTCTGACGTGGTAGATTAACGGAACTGCCAATCTATCCTGTATCAGACCGCATCTATCTAAAAAGAGGAATGCCTCTGGTGGAATGAAGCCGCTCAAGCGTGCACTTTCAAAATACTCGTCGTTCGGATAGAACGCCCCGAAAATTAAATTGTTGGTCGAAGACATAGCTCTTGCAATGTGACCTCGAACGAGTTTTATCACGAAACTGTCAATTCTGTTGATTCGAGCCCCGTTGTATAGGACCTCGTTGGAATAGTAATGCACGTAAGAAGATTCGGCTGTTCGATATAAGCCGGTACAGCGTCGTAAACACTGCCGCTCGAACACCCGAAACCTCTCCATCTGGGAAGGGGCAACGTTGAACCACACAGGACAACCATAAACGATCATCGGCCGTATTAGGGCCATGTAGCAAATTACCTTCACTCTGGGGTCAAGCCGACTGCTGTAAAACAGCCGTTTCGTCAGAGCGAAGGCTCCTCTGGCCCTGGTCAGAGCAGCATTTATATGTCTGTCAAAATATAAATACTGATCTAACCAGATACCGAGGTACTTCACTACACTTTTGCTCACTAATGGCTGCCCGTGAAGATCAACGATAACCATCTTGCGCCAATTCTTGCACGTATCCCTCGTGATCCTAGCCAACGGAGTCCGGAACAGAATTGTCTCCGACTTCTGGACATTTATTTTCAGTTTCCAGTCATCGCAATATCGCTGAATCTTGTCGAAATCACGCTGCAAGAGAATTCTAATAACCTCAACCTTTCGGGCCGTTCTGTACGCAATTAGATCGTCGGCGTACGCAATTGCCTTTGTAAGACTACCTATTAGATAGCTGGTGTAAATGCTGAAGAGAATCGGCGAATTCACCGCTCCCTGTTGAAGACCATTTTTAATTAAGAATGTTGTGGTAGAAGTTACATTGCCACTTTTGACAACAAACTTTCTACCGTTAAGCATATCATAAAGTATATACAACAATGGCTTGCTTATGCCAAGCCTGCTCAGTTTTAGGTAAAGACCCTCTAACCATACGGTGTCAAAGGCCTTTTCCAAATCAACCAGAACAGCACCTGTGCATTGTTGTTTTGTTTTATTCCATTGGATATCAGAAACGAGTTTAGACGCAGCATGAATTGTGTCATGACCCGCCTTGAACCCGAACTGTTTATCCGGAATTATTTTGTTGTCCGCAGCCCACTTAGTCAGAGCCCTATTGATGATCTTTTCGAAAACTTTGCTGATGCTCGGAAGAAGACTTATCGACCGAAGATTTGACGGGTTGGAGTTGTCCTTTCCCTTTTTCGGGAGAGGATGAACCACAGCGGTCTTCCAATGTACTGGATAATATGCATTATTCAGTGCATTATTGAAGAGTGTGGTGTAAATGTCAATTGCCTCCATCGGTAAATGTCTTAGTACAACGTTGGATATACCATCGACGCCTGCTGACTTTTTATTTTTTATTGAGTTGAAGATGAGCTGAAGCTCAACCTTCGTCACTAACAGGGGACTTGGACCCGTTTGCTCGGCGATTATGGCATTTGCCAAGGAATCGTCATTGAACCGCATGAAACCGCGGTTCTCAGATCGCCATTGTGTCATATCATTTCGAAGGTAAAAATGATTAAGTAGGGCTCTGTTTTCCAGGTCGTGGTTGGGGCGAGTGCTAGCATTCACCTTGTACACTTGCTGGAAAGCAGCTCCCACCGCCTCCACTTTTTCCTTCGGATCTTCAATTATAAAATAGTTATCGTCAAAGATGGCTTCTTCTGGATCTATTTGCGCTGTCCTGAGTACGTCTCTGTTCTCTTCAGTTCTTTGGAGTTTCAGACACGGAAGGTCATTGTCGTTCTTTTTCCTAAATATCTTGTTGATTTTAGGGAACATACTAGGGTCACTGGAATTAACTGACCGGATCTTGCGGTCCCAGTACTTGTTAATTGATAACCTGTAGTTCTCCTTAATCAACAGATTGACATTTTTTATTGACGACTTCAGTGTCCTAACCTCCAAGTCGTGTGGGTCTGTAAGTCGTCTGTACAAGTTTTTGAGTCTTGTCAGTAAGCCACTCTTGTGCTTACGTAGTGCGTCAATAGTCGAGTTTCTGTAAGCGTCCATTTGGTCCCGTTCCTTGTACTTTATGGACGCTTACAGAAACTCGACTATTGACGCACTACGTAAGCACAAGAGTGGCTTACTGACAAGACTCAAAAACTTGTACAGACGACAGTCCAACGCACTAACCATCACGCTACGGGTACTACATATTTCCAAAATATCCCAAACAAATAACACTAACAACTTCAATTAAATTTTGTGGCTTGATATCAAATAAGTAGTGGGAAAAATCAATTTATGTTTTTCTTTATAAGTCAAAAAAACTGTCACCTCGAATATTTTACGAACAAAAAATAATTTTACTTCCAGAATAATTTTCTGTTTATGAAATCTGTGAAAAATTTGAGAAAAATCGAAGTATTATAAGAAATAAAAACTACTAAAAGTTGGTAAAAATTGATTTTAGACTCGAATATCGCAAATCAAACGTTCACTCACAATACTACAGAAAATTGGTAAAAAAGCTGCTAAAAATTAGAAAAATTTGGTTTTCATCTCAAAATGTCTAAATAAATATTAAAAGCAAATTTCTTGTATCTTTTTGTTAATTATTAAAATAAATTCAATTAAGAACTTTTCTTACAAAACACAAAAACCTAAAAAAACTGATAAGAAATGTTTTTCGACTCATGAGAACAAAGAAAGATATGGACATCAAGGTTTTGTTTTAGAAAAGATGCCTTATGTGCACGGATGTTAAGTTATTAGTCGCATCACGGCCTTTTTTTTCAAAAAAAAAATATCTTACGTTAACAACAAAATTAAGCATAGGTTGGAATCATTTTGAATCAATACCTTCATTTATTCACGAGATATCGAGAAAAGAACATCAATTTTTACCAATTTTGCGTACTATTTTCAGTTTGAGGCCAATATTTTTCATTTTTAAGTTAGAGGTCAATTTTAACCAACTTTAAGTAATGATTTTTTTCTGGTTTTTATTTTTAACTTCCCATAGGAAGTTATTATAATTAAAAATGTTGACATTTCTCGACGTTTCAAGGTCCCTTGAGTCGACATCTTTCTAAAAGATTTTTAAAGAGATGTCTGTGCATGTGTGTATGTATACGTATACGTTCGTAAGATCGGGAAGTTTTTTTCATCGTCCATAGCTCAAGAAACAGTAGAGATATCGACTTCAAATAAATGTTGTTATACAGATGATAATACAGAAAGACGCAGAAAAGACACTCAAAACAATTGCGTGGAAAGTTTTTCTTACCATAGCAATTTAAAAAAAAGGTGAACATTTTGGTTAACCCTAAATATCTCACGAACCAATAACGATAGAGGATTGAATTAAATTTTATATTGTAACGTGATACCAAACAAATATGTTTTTGAAAAAAAAAAATCAAATAAACGTTTTTTTATATATCAAAAAAACTGAAGAAAATATTTGTCACCTCGAAAATTTTACGAACAAAAATGATTTTATCTCCAAAATAATTTTGTGCAACGAAGAATAACGTTTTTAACATCTGGTAAAATTTTGAAAAAAAAATCGAGTTGACAAGTTTTCGTCTAAAATAAAAAAATATATATTACTCAATATTGATAAAAATTGAGTTTCGGCTCAAATATCTGTTCAAAAATTTGAGATTATATCTTCCCCCCAATTTTATCTTATAAAAAATATTGCTTATAACATTCCGTAAAATTTTGAGAAAAATCGCATCGACAGTTTTTTTTACAAAAAATAAAAACCTAAAAGTTGATAAAAATTGATTTTCGACTCAAATATCTTTTCAAAAATTTAAGAGATATTGGCTTCAAACTAATTTTATCTTATAAGAAATATTGTTTTCAATACTCGATTTAATTTTGAGAAAAATCGAATTGGCAGCTTTCTTACAAAAAATAAAAACCTAAAAAAACAATACCAAAAATAAAAAATTACTTTCGACTCAAATATCTTTTCAAAAATTAAAAATATTGGCTTCAAACTAATTTTTTCTCACAGAAAATACTGTTTTTGACATTTAGCAAATTTTTTATTCTCCATATCTCGTGAATAATAGAATGATATTGACTTCAAACTATTTCTCTTTCATCCAATTTATATTTTTTTATATAAGAAATAAAAACTTTTAAGAAGTAGATACTACTAAAATTGGTAAAAAAATGTTGTTCGACCAAAAATCTCGTTTACAAAAATAGATTTTGAAACTAAAAAATAATAAAAATAATTCAATTGACAACTTTTTTAACAAAACACGAGAACCTACAAATCTTTTAAGCCAGACAAATCGACAAACGGTATGGGAAGTACAACTTGTCAGAAAAAAAGTCAAAACATATGGTACTTCGGTAGTTCTTCGTTTTTTCTTGAATTTAGAATAACCTGTATTTCTTAAAAACCGCGTCTTCAACTTTTTTAAATATTCAACTATATAAATTAGTTTACGGGTCCACAGAAAACCTATAATCAAATCGGTTTAGAAAAAACTGCCAGAATTAAGAATAATGACTTAATTATCGCATAAAGTATCTTCGTGTAATATTTAAACTTATGATTTTCTGTGGTTTCCCACGAGCCGAGCATATAACATAAGTGAAATTGGGTGTTTAGACAATTTATTTTAACCACCATCAGTCATAAAATACGATCGATGGAGCTATAAAGTCTCAGCATCTTAAATTTTCACTACTCATCAATTATAATTGTTTTTTGTACTCGTATTTAATTTAATATGAAACCCGCACGTGATGGCTGACGAACTAATCCTGCGGAAGGGTCATCCCTTTCGATGTCCAACTGTCCAAGAGTGATTAAATTTAATCGCCCAACATCATCTTATACAGAATAAACACACGCATTTACGCCTAACCAAGATGCCCGCAGAAACCACTGATTCACCGATTTACCACGAACTGAATCCCTTTATCTTAAGTGACAGTCATTGGATTCATTTAAAATTCATAGCAGTTGCAACTAATGATCTCCTCTGCCACTATATGCATGCGAATTGTCCTTCCAAGTCATGAATTTCCGTGTCGCATGTGTTTTCCCATATTCAACAATACCAAAGAAAAATATAAAATTGTCCTTAATTGCAATGCAACTCCTTTTGAAGAGCGTCAGAGTTTTGATGGTGTCATGTCATTCTCATTATCTATCCACAAAATCCGCTCTAACTTTTCATAAAAGCTCATTTTTCGTTCGTCAAATAATTTCAAATATTTACTCGTACTCCTGTCTCCTTTATAATGGACTTTCATTTTGAGTCCGAATGAAGTCGCTAGTCGTGTATAGTATAGTCGCCTTAAGGGATGCGTTGTTTTCGTTATTCGAGGACATTAAACGGATAATGTCGGTCGTTTGCTTCCGAATTGTTTAATGGTTAGGTGCCCAAAAATATAGTTGTTCGCCAGGACTTTATGCTAATTGCAGTGTCGGACAATGTTTGCGTGTTACCAGCGCTAATTGTTATTGTTATTGTATAATACATATTATGTATATGCACATCCTGTTGCTGCTGCAGGACATTAAGACAATAAATCGCAGCCCCTTAGGTGAGCTGCTATCCAAAGTCAGAGAGAGAGTATAAAGTCCCCTAAATACAACATAGCCGCTTGGCACTTCGTATATGTTTAATATGTGAATGTCCTGCATACACACTGCCCCAGTCTAGATTCTAGAAAGTGTTTGCTTCAGTAGACCAGTAGGACTTTGTTAAAAAGGAAGAAATTTAATGAGGTTTTGTTATAGAAACATCATCAGAGAGGGACGATAGAATAAATATAGACGGGTAAAGAACGACCGACCGGGTGTAAGAGGAGGGTATAGGTTCTTGATAGGAGAACTTTGACGATGGTATACCTATAGTTGAAGAACTAATGCAGCAGTAGTTTGGCATAGATTTTTATTTTTTTTTAAAGACTTTTAATTGCTCCAAGACCAAGATGGCGAAAAATTCCTTGTGTTTCTAAATTCTAAAGTGGAATTTATTTCCTGATACGATAGAAGTCCGATTCCAATTGTGATTCCTATATTCCGATTAGTTGTGAACTATTTTTATTAAACAAATGAATTTTAGGAGTTTTAATTGGTTCAATTATGGCTATGGGTTTGTCTGTCAGTGATGAGTATTTCTTTGGAAAAACTAATTGCAAAAGTCTCAATAGAGCAAAAAGAAAGAATGTTTTAAAGTATACTCGTATATGCACTTCACATCTTTGGACCTATTTTTTAAGGCATCGCTAATAGGACTTTCTTGACAGGGCTGTACCTATAAGTTATGTTAAATCTTCATTATTTATGAGGTTATAAATATTTTTGAGTCATCTTCTAATCGCTTGAGATTCAATAATTTAGCAATTAAGGAAGTGGGTCAGAAGTTTCAACTTTTCATATGATTTTCTATGAAAATTTGAACATAAGTCAGAGTCGAAAACATTATGGACCATGATTATACTTATAAGGAATTAATAATAAATTAAAAAAGTGTATAAATAAATAAATAAATTAGTAAATAAAACTTTAAAAATAAATAGATAGAAAACTAAATTGAAAAGAGGCTGAAAAACAATCCACACTAATATCTTCAAGTTTCAAAATGTTAACACCAGTATTTACTGTCTATTCTATAGATCAAATAAGTCTGAAGACACTATTGATTTGTGCGATCTATGCACATGGAAATGAGTAGAAAGTAGTCAGCCTGTAAAAGCATTCCCCATTCGTGAAGTGCTCCGAAATTGGGCTCAAGGCTATTTCACTAGAGAATTGTTTATGAAAAAAGCGATAAAACAGTGATAGGCATGAGACATGGCGGCCGGCGGCGGCGGTCTTTATGAAAAGCAAATGTCTCTGTAAGCGAACAGTCGCCTATCGTTTTTCGAAATGAATCAAGTATGCTTTTGGGTCAACAGCCTAAATATAAAAATTATACTCGAATTTTGGAGGGATGGAAGCTTTGTAAATAGCCAGATCAGAACGGGTAAAAAACTTCTTGCATCGTCGGAGAAAACTTTAATACTTAGCAGATTTTTTGACGATGTCAAATATGTGATCACTCCACAAAAGGTAGTTTGTTAAACTAAAACCTTGTCCTCTATGAAAGTGTCAATAATATGGATACTGGCATTGGGGAAGTGTTAAATTTTTGCGGTAGTAGACAGCGTTGAGTTTTTGAATCATTCAATTCTAAACGGTTTTTAATTTTTCATGCTTTCAATGATGTCAAGATCAGAATTTAATGAGCTTATCATAAGCTGCCGTTGGAAGTCCACATTCGAAGGAAAACGATGCAAATATTATGAATACCCTTTAAATTTTTCAAGAATTTCAAAATAAGTCTGAATTCTACATTTTTCTTTATTCTCAAGATAAAATAAATAAATTAGGTGGCGCAACAGTTCGTTGAGAACTAGGGCCTAGTGACTTTCAACTCTCAACTATTCCTGTGTGCGAATAATGTCATCAGGGAATCAGGGGCGAACGCTGAAAAAAATTTCGGGGGGGGTTTCAAAAAATATATATTATATTATTTTTTAATTTTAAATGTCAAGTGTTTTTTTTTTCTTTTTTGGCACTATTTTATATACATATGTAAGTACTAAGAAACATGTATGAATAAAAAGTACATATATACACATATGACTTGCTTTCACGATTGACAAAACAGTTTGCCTTTGACTTCAAAGCTAAAACTTAATTTTTATATCCATTATGCCTGTATAAGTTTGTATGCCTTATTTCCGAGTTGACGTTGTCGAACCCATCATTCTTAGGCTGGACGCACACATGAAAAAATGTGAGTTACAGAAACAAAGAGATGAGGTGAGATTTTTCTATTTTCACAGTTCTCTTTTGTTTGTTCTCGCATATTCAAATTTACCGTAGATTGCTAGATTAAATTTTGAAATTGTCAAACACGTTTTTCTTGAAATCACCATGAAAATACTAGAAATAATGATTTTGAATGCGTTCCGAACCTTTAGACCGAAGACATAGGGTCACATTCATAGTTCCCTGATAAGTTCTGATTTTGTCTTTGCTAAATTAAACTTCAGTTTATGTTATTCATAGACAATTTAAATCTATTTTAAAACGATAATCTGGAGTCTAAAAATAAACACGAGGGAACCTATGTTTAAACTGTTTCTAAATCTATTAAACGTCAAAAATAAGCAAACTGATTGCGAAAATTGAGTTACGAGACATTTTATTTGAAAATTTAAAAACAAAAGTTAAA
This sequence comes from Eupeodes latifasciatus, assembly GCA_920104205.1. NCBI lineage: Eukaryota > Metazoa > Arthropoda > Insecta > Diptera > Syrphidae > Eupeodes > Eupeodes latifasciatus. The sequence goes on along the minus strand of OV049924.1, from coordinate 335,856,035 downwards.
ATGTCAAAAGACTTTAGCATATATCAATAATTTGATATTTTGCTGGATGTTGGAATGCTACCAACTAACAGAAAATGAAAGCTCTGCTTAACCCGATTGGAACCCTTTGAAATAGATGAAGACGATTTGCATGAAAGGTATCGATTCGAGAAAAAAAACTGTCAAGTTTATGATTGACCTTCTAAATATTATATGTAAATCGAAATTCAATGAAATGTTTGCTAATATCTGCGTGCTTCCAAGTCTTGAAACCACCATAAAATTTCTCAACTAACAGCAAACAAAATAAAACAACTTATACTTCGATGTTACTGAACAAAAGATTTGTATTGACTGATAAAATATTATTATTTAATTACATAGCAACAATGAAAAGTAAATAAGCTTTGATTTGATTAAAACTAAAAAAAAGAGGCTGGGATGCGACCCACACTGATAACTTCCCATTCCGTCTATCGATTTGTCTTGCTTAAAAGTTTGTCTAAATGTATCAATTCTTGCCAAATTTGCGTTCTATTTTTTGTAGATTTTATTTAAATTTTAAATTATTGAATATAAAAAACAATATTTTCTGTGAAATAAAATAAGTTTGAAGCCAATATTTTTAATTTTTGAAAAGCTATTTGAGCCGAAAATCAATTTTTACCAACTTTTATTAATTTTTTTGTTTAGGTTTTTATTTTTTGTAAAAAAACTGTCAATTCGATTTTTCTCAAAGTTTTTCCTAATGTTGAAAACAATATTTCTTATAAGTTAAAATTAGTTAGAAGCCATAATCTCAAATTTTTGAAAATATATTTAAGTCGAAAATCAATTTTTACCAACTTTTGTTAAATTTTTTTTCGGTTTTTAATTTTTTGTAAAAAAATTGTCAATTCTATTTTTTTCAAAATTTTACTAAATGTTGAAAACAATATTTTTTGAAAGATAAAAGTAGTTTAAAGCCAATATCTCAAAGTCTTGAAAAGATATTTGAGTCAAAACTCAATTTTTACCAACTTTTTTTTAATTTTTTTTTAGGTTATTATTTTTTGTAAAAAAACTGTCAATTCGATTTTTCTCAAAATTTTATCAGATGTTTTTTTGATTTATAAAAAAAACCTTTAATTGAATTTTTTTCAAAAATATAATTGTTTTGTATCACGTTACAATATATAACATACAATTTAATTCAAGTCTCTAGCGGCATTGGTTCATGAGATATTTAGGGTTAACCAAAATTTTCACCTTTTTTTTAAACTAAAAAATAAAAAAAAAAAATTAGGTGGCGCAACAGTCCATGAAGAACCAGTGCCTAGTGACTTACAACTCTCAACCATTCCTGTATGCGAGTAATGCTATCAGAGATGGAAGGGACCTACAGTTTATATGCCGAATCCGAACGGCTAATTTGAGAAAGCACTTTTCATGACAAGAATTACTCTTGGAGGATTTGTCAATTCCTCGCAAGAGGCAGTACCCGTGAAAAAAGTTAGGTGGCACAGGCAGGGATTGAACCCAAGACCCCTTGCATGACAGTCCAACGCACTAACCATCACGCTACGGGTACTACTTGTTTTTAAACTGCTATGGTAAAAAAACCACCCACGCAATTTTCTTGAGAGCCCTTTCTGCATCTTTCTGCCTTATTATCTGTATAACAAAATTTATTTGAAGTCGATATCTCTTCTGATTCTTGAGCTATGGACGACGAAAAAAACGTCGCGAACGTACGGACGTACGTACACACGCACTCACAGACATGTTTCTAAAAATCTTTTATTTCGACTCTAGGGACCTTGAAACGTCGAGAAATGTCAAAATTTTCAATTTGACATTACAATAACTTCCTATGGGAAGTTAACAATATTTCAAGAGGAGTGAATTTAAGCAAAGTAGTTTTATATAATACTAGCGGCCCGTCCCGTCTTCGCACGGGTAGACATAAATAGGTACAGATATTTAAGTTATAGGCATGGTAATTAAAACGACCATGAATAACTAAATTAGAAAAAATTTTTTTGTCCTAACATTAATACTCTTCGCAGCATATGCCATGAAAGACATGTTATGGCTAATTTGTTTACACGCTCGGTTGGTTTTAATAGGAATTTCTAAAGATTTCTTTAGTAATCTCGTACTAAATATAGCCTATGTTACTCATTGATAATGTAGCTTTCTAATGAAAAAAGAATTACTAAAATCGGTCCAGTACTTTTTGAGTTTATTCGTTACATACAACAATACAAATCTTTCCTCTTTATAATATTAGTGTAGATTCTATACATTATTTAATTTAAAAGTCTTCCTGATTCTTTTGAAAATTTCAGATGTGACATTCAATCTCAGGAGAACCTTCCTGACTTCGAAACTCTTAAAATCAGAAACCATAGATCAATTATCTGGAGCTTAGTTTGCCAAACACAGCCAAAGCACATCTCGAAATCAACGTATTGAAAAATCGTGAAGCAGAAACATGTCTTATAAATCAGCTTATCAAGGCTTAAAGTATACAACTGCAATTTTTCCGGAAAGAAGGGTCACAAGGCCGTTCGTCGATTGTTTCAAGAAAAATAGATCTACACTAAAGGACACAGCAAGTACGTATGTTGAAAACCTCTCCGCAAACGACGTTTCGGAGGAAAGATGGTGTCTGGAGAGTGGATGCACTTCACATCTGTGCAGAAATAGAAGCATGCTGAAAAATATTCAACTTGCACAATCAAGTCTTAAATTAGCGACAAATGTATCCTCTGGTGTGATTGCAAAGGGAAATGTCAATTTATTAACATGCAATGGCTAGGAAAATGTAGGAATAAAGCTCAGCGACGCTCTTCATGTCCCAGAGCTGCGTACAAATACAAACCTGGTCTCAATACCAAAAATTGTGAATAAAGGTGATCAAGAACTTTTTACCAAAGCTGTTTAAGATAAAAAGGAAAGACGAAGTTAGAAGCAGATTGGTGTTGGAGTTGTTTTACTTACATTGTACTTACTTACATTAACCACCAGGGCTGAATATACAGATTTCTGGCACCGTAAACTAGGCCATTTGAATGTGGAAGACATCATACTTATGTCGAAGAAAGGTTTTGATACCAGAACTGAAAAATTCCATGAAGACCGTAGCAAGCTAACACGATAACTTTTTTGTGATCCAGTCAAACGTTCCAAAGGATTACTCGATTTAGTGCATAGTGATGTTTTTGGTCCAGTGAGAATAAAATCGAAGGGTGGCTCACGTTATTTTATAATGGTTATAATTACATGACTACTGCCGATATTGCATGACCTATTTTATTCATGGTAAGAATGAAGTAATTTCAAAATCGTCTCATTACAATCTTTAATACATCAAAGATGATACAAAAACATTGACATACTTTTTCGATGGAAAAACTGTATAATAGATCGCTGATCCTCTGCAGGATCGGCTGTATGATGACTTATGACCTTTATTCATCAATAGAGTAGCCGTTTCCTGGGAATCCTGAAAGTAGAGAACGGTCGCATTGTCTTCGACAGAGGCCGAATATATGGCGGTCAGTGATTCATCTGTTTTTCTTCTGAAGTTTCTGAAGGAGTTAGGTTTTTAAAACGTTTACAAAATACAAATGTTTAATGACAATCAAGGCGTTCGGCCGAGAATCCTGTTTCTCATGAGCAGTCCAAACACATCGATATCAGATATCATTATATTCGAGAAGTTTTGAAGAGCTGACTGAATTCACTGGAATATTTACCGGACTTTACATAAATACCTAAAGGCTTGAATTTGGGAGTAATTGTTGAAGGTATTCAATTTATACCTTAAGATGATTTTATTAAGATTCTAGGTCCTTAAAACGTCAAGAATGGTTTCAATTTGACAGATTGGACCCATTACAATAGCTTTCTATGGTAAGTTAAAAATTTACCTCTGATCTATCTTGAGATACCGCCGCGCCGATGTATAATCATCATCAACTTTATTAAATAAAAAAAGTGTGAATATTTTTTAAAATTTCTGTTACAGAATATTCTCCTTAAATTAGAAAACCTCTTTAATTTTGAAGTAAGGGTTTTTAGGAAAAGGGTCCAAGGTTTTAATTCTTCTTATCACTTTGAGTGAATATCTCTTAATTAAAAGAGTAAAACCTAATCAGGAGTTTTCGTTCTTAGGCATTTTTAAATTTACCTTTGGTGGAAAATTCTATCTTAATTTTTCAATTTTAACAAAGAAATAAAAATATACGATTAAAATTGAACTAAGTAATAGTGCGACCTTAGATTACGGGAAAAAAACATTGAAAGTCATCAAATCATTAATTTAATTCACACTCAGATACACTTTTCTATCTAGTTATTTACTGAAAATGAATTTCTTTAGTTGTTGGTGTTGTTAATGTTGCTGTTATAAATTAGTTCTTGCGTTGTTCTATTAATATGATAACTAGAAGCAAGGACGACGACAAGTTGTACTCTCCCATCTCAGGATAATCCGATTATATCTGTTCGCAAAAAAGGATTTTCGACATTTGCAAATGTTTGTCTATTAATTTTCTTTAACAGAAAAGAAGTAAAGAATGAGTAGGTTAGGTTTGTAGATGGTATTGGTAGGTAAGGTTGGTAGGTAAGGTTCGTAGGTAGGTAGGTAGGTTAGGTATTAACAAACATAAACGAAGACGAAAGAAGAAACAAAAAAACAAAAAAAATTAAATCAAGAAACAGGCTACCAAAATAGCAATAAAATCCATGATGATGAAAAGGAAAGCGGGAAATAACAAATCTCTACGTGAAATGCTTGAAGATTTGCAATTATCCTTTGGAAAAGCAAAAGCTCTCCTTGTTCCTGAATGTTTTATTTTTATGTTTGCTCGTATTATATTATTTTTTGTTTTGTTGGATGAGGAGTGTTAAATGAAACACTAATCCTTTCATTGAGTTGATGTTGATGGTGTGCCATGTATTACGATGCTATCTCTGATGGCTAACAAGTAATTATTTCTTTTTTGGTTGTTTTCTCCTATTTTTGGTTCTTTAAAGAAGCAATTAAAAAGGAATCATTTTAAATATCCTATTAAGAGATATACGAGCACATACCTCCCTACTCCTTCATACATATATTATGAGACAAATGAAACGATTTTATAATTATTTTAAATAAATTAACACCAGAAATTAGCAATTATTATACAGGTGGATGAATTAAATTAATTGGATACGTACAATGTTAATATTGTTTTGTTTAAAAAGATTCAAGAATTGTTACTCATCTTTAAATAATTAAGATATTTGTAAAGTCGTGTTGTTTATTATATTCATGGTTTAAATACTTAAAAATGAAGAATTATACTAAAAAGTATGTATTGCGCAATATTTTGTTATAAAGAGTGTAATAGTTTTGTTTTTTTTTTTCCCTTAATACGAGTATTAAACATTTTGTTTAAATTTTGTGTCAAGATTTGTTAACCATAAGAGTAGGCACTTGTGACTCTGTAATGCAGTTTGAATAGACAGCACTAGTAAGGAGCTGTCATATTTTGGCATTCAAAAATTAAAAACTACGTCTTTACCAAAATTAAAACGATGTATGCTTCATCAAGCTTGGCAAAATCCTCATTCAAACCCTCCAAGTGGGTGCCAGGCGGGCAATGATCACTACAGAAGTCCTGTGCGTTTTTGGCAGGATGGTGATTAGCTAAGGTTGAGTTGGGTAGCCGAATTGTTGTTACTCCTCAATAGTGCAACGTTCGGAAACCCAATTCAATCATAGTTTAGAGGTTCCTAATTTTAGTGGTGGTGTGAGCGTACTTGTACGAAAACCGTGCCGAAGAATGAAAGGCTGGGGGATAAACCAGCCATTAACGAGCTCTTTCGGATGCTGTGGCAAGGTCCGTCATATTTCTGCCTTACCCCGGCAAGCGGCTCTGCCGGGGCTGACCGTCTTTCCGCCCTACTCGTGGGAACAAAAATGAAACAAAACAAAACATCAAACAGAAAAACATTAAAGAATAATAACAAAAATCGCGCCATGGCTGCCAATGCGGTCACATCCACTGGAAAGGCTGTCGAGCCTACTCAGAGGTGTGAACGTGTTGGCAACCCTGTGGTTGCCACTAGTAGCGGGAGTCCTTCTCCCTCTACTAGCCGCAACCTATACTTGAAGGAAGTACCCGTCAGTGGAACAGCTGTGACGCTCGGCTGTCCCAAGGGCGGTAATTCCACACAAGAAGGTACAAAATTCCTCAGCTCATCCCACCCAAGATTAAAGGAATACCATTAAGGTTTTCCGACCAAGCTAAATATTTAGGCCTCATTTTAGACAAAAAACTAAATTGGAAGGCAAATATTGATGAAAGAGTAAAAAAGGCTACTGTAGCGCTTTTTACTTGTAAAAACGCCATAGGATCAAAATGGGGCTTCTCCCCAAAAATAACCCACTGGCTATACACTTCGGTAATTAGACCGATAGGTACTCATTTATGGAGTTGTCGTATGGTGGACCGCACTGGACAAGATGGTAAATCTAAATAAGTTCATCAAAGTCCAGCGGTCAGCAGGTATGTGCATCACAGGAGCACTTCGCTCAACACCAACCGCAGCCCTGGAAGTGCTTTTAAGCCTAACACCTCTTGACATCTTCTCCAAAACGGTGGCAGCTAACTCATGTGTGAGGCTTAGAGCCACCTCTCAATGGAACAGTAACAATACTGGACATACTACTATCCTAGATAATTTTAGATCTATCCCAGATCGCCTAGACTATACCACCCCTAAAATGGTATTCGGTAAAAGCTTCCATGTGTCCATCCCTTCAAGATCCTCCTGGGAAGAAGAGAGACCCCTGGAAGACAATGCGATACACTTCTATACAGACGGTTCAAAGACCGATTACGGAGTTGGAAGTGGTATCTATTCGGAACAACTGAATCTAAGTCTATCATATAGACTTCCCAATCAATGTAGTGTATTCCAGGCAGAAGTAATGGCGATTAAAGAGGCACTATCCTGGCTCAAAGAAAACGTTATATCTTGCAAAGATATACGAATTTTCTCGGACAGCCAAGCCGCTCTTAAATCTCTCGCGTCTGTCTCTACAAACTCTCAATTAGTCCACGACTGTCGATCATCTCTGAATGAGATGACAGAACAGTTTAATATTCACCTCATTTGGGTGCCGGGCTACAGAGACATTACGGGAAATTGCAAAGCCGATGAGCTCGCCAAAAACGGAACACTTCTGCCAAATGTTAGACAAAAACATAACATAGGAACACCACTTGCTACATGCAAATATCTTCTCAAACAATATGCTCTAGAAGCAACAAATGCTAGATGGTCACAGAGCACCACCTGCCTAACAACCAAGCAAATATGGCCAAGCATAGACTTAAATCGGTCAAAAGGCTTGATATCCTTGAGCAGACAAAATATAAGCTCTACAATTGGAGTAATAACAGGACACTGCCTCATAGGAAGACATGCTCTGAGGCTAGGAGTCTACACAAATGACTTCTGTAGAAGCTGCATGGACGAGGAGGAAGAGGAAACAGTCCAACACCTGCTATGTACATGTCCAGCACTCTCCACTAGAAGGAATAACTTTCTCGGTAATCCCTTCTTCGACAATACCAGTGAACTGGCAATGACTGACACAAAGTGTCTCTCTAACTTTATTAAAAGCACAAAATGGTTTGTTTAATTTTCATTACTCTACCATGAGTAACCTTATTAGTGGTATCACAATGGACCCTTGGTCTAAGTGAGTCAATGACATCTAGACAGCCACTCCAACCTAACTTAACCTTACCTATGCTTCATCAACGTATTAAAATTGAGAAAATTTACCACAAAAAATTAAACTTTCGCAGTCGTAGTGCAGTGATAAAAGTATTCTCAAATCTTGTGATGAAACACCTTTAGTGTAGCAAGGCTTCACATTCGATTCAAGATGTTTAAAAGGGATTTTGTGAAGTCATCTAGGACATACATACAGTCATACGGTTCTGTATTCTAAATGGCACACTTTCTTTTTTACAATGAAGTAAATTTTTTTTGGAGATATGTCCGTACGTTCGGGAAGCTTCTTTCGTCGTCCATATCTCAAGAACTGGTGAAGATGTCGACTTTAAATAAATTTTGTTATAGATAATAATGCAGAAAAATGCAGAAAGGGCTCTCAAAAAAATTGAGTATAAGGGTTTTTTTACCATTGCAGTTTAAAAAAGTTTTTTAACCCAACACATCTTACGAGCCAGTATAATTGTATATTATATATTGTGACGTGATACCAAACTGATGAAATTTTGAAAAAAAAAATCACCTAACGGTTATTTTTATAAATCAGAAAAAGTAAAAAACAATTGTCATCTCGAATATTTTACGAACAATAAACGATTTAATCTCCAAAATAATTATATACAACGAAGAATAACGTTTTTGACATCTGGTTAATTTTCGAGAAAAAACGAATGGACCCTTTTTTACAAAAAATTAAAACCTACAAAAATACATTTTACTAAAAGTTGGTAAAAATTGATTTTCGACTAAAATACCTTTTAAAAAAAAGGCTCGATTGCGCCCCACACTGATAAGTTCTCATCCCGTCTGTCGATTTGTCTTGCTTAAGAGGTTCGTTGGTTTTCGTGTTTTGTTGAAAAAGTTGCCATTTGAATTATTCTTAAAAATTTAAAAATTACCAACAATATATTGCATATAATGCAATACACGTAGTTTGTTTTCGAAATTTATTTTAGTTAACGAGATTTTCTGTCGAAAACCAATTTTTACCAATTTTAGTAGCATTTCTTAAAAGTTCTTATTTCCTATATAAACAAATACAAATTGGATGAAGGAAAAAAATTGTAAGTCAATGTCTTCTGTTGTTCAAGAGATATAGAGAACCGAACATCAATTTTTAACAAATTTTCGTACTATTTTTTGTAGATTTTATTTTTTTATGAAAAAACGGACTATTGGATTTTTATAAAAAAAATTATTGAATGTCAAAAACAATATTTTCTGTGAGAAAAAATTAGTTTGAAGCGAATATTTTTAAGTTTTAAAAAGATATTTGAGTCGCAAGTAAATGTTTACCAAGTTTTAGTATTGTTTTTTTAAGGTTTTTATTTTTTGTATAAAGATATTTGATTTGAAAATCAATTTTTACTTTTTTTAATTTTTTTTACCTTTTTTATTTTTTGTAAAAAACTGTCAATTTGATTGTTCTCAAAATTGTACAGAATATTGACAATAATATTTCTTATAAGATAAAATTAGTTTAAACCAATATCTAACATTTTTGAAAAGATATTTGAGTCAAAAATCAATTTTTACCAACTTTTAGTAATTTTTCTTAGCTTTTTTATTTTTTGTAACAAAAATTGGCGATTCGATTTTTCTCAAAATATCATCAAATGTTGAAAACTATATTGTTTTATAAAATAAAATTAGCTTGTATCCAATATCATACATTTTTGAAAAGATATTTGAGTCGAAAATATATTTTTTCCAACTTTTATTAATTTTTTGTTTTTAATTTCTTTTTAAAAACTCTCAATGCGATTTTTCTGAAAAATTGACTGAATGTCGAAAACAATATTTTTTATAAGACAAAATTAGTTTGAAGCCATAATCTTAAAGTGAAAAGATATTTGAGTCGAACGTCAATTTTTTACCAACTTTTATTAATTTTATTTTAAGTTTTTATTTTTTGTAAACAAAAATTTTTACCAGAAGTCATTAAACTATTTTGGAGATAAAATCATTTTTTGATCGTAATATATTCGAGGTGACAAATACATTTTGTTCAGTTTTTTTTTTGTTAAAGAAACCCTTAATCGGATTTTTTTTCCAAAAGTAGGTTTTTGTACGAAATGCTATAAATACATCAAAGTTGAAAAGCGAAGTAATGATAAGACGTAACGTATTGCTTTATTAGATTTATCTAGTAAAAGGTTATTTCTAAAATTTCGTGGATCCGGAATCACATCAAAACCACCACCCATCCTTTCATTTCTCTGAAAATAGTACTGTTTCAAGACCTCTCAAAATATCTATTCTTGTGATTATTAAAAAATTATATGAAAACAAAAATTATGAATAAACCAAAAATACCCTTCCAAATTCGATTGAGCAATCTTTTGTTAGTCTTTTATTTGTACCTTCCGATATCAAAATATTTCTAAACCTTGTTTATATTGTAATCTTATCGGCATTTAAAGTAAATTAAGTCTAATCAGGAAACACGGACAAATACACAATGAAGTAAAATTATACTTATCCGCTTTCATCTTCCAATTGGAAGTATTGAATGATTTTCCATGATTTTGTATGCGTCTGCGTGGTTTAAATTTCCTTTTTAGAACGAAACTAAAAGTAACTACATACATAACAAACCGGGAAATTTTTATTTTGAGATAACTTAAATTATCCTGTGTAGAGTTAACTCTCAGCGAAGCAAGTCTGGATTATTATAAATTATGCAAACGTAATCATATAATAAAAATAATGTAATCTGCTTCCCAATTGAAACATTTTAAATACTTATATTATTTTATAACAAAGGCAGTAATATACAAAATAATGATGCTACGACTTGAATGAATTGATTAATAAACTCAAAGTCAATCATTTTAAAAGACGAAAAGAATCAAATTCAGTGCTAGAAGTAGTTTTTCGAGGAAATACAAAACTGGTGACCAGCATGTGGTTTAACTTTAAGTTAAATTTTATGTTGAGTTTTGTGAAAAGTCTTAAAATGTTCGACTTTTTCGAAAATATATATAGGTATAAATTCAACTTTATGAAAATATTTTAAATAATAAACGAGTTTTTTAAATAAAATTTAAAATGTAAATGTGGTAGGTACAAAAGTTAAACTTAAGCTAACTGAACAAATATTTTAACAAAATTTCTTTATCATTTACACTTTTAAACTAAACAACGTAAATATTTTTCTTTTTCAAAATGAATTTTGTTCATAAAGAATAATTATGTAAGTTTAAGTTTAAGTTTAAGTTTAAGTTTAAGTTTAAGTTTAAGTTTAAGTTTAAGTTTAAGTTTAAGTTTAAGTTTAAGTTTAAGTTTAAGTTTAAGTTTAAGTTTAAGTTTAAGTTTAAGTTTAAGTTTAAGTTTAAGTTTAAGTTTAAGTTTAAGTTTAAGTTTAAGTTTAAGTTTAAGTTTAAGTTTAAGTTTAAGTTTAAGTTTAAGTTTAAGTTTAAGTTTAAGTTTAAGTTTAAGTTTAAGTTTAAGTTTAAGTTTAAGTTTAAGTTTAAGTTTAAGTTTAAGTTTAAGTTTAAGTTTAAGTTTAAGTTTAAGTTTAAGTTTAAGTTTAAGTTTAAGTTTAAGTTTAAGTTTAAGTTTAAGTTTAAGTTTAAGTTTAAGTTTAAGTTTAAGTTTAAGTTTAAGTTTAAGTTTAAGTTTAAGTTTAAGTTTAAGTTTAAGTTTAAGTTTAAGTTTAAGTTTAAGTTTAAGTTTAAGTTTAAGTTTAAGTTTAAGTTTAAGTTTAAGTTTAAGTTTAAGTTTAAGTTTAAGTTTAAGTTTAAGTTTAAGTTTAAGTTTAAGTTTAAGTTTAAGTTTAAGTTTAAGTTTAAGTTTAAGTTTAAGTTTAAGTTTAAGTTTAAGTTTAAGTTTAAGTTTAAGTTTAAGTTTAAGTTTAAGTTTAAGTTTAAGTTTAAGTTTAAGTTTAAGTTTAAGTTTAAGTTTAAGTTTAAGTTTAAGTTTAAGTTTAAGTTTAAGTTTAAGTTTAAGTTTAAGTTTAAGTTTAAGTTTAAGTTTAAGTTTAAGTTTAAGTTTAAGTTTAAGTTTAAGTTTAAGTTTAAGTTTAAGTTTAAGTTTAAGTTTAAGTTTAAGTTTAAGTTTAAGTTTAAGTTTAAGTTTAAGTTTAAGTTTAAGTTTAAGTTTAAGTTTAAGTTTAAGTTTAAGTTTAAGTTTAAGTTTAAGTTTAAGTTTAAGTTTAAGTTTAAGTTTAAGTTTAAGTTTAAGTTTAAGTTTAAGTTTAAGTTTAAGTTTAAGTTTAAGTTTAAGTTTAAGTTTAAGTTTAAGTTTAAGTTTAAGTTTAAGTTTAAGTTTAAGTTTAAGTTTAAGTTTAAGTTTAAGTTTAAGTTTAAGTTTAAGTTTAAGTTTAAGTTTAAGTTTAAGTTTAAGTTTAAGTTTAAGTTTAAGTTTAAGTTTAAGTTTAAGTTTAAGTTTAAGTTTAAGTTTAAGTTTAAGTTTAAGTTTAAGTTTAAGTTTAAGTTTAAGTTTAAGTTTAAGTTTAAGTTTAAGTTTAAGTTTAAGTTTAAGTTTAAGTTTAAGTTTAAGTTTAAGTTTAAGTTTAAGTTTAAGTTTAAGTTTAAGTTTAAGTTTAAGTTTAAGTTTAAGTTTAAGTTTAAGTTTAAGTTTAAGTTTAAGTTTAAGTTTAAGTTTAAGTTTAAGTTTAAGTTTAAGTTTAAGTTTAAGTTTAAGTTTAAGTTTAAGTTTAAGTTTAAGTTTAAGTTTAAGTTTAAGTTTAAGTTTAAGTTTAAGTTTAAGTTTAAGTTTAAGTTTAAGTTTAAGTTTAAGTTTAAGTTTAAGTTTAAGTTTAAGTTTGTTTTCCTTTTAGAGTAACCGGCAGTTATTAGAATAATAAAAATGAGTTTTTGTAGAACTTTAGTGAACTTTATCAAATTCCAAAATAAAGTTGTAAAAACAATAAAATATTTGTAAAATAAAATTTACATTTTCAAGACTCGAATATAAAATATTAATGAAGAAATAAAACAGATCAGAACAGATGATCAAAACGTGTTTCAATGAACATTTGTATTGAAATTATTTGAATTTAAAAAAATGCATTTTTATCATGATTTATATTTATAGGACTAAATATGTTCTAGAATTTTACGCATCAATGCATACATATCAAATCTGCAACAATAATTAGTATTTTTATTAAAAATGGATTTCGTTAAGAAAAGCTTCAAATACCACCAGTATTTCCTTTTTCTAAAGCTTAATAGAGAGGTCAACAAAACTTAGTTCCTTTGATCTACGTTTTTCTTAATTAGCCAATTGATTTACTCAAACTATTATCAAATAATATTGCACTGGGACGTATACGCACTTTTTTATTTCGTTAATTTGTAAGCAAATTTGTCTTCATTTGTGTTTTTAACCGTTTAGTCAATGTCTTATTTCATATAAATAATTACGTATTACGAAAATAATCAGTTAGGTATGTACATATAAAGGGTCCGCCAGATTACTTTTTTTCTTGAAAATTCTATAAAAACATCGAGTGTAGCTTCGGCTGTATGGCACATAGCGCCGCTGCCGTCCTGTTGAAACCAAATGTTGCCAATATCCTCCTACTCCTTTTGTGAACAAAAATTCGTTCAACATGGCCCGATAACGATCGCCATTGACTGTAACGCCCACTCTTTGCTCATTTTCGAAGAAAAATGGCTCAATTATGCCTCTGGACCAAAATCCGCACCAAACAGTGACTCGTTTTGAGTGTATCGGCTTTTCAATGTTTGCGTGCGGGTTTTCTGTGTTCCAAATGCGACAATTTTGCTTGTTTACATACCTTCCAAGATCAAAATGAGCTTCATCTGAAAAGGTGATATGTTTTGGAAAAATCGGCATCTTCTCTAAGCGTTGTTCAAGCGTTATATACACAACCATATTCGTTCAGGGGAAGGATAAAACAAATTATCTGTCAATGTCAGATCAGACATGAGCTAAGTGTAACCATTCACGAAATAAGCAAAACGTTAAATGGCGGAATTTATATATTTGCTATTATTTCTCTATTTCTTGCCTTAATTTAGATTTGCCCTTCTTAACAGCTTTTGTTGTGCACAAATTATTTACATATAACTTAATTATGACATACATTTCTATAATTTAATTTTGACCTTTTTGCTTTTACAATTATTTTGTTGAGCAGATAAATTATGTTATTATAATTTCATACCAATTAACGGTAAGAAACAAATTTTGCTTACATTCGAATCTTGTCTAAAATATTTTACGTATTTCGCACCGAGAACAAATAAGTAACTAGTTTTTTCCAAAAAAAACACTTATGTATGTATATGTTATATCCCAAAAACCTTGTGCATGATGTTACTTAATTTTGACAGTTCCATAGTACTTTTTCAACTCCTCTTGCGCAAAGACGGAAACATTCTTGACATTATTTCGAGACTCGAAACTTAATTGGAATGACATTTACGAAACATTCTTAAACTGGAATTGCACACATTTTTACTTCTCACTTTCTCAGATCTCTTCTTTTCTCAGTTCTCACTCATGCACAGCACAACACAAGTCACACAACCCACACACAAATCACAAGAATAATAATAAGTATTTCTCATTTTTTCCAATTTCCATGAACTCAATACTCAAATTTTCAAGGTTACAAATTTAAGAGAAATTAAGAGAGATAACTCTACAAAATTGATATTCTCTCTTACTTATGAATTTCTCTTACTTTTAAATTCTTATAAGAAGTTTTTGTAATCTGTCCTACTTGAACATTTTACAAAAAACTAAAAAGTTACTACGTTGGTTAAAATTGATTGTCGACTTAAACATCTTTCAAAAGTCGAACTAATTTCATCTCATAAAAAAATATAGTTTTCAATATTTATTTACTTTTTTTATAAAAATCTAAAATATTCGATTAAATTTTTATAAAAATCCAACAGCCAGTTCTTTCATAAAACTTAAAATCGCAAAATTGGTAAAAATAAGTTTCAGATTCTCGATATGTCGTTAATAAATGAAGGTATTGACTTCAAAATGATTTCATTCTTAGTTAAAATTTCTTAGAAAAATCTAATCTGTATTTGTTTTCATAAGAAATACAAACTTTCAAAAAAAATGCTTCTAAAATTGGTAAAAATTGGCTTTCCCCTGAAAATTTCGTTAACAAAAATAGATTTTAAAATCAAACTATGTTATGTCATCATATGGAAAATATTGTTGGTAATTTTAAGTTTATCGTTTCAGAAACTGATAACTTTTCTAACGAAACACGAAAACCTGAAAAAAAAAACAACAAAAAACTGATAAAAAAGATTTCCGACTCAAGTATTAGGAAAACAAAGAAAAATATTGACTTCAAATTATTTATCTCACAAAAAATATTGTTGTAAATATTTTGTTAAAGTTCATCAAATATTTCTACAAATTATAATACAATTTCAACAAAACAAATAAAATCAGTTTAAAAACAACTAGAAAGAAGTGGAAGTAGATTTTAGAAAAAAAGTGAAGTAGATTGAGAAAAATGGAAGTAGATTTCAAAAACTATCTTTTTCATTATTATTCTACATATTTTTAAATTACATAGGTTAGGTTAGGTTAGGTTAGGTTATAAGGGGTGTGCACAGCATGAAGCTGCTGCGTACACGGGGGCCTTCTGGTCTATTGTGATCCCCTGTAAAAGTAGTTAGCATCGATGCTCTTCAATTTTGCCGATTAGCGTAGACTGGCTTGTTAACGAACCAGCCTGTGCAATCTATAAATTTCCTCATGTTTGCCATTGAGACCTGTGCTAGATCATCCAGTTCTCCAACAAACCTGTTTCCAAAATGACGAAGTCGGCTGGTTTGGAGGTTCGGACAGTCGCAGAGCAGGTGTTTAATGGTTTCTATATCCTGCTCATGCTGACAGCTCCTACAAAAATCGGGTGCAAATGCCCCTATCCTGTTGTATTTGTATTTTAATACAAAAATTAAAAAAAAAAACTAGAATTATTTTAGCCTTCATATTATATAATTCAATATGTTAATGTAACATTTCATAAATTAATTCTTGGTTGTTGGCAACGAAAACGCAAAGATTGGGCTCGTGATGGTCAAATGCAATGATTTAAGGATGTTTTGATTGCAAAGGACAAGAAATAGTTATTGTAATCGTAATACAATTTCAGTACATCAATTAACCTTTTATCTTTGTTTTTGGACAACTTGAAAATATATTTTCATATTAAAAACAAAAAATCAAATCCAAAATAACACTAGAGCACAACTTAACACAAATAACATTAACAAACAGAAAATAAATAAAATGTACGACTGGTTCGCATGAACTCGCTCATGTATCCAAAAGAGTCTGTTTAAAACTATTTCCTGTATTTTAAGAATTAAAATGCAAACAAATTTGTTTCAAAAATGTTAATGCCATTTGATTTCCCAAGAAAACCTTATTTTGTTTACATTTGTATTTGAAAATCGTTTTTGAATTTTACTTTAAAAATATTTTTGGTATATACGGTTCCGGCAAAAAGATCTCCCATATTTTAAAAGGCAATGACAAATAAATAAACAATTTAACAGACAAATTTTATTAAATTTTTTAAATTAAATACTATGCCATTTTACATTAAATAAAATAATTACTTATTTTTAAACATTATATCCGTTAAATATTGTTCTCTATTATTAATACATTTACGAAGCCTTTCCCGGAAGTTTTCCATTGCTCGTCGAGTCATTTGTGGTGTAATGGCTGCCACTTCCTGAGTGATTGCCTCCTTAAGTGCTTCCAAAGATGTTGGGTGATGAGTATAGACCTGGGCCTTCAAATGTCCCCAAAGAAAAAAATCGCAAGGTGATAAATCGGGGGACCTTGGTAAAGAAAGAAGATGCCCTGAAAACATCTCTCTCAAAATGATTAGTGAACGCCGGTGAAGTGTGTGCTGTGACTCCATCTTGTTGGAACCAGACTTCTTTTTGGTTTTTTTTTGCCCATTTTCTTCGAAAAAAATACGGACCTAACACACCAAATTCAGCAACAGCACACCAAGCTGTCACATAAGGGCTGTGAATTGGTCGTTGATGAATTTTTTGAGGGTTTTCTGTTGCCCAGTATCGGAAATTTTGTTTATTAACAGTACCCGATAAATGGAAATGGGCCTCGTCAGACGAAATTAAACAGCACCAACGGAAATGTTTTGAAGAATGCTTTCACAAACAGCAAAACAGTTTCAAAATCTCTCTCACTTAATTCTTGTGTGATCATCATTTTGTAGGGATGCATATGAAGATGGTTATGATTAATAACGGCACGTAGACCTCTATATATCTATACCACGAATACCATTTTATCTATAAATATCTTTAAATATAAACATCTAAAAACATCCGGACCCTGTAGTTTTAAACTTATTATTAAACGTCTTGCTCTCGGTTTGTTTTTGAAAACATTCGAATTATCGATTTTTGACCGTACAAATTTGTATTGGGACTACTGCTATTTTTAGTTTGAAAAAACAGGAAAGACAAACCGACAAAATCGGGGGACCCACTTTTTTCGACTTCTTTACCATCGTAATGTCATGTTTTATTAAAATCTCAAATTTTTTACGAATGCAAAACTTGCCGCAGGTCCTATATGTCGAAAGTAAAAATGACAAAAGGGTTAAACTAGAATATGTACATTAGATAAAACGGAACCTCACCCCAAATGCAAATACTCAAGCGATTTTTAATTCTCTAGAATATTTTGAGACTACATACAAGAGTGATAAGGAGAAAAAAGGAGTAGATTCAGTCAATTTTTATTAAAATTGAAGTAGATGTACATAGAAACACAGATCTTAAAAATGAAGTTGATTTCAATATTTTGATGATGGTGCGAAGAAGGAAGTAGATTTTTAATTTATTTGAAAAAAAAAAGAAGTAGATCTACTTCAATTGAAGTAAAGTGGTAACGCTGGGTAACCAGCGTTGCCGCTGGGCTTCTCGAAAGTGTAACACATTTTTTAAAAAAAACGTAACAAAAGCGAAAAAAATGAAACAAATTGAGGCACGAGTACGATAACTTTGGCACCAAGATATAATAACGGTTTTTGGTAGAGGGGCTTAATACAAGCATTTTTTACTATGGGAGGCCGGGGTCTATCTCCCCCCGTTTAGGCGGTAGGGGCAATTTAAAAAAATTATTATTTAAAATGGAAAAAAATAATTAAAAAATAACGGTGATACTTACAAATGAGTTTTATAGATTTTAAATTTAAGTCAAAAATTTAATTTTAAACTCAAAATTTAAGTAAAAAAAGGTTAAAAAAAAGGTTAAAAGTGTAATTTTTCAATACTTCAAGATTATCTACCATTGTTTTTATTTCAGAATTTATTGCTCTTATTTGTTTTTGATTAATGATGATTTTATGTCTTTTAGTTTTTGAGAAAATTGAAAATAACCACAGCTACTATTTTAATTTAATTCTTTTTTTTTTCTTGAGTGGTCTTATTTTGATAGTAACAATGGTAGGTGCGAGTTTGGGTGTATGCAAAAGTAATGTGTGTGCGAGTTTGGGTGTATGCAACAGTGGGATCTGTAAGGAGGGGCATGCTGCCCCCCTGTTTGGGAACACTATAGGATTTGGGGTGGGTGCAAGTTGGAGTGCGTGCAAGGTGGGGAGGGGGCAAGGTTCGGTGGGTGCAAGATGGGGTGCATGCAAAGTTTCTTTTGCATTTAAATAAGCTGGATTTAAGCAATAATTATTTTACCCTAGGTGTATCTTAATCCATATTCGATGATTACTATCAAAATAAGACTACGTTAATACTTAAGCAAGGAAAAGGTAATTTAATTAAAATATTTTTTTTTGGTAATTTTCAATTTTCTCAAGAACTAGAAGAAATAAAGTCATCTAGTTTTCAGTTTTTGATCAAAAACAAATAAAAGCAATGAGTTCTAAAAAAAAAACAGAAAATAATTTGAAAGTTTTGAAAAACTACACTTTAAACCTTTTTTTTAAATTTTTTTTGCATACATTTTAAGTTTAAAACAATTTTTTTTCAAAAACTATGCATAGTTTTGACTTGATTTAAAAACAAGCTAATGGACAAAAATGTTGGCTTTAAAAAAAGGTATAATACTTAATTGTAAGTATTACCGTTATTTTTTAATTATTTTTTTTCCATTTAATGTACATATTTTTTAAATTGCCCCAACCGCCTAAACGGGGGGAAATATACCCCCCTCCCATAGTAAAAAATGCTTGTTTTTAACTGTTCTATACAAATCCGTCATTAAACTTTGTCGCCAAAGTTATCGTACTCTCCCCTAGATAGAAACACAGATCTTAAAAATGAAGTAGATTTCAATATTTTGATGATGGTGCAAAGTAGGAAGTAGATATTTAATTTATTTGAAAAAAAGAAGTAGATCTACTTAAATTGGAGTAAAGTGGTAACGCTGGCGTAACATCACAACAAAAGAGTAATGCTCACACAAAACATTTCATTTTATCATTCTCTTAACATTTGAACTTAATTTAAACTCTGTCTGACTGGAATGTCTATGTCTACACTTCAATCTTCAACTACCCTTCTACACAACACTGGTCTGACACTTTATATAGCATAAGAAGAAGAACCATACCAAACCAGACTACCATTGGAAATGACAACCGAATATGACGAGAAAAATACTACAGGGAGCCTGGAACCGGCATTCTTATTTAAATATTTTCAATGGAATAACAATCCAATTGGGAGAGCGAATGATAAAGATGAGAATAAAATGAGAAATATCAGCATCATATAGAAATCGGCTAACAACAGACAAGACAATTCGAGTTGAAATTGAAAGATAAAAACGATGCCGAAGATTCAAGCTTCTTTGACAACATGAACAATTGCGACTTAAGAGACTTTCTTTCCAATGCTCCATCCATAAATTTATTTTATTGGATATATGTAAATCAAAATAATACTTATCATGGAAGTGGATGCTGTATGATGGAGTTGGAGCTTGTTGGAGGCTTGGAGCTGAAGCTGAATCTAGTGCCTCTGCCAAAGTGTTGGCTGATTTCTTCCATAATCCAATCATACCCACTCTGGAACTGGAATTAAATCTAATTGGAAATTGAGAAGACAAATTATAGAAGAATAAAACATAAGATCCCGATTCCCATACATAGCCCAACCAAAGTCGGCAAAGTGTGTAAAAACTGGAAATTCGATATGGGATCTGGAAGTACACTGGAACTGGATAGATGGGATTTAACAAAATTTTGTTGAATCGAATAGTGGTGTCGGTTTTGCTTGCAGTCGCGCATTTACCGTATTTCCAGTTTGATAGTGCGACACGACTGGAATGTATTTGCTCTCAACAACTGGTAGCCGCCTTGGACAAAAAACAGTTCGGTTTATGTCTTTGAATGAGTGAGGTCACGATTTCTGGTATCCGAAAAATATAATATTGTTCGTTCCCCGGTGTAAATGACAACGGTGTATATCGAGATTGTTTCCATTTTTTTTTTTCAATAAAAATTAAATTTGTCACATAGACAAAACGGGATTTACTTTTAACAACATCAACAACAACAACAACGGCAACAACAAAATCTGTTCATAGTTCAGATCAGAAGTGGGGGTCTGCTGTTTTTTGAAATCTTTCATCGCAACGCACCGCACTGCACCGTCGAATCGTGAAGGAAAATTTTGTATTTAAAATTAATTTGTGTGAAGAATAAAATGAGCCCCGCAGTTATTGTTAAATCCTGCAAAGGATTCTTTAACTTCCACCATACATTCCAGGAATTACACCTGTGAAACGGAATTTTAAAATATAAATAAAATAAAATAAAATATTTTGGGCGTTCGCAAAAGTTTGTGTGTGTTTTTAGAGAAAGGAAAAATTAAAGAGAATTGCAAAAGGAAAGTGAATGAAATAATCCTTTTTCCGGTTTTCCCTTGTTTTTTGATTTTTTTTTTCGTTTTATTTTCTTGTCCTCCCCGAGATCCCTTTCTTATTCGCTGTTATATATATTTACGTATTTTATGCGGTATTTTCCGCCGTATACACCACCACCGCTTCTGTGTACCTACCTACCTAGGTGAGGTACCTACACTACATACCTACCTACGAGTATATGAGTGTTTTGGAGTGAAAGTGCAAAAATATACAAAAAAGGATATACCTAGAAGGAAAATCCTTGCTGCTTTCCTCGTGTGTTTTTATTCCCTTGTATTCATTTTATTCGTTTTCTTGTGTGTCGTCAAAGAAAGTAAAAAAAGAGGAAAAATCATCCTGGATGTAAATAAGCAAATAAAAATAGTAAAGTGAAGAAAAAATAGAAAATTCGATCTCCTATGTCCTTGCAGGAGGGGTAATTGCTCTTTGTTATTTTTGTATTTCTGTATTTGATAATATTTCTTATGTGAGTGTGGGATTTGTTGTGCAAACAAATATAATTTACAAAGCATATACCGCTATACACTTATTCGGTGTGTATTGAATATATACAGTTGAGAGTATAATTTTGAAGGATTACACCTTAGTCCTTCGTTCCGTCCGCCCCCTTCGTGAGACATCAATATCACCCACAGCCCCATTCGTCTCACGCTGTAAAATTAAGGATTCAACGTTTTCTCGTGAGCAGCGATGATTTGACAGCTAAGTGAAAACAAATGCCCTTTTGTCTCTTTTCGTGTGGAATATTGCACTTTTATCGTGCGTTGCAGCATCTGAAGAGTGAAGTGAGGAAAGCGACAAGTAAATGAAAGAAATAACAAGTGAGTATCAATTTGAGTTTATAATTTCACCCTCTTTTGCCGTCCTCCCTTACATTTTATTGTCGTGTATCTTCACTACACCCTTCGTCCCGTCTGCTGCTGAGTGCATCTTCAGAAGCAGAAAAGTCGAGATAAATCAAAAATGTGGACAAGAAATAAACACAAAACGCACAGCAGTGCGAATAAGTTAAAAAGTAAATACCCACAACAACAACAACAACGACAACGACAGTGTTATAGCATTTTACAGAGATGAAGACGAAGTGAAGAAGCAGCAATATAAAGTATATAGTGATAGGGTACCTTCCTATTATCGAGGAGGATGCTGGGGCTGGGATTGGAATCGGGAGACCATTGCCGTTGTCGTTGGTTGGTTTAGCTTTAGAGCTTTAGAGATGGTTTGTTCCAGCGTTTGGATTTAGTTAGGTTTTCTCTTCGTAGTTGGAGTCTCATAGTTACTGTTTTACTTGTCTTGAGGTTTTAGTTGTTAGACATACAAATATTGAGATAAGAGGTAGAAGGGTTAGCCTGAGGAGTCTGAGAGTTGTTGCAGAAAAATCTTCTTCTTCTTCGCTCTGGACCGGTTAGACTAGATGTTGGATGTGATGCATCAACTATTTACTATACTCCACTACAAGTTGCATAAAGGTCATTGGATAGTTAGGTAGGTAGAATAGATTCCTATACTAACCAAACTGTGAAGAAAAAATGCCAATAGGGACAAAAATAAAGAAACCAATAATTATAAATTGAATGAACAAAATCGAATGGTGGATAAATAAAAGGCACACATTTTACATTATTCAGTTTAATCAAAAGTCTGTTAACGATTTTCTACTAAATTTTCTTATTTTTTTTAATTGACTGCAAATAGCGTAAAATTTGTTTAAATATTAAGTTTTAATTTAATTAAATAAATAAATTATGTGGCGCAACAGTCCATGAAGAACCAGGGCCTAGTGACTTACAACTCTCAACCATTCCTGTGTGCGAGTAATGTTGTCAGAGATGGAAGGGACCTACGGTTTATATGCCGAATCCGAACGGCTAATTTGAGAAAGCACTTTTCATGACAAGAGTAACTCTTGGAGGATTTGTCAATTCCTCGAAAGAGGCAGTACCCGTGAAAAATGTTAGGTACTACAATTTAATTACCCGTTGAAATAAAATTGGCAATTAATGGAAATTATGTATTCATATAATTTTATGAACTTCTCTTGTTTTTATAAGGTTTTATTGAATTTATTGGAGAGTAAATGACTTGGACTACTTTTGATAGTTGCAAGTCAATTTGTATAAAAAATAACTGTTGAAAAAGCCCATCTACAAACACCCGATGCATTGTGCAGAATGAGCAAATTTTAAGAGTGTAAATTTTCAACTAGAAGTTAGCTCAACTCAAAAATATCTTACCAAAAATAAATATTTTGAATAGGTAAATAGTCTAAATCACTTTTGTTCTTCAAGAGTTTAAATTGACTGTATTATGGTAGGTATACTTTTTAATTTAATAATTAAAAAAAAAAAGAGGCTGGGATGCGACCCACACTGATAACATCCCATCCTGTCCGTCGATTTGTCTTGCTTACAAGTTTGTAGGTTTTCGTATTTTGTTAAAAAAGTTCTCAGTTGAATTATTCTTAAAAATTTAAAAACTACCAATAATATTTTGCATATGATGAAATATGTACTTTGATTTCAAAATCAATTTTTGTTAACGAGATTCTTAGTCGAAAACCAATTTTTTACTAATCTTAGTAGTATTTCTTAAAAAAAAATTATTTCTTATATAAATTGGATGAATATGAAATTAATTTGAAGTCAATATCTTCTATTGTTCACGAGATATCGAAAACCGAACATCAATTTTTATCAATTTTGCGTACTATTTTTTGTAGATTTTAATTTTTTATGAAAAAACTGACTGTTGGATTTTTATAAAAAAAATTACTGAACGTCGAAAACAATATTTTCTGTGAGATAAAATATGATTAAAGCCAATATTTTTAATTTTTGAAAAGATATTTGAGTCTAAAGTAAATTTTTACTAAGTTTTAGTCTTGTTTTTTTTTTTTTTTGGGTTTTTATT
This sequence comes from Eupeodes latifasciatus, assembly GCA_920104205.1. NCBI lineage: Eukaryota > Metazoa > Arthropoda > Insecta > Diptera > Syrphidae > Eupeodes > Eupeodes latifasciatus. The sequence goes on along the minus strand of OV049924.1, from coordinate 335,832,482 downwards.
TTTTGTAAAAAAACTGTCAATTCCATTTTTCTAAAAAATTTACCGAATATTGAAAACAATATTGCTTATAACAAAAAATTATTTTAAAGCCAATATCTTAAAGTCTTGAAAAGATATTTGAGTCAAAAATCAATTTTTACTAACTTTTATTAATTTTTGTTTACTTTTTATTTTTTTTTTGTACAAAAACTGTCCATTCGATTTTTTTCAAAATTTTACTGAATGTTGAAAACAATATTTTTTAAAAGATAAAATTAGTTTAAAGCGTATATAGTCATTTGAAGTCTTGAAAAGATATTTGAGTTAAAAGTCAATTTTTATCAACTTTTAGTAGTAATGTTTTTTTAGGTTTCTATTTTTGGGTAAAAAACTGTCAATTAGATTTTTCTTAAAATTTTACAGAATGTTGAAAATAATATTTTTTATAAGTTAAAATTAGTTGGAAGCCATAATCTTAAATTTTCGAAAAGATATTTAAGTCGAAATTCAATTTTTATCAACTTTTATAAATTTTTCTTTTAGGTTTTTATTTATTATAACAAAAACCATCAATTAGATTTTTCTCAAAATTTTACCAGATGTTAAAAACGCTTTTCTTCGTTGCACAAAATTGTTTTGGAGATAAAATCATTTTTTATTAGTAAACTTTTCGAGGTAAATAATATTGTTTTTTCAGTTTTTATCGATTTATAAAAAAAACCGTTAATTGGTTTTTTTACAAATAAAAAATGACGTTACACCCAAAATAATTATATGCAAAAAAGATTAATGTTTTTGATATCTGGTAAATTGTATAGCTTTCTAGTTGTTAAAAATAATTTTAAAAGTTTAAAACTTATATTTAATTCGAATACCTCTCGATAAATGAGGTTTTTAGCTTCAATTCTACAAGAATAGTACGGAACCGTCTAAAAATCATCTTCTGGCATATTTTACCAACTTTATGAAAATTCTTTTGTTCCAAACAATTTCAACAAAGCGGTTATATTTGCAATATTCAAAAAAGGAGATACCAATCAGCCAGAGAACTATAGAGGAATCTCGATTCTCAACTCGCTAAGAAAGATTTTAACTTCAATTCGTTATGAAAGGTTGACGGAATGGATTGAGAACAACAACCGACTCACCATGTTCCAGGCAGGATTTCGATCGGGTTTTTCAACGCAATACCATATATTCGCTCTGACGAGTATTGCCAGGAGATCGATTGAGCAGAAAAAGAAATTATATGCCTGTTTTGTGGATTTTAAAGCAGCCTTTGACAAGGTAAATAGAAATGCCTTGATGTACAAATTGTCATCCTTAGGAATTTCACGTGAATTCTTAATGTTTTATTTCAAATTTCTTGCCTCATCTACTGCTTCAGTGTGGGATTGAACTAAATTCTCTGAATGGTTTGAAACAACGTCAGGTGTCCCCCAAGGGTGTATATTAAGCCCGATATTATTTGCCTTGTTTATTGATGACGTTTGTGATGTACTTCCGGGAGGAATACTCTTTTCCGGTATAAAAATCAAAGTTTTGCTCTACGCCGACGATTTAGTTTTACTGGCTGACAATCCATCTACCCTTCAGCTGCAAATCAACAAACTAAATATATTTGTGAATCATGGAGTCTCTGCGTAAATACTAACACGACAAAAATAAGGATTTTTGAACCGCGTCAGAGAAGAAGACTCGCAGAAGAAAACTGGTCCCTAAACAACGCGCCTATTGAGGTCGTTCATTATTTCAAATATCTTGGAGTTCTGCTGTCTTACAATCTTAATGTTTCGAAACACGTAAAAGAAAAAAGCAACGAAGCCAAAGTAGCTCTAAACTTGATGTGGCCTAAGTTTTACTCTAACCAAAAAATCGATCTTAATTCCAAATATCGTGTTTTTCAAGCAACTGTGAACTGCTGCATGTGCTACGGTACCCAAGTTTGGATATTTTCATCTAGAGGAGTTTGAAGCTGTGCAAAGGTATTTCTTCAAACGCTTGTTTAGATTGCCTTCTTCAACACTCAATTATGCTATATATGTAGAGTCTGGCATAACACCTCTTTACATTACAAACCTTAAATCCAACTCAGACTACATATTGAAAGTTATGAGGAGGGATGAAAGAAGCCTTCACAAATCTTTTATGACACGGCTTATGCAAACAAATGCCTCCCCGTTTAACGAATGGAACCAGATAGCTTCTTCATATGGCAGTAATCTATTCTTTTTAGAGTCCAATTTGAATCAATGGCACACCATGTTCAATGATCTGATCGCCAGAACTGATGAACATATCTTCAGAGAACATCTTTCAAGAGCTTCAACAACATTATCAAGAAATGTGTATAGAAACCTCAATCACCAAATATCATCACAGGCTAATTATTTCAGTAACGAGTTTTCTTCTGAGGCTATAAGTTACATATTTAGAGCCCGAGTCGAAATATTGAATCTTAACTCTATGCCGCATCGAACTGATCTTCCACAAATCTGTAGCCTTTGTAACACCGGAGAACCAGAAGACATTACACACTTCTTTGCATCGTGTCCTCTACTCCAAGAGATTCGACGGTTGTATTACGAACTGAGTTTTCTTCCCCCAACTCGGCTCTATGAAATCCTTAATGGAGACTTTGGCTGGTCAACTGTCTATAGATACTGCAAACATGCTCTAAATTACCGTAATAGTTTTCCATAACTCTACAACCAGTTATTGCAATTAAAAGTTTCCTATTTAATATTTTGTGTTTCAAATCATGTACAAATTGATATATTTTTCCTATTTAATATTTTGTGTTTCAAATCATGTAAAAATTGATATATTTTTCCTATTTAATATTTTGTGTTTCAAATCATGTAAAAATTGATATATTTTTTTTTATTTCAAAATCATCTCAAAATTGTTGAATTCGCACTTGATGCTTTAACAAACTATTATTTCTTTTTTTTTTGTTTTTATATAATTAATTGAACTTATGTTTATTATTTGCATTTTAACTTCTTTACATTTAAATTGTGTTTTTGTTATGAAATGTCGATCAGGCAGACGGCAGAATTGCCATGTCCATATTCTTAAAGAAAAACATTTGTTAATAATAATTTAAATCTTAAAATAAAGAAACTATCTATCTATCTATCTATCTAGCTTCAAAATCATTTCATTCTCTGCAAAATTTTGTTTTTAGCGTAAAATAATTTTTTTGAAAAGTCCAATCGAAATTTGTTATTAAGAAATAACAACTTTAAAAAAATATTGGTAAAAATTTGTTTTTTGAGTAAAATATATCGGTAAAAAAAGCAGATAATGGAATCCAACTTATTTCATCATATGCAAAATGTTGTTGCTGACTTTAAGTTATTTTTTTTTGGCAAAATTTAATTGACATTTTTTCTAAACACGAAAACCTACTAAAACAACAAAAAATTGTTTTTTACTGAAGTATTATAAAAACAAAGAAGGATATTGACTTTAAATTTATGTACCTTAATCTGTTGAGCTTTAAAAAAATCAATTGTTTCCTTCTTTAAAAAAACAACCTATAAAACTGAGTCCTTGAAAATACCTACTACGTATAGAAGACTCATTTCCCGGGCTGCGAGAAGCAACCCCAAAACCTGTAAAATCTCCAGGTATTGATGGCATATTAGCATTTATGCTACAAAAACGAAATATCTATAAATTATTCTAGATCCCAAACCAAACTGGAAATTAAACATTGAATACCGGTTTAAGGACGATTACATTAATGCATTGTCTCTTACGTATGTAGGAAACCTTTTGGTAAAAAGTGGAAGATTCAACCGAAGATGATTTTATAAACGTACACAACCGTTGTATGGCGTATTTTGTCATATGGATTGATTGTGTAAGGTGGCCAGCGCTTAAAAAGAAATACAATATTGACAGACTAAAGAAGGTTACAAAAATAGCTACTTTCAGCACTACAAGGACTCTTCGATTCTGTTCAACAGATGCCTTTAATGTTATTCTGCATCTCCTACCAGACGACCTACACTATAAATATTTAGTATCGTTCAGCAGGCTAAGTCTTAAAGAATCAAACTCTTGGTTTGCTAGATCTTATGAGCATGGAAAGATTGCTGAACTGATTCCATCAGACATTGTGACACAAGTACCGAACTCTTTCCTACCAGAAAGGGTTTAAAGGATGACATGGTTATAAAAAACTTCGATATTCCTTAGTCTTCTATCTTAGTGTTTCTGGCTACCTGAATTGATTTTCAAGCTGAATAACTAGCAATCAGAGAAGCATGAAAAATACTCAAATCGAATTCAAACCTAAAAGATACACAGTTATCTGCACTCACAGCCAAGCGTCTGTAATCGCTATCAATTGGACTACAAAATTCTCCTATATACTAATTCAACAATATCGGAATGAACTATCCAGCCTAAACATGTGCCACTCATGAAAATGAACTTGCCGATGAATTGGCCCAGCAAAGCAGCAAGGATCGGCCCTTCATAGCACACTTGCGGAAAAAGTAAATATTCCTCTTGGAGCTATGAAGGGCAAAATCTCTCAATTTTTCTGACAGAATCCAATTGCAGGTGAAACAGTCTTGTCTATAACAGATTGTATTATATCTAAGAAGATGTGGCCTATATGTAACAGAAAACGTTATATCACTGCAATATGTATGTATATGTAAATCAAATATCTGATTTACTTTCTAAACGTGACGATGTGGCTCTAACATAGCTGAAATGTTATTACATAAATCTTTTATAGATTACCTTTTTCGAAATCCTTAGGTCTAAAGAGTTTATGGTATTAAAGCGGCGCTTTCCTAAACTGCCATATCTACCTTACCTACACCTATACCCATTTCACAATACGTGCAATTTTATTTAAATTCTAACCAAAACTAAAAAAAAAAAATTAATGAATTAAGGACTAAATAACTTTTTGTATCTTCTACTTTCCTGGTGAACCTTGAAAGAACACTGTCAAGCTATAAATTATCCTTACCCAGACCTATCCAACATTTTGTTTTGTTTTATTTTATATTTTTTTTTATTCTTTTTTTCTTGTTTTTAATTACAAACGTGTCTCGTGTTCAAGTTCATTAATATGAAACAAGTGGATGAAAAAGAAAAAAAAAACATCAAAGGGAACAAAGTTTCCAACTCAATTGAGCATTGACATTCATTTCTCTATAAATGTCAACCAGTTACAATGTTTACTTAAAACAAGTTAAATTGCATATCAAAGCAGGTAAGCAATTCAGTATAAGCAGGTGCCTTCTTTTTCAGTTGTACTTATGCAGTATTATAGATAACAGGTAGTACCTTTTAGTCCTTATATTTGTACCTACCATCATTAACAAGAAGAACAACCTTAACCAAACTTATTATAACTTAAAAAAATGCCTTAAGCAACTATTGCACCTTCAAGAACAAAAACAACAACTGACTATTACTGTATAGTATTCTAGAGAAGGGAGGTTTATGTTTGTAGCTTGAAGAAGGTTCAGTGAATCTCATCATTCAACTTGCTTATCTTGTATCTCATTTCATCACATACCTAAACAAAATCCTCGCATGCAAACGTCTGCAAATTTGTTTGCGTTAGTTTTTCAGTTTTGTCTTCTTTTTTTTTTTTGTTTTTGAGTTGTTGCTGGTTTTCAAAATTAAAAATAAGCATGTGTGTTTGCAATTATGTTATTGTTATCCAAAAAGATAACGTTTTCTATTCTATAGAATTTGCAAATGTCTACCTGCATGAAACATCGCATCACATCCATTTCCACAGTTGGAATGGAATTCTACCCTAAGGGATCTTTTACTATATCTCCCGATCCCGATTGCAGACCCGACTCGACAGCCGACACACACAAAAGTCGGTATTTTTCTCACTGCTCGTCATCCTCATCATTATCATCATCATCGTCATAGTCATCGCCGTCGTGGTTCGTCCTCGTCATACACCTGAAATTACGCCAGAAACATCAATAGTATAGTTGCTGTTAGGTAAGGTATGTTGGGGTGTATCTGTACTCGTATATATGTATGTATGGATATATCCTTGCATCTCAACTGCATTTAAACAACTTCAACGGTGAATTGAGTGCGTGTCGTCTGAGACTCAATGGAATTTCTTGTGTGCCGCCTCGGCTTCTCCTATACATCTCATTCTCCCCGGACTCTTACGTTTCTACCTACTCTGTTTCTGTTTGTGTTTAAACTTGCAAGGATAAAACAGGAACAACAGTTCATGCCAGAATATAATCTTCTTCATTATGCACACACACAGGTTGTTACAGGGTTGCATTTTAGTTGTTTTGAATTAGGAAGGCCTTTAAGGAATTCAAATAAGACTTAAATTCTTGAATCTATATACTTTCGGAAATGTTGGTAGTTAATTTTCAAAAATCAATAAATAGCATGAAAGTAAGGTGTATATACATAAATAGGAATGACCTTGGTTATGGAATAAGCTCTCTTGAGATATTGTTCTACTCTAATAAATTGCTGTTTTAGTTATTTATCTAACTCCCTTGTGGTTTTATATTTTTGATGGTCATTTATTTAAAAATCCTTAAGGGAATAGTTAAGCTTAGTTGGCCTTCCTGATGAAACGTGAAATGGGTTCATGTCGACCATAATTGCTACGATGAAACTGTTCATAAATTAAAAATCGACAAAGTGTTGTTGTGTATGGAGCGTATCATCCAGTTAATAATAATAGTAACGGAAACCAATTAATATGATAAATTACGTTATATATAATAATCATCACTGAAAAGTATACTCTACGATATAATAGCAAACACCAAATACCTTAGAACGGTCTTGGAAACCTCCATTTTAACTTGAAGAAGGCACAGCTAGTGAAATTCTTTTTAACTCTCTCGATTCTTTTTATTGAATTATTATACCCGTAATAAGGATTCCAGACTTTGCTGCAATACTCCAAAATCGACCTTACTAAAGAATTGAATAGTGATTTTAAGGTATAGGGATCTAAGAATTTTCTAGTGTTTCTTTTGATAAATCCAGACATTTGATTGACTTTGAATATCATATAGTAATAGTGAGGTTAAAATGACAAGTTGGTACCTAAGCTATAACTTCTAGGTCTTTCTTTTTTCTCACTCTTTCTAACTTGCGATTTATACTATAATCAAACAAAATTGGGTTGTAATTCCTGAAGCACGACAAGACTTGACACTTAGAAATATTAAGTATAAGCTGATTCCTTTGACACTAATCATCTAATGTTGCTAGAAATTTATAAAGAAGAAAACAATCAGATTGATTGACAGCTTATTTTACGATAAAGTTAAAGTTCATCCGCAAAAAGGAGGCAACTTGAATCATTGAAAATATTAGGAATGTCATTTACAAACAACTAAAAAAGTAATGACCCTAAATGACTGCCTTGTGGAGCCCCAGATGGAACAGTTATGTTTTTTGGATTCTACATGTCAAATATGATTTTAGCCATTTCAATAAAGAAGAGTGAAAACCCAAGGGACATAATTTATGGAGTAATGCTTTATGATTTATTTTACCGAATGCTTTCGTAAGGTCTGTAAATATAATATCAGTTTGGCACATCTGTTCCATATTTAATTAAGTCGTGTCATTAAATCTAAGTTTGTCGCGGCTGACGTACCTAAAACTGAAAGTTTGTTACAATCTAGTTTTTTACATACATACTCGTATTAGTCTATAATTAGTTATTTCCTGTCTCGATCCCAATTTATAAATTGGAGACAAAAGTAAGATTTTCCAGGTATACAACAATTCGACTTCGGCAAGTGAAAAATTAAAAATTATTGAAAGTTGTTCAGCTAACGCAATTGCACAATTTTTTAAAAGGCTAGCAGAAATTCCATGTATCCCTTCAGCTTTATTAGAATGTAATTCAGATAGAGCCTCTTTGATTTCCAAACGACTAAGGCTAACCGAGACTATGTCGAAAATTCTACATACATATATATTTACCAAAAAAGGCATTTTCTAGATGGAAGGATCATCTAATGAATACACACATTGAAAATAAGTAGCGACTAAATTTATCATTTAAAGGAGGCAAGTTCAGCTAAAGGGTGTTTTTTAAAATGCATACAACTTTGAAATGGAATCAAACAAAAACGTCTTTTGTTTTTAAATTGACATAAAATTAAATTTATTTGAAAGAAATTCTTCTTGCATTATAATTTTTAAATGATTTCCCAAAATTTGTGGTCGTATTTTGGCAATAACGCTGCGAGTGTTATCCTCCAAGTGGTCAATTCTTTCCTGCTATTTGGTGTAGGCTAGTGACCTAACATATCCCAACAGAAAATAGTCCGTAACGTGCAAGTATACGGTTCCAAAATATTTACTTCAATAAATAAATTTTGTAACAGGATTTACGTTGATACGTTGCGTCCTATAAAAATTGTTAAAATCACAGCTCCAACACATCATGCTTGTTTAATTAATGGACTAAAAAGTCAGTCACTCTACAACCTCTACAACGGTTTCTATTGACTGTACCGTTCTAGCCAGCATCATTTTTAAAAAAAGAACAGAATAATTATTCCACCAAGCCATAAAGCACACACAACATTCAGCTTTTTTGGATGTAAAGATGTCTTAACATTCGCTTGAGGATTATCATCATTCCAATAACTTAATTTTGTTTATTAACATTTCCACTCAACCAGAAAAGAGTTTCATCGCTTAACACCTATTTCGAACAAAACCATGATTTTCAAAGTAAATTTGCACAATTTGTAAGCTTTGTTCGTTCGTCAGTCTCTTCTCTTCATGTTGAAATGTCAAGTCAAACTAAAAAGAAATATCTTGACAGCTGACAAAATGGTCGCTTTTTATAAAAAAGTGTTGTTGTTAACAATTTTCGTAAAATATAAGCTTAGGACATGTTGTTTTAAAATAGTTTTTAATTTTACTTCTAATAAAATAAAAACCAAAACAGTATACAAATTCTTAGAAAAGATAAAACCTCTTTAGAGTGATGAGGTTTTCTTAAATAAATAAATAAATAAATTGGGTGGCGCAACAGTCCGTTGAGAACTAGGGCCTAGTGACTTACAACTCTCAACCATTCCTGTGTGCGAGTACCGTTCTCAGGGATGGAGAGGACCTACTGTTTTAAGCCGAATCCGAACGGCAAATTTGAGAAAGCACTTTTCATGACAAGCAATACTCTTGGAGAATTTGTCAATTTCTCGCAAGAGGCAGTACCCGTGAAAAAAACTTTAGATGACATAGGCAGGGATCGAGCCCAAGACCTCTCGTATGACAGTCCAACGCACTAACCATCATGCCACCGGTACTTTCTTAAATAGATCAGATAAAATATCATCGAAAGGCTTTTAAAATAATGTATGAAAACAGAATCAAAAGAGTTTATATTTGATGTAAAAAGTTTTTTTTAGTGGTGTGGAAAGCTTTTAAACTTTTACCAAAAACCATATGATAATTCAAATATGATATGTTTTGAAAAACCGCGAAAAATATTTGAATACCATTAACCAAAAGTAGTTATACAGGAATTGAAAAGTAAAAGTTGTTTTTTTCATGAAATTTGGTTCACCTGTTTCAATACTTCGGTTTAAATATTTTATGAACTAAAATTATACAGGGTGGGCCGTTAATAAGTGCACTTTTTGTCTCGCTCTAACTCCCGAACGAAATAACCGAGACGCGCGGGGATGGTATCTCCCTGCAGCTCGAGATCTAAATTTTTAGTCGCAATGAGTCCGTTCACGGGAGAGCAGTGCGATTTCTGCGTTCGCGCCTTTTATGAAAACAATCGCTCATACGTGACTGTTCGTCGGCTTTTTCGGGTAAAGTTTGGATTACGCAACATCACCGAGTGTCCAAGTACGAATGTAATCAAAAAATGGATCGTAACATTCGAGGCAACGGGATCAACGCAAAAAGTTCGACCTACAGGACGCCCACGTTCCAGGCGGACTGCAGAAACAATTGAACGCGTACAAGCTTCTGTGCGCGAGGATCCAAGAAGCTCTACACGGAAACGCGCTGCGGCCCTGGGAGTACCCAGAACGACTTTACGTCGCATTTTACGGGATGATTTGAAGTTATACCCTTACAAAATTCAGATTGTCCAAGATTTGAAAGAATCCGATTTTGTTTCACGGTTCAATTTCGCAACAGAAATGTTACGGAGATTCCCTCACTTCAATAACATTATCTTCTCAGACGAAGCTCATTTTCATGTCAACGGATTTGTTAATCGACAAAATTGTCGATACTGGGGAACAGAAAATCCACACTTAAAACATGGACGACCGTTACACTCTCCGAAAGTGACCGTTTGGGCCGGAATAGCCAAGTGGGGGATCATAGGGCCGTATTTTTATGAAGATCGATACGAGCGTAATGTTACTGTTAATTCAGAGCGTTATGTTTCGATGCTTAGAGATTTTTTAGCTCCAAAACTGCAAGAATCGAGTGGTTACACTATTCACACCTGGTTCCAGCAAGATGGCGCTACCTGCCATACAAGTAACGACTCTCTGGAGGTCGTTAGAGAAATGTTTCCTCGAAGGTTGATATCGAGGAGGGGTGATATTGCTTGGCCACCCAGGAGCCCTGACTTAACGCCACCGGATTTCTTTTTATGGGGCTACCTCAAGAGTAAGGTGTACTCTAATAATCCTTCAACGACGGCTGAATTAAAAGCGAACATTGAAGAAGAAATCCGCTTAATCACTCCGCAACTTTTGACAAAAGTGTTCCAAAATCTCAGAGTCAGATTGGAAGAGTTCTGTAGGCGAAATGGACAATATTTGGATGATTTAATTTTTAAAAAATAAAAATTCATTTCGTTTTGTATAATTTAAAATAAATATTTCATTTAAAAGCGCTACAGTTGTATTAATATAATTTTTTTTTAAGTGCACTTATTTCCGGCCCACCCTGTACTATGGTTATTACTTCCATATACGATCCATTTGTATCCAACTAATTTTTAAAATGTGAGGTTTTCTACTAGTTTTGTGTAGCTATGGAGTAGAAAGGAGTTTAAAAGGTTTGTCTAAAAATTATGTAGGGAAAGTAAAAACTGTTTTATGATAAGGTTTAAGTATTAAGCTATGATGAAGATTTGAAGATATAATTATTAAATTGTGTACCACAAAAATAAATAAAACACACAAAATATTCTACATACGCCACATGTAACATATTTTATGTAGGTACTAAAACCAAGGACGTAAAAAACCGAACTACATTTTTTGTATATTTTTAGCATCATCGTAATCGAAAAAAACGTACATATATGGATTTATTCGATTATAAAAAAATACCCATTCTATGTAATTATGTTTTTTAAGGGTACTGAAAGTTTAAATACCATACAAAGTTACTGAAGTTATAGAAATTAAAAAACAAAATAATTTTAAATGCTAAAGGAACTGAATATAAACGTATCTCAATTGAACTACATTTGTCTAAAGTCTTTGAGAGAATTTTGCAGATACAAATCAACGCTTATCTCACAGCAAACTCTTTGATCAATCCAAAAAATCTGCCTTCCGGAAAAAGCATAGCTGCTTTTTCACACTGCCAACCATGTCATCCTGTATAAAAAACTTATGCAGCACTTTAATTTTGCGGCATATTCCGCTAAGCTTGTATATTCTTATTTAACTAACAAAAAACAAGTAGTTCAAATTGGTGATTGTTTGTCCAGTTTTGTACCTACTTCGTCCGGTGTTCCTCAAGGGTCGATATTGACTCCTCTACTTTTCTGTATCTATGAAAATGAGCTTCCAAGTTTTATCAAACATTTTTCCTGCTATCTTTATGCCGACAAATTTAACTTTACTTCAGTGGTCCTCTTTTACTCATTGAGCATGGCGCCTCTAATATCAATGAAGACTTTAAAAATTTCATACTTAAATGGACTTTTTTTGAACCCTAAAATCAAAATGCGTAGTGATTTCTAAATCACTAATAAATGGTTGGTCCAATCGTAAAATATGGTTGTGATTTGTATTGCAACTGGTAGTAATGATAGTAAACGTTAACTTAATGTTGCTTTTAATAATATTGTTCACTATGTTTTTGACCTTCGAAGATATGACATTTTAACGAATTTTTCTACACTTCTGTTAGATATGTCCTTTGATAATTACCTTAAATTTCGTAATTCTTTGCTACTCTCTGATGAACTGCTAACACACCAACCATAATACTGTTTTGATAAAATTATTTTCCCTACCTCTAGAAGATCTCGTCAATTAATTCTTTCTCGCTATACATGTTTAACATTCGAACGTCAATTTTTCATAAACTCAGTCCGACTGTTGAACTCTCTCCCACGCGCTATTTAGGATATCTAAAACTTAACAAGAATTAAAAAGTCTTTAAGAGATTATTTTTAAAATAGCATTTAAATATTTTAAATTATATTATTCAATAATTGTACAATTGTAATAAGTCTTTTTCTCATCAAAATTTCACTTGCTCTACCAATCTGTAATATTAGCTTGTAAGTAATTTATAAGATATTGTATTTTACAGTTATTAAGCATTAACGAGTAAATAAAGTGAATGAATGTATTTTCTAAGCAATTTAGTTGGTTTTTGTACTAGAAGTTGTACTCTTGAGAAAAATATCATCTCGAAATTAAAAACAAAAACACTTTTCTTTTTTCTCACATTAAAACACATTTTTTAACCTTGAATAATAAAAAATCCAATCTTATAAATCAAAATCTGCCAAAAATATTAAATATATCAAAAATTTTATTATTTTTCTCTTTTATTTATTATGATTCATTGAAATAGGACGGAGGTAACTTCGAAGTTACATTTTTAGTTTTACTTTTAAAAATTTCGTTTACTTAATTTTGTTCTCTCTACAAATTATAGCAAAAGTGGTACACTGAGGCGTATACGCACTTTTTTGTTGCATTCATTTCTGCAACATCTTTCAGTATTTTCTTGTGTTAGTTTGATATTTGAACTTCATTTTGATCGTTAACAAATTAAATAATTTTAACAGGACTCATATATATGTTAAGTCCGAAGAGCTATGCAGCTAGATTTCCTATTAATACTAAAATATAGTTAATACAACCCTGGTGTTGTCTGTAATCATATAAATAAAATGTCTTACATCTTATTACCTACCTACACACATATACGAGTACTGAGTATTTCCCCATTAGGTGTGGTGGGTGGGAATTGTGCAGCATTTTTGTTTGGAATTTTCCTTCCAAATGAGCGCTCATGTCAAAACAAAGTTTATAGAGTAGGTAGCTATAGGAAGGTTGGTATTCTGTGAAAATTTATATTTATATATATAACTCAACAAAAGAGTTTTGAAAACAAAAATATGAAAAATTTACCATGATGATTTAGAACTGCGAAAATGAAAATTAAAAAATAGCAACGTAAAAATAAAACGAAAACAAATAAAAATTGTTTTACATTCCCATCTCGCAGGGACGGACGTGGCCTCTTTTAGCCCCTCTTCTCCGTATTCTTCTAACCTTATCCCTAGTTTTTTTATGTTCAAGTCTCACACACTTTTCAGTTATTCTTTTAGCAAAAACTCAGCTGTTGAAAAGCACCAAACAAAACCCTTAACCGCAAAACACAAAACATGTGTCCATAGAGCCGTTGCAGAATGCAGCACTGCATCCTGTTCTTCCTACATCAACATCCCAGAGCCTTTGTAAATTTATATATATATATATACTATACAAAAAAAAATAACGACGATGTCGTCCGTCGTCGTCGGAGGCAGAGTCAGAGTCAGAGTCAGAATCGCAATCGTAGCCTGAGCCGCGCGAGCGACGACATTGATGTGGTTAAGGTGCATTGTGCTGATTTCAATGTTGATGACGCGCGCTTCCTTTTTTTATCCACCGTCAAAATTTAAAAAAAATAAAAACGAAGAAGAATACCCTGTTTCTCTTCCTCCACAATAACCACATAGGTTCCTGCCCGAATCCGAATCCAAATCCGAATCCCGAACGTAGCTGGCTTCTATATGTATGTATTTTTTTTTGTTGCTGTTTGTTGAAAGATTCGGTTGGCTTGGCAGCGTCAACCGCAGCGTGGCGGCCCTTTCGTCCGGTTACACCCCAACCCGGCAGCAATCACAATCATCTAGAGGAGTCCCAGTTCCAGTTCCAGTCACAACCATACCATAACATAACATAACATAACATACCTAGGAGCTGTATAGAAAAGCAAAAGCCAAACGACACGACAAGTATCTACCTCTATACTCCCCAAATACAAAGCAAAAATAAAACCAAATCCAAAGTCACTTTGCAGAAAGAGCTATCCTTGCCCTTTTTGGTATTCTGGTTATTCGGATGGTTTCGCATGTCCTCCGATTGCATTAGCAACCATCTTCCTTTTCCCAAACTAACATGCTGTGCTATTGCAAGTTGAAGCTTCAACTGTGGTAGAGTTAAAATTGGAGTTAGAGTCGAAGCTGAAGCGGCAGCTTTGGCGTTGTCGTTTTTGTCGTTGTCGTCGGAATCGGAGTTGGAGTCAGAGTCGAGCGACGACGACGTTTAGACATAGGTACTTATATATATTTACTTATTTTATTTTGTTACACTGTACACGTGCATTACGAACGTAATAGCAGGTTTTGGGTTGTTGATCTTCATATACAAAAATGCAATCTCAATCTCTCTCCTTCCACTTCTGATGATGTTTACCACACCAAGGCAAAGAGGCAAAGAGTCGTCTCTAAGAGTTTGTGTCGTTCTAGATGTTGTCGTTGTAGAATCGTTTTTTGGTAAAATCGTGTTCACTGATTTCATCAAGTGGCAACAGAAGCAACATCACATAGTGGTGATGATGGTGGTGGATGTAATCTAATCAGGATTGCCAACTGTTTTTATTTAATTCAATGAAACTTTTTACTAAACTAAATATCCTGTCAAGAAAGAAAGAAAAATCAAATGGAATGAAATAATCATAAAACTTACTTCTTTCTTGACGTACTTTTTAATACAAGAATTGGCCTCATCATTTTCCAACTGCTTCAGAACAAAACAGCCATTTTGATAAATATATGCCAATTTGACAGATGTAAATTTAACAATATGGCCGATCTCTCAACTGTCAAAACTGAGCATTTTTGCCATTATTTCGTAAATAACTTCCGTAAGAATTTCACCTGGCAACCATATGCATCAAAAATATAAAACCTTAAGCATCTTTGATCCAAGATCCATTAAAAGAATAAGAAGAACAAAAGAAACCAGCTACACACTACAAACCAAAGAGGAACTGTTTATTGTTTACTTCTTGTTCTTGTTGTTTTCTTTCTTATTCTTCTTCTGTTTAAAGCAGTTTAGCACTACTTCTTATCAGATTTGTCGCACTGTATAAATCTGGCTTTTGAGATGTGCTGTGACTTGGGATGCTGGCTGGTTTCGGTACACATCTCTCTTGATGTTCTCCTTCCAGTTTTTGATGATACTTATAACTGCAGCACGATTTTCCATTCTTTGTCTACCTACATGTTTTGTCTTTGATTTTTGTATCCTTCAGATACTAGTGGCGGCAATAGCGGTTGTGGCGGCAGAAGTGGTGGTGGTGTTCTTCTTCTTCTTCTTCGGTAGCTTCCCTTTTTTCTATCAATCCACTTGTCTGTCCTCATTCTGTATCTAAGAAAATAAAAGAGAATAAAACTCAAGTGGAATGCAATTGCTTTGATAGCAAGAACGTGTGGTATTTTTACAAAATTTATATTCTGCTTCATTTTTGTTGTTGTTGTTGTTCATTTAACTAATAATATTCCTTAAGAACTTTTTTATCCGATTCACGGATTTTTAAATTTATTAAATTATTAAATAAATTCGAAATGATTTTGCAATGATATAAGCACACATTTTAAAGTAGAAATATGTACGGTACGGTATTTTTGAGTCTTAGGTAAAACACAAAACATGTTCTCAACAAAAAATTGTGAAGGGTGAGATCATCATTGTATGTACATTGTACATTGTATCTCACTCTGTTTTCAAGTTTTAAAGAATTTAAAATCTTTTGGTTCAATAGTTTCTGTTTTGATTTTGCTGTTTCCAAATTGATTTTTGTGATAGTTTTTGGTAATTTAAAAATAATATTAGGCTAGGATTCGACCCACACTGATTTTTTTTTTGTTTTTGTAAGTTTTCGTGTTTTGTAAAAAAAAGTTGTCAATTGAATTTTTCCAAAAAATTAAGTAAAAGCTAGCAACAATATTTGTCATATGAGAAAATATGTTTGATGTTAATATCTGATTTTGTTATCGAAATATTCTTAGTCGAAAACCAATTTTGATGAATATTTTTATATTTTCTAAGAACATTTCCTTATCCACAAAATTTTGAATGGAATAAAATAATTTTGAAATCAAGATCTTTTTCAATTTACGAAATATTAAAATCGATCACCCGTTTTTACCAAATTTTGCGAAATATTTTTTGAATCTACAAAACCACAATTCTTAAAAGAAAACTGGCATTTGGATATTTTAAAAATTTAACCAAATGTGGAAATTGATATTTTTCAAAAGATAAAATTAGTTTAAAGGCAATGGCGCAAAATTTTAAACAACCTATTATTAAGGGCTTAGCACAATACTAGTTAACAATTTACTATATATCGGGTGATTTTTTAAGAGCTTGAGAACTTTTTTTAAAAAAAACGCATAAAATTTTCAAAATCTCATCGATTCTTTATTTGAAACGTTAGATTGGTCCATGACATTTACTTTTTGAAGATAATTTCATTTAAATGTTGACCGCGGCTGCGTCTTAGGTGGTCCATTCGGAAAGTCCAATTTTGGGTAACTTTTTCGAGCATTTCGGCCGGAATAGCCCGAATTTCTTCGGAAATGTTGTCTTCCAAAGCTGAAATAGTTGCTGGCTTATTTGTGTAGACTTTAGACTTGACGTAGCCCCACAAAAAATAGTCTAAAGGCGTCAAATCGCATGATCTTGGTGGCCAACTTACCGGTCCATTCCTTGAGATGAATTGTTCTCCGAAGTTTTCCCTTAAAATGGCCATAGAATCGCGAGCTGTGTGGCATGTAGCGCCATCTTGTTGAAACCACATGTCAACCAAGTTCAGTTCTTCCATTTTTGGCAACAAAAAGTTTGTTAGCATTGAACGATAGCGATCGCCATTCACCGTAACGTTGCGTCCAACAGCATCTTTGAAAAAATACGGTCCAATGATTCCACCAGCGTACAAACCACACCAAACAGTGCATTTTTCGGGATGCATGGGCAGTTCTTGAACGGCTTCTGGTTGCTCTTCACTCCAAATGCGGCAATTTTGCGTATTTACGTAGCCATTCAACCAGAAATGAGCCTCATCGCTGAACAAAATTTGTCGATAAAAAAGCGGATTTTCTGCCAACACACATTTCGAACCGAACACTGATTTTGGTAATAAAATTCAATGATTTGCAAGCGTTGCTCGTTAGTAAGTCTATTCATGATGAAATGTCAAAGCATACTGAGCATCTTTCTCTTTGACACCATGTCTGAAATCCCACGTGATCTGTCAAATACTAATGCATGAAAGTCCTAACCTCAAAAAAATCACCCATTACATAGTAAGCTACTAACTTTTCACTAATTTTAAACACTTTTTATTCTTTTGCTAACTAGTATCATGCTAAAACCATTTTATTAAATAAAAACATGAACACATCTAAATAATGACAGATTGTGGAGCAAACAAAACAAACATACCTTAATATCATACTAAAAATGATTAAACATCGTACTAAATCGTCTAAAACTTTGCGCCTTTTGTCACATTTGAGAAAAATGACATATGTCATACAGATTTAGTACGATACTAAAAAGATAAAGTAGCCATTTGGTAATTTTAACTTTAGTAAAATGTTAAGAAGATAGTACGATACTAAACTCGTTTAAAATTATCAAAATCCTTTTTTTAACCTAGTATCATACTAAAAATGATTTAACATCGTACTAAATCGTCTAAAATTTTGCGCCAGTATCTTTAATTTTTGCTAAGATATTTAAGTCGAAAATCAACTTTTATCAAACTTTACGCATTGTTTTTTTTTTATGTAAGAAAAATCGTCACCGATATCGAAAACATACCTTTCTGTTTTATAAAATGATTCTGGAGTCAATATTGTTTTTTGTTCGTAAAATATTCTTTTTTTGAGTTATAAAAATACCGTTTTATTTTCAAAATTATATAAATTTGCGTTACATTTTATAATATACAATTTAATTAAAGGCACTAGCGTTAATGATTCGTGAGATATTTGGAGTCAACCAAAACTGTTTTCAAAGTCCTTTCTGCATTTTTCGAAGTAATTATCTGGAAAATAAAATTTATTTGAAGTCGATATCTCTACTGGTTTTTGAGATATAAAAATTGTATTGGAAACGTACGTACACGCACACACATACATCTCTCTAAATGTCTTTGATTTATATTCTAGTGACATTGAAACGTCAAAAAATGTCACAATGATTTCAATAATTTACACAAATCAGTTACTTTTTCTGGATACATTGGTAGCTCATGCAATGCTACTGGCTGCTCTTTAGTCAGTTTTGCTTGTTCTGAAATGACCGCGGTGAACATTTTGTTATTAAAACTCAAAATTCGTGGTTAAATAATAGACCATACTGTAAATGTTTGACATCAGTGACACAAAACACCGAACGTGCATGATCTATCAAAGTTGTCAAAAATAAAAGAGCAATCAAAATCACCCTATACAATCTAAACTTTTTGCTATCGGCTCCAATTAAAGAAATACCTGAAATCAATAATATTTTTATATTTTTTTAATACATTTCAAAAAATTATCAAAATGTTTAAAACATTTAATTACATCAATTACTAATTTCAAAAATCCTAACAATTTGTATTTGAAAGAAGCTCCTTCACGAACTTACACATTCTAAAGAACACTCAAATGTTTTTTCTTTTCGGATTTTAAAAGGTGATGTCTCTACAGCCTTATGTAATTTTGGATGCAGATACTCAAAATTAAAAAAGCTGCCGTTTTTAACATTCTCTTTCTGAATATCTTTCAAAAACTTGTTTAAAACTAAAAATGATTTTTTTAAAGTGAATAAGAGTGAAAAGATTTGAACAGATTTTTGAAGATAGAGGTTATTGATTTAGAAAATCATCAATATTTTCATTGAGAAAAAACTTTATTAAAAAGCTTAGTAAAAGTTTATATCTTAAAAACTGACGTAATAGATTGAATTTGATCATGTATCCGAAATAAGCCAACAAAATCCTTAAGAAAATTATAAAATAATTGCCAGTTAAGAAAAATTTGTTGACCAATAAATTGATGACTATATGGATGATCGGACCAAGTGGATTTGCATATCTACTATACTTGGATGTTTGTTCATCAAAAATGTTTGTCACTCTTATGTTAATAAAAATATAAGACATTCCTTTTTTATGGAAACACCCCATATAAGATGCTGAGCACCGCCAAAAATTAATTTAGAACGTAAGGGTTTTGTTCATTTACTTTTAATCCACCAAAATTATCTATTCACTTCTAGTTTAAAAATGTTTTAACATTTATTTTTTAAAGCAACATTTAAAAACCAAACCAAAATAAACAAAGAACATTGAGAGTAGTTTGAATTGTTTGTCCACCAACTTCTTATGTAGACCCAAAAATTTTCATTTGTTCACCCTTGGTTCAAAATGTTTTATTTGATCAGCTTTAATTTTAAAGTCATCTCCAAACTGTCAGAATTGCATTTCTTGGTCTTAAATATTTTAAGAATTTAATAAAGTTGAAAACAACATTTTATTACAAAGTCAATTGCTTCACTAAACTATGTATTCCAATATGATTGTTTTCATGAATTTTTTTTAAGCAATTGTAATTTAATGGTGTTTTTTAAAAAGTTTAATTTTTGTACAACTTATAACTACATAAATGTGTTAAGAGCATTTATTATGACAAACTTCACTACCTGATTTTCTTTCTTCAACGTCATTTTTTGGACTAATAAACTAAAATTTAATGTAAATATAGTCTTATTTTGTTCATTATATAGCTTAAGTTTGAGGAAACTTTATTATTGATAAAACCTACATTTTATTTCATTCTTTAACAATTTTTTGACAAATTTAACACTGCTAAGTGAACAATAACTTTTGTTATAATTTTGAATTGGCAAACATCACTCTGACTTATCTTAATTATCAAATATTAGGCAGTTCCATTGTTTCTTTTTTAAATCTTCTCACAGTTATAAAGATTTTTTAATTCACTTAATTTTTTTTTCTGGAAATGTACAAAAGAACCATAATTAATTTAAACTTGCTTTTGTTTAAATTTTAACTTAATTTCATTTGAATTAAAATTTGTTTGGATATTTGTTTTTAATTTATCGGCCATCTATTCATTTTGTTGTTACCTACAGAAAAATTAGGTCAGCATCATCGTTTTTGTACAAAGTTCCAAGAGTTTGAAGTTTATTAATCATAACACATGTTCTGTACATTAAAGGTAGTAGCTCCGGAGGCTCTTTTAAACCTAGCTACACAAGTTGTTTCCAATTTAAATAACATCACTCATGGTAAACAAAAGGTTAGACACAAAAGCACACTAAATACTTCCTTTCCATCCATCGCCTTCACATCGGAATTTCTTTTATAATTATTCAAGATGATGTTAGCTTCAACTTGTAAGACTTCCTCCATCATCATCATCATCATCATCATCACAACATCAGAAACAAACAAAATGTTGACCTCACGATTTTGTAATTAATTTTTACAAGTCAGGAGAAGAATGAAGGTAATATCATGTGTGTCTAATATTATTTTACCGAAGAGATACACTCCATTGAATAACAACAAAAACAAAAATAACATCTTGAGATAGTCTTCAACTTAATATAGAAGGAAAAAATTTACTCAGAAGTAGCTTAGTCCACTTATGAAAATACTCATTGTGTCAGATGCACAAAATAGATACACAAATGAGAAATAAAATCACTTAAACTGTTTGATTTTTAAGAATCACTTGATGTTCTTCAAAAATCACCTACGGAAGAGAAAAAGAAATATACCTTCCTACGCTCAACTTCAGCGAAGAGATGTCTCTCTCTTGGTATTACGGACTTGAATCGTGATGTTTCCAAGAATTTTGAATTCCAAAGATAGTTACAACGTAAGTGGTTGGCTACCATCAAAAGATACCTCCATTAATAGTTTCCAGTTTCTGTGATGTTTCATTAAGTGAAACAATTTACCACCAAATAGACACAACAACGAGAAATTGAAAACGAGAAGACGGATAAACAGTCATTCTCGCGATATAAAGGAAAACGATCTTACGGCTATAGATAACTTAAATGTATATAAATCCATTTTGTTGTTATTAAATTCATAGATGAAGTGCATATTTATATCAATAGTAAGGTTTTGATTCTTGTTCAAATAAAAAAACGTCAATAAGTTTCTTGATTTTGTTAGAAATTGGAACCAATTTTTTGAATAGTGCAATACTTTGGTCGCTATAAAGATAAGTTTTTTAATCAGAATTTGTATCGTACTCGTATGTGGTATAATGCTGGGCAGTGGCATAGGAAGTGTTTATTGTGTATATTTTGTCGTCAACAATACGCAATTTCTTCCTGTTATATACCAACTGGTTGTGGCTGGTTATTATGCTCACAAGTAATCGAAGATAATTTTTGTCGAGGTGCATAATTGAACGGGATCTTATTCTGTCAAATTTGGGCCTGTTTGTCAATCAGGTTTCAAGGCTTTTCCATCGTTTAATAGTTTTTTGGAGTATTTTGTTACCAATGATCTGTTTTAACTCACATGATGTGGTGATTTTGGTAGAGTCAATATTGGATTGGTGCAGTGTGATATCTTTCCTCGTAAGTTCACCAGCTTTCTCCTTTCCAGGCCTATCACTTTGACCTAATACCCTGCAGAGTCTGTAATGTTATGCTGTGAACTAAGAACCATTAGTTCTTGACACAGTAATTAATAAGCTTCGATTTGCTTGCTTTGGCAAACATCGATTTTATTGCTGCTTGGCTAATAATGAAAAAGGGTTATGTCAGCCCGTTGCAGTGTTTGTTACTGCCAACAGCTCGTCTTGGAAGACACTGCTTTGATTGGGGACTCAATCGGGGAAGCAGTTGACGAGATCAGCTGTTTCCGAAAAAAAACCGCACCTACCCCAGCAGCCGACTCATTTATATGAGGTACATTTTTTACCCATTCTTGTCTATCCTGAAAGGTAATTGTGAAGGTTTTGATGATGTTCATGGTGCCATATAATCTGTGCTCTTATTGTTTCTTAAGTATTTCAGTAAGATTGCCGTGCTCGTTTCATTTGGCTATTTTTCGAGCAATTGGTTTGACTGAGCCGTAGAGCGCACTGATTACGTAGCTCTACTGGCACAAATAATCTTGAATAAAAAGCTGATATGGGGCCCAAATACGATAGGGAGATCCAAAAAGACCAGGTCGAATCCTAAAATCATATTGACGATGTACACTGCGATAATACCTAATCAGGTCAGTGCTTATTTATGGTAGCATGGGATTGTGAAAGGCTCTGGCAAAAACCTTAAAACCCTTACAAAGGTACAGAGAATGGAATTTATAAGTACAACGGGAGCGATGAGAATCGACCCATCTGTGGAATTGAAAGCAATTCCGAATTTCCTACCGTACCGTTTATGTTTTAGCATACTCATGTTCATTGTAACACTGTTATATTTTGATAAATGTGAGGACTTTTTTGACTATTATTTTGCACGTTGTTTAAGGCCCCTTGAATTTCTAAAAACCTTTGTAGTATAAATTTCTTATCGTTTAGTGATTTTATATTGCAATGTTTCTTCCATACTTTTGTGGCATAGGCATGAGCTGAGACTGCTTCAGATGTGAATGTCTGAAAGTTTTTTAAAGGTTTTAATAATATACTATGGGAGACTTATAGTCTTAAGAATTATGGGGAGGGGGGCTTACCAGCATTTGGAATAAAAACTACTCGTAACCTCATGCCACAACTTTGTAACATATCCGAATTCGATGCTATTAAGGAATGGGTTTCTAAAGTATAGGATAACGAGTCAATTCATCTTCAATGGTATGCAATTGGCTTTATTTTTAAAATTTTTCTTATAAATCGAAAACATTTTATAAAAAAGCTAAAAGAAAAATGAACAACAACAACAAATAAAACTTAACATAAAGTTATATTAAAACCTAAAAACAACATCAACACTTTTCCAACAGAGCAGCATGTATACAGAAAATGTAAATAAAACTTTCGCCCTTTAACGTAACGAGTCATGCATTCAAAACAAAAAGAATAAATGCCCCATATCTTGCAAAAAAAAACTTCTCCAATTAATGGTAGCATCTGTTGCAACATTGTTCCGAACATCCCACATTCCCATATTCACTATAAAAGCATCATTCACATGAGCGCGACCAACGAACGACGAATGAATTACAAAATGTGACTTTATATACGTTTGAAGACATATTTCCACACAAATTCTTAACAAAACGATAGCAATATAGTTTCTATTTGATTTATGATGCATACTTTTACTTTTCAATATCATATATTAATAAATTTAAGAAAACAAATTTATTCGTCGCGAAAAAAATTATAGTTGATACGAACTGTCAAACTTTATTCGCGTTCCACATTATCCACACTCGCAACGAATAAAAAAATCGCGCGTACTTAACCTACAAAAATCGTTCTTGTTTTGGTTTCGGTGGTGAATGTCAAACTTCATTCGCGACGAATTAAAAACTCTCATGTGAAAGAAATGTCAACATCGACGAATACTCGTTCATTCGTTGGTCGTTGGTCGTGCTCATGTGAATATTGCTAAAGACCATATTACATCCTTATATCCTTAACATGAGTTGGGTACATCGGCATCATTTAAATGGTCAACCATCATTGTGAGTATGGAGACCATCTACATACATATATGTAGCTAAATTGCAAGAGTTTATCTTAGCCATATACATACATATTTAGGGAATAGGAAATACCCAACATGTAGCATGGTCGTCTCCTGTATGCATCGCCTTTACCATCAGCTACATGAGAACAAGCCTCAAAAAAGCCACAACACACGCTTTGAATCTTGGCATGTTTCTCTATATCTTCTCAATTCTCGCCGCATTCTCACACCAACTTCCTTTTTCCCCCTTTATCCTGTTTATTATATTTTGCCTCACACCAAATTACAAAAGTGTAGAGATGATATTTCGCATATGGAAAAACACCCTTTCCATGTACCTAACTATCGTCCTTTGTACTTATGTCTTCTACGAGTATACCTATGTATATAGGAGTATGAATGAGTTTATAAGCAGAAATATCGGACACTATTTGAATGTGGACATCTTCATGTCCAATTAAGTTCTAGAAGGATATATTCATGGAATGATGGACACGGATGGCATTTATGTGTTGCCACTGCCGTTGCCATTGACGTTGCTATTGCTGTTGCTGTTGCTCTTGCCCGTTGCCGCATAAACTTCTTGTAATATTGGTTAACTTGGTTACAAGAAGAACACGTCATATTAAAGGACAAGATACAGAAACAGATTTTAATAATCTTCACCATAATCCAAATGTAAATGATATACCTATATATATGACATCATATATTTGTATGCATGCATGCAAATATGTATATATTTAGGTTAATCCTGGAAGAAGACATGGGTGCGTATAGAGGGACAAGACATGGGAGCATATAGAGGAACAAAAGGGAGCAAAGACATAGACCTCTTGGGTGCCTTGTTATATAAGGAAGCAATTTAAACAATTTAATTTCGATCTTATTCAGAAGATGGAAAAAAAAACTTAAAAAAAGTTGGTTTGTAGCTTCCTGAATAAGACGCAGAAGTTGTCTTTAACGGTTTAAGAAAAGAAGACATATGCGTCAGTAGACACTTTTCCAGAATTGCCATTGAACAATTTACAATGTTCAGTTTAAAGTGTAGAAAAGCTATTAGGTACATATGTAATTCAAAATTGGTCTTCAATCAAATGCTTGTTTTTTATCTGTTGATAATTTACTTCTACTCCCGTATATGTGTCAAAAGGCATCCATCAAGGTAGTCATCTTGGGACACTACTTTTTCTTGTTTCCATATTCGAGATGCCAGATATATTTTTTAATTCGATTACTGACGTTCTTAATTTCATTATACAAACAAATTATCACATTTTGTTTTACCGGAGTTTTGGAATTTGCAGGATTAATCAACTATCTTTAAATGTTGCAAAATGGTAATGTTTTTCCTTATATCGTTCTCAACTAAATATTTTCTTCGAATACAGAATTAAAAATAATGGCTTTAAAGAATGTACAGAAAAGAAAAATATTGGCTTTGTTTTTGAACTTAAATTCACTTTTTTAATAAGCCAAAACTTTTTCCATGTTTGATTTTATTAAACGTAGTTTTATGTGATCTTATGTTTGTGTGGTTTGGAAACCATCCCTTGGGATTAGAAAGTATCAAAAAGAAACTTTGATTGATCATTGGAATGCATTCGTAAAAAATGTCAACTTATCTGGTTGAAGTCAATTGAAAATCGACGTTAAATTTTCTCTTCAGGGAAACTAATTGTATGCAACACCATTTTAACTGGTGGCCATTTTGTCAGCTTTTAAGTGTTCTGTTTAAAGTTTTTGTTTGACGCTTGAACAATGCTTCCAATTTGTGGAAGTTTTTTTTTTTTTTTGAAAATCATGGTTCTGTGCACTATTTTGTATAGCGATCCAGCTCACTTCTAATTGAATGGATATGACAATATAAAGGGTTTTTCAATAAGGGCGGGTAGATGTTGAAATGGAATAAAACAAGCTGTGTTTGAGGTATTACCTAAATTATTTTTTATTTGAAAGGCGCATGTATGCCATTAAGTGTGCAACATGACATCATTCAAATGCCCGCCTCGGCTTTTTAAGGTGGCACGGATCCGAGTTCCAATTTTCAATGACTCTTCCGCATAGATCCTGCTGAATTTGAGCGATGGCCTGTGTTATGTTCACCTTTAGGGCATCGGTCGATTGTGGTTTATTTGCGACTTCTAGAAACCCCACAGGAAAAAATCTAGCGGGGTCAAATCGCATGAACTTCCTGGCCAATTCACATCATCCCTGCGAGAGATAACCTTACCCTCAAATCGTTTATGCGTTGTCTTTGGCCATGAACTTTGAGCTCCTGATGGGTCAGTTGGATCAATCCCGACGCAAAATTTTTCAATTTGAAGTCTGTGAAAGGCCGAGCTCTTGTGCACGGCGAGGAATAGACTGCCTCTGCTATACACTTCATGGACTGCGGCAATGTTCTCGGCCGATCTTGCGTTTCTTGAACGTACGGGTGTTAGCTGATTGTTTACTGAACCGATCGTCTCAAATTTGGCCACCAAACGTTTACGTTTACCGTAAAATGGGCGCAATGCGCGCAACGTTTGCTTTATAGAAGACTCACTTTGACAATAAAGTTTTGTCATTTGAACGTGCTTTTTAATCGTGTAACATGCCATGATGATTTGGCATAAACTACAGAATAATAACAAAAGATTTGACAGATGTCACCAAAACAAAATGGTCGCCACGGGGCACAAAACTCTTTAACAAACCTGCCATATTTGAAGTGATGATAATCCTCAAGTTTATGTTGAGCCATTACAGTTTGGTGTACTTTATGGATTGATAACATAATTGGTCCATAGTTCTTTTTGGTAAATGCTGAGTTTCACGTTACAGAACCATTAGCTAGCCTCCAAAATTGTGTGAATTAACGGCGGCTCTTGACGGGATATTTGAATTTGCTGGTCTACAGCACAACGCCACCGGTAAGCCTGAAACGATTGACCACTTAGAGGAAAACATTCACTCCGTTATTGCCGACGGCCACAAACTTTGAAAAAAGGCACCGAAATGCAATCTGAAATAAAGTAAATTTCACATCAATTAAAAAAATAAAAAAAAACATCACTGTTTTATTCTATTTTTAAAATTCTGTACATCTAAAAATATACCCATTATTTGATTGAATTTAAAATTTGTTTTTATTCTGTAAGATTATTATAGTTATATCTGTATGGACCAAACTAAACAGAAAAACACAAGTTTTTTCTCCAGACGACTACGAGTGAAGATTATAATCGTTAAACTCTGACATTTTGTCTTCGATATGATTCTATCAAAACAAACATAATTTTTAAAAGTCATCGAAAACTTGACAACAAATTTATTCATGACCAAAATACCCACCCATAGTTATTACTTTTTGTCAAAATCTCGATATCTTTTCTTTGATTTCCAATTAAAATTTTTTAAGAAAATTATTCGACAGTAGAAGTCGAAATCTGATAAAAACAAATCTCCGTTCTCATAAACAACAACAACAACAAAAACAACAAAAATATTTACCTTTCTCTCCTATTAATAAAAATTGAAGTTCCAAGATGACTATCTGCCAAATTTACTCACACAATAAATCTAAAACGGAAAAATTTAAATAAATCAGATTAACTTTGGAACAACAAAAATGTTTTGATGACGACGACGTACGACGACGACGAAGATGATGACGCCACACAATCCCTTTACTTCTATAACATGAGAACTGAGCTGAAGCATTGTGAACGCCCATCGTTTGATTTATATTTTGTGATAATTCTCAGGTCGGTCGTGTGCGTCTTGTCTTGTCTTGTATCATTTAAGCCCTCCCCGAAGAATATACGCATACGACTCCAACTCAACCCGTATCTGCTTAAGTCCAGAAAACCAAACCTTCTTATATCCACATTTGACATTTGATACTTTCTTCTCAAATCTCACAGATGATCATCGTCTTTTTGTGTATATGTATGTAGGTTCACGCACCCTTTAAGTTTTGTTGGCCTGGCCT
This sequence comes from Eupeodes latifasciatus, assembly GCA_920104205.1. NCBI lineage: Eukaryota > Metazoa > Arthropoda > Insecta > Diptera > Syrphidae > Eupeodes > Eupeodes latifasciatus. Next base: position 335,804,549 of record OV049924.1, on the reverse strand, counting down.
TCTGAGCCATTGTCGTCGTCAGTCGTCGATACTCATAAAAAAACACACAAAATATTAATTATGAAATCAAAAACATCTTGAAATTATGTTCGAAAAAATTATATTTTATTCATATTCGACGCCTTTTATAGTAAACGATGATGAGGTGTCTTCATATTATCTCATCGCAAATAAGACGTTATGCTTAACACTGGACACACCATAGGAGGTCAAAATTAAATTAATTTGTATCTTAAACTTGATTCAAAGTATCCCACTGTGCAAACTATAGACATTTTAGATAGGTTTATAAGTTTATATTCATGTTTTGTTTATATACCAATCATAAACACTAAACAGCTTATGATTAAGCAGAAGATGCCTATTGGGTATGTTAAAGCTTTTAATTAAAATTGGCAGGTAATAATTTATGTATTTAATAGGTTTAAATATTTTGTTGGTTAATTTGTAATCACTTGCTAGTTAACTTAAATTTGAAATTTAAATGATAATTGGAAAACTACCCACATTGTTTTATACATTTCAATATAAGAAATTAATTATGTTATTTTAATTTTGTACCATAGAACGTGAACAATACAAATTATTTATAACAATTTTTAAGATGTATGTATAAAGGAAGTAATTAAATATTGCGAACAAAAGGAAAGAAATACTCGTACTCATTCATTAAAAAAATATTCACACACTTATGGTTGAAGACTGAAGTTCTATATAAGATGTCTAGACATTAAAGATGTAAAGTTATGGTTCAGTAACGCTTTGTTTTTGTTTATTTAATATGTAAGATGAAGTAATATTTTTGTATCTTCTCTTCTTTTCTAATGTCCTCAGACCTGTTAAGTCCGTTGGGAACCTTTTAAGGGGCATAGGGCACAGTTTCCGTGGATGTGTTTCAGCTCCCTCCAATTCTTGCCTAGTGACGCTGATTCCGCCTTGACTATCCTGCGCCATGTGCTTCTCGGTCATCCAGCTCTTCTTCCTTCTTGTGTGAGCGGATTCCATTGCATTACTTGCCTGCAATGCAGTCGTTACCTTTTCCAGGTTCCTGACCTGGACCTCATTTGATATACGGTTTGGCCAGAAAATCCATAGGATGTTACGAAGACATATATTCAAGAAGGTTTGCAGCTTTCTTGTTATGGCTGAAGTAAACTTCCAAGTGTGGTTCCGCCTTTGATGGAAACGATACTTCCAAGGTATTGACAGCTCTCCACTTTCTTCACCGGTTGTGAGGAAATATTTATTTGAGAGGATGATCGGGTTCCGAGGCTGATCATTTTTGTTTTGCCGGAATTAACTTCTGCTTCTCTCTCCACACTTGTTGTCATTTGATGGAGATCCATGATCCTATGAGAGAGTAAGCAAACATCGTCCGCGTAATCCAAGTGCTTTAAATAGGATGTCAAAGTCCTCCGCTACCTGACAGAGCTAAGCGCAGTACATAGCTTATCATAAACAAAAACAATATTGGCGACAGAATACAGCCCTGTCTGACTCCGCTTCGGATTTCAAAATCATCTGACAACCTACCATCGTGCAGAACGTGACACTTGGATCCATTATATGTCGCTTTAATAATAGCAATTAGTTTTTCTGGGAAGCCTCTCCTCCGCAAAGCTAACCAGATATACTCCCTGTTAACGCTATCAAAGGCCTTCTCGAAGTCGATGAACAGCAGGTGTAGTGGTGATCGATATTTAACGCACTGTTCAATAATGATCCGCAGGCTGTTGATGATCAATACAGGAGGATCCAGCGCGGAATCCTGCTTGTTCGGCATCGAGTGTGGCCTCAAGGTGTTCTCTGATGCGTTCCAGTATGACTTTTGCTACTATTTTGGCAACGGCAGGTAGAACGCAAATTCCTCCCCAGTTTTTGCACTTTGTAAGATCTCCTTTTTTTTTGGGAGCTTGACGATAATTCCTTTCTTCCACTCATGGGGGAAGCTTTTGGTGGTCCAGGCTTCTTTTATGAGCGGATGAAGCAGTTCGCTTGATGACGTTGGGAATTCCATCAAGTCCTATACCGCTTTGTTCTTCTTAAGTGCTTTAATTGCGGCAACGATCTCATATTTACTGGGTGGTGCGGTGCGGATTCGGGGATTAGTTTTATCAGACGCTTCTCAAGGTATCGGCTGCACGTTGTTTGCAAACACTCGGTTTAAAACCGAGGAAAAGTGTTCTTTCCAGCTTCTGACTTGCTCATCCACCGAACTTACCGTCTACTTCTTTCACCAGGTGTTGCTTTGAGCTGTGTGCACCGGTTAGCTCTTTGGTTATTCTGTAAACGGTCCTGCTGTCGCACCTGTTTGCAGCATCTTCTGCTTCTTGTGCCAATGCGTTGATGTAGTTACGCTTGTCGCGCACACTGCGGTGAACCTCTCTCTTTTTCATGCGATACGAGGACTCCAGCTCGTTTCTTTCTTCCCCTTGTGCAGCAGTTATTGGAGCACTTAACTATTTGCGTTCGTTAATCCTTGCCCAAGATTCTTCTGAAAGCCAAGTGTTGTTGCTTCCTTCTTTCCGACCAACTATTCTGTCAGCACCTGAAATGAAAACATTTTTCACAGCATTCCAATGGTGTTCAATGTCGTCATGTACTGTGCTGCTGATTGTTCTCACTTCGTGTGACAGGTGGTCCCTAAACTGTTGACGGGTCGTGGGATCCTTTAGTTTGGCGATGTTGAATTTGGGGGCTCGTGTTATTCCGTTGGATCTTCGAACTGTAGCTGTAGGCAATCTTAGGGCAGCTATCATTAAGTGGTGGTCACGGGCAAGTCCCATATCGGCGCCTCTTTTGTTTCGTACATCCAAGAGACTGCTTCTTAAGCGTCGACTAATCGCGAAATGGTCAATGCTAACCTTAACATTGAAGTCTTCCATAACCAAAATAATATCTCCGCGGGGAGTGTTGTTTCGGGCTGATCCTAGTTGACTATAAACGTATTCTTTCTCTTCTCTTGTATAATGGTGACGGGTCGTACTCTACTCTGAAACCTAGCTTTGATAAGCCTTTCCCCAAGGGGCTCCCTCTAAATAAGGCTTCTGGTTGCCATTTTTGTAATGAGTAACCAAACTCCAGCTTCTCGAGCATTTCTTGGATCGCATCGTGACCAGAGTAGAACAGAACAGTGTTACGTGTCGGTGACTTATATTTGCCCGATCCCAACCATGGCACTTCGCTTAACCCTAAGATATCTATCCTGTACCGCATAAATTCTCTCTCTAATTGGAGGAATCTGGCATTGTGCGGACCTTCGCTTCCTGCGTCCAGAAGCGTACTCACATTCCAGAAACTAATCTTTGTCCGGGTATAATAGCCAAAAGTCGTCAAGGAGTTATCATTAATTATCCGAGGCGTAATTTCGATTTCCTTAGTGGGATGAAGTTCAGTTAGGCAATCACCAACTACCCGATTTGCCATGCCGCGGCCGCAGGCACCCATATGTTTATGTATATTTTTCTATACAAATTTTTAATATTTGTAATGGTATCAGATCTATTTTTCTAAATAAAATTCACTCAGAAGAAAAATTTTAAAAGCCAGTGACAAAATATTCGAATTAAAAAAACACTGTGCTTATAAGCGAAGTTATCAGGTACAATATTTTAATATGAACAAACTAAGACGATTTACGACATCTTTATAACTTTAGAAATTATGAAGTCAAAAACTTAAAATTCGAAATATTTGCTATATGTCAATTTAATTCTTGTGCTGGAGCAATTTTCCAACAAATTTAAACTCATTACTTAAGGCAAGATTTTTAAGCTCCTTTAGATATCATAGAACCACCAAATATAACACAAAGGTAGGTTGTAAATACAAAATGGTATTTAAATTGTCAAATGCAAGTCTTCCAAAACCATTATTTTTATGAAAAATTAGGACGAATTGAAGTACAGTTCTAATTCATTTTGTTGATAGTGTTGTGAAAATTGAGATTCTTGTTAATTATTAAACAAAACAGGAAAAAAAGTTTTTTTTTCAGGACAGTGACATTTCACTTGCAGGACCAATTCAAGATTTGAGTTTTTAGATAAAAACGTATTTAAATACCAAACACAATATTTGTTTACAGCACCCGAGTCCCTATTTACCATTACCCATCGTTACGATTTTCACTATCACAAGCTAAAGATAAGATAAAGATTTCATTTAGGACGAAATGAAGTTCAAAAAATATGCGTAGAAAAACGGAAAGAATTCTAAAGATTCAAGTAGGATGAAATGAGAACGATGAAAAATCGTTAAGGATGATATGAGGTTCATTTTTCTGTATGTAGGAGGAAATGAGGAGAAAAGATCTTTTAAGGATCAGAAGAAGGCATGTACCAAATTTCTAAATCGTTTGAAAACCTTGCCGTATTTTGACTTTTTCAAAAAAAAAAACATGTGTAAATTAAAACAAATTTACAAAAAGTGTACTCAGCCCCTTTGCCCCATTTATATTTTCGTTCCAGTCCGAAATGACTGTATTTTTTTACTCCCAGTTCGTGTATTAATACAATTTTCGGTAAAGAAAACTCTTTGGTTGAACACTAAAGGGGGTTATTATTACCCTTAATATTTTTTAAGCTTAAACAGAGTTCGAGCGTTAGAGAAATATGAAATGATTAAGGAATATTATCGGTACACATTTGTTTAAAGTTTTTAATATAAACTTTTGAAAGACAAAGTTGAATAGAGAATTTCGCATTCTTGACGTGTAGTTAAAAAAGAGCACAAGAGTAAACTAATAGGTATTTCCGCAAGTGCGAGCATTATTATTTGAGAGGGGTGTGGGGGAAAATGAATAAAAACATTAATAAATTATGTGGTGCAACAGTTCTTAGAGACCCAGGGCTTACTGACTTAAAACTCTCAACCATTCCTTTCATATCAGGAGAGAAGGACCTTAGCCTGCATGATGAATTCAAACGGCTAATTTGAGATTTTATCAACTCCTGAAAATCTAGGGTGGGTGAATGAAGTGTGTTACTGCAGCTGAATAAATCGACAAAACATTGTTTGTAAAATTACCACTATAGCTTTTCATTTTTAAAGATCGTATTGAGATTCTGTATAAGTTTAGGTTAGGTTAAAGTTAGGTATAGGTTAGGCTGTCCGTGAAAGAGTACGACACACTTAGGCAAGTTGAATGACTCATTGTGATACCACATGAATCTTGAGGCTTTCTTCTTAGCTCAATAAAATTAGTTAAGTCCCTTACGAAACGTGGAAGACTGATTATATTTATACGATTGAGATCGATAAGATCGTAATAGAAGAATTCTTCTAGGTAAGTCTTAAGTTTTTGAGCTAGAACGGAGCATGAACAGAGGAAGTGAAGAACTATTTTCTCCTGTTCCTCATCAATACAGCTTCTGCAAAAGTCATTTGAGAATACGCGCGCTTTTCTATTAGACCAGTTATGACATTGATAGCGAATAGCAGAGCTTGCAGCTATTCGTTCTATATTAAAAGCTGTTAGCTAGAGTGGGGTATCCAGTGCCGTAGGTGGGGTCGTACGCTTATTAAGAGTCTTTTGGATTGCCGATGTGTATAACCAATTTGTAATTCAGGGTTGTAAGTCCCATTCATTAAGATTTAAGTGTTAAGATGCTTCCTTGAAACAGCTTTAGCAACGTCATGCGCGTAGGCAATTGCTCTGAAATCTTCCGAGTCCATTTTATTTACTAACAGGTTTCGTAAAGGGATAGAACGCCACCTTGCGGTGTCCCTCTGCTAACGAATCTTCTAGCAGAAGAGTCACCCGCTTTTGAGTTAATTATTCTGCTAGTCATTATTAACTCCCCAAGCGAACCCTGTACGTTCAGAAATGTTAGTGCATATTTGTCCACGTTGCTAAAAGTACCTTCGATGTCAAGGAAAGCAATTAAAGTGAACTATCTATGATGGAGGAAGTATTCGATGGTGCGAACTATGGTGTGTAACGCCGATTCCACCACATGTAAGCATATTGAGACATAGACAGAAGTCTTGTATCAATACTTGCCCTTAAATAGATATCAATCAATCTTTCAAAGGTTTTAGGAAAGAATGATGATAGACTTATAGGTCGTGGATCTTTAAAGTATGAAAACAACTTTTACTTCTCTCCATGTCAAAGGAATATGGACCAGATATAGCCAGCTGTTGAAAAATTTCCTCAAGATTCTGTCCGAAAGACTTAGACTTAGAAACTCTAGGTCTTGCCCAAATATGCAAGAATTTTTTCGAAAGAAAAAAAGTCTAACTTTCCCCAAATTTCATTAAAAGCGTCCATTTTTTTGTGATTTTGAAAAATTTTATTATTTCTTACGTAGCCCCCGATATTAAATATTTAGGTAACTGACCTGTAAAACAAGTTATTCATATTTTTCTGATTCACATAAATTGACGGCGTTTTAAAAATATTTTTTTTAATGAAGAAACTTTGATTTTTTTACATTAATTGGGTTAAAACTGTATATAGAATCACAGTTCATACGAACCGATGAATTGAACTATTTATAAACATTTTTTTTCTGATGACATTATTTTTCCTTAAAAAAATAGCGTTAATCTCCCTATCAATGGCTTTGATGATTTCACTCTCTTTCTCTATCTTATTTAAGACCCTTGAACCGTTTTTCTTTTCAGTTTTTGCCGACAAAGGTGCTTATCGCTATCGCTGAATAAATTAACTGCAACCCCATTTTTGTGTTTAACAAAAATTGAAAAGGAACAAAAAGTCTTATATCCCTTTTATGAATAGGCTAGGTATCATCCCATCCATACATACATATAGCATAAATAGAAGTAGATATATCTCAACTATGTGGGTACTACTTAATTTCAAATAAGCAAGGCAGGTGGATTCATCCGGTTTTGGTTTTTGAAATACGTGTGCATTTATTTCGTGATAAATTAATGGACAAATTGAAATCCTACTCACATTCTCTTCCGATTGACGATAATAATATATATTTTGTCGGTGGGTATATGTAAGTAAAGAAGCTAACATCAGTGGTGGCGACACGATATAGATAAGCTTTCTCCCGTTTTCGTTTTCCTTTATTTTGTTTCTTGACTTTAATGCATTTAATTTGAAAACAAGAAGAAGGCATCACAGATGGAAAACAGAGTAGAAGAAAGAACGAAATCCTTTCTCAAAAATTAATTCGATTTTCCAAAAAACCTATAAGAAGGGGTTGATATTTTTCTTTTTCCAGTTTTCAACCCTTCCTTTATGGAAAAACTTTGACTATGAACATTTAAGACGAATTATATTGTTCAACGAACGGTTCTTAAATAATTGTATGCTTTAGCTCAGCTCAGCTCAGCTCATTCTTTCGTAAGGAATTTAATTATAATGTACAATGTTAATATTAGAAAGGAAAAAGGCGAAACAGATGGATCAATATAAATTATATTCTTTTATTTAAGTTTAAGAATATATTTCGAATTAAATTTAAAACACAGAGGGGTTGAAGTGAAAATAAACTTCGAACTTCAAAGAGTTTACTAACTTCCCATAGGAAGTTATTGTAATAGGTCCGATTTGTCGAATTGAAAATTTTGACATTTCTCGACGTTTCAAGGTCCCTAGAGTCGAAAAAAAAGATTTTTAGAAAGATGTACATATGTGCGTGCGTGTGTCCGTACGTCCCTACGTCCGTATGTCCGTACGTTCGCGACGTTTTTTTCGTCGTCCATAGCTCAAGAACCAGAAGAGATATCGACTTCAAATAAATATTGTTATACAGATAATAAGGCAGAAAGATGCAGAAAGGGCTCTCAAGAAAATTGCGTTGGTGGTTTTTTTTACCATAGCAGTTTAAAAAAAGATGAACATTTTGGTTAAACCTAAATATCTCATGAACCAATGACGCCAGAGACTTAAAAATTAAATTTTATATTATATATTGTAACGTGATACAAAACAATTATATTTTTGGAAAAAAATCCAATTAACGGTTTTTTTATAAACCAAAAAAACTGAAAAAAAAATGTGCCACCTCGAAAATTTTACGACCAAAATATGATTTCATCTCCAAAACAATTTTGTGCAACGAAGAATAATATTTTTGACATCTGATAAAATTTTGAGAAAAATCTAATTGACAGTTTTTTTTATAAAAAATAAAATCCAAAAAAAAAAAATTACGCATAGGTGGTAAAAATTGAATTTCGACTCAAATATCTTTTCAAAAATTTGATATTAAGGCTTTAAACTTATTTGGTCTTATAAAAAATATTGTTCTCAACATTCTGAAAAAAATTTGAGAAAAATCGAATTGACAATTTTTTTTTTACAAAAAAATAAAAACCTAAAAAAAATTATAAAAGGTGGTAAAAATTGATTTTGGATTCAAATATCTTTTTAAAACTTTGAGATATTGGCTTTTAACTACTTTTGTCTTTCAAAAAATATTGTTGTCAACATTTAATAAAATTTTGAAAAAAAATCGAATTGACAGTTTTTGTACAAAAAATTAAAAACCTAAACAAAATTTAACAAAAGTTGGTAAAAATTGGTTTTCGACTCAAATATGTTTTCAAAAATTTGAGATAATGGCTTCTAACTAATTTTAACGTATAAGAAAATATTGTTTTCGATATTCAGTAATTTTTGTATAAAAATCCAACAGTCTATTTTTTAATAAAAAAATAAAATCTACAAAAAATAGTACGCAAATTTGGTAAAAATTGATACATATAGGCAAACTTTTAAGCAAGACAAATCGAAAGACGGGATGGGAAGTTATTAGTGTGGGTCGCATCCAACCTTTTTTTTTTAATATTGTTTCTTAGGTGACCATGGTAGTTATTAAACTAAGTGTTTTGACATATAGCTGTCAAAATATGTTTCATTAACGATTGCCAAAAGCGTGGACATTATTTAAAAAAAAAGCATCAAACATTTAAATACAAATTCCAAAACGAACAATAAATTTAGTGGTTTGGTCATCAGCCCTCTTTTGTCATTATTTGACATCAGTGCGCTGACAATTGGTCGTAATTTGAAAATTTTTTATCGTATGTATTATTAGGCAGATTATGTTGCAAAATTAAACAAACAAACGCACGCTAAAACTCTTGTGGTCAGTATCTTACAAATCCATAAATGGGAATTCGTCAGCATTTCCTTTAATTGTGGACTGTGTATAAATTTGAACCTATATACAGCATACATCGGCTTACAATTGTGTTCAGATGAAGATGGCCTTGAGCCTACTATAATTAGGCGTTACAAATGTTAATTTTGGCAGAAGAATCTCAATGTTTTGTTTTAACGGATATAGCCTATTTTTGAGATATAACCGTCGTAGAATATTTAAGATTTCAGTTTGGAAAATATTAATGACTAGATTTTCTGGAAGATACACATTTTTAAGTCAGTACCTTTGTTCTCCAGATAGGTAATTGAGTTGAAAATCAATTTTTATTCGTTTTTACTTGTTTTTAGATTTTACTAAAAAAAACAAACTGATAATATCAACAACGAAAATGAAGACCCAGAAGAATTCCATGAACGACCTTCACAAAGTCACAAGATCACTGTTTTGCTGTGGCAATAATCAAAACTTCATTATTGGTCCGTAGTCTTTTCGTGAAAATGGTTACTTACGTGATTTTTATTTGCCGGAACTGAGAAGATGTATCAACTTGAATACTGTAAGCTTTTAACAAAATAGGGGGCAATAAACATACATCAAGCACAAAAATAGATTTCTTAAGAGATATATTCCCTGGACGTTTGATTTCCTTCAGAACAGATGTGGAATGACCCCTTCGATCACCGGATTTGTCATCATCTTACACTTTTTATGGAGCTTTCTCAAAGTACGTGTATAGTACATAAACAAACCACGTACACTCAAAGCCATAAGTCAGACAATAATCCAAGACATTCGAGCAGTTTCACGACAAATGCTTCAGAAGAGTATGCAGAACTTCTAACAATGTCTGCAGGAGTGTTTTGACAAAAATGGACAGCACTTAAATGATGTGATTTTTTGTCATCTTTCTAGAAATGTTTAACTTAGATCATAGAGACCTTTAAACGTAAACAATTTTACAAAGTCCATTTCTACTGTTTTGAAATAGATTATTAGTTTCAATTAATATTATAAAAATTGCCAAAAAATAAAGAGCGTATACATTTTTGACTAACTCTTTTGTCAAGATTTAAATTTTGGCTATTTGTGCGTCCGAAACTTTAGTGCATATACAAACTGAAAACTAAATGGATCTTATTTCCAAGTTTTCCTTATGGCTGTAGTTAATGCCTTTTATGGCCCCTTATATGGACTCTAAAGCCTATAGTCTATATCTTAATCGTTTTTACTAATATCTCCATTCGTTCTTTTCGTGCTACCATAATGTTGTCAGCATCAAGATCAGTACGAGGTTTCATAATAATAATAATAAGCATCATCATCATCATCAACATCAACATCGTCGTCAATACTATACAAAAAAAAATAACCATTATAACCATCTTAAGTATCCACACAGAAGTATAAAGAGAGCCAAGGTATGCGCTGTATAGCTTAGCTACTATAGGTATCATTGCGCAAAATGTTTCAAGCCACTTTATAGGTAGATAGATATAATCTTGTCTTCTCGCCTACTACAATAGCAATTGCATCATTTTGGTAACTAAGAAAAATGCATTTAACGACGTTTTTCTTTGGTCTTTAGATACATTCGTTGAATATGTCCATACATATTCTTATATACATAGGTACTCGTACTTCCTTGGTGAAGCTTATGTTCCAACACTTAGTGGTGGCAGTTAAAGAATAAAATAAGAAAAAAAAACTTAGAATCCAGGAGAGCGTTTTTTTTACACTTTGCACTACAATACCTTGAATGCCAAACCAAACTGTAGAACACATCCAGCATCTCAAGCTATCAAGAGATCAACGACATCAGCCACACACCTTCATGCAATGCACAGGCCATACATATAGCAAAAAGGTACAGCGTACAGTACATGTGTAATTGCAGGAAATCCAGCTGAGGCATAAGGATGTGGCGAAAAAATATAAGGTGGCTAGCTGAACGCCATCTTCATGCCATTCAAGGCAAGAGCAGGAGAGTATAGTATCATCATCATCATCAGCATCAGAAACAGCAACATCAAACCAAAGCCCCTATGATGATGGTGGCATAGTTCGAAAGAAACTGCCGCACCGGCAGAGTGCATTGATGGGGCAATTGAATAGGTAGCCAGCCAAGAACGACGCGTCTTCAAGACGATACAGGCATCCAGATTCCAAACCAGACCAGACTAGACATTAAAGGTAAAACGATGAAGAAGAAGACGAAATGCTGAAAACGAATAAAATGAACGAACACACAACAAATAAAAAAATAAGACGGACTCTTTTCACCTGGTTATGGCAGAATCGCCGCAATTATCATTACCAGGCCACATTAAGGCAGTTTAAAGGAATATTCCAGCTTTCTCTCGCTGGATTTTGTATACTTTATACCTAGTTGGAGTTTACCAATTTAATCCATGGAACGATCAACTTCGGATTGACTGAGACTGCAGTTAACGTAAAGACGACAGCGACAACGACATAACGACAATGAGACGAGACCCTAGATGGCGTCGTATTATAAGAAGTGTTTATTGTTCTGCTATATCCGGTTAAGGCAAAGACACAGCAAACGGCACGGCCGGGCTTGGTGGCGTCGTCGTGGTTTAGCGGCGGCGGCGGTCAAAAATACCTTCTGTAAAGCTTATAAGGAAGACTCACACAAAAATGTCTGATGTTAGTATTATACAAAAGATTGAACATTTTTGTGTAGATTGTTTTTGGTTTATTCAAGAAATTAAACTCTCATGATACACCAAATTATAAAATGATTGACATTGAGCTATTTTGCTTGACCATTCAATATTGATGCCTGACCCCACTCATATACTCTGCTTGTAGCTCTTATAACTACATAACTACAAAAGAACACTCTTTTTGTTTGATATTATTTGTGTAGTCTGTGTCCCGTCTTCCGTCGTCGTCGTCTGATGTTGTCATTTGAACTGGCCACTTGAAAATGAGAAAAATAAACTTCCAGACATTGTGCATGACTTGGTGTTGGATTTCATATTTAATTTTGTTCTGTTTGATGTTTTCATCAATTTACCAGATTTGTGTGTTAAATATTTTTCTTTCCAGACAAATGAAAAAAAAAAAATAAAAAATAATTCAAGACATCATCATCACAGATCAAACAGAGCAAAAAGGAAATATGTTTAAAATGAAATTCTCTTGATCATTTCTTGACATTTAAAGTTTCTTTTTTGTTGTTTTCTTAGAGGAAAATGAGTCTGACGGCAAAGGTGTTAATCTATAAGATGAATCTGTCAATTAGATTAATGATTTGGCTTCGTAGAATAAGATGCCCCCTTGTAGCTATTCTATATATGAAGGGTTGTAGTTTATTTTGATGTGAACTGAAGCCCACCACATTAGACAAAGAAGAAACCCTTCTCTTCGAGTTTTCTGTAATTTGAAGATTATCTTAAATATTGGCATTTGAGTTTAACACGAAACATGGTTACATGGGTGTCAGAAGTGGAAAAATTAATCAATGGCCTGAAAGCGAATTTCAATTACATTAAGTTAATTAGAAAAGTAGAACCAATTGTTCAATTCACTGAACTATAATAAAATACTAACTTAACTTTTGAACTTAAACCTACAACCCTGATTGTCATGAGACATGAGACAAACCTAGAAAAATGTCTGTCTGTGGATATTTTGTGGAAACATCCTGGTATAAAAACAATCTACAAACCCTTCGAGAAATATCAGAAATTCATTGAGGAACACATATTTGAAAACCAGATCCGGTGTTGACTCCTCAAACTATCAGCAAGCTCAATACATTATGTTCATCTCTTTGTGAAATCCAATATATAGACTACATTGACAAAATGCAAGATTGCTTGATTACAGATCCCAGGCGCTTCTACCAATTTATAAACACTAAACGTTAATCCAAATTGAAGCCCCTTCAACATAAAAATTTCACGATATTACATCTACCGACTCTAAAACTATTAGAAACCCCTTTGACTCATTTTTCACCCAATCGTACAATAATCATCTTGAAGAATTACACTATAGTTTTTTTTTTAATACTTAAAAGGTACCTAATGCACCTCCTTTACTCAAATCGGAATAATTGATGGTATTATTAATAAGAAATTAAGTCTTTGCCTGCAATATTATTAAAAAAGTTTGCTATCTCCTTATGTAAACCTCTGTCAATACTGTTTCGTGTTTCCATTTCTCAAGCTATGTTGCCAATGCTTTGGAAAGAGTCCTTTATTTTTGAACTACGGACCCATAGCCAAGCTTTCTTTAATTCCGAGGCTTTTTGAAAGCATCGTCAACGACTCTCTCTCATTATTTTCATTGTAGACCTAATTTTACTTCCCAAAAACATGACTTCTTAAGGGACATATCCATTAAAGTCATTCTTACTTAATTTGTGTCCAAAACTCTTAATGAATTAGAGAAAGGAAATAAAGTTGATGGTATCACTTAAGACTTAAGTAAAGCCTTTGATAAAACTAGTTAGCAAATTATTTATTTTAAACTTAAAGTCCTTGAACCGGCCGATATAGAGTTGTTTTCAGGTTCTCAATCGCCAATCTCATTTATACAAACTCAGAAGTCCCTCAAGGGAGCCACCATGGTCCTTTGTTATTTGTCTTAATTAAAACTTATTAATACAAAACTTATTAATCTACGAACCCTTTCACAAACGTCGTAAAGTTGCTGATATTCTTTTTTTAAAACAGTTTTTAGCAGGTACCATAGACTCTCACCATGTCTTTTAGAAAAGATTCTTATTTATACTAATCCAAGGAACATCAGACAGGCCCTTCTCTTTTGCTTTTCTCATCACCATACAAATTATGGCCTTTTAAAACCTTTCACAAGAATGGTACGCATAGCTAACAACGTGCATACTACCTTTGACTTCCATATCAGTTCTTTCTCCCTTAGAAACATTGAATATTAAAAGTTTTTCTTTCTATGTACATACGCCTCTTTCATAATAAACATAAATTTGTCCATGTTTTAAAAAATACATGAAAATAGGCGGATACAGCGCCTTCATATTGAATTGTTTCAGATTTTCGATTTGCATATCAAATTCTTTGCCACTCTAAATTTCAGAATTTCAAGAAAATCTAAAGTATTTCATACCAATTCGAGGAAAAGAGCTCAACACAATCAAAAACGCGATACCTACTGTCGTGTAGAATTTATAGTTTCTAGGTTACCTGGAATTGCTTACAAAATTTGAGGATCCGTCAATTGGGCGGTAAATAAGTTGCTTTTTGTTTTTACAATTTTTGAAAAGCTGTCACTCAGAAACTACTAACATTATAAAGTGAAGTGAATGTCCTTAACCAGCTAAATAAATATTGTAAATTTTGAGTTTTTAACTTAATTGGTTCTGGTATTAGAGGCGGTTTGGGTGTACTCTTGTAAAAATGGAGAAGTGCCAGAACTCATCTCGGCAGTTCGTGATGTCCTCTTTTTTGACTCAAACTACCTCTTATACCAGAACCAATTAAGTTAAAAACTCAAAATTAACAATATTTATTAAGCTACGTCAAGTAGATGTTTTCAAAATTTGTACCACATACTCCTAATTTTTAAATTGTTTAATAGCTTCCTTCATTAATTCTTATCTTTTTTTTTCTAATGTAAGTAATATTAAAAATTGGTAAATTAAAATGAATTTCAATAAAAATTTTGTTGTGTACTTTTTACAAGGTTCTTCTAAAAATTAATACTTTCTTCCTCCCGGAGGCCGTCTCTTTGATTTGGGACCATTGATCTAATCCAAACCTATATCATATTATGTGTATGGGCAAAATCTATTCAAATAAGTTTTGTATTTCAAATAAAACAAATTTTTAACAAATACATGTATGTACCTAACAAATGAATCCTATTTTAATTCAAAACATATCAAAGCCTGAAGGAATTTCCTGATGAAAAGAATACTATAGGTATAAATGGAAATACAAAAATCAATTGAATGATTTTGAAATATTTATAACTAAAATTGGATGTTTTGAAAACACAAACACATTCTACATACTATTACTTGATTCGTGTGGACAATAAAAGCTCAATTAATTTTTTGTTTTTTCAAAAGTCAATATCTTCCATAGGTACATATTATGGGTAACTACCCAACTGAAAACTATATTCAATTCTAAAACTAATCCCAAAACAATTTACATCTGTTGCTTGTGGTCATATGGTTATAAATTTTACCATAGCACAAAAATACAAAAACAAAACCAAAAATGAATTCCTATATTTTTGAAATGTGTAACAAATTTAAAACATATTCACTTTGCTCTTTGTTATAATGTTTTACCACCATAAGCTTTAAATTTTGAAACCTTGTACACCTCATCCATGAAATCAGTTAAGCCTACGGTGAAGGTACCTACCTGAAAATTGTTCTCTTTTATTATTTTTTGTTTGCAATACATTTTTATCGTTCTTTTTGGGTTTTATATTTTTTGATTCCAATGGGAATTTTTGCAGAGCTCCAGCACTATACTTCAATTAGTGTATAAATTCACATTGCCCAATTTTAATCGAAATTAAAATCCACTTACTGCCTTTAGGTCAGTTGACCCACAAAAAAAAAAGGTAGGTAAAGGCAGATAGATAGGTACCTACGATGCATGTATAGTACATATAGTATGATTGGCAAACTTTTAGTGGAGGATCTCTGCTGTGTCCTGATGTGGACTCTGGAGGCAGAGCCAGAGCCCAAACCAGAACCACAAAAAATTGTAGCGCACTTAAGTTTTCGCCGACAGTTATTTATCATCATTGCCTCAATCCCTTACTGAGTATAGGAACGAGTTTCGTGTGTATTTTATTTTTGGTCTTTATTTTGTAGGCGATTTGGCAAATTGAAGTTCTTAAATTCTTTGCTTAAACGATTTATTTAAACATGACTGAGATAATGACTTTTAAGAAATGGAGTATAAGGAGGCCCGTGTTGCATAAGGAAAATCTTAGTAGATGCATTTTTATAACGCATAACGTGTTTTTGTCAATGAATTATATAAATTTTTGTGAATACACAAATAACTATGCTAATGTTAATATTTAACAAGTTGACACTTTTTGACATTATTGATAAGTAAGAACTTAGCCTTTATTAAAAATGGAACGATGAACACTTCAACAATTCATTCAAATTGTTCAAAATCATTAAAAAAAAAAAAATAAAAAATTGCTAACATGGTCATAGTTGGTAAGCCTAAGACACTTTTTTAAAACAACTGAATTGGTAGAACAAGTTAGTAATGTCAAGAATTTAAACTGTGTGTGTCGTTCAAGAAGAAGTAAAAATATTGCTGTTTTATCGAGTTATATATGAGGGCGGGTCAATAAGTCCGTGACTTTTGGAATAAAACACAGATTTTTTGATAAAAAAATTATTTTATTTTGCAACGTAGTCTCCCTTGAGCTTTATACACTTTGTCGAACGCTTCTCCAATTTTTGTATCCCTTCCAAAAAAAATGATTTGTCGAGGTCCTCAAAATAGGCCTTTGTTTGCGAGATGACTTCATCATTAGAGTCAAATCTTTTTCGACCAAGCCATTTATTCAGGTTTGGGAACAAGAAGTAGTCGCTCGAAGCCAAATCTGGAGAATAGGGTGGATGAGGGAGCAATTCATAGCCCAATTCATGGATTTTTGCCATGGCAACTGCACATGTGTGCACCCTTGCATTGTGAGCAAACGCGGCACCCATCTTGCGGAAAGCTTTCTCATGCCCAAGTGATCATTCAAAATTGAAACCACTGAGGCACTGAGCCATGCGAGATCCCTACGGCTTCCTTAATCTCTCGCACTTTCAATCTTCGGTCGGCCAACACCATATCGTGAATTTTTTCGATTGCTTCGGGTGTAGAGACTTCAAATGGGCGTCTAGGACGTTCGGCATCTTCAGTGCTTGTACGGCCACAACGAAATTCAGTAGACCACTTTTTTACCATTGAAATCGATGGTGCAGAGTCCCCATAGCATTTATCAAGCTTAGCCTTGGTCTCGGTAATGGTTTTTTTTCGCAAGAAATAATGCTTAATAAGCACACGAAATTCACTTTTTTCATTTTCTCCTCAAATTAGTGAGTAGTCTGATAAAAATAGCTGTCAAACACAAACTAACTGATGCAGCAAGTTTAAATTTGACAGGAGTTAACTGACAGATGCCTGTTGACAGGAGCAGTGTTGCTGTTTCAGTAAAGAGGTCAGAAATTAAAAAAGTCACGGACTTATTGACCCGCCCTTAATTTACAAACGAGATTATATTGTATTTTGCTAATGGTTACAAGGCTTTTAAAGTTCATTTTTCAAAATACCTATTAAACCACTCAGTCACCAGCAACAACGTTTATTAGGTGATTGGGCTCTTTAACATCATCATCAGTTCAAGGGCCTATTTTTACATCGCCGACAACATTTCCAGAATTGTTACATTTAAGGGCACTTAAAAGCATCTCCATTCTCAACTTATCCTTTCCGGTGTAGTTTTTGGGCTCTGGGATTTTTAAAAATACAGAAATTGGTAATTAGAAATTTCATGAATCCGTATTGTATTTGATCCCATTTGACAAATTAAAAATTTCGACATTTCTCGATTTTTCAAGGGCCCTAAAATGTAAATCCAATGTTTTTAGAAAGATGTACATATGTCTCTGTTAGTGTAAACGTACTTTACAAAATTTCCTTTGCCGTAATATATCTAAAGTCCATTGTCAACATCCTGATAGGTCCATATCAGTGTGGTTTTAGACCAGGAAAGTCCACAATCGATCAAATATTCACATTTCGGCAGATCCTGGAAAAAACACAAGTACATCAAATCGACACCCATCATCTCTTCATCGATTTCAAGGTTACATATGCGAGCATCTATATAGGCCGAACTATATTCAGCCATGTCTAGTTTTGGTATTCCTGCCAAACTTGTCCGTTTCAGCAGGATGACCATGCGGAATTTCCGCTGCTCCATAAAGGTTGGAAACAGCCTAACAGAACCTTTCGATGTCAAACAAGGTTTTAGACAATGTGATAAGCTGTCATGCAATTTCTTTAAAATTGTGCTTGACAAAATAGTACAGAGCTCCTACGTCAACACTAGAGGCACTATCTTTCAAAAGTCTGTCCAATTACTGGCATATGCTGATGACATTGACATAATCTGAAGAACTCAGCGTGATGTCAATGGGGCTTTTGTGAGTATTGAGGCAGAGGTAGCAAAAATGGGTTTAACGGTTAATGCGGGCAAAACAAAGTACATTCTGTCGTCAAGAAAGGACTTCCAACACCGACGCACGTCTTGGTCAAAACGTCACCATCGACATATGTAACTTTGTGGTAATGAAGGACTTTGTCTACCTATGCTTCGCTTTGAACCCAGAAAACAAAACCAGCGATGAGATCAAACGAAGAATAACTTTTGTTAACCGCTGTTTCTTTGGGCTAAGAAAGTAATTGAGTAGTAAAGCATTATCTCAGGCCACCAAGTGTTATAAGACCCTCACCATCCACGTCCTGCGCATGGAAACCAATGCTATGGCCCGGAAAGTCTTCAATTCCCCGCCCACAGGACTGCGCAGTAGTGAAAGACCGCGTATCAGGTAGGGCGCCAAGTAGAAAGTGACCTTACTCAACTTGTAATGCGCAACTGGCGACATTTAGGTAGAGACCGAGCTAGATGGAGAAGTTTATTGGGTGAGGCCCTAATTCACACAGGATTGAAGGGCCACCTTAAGTAATTAATACATTTAAAAATGTGGAAATCAAATAAATTAGATGGCGCAATAGTACAATAGGCCCCATAGTTTTAAGCCGAATCTGAAGGTCTAATTTAAGAAAGCACTTTTCATTACAAGAATTACTCTTCGAGGATTTATCAATTACTCGCAAGACGCAGTACCGTGAACAAAAGTTACAGTCCTCTTTTTGGAAATCCCTGTATTTTGATTTGATAAAAAATGTTGTTTAAATATATAATTAGAGGCAAACTATAAAAGAATACCTTGTTGCACGTCAAGAGATGCTCGTAGAAAATTAGCCAGTTTCCCACAAAGGCTGTTTATAAGCTTTTCTTAAAATTTTCCATATTCATTACAATTTAATCAACAAACAACCCCAAGGTATCTAAACTTTGCTCAAAGACATACTACGATAATTATTATTGTCACTGCAAGACATCAATTATGTCAGATTTTAACACATAGAACGTTCTTAATACCATATTCTACTCATACATTTATATGCCTTTCAAAACCATCATCTTTCAAAATCTACTTTTCAAGGTCTTCAAATTATACAATCCCATATACATATTTACGAGTATATGTATACTTTCCTACGTGTTTTCTTCTTGCTTTCAATTTGTTCTAAAGACTCCTCGTAATTAAGATAAAACTATACTCTCAGAGGAGCAAAAGGGGGTAACAGCTCTCATTAGTAGACTCATATCCTTTTTAATTCGCATTTTCCCAGTCATGTTATTACAATTCACAGACACAAAGTGCACACAGAAACAACACTCATAAGGCACCAGGCACACTGATGCAAATCGTACGCATAGGATTTTAGAAAACATTCCTCTCTCTCTCTCTCTTTTTGAAGCCCTAACCTACCGCCACTGACTGTCTCGAGAGTATACTATATTTAGTGAATATTTTATTATAATTTTGTCAACTTAGTTGTTTCATCTTCCTTTTTTAATTAAACTTAATTAAAATTTAGAAACTCTAAATAAGCATTTTAATTATTATTATTATCTTGGTTGATGTTCTCTTAATGTTCTCTGTCTGGGTTTTAGACTGTAATATGGTGCAATAGCAATAACATCAGTGAGATAAACATATGGGAATGAGGATGGTTTAATTTGTCCTAGAAATAATTATTATCTTTTTCGTAACAGAGTGAGTGAGTTTTGAAAGTTAATTAAAAGGTAAAACAAGGTTACACAATGTGTGTGGTATGTAATTTAAGCTGACTGTCATTTGTTGTGGTTTTGAAAATGTTTTTTTTAAAATAAACAGAAATCAAGTTCAAATTATATTTTAATGGTTCCAACAATTGAGTGTGAAACATTTTATTAGAATTTAAAAAAAAAAAACATAAATTAACAATTTTAAGGTTAAAAAAGCAAAAAAAAAAGAAGAAGCAACCGGAGGATAATTATTTTTAAAAAATAGTATGCCTTTCAGGTAAGCGCTAAATCCAGAAAACTGAGACAAGTAATAGTTTTCTTACATTTTCATGAAAGTAAAATGTGTTCATTTCATATTTTTTTTAATGACTTAATATTTTTTAAAATTCAACAAATTTTACAATCAAAGGCTTTGAAAATAAATTATGTAGAATCTACAATTGCTCTTGGACAAATATTGTTTTCGTTTCAAAAAATGTTTAATACTTTTTATCGCTACGAAATTCGACTTTAAGTCTAAGTAAGTAGATTAATTTTTCTTATATGGATTCTTACCGTTGTACGTGACCCAACCATCTCAGTCTTTGGACTTTTATCTCTATGGATAAGTCTACGTCTCAGCCCTTACAGCTTGTCGTTCCGTCTTCCTTTTCACTCATCTTCTATGCATAGGGGACTATAGATCACGCGAAGAACTTTTCTCTCGAAATTACCTAAGGTGCTTTCACCTGCTTTTGCTATAGTCCATGCTTCTGCACCGTATAGCAGGATGGTATGTATTGGATGGTTTTAAATGTGTAAACTCATAAATTAAATGGTGGTGCGCCCCAGGGCTTCGTTTTGTCTCCGACTCTCTTCCTTATATTCATAAATGATCTCTTGTCTGCCACTTCTAATCCATTAAACTGTTTCCCTGAAGACAGTACCCTTACATTTTTTCGTTTGTAGATTCACATCCTTTTCCTTCGAATGTGGAACTCCAACGGCAGTTAATGATAAGCTCATTTAATTCTGATCTTGACATCACTGTCCAATGGGGAATCAATAACCGTGAAGAATTTATTGCTTCTAAAACTCAATGCTGTCTCCTGTCGTAAAAGCGTAACTTACCGCCAATGCCGCTATCTATGAGTGGCTCTTGCATCCAGGAAACTAATTAACTTTCAGTATTTGTATCACAGATCACCTCTTATGGAATGATCACATATTCGATATTGCCAAAAATGCTAATAGGAGCTTAGGATTTCTCCGACGACGGTGCTAGCATTTTTTTCCGTCCAAAGCTTTAATTCATTTCGCATATCGGGTTAGGTGCCCTCTAAACAAGTTTAAATCTTTTGCATAGAATTCAAAAAAGGGCTTTGAAAATGAAAGGCCATAGAAATATAATCGAAACGTTTACATCCCTCGATCACCGCCGCAATTTATCAAGCCTTTCGTTGTTGTATCGATATTTTTACAAACAATGTTCTGTCGAATTAGCCAGTCGCATTCCACCCCTTAAACGATTTATTCGTAATACTCGCACTTCCAGGAATGCACATCAGTTTACCCTTGAGCTCAATTTCGAGCGTACTGTCAAGTAAAGAGATTCTTTCTTAAACCGCACACCGATAATGTGGAATGCTTTGGCTAATTTTGTTGTTTTTCCTCTTATTTTGATGTTTAGAAGTTTAAGACCAATGTGCACCGGTATCTCCTCTTAAATCCTTCCCTATTTTCCTAACGTTAGCACAGTGTTTAAATAATAACATATAAAAGGTACGAACGACCCCTGGAGTGACTGTAAATTATAAAAAAAAGGACTTGGATGACGGGGGTCTTATATATTTGGTAGCTCGAGAGAGGGCTTTACTATTCAATCGCTTTATTAGCCCAAAGAATGAAACAGCAGCTAGCAAGAGTAATTCTTCGTTTGATCTCAGTACTGGTACTGTTTTCTACGGTCATAGCGGAACCCAGGTAGACGAAGTCCTCACCTCACGAATCGCGAATATTTCTATAATTTAAAAAAAAAATCTAAAATTAAAATAAAATGTACCTATCTGCATTTTGGATAGGCTACAAAAATTGCACATTTTTCACAGAAGTTCTTCTTTTTCAATCTGTAAAAAATTCTAAAATTTGTCAAAAAATAAAAAAATGTTGACTCGTGAAAGTATTGAAATAATATCAATTTCAAGAATAATAATTTCAGATTTTACTTACTTAGGTCTTTAGACCTTTTAAGTCTTGAATGTCCTGCGGTATGTGCTTCTCGGTCGTCCAGCTCTTCTTCCTTCCTGTGTAAGCGGATTCCACTGCATTGCTTGCCCTGCAATACAGTCGTTAACTTTTCGAAGCGTATGTCCAATCCATTGCCACTTACGCCTTCGTATAATAAAGTCTATAGGTTCCTGACCTGTCCTTCTATGAAGGACGACCTCATTGGATATTCGGTTTGGCCAGAAAATATTTAGGAAGTTCCGAAGACATCTTTTCACAAAGGTTTGCAGATACCTTGTAATTGCTGAAGTTACCTTTCAGGTGCTGCACCAATAAGGAAGCACAGATTCGAAATTTGTACAAAACAGTCGTAGATTTGTTCTCAAGCTGATAGAGTCATTCCTCCAAATTTTCAATTGCATAGCGAATGCCGCTTTTGCTTTGCCGATGCGGTAGATGACGTCTTGTTCGGTTCCGCCTTCGATGGAAACCATACTTCCAAGGTATTGACAGCTTTCCACTTTCTTCACCGGTTGTGAGGAAATATTTATTTGAGAGGATGGTCGGGTTCCGAGGGTGATCATTTTTGTTTTGCCGGATTTAATTTTCTGCCCCATGATTTCTGCTTCTCACTCCACATTTGTTGTTATTTGATGGAGGTCCACGATCATATGAGAGAGTAAGCAAACATCGTCCGCGTAATCGAAGTGCTTTAAATAGGATGTCAAAGTCCATTGGATCCCTCCGCTACCTGACAGAGCTGAGTGCAGTACATAGCTTATCACCAACAAAAACAATATTGGCGACAGAATACAGCCCTGTCCGACTCCGCTTCGGATTTCAAAATCATCTGACAACCTAGCTCTTTTTTTTTGGAGCTTAACGATCATTCCCTTCTTCCACTCATCGGGATCACATTTTATTCTACGAACATTTTCAAGTACGTAATAATGGTCAACACATTAACAGCTGATAAAAGTGATACATATTACTTTATTTAAAAATTATCAATAACTGATCAACAATTTTCGGCGTAAAAACTGTTAATTTTTGTTCTAGACTATGAGAAGCTTTACTGGTTCTGGTTTACTTGATTTTCAAAATATTGGTTTTTAAATTTTTTAAGGATTTTATTTTCTTTAAAAAAACTTTGTTTGTTTTCAACATCATAAATAATGACTTATTTTCTTTTAATTTTAGGTAAGTAAAGGATGGCATTTAGAAAACGGGTACCTTATGATGAGTAAGTTATTTTTATCTTTATTAATTCCACAGGACCAAAGAACCTCTAATTTAAGGTATTAACAGTCAAAATCACTAAAAGCTGGTTGAAGTTAATAATCCTTAAACTCAAAACATAGATCAATAATTGACCACTTATAGTAGCATTTTTTAAACTTCCCAACAAACTCATGTAAATAATCAGGTTCACCTTCTAATTTTCGTCAAAATCTCTACCACCAACAAATAAAAAGATGGGGAAACGTGACCACACTTCAGTGACACTGACACTGACAATTTATCATCTAAATTGAATTTGTCAACTGTCAAATTACCTGTCAAACAGTCCAAAAATTATACGTATATAAACATAGATACTATAGCTAATCAGCTTGAATAATAACCATTCTATTCTATTCCATCACTGGATGGGGAGAAAATGGGGGCGAGTAAGCAGCATTTATATTAATTACCATGCCTCAAAGTGACAGTATAGTGGCTATTGTGTGACTCGCTTGAACTGCCATAAAAGAGATACCATTAGAATTATACATACAACAACAACAATATAATAACATTATAAACGTGAACAACATTGCGTGAGAAATTTATTTTTCTTTGTTTATTTTTTATTTCATCGTATAAATTGTCTTGCCTCTGCACAAATTTACATTATGCATTTTTTAATTCCTTTGAATATTTTAGAGTGCGTCAGAGAGAGTTGCACTGCGTGACTAAGCGATAGGGAATTTCTTATTGTGTGCGGTTTTGTGGTGACAAATAGGAGGAATTGAATTACCATTTTTTTACAAGAAGAGTTGAGTTAAGAGTTTAGAGACCGACAATGGTATACGTTTTGACATTTGAGAGGGATCAAAAAACTTGGTGACGTTTTGCAGAATTTTTGTTTTGTTTTTCTAGTTACGTCAAAAAACAAAAATGTCAAGAAATTTATGATTTACTATTTACACAAATTAGTCAACATTTGTTGTGGGATTCGCAATT
The DNA here is from genome assembly GCA_920104205.1 of Eupeodes latifasciatus. NCBI lineage: Eukaryota > Metazoa > Arthropoda > Insecta > Diptera > Syrphidae > Eupeodes > Eupeodes latifasciatus. Next base: position 335,780,118 of record OV049924.1, on the reverse strand, counting down.
AAAAAAGAGGTCAGTTTTAACGAATATTAAATCATTTACTGGATACTTTTTTGATGCGTGTTTAGTGCGGTATAAATAAATAACTGAAAATTACGTATCTTGTTTACATAAATTGTGATAATTTTCGAAATAGAACTTGGAGATTTATGCCTTTCCCCCAAAGTACAATACCAAAATTAATTAAGACTTAAATCAACTACCATTTTAATAAGAAATTTTGTTTGAGGAAACAGAAGTCAAATTTTTCCTAATTGAATATTGAATAAATTTATTTAATTATTTAAAAAACACGGTTTTGTTTTTAGTGGAGAACTATTATTTTACTGTTTTTTTTTTTGTATAACAATAATATCAAGCGAACTAAAAGCTTTCTAATGCAGAATGGTCAATAATCAAAGTTTGTGACGGCCATTTTGAGCAGATAGATAAAATAAATTCAAGATTAATTTTCAAAAACAGCACTAAAACTAAAACTTCAAAACGTATTTTTAAAGGGTATATTTTAAAACCTGATATGATGATGAAATGTTAAGGCAAATCTGAATTCAGTACGACTTAATCCTTAGTAAAATTATTGTTTCATTTGCATTAGGCAGAAATAAAACGTAATTTTGAACCTGTTTGATGTAAATAAAGGGTGTCCCAAAATTAACGCAAGATTTGAATTAAATAGAAAACGCCGTTTTTAGTCTTTTGATAGTTATATTTTTATTGACTCGTAAAGTACATAGTTGATGCAGCGTTGAATCTCCTCCTTTAATGCACGGGTGGTTGTGGGCTTGTTGACATAGACTTGTGATTTCAAATAACCCCATAAAAAGAAGTTTAATGGTGTTAAATCACACGATCTAGGAGGCCAATTTTGATCACCGAAACGAGAGAGTACACGACCTGGAAATGTCTCATGCAGTAATTGAATTGTTTCACGGGCTGTATGACATGTGGCACCGTCTTGTTGAAACCACATATTGGACACATCAATATCATCCAATTTTGGCAGAAAGAACTGTGTAATCATGTCGCGATATCGAGCACCAGTAACAGTCACTGCTTGACCAGCATCATTTTCAAAAAAATATGGCTCAATTATGCCTCCAGCCCAAAATCCACACCATACAGTCACGCGTTGTGGATGCATTTGTTTTTCGACAGTCACATGTGGGTTCTCCGAACCCCAAATGCGGCAATTTTGGCTTTGCATGCACATGCGCACTCTTTTGTTGAAATTTTCCATGACCATTCTGCAAAAATGTGGCTGAATTTCGTTGATGCAGCGTTGAATCTCCTCCTTTAATGCACGGGTGGTTGTGGGCTTGTTGACATAGACTTGTGATTTCAAATAACCCCATAAAAAGAAGTTTAATGGTGTTAAATCACACGATCTAGGAGGCCAATTTTGATCACCGAAACGAGAGAGTACACGACCTGGAAATGTCTCATGCAGTAATTGAATTGTTTCACGGGCTGTATGACATGTGGCACCGTCTTGTTGAAACCACATATTGGACACATCAATATCATCCAATTTTGGCAGAAAGAACTGTGTAATCATGTCGCGATATCGAGCACCAGTAACAGTCACTGCTTGACCAGCATCATTTTCAAAAAAATATGGCTCAATTATGCCTCCAGCCCAAAATCCACACCATACAGTCACGCGTTGTGGATGCATTTGTTTTTCGACAGTCACATGTGGGTTCTCCGAACCCCAAATGCGGCAATTTTGGCGATTGACAAAGCCATCAAGATGAAAATGTGCTTCAGCGCTTAGGATGACTTTGCTCGAAAAATCAGGGTCCATTTGTTGATGTTCAATAATCCATTCAACGAACTCTCTTCTCTGTCCATGGTCATTAGGCTTCAATTGTTGTGTTAATTGAATTTTGTAAGCATGAAGACACAGATCTTTGGTGAGTATACGCTGTAGAGAGGTTCTTGAAATTTGCAATTCTTGTCCACGACGTCGAATTGAGGTTCCTGGATTGTCAGAAACACTCTCACGCACTGCTTCGACATTCACATTTGAACGGCTAGTTTTTGGACGACTAGTGTGTTTGGCGTCTCCAACGGATCCAGTCTCCATGAATTTTTCAATTAATCTCTTCACAGTTGACGAAGTTAAAACACTATTTCGATCATATTTTGTATGAAATTTTCGAACTGCAGCCGCCAAGCTTTCACTATTTTTGAAATATTCTTTAATAATGAAGACACGTTGTTCTCTCGTGTAACGCTCCATTTTTAATAACCCTATATTGTTAGCTGTCAAATTGTTTTTTTTTCAGGGTTGCCAACACTTCACTGCACAAATGGCGGCAAATTCAATTCTTGCGTTAATTTTGGGACACCCTTTATAACAATAATATTAACCGAATTAAAAGCTTTCTAATGCAGAATGGTCAATGATCAAAGTTTGTGACGGCCATTTTGAGCAGATAGATAAAATAAATTCAAGATTTATTTTTAGAAACAGCACTAAAACTAAAGCTTCAAAACGTATTTTTAAAGGGTATTTTTTAAAACCTGATATGATAACGAATTGTTAAGGCAAATCTGAATTCAGTACGACTTAATCCTTTGTAAAATTATTGTTTCATTTGCGTTAGGCAGAAATAAAACGTAATTTTGAACCTGTTTAATGTAAATATAATATCAACGATTCGAGGATAGAACCTGGTATAGCCATTCTGTTCATGTGCAGTGACTGAATTAGTTCTTAAGCAATTTTTAAGACAAAGTATTTAAACTTGTATATTAAGGCGGAACTTTGAATAGGCATGAACATGAACTTTGAATTATGTTGCCATTCAAAAAGTCGTTTCATTGTTTTTTGTTTTTGTTTGTTTCAACCGTTAGTTTTTTTAAGTTGAAAAAGTAATCTATGTGCAAATAATTCCAAAATTGTTAGGATTTCAAAAAAAGAAAATTGAGTTAAGTACAAATAAAATTCTAAAGACACAGTTTTTAAAATTTAAAATTATTATCCTTCATTTTTTTCAAAGCCACTATTAGCTCTAGCATTAAAAATCGGGAATCTAAGGCCGCGGCCACGCAGTAAGCGGCTGAGCGGTTGAGCGGAAAAAAAATATAAAACATATGAAATCACACAGAAGCGGCCACGCTATGAGCGAGCGGCGAAACAAAATTCTGAGCGGCTAAGCGGCGGCACTCAGCAACCAAACCTGTTTAAATTTTTGTAATGTTCTTAGCGGCAAGAAGTAAAGATGGCCAAAGTAAACATTGAGTTGTTAAATTCGTGTGTGCAATCTCGACTTTAACTACTAATCGCTCAAAAGCAGTCGCTCAGTGCCTGGCCATACGTCGCTTAGAGCTGCCACTCAGCCGCTCAGCCGCTTACTGCGTGGCCGAGGCCTAACTCATCAATATAAGTGAATGGTACTGCAAAGCTTATGTTCATTTGACGAACTTATGTTCGTTGACTTATTATTTCGGCCAGCTAGAATACGTACATTTGACCAAAATGATCTAGAATCATTACAATGTATGAGATTCAACGCCATGTTTTTTAGATATTGTTGTTTTTTGAGGCTACACAATCTTCTGTACGAATTATTTGCTTGAAGATTAGAGGCCAAATTATTGTTTTTTCTAAAGATTTTAAGTAACGCGTCATACCAACAAGATTTATAATTATTTGCTCTATTATGAGAACTCCTGACAGCTGATATTCTGATGGTTTCAAAAATTAAATCCGTTGACACATCCACTGTGTTTGAAACCAGACTTGAAGAGGATTGATTGGGTGTTGAAGTAGATTTCTTCTATAAATTTCGGATTTTGTATCAATCCAACGAAGCTTTTTGTATCCGTTTTCAATTTGTTGTCGAAAATCGCGTTCAGGGGTCCTAAATTTGCAAGATACACTATAGGAAGATGCGATGAATAGGTGCCAGCCACCTTTGGCTAAGCAGTAGTCAATTACAGAAAAAGTAAAAATAAATGTGAGTAAAAATAGTAGGATCACTTTTGGATACCCCGTTTAGAAGAAAAAACCCAAAATTCTCAACCAGCGCAGTCAAAAAGTTGCCATTGAGTTTGTGCATTTATCAACAGATTCTCTTTGGAATGCAAATTGTTCAAAATTTAAGAACGAAGAATTTTGGAAAACTCCTATCCCTATTTTTAATATATCATCTTATCCCAGAAAAACTATAAGGCGCACACATTATATAGGTACAATAACCGACCGACTTCTGTGATTCTTGAAAATGAACTCCCCCAATTCAGCCCTGGGTCGTTTATAGAAGGTATATTATTATAGATATCAAAACATATTGAAAGAGCAAAAGCAAAAGACCAATTCTAATAATTCTCCCAGAATGTGACACCCGTAATACACCCAAGTTCGAAAAAGTCACAATTAATTGCCGAATAATGGGCGTCATTGTTCCATCTGGGCATATGTACATATAGGATAGGAGCTAGTTATAAAGGCTACGAATAATAAAGAACGACCAGAAGCTCGCATAGCAGTAGGTTTTGTACAATCGATCGCATCAGCAGCCCACTCGGATAAAATGGATGTGATAACCTTTAACTCTTGGACAGTTTGGGAGGTTCGTCACCATATCGTCGTAGTCGTCGTCGTTTGTTGTTTGTCGTCTGACGTCCGTTAAGTCCGTCGTTGTCGGTCGTTTGTCCAGTATATTTGTCGGCATTTCGACATTGGCATCAACATAAGCATTGGAATCGACAGCAGCAGCGCCATTACTTTGAGGATTTATTTTATTTTTCCAACGGATAGGCAAACATGACCCTATTTCCCATGGCCCGTTAAATGTGTGTGTTTATGCCGTATGTATATGCCGTACAAAGGGACGAGTTGAAAATAGCTATACTCCGACACACATGTTAGTTGCTATAGGAAAAGAGCCATTAGACAGTAAAACCGTCAATAGGACTTATTGTTGTTGTTTTTCCAGTTTTTTTGTTGTTGTTTTTGTTTTACTCACTAAACACAAACGATTTTCTGTCGATTTTTTCGTTGAATCACTTGTTATATCATCGTATTATTTAGCCCTTTTACCGTTGCGTGTTGACATTAGATATTAGGTTTTTCTTTTTTATCAATCAGATTTTCACCTCGATTTCTTTATAGCTCAGGTAAATGCACCTTATGCGGAAAAAGAATGAGAGTGAAGGCTGTATAAGGGTCGAATCAAATAGTAAAGTGTTACGGTATATCGCATGTATGCATAGGACACTGTTTACACATAACTGACACTCATTGGGCGTGTAACTTTGATCGGATGAGTGAGGATTTACTTTTTGGGTTCCCCTGTCAAAAATAAAAAAATCAATCAGATAGTGTGCGGTGTTGACTGTTGATATTTATTTGAAACTATGAAACGTGTGTTTATCTATCTGTTTACCAGTTGGCTCAACAAGGCGAAAATGTTCCAATTAGTAGTTGAAGATAATTATTTGGAAATCATTAAAACATGTATTCTGAGAGAATGGCGCCCAACGTGGAACATATACGAATGTATTGAGTTGGCTATATATTTTAATAGTGAAGTTGATAAGTTAAGTTGAATGTCAACTTAACTTCGTCTTGGATGATTTATTGTTATTCAAAGACCCCCCCTCACATTATAAAATCGATCAGGTTTAGTTCTATAATTATTTACTTATACATATAAAATTGATTGATAAGTAGAAACGTGTTGTTGATTAATAAAAGTGGATTCACACAAGAAGAAAGTAGTGTTATAGAATCCCGGTGTAAAAGGTTGTCATAAAATTTTACTTTGAAACTCAATTTCCTTAAGAGCTATCGATTTTTCAATAATTTAGTTCTTATCAATCAAGAAGATCTTTCGATTCTTTCAACTTCTGTTTAATAAAATGAAGATTTTCTTTAATTTAAAATCGAATAAAGTTAAAAAGAAAAAAAGAAAATAAGCAGGTATAGTAATAGGTTTTATGTAAAATTCAATAAAAGAAAACAACTTATTGATTATATTTTCGTGTATCTATAATAATGGGTGACTTAATAAAGATTTAATGATTCAATCAGCTAACATGTTGTTTTATATGTAAAGGTAGGTAGGTGCTAACACAAAATCAACAAAACTAATTTCTAGCGTTGGAACAATAATTACATTTTGACTTCTGTATATACAGCTAAGAATAATTTACATACATAATGTGGGTAGATATAGGATCGAGTATGGGTATATTTTTTAATCCTCGCCCACTTTTATACATTCATGAATTTTGAACTATTAGAAAAAGGGCTTTAACTTCTGTATATCAGACTTATAGAACTTAGTAGAAGCATTAAGCTTCTAATAATAATTAATTTGATTTTCTTGGTTCGTTAGTGTTAATCGTTAAACCTCACACTTTAATGATTTGATATTATGTGGATTTATTAAAGCATTGAAGAAATCGATTTTCATGTTTTATGTTAATTTTGTTCTGTTTTTGATGATTTAAGTGGCACTTAAATATGACCGAAATTGAGTCAGGCAGAAATTTAAAGGAGACAATAGCTTTAAAAAGGGAATCTACTAGGTAAGATTAAAATTCTATTTCCAATTCTATACTAATTAATAAGTAGGATGTACTTAACAAATATACAACTAAGCCTGTAAAAATAAAACGTTTTAAAAAACTTTCTGAGCTTAAAATTATACTTTGTCTCAAACAAAAATTATTAATTGTAACTTATCGCAATAACGCCTCAAGGCACTAAAGTAAGACATAAGTTAGCAGACGAACATACGAAAATAGTATGATAGTAATAATAAAAACCAGGCTCTCGATTTGTCTTGCTTAAAAGTCTATCATATCTGTCTTTAAATCTTTTATTTAGACCCTAAGGACCTTAAATCGTTCAGAAAGTTAACCATTTTCAATTCGACAAATCGGACCGATTACAATAACTTCCTATGGGAAGTTAATACATTAATTTCATCCTATTAATTTATTCCAACTATAAGTTTGAAAAGTGCACTTACGGTTTGTTGTAGATAGAATTTTTAAAACTCAATTTATTCAAATTTGTCTTTCCCCAGAAAATTAAATTTTTTAAGGCAAAAAAAAACTTGACAAACTTTGACCGGAATTTTATTTTATGATTCACTTAGATTGAAAAATGAGACATTTTAAAAGAAATAAGTCTTAATAACAAATACTTCAGGTTTTTAACAAATGTCTTGGTTGAATTTTTCTTATGCTAAAAAAACACCTCACCTTTCTAGCCACCAAAAACAAAATATTTAAGTTTTTTATAGTACCCGTGGCGTGATGGTTGGTGCGTAGAACTGTCATGCCAGAGGCCTTGGGTTCAAAGTTCTTAAGTGTTTTTTACGGGTATTGCGTCTTGAGAGGAATTGACTAATCCTTCAAGATAAATTCTTGTCATGAAATAAGTGCTTTCTCAAATTAGCCTTTCTGATTCGGCTTAAAACTGTAGGTCCCCTTCATCTCTGACAACATTACTCGCACAAATAAATGATTGAGAGTTGTAAGTTACTAGACCCTAATTCTCAACGAACTGTTCCGACATCTAAATTATTTATTTATAATTGCAAAGTTTCTAAATGAAATGAGGCTTAAGCTGTGTGGCACATACCAACTTTCCAGACCTCTATGAACATAAGTTTGTCAATACAAATTTGGATGATCTAGAATCTATTTAGCAAACACACATCGTTGTTTATGATGATCGTTTAGGTTCACTTCCTGGATGCCTGGGTATGTTTTTTTTTGTACGGGTGCAGCCCCAAGCCATGTCAAGTTGTGGTCTTTAAGGTCAAGAAAAAGATCGCCCGTGCTTGAATTCAACTGAACAGAACATCCATTTTAACGCAAACATTTTAACATTTGCAAAAATTTTCTAGCTAAACTATTTTCCTATTTTAAATTTAAAAATAATTTTATCTGAACTAGAAAATACAAGAAAAAAATATTTATTTATTTTTATTTATATTTAAGTCCACCCACTTGATTTTAAAATCAGTTTACACAGCTCACATACCTGAAATACCAAATGCCAAACAAAATACATCCCTTTGAAAGTTGCACGGTATTGTGTGGCATATGTTTTATACGAGACAACAGCGCGGGACAGTGGGGTAATATTGAAATAATTTTGACACAGAAATAAAAAAAAAGAAGAATGATAAAAGTTAAAAAACCATCTTTTAAAACCATTCTTTTAATTAGTTTTTTTAATGAAGCCTTTTGTTAAGAAGAACTTGTTCTTTTCGAACTTAAGAATCTTCAATTTTTTTGAATTTTTTTTCATATTTTTACTTAAAATCACTTAAAATTAGTCTCCAATTCTTATTTCATGACTGAAAAAGTAAAACCAAAGTAATTCTTTTATTGCAGTTTTTGTTCGTTTTTTTTTTTTAAATCTAAGTCCTTTCTTTTATCTTCACATTTAATCTTATTTAGGAAAATGACAACAAAGCTATATTCAAATAATCTTAAGTGTACCTCAGATGTTCGGTTTAAGTAAACCATTTGATTTTGAGAGTTCCAAATTCCAAATTCGAGAAGGTATATAACATAAGCATGTTGATTTTAGATACTTTGCCAAGTTGAAATAAGAAAAGAAAATAAATGCTCTCAACTCGACTTAAGACAAAATTTCTCGGCATAAGTTTTTCAAAGTCAGCTTTTACAAATAGGCAAGCTATCTTAAGGCCGATTTGTTTGTTTTTGCTTGAAAAATTTAACGCAACTTAACGCAACATAGACAAAATTTTCTCTCAAATTTATAAATTCCTGTACCACTGTATACTTGGTAAACAAGCGTCACGGCTTTGTATAGTCTTTTATTTTTTCGTAACTTGTAAATAAATTCTCAACCCCAACTCACTTTGACATTACCCTGTGTGTGCCTGATGTGCCATTCCGGCTTCAACAAAAATCCAGAAAAAGAGAAAGAACGAGAGGTGGCAAGAGGGCACGAGGGAAAGAGAAAAAAGGTGTGTCTGCAGTGTTATGTGTACTATACTGTCAACGACTATTGTCATTTTGTGTCGAATGTCGATGTCGACCATATGCATTGTTGAACACCTGGCTGGCAGAACGGAATTACATCACTTAAAGTGGCCACTTGACAGTAAATTCGAAACCCTGTGTGTCTGTTCTGATGATGGGTTCTATGTCCCCTTTCCCTATCCCTATATTATGGTGGCTTGGCTCCCACTGTAACTGTGACTGAGACTGAGACTGGTAAAGTAACATAGGTTGATAGGTATAAAGGGTTTGGCGTTGTGATGTGTTTCGCATGCCATAAAATATTCGCAAGGGCTGAAATTGCTATAGAGTAAAGAGATAGAAGATATTGTACTCTGGGGCGTTGCCGCGTTCAACGGTCTTAATACTTTTTATATAGTCAGTCAGCAGCAACCAAGTTTTGTATTCATCAGGACGAAGGTGGTTTGGGTGGTATATGGGTAAGGTGAGTGATGTGCACCGCCAACCCCATAACCACTTGAATGGTGTCCTTTTTCGCAAAGTGCAGTTAAAAAGTAAACACTTCGACATATAACTATTTGCACAATTTTGTAATTCACTTTTATTTTTGTTTTTTTTATTTTTCAATTTAATTCAACTCTTTATTCCACTTGAAGAGATTTTCAAGTGCATCACAATTCACAATATAGGTACGCACTTCTCTCTTTTGAACTTGTTTATATTGTTAGTTATATATAATGATTGTGAAGTATAATAAACTGATTAAATCTTCCAGCTGCTGTACCTACATTAAATATAATTCACCTAAAGGACCCCTATCCTTGTTTACTTAGAAACTAAATTAATTTTATTTAAATTTTGTTGTTTTGTATTTTAATAATTTAGGCAATGTGGGTAAGAGAGTTGGTACATACTCGTACTTTATTTTTGTTATATTTAATTAATCATTGAAGATGATAAATTTTAATTATTTTATTAAAATTAGGAGGAAGGGGACATTTTATAATATTGATTATGCGTTTTTAGGATAAAGTATACTTAGGATATCTTAAACTCTATAAAAAGAATGACATTCAAGTATGGTTTTTGAATTAAATGAGTGAAGCGGCAGATAACATTTGACCCTTTAAGATTTGGTCTAGTTGGGTAGAAGGAACAATGAAACGGTGTAAAAAGATTAAGTTTCATGGGGCAATTGATTCTTTTTTGGGCCTACTACCAAATTGCTATGCATAATCCCATGTAGAGTTTTGCACTTCATTCCAATAAAAGCTTAAATTTAGGAATTGATGTGTAAGCCTAATTAAAGCTCATCATACTGACTGTCTAAAGATCAATTGATAAATAAAATAAAATAAATAAGTCATGAGAGCAGACATTTATAGTAATTCAAGACTTTTCTTGCCTTTTGTGTCAATACCTCAAATAGCCTTTGAAAAAAATGGAAGAAGAAATTATAATATAGCCTTTCAATATAATAATATGTACTTATATAATATATAATAGTTACTTTTCCGTAAAAGTGATCGCCTAAAAGATATTTCAAAAATCTCTGACCTTTTGAATGTCTTTAAAATTATTTCCCAAAAACAAGAAACTATATGATACAAAATTTTAAACAACCAATCATTAAATATTGAATATTTAGTAGTCTTATAATAATTCAAAGTTTGAATTATTTTAATTTTTAGTAAAACATTATTTAATTTATGATTGAATTTGAACACGTGGAAATAGTGAAAGTTCACGAAAAGTAAACTTTGTTATCAAACGTACATTTTTGGGAACGGACATTTAAACTTAAAGTTAAAAGAGTTTTGAGTATCTGAAATTTTTGGCTCTCTTCTCTTCCAGAAAAGCTATTGGCAAGAAAAGAAGCTACAACTCCAAATTACGCCTTGGTTTTACACATCGGTACTCCGACCGATTCTACAGTACGGTGTGGAAGTATAGTAGATTTCTTAAAAATGGTAAAAACCGCGACAAACTAAATAAGGTCCAACGTGCTGTTTGCCTATGTATAAGCGGATCACTTCGTATGACCCCATCCGCGTTACTGGATACTTTGCAAGAAAATAGCTCCAAGATCTACTATTCTCCTCAAAGCTTCATCGCAGTGGGTTAACAGCAATATAGGCAACTGCGTACTTCTTAAGTATTTAGACACAATCCCCCAACTAAAATTCGACAGAAACTTCCAGATTTCTATGCCTTCCAGATATTTATTGTGGTATAGGCATAGGACATTCCTGGAAGACGAGTCAATCCAATTTTCAACAGATAGATCAAAAACAAATGGAAGTTTGGTGAAGGCGTACACTCTGAACGACTTAAATTAATTCTATCATTCCGCTTTACCAATCATTGTGTGTTCCAGGTGGAACTTTTGGCCATCGAAAAGAATATTTTCCTGGTGGCTTAAAGAAAACGTTATATGAACATCTGATATCCGTATCTTCTCAGATAGTCAGGCCGCTATCAAATCCCTGGACTCTTTCTCTACAAACTCTATAACAGTCCATAACTGTAGATAATCTCTAATGGAAATGGCACAGTAGTTAAACATTCAGCTTTGCTGGGTGTCGGACCATAAAGACATTCCAGAAAATTATAAGTCAGATGAACTCGCCAGAAATGGTACAGTACTTCTACCACGTTTGCCGTTTGCTGGCATACCAATCATCAGTGCTCAAACTATGCACTGCTCTAGCTCAAAAACGCAAAAATTACTTAGAAGAATTATTCTATAACGATCCTATAGTTCTAAATCATACGAGTATTAACAAGTTCTTAATTATATTAATCAGCCTTTCACGTTTCGTAAGAGACTCAAACTAGTTTCATAGAGGTTAGAAGAAATCCTCAAGATTCACGTGTTGTCACAATAGGCCATGAAACTGGCCTAAGTTTGTCCTAACCATATTACTCAAACTGAAAAAAGTAGTTTTATGATTTAAAAATCTAATATCGTTCAATATTATTACATTTAATAAAGGAAGCAAAATTTTAAAACTTAGTTAGTAAGAAAACTTTTACATATTACTAAATCGTTTCACATTTTTCAGATCGGATTACTTTTTAACTTCTCATAGAGAATTATTGTAATCGGTCCAATTTTTGAATTAAAAATGTTGACATTTTTCGGCGTTTCAAGGACCCTAGAATCTATATATGTACATATGTAAAAGAAAATTGCGTACTTGGGGTTTTTACTATAGCAATTTAAAAAAGGATTGACAATTTTGGTTAATCCAAAATATCTCACCAGATATCGATTCTCGATTTCAAAACGATTTATTTTGTTTGAAATTTTGTTGAAAACAAGCCCTTAAAATAATGTTTAAAACTTTTAAATCCGAAAACTTAATCATGAACTTAATCTCAAAGATTCTACGTTCTTCCATACTATGAATAAAAAAAAAGTAAAAATGTATAATCCCTATTAAATTGTATACAAAAAAAAAACTCTACTAAGAAAGAATGATATGAACTTCAAATACAAAAATTGTACTACGTGAAAGACAACAAGCAGGGAAACAATTTGGCCAAAAAGTTTACGAAGTCGGTGTTATGTACTTTTTGAAAAGCCATCAATATCTTTTCACTTATCACCTTTACTCTACAACAACCACCAAATGTGGAAATTAATAGCCAAGGCGGTCATTTGGGTGATGACATCATTTTTCATTGTTAACGGCATACCTACAATCCTCTAAACATCCATTGATGGGTCTTAAAAAACAGTATTTTTTAAATATAAAAAGAGGCTGGGATGCGACCCACACTGATAACTTCCCATCCCGTCTGTCGATTTATCTTGCTTAAAAGTTTGTAGGTTTTCGTGTTTTGTTAAAAGATTTCTCAGTTGAATTATTCTTAAAAATTTAAAAACTACCAATAATATTTTGCATATAATGAAATAGTTGGATTTCGAAATTATTTTTTTGTTAACTAGATTTTTAGTCGAAACCCAATTTTAGTAGCATTTCTTTAAAAAAATGATTTCTTATATAAACAAATACAAATTGGATGAATGAAATTGATTTGTCAATATCTTCTATTGTTCACGAGATATCGAAAACCTAACATCAATTATTACCAATTTTGCGTACTATTTTTGTAGATTTTAATTTTTTAAAATAAGTTTGAAGCCAATATTTTTAATTTTTGAAATGATATTTGAGTCGAAAGAAAATTTTTATAAAGTTTTAGTATTGTTTTTTTTTTTAGGTTTTTATTTTTTGTAAAAGAACTGTCAATTCGATTTTTCTCAAAATTGTACCGTATATTAAAAACAATATTGCTTATAACAAAAAATTAGTTTAGAGTTGAAAGTCAATTTTTACCAACTTTTAGTAGTGTTTTTTTAGGTTTTTATTTTTTTGTAAAAAAAAACTGTCTGTTCGTTTTTTCCCAAACTTTTACACAATGTTAAAAATAATATTTTTTGTAAGATAAAATTAGTTGGAAGCCATAATCTTTAATTTTCGAAAAGATATTTGAGTCGAAAATCATTTTTTTTTCAACTTTGATTAATGTTTTTTTATAGGTTTTTATTTTTTATAAAAAAAACTGTCAATTCGATTTTTCTCAAAATTTTACCAGATGTTCAAAACGTTATTTTTCGTTGCACAAAATTATTTTGGAGATAAAATCGTTTTTTGTTCGTACATTTTTCGAGGTATATAATATTTTTTTTTAAATTTTTTTGATTTATAAAAAAAAACGTTAATTGTATTTTTTTCCAAAAATATACTTGTTTAGTATCACGTAACAATATATAATATAAAATTTAATTCAAGTCTTTAGCATTATTGGTTCGTAAAATATTTAGTGTTAACCAACATTTTCACCTTTTATTAAACTGCTATGGTAAAAAAACCACCCACGCAATTTTCTTGAGAGCCTTTTCTGAGCTATGGACGACGAAAAAAACGTCGCGAACGTACAGACGTACAGACATACGGACGTACGGAAACACGCACGCACAGACATCTTTCTAAAAATCTTTTATTTCGACTCTAGGGACCTTGAAACGTCGAGAAATGTCAAAATTTTCAATTTGCCAAATCGGACCCATTACAATAACTTTCTATGGAAAGTTAAAAATTAATCCTTTATACTTGGGACACTCTGGAAAAAGATCAGTCTTCATAATTTGTTCATTTTTTGCTACAAAATTAAAAAAAGTTAAATCAGTATTCTGACCATATTTTGAATTTTCAAACTTTATCCGCCAGAATCTCGTATGTTTGTTAATATTTTCAAGTATAGGAACCTAGTTCTTTTTAAGAATTTTCAACAATCCTTTATTTTTTTGCCACACCCTATATGAAAAAAAAAGAATTCTAAAAATATTACTTTCCATCACCACTCTCACTAACTATAAAGAACTTCAGAAATTGTTGATGTTCAAAAAAATTTACCTGTATATTTAGATAAAAATTCATTCATCAAATAACTAAACCAAATAAAATACACACTTCAATTCCGAACAAAATTTTTAACCGCACTTACACCTTTTCCTTAAAAATAAAATAAAATAAAATAAAATAAAATAAAATAAAATAAAAAAAAAAAAAAAAACAAAAATGTATACTCAAAACCTATACCTACCTATCTATGTATATAACCTCTTTTCAACTCTACTTGACTCGCGAAAAACTATGTCAAAGGTGATTGATTTGTGTGCCGGGGGCATTCTCCTCACTCTCATCATATACTCGTACCTATATACAGATTGGCACTCGAAACTTTCATTCTGGAATTCTGCTGATGATGACGATTCATCATCATAATGATGATGATGTTTATATGAATTGATGATGATGAAATAAAATACAACACCACCTACATTCTGGCGTTCTCTGCAGTAAAATAATATTACTTTTTACCTTCAGCAGGTATGGCATAGGTACAGTTAGATAGATATAGTGGGTAGGCAGGCACCATCATATTGCATAAACTATGTCAGTGTCGTACTTTGGGTAAAAAATAAAGAAGGATTCTCCATGATGATGATGATGATGATGATGATGACTCCATGATGTTCACTCGCGCATTTTTTGCCACACAATTCCGTTTCCACTAAACAAGTACTCAATTTGCTGCATGCCTTCGAATCAATGGCAACAACAAATTTAAAAAATAGAAAACGAATTATGAACCTGCTCAACTGAAGATGACGACGACGATGACGGTGAACTGTTATACTGTCACATTGGCAACGGTACGTCCGCCATTGGTACTTCATGTTCAACGGAATCACCATCATAATAATAATAAATGCGATGAAGGACGATGGAAATGACTATTTGACATTTTAAAAATTTTACAATAATTAGGTTTCTGAATCTGTTCTGTTATAGTATTATTTTTCTATAGATACTGTTATTGTCTTTAAAGGTACCTAGGCATAGAATATCTAGAGATAGGAAGAAAGTTATAGAGGCAAACATCAAATGAATACAGGACGAAAAAAGTACTATCTATGTAGACTGTCAGCTATAGGTTGGTATCTCCTCCAAAAGTCAGATGAAAGGTTAAAAATATTTCACCTGGAAACTAGAAAAATAAATAACGATAGAAAGCTCTACTTTTGTAGGTATGTATTTTGAACCACACCATAAAAACGCCCATGACATTATTTTTATTTTTATTTCTCTTTTTTTTTTTGGATTGAGAAGAAAGAAGAAAAAGGTTTGTTGAGTTCAAATCGTTATTATTATTTGCTTTGCATTTTTGCATTGGAATTGAAATCCTTTCTAGGTTTTGAGTAGAAGTGGTGTATCAACCTATACCTACCTGCTTAAATATGGATTTGTGTGATGGCGGTTGACACGAAAGACAAGTCAACAACGACGCGACGACGCAGACAAAAATTCCACAAAAATAATAAAATAAAAATTCAAATTGAAATCGAGGTTTTTAAGAATCTATCTGCTATTTATTCAAAAAGAAAGAAAAAAGAAGCGACATACAAACGTACCTTTAAAACTATAGAAATATATGCATCATTCACTCCGCAATGCGTTTCGATTTCTTTCTCTGTCTTTGTGTCAACCTATACCTACCTACTCGAATATCCTTTACGTTCTGTTCTAGATTTTTTAAATTTATAGGTTAAGGGGATGCAGCGACGACGACAACGACAACGACAATTTTATTCTGTTTTTGAAATTGGAAAATTTCTGCACAGTACAATAAACTATGTATATAGTTGATAGGTATATAAGTACCTTTGTTTGTCTTCATTTTCTTTTGTAAGTAAGCAAACCAATTTCGTCTTACATATATACAGTAATAAAATAAACCACAATGAATGTATCTACTTCTAAAAAGCTTATTCCAAAAAGGGTATCAAGCGGAAACAAACAAACAAAATGATGAGTTTTTAAAATTGATATTTTAATAACATCGCTAAAGAAGATTTGTTTGGAATATTTTTTCCTAAGTTTTTTTTTTAATGAAAAGAGATTTTCTGTTCTGAAGAAGAGCGATTAGAAATTATTGTTACATTTTTGCAGCTTCTTCAGGATCAAAGGTAACCGCCTAGTTTCTTTTTTGAATTTTACTTTTATTTTTCTTAATATGGGTTTACAATAGTATCTTCGAAGCCGAAACTTGTCTGCATGCAAAGTTGTATGTAAGCAGAGTTTTCGATTTAACATAAAATGCAATTTAACGGTTCCCATTTTTTATTAAAATAAGTATGAAATATAATAACATTCATATAAAATTTTATTTTGTAAAATTGATGAAAAATGTTGATAGTTCTTTTTCTCCTTTTCTTAAAGTTTGTAATCATAACAATTTCTCTCGGTAATCCGTTGATTATACTTGGTACAATGTGTTGAAGTTTACATCTTCAATAGTTGTGGTTGTTTGTAATTTCTTGGTATATGTAACATTCCTTGTGCACGTCGTCAAGTTTTGAGTTGGTGTTGGATTGGTTGTTTAAATCGGTTGTCATCAAAGTATTATTTTATAAAATATCTTCAACTTGTAGTTGCTTAAAAAGTGTGTCATATGTTTGTTGAAATGTGTTGTTAATTTGTTTTATAGCTGCATTTTGGCGTTTACATATATAGATAGATAGATACAAATTTTATTGAATTAAAATAAGATTTACATTATACAACAAAAATGTTTACAAAAATCATTATAGCTTGGCGATTGCCGTCTGCCAGATTGACAACAAAACACAATGAATGTAAAAAGCTCATGATATAATTACTTTTCAATATTATTTAAAGGTATTTATAATTTTTTAACAATATATAATTCATGATAGATTAAAAATAATTTAAAAACAGTGAATAGAAACACAATCAGAAATCTTCGTTCATTATAGCAGTTCTATATCTAAGCGCAGTTTTGAAAAATTCGTAAAGTTTGACAAGATTTATTTCATTCAATAAACTTTTCACTTGATCTTCCGATAAAATGTCTTTTCTGAATACATTCCCTCTGATTTCTCTGAGAATTCGGAATTTTCCTTAGAAGTGGACAGTATCCTCTCTTTCTGATAGGGGTAAATCAGGTATGTGTGGAATGTAATTTAAATCTATTAGTTCACTACGTAGTCTGACCATCATAGAAATCACACAGACATTATTGGAATACTTAAAATAGTTCTCTGCAAGTTTATGATTTAATCTGATGTAAGTTGTTCTGTACAGCAATATATTCAGCTCTAAATTTCTCATCAACATTTAAAATGACTTCATACAAGATATTTTTAGCGGTTGTTAAATCCTCGATTGGAATGGATAAATTTAAATTAATTTCACATTCCTCAGCAAGATCTTACCACTCTCGATGCCAATTATTTTGATCTTGTATCGCTTTTATGGCTACTCTCTTCATGACCCGTGAATCATTAATTTTAAAAACGTTAAGCAAGAAGTCCGCTTGTAACTTCAATGTTTTTATAAACAAAAGAGCTCTCTCCCTTTCCAGCATTATAAAGTAGTTTAGCGTATTTTTCGGCAAACTAAATATTCTTTTTATAAAGTGCGTAAGGAGTTTTTCAACCGAATTGTACTTTTTACATCCCCATACCATATAATCCATATAAAAGTATGCTCTCCGCTACTGCTTCAAATACTTTAAACTTGCTAATTATACGCTATACACTTATTCAAGAAGTATTGTTTCCATGTCATATTAGCAGTTTTCGCCTTAACCAATTTCTCCATCAAGTATTTCTCCATATTCAAATTATTTGTAACAGTAATGCCACGGTGTTTGTAGTCTCGCCCACATTCAATATTTTCGCTATTAAAGCTCCATTTTTTATTTGATGCATTACGTCCACTACCACTTTTAATAACCATAACCTTCTATTTATCGATATTTACTATTAAATTCCATAGCTGGCACTACTGGGAAACTCTGTTAATCATGAGCTGCAGAGTTTTCGTATCGTCTGGGTATCGTCTGCGAACAGAAGTGGCTTAATCCGCATCACTGCAAAATCCACTCCACCCGGCAGGTAGTCTAAAAGGTCGTTTATGAATAGTGCAAACAAAATGGGCCTTATTGTACAACCTTGTCTCACTCCCGATGAGGTTTTAAACCATTCTGAGAGTTCTTCACCTGTCCATACAGGTTATCTATTGCTGAATATCCTGGTCTTAATCCAGCCTGGAACTCCCTCATCAAGTTTCCGGTCTCAATCCAACTATCTATCTATCAATATCTTGTAAGATGCATTTAAAAGGGAAATCCGTCTGTAGTTAGCCAAATCGAATAACGATCCTTACTTGTGGATTGGAAATATAATAGCATCTCTAAATTAATCTGGAGATAGTTCTCCTTCCGAAACTGTTTTAAAAAGCTTTAAAAGGTGCTCTTTGAGCATAACAGTCCCATACTTAAAAATTTCCACTGGAATACCATTCGAACCGGCTGCTTTTCCATCTTTAAGCGTCTCCAGCGTTTCTTCCAACTCACTAAATGTAGAGAGTCGACCACGAATCCAGGTGCTGTGAATTGCCGCTTTTTCGGCGATATTTCAGGATTGAAAAGATCCTTCAAATGGGAATGAATTTCATTTGAAGGCAGTTTTGTGTGGATAGTAAAACGTTTTCAATTCAGCTCCCTAGCCAGTTTCCAAAGTCTTACAAAGCCCTATAATGAGTAATAAACTTGTTTTAAAACATCGTGTTAGTGTGGTATTTTAGATGAGGACCATTTTAGGTCCATCCCCAATTTGTCTATGTGCTTATCCCATAAAAAACTACTAACAGTAATTGCTTACATCCTTACCAGATTAAATTAACGCAAGAACTAAAGTGGGTTGATCACCAGAAGCGTCGTATGTTCGTGAATTTCGGCTGAGCAACAACTTTAAATGATTCGGATTTTCACCGAAAAATCATCGTCAGCGATGAGGCTCATTTCTGGCTGAATGCGGCTTCGTCAATAAACAAATGTGCGGTATTGGTCAGGCAGCAATCAACACGTACTCCATGAGTCATCATTTTATCCCGAAAAAAATTACGGTTTGGTGTGGTTTATGGGCAAGCGGCGCGGCGGGCGTCATTGGGCCGTACTTCTTCCGTGATGACCAAGACCGGCACGTTACTGTGAATGGGGATCGCTACCGTTCAATCATAACCGAATATTTTTGACCCTAATTGGATGATATGGACTTGGAGGATATGTGGTTCCAACAGGACCGCTCCACAAGCCACATTGATGAATGAACTTCGCACGAATATCGAACGTGAAATTGCAGCAGTATCGGCGGATTTATGCTTGAAAACCGTCGAAAATTGGGTTGAGCGTCTGGACTTCTGCAAGCGTGCCCGGGGTGGCCATGCAAAAGAAATCGAGTTCCATATATAATGGCATCGAACGTAACTTTCAAAGGAATAAAGAATTTCAGTGATATCCGAAACCGTTTTTGTTTTATTTAAAAAAAAAAATTGCAGCGCTCTTATTGAAAAATCCGATATTTTTACCCTGAAACCTGTACTGGCTTCTATGAATCAGTGAATCATTTTTCAATAACTGGAAGAATTGATATAGGTCTATAGTTCTTTAGTTGGTCCTTTGCTCCTCCTTTGTAAATCCGCCCTACAACTGCTGTTTTTATGGTAGATGGAATTTTTGATTGAGTTTTACTTAAATTAATTAATTTACACAGAATAGGAGCGAAGATATCCGTACCTATAGCTTTTTGATATCGATTGCTCTGATTCCATCAAATCCTGGAGCCTAATTTTTCCAAGTGTATTGAGAATGCTTTCAATCTCAGTGACGTTAGTTGCATATGAAAATATTGAACTTTCCACTGTGTCATTGATGTTTTATGACGTTTTTATATTGCACTTATGAAAAATTCCGCCAATTCTCATTTTCTTTCGTCCTAGTATTTCTAATTTTAGTTTCTAGTATCTTAAATTGTATAAACTTGTTCTTTTAATAGTTTGATTTTTTTACTGTTATGTGTTTATTGATTTCTCCGATTTTTTTTCTATCTTCTGTAAAGAATATCATTATCAATCAAATTTAAAATTTTCATGACCCGGCGCATAAAAAGGCTTAATTGACTTATGGCATGGTTTGAAGGCTTGTAACTTAAGACAAAGTCCAAGGTGGCAAAATCACATCATCTCTAGGAGAAATTACCATTCTCCGAAATTTACTTTGCAGAACTTTAAAGTGACATTGGTGCTAATAAAATCCCATTTAGGGGGACAATCATTGGTGATTTTCAACGTAATGCCGCTGCTACGCACTGAAGGTGATGGGCTTGCCAACGTGTTTCTTAAAAAAGTAACTACCAATGAGTGTTCCCTAGACCAAATTCTAAACCAAACAGTGACGCATTGGAAGCTGTTTGATTGCAAATGAAGTTTCATTTAAGTTAAAAATTAAAAATATTTAATTGTGCAAGTAACCATTCATCGAAAAAAAGGCCTCATCGATAAAGTGGTTTTTGATGTAAATTACGATTTGCATTATTTAAATCTTTAAAAAGATGTACGCTGGTACCCGTGGTATGATGATTAGTGCGTTGAACTGTCATGTGAAAGGTCTTGGGTTCGATCCCTGCCTGTGTCACCTAAAGTTTTTTCACGGATACTGCCTCTTGCGAGGAATTGACAAATTCTCCAAGAGTAATTCTTGTCATGAAAAGTGTTTTCTCAAATAAGCCGTTCGGATTCGGCATACAAACCGTAGGTCCCCTCCATCCCTGCATTTACTATTATTATTAGTTGTAAGTCACTAGGTCCTGGTTCTCTACAGACTGTTGCGCCACCTAATTTATTTATTTTTGTACGCTGAGGCGTATACGCACTACTTTCATTTCTATGAAATCTTTTCCCATTTAACACTTTTCTTTACAAAACCTTTCTTATTTTTTTGTGTTTTTTTTTTTTATTTTTACCAACATGGCATTAACGCCTTCAATATAATGAACTACCAACTCAAGGCTTACTCAGCAAGAAAACAGAATATTATTATCTTATGCCAATTATCTTTGGCTTTTGTATAAGCATATAGTTCAATCTTTTCTATTCATATCAAACGGGTGCATTATTTGACATTTCACACAATAATAAAAGTCCCTGACATTATAATCATATAAGATAGTTTTCACGCCCTAATTCCCAATTCCATTACCAATCAACCATCATTAACTCGTCCTACTCACTTTTGAGTTTGTCATGTCTATGATAGTCTTTTATTCACATGCCTCACCTCAACATAACATACCTATGTTAACAACCCTAATAATTTACAAAACAAAACTCTCTCACCTCCTACACACGCATATTAAAACTCATAATAATGCTCATATATAACTAACATGGCGCTGGCTGTAATGTCTAATGAACTGTATGCCTTACCTTGCCACCATCAAGCCTACCACTTTCACGTCATGATCACTTTGTCAGTCATATTATACGAACGAAAGATGATGAAAAAGGAATTTTTGTTCCAGATATTCTTTTTTTTTTTGTGATGTATTCTTAAGGAGCAATCAAAAATTCACGACATCTCAGAAGTTCGTGATCTGTGGAAAAATAGAAAACAAGTCAAGGAAAGGGTGTTTTTTTTTAAAGGTGTACAGTTGGCACCACTCAATTTGCCAGCTGTCAAGTGGTTTATTCTAAATTTGGTTTGGCATGTCAACTTGAATGGACTGACGCCTGAAGAATGCTCGATTTAAAAGATCAAATGAACAACATTGATGTGAGGAGATGTAGTTTCAACAAGACGCAGAGGGTGCAACAGGTTACACAGCTCCTGCCACAATTGATTTATAGAAGAAAACGTTTGGTAACCGCATAGTATCACGTTACGGACCCGTAAATTCTCCTTCAAGATGGTGTGACTTAACGCCGTTTAAACATTTTCCGTTTTAATATGTGAAGTCGCTATAGTCAAAAACGATATAAGTCTGAAACAATTGACCACTTGTATGACAACATTCACCGCGCTATTATCGATGTACTGTACATATCCCACACATCCTGAAAAAGTTCATTGAAAATTAGGCCTCCAGATTAAACTATATCCGAGCCAGAAAATTATCTTTCGAATAACAATTTTAAAAAATGAACTTTCCTTTATTTCAAAATGTTATACCTCTAAAAAAACTCCCTTTATATGTCTCTGTCGAAGATAAAAGGAGAAGGGGAAACGGAAATATAATATTATGATGGAACAGCATCGGTTTATCCAGAGAGATGTAGTATATAATAATTGATGCATGTCTTGTCTTCTATCTTATATTTTCAATCTTTGAGATATTATTATGGGCCTTTATGATGGAGATAGCTGGCGCACATAAAACACAAACACACCACGAGCTATAATGGAGTACGTTTATAACTTAGCGTCAGTGTCAGATATTTTTTGATGGAGAGGTTTCACGATTTATTTTTCTTCTTCTACAAAACGAAATCAACCAACAGCAAAGTTAACTAGGAATGGATACATAAGTAAATGCTTTAAAGATTTTAGAGGCTTTAGAGAACGTGTTTTATAAATAGTCGTTTGTATCTCTTTAACAGTGTGGATCAGGTTAAAATATTGGAAAAATGTCGATTATTTGTTTCAATTCCAGCTTTAATTTGTGATTGAAATATTTATGGGGTTTTTCTGTTTTACTCTGCCACCACGTCGTAATTGTACAGTTATTTGCAAGCCAATATAAGCTCTGAATATTGATTGTCCTTAAATGAAAACAGTCAACAATATCCGTAACGTTAATACGATTGACTATTGACTATATAAAGAAATATATCGACACCAGGGGGAACCAGACATGATGTGATTCAAATAAGATCTTACCGAAGCGGAGAGAAACGATGGTAAAGGTTAGATACTTTGGAATTAAAAACATTTGACACATAGATGCTTAAAGGAAATTAAAATCAACTTAAAATTAAAATCATTGATTTTAAGCTGCGAAATGATGGTCTGAGTGCATTTGCATTAGATAAAGTTGGTAAAGGATAATTTTGACATTAGCTTTTTTTTTCTTAATACGAGCACGAGCTGTGCAAATTTAAGGAAAATAGGTGAGGATTTAAGATTTGATATCGGTGCACATTGGTATTAAAGTTTTGAATATTAAATAAAATTAAAAAACAGAGTATGGATAATGCATTCCACATTCTTGAAGTGCGGTTGAATAAAGAATACCGAAATTGAGCTTAAGGGTAAACTGATGAGCAAGGGGAGGAGTGCAACTGGCTATTTCACTAGAGCATTGTTAACAAAAATAACGATAAAGCAATGATAGGCATGAGGCTTTGCGGTGGTGTTCAAGAGTAGCAAATATATCGGTAAGAGAACGATATCCTATGGTTTTCAGAGCTCTCTTTTTAATTCTATCAAAAAGACTTAAATACGTTTTTGGGGCACCAGCCGAAATATGAGAACTATACTCGAGTTTTGGACGAATAAAAGCTTTGTAAATTGTAGCCAGTTCAGAAGGGGTAAAAAACTTATTGCATCGTCGGAGAAGACTCAAACACTTAGTAGCGTTTTTAGCAATGTCAAAACTGTAATCACTCTTCAAGAAGTGGTTTGTGGTGTACATACCTAGAACTGAAAGCTGTTCAGTATCCTAGATGCAAGTACCGCCCATGGATAGGGGCATTGGGGGAGGGTTACGCTTTTGAGACAGTAGACGGCATTGAGTTTTCGAAGCATTAAATTCAACGCGATTTTGTATTCGCCATTGGCTGTCAAGATTAGAATTTAATGAGCTTATCATATGCTGTCGTCGGTATTCCACATCTGAAGAACAAAGATGAGAATCTAAAATGAGTATGAAAAGCTGAGGGTACCATCTCAGCGAGACAATTTAGTGGGTTAAAAGTTTCATTAAAATGACCATTTACAAAAATAAGGAAAAGCGTCGGAGACAAAACAGAGCCCTGGGGCACACCAATGTTTATTTTGTAGATATCAGATTTGAACCCGTCCAATACTACTAAAATTGAACGCTCCGAAAATTTATTTCTAACACAACAAAGACGAGATTCATTAATACCAAAAGCTGATTTTCGATAAAAGAGCTCGATGCCAAACTCTGTCAAATGCCTTTCCAATATCAAGTTTAACAATCTTGCTTTCTTCAAAACGATGCCACCATCAGTGCTACGGAAGTTCATTAAGAAGCTTTCGTTTTCCAAGATATTTCTGAAAATTGATCAGCATTTCCATGACATTGGAAAGAAGGGACGTAATTGCAATTGGACGATAGTGAAGATGATTCGCTATTTTAGGGACAGGCTGGACAAAAGCAGTTTTCAATGCACTCGGAAAGAAACCTGTATGATACGACCGATGGAAAAGCTTAGACACTGCTTTTTCCACCGCACCGTTGAAGAACACCTCTTCAGAACAATAGTGGCGATATTATCCGGGCCAGCGGATTTGTGAAAGTCAAGGTCTTCAAGTGCTCTAGCTACTGAACGAGTGGGAAAGAAGATTTTTCAAATAGAATAGTTTACGCTTTGAAGTACAGGCGGAGTCATATAACTCATTGACAGCATCGAATTAACAGCAAACTGTGCTTTATCAATCGAGCTTAGAAAAAGAGTGTATTTAAAAACGAGCGTAGAAATCCGATGACGACGTAGTGTAGCTCACATTTCTTACAAATGTTTACTACCTTTGGGATATTGCAAAACTTTTTACTGTAATTTCTGGTCATGTAAAAATTCAATGTGTCGAATTTGTTGTTATAGGTTTTTCTAGCTTGTTTGAACTCATTCAGATTTTCCTCAGTGGGGTTGGCTTATGAAATCCGGAAACTTACATTTTTGATCCTAATAACCTCTCTACATCTCGAGTCAAACAACTAGTTTTCTTTGAGTATGATAGATTTTACAACATGCGGGATAAAATTTTATCTATCTGCGCTGGAATCCACGTCACTATCAAGGAAGCATAGTGATCAGTTAAAATTTCTGAAGAAGTTGTTGAGACCGTCCCATTTGGCTTTCTCATATCGCCATACGTTTCTCGTAGGGGTTTTCTCTTTAACTGTTTTTTTTGCCTGAGAAATAAGCAGTAATGACCCAATGGTCTGATTATCCTAGAGGCAATAATTCACTGATCGCATAGTTATTACGATCAGAAGTAAGAAACAAGTCTAGAGTTTTGGCGGACTGACCTGCAATCTCAGGATTCCGAGTTGGTTTGTCAACTAACTGAATCAGATGGTTTAACTCAGGAAAAATCTCGACATACCTTCCTTCAGGTGTGGTCTGACCAGATTGGCGCAGCCACGAAGAATTTTGTACATTGAAATCGACCGTAACAACGATCTAACTGTGCGGAAAATGGGACACAATTCTTTGGATAGAGTCGGAAAGCACATCGAATTCGTAAAAAGTCAAATTGCTATCTAAACTTGGGCTACGATAAATAAAACAATTGTGAATGATGCGTTTTTGGACGGTGAATTTAAACCACATATAATTGAAAATTGAAATTTGTTAGTGCACTGACCATACTGTGAAAGAAGTTGATAGGCAACATCATTCCCAACATAAACGGCTATACCATGATGAGAAAAGAATAAAGGCATTAAGCTATAACCGTGAATGTTAAACTCCAAGTGATCGGAGGTTTCACCAACCTGGTTTTAGCTTAGCATATCAAAAATCTTCCATCATTGACTTAAAGTCTTTATGATTCATTTATGTTATTCGTAAACTTGTCTGTTCTTCCTTTGTGAACCTTTACATAGCGGAAGCAATGTTTAACAGTTCAGTTATTGGTTTAGGGTGACTTTTCATTTAAAATTTACCAGTTCGAATGGGATAGCCTTAAACTTTTAATACCCTGAACCTTGTAATTGCATTTGAAAAAAATCTATTTATTTTTTCATGGAAGCGAAAACTCTCAAACAACAATTTATCCATTTAACTAAGGTCCTTTTTTTGTATTTTCGTTTCAAACTACATTTTTACATTTTCCTCATCCATCCACATTTTTCCAAAATAGAAAAATCGAAAATATTTGGTTTTCGAAACTAGTTTATTATTGCAACAAAAACAACTAATACACCTATAAATAAAAGTTTACCATTGATGTAGGTACTAACTCAATTTGGATCCTTTTTGTATCATCTATTTCAAAATATGCTGCACAAAACCCAAAACAAAAAACAAAAAATACTAATGCTAACTTTCCATTAAAATGTTCATACATTTTAATTTGTTTCAAATAGAATTTGATAAAACCAGTTAAATTTGACGACAGTGCAATAAAAACAAAAAAGTATATAAACTAAAAACTGTTAGATAACCTGAAATTCACAAAAAATGAGAGTTCACTTTGAGGGACAACATTTAAATAATAAATTTTAAAAAATATAGAAAAGGAAGAAAACTCAATTCAGCGGCGGCGCGGAGGCAGCGGTAATGGCGATGGCAACAAAATAAAAGTTTTCCTATTTATTTAAACGCCAAA
This sequence comes from Eupeodes latifasciatus, assembly GCA_920104205.1. Taxonomy (NCBI): domain Eukaryota; kingdom Metazoa; phylum Arthropoda; class Insecta; order Diptera; family Syrphidae; genus Eupeodes; species Eupeodes latifasciatus. The sequence goes on along the minus strand of OV049924.1, from coordinate 335,753,199 downwards.
AACAGCGAATGAATATGCCGGAAAATAATAAAATACAAAAAAAACAATGAGAAAAAAGAACTATAAAAGAATAGGTATTGCTTCTTTATATGTACCCTTGCCCTGAAGCGGATATAATATTTTTAGAAAACCAAAATAAAGGATATGACTTTCAGTCAGCTTCTATACTCTCATATACATACCTAAGTCTAAAACTACCCTTTTTAGAAAAATACAATTTAAATTCTTTTTCTTTTTGTGGATGGTTTGTTTTTGTGCTTCCTAAATCCTAAACACATTGTTTAACTTTTCCCAATATAAATAAAATTGTTTCGAATGCAAACAAATACATTAACACCCCATAAAAACTAAATAACTGCATAAAAATGAGGGTTGCAGGACACAAAATACAAAATACAAAACACAAAAACACATCAGACAACACTCATATGGACTATAATAAAAACTAGGACAAAATTGGAAGAAGGCCGAGGGTGGTAGAGTCATATGTTAGTGGTGGTTCTCTTTCTGTTTCTGGCTTTGGCTATAGCTCTTTCCCGTCAGTCAGTGGGTGAAACGGCTTTGGCGAATTTTGTATGGTTGAACTATGTGAAATAAAAGAAGTGCTGACAAAATGCAGTTTGTTCTTTGCACTGCAAATATTGACACGACAAATGCTGTTTTGAGTACTGAAATGTGTCTGTATGTTTGTGTACTGTTTCTACTCGTACGAGTACCTATACATTGTGTTTTGGTGTGTGTTCGATGGGCTTAATGTTTGGTCTAGTGTCAGAGTTCTAGTTTGTGGTGATCTTTGTCCATTCAGCTCCGATACTTCAACATACGGGTTGAAGTTTTTTGAACACAGATTTTCGACACGTTTTTATTATACAAAAAAAAAACAGTGATGCGCCGGAGTCGCGGCGTGATGTATGAATCACACTCTTTTTTGTGGTCATCGCATTCTATTGTTTTGCGTTTGTAGACATAGACATCAGCCCCTCTCTTATCAAAAAAAAAAAATCAGAGCAAACAAAATCTTTCCTATCTATCAAACACAAAAGTTAATTTTCCAAGTCAATGGTATAAAGGGCGGTATAGTGGTGTAAATATTCAAATCGTGCGGATTGATTTGTATTTGAGAGAATAACCTTTGCATTTGGTCGCAGGATATGATCCGATTTTGTTTTAGGCTTTTTAGTTTTTGCTCAGCTTCTTTACAACAATACCAAAGAAGAAAACCTTTTGTAAATGTCTACAAGAGTGTAATTTGTTTTGTGCCTGCAAGCCTTTTTGTAAAAATATCAAAAGCAGATGCGGATTGAGTGTATGATATTTCTGGTAAGGGGCCCTTTGTCTCGAGACGCTGAAAATAGGATTTTTGTTGATACTTAAACCTAATGCTTCGAACCTCGAAAGGAAGGTGAATTTTCAATTTGATATTTTTTAAGTGTGACCGCATTTTAATGAACTTATAAGTTGATTATTGAGGAGATAACTATATACCCATAGCAAGAACTCAATGATATTTTGAAGAAATTGTAAGTCATACCTGACTTAAGTGCCTCCAAATGTGTCCACATTCTAGTATAGTCTAAGCTAGAATTTGGGGTATTGAAGCAAAACATTTGTGCATGTTTTTCACAAACTAAATGCACACTGACTTCCCATAAATAAATCTTTAATTATCTACTTTAACAAATTCTGGCATTTGAGTGGAGTTGAAGACTAACAAAATATAAGCATATCTTTAGGAATTAAACATATTTGATTCAAGCCCCAGGAAGTGTGAAAAGTTGGTGGGTCAGAATTCAGCTCAGACTATTAGACGGAATAACAACTTTTTTTAACTTAGGAAGTTATTGTAATGGGTCCGATTTTTCGAATTGAATATTTTGACATTTCTCGACGTTTCAAGGTCCCTAGAGTCGAAATAAAAGTTTTTTTGAGAGATGTCTGTGCGTATCGACTTTAAATAAATTTTGTTATACAGATAATAATGCAGAAAGATGTAGAAAGGACTCTCAAAGAAATTGAGTGAGCGGTTATTTTCCCATAGCAATTAAAAAACAAGGTGAACATTTTGGTTAACCCTAAATATCACACGAACCAATAACGCTAGAGACTTCAATAACATTTTATATTATATATTATGACGTGATTTAAGACAAATATATTTGGAAACAATTCCAATTAACGCGTTTTTTTTTTTATAAAAAAAACTAAAAAAAAAAATATTTGTCACCTCGAAAATCTTACGAACAAAAAATGATTTTATCTCCAAAATAATGTTGTTTTTTGCCCAACGTTGGTACTTACCGTATATCGACGAAGTATCAACAAATCAAGCAAAATTTAAGAAATAAAAAAATTTGGAATTTAGTGATATGTAAATTAATATGTTTGCTTTTATTGTCCGATTTGACTTACTTTCTACTAACAATGTCTACTTAAAATATTAATATATTCGAAAGATGTTCGCTTGACGTATATGCCCGTCTAACGAGTTCCAATCGAAAGTTTGGTATTCCAAATAAACAAATTAGTTCAATTATTTTCTAAAAAGGTTTTTTATCAAAATTATGTTCGAATGACGTATAAAGTCATCAATCGATTTCAAAATTGATTTTTCCTTTCTACTACTTATAATTATATGTTAATATAAAAAGGTATCAAAATATATTTGTTCAACGTATAAATCGTTGGACAATTTCAAATTGATTTACTTGGACTTGGTGTTATCTGGACTGCTTCTGGAGTTGAAAGAGACTGATTGTTGATTTTTCCGGCCTTTTATACCCCATTTCGCGCAGAAAAATGCTTCCCGCACTTTATTTGAGTGCTTCCCAGTGTCAAAATTTTCGCATATGAAACTCACCACATGAAACAAATAATAAAAAAAAAAAAAAACATAAATTAAAACCCTTTATAATTAATTATGTTAAATTAAAATCTAAAATTCACTTAAATTTGTCTATTTTTATTATTTTAGACATTTATCATGCAAGATAATGAATTTACAAACGATAAGGTGGTGAATAAATTGCAATATTGATGCCAACAATTTTCATTTTGGCAGCACTTGTCCTTTGCTTTAGAAATTTCGCGCAGCTTTGTTTACGCCATTTTGTCCTTGTCGCTTATTTTTTGTCTCTTTTTATCATTAAGACTAAATCTAAAGTTTTAAAATCAAAATATCTTTAAAATTAAAACTTATTTCAACAAAATGTTTTTTAAATTGAATTCGGCATGAAAAGGTAAATTGACTGAACGTATTCAATTTGTTCGGCCCTTAAAGTTTAATTGCCAAATTGACATATTATTATATGCGCATGACCAAGTGACATTTGTGCCAATTTCTTGTTTAAATTTGTGAAATTCTTTGTGTTTTTTAATAAATTCAGTGTATTTAATTAAACAACTTATAAATCAAGTGTTTACTTATTGTTAATTATGAATTTCGTGTCATTATTTGTCTAATAATATGTGATGTGTTTTATAGGTTATAATTATAACCTGTGTTTTCTAAAAGAAACAAAGTTTTGTCCATAAATGTGCTAAAAATAGTTTGTGTTTTGTTTTATTTTGTTAATTGTTGATTAACTACTTATATTGTTACACTAAATTTGTTTCCTTATGTGTTTTTACAGATTCGTTCATTAACCATTGTCACCGGGACTCCGTAGGACACCTGCCAAACTTCTTTATTAAGTCGCAAGCCCACACCCAATGGTTTGTATGTATGTATATTTACCTTTATGTTGGCTTTACCTAATTACTTTCCCTTTTTTTTGCAGATTGCAACTTTAATCTTACAATTTAGATTTAAGAAATAACAACATATGTATTGTACATAAGTTTTGTATTTTATTTTATTCAATAAAAAGGCAAAAAATGTAATTTTGACTGTTGTTGTCATTGATGGTTCAACATTTTCCCCCCGTAGAACGATTGTTGCGTTCTATTATACGAGATTTGATTTTTTCAATCCCTCTTCGGTGGTGGTGATGAAAAACAATTTTGCCAGCCTTGTTTACGTTCACCTTAGCCTGGTATGAATCCGGTAAGTTGACAGTGAACTGTTTTCTTTTGCTGTTGCTGATTCGTTTAAAATCCACTCTTTTCAACGTATCACGATGAATGAAAAGATCCTCACCTTCGCGTGTTACAAACCTTTGGAAATCATTTTCTATCCTCATGTCCACTTCTTGGATTGTGGTCGACGGCTTTAGACGTTCCAATGAATAGGTCATGGATCCATTGATGGTTACCGGGATAGGATTTCCTTCGGTGGATGCTTCATTGGCCTGACTATTGTTGGCCTCGGAGAATCCTTCATCGTTCGACACATTCAAAGATTCAATGTTCGACCTTATCAGTTCTTGCAGAGGAGTTGAAAATTGAGGTGGCGAGAACCGTATATCCTCTAAAATCGTGACAATATCGAGATCATCCCATTCAGCTTGCATATTGGCTATAATATAAAAAAAAAGGTAAGTTTCCCCCCTTTTGGTTGATTTGGACGCTACTCTACAACGTGTATACACAGGACTACTACAGACAACACATATACAAGATCTAATTAATCGATTTCATGTTGTTATAGTAGCTTCGGTTCGTTCGATTGGTAGACGACAAATTTTAACCACTGGCCTTTGACAAGTGTTATGCCTTGACCGTACTGTCACCACTCGTACTAATCCATCCTTTCCAGGATGAGTTACTTCAACAACTCCTAATGGCCACACGGACGGTGGAGTGTTTTCATCCTTAAGAAGGACCACATCTCCAACCTTTATGTTTTGTTGACTAGTGCACCACTTTGGTCGTTGTTGTAGACGATGTAAGTACTCTGTTGACCATCTTTTCCAAAAATGTTGGTTCATCTGTTGGATATGTTTCCATCTTTGACTATATGTAGAATTTGAAGATCTTAGATTAGGTTCGGGAATTGAATTTAGTGCTTGGCCGATAAGGAAATGACCTGGAGTTAGAACAACTAAATCATCTACATCATTTCTTAAAGCACACAATGGTCTTGAATTCAAACATGCTTCAATTTGAGTAAGCAAGGTTGTTAACTCTTCAAACGTGCATACTGATGTACCTAAAACACGCCGTAAATGATATTTGATTGACTTTACTCCAGCCTCCCATAATCCACCGTGATGAGGAGCAGCTGGTGGGTTGAAATGCCAATTAATGTTTAAGTTTGAAAGATAGTTTGTTATGTTTGGTGCTGCTTCCTTGATGGCTTGCATTATTTCGCGGTCCAGAATTGCCTTTCCTCCTTTGAAATTAGTTCCGCAATCTGAATATATATCCGAGCATAATCCTCGTCTTGAAATAAACCTTTTTAATGCTGCAATGAAAGCCGTTGAAGTTAAATCCGAGACGGCTTCTATGTGGATAGCCTTAGTTGACATGCACACAAATATGCAGAAGTATCCTTTATAATGTTTCGCATTTCTATGAGTTGACATCTTCAGCTGTATTGGTCCAGCATAGTCTATTCCTACATGTGCGAACGCTCTTGTTAGATTAACTCGAGGTGCTGGTAAGGTGCCCATCATCTGTTGCATTGTGGCTGCTCGTTGCTTAGCACATATCACACATTTATGTATTACTCGAGTAATGACTCGTTTTGCATCGAGGATCCAAAAATTGTTACGCATGGTGTTAAGGACCAATGAGGTACCTCCATGTAAAGATTCCTTATGTATCTTATTAATGATTAGGTCGCAGATTTGATGTTCTCGTGGTAAAACAACAGGTTGCTTCATATCATATGGGATGCTTGCATTCCCGAGTCTACCACTGACTCGTATCAAACCTTCTTCGTCTAGAAACGGATTTAATGTTATCAATTGACTTTTCTTGGATAAAGGCTTATTGTCCTTGAGTGTATCCAACTCAAATTTGAATGCTGATGCTTGGACTGTTTTAAGGATAATTGTGCTGGCAGTGTTTAATTCCTTTACTGACAATTCGTTTGTTTGTTTCTGTGAAGGATTACGGCAATTTGTAATAAAACGCAACATCATTGCTGTAACTCTGATGAGTTTCGTATATGATGAATATTTAGATATCCATTCACTTGATGCTGTTGATAATAAAGTACTTATGGATGGTGCCTTGGCTTCTAGGTTTGTACCTTCTAGCTGCTGTGGACCTTTAGGCCACTGTGTTGGATCCTTGGTAAGCCATTCAGGACCATGCCACCATAAATCATTCGTGAGTAATTGCCTAGCGGTTGTTCCCCGTGAAGCTAAATCTGCTGGATTATCCTTTGTGGGAACGTGATGCCAATGTTCGGTCGGTAGAACCTCCTGAATCTCTGCGACTCTATTCGCAACGTAAGTTTTCCATTTTGATGGATGCTCCTTGATCCATTGTAAAACAATTGTAGCGTCGGTCCATAAATACACTGGGACCTCCTGAAGTTCCATATCTTGAATAGTAGCCTTTGCGAGTTTCGCAAGTAGCAATGCTCCATTTAACTCTAAGCGGGGTAGAGTGATTGGTTTCACTGGAGCAACCTTTGATTTTGCAGTTAGCAATTCGACCCTAACATTACCATGACTATCTTGAGTCCGTATATAAAGGACCGCTGCATATGCCTTGATAGAGGCGTCACAATACCCATGGATCTGAATGGTCTGATTCGTTTTAGAGGTTCCAATCCATCGTGGAATTTTGACATGATTCAAGTTTTTTAAATCGTTTTTAAATTCATACCATTGTTGTGAGATATCTTGAGATACCTTGCTATCCCAAGAATAACCACCTATCCACAACGTCTGAATAAGCATCTTGGCTACAATTATGACTGGCGATATCCATCCAATTGGATCATACAACGATGCTATTTCCGATAATATGGCACGTTTGGTGTTTGCCTGCGTGTTAGATAAACCTTGAACATTGAACGTAAAAAAATCTTCTGCCGGATACCATCGAATTCCTAACGTTTTTAGGGATTCAATTTCTTGTAAGTCAAGTACACCTTTGACTTCTTTGTCCTCCGGTGGCAAATGAGAAATGAGTTCAACTCGATTACTTGCCCATTTTCGGAGCTTGAAGCCGCACTTAGCAAGCATCTCCCTTAATTGCCTTTGTAGTTCAAGACATTCTTCAATGGTTTCTGCTCCACTTAATAGGTCGTCTACATAAAACTCTGATGTTGTAGCCTTGACTGCCAAAGGATAATCTTCTTGTTGATCTCTTGCTGCCTGTTGTAATGTACGAACAGCTAAGAATTGCGCAGGTGCTATACCAAACGTAACGGTTTTGAGACGATAATCTTGGAGCTCTTTCGTTTCTGGGTTTCTCCAAAGTATTCTCTGGAAAGTGCGATGATGTGGATGCATCCATATCATTCGGTACATTTTTTCGACATCAGCTGTGATTACAATCTTATGTCTTCTCCAATTAAGCACCGTGGAAAATAATTTTGGTTGTATGGTAGGCCCAATTAGCAGTTGTTCATTCAACGATAGTCCATTTGTTGTCTTAGCGGACGCATCGAAGACCACTCTTAATTTGGTTGTAGTACTTTGCTTAAAAACTGCATGATGTGGTATGTAATAATGTGGTTCGTCATTTAATGGTGGACTGCATGGCTCCATATGACCCATGGTTATGTATTCGTCCAAACAAGCTTCATACTCACGTTTAAGTTGCTCGTTCTTTGATAATTTTCTTTGTAGGCCTTCATAACGCCTTAAGGCCAGTTCCCTTGAGGAACCTAAATTTGGTCCGTTGGGCTCCAAAAATGGTAATTTGACCATATATTGGTTGTTTGGTAGCCTTTCATAGTTAGCTTTATATAACTCCTCACATATTTGATTTTCCGGAGTTTGATTGTTGAAAGTTTGCACTTCTTCCATCTCCCAGAATTTTTGCAACTCAAAGTTGGGATTGTTGACTGGATTGACAGTTAAAGTGAATACCTTAACTGACGTGTTACCTGAAGAGGAATTATTCCCTAATATCACCCATCCAAATATAGTGTTGATGGCTAAGGGAGTCCCACTTGGACCACAATGAATTCCTTCGCGAATAATGTGTCCGTATACACCCGCCCCAAGCAAGGCATCTATTGGACCGGGTTTCCAGAAAGTTGGATCTGCCAACTCGAGATTCTGAACATGTGTCCATTCTTGCTTTGTTGTTTCCTTGGCTGGTAATAAATCAGTGATTGTTTTCAATGTAAACATTTTTACTTCCAAGGTAGGGGATGTGGTTTTTATTGGTTGAATTTTTAGCTGCACTTGTTGGTTGGAATGCGCAGTTTGATTCTTGCTTAGACCAATAACTTCGATCGATGTGGATATGCCACGTAATTGTAGCCTCTGGCAGGCGTTTTCTGTTATAAATGATGTTTGCGATCCTGTATCTAAGAGGCATCGCAAGATTATTGAGCGACCATTGCGGTCAACTGCTGCCACCAACGCTGTTGGCAGCAAAGCATTATAATTTTCCTTTGCAAAGAAGCTGCTTGTTTTTTCCACATTACTGTTGACTACTTCCTGGCTTGCCTCCTTTGGTGAGGATTCTTTGAAGTGAAGAGTGGTGTGATGTGGCTGTTGACATTCTCTGCATCGGTTCTTGTTTCGGCACTTAGCGTGCGTGTGTTTGTTCGAAAAACAATTGAAGCACCTGTTGGCTGCCTTGATCGTTTTCCGACGAGTTGCTACATCCATCTGGATGAATGTTGGACAGGTTCCAACGTAGTGTTTTGCCTTGCAAGCAGGGCAATGATTGTTGATGGTGGTATGATAAGTTTGAACACCTTCCCGTTTAATAGTAGAAGTGACTGGTTTTGCACCAATAGTACTTCCAATGGATTCCAATACGCGAATCCTTTTGTTTAAAAATACTAAAAATGTTTGGAATTTCGGAAGCTCTTGACTATCTCCGAGTTCCTCTTCCCAGATACGCAATGTTGCGAACGGCAATTTCTGTACCAGCAGATATACCAAAAGGGCATCCCATTGATTGGTATCTACCTTCAATGCCTTGAGTTGTTGCAAGCACTCTTCCGTTGTGTCTACCAATATTTTTAGGTTCTTTCCTGATTCCATATTTATTTTTGTTTGATTGACCAAAATTTTAAGATGAAAATTTACTAAAGTTCTAGTGTTTTCGTAACGTTCCTTTAATTTTTTCCAAGCTGGCTCATAATCCTGGTTTGTGATGGGAGTGTGCTTCAACACTTTCTCCGCTTCACCAGTTAAACATCCCTTTAAATAGTGAAGTTTTTGCACTGGTTGTAGTTGTCCGTCGTTATGTATTAGCGATGTGAACAAATCAGAGAATGATCGCCAGGAGTTATAATCGCCATCAAATTTGGGCAAAGTTATTTTTGGTAGTTGGGTCGGTTTGAACTGAGAATCGCCTTGAATTGTGACGTTATGGCTGAGATCTTGATTGGTTCGATTATGACCATCTTCAAGTTCACCTACGTATTCACAATACTTGACCTCCACATCATCAAATTGTTGCCTTTTTATATAGGCATGATCACATTCCGTATCGGAACTCATGATGACTTCATTGATGTGTCGATCTTGTTGAACGAACTCGTGCCATAAATCACGAAGATCTAATATTCTTTGCTTATAGAAGCCTGCAGTTCGTTTTTCGACCCTGGTTTTTCTACCATTTTCGATCGTTTTCTCAATTTTCGCCTTTAAAACGAGTTGTTTCACAAGCAACTTCTCAAGTTCACTCATGATTAAATTGAATTTTATATGATTGATTTATAGCCCGGTCAAAAAAAAATTAATTGACAGAAACAAGTGAACAACAAATAAAAATAATAATAAATCAAATACGGATTTAGCAAAAATATTAATTAATATCACTAATCCTGGATGGAACCACCAATGTTTTTTGCCCAACGTTGGTACTTACCGTATATCGACGAAGTATCAACAAATCAAGCAAAATTTAAGAAATAAAAAAATTTGGAATTTAGTGATATGTAAATTAATATGTTTGCTTTTATTGTCCGATTTGACTTACTTTCTACTAACAATGTCTACTTAAAATATTAATATATTCGAAAGATGTTCGCTTGACGTATATGCCCGTCTAACGAGTTCCAATCGAAAGTTTGGTATTCCAAATAAACAAATTAGTTCAATTATTTTCTAAAAAGGTTTTTTATCAAAATTATGTTCGAATGACGTATAAAGTCATCAATCGATTTCAAAATTGATTTTTCCTTTCTACTACTTATAATTATATGTTAATATAAAAAGGTATCAAAATATATTTGTTCAACGTATAAATCGTTGGACAATTTCAAATTGATTTACTTGGACTTGGTGTTATCTGGACTGCTTCTGGAGTTGAAAGAGACTGATTGTTGATTTTTCCGGCCTTTTATACCCCATTTCGCGCAGAAAAATGCTTCCCGCACTTTATTTGAGTGCTTCCCAGTGTCAAAATTTTCGCATATGAAACTCACCACATGAAACAAATAATAAAAAAAAAAAAAAACATAAATTAAAACCCTTTATAATTAATTATGTTAAATTAAAATCTAAAATTCACTTAAATTTGTCTATTTTTATTATTTTAGACATTTATCATGCAAGATAATGAATTTACAAACGATAAGGTGGTGAATAAATTGCAATATTGATGCCAACAATTTTCATTTTGGCAGCACTTGTCCTTTGCTTTAGAAATTTCGCGCAGCTTTGTTTACGCCATTTTGTCCTTGTCGCTTATTTTTTGTCTCTTTTTATCATTAAGACTAAATCTAAAGTTTTAAAATCAAAATATCTTTAAAATTAAAACTTATTTCAACAAAATGTTTTTTAAATTGAATTCGGCATGAAAAGGTAAATTGACTGAACGTATTCAATTTGTTCGGCCCTTAAAGTTTAATTGCCAAATTGACATATTATTATATGCGCATGACCAAGTGACATTTGTGCCAATTTCTTGTTTAAATTTGTGAAATTCTTTGTGTTTTTTAATAAATTCAGTGTATTTAATTAAACAACTTATAAATCAAGTGTTTACTTATTGTTAATTATGAATTTCGTGTCATTATTTGTCTAATAATATGTGATGTGTTTTATAGGTTATAATTATAACCTGTGTTTTCTAAAAGAAACAAAGTTTTGTCCATAAATGTGCTAAAAATAGTTTGTGTTTTGTTTTATTTTGTTAATTGTTGATTAACTACTTATATTGTTACACTAAATTTGTTTCCTTATGTGTTTTTACAGATTCGTTCATTAACCATTGTCACCGGGACTCCGTAGGACACCTGCCAAACTTCTTTATTAAGTCGCAAGCCCACACCCAATGGTTTGTATGTATGTATATTTACCTTTATGTTGGCTTTACCTAATTACTTTCCCTTTTTTTTGCAGATTGCAACTTTAATCTTACAATTTAGATTTAAGAAATAACAACATATGTATTGTACATAAGTTTTGTATTTTATTTTATTCAATAAAAAGGCAAAAAATGTAATTTTGACTGTTGTTGTCATTGATGGTTCAACAAATGTTGTGCAACGAAGAATAACGTTTCTAACATTTGATAACATTTTGAGAAAAATCGAATTTACAGTTTTTTTTATAAAAAATAAAAACCTAAAGAAACATTACTCAAAGTTGGTAAAAATTGATTTTCGACAAAAAATTTTAGATTATGGCTTCCAACTAATTTTCTAAGCAATATTATTTTAAACATTCTATAAAATTTTGAGAAAAATCGAAATGACATTTTTTAACAAAAAATAAAAACCTACTCGTAAAAGTTCTTAAAAATTGATTTTCAACTCAAATATCTTTTCAAAAATTTAAAAACTTTTTTTATTTCACAGAAAATATTGTTTTCGACATTCAGTAAATTTTTTATAAAAATCCAACAGTCCTTTTTTTTATAAAAAAAAAATAGTAAGCGAATTTGGTAAAAATTGATGTTCGGTTTTCGATATCTCGTGAACAATAGAAGATATTGACTTCAAATTAATTTTATTCATTCAATTTGTATTTGTTTTTATAAGAAATACATTTTTTTAAGAAATGCTAATAAAAGTGGTAAAAATTGCTTTTCGACTAAAAATCTCTTTAACAAAAATAGATTTTGAAATCAAACTATTTCATTATATGCAAAATATTGTTGGTAATGAAACCCTACAAACTTCCATAAAATTTGTGAAGAAGAGCCGCAGTTCTTAAAGTGATTAATCAATTAAATAAATTAAAAAAAAAAAACAAAGGCTTCTTGTTCATAATTTTTAACAAACTTATCAGAGTTAGAATATTTACATTTTAAGTATTTTTAAATGATTCTGGTTGGACTTGGAACAGTGATATAAATAGCTTCTTTAAAGAGACTCAAGGATTCCGGATCTGTCGAAATTCAAACTTCAAGAAACAGTATTCATTAGTTTATTAGGAAGAAATCGGACCATTTTTGATGAGTAATGGTATTCTTCGTTAACTTCGTTAGTGATTCTTTCAAATGAATATAGTATCTTTTTTAAACCGATAATTGGACTTGATGTGTTAAAAACTATCAATTCCTTAAGAAATTCAACTTTCTACTTTTAAAAAACGAAGATATATTGACTCATCTTTTCAATTTGAGTACTGACTCTAGGAAATTTCCCGATTAACTCAAGGGTGACATAGTTATTCCTTTATTCAAGAAAGGTAGAAGATAAATCTAATTATAGCCCAATTTCATTACTACCTACAATTTCAAAAGTATTTAAGAAGCTTGTAAAAACAAGAATGCTAAATAAATGATAACATTAACTTCTTTAATTCCTTTTATTTTATGACTGGGCTTTCAACTGACGATACTCTTTTGGAATTTTGTTGTATTGTGCAGAATGGTTTAGATCGCTAAAAATATTGTGCTGGGCTTTCTGCAGATATTACTAAAGCGTTTGTCTTTAAAAAGCTATAGCTTTCGTGGATTTGTTATAAAATGGTTCGAGTCTTATCTTAAATATAGAACACAGTGTTTTAAAATTCAGTCCAGTTTTAGTTGCCCTAAGACTAACCACTTGGGAGTTCCACAGGGTTCCGTACTTGGTCCAATTTTCTTTTTTATTTACATTAATTCTCTTGTTTCCAACTTCCGTTTATTTTTGATGATGATCTCGGTACAGCTTATTGCTCTTCTAGTCCCTTAAACCTACTAAGATGTTGGTTTGCGAAACATGAGCTTATCATCAATAATAAAAAAAGCTTTTTTTTCCCCGCAAAGTATCGCCAGAAATTCCCATAATTTTTAATTCACACAATAAATTGTGATAAACATAAAGAGGGGTCAGTCATTTGAAAGAAGCGTCGATTGCAACAGTAATTGCTTTATAATTAAAAGCGTAGAATACCTTGATGTGACCTTTGACCAAGATTTAAACTGGACCAAACAAATAATAATTTTTATTTTGAAAAATTATCTTTTGTCTTCCAGTCGCTGTTTTTATCACTTAAGGAAGCTCTGCTCTTTTCATTTGTTGAAGATGGTTTACTATGGCATTTTCTATTCAAAATTACATTTTGGCATATGCTGCTGGGGTGGTTCTTATGTCAACTGTCTTCAACAACTCACCAGTATTCAAAAATCATCTACAAGAAGTGTTTGTAAAACTCATCACTTAGCGCACTTAAGGGACTTGTTTTGATGTTTGCAAGTTCTACCTGTATGTACGTCATTTATGTTATTTAAAGTTTTGACATTTTTTTTTTCAAGAGAGCCGGTTACAAAGCCCGATTTCGTACATGTCAAACCTACATATATACGTAGCAATTCCGCTTTCTTAGTAAATATCCTTTTTTTTGCACGACAAACTACAAAAACTCGTACTCTACTATTTCTTGTAAACTTTTCAATACGCTCCTATTAAAAATTTGTATGTTGAAAAATTTCATCGGTTATTTACAGGGTGGCGCACCAATTGTGCTACAATAAGAAATTCAAATAACTTTTTTTTTAATCGATGTATTTCATTTTTTTTTTTTTTATTGGTTAGAAAATTAAATTTTATTTTAAATAGTTAGTTGTTTTTAAAGATTATAGACCGCAAATGACCTCCACGCTGTCCCACGCATATGCGGCACCTGGTCAAAAAATTATTTATTGCGGCCTGAAGAGTTGAAGTTGGGATCGCCTCAATTATTGTCGTTATGGACTGCTTTAATTCAGTTAAATTCCTGGGCTTCGATTTATACACCTCTTGCTTGACATAACCCCATAAAAAGAAGTCTGGTGCAGTCAGGTCAGGTGACCTTGGGGGCCAGCGAAGAGTGGAGTTCCTAGAAATTAATTTGTTTGCGAATTTTTTGTTTAGCTCCGCCATAACTGGTCTGGCTATATGTGCAGTTGCTCCATCTTGCTGAAACCAAACGCTGTTGAATGGTATACGTCTTCGGCGCAGTTCTGGGTAAAAAAACTCCTTCAACATCTTTAAATAACGGTCCCCATTGACAGTAACGGTTACACCGTTTTCTTCAAAGAAGTACGGCCCGACAATACACCTTGATGAAACTGCGCACCACACAGTGACTCGTTCTGGGTGCAGTTCCGTCTTATGGAGCATTTCTGGATTAGACTCATTCCATATACGGCAATTTTGCTTGTTTACATTGCCGTTAAGATCAAAATGGGCCTCATCAGACATGAACAAACAATTGATCAATGTGTTGTCTTCTTCGGCCATTGATATCATTTTTTGGCAAAATTCCAGGCGAACAGGCAAATCCTGAGGGTTTAACTTGCTAGTAATTTGGACTTTGTACGGAAACAAATTTAAATCGTCATGAAGTATCAGTTGGAATGACCGTCTACTAACTCCAATTTGCCCCGATAAGTTTCGGGTCGAAACGCTCGATTGTATCCTGAACCCTAACATTGGCATCTCGATGGTACGGCCTTCGTGCGATGCTTCCAGATTCGGCAAACATGTTTACAAACCTCATAATGGTCTACTCGGGGGATTACCGCCAAACTCCCGCCTAAATTCCCTTTGGACGGAAATGACGGACTTTCTTTCTTTTCTCCGTATCCGAAGCATCCATTTTTATAAATCTAAATAGTAACCTACAAAATAAAAAAAAATAAGCCGATTACTCACAAAAAAAAAAATTATTACGTTTTATTTTTGTAGCACGATTCGTGCGCCACCCTGTATTAAAAAAATGAACTACCAATATCAAATCTATCATAACTTTGTCCAGAATTATATAGCAAGAGATTTCAACTTGTTCCAATATCATCTATACTTTTTTCTACCATAAATATGTTTCTACACTTTTATTATTTGTTGATATAAAGCTTCGATTAACCTTCTAGAAAAAAGTTACAAACAAAATACAGAAACTACAGCTTCTATAACTTTGTTATAACTAGTATAAATGTTTATAAGGAAAAGAAAGTAATGAAAGTAATCGAAGTTAAAATATCTTTGAAGATCGTTTACGACTCATAATTAATAAATTAAAATTTTAAGTAAAAAGCAGGCTTTAAAAATATTTATAAAAGTCAAAAAATGTGTCTAAAAACAACTTGAAATAGAAATTCGAATAATTTGTATATCCTCTATTAAATCAAAAAAATGGGACTAGTTGCAATTGTTGTAAGGCCCTACCACAGAATTTGAAGGCAGTCCGTCCATTTCGACAAAAAAAAACTTGTGATTTATTTGTCATGCCCACTGGTTCAACATGGTTGCCATTTATGACATTTAATTGGCACACACGCTCAAACCTTCAACATCAAAATCATACAGAGAAGCTATGAAGTATGATATTTTTTATAATAATAAAAGAACATATTTCCAGTCATCAAAACCTGAAACTGAGAAAACAACAACAGCAACAGAATTAAACGTATCCTTTTCCATACGAGTATCCTCTATACCTAGAAATCTTAGGCCTGTGTTATTTTTCGTCAAACCTTATGATGGATGTTTTCTACTACAAGAGTCATATTCGTCCTTCTGCAAGCGTCGCGCCGTCCATCGTCGTCATCATCGTCATCGTTGGATATATTAAAAATAAAAAAAAAAAACAAAGATTTTGCCTTCAATTCACGATGATTTATTGCTGAGATTTATGAGTTGGTGGTGGCGGCGGCGGCGGCGATGAAATGGAAAATCCAACAAAAGTTTCATCGGTTTTATAGAAAGAGAAGGAAAAGGGATGGAAAGAGAGAAAAAAGTGAACATAAAACTTTGGTTTCGGTTTTATGTTCGCAGCTTTTTCCTTCTACGATTAAGGATTAAGGATGTTTTACTTTTGTTTTGTTCTTAGTTTTTGCAACAACAAAAACAAAAAGGATCTTAGGCATTTGGGCAATTATGTGACGCACGGTTGAAACAGGATGATTAATGTTTTAGAAGTGTGAAAGATTGCGCGAGTTTTTTAAGATTGAGTTAAACTAGAGAAAGATGGGGAAAAATGTGAGTGAGTACTGAATCTTGATGATATATTGAAAAGAAAAGACTCAAGGATATTTTTTTTTCTCACACCTTCTTTTTGTGATTTTTTCAGAAGTGGGTCATTTTAATTGGATTTTTGTTTGAAACTAAAGATTAAAGCTGATGAAGGGTAAAGAAAGCAAAATTCATAATGTTTTTCTTTTTTATTTAAAATGAAGAGAGAGGAAGAGAGTGAAGGAAAAATTTAAGAGCACGAGTTATTGTAGCCAAAAATATAATATTGTACCTATACCTATGTATATTTTTCCTTGAAAATTCGATTAGCTCAAAAAAACGATTTTAATTTAACGACAAATCAATAAAGTTGGATTTTGAGTAGGATTTCATTAAATAAGATGGGATTACAATTGTGTGTGTGTTTTCTTATTCAATGTCCTTGAAATGATAAAGTATTATGGTTGAGAATATCGATTCAAGAGGAAGCAGTGTCCTGCTGAAATAGATTTTTGTATCTTTTGAAAGTCATCGTCATTAAGGACACATGTCCTTAAAGAATTTTTAAAAAGCGTAGTACTCGTAATTTCGAAAAATTTCATGAGAGTGTGGTACTGTCTAGGGTTTCTTCAATTTACTTTATTTTTAAAAACTTAGGTAGTTCTTTTATTTCATAAGCGAATTTTTGGTTGAATGTATTTGTCAATAAATAAAACACCGTTAAATGTATATAAACTGACTGTTTGAAATATGTGCTTTATGAGTTAGATGAGTTTTTGAAATAATTCGACCAAATTCCATAAGCTTGGTTCCAGTATGTCACACAGATCGTGCATAGTTTCATAGTTTACAGACCCGTGATTTGACCTCCAAGATCATGTGATTTATATCGCTTGAGTATATTTTCTTTTGGGATATTTGAAGCCGATAACCCCGAAACAATTCACCACTCAGAGGAAAAAAAATAATTAGTTATATTCAATATACGACCACAAATTTTTGGAAAAATTCGCCATTATCTGTGTTTAATTCTTTTTCAACTTTTTCAAGTTCTATACCTCTTAAGAAACACCCTTTATTATGACCTTAAAATCTTTTATTTGTACATAACGTAGGTAACAACCAAATTGTTTATCGAATAGGTAGTTAATAAGTCCAAGAAGTTAATCCAATTCCCAAGAAGTTGTTCAATTATGTACCTAAATATTTAAATGTAGGTATAATATTTCTACCCTATTTTTCTTCGAAGAAAGATTTTTTTCATCACAAAAACAGGAATTGAGGGTCCTTGAAAAAGATACCTATTTTTTTGTTTCCTTTCAAACCCTATAAGACATATGGGTTAATCTATGTAGTTTACTTCGGTCCTCTTATGTCACAATTGTTATCTGTGTAAAGGTTATGTCGACCTGGACAACAACAGCTGGTTGGAAACCGGTGTCATTTTTCAAATCTGAATCATGTTAGATAAGCAACAAAAGAGAATACCAGAATAGAGAGATTTCAGTACTTAGTCATATTTTTTTGGTAATTCTTCTCAATTAAGTTTTTGGAATATTTTGAATACAATTTAGGAAACCAAATAAAAACACCAAAATTAAATTAAGGACGATCTAAAATAGTATTATGCTTCGATTACACCGTCAAAGTAAAAGGTTAGAGCGTTGTTTGTCTGACGTCACTACTAACAAATTTGAATGATGCCCCAACGTGACTTGTTACATTATTGATGATCAAACGATTTGAAAAAAATGAAGTGAGTGTTAGTCCATGTGATTTTTGTAATTCATTTTAATCTGGGAAAAGGTAAGGTTAAAGGTCTAAATAATTTTATTATAAAGTTTTATGATAGTCATAGTCCCTCGATTGGCTTTTTATCCAGACACATTTAAATAGTATTTAAAGTGAGGTGGTAGTATGATCATAAAATTTAACCATTATGACACATTATTTTAGTATAGTTTTTCAGTTTTACGTCTGATAAAATTCAGCAAATAAAATTCTATCAAAATTAATTCGAAATATTAACGGAAAGTTGTAATATTTCTAAAACTTGTCGTATCCGAAGTCAAAATCTGATTTTGGATACGCAGGGAAAGTTGTTAAACTTCTATTAGCAACCCCCTCCCAAAAATGGATTTTTAATGAAAGTTGGTAGAAATATTTTATTACACTGCTCGAAAAAAATACGTTTACAAAACAATACTTTTTTAAGGGATTAAGATATCCTTAATTCGAATATCCCCTTTAAATTTTTCTATTACTTTAGGTATTTAAAATATGCCCTTTTGAAAAAAATACTTAAAATAATCGAATACGAGTTTTTTAAGTCTGTATCCCTTAGCAAAAAAGAGACTGAGATGCGACCCACACCGATAACTTCCCATCCCGTCTGTCATTTCATCTTGCTTAAAAGTTTTTAGGTTTTCGTGTTTTGTTAAAAAAATAGTCAGTTGAATTATTTTTAAAAAATTTAAAATTACTAACAATATTTTGCATATAACGAAATACTCGTAGTTTGATTTCGAAATCTATTTTTGTTAACGAGATTTTTAGCCAAAAACCAATTTTCTAAAAAAAAAATTTATTTCTTATATAAACAAATACAAATTGGATGAATGAAATTAATTTGAAGTCAATATCTTCTCTTGTTCACGAGATATCGAGAACCGAACATCAATTTTTACCAAATTTGCGTACTATTTTTTGTAGATTTTATTTTTTTATGAAAAAAAAAACGGACTGTTGGATTTTTATAAAAAAATTTACTGAAATAAGTTTGAAGATAATATTTTTAATTTTTGAAAATCAATGTTTACCAACTTTTATTGATTTTTTTTTAGGTTTTTTTAAAAAAAACTGTCAATTCGATTTTTCTGAAAATTTTTCCGTATGTTGAAAACAATATTTCTTATAAGATGAAATAATTTGGAAGCCATGATCTCAAATTTTTAAAAAGATATTTAAGGCCAAATTCAATTTTTACCAACTTTGAGTAATGTTTTTTTTTTAGGTTTTTATTTTTTTATAAAAAAAACTGTTAATTCCATTTTTCTCAAAATATTGAAAACGTTATTCTTCGTTGCACAAAATTGTTTTAGAGATAAAATCATTTTTTGTTCGTACAATTTTCAAGGTGACAAATATTTTTTTTCAGTTTTTTTGATTTATAAAAAAACCGTTAATTGGAATTTTTTCCAAAAATATATTTGTTTGGTATCGCGTTACAATATATAAAATAAAATTTAATTGAAGGCGCTAGAGTCATTGGTGAGATATTTAGGGTTAAACAAAAAGTTCACCTTTCTTTTTAAATTGCTATATGGTAAAAAACACCCACTAAATTTTTTTTGAGAGTACTTTCTTTATTATTATCTATGTAACACAATTTATTTGAAGTCGATATCGCTACTGGTTCTTAAGATATGGCGAGCGTACGGACGTACGGACACGCAAGTACAGACATCTCTCTAAAAATCTTTAATTTGGGATCTAGGGACCTTGAAACGTCGAGAAATGTCAAAATTTTCAATTCGACAAATCGGACCCATTACAATAACTTCCTATGGGAAGTTAATAAATTGTATAATGATTTTGCAAACTACAAATATTTCTATTCTAAATACAATTTAAATAATTTAAGTACTTTACTTAGTTTCTTTAAATTCTCATAAGTTATGAGTTTTTATTTGAATCCATATTTAGTTTTGAGCAAAGTCACAAGATCACATGGATACATATGGGTGATTATACAAAAGTTGGGTAACTTTTGAGGATATTTTGTTTACGATAGTTTTTAAATCAAACTTCTATAAATTCGGGTGTATATGATCGCTCATCTAATTAATATATTGTTTCCAATCGGGCCAGTCACTTTTTTGAGTACATTGTAAGATATTTAAAAATTTCAGAATTTGACTGCCAGGGGATTGACGAGGTAACATAGTAATGATACATGTTATACACAGTTTTGAAAGTATTATGATGAAATTTAATACAAATAAGTAATCTCTTAGGATTTAATAATGAACATTAAAAATCACTTAAAATAAATAAATTAGGTGGCGCAACAGTCCGTAGAGAACCAGGGCCTAGTGACTTACAACTCTCAACCATTCCTGTGTGCGAGTAATGTTGTCAGGGATGGAGGGGACCTACAATTTATATGCCGAATCCGAACGGCTAATTTGAGAATGCACTTTTTCATGACAAGAATTACTCTTGGAGAATTTGTCAATTCCTCGCAAGAGGCAGTACCCGTGAAAACTCTTTTTTTTTTTTTAATTAAGGTGGCACAGGCAGGGATTGAACCCAAGACCTCTCGCATGACAGTCCAACGCACTAACCATCATGCCACGGGCACTACCACTTAGTAACAATTAAAAATAATTATTAATATGTAATACTAGGAGAAAATACTATAACAGTTTTCAAAACAGACTTTTGACATTTAACGTAACGTTATTCACTTATCTTTTATTATTATTATTATCTTTATTTTTCCAACATATAAAGTACAAATGTTTTTAATATAAAAGATTTACGAGCATGGCTTAAAAGCCGTCTGCCGATTATATCTAAAATTATTACATTAAAATTTCAAGAGAATTGGAAATGAAAAAGTGTAGAGTATTTTAACATTATGTAAGTATAATTTTGCCAGTTAACATAGACATATTTAAACAAAAAATATCATTTGAGTTTAAGACTTTATTTTAAACGAATCCAATTGAAACTACTATAAACATATTTCAAAAGTTACATTTTTTAAACAAAAGGAACAAATTTAAGCTAGTGTATATAAATTTAAAAAAGTTGATAAATTAATCGATTAAAGAGTAATGGTAGATTAAGGGATTTAATATTAACTGAAAGATGGGCTTTTAGTTTAGCTAAAACAAAATAATAGATTGATTCTAAAAAAGATTTACATAAGTATTTCTGTAAGCGATAGCTTCAGTAACAAACCGGATAAGAACTTTCCAACCACACTCACCATTAAGAATTGAGTAACTCTCTTCTGTAGAAAGAAAGCTTTTCTTAAAATATAAACGTCGAATTTCTTGGAGTATTGGACATCTTGCTAGGAAGTGATAAACGTTTTCGATTTGATTAAGGTTGCAAAGATTACAATTATGATTTATATCACCCCTATGAGGTCTGTAATTTAGCTCTAGCATTTCAGTTCGGATCTTAAATATTAAACTCATCTCGTTAACTGTGAATTCTTTTCGAAAATAATTAGATTCCGCCAAACAATGATTCAGTTTGCTGTATATCGTTCTTGACATGGACTCTTTAGCACGGTTCAGAGAATTTTGAAATATTTTTTCGTCAATTGCTGAGATGCAGTCATAGAATTCATCCTTCCATGAACCAAAGTTATTCAAGGCTAGATTCAAGGTCGTATTATATTTAGTAGCCAATTCTTGCCAATCTTTGAACGGCGAGTAACAACGCTGAAGTGCAATCATGAGTACTTTTCTTTGAAGATTATTATCACATCTTTTTAAAACTTTGACTATATAGTCCGCATTTGCCTTAAGGTTTTTTAAGAAAATTGGAAGTAGTCCAGATTCGACATATATTGCATAGTTAGGTGTGTTTAAGGGGACCTTAAATACACGTTTGAAGAAATATCTCTGGATAATTTCAAAGTCTTCACATGCTTCGTAACCATACACTTCATTAGCATAACAGAGTGAACTTTTAATTGTTGCATCAAATACTTTGAATTTTACCATCGGTTCGATACATTTGTTATTAAAAAAACTTGACCAAATGCAGTTAATGGCCGATTTCGCAACTGATGTTTTATCTTTTATATGGGGTCCTATGTTTAAATTGTGTGTTATTGTAAAACCTAAGTATTTAAATTTTTTAACTATCTCTATTCTTTCACCATTAAGGTTCCAAGAACGGTCATTTCTGACATTTTGATTATGAGATCTAAAAACCATAATTTTCGACTTTGAAGTATTTATTTGAAGATCCCAAGAGTTACAATACTGGTTAAGTTTGTTAATTTGCAGTTGTAGAGTTACCGGATTATCAGTAAGAATGACTAGGTCATCCGCATATAAAAGCACCTTAATAAACAAATCACCATAATATACACCCCCTGGAACACTGTCTCCAATGTCGTTAATAAAAAGTGAGAAGAGCAAAGGACTCAAAATGCAACCTTGCGGGACACCCACTTCTGTCTTAAATTGCTGCGAAGAGATTCTACCATTAGAAACTACAGCTGTTGTATTTGAAAGAAGCTTTTCATATATTCTTAAAAATTTTGTTGATAATCCAACACCTGCTAGTTTGAAAAGTAATAGTTTTCTGTTTATAGTATCAAAGGCAGCTTTAAAATCTACAAAAAAAGCATAGAGATTAGTTTTCTTATCCAAAAAACGTTTAGCGACATTAGTCAGAGTAAAAATTTGATCAACTGTAGAGAGGTTAGCTCGAAACCCAGCCTGAAAACAACTTATTTTGTTGTTTGTTTCAACCCAAGGTACAAGCCTAAGATATAGCATCTGAGTAAACAGTTTTCGTAAAGAATTGAGAACAGAGATACCTCTGTAGTTTTCGGGGAGATTAGGATCTCCTTTTTTATAGATCGCTAAAATGGATGACTCTTTGAAATTCTTTGGTATTTCTTCGTTGTTGAACACTCGGTTAAGTAAGAACAATACATGTTCTAAAAATTGTGAGCTGGCATTTTTCAAAAACTCGGCTGGGATGCCATCTAAACCCGAAGCCTTATTGTTTTTAATTTTTTTTAAGGCAAAAAGTAGTTCTGGCATTGAGAACGGAGTGTCTAGTTCTTCGATGTAAATAAAGGGTAACGCAAAACATACGTAAGATTGGTTAGGATCTACTTTTGTAAGTTTTTCGAAATATGATCCCATCATGTCGATACTGATTGGAAAAACATTCGATCTGTTTCGGTTACCTAAAATTCGTACATTTTTCCAGAATTCTTTAGCATCCCTGCATTGAATCATATTAAGAGCTATTTTTTGCACATATTGTTGTTTTTTATAGAGGCATAGGTTTTTATAAGTATTATTCGCCTGCAGATAAAGACATTTCAAGGCTGAGTTGTTAGTTTTCCTAAAGAGTTTCAACCATTTAAAAGATATTTCTCTGCTTTTTCTACAGGCATCATCATACCAACTGCACTTGTAAAAAATGCCTCTGTTTACTGAGTAGGTGACACTTGACTCTCTTATGGTTGTAATAATAGACTTAGTTGATTCATCGATTGTATTCTCAAACGATAGCGAGAGATCGATTGAATTTTGATTCAGATTTTGCCTATAAATATCATATTTTTTATCAATCCAGCGCAATTTTGAATAACTGGTATCGTTTTGTTCTTGAAAATGAATTGGTTTTGATTTAAACTCACAAGAGACACAAATGGGAAGATGTAATGAATAGTTAGCAGGGATAACGTTGAAATCTTTTATAATATCAAGCCAGTCACCTTTGGCTAGGCAATAATCTATAACAGAGCAGCCTTGGCTGCTAATAAAAGTAAAGTTTCCTAGATTATCACTTTTTGATACTCCGTTCAAGACAACAAAGCCAAAATCCTCAATCAGCTCGGTTAAGTAATTACCATTCGAGTTTGTACAGTTATCAAATGAGTTTCTTCTGCACGAGAGATGCTCAACATTCATAAAAGGTGTGTTTTGGAACTCCCCTATCCGACCGTTTAGATCCCCGATTATTAAAATGTTTTCATTATCCTGTGTTAACAAAAAATTTTGTAAGGCTTCAAACTCGAGGTTCCACTTACCAAAATTCAAATAAATTGGGATTATTAGTAAATGTTTCGTGTTGATGAAACAATCTATTATGATTTTGTTTTCACTAACTTTATACTTAATTTGATTTTTTGTCGTAATATTTTTAATTCCACATAAAATTCCCCCACTAGCACGACCCTGACTATTATTTCTTATTGCTGGAATCCATTTAAGATTAAAACCCTCAAAATATTTTAGATATTGAATCTCTTTACCCTCTTCTACAAACGTTTCTAACAAAATAAATAAATCATAGTTTAAAATTAACTTAAAAAATTCTGGCATTAATAATTTGTTTTTAAGACCTGTAACATTATAACAACAAATCTTTAAATTAAACAAATTTAAGGAAATCGAATTATTGTGGCAGACGGCATCTGAATGCTAGGTTGATTTATGACGTTGAGCTAATCCTGGACCCGAACCATGTTGATCTTTGCTTTTGTGACTTATAGATGGCTCCCTAAGCGTGTTGGAATTGTTTTTGACGTTTACATCAAAAAAACACATTGCATCCTCTCCGAAGGTTATTTTGATAAATGACAGTTCATCGTTTGTTGTTATTCGTAGACCTCGTAAAGGTCTACTTCTACATAGTTTTACTTAATATTTCCAATTAATCAACAAACAAATAATGATAACTAGTACTAATGATCATAAAATGAAGAACAATAACAATATACCTGACACAGGACTCACGCCATAGGACTGACGAAAAAGACGAAATTTGAGATTATAATCAGGACCAATGTTTTTTTTGTAATTTCGCATATCAACAAACCACATTTTAACAAATCATTTTTACGTCACAAATTCATCACATAACTTTTCACAGTATATACATAAGTACAATTACTAATTAGAATTTAAATGTTGAAAATACCACAACCAATTTTGTTTGTATTTAGGAAAATACGAAAATCTGACATTTTTCACCTTTTGTTCTTCTCGTAAAATAGTAACACAAATTATACACTTCTAATAATAATTCTTGCCTAAAAGCTTACGTGTATTTTTTATTTTCAGTTCAAGAGTTAATATTTTATTATTATTTTTCAATATTTTCTCTTTAAGCTATTTTAAGAAAAGTCGAATACTATTATATTACAATTAAATACAAAATTAATAACATAACATTTCATTTTCTCTTTCAGGTAAGTTAAACGCACCATAAAATACTTAGGGAATCGAGTAACGTCTACAAATCATGATTATTAAAGAAAGAGGTAAATTTTAAATTTCGACCTAACTATTAAAAAGAAAACAATTTTTAAATTGTTAAAATTTAGCTTTAAAGATATAACAGAAGTTGATTAATCTCTATATATGATTTTTTTAGAAAAAATTAATCGGGAATAAAATAATCGGTAGAAAATATGCGAATTTTGTAAAAATAAAATAACAATGTACAATGTACATATGTCTTGATCATTAACACAAATTATTGAAGTAGTATTGAAATTATTTGAGTTATTTTCATGAAAAGTAACCGTGGGTGAATTTTATAAACAAAATTCAAAAATATCTAACACGAAAAAAATAATTCTTTAAATATGTTTCTAGGATTTCTCAACGATTGTTGAAATCAATTATGAGTTTGTTTTTATTTTCAACACTTCATTAAAACACGGTAGATCTGTTTCACGCAGTTTTGTGGAAGTGGAATTGTAATCTTGTCTTAACAAAGTAATGTGGGTGGAATTATCTTTCAAAACATTGATAAATGTCTCATAAACAGCATTTTTGATTGCCATTATGAATTTCGTTACGTTAACATTTTCAAAAATGAAAACTCTTGACTTTTGTTGAACTCATTGATTAATTTTAACTATGCACCATGGGTTAATGAAACTCATTAGTTTTTATCTACTTATATCAATGTATTTCTCAGTATTTTAACTTCCTTAGAAAGTTTTTTTTGTAATAGGTCCGATTTGTCCAATTGAAAATGTTGACAGTTTTCAAAGTTCTAAATCTGTCTGTATGTGCACGTTTAGGTACGTTTATACGACCGTACTTCCGAAGTTTTATAGTATACATTGTGACGTGACGTCAATCCCAGAATAAATTCATGCAACAAAAAGTAGAAAAATGTGCACTTAAAATTAGTGAAAATTCAATTTCAACTCGAATATTTGGCAAAAAAATGAAGTAATACGAGTATAATTTTGACTAATTTAAAAGTATAAAAAAATATTGTTGTTAATTTTTAATACAAATTTAAATATAAATCCAATTCACATTAAGAAAAATAGAATCAAAACGACTAAAGCTTGGTTATTGACTTAAATATATCAGAAATAAAGGTACTGAAATAAAATGTTCTGCAATCAATTTTTAATTGCATTTAAAAAACAATTAAAATCTGGTAAAAAATAATTTTCTACTTAAGTATCTTAAGAACAAGAAAAGATTTTGGCTTTGATATTTTTTTATCTTAAGCTAAATTTTGTTTTTAGGTTGAAAAATATCTCCCTTACGCCTTTCTGTCTTTTGAATTTCGCGGATACATATGTACAAGCCGCTACAGAGCTCGTATCTTATAATACTATACATCATTTGAAAGATCTTGACATAAGCTGCAAAACGACGCTATGCATGATTAGTTTGTATATTGCATTCAACAGTTATAGAAGTGTAAACATGGAGTTTACTAACGCCGAAATTCGCGCTATTTTAAAGTTTTCCTTCGTTAAAGGCAAATCCGATAAAGAAACGTTCCGTAAGATTAATTGTGTTTTTGGGGACGGTACTGTATCACTTTGAACCGCGGATGAATGGTTTCGACGATTCAGAGCCGGTGAAAACGACACCATGGATAAGCCAGACGGCGGAAGACCGGTGACGACGAATACCGATCAAATCATGAAAAACATCGAATAAGACTGGCATGTGTCATCTCTTGACATTGCCTAAGAGATGGGAATTAGCCAACAAACCATTTTAAACCATCTGCAGAAGGCTGGATACAAAAAAAAATGGTTGCCTGTAAAGTCGGTTTTACGGGCGAAGATTTTACGTGACAACGTCTTTTTCTCGGTAGAATATTTATTGATATGAATATAATTAAATTGCACAATAGGAACAAGGAATTGAATGAAAATAAGAATTGCACAAATTTTTTAAACTAATAATTTACTTAACACTATCAACATTTATCAATAGTATGACATAACCTATAAACTCAGTTTCTCAACTTTTGTGTCAATCTAACAATTAATCAATCAATCATAGTTTACGATAATGAAATATCAGTGTACAATTATTTACCTTTATTGTTGTAGTTGTTGTAAATGACGAATCTAAGCACTCCACATTTTCACTACAGACACAGCTGACGATACTTTAACCACACGTGTGAACTTGTATTATGACGCTTTCTTGTTTTTCCAACGCCAAGAACGTTCGAGAAAGACAAAGACAGAGACACAAGCATGCGCCGATTCAATGCGCCTAATTCTCTAGTGCTGCGCGCGCGGCAGACCGATCATAGTTGAGTGGGAGAGAGACGCAAGGCATTCGGCGGGCCTCTCTCTCGTTCGGTGACTCATCGTAACGTTACCGGGCGTTACACTTTTTCATAAGTGACTCCCAGCCGCAACCTAATTTAAGACGTTGTCACGTAAAAAAAAAAGCTTGACGTTTGGGTGCCGCATGATTTGACCCAAAAAAACCTTCTCTACCGAATCAACGTCTGCGATATGCTGCTGAAACGGAACGAACTCGACCCATTTTTGAAGCGGATGTTGACTGGCGAAGAAAAATGGATCACATACGACAATATCAAGCGAAAAAGCTAGTGGTCGAAGGCCGGTAAATCGTCCCAAACAGTGGCCAAGCCGGAATTGACGGCCAGGAAGGTTTTGCTGTGGTGGGATCTTAAGGGAATCATACACTATGAGCTGCTCCCATATGACCAAATGCTTAATTCTACCATCTACTGCTAACAACTGGACCAGAATCGACCAGAAGCGTCTAGAATTGGCCAACAGGGAGGGTGTAGTGTTCCACAAGGACAACGCCAGACCACACACTTCGTTTGACTCGTCAGAAGGTATGGGGGCTCGGATGGGAGGCTTTTTCGCATCCACCATATGGCTCGAACATAGCGCCAAGTGATTACCACCTGTTACTTCCCATGCCGAACGCCCTTAGTGGTGTAAAGTTAAACTCAAAAGAGGCTTGTGAAAAGTGGTTGTCCCAGTTCTACTACGAGCGGGTTTCTTTTACAAACAAATCAAAATTTAAAACAAAATGATAAAAATTTAGTTTTGACTGAAATATCTTGAGTACAAAGAAATATACTAACTTCAAAGTTTTTCGTCCTATAGAAATATTATATTTGTTATTTTAAAACAATCAAGATCAGTGTTTCCTACGCAAACCAAAGTCCCACTAAAAAAAAAAATTAATTGATTTAACTTCTCGAATAAATCTCGGTAGAAAATAACCCAGACTTGAATCATTGATTGCATCTCTTTTAAGTTATTTTAAAACGTTATTAAAGAGGTCAAAATATCCTTAAGTCTTTCGGGTTTAGATTTGTATAAATACAATTTGGCTCCTGTCGTTAGATATTTTGAACAACCATCAAGGATCTAAGATCATTTTCTAACATATGTTAACCAGGATTACAATTTAATAATAGCACTCTGCGCCTTGTAAACAAGTCATATCCCCTTTCTTCTCTAAATATAGTTAAACAGAAGCAAAACATCAGGTAGCAAATCCAAAACTAAGTTTTCAAATTTGACTAACCATCCTTATAGTTATAGCTCCCTTCTCTATTCTATAACAACAAGTTAGACACCATTCCCCTTTTTTCCAATTCTGGCATTTATGAAAACAAAAAAAAATAAACCTTGTTACAACAGCAGGTGGTCATAGGCAATAAATTGTTTACAATTGGTTGCTCAAAGGTCTTAAATACGTGCTATGTGTAGTGTAGTTTGGGTTAGGTACCTCCAATTTTAATTCAACTCACCATTTAACTGTGAGTTTTCCATCGTCATCGCCACTATCGTCATCGTCACTACCGGCCGCGCCGCGCCCCGTCATCATCGACGTCGGTCGGTTGGTCACCACAATCGCATGGGTTGGTCAGCAGAAAACTTTGTTACTGTCATTTAGGCACTTTTTGTGTTGCTCAGATCCATTTTGCCAACATGACCGATGGTGTATAAATTTTAACATGTTCCAGTGGATTCTATTTTCAATGAGGGAATCAAGCAAGAAAAATTAAAAATAAAAAGAAGTAAATAAGCGACCCCAAGCGGTGCAACAATTGCTCGGTTGATTTGCGGTTTTTTACTTAACTTAAACCTGACCGCAGGAACATGGAAGACACTGGGAATTACTTTTAACTCCATGTTGTATCTTTTTTGTATTTTTGTTGTATCTAGTAGTTGTGTTGTGTATATATAGTCAAGACTCACGTTCGTTGGATATTTTTAACATAGCTTCGACTTCTTTAACTTCAATGCGGTGTATAATGTGGCAGGAAGCTGAGCGAGTTAATCAACTCAAACCAAGTAATTTCTGTAATTCGGTGTTTTTTCTTCGGTTTACCAGTTGTTTATTTCCAAGTTTCTATAAATCCCATAGATACATTTTTGTAGTTGGATAAAAAGTGTTTTTTTTTTGTTTAGCTGTTGGCTTTTGTGGGCACATAGTGCAATTTATCATCAAGAGGTGTTAGGAAAAGAATTTCGAAATTGTTGCCTTCAGAAGTTGACCTCAATCAAAAAAGCAAATGAATAGAAATCGAGTAATCGACCATAAGGATTTTGGAAGGAAATAACAAAGATGATTTAAGAAAAATCCAAGACTTCTCTTAAATGGCGCTCAACAAAACGGCTTAAACAAAAATGTTTAAGGTAGTAAAACATATATGTATAGAGGCTTATATTTAAGACTCTGATTTAATTTGTCAATTATTATATATGAGAAGCTTGTTTATCAGAAGGTTGTAAATTATGATTTATTGATTAAATTTAATTAATTTAACCAGATTAAGACTTGGTAGTAATTATAAATTCGGCTACCATAGCAGCTGTTTATAGTTTCTAACAAAATTAATCTTATCAGGTGCTCTTAGGTCACATTTCAAAACTCTAAGACCCCTCATGAACATATACATAGGTAGTCAAATTAAGATGATAATAGATAGACTGATTTCTTCAGAGTATTATAATTCTACAAACAATAAATAGGTAGGTAAACACTGCTTATAACGCTGCCACCATACTCTGCTACCTGCATTCAAATTCTCATACCTGTCTACAAGTGTATTGTATACCTACAATATTATTAACCTCACTTTAAACCTCATCGCAAAATTTGCAGACAGAATTGTATCCTGGGAATGTCCTTATAGCATTATTTGTATTCAGTCATTCCAAGGACATGCTTTTATGTTGTATATCTCGAAATAGGTATGTGCCTGGAAATCCAAAACCAATTAATCAATCATGGACCATAAATCAATTTATGTGGCATACATTTCAAAATCTAACAAGACGACATGAAAACGAGAAAGGTATATCGTCTATACCTATTTATATTTTTGGGTATATCTAACTTGTATATGACGTGATGACGTTGATGCAATTTGTGAAACATATATCCGATGTTATATGCCAATAAAATTGCATCTTTAAATTTAATAGAGACGAATTAGGTACTAACTCGCTTGTACTACGATTATAAAGGACACTTTACAAAAACATATATACATATATCTTCCCATATATGTATACCCTCACATGGTTGTACAATGTGATTAATTATATTTTGAATTCCATTTTCATTTAATATTTAATGAGTTTTCCATTCAAATGGACAACGAAGAGGCGAGTTTGGTAAAGTCTATGAATTTGAATTTGATGAATATTTTAGAGAATTCCCAGTCATTATTCTCCGAGTGCCAAGTAAAATACCAAAATCAAAGTTTAAGTAGTTCCACTTATTTGAATTTGCTTTATTATCCTTTATATACATATGTATATGGGGATTTGAGATTTGAGAAATCAATTTCAAAATCTTACAGAAAACATACATTCTTAGATCGTTTGTTGTTTTTATTTCGTAAGAAGAAACGTTCCGTGTCTATTGATTAGAGTCATAGTTGTTTTTTTTATTTTCATACTAGAAGATTTTCTGGAGTTGACATAAGTTTTTTCATTTAGTGGTTTTTGAAAAAAAAAGTAGAAGTGTTGAGTTACATCTATAAGCAATAGGTCCACTCGTGATCTTATGGTAAGACGTTTGCGCATTTGATAGAATTTCAGGTCCTCTTATCGAAAACGCGTGTCTTGCAAATAAGATAGAACCATGCTTAGTTGTTTTAGGAATTCGATTTCTGACTATTCAGTACAGGAAGTATTGGATGGTTCTAAGTCTGAAGTGAATTAAATAAATGCAGGGCTCCGTTTTGTCTCCGACACTTTTTCTTTGCAACTTCTTGTCCAATAATTTTTCATATTCGATTTCAGACTCACTCTTCTTCGGATGTGGAATTGCAATGACAAAATATGATAAGCTCATTAAATTCCGACCTAAACAGTATTTTACTGTACAATGGGGAATAAAAAACCGTGTTTAATTTAAAGCTTTGAAAACCCAGTGCTGTCTTGTATGGTTGTCATTATCCACGGATGGCACTTGCATCAATGAAAGTGAACATCTTGATATTCTCGGTATGTGTGTCACCAACCACCTCTTGTGGATTGTGGAACGATCACATACCTTTTCTGATCTGGATGTTACCTACAAGACTTACATACATATATACGTCCAAAGCTTGAGTAAAACACCCATCTCTGGGCTGGTGCTCCTTCGACGTACTTAAGCTTCTTGGACAATATTGAACGTAGAGCATTTAAATTGATTGGTATAATAATAATCATCGTTAGTTCTCTTACGTTGCTTAAACGTAAGAGAGATTCGTTCTTTTGCCGTACTACATGAATGATCTTTTTGCTTTTCATAGACGGCATTTCTGAACAAAATTTCTTGCAACAATCTTTTTATATTTTATATTTTAAAAAATCACTAAAAACTCAGTATAGTGGTGTACTAAAAATGGTTAGTTTTGAGAAAGCATTTTTCATGTCAATTGATCTTGGAGAATTTGTCAATTCCTCGCAAGAGGCAGTACCCGTAAAAAAACTTTTAGATGGCATAGGCAGGGATCGAACCCAAGACCCCTAGCATGACAGTCCAACGCACTAACTATCATACCACGGGTAGTACCGAGGTATTAAATACAAAAGTACAAATTCTAACCTAACACATTGAAAAAATGTACAACAAACTATAAATTTACTTTCTGTTAAAGCCTTGTTTTGTCATAAATTTGTCTCTGCAAAAATTTTGTGTCAGAAAAAAAATGTTAATGCTTAATTACTTAATTTTATCAATCAGCTTGAAAACCCTTTTTAACTTCATCAACTTCGGCCTATTACAACGTAAAATATTAAAAAAAAGAGATTTTAAAGTTTATTGACTTAAAAAAATAACGAACAGAAATAGTGTAGGCTTTTTAAGCCCATGAGTTGCAATTTTTGTAGTTTCTTCAATTAAAACATTTTAATCTAGATTGAAGACCAAATAGAAATATTTTTAAAAGTTTATTAGTAGCTTAATGGATTATATTTGTACAGGCGGCGCACAGTGGCCCGTTTATGCAAAACTGCTTGCAATATTCATTTTTCGAGTGGGTCTATAATGCAAAACTTTTTAGTTCACTGGACTCACAAATATTTGGAGCTTGAGTAATCGAAAAAAATATTCAATTTGGGTTATTGGTGTGCCTTATAGAGCAGGCCAAAGTTGAACATTTTTTATGATGATCATTTTTTTTTATTTTATTATTTTTTTTCTTAACTTTGAATGAAAAAACTAGAAAAAGGGCTTCCAAACGCTTTTCGTTTTTGTTTTTATGATATGCTTTGCCATTATTTAGATCGGTAGTTAAAACAAAAAAAAAACAAAAAAATTTTTGTAATTGTTTAATTTAATTTTTTTGGAAACACTACTTTTTGCACACTTTTTCGACTTCAAATTGGATAGAAAAAAAAGGTTCAACGAGTGGTGCTAAGATCTCAACTGATTCAGAATCCTTATATATTCCTTTACATAAATCCAAAAGATCAACTGCGTCATTTTGCATCGAACTAAGCTAGGGAGATTTGAAGTGATAAAGTCAGTCATTTTTTCCCCTCTTTTTTTATGGAAATTTTTTTTTATGGTTTTCTTTGTTTTGTGTGTGGTGGATTTACAAAAGATGATTTTATTTTAAAAAGGTAAATCATTTTTATTTTTTGTTTATTACATAAGATTTTCAAGAGTTTTAGAACTAATTTTTTTAATCCTGTTATAAAATTTTAAATAACGCATTTGTTTTCGGGTACGATTGAATTTTGATCAGGTACTTTTATTGATAAGGATTAAGATTAAGAATTTATTGATAAGATTTAAGGATAAAACGATTTTGGAATATGTTAGTATACAGGTAGACAGACAGGTAGTTTTATTGGGGTGTCTTTAAATATAATTAATATAAGGATTAAAGCGACTTGAGTGCAGGTATTTACTCTAAGGTATAAAAAGATGAAACATTTGCCTAAAATAATCATTTAGAATTCAAACGAGCGTTCGAGCAGTTGCTTTTATTTTTCAAAACAATTTAAAATGGATATTCCGAATAAGGATTTGTTTGAACTTTTTGTCAATGTTACCACTTGCAATGAGTTTATATCTGCCGTGGAAATTGAATACCAACTACCAGATGCAAATGCAATCAAACAGATATTAAAACAATTCTATTACAACCTTGATAGAAAATGGATAGCAGCCAAAAGATCGAGAAATAACTTTAAAAAGAATGCAGAATGGCTTTCCTTATCTCTGCATATCAATACCGGACAAACAGAAGAAGCGGGTGATCTCCCAACTACATCGAGAGGAAGACCAAGAAAGACAGTCAATGAGTGCGCAACATTTACTAAAAAACAAAAAATAATCAAAGCTACAAAGGAGATATGTACAGAACATCTCTCTGAAGCTTTGAGTATAAGATACAATAAGGCCCATGAAAAGGGGAAGAGTGATATAATTCAGGCAATATCTTCTGCAAGTCCACTTCGTGTCAAAAAAGTATAACCAAAATACATTATGTACTCTTGAATACTGGAAAATAAAAAAAAATGCCTTAAAATTAAAAAAAAAAAAAAACTTTTTTCCCCACTGTTTCACTCGAATTGGTTCTTTTTCTCTTTGCTCCACTGTTTCAATTCACTAAATTACTTAAAAAATTGATTTTGATGATTGCATATTAAAATACCGCTACGTTTATCACCTTTGTTAAAACTTTTAATTTTAACACAAATTTCTGAAACACCCTGTAAACAGTTTTTTTTTGCTCTACTGTTTCAATTCACTCAGATTACTTAAAAAAATGATTTTGACGATTGCATATTAAAATAACGCTATGTTTATGACCTTTGTTAAAACTTCTTATTTTAACACAAATTTCTGAAACACCCTGTAAACAGTTTTTTTTTTTTGCTCTACTGTTTCAATTCACTCAGATTACTTAAAAAAAATGATTTTGACGATTGCATATTAAAATACCGCTATGTTTATGACCTTTGCTAAAACTTCTTATTTTAACACAAATTTCTGAAACACCCTGTGAACAGTTTTTTTTGAAAGTCACAATTTTTATAGCCTTAGAAATTTCCTTCAAGATAAAAAAAAAATTAAAGCAATATCTTTATTCGTTTAGGAGATATGATTTTTGCAACCAAAAAAGTCAAAACGGGCCACTGTGCGGCGTCTCAATCAATCGATCAGTAGTGTATCCCATGTGTATATTATTGTGAATTTGAAATGATGCAGGTAATTAGCATTTAAATTAGACTAAATAAACTAAGATGGAAATCTATAAATTGTACACTCTCTTTAAACTAAGTGCTAGTTATGTATTTTTGAATATATATATAAAATCTCCTGTATATACCTAATGCGCAACCACTTTCCAACAAAAGACGATAAAATATGTAGGTAAGATATCCAATTTCAAAATGAATTGTTATTTTGAATATTTTAGACCCATTTAAGTTATGAGCCAGACACTGGATTTTAAATTTACATTAAATATTAATTTATATTTAAAATACATTTAATAGATACTATTTGTTTTTTACAAAAATGTCGTTTTTAACTGCCTTATAAAAAGATCAATTTCTTTATCAAAATAACTTACCAAAAAAGGAAGTTATAAATTTTAAACTCAAAGATATGGAACTTGTTCACATATGTATAAATGAAAACGAGCAATAACGTTTTGTTCAACGTTCATGAATTAAGCTGGCTGTATGAATATTGAATAAGTTAGGTTTAGATAAATTTAGACTTTCAACCGAGATATTTAATATGTTGTTTTTATTCAACTTTTTAAACAAATTGACTCTTAAGTGTTTTTGTTTTATAGAAATGTCAAGTCATGTATCGGCTGGACATCAAAATGAATTGGTTTGTCTATTGAACAAGGTGCGTCCATTGTATTTTATGAATTGAGCTACATATAGGGCTAGTTGGTATTTTTAAGACTTAGAAACAAATATTTTAAATCCCTCATCTAAGCATTTCACATGTGTCAAGAAAGAATGTTATAATTCAGAAATACAACACTTTAAGAAAGAAAAAAATAGAGTCTTCCAATTTTCGTTTTGTCAAGGTATACCTAGAAATCAAAGCAAAAACATACAAATAAAAAAGAGGCTAGTATGCCCAGGGCCGAACGCAGAAAAAAATTTCGGGGGGGCGTTTCAAAAAATATACAATTATATTATTTTATTTTTATTTTAGATGTCAAGTGTTTTTTTTTTTTTCTTTTTTTGCACTATTTTATACACATAGGTACTAAAAAAAACGTATGTAAAAAGTACATACATATATATAGGTACACATATGACTTGCTTTCACGATTGACCAAACAGTTTGACTTTGATTTCAAAGCTAAAACTTAATTTTTATATGCATTATGCATGTATGTATAAGTTTGTATACGCCTTATTTCCTAGTTGCCGTTGACGATCCCATCATTCTTAGGCTGAACTCACACTTGAATAAATGTGAGTTACAGAAACAAAGAGATTAGGTGAGATTTTTCTTCAAAAACACTCTATATGAAGATATAAATCCTTCGTACGTATCACCCTTCAAAACCCATTTATTTACATTGTTGTATTTGTAATGTGGAAGAATTCAACGAGTAAAATTGACGTGTTTTCACGCATACATAGACCCATTTACTGAGTTTTTAGGGGAAATTTCATAAATTAGAGGAGAAATTACACGCACACTAAGAAATACTTTATGAGGCCAATTTCCGGTTTAGCTTGTAGGCAAACCAATATGGCTACCAAGGATTTATATCTTTACTAGAGTGTTTTTGTTTTTCTTTTTTCACAGTTCTCTTTTGTTTGTTTTCGCACATTTAAATTTACCGTAGATTGCTAGATTGAATTTTGAAATTGTCACACACGTTTTTCTTAAACTCACCATGAAAATACTAGAAGTAATGATTTTGAATGCGTTCCGAACCTTTAGACCGAAGACATATTCATAGTTCCTTTATAAGTTCTTATTTTGTCTTTGCTTAGCTAAACTTCAGTTTATGTTATTCATAGACAATTTAAACCCATTTTAAAACGATAATCTGGAGTCTAAAAATAAACACGACGGAACCTATGTTTAAGCTGTTTCTAAACCTATTAAACGTCAAAAATAAACAAACTGATGGAGAAAATTAACTTACGAGACATTTTATTTAAAAATTTAAAAACAAAAATTAAAATGTCAAAAGACTTAAGCATATACATACATATCAATATTTTGATATTTTGCTGAATGTTGGAATGCTACCAACTAACAAAAAACGAAAGCTCTGCTTAACCCGATTGGACCCCTTTGAAATATAAATGAAGACGATTTGTATGAAAGGTGTCGATTCGAGAAAAAAACTGTCAAGTTTATGACTGACCTTCTAAATATTATAGATTGAAATTCAATAAAGTGTTTGCTAATATCTGCGTGCTTTCAAGTTTTTAAACCATCAGCCCGACTTCATAAAATTTCTCAACTAACAGCAAACAAAATAGTTTAAAGGGTTTCAAAGATTTCGGCTCTCCAGCTAACGCAATTTATTTTGTTACCCTCTACAAGCCATTTTGTATAGGTTTAAGTGAAATTTTTTAGAATTAAATATGCCTTAAACATGTTCTTAACTAAACAGAGCTGGCAAATTCTTTATGAATAGCAGCTGTGTCTAACCTATATGTTAAATTTAGACTCCAGTTCAAATAATAATAAATAAATTAGGTGGCGCAACAGTCCGTTGAGAACTAGGGCCTAGTGACTTACAACTCTCAACCATTCCTGTGTGCGAGTACTGTTGTCAGGGATGGAGGGGACCTACACTTTTAAGCCGATTCCGAACGGCTAATTTGAGAAAACACTTTTCATGACAAGAATTACTCTTGGAGAATTTGTCAATTCCTCGCAAGAGGCAGTACCCGTGAAAAAACTTTAGATGACATAGGCGGAGATCGAACCCATGACCTCTGGCATGACAGTCCAACTCACTAACCATC
Source organism: Eupeodes latifasciatus (assembly GCA_920104205.1). Taxonomy (NCBI): domain Eukaryota; kingdom Metazoa; phylum Arthropoda; class Insecta; order Diptera; family Syrphidae; genus Eupeodes; species Eupeodes latifasciatus. The sequence continues at coordinate 335,715,328 of OV049924.1, read as the reverse complement.
ATGCCATGGGTACTACCCAATTCAAATAGACTCGGGTTTAAAATATGACTATGAATATGCCCCATATTGTTTTGTGTCTTACATTAAGGTATGTTTAAATGAAGAAACGCATCCAAATGTTTAAAAATATTGAATTTAGGAGACACCACGTAACTTTCATTATTAATTTTATTCTTGTTCTTGAAAAATAAGGAAAAAATGCGACAAAGGCAAACATAGTTGCTGTTTTTGTTTTAAAATATTCTAGTGTCACAATTCAAGAAGTGAAAAAAGTTAAGTTAAAAGATTTTTTTTAATTTACAGTTAAAACTAACATAAATGAACCGAACAACTTTTCGGTGTTTTGATATTTAACCCTTTTTGAAATGTGGCCGTGAGATCGTTTCAAAAACGAGTACAACAAGGTCATTTTCTGTTTTCAATTTTTCATTTTTGGCCATAAGAAACATGGCGAAAGAGAGCATCTTCATTTTAATAATAATACTTAGCTTCATACAAAAATGTATGAATCCTTCATCTTCTACCTCAGTGTTGGAAAATAAAAATACTAAACATTTTAATTGTTAGTATGAATGAAAACAAGAAAAATATTTTTCTTTCTTTACCAAAAAAAGCAGACATTTATTGTTCTGATTTAGCGTGTTTGTGTTTTGTGCACAATTTCTATCACCGTAGCAAATTTATTAAAATTTTTCGTTTAACATAGTTTGAGAATTTTAGTTGGAAATTTATTTTGTAACATTTCTGTTTTTTTCTTCTTTTGAACAATAATGGATATTTGATTACTGCACATATTCTGATATTTCGGGAGGTGTTTAACCTCTAAAACCCCTACCTGCGTTCGCCCCTGAGTATGCCCCTCGCACCGATATCTTCCCACTGTTATAATTCAAAATTCACAAATGATATTTTTATACAAATCAGATTTAAGAACTTAAATCAAAATGAAATCTTAAATTGAAATTTAAACTCAAGGCCAAATTTGCGCGCAAGCGGAAAAATCGTGCACAAATTTTTACAAAACCGGGTCTGTAGGAGATTTGAAAATATCAGTGCATGCTCTTACAGCTGAAACTGCAGAAAATATTGGTGCCGTTCACGTAAGTGGGGCCTGAACTCGTCGTTTGTGCCCAACAATTGCAACTCTCACGGTCTTCGATGATGACTTGCATTTAGACGCTTACAAGGTGCAATTGACTCAAGTACTAGAGCATCTTGACTATTTCAAACTTTGTCAACTGTCAAAATGGTGGCAAGAAATTACAACAGTAGATGATGAATTTTCGAAGAGAAGCCATTTTCAGTAATGAGCCACATTTTCACTGCAGTGGATTCGTCAATAAGCAGAATTGCCGCCCTTGGGCAAATGATAAGCCGAGAATCGCTGTTTGGTTCGGTTTATGGGCTTACGTCATCAGGCCGTACTGTTTTTTTTTTTTTTTTCAAAATGAAGCCGTTCAGGTAGTAACTGCGAATGTTATTCGCTATCGTGAGATGATAAAGAACTTTTATAGCCCGAATTGGATGATATGGATGTGGACGATATGTGGTTTCAACAGGACGGTGACACTTGCCACAAAGCTAACGAAACAATAGCTCTTTTGCGCGACAAATTTGTTTGGATTATTTGAAAGAAAAGGTGTTATTCGATAAGCCAGCAACAACTCAAGAGCTAAAAGATAAGAAAACGCAGCACATTAAAGGCATGCAATTTCAATTATACCTTAGCGTCCATTTAGCAGATATTTTGAACCATACCAGAAAAAGAAATGACAACAATTTCTTTAATACTTTGTGTTGTATTTAAAATCAACATCGGCTTTTAAAATCTAAATACCCTTTATCTGAGCAAAGAGTTTTCTTAAAGAACTGAAGATCCTTAGTGAATTGTATTACAGAAATGCCTCTTTAGTATTCGGTTAGACTTTTCTAAAAAGAAAAGTTTGGTAGGACATAATCTATGTAACATTCAGAGTCATGATTTGTTACAAAACAGATACGAAAGACTTGAACGCATAATATCTCACTTAAGAAAGGGATTTAGATGTTAGAGACATTGAAACATTCAAAAATGTTAGTTTTAAGTTCTACGAATCAGACAGATTATATTATACAGTTTTCTTTGTATTGTGTGCTATCAAAAGTCCATTTTTACTAAATTGAAAAACTGAATCAATTACCAAGTGGCACTCAACATGTACAAATATAGGCACTTCGAAGTTTTGAAAAACTTATATATAAAACGAACAAACGTTTCTATAATTTTATGGAAGTACCCGTGGCTTGATGATTAGTGCGTAGGACTGTCATGCCAGTGGTTTTGGGTTCAATCTCTGTCTGTGCTACCTGTCACAGAAACTGCATCTTGCAAGGAATTGACTAATCATCCAAAACATATTCGTATCAAGAAAAGTGTCTTTTTTTTAAATAGGCTGTTCGGATTCAGCTTACAACTGTGAGTTCCCTCTATTCAGAATCTAGACAGAATTACTCGCACACAAGAATAGTTGAGAGTTTAAAAAAAAAAGAAACCTTGCCATTAAATAGTGAGATTTTCCAAAGTGTAAAATAGTATTCAAATAGTTTACACTAATTTTTTAAAAGATGTGAGCGAAAAACCGTCTTTCGAATTGACGTAGAATATTTATCCATTATATTTAAATTTTTAAGATTTAAAAGAAACTAGAACACATACTTTTCCTAGGAATAAAGTTAAATGACCGTCCTCCTTCATATTTCAAAATTCTTCTAACTTCAACTGTCTTACATAAGTGTCCTAGAGCTCTCTTCTTTACTAAGTATATTAATTTTAAACGTAATAAACGACTCTAATGTCTTAAATATATTTCAGACGTTTTCCATTCTAAAAGTCAATCTTCTATCTTATCACCATATCCAAAAGTCAAATTCACTTTGAATTGAAATATTGTTTTCTAAGATCTATTTCTTATCAATTTATCTAATCGCATTTAAACTCAAGTAATTTTTTTTTAGTCTGTATTTCTTTTTGTTTTCAACTTCCAAAAAAGCAAAAGAATTTATTTTCGATCAAACAAAAAGAAAAACGAGAATTGCTTATATAAAACAAAACAATTAAATGATTTGCAAATCTCATAAATCAATCACCTTTCCTCCTCTTCCAATTCATTCACTTACATCTGTCTACATTAACAGGAGGCGGCACTCATTCCTGAATACGAAAAAAAAAATCTCAAAACATTTTTTTTTTCACTTGCTCGAAAGTTGATCACCTCCGACTTGAATTGTCTCCTCTCTAAAAGCGACACATCTTGACTTGATGCATCGCATCGTAGGAAAAAATAAAAGAAACGAATATTTTTTCCGAAAAAAAAAAATAAAAAATTGGAAGAAAATGCTGTGAGTTCGAGGCAATTAATCAACTGCGACAGCTGTCTTTCTGTTCCTTTTAAGTGTCTTGAGATTCTGGATGGATTTTTTTGTGTTTGCGTTTTTCTTGAATTTAACTGATTCGAATTCGCTCCTCCCAACTCAATTGGAAGTAATCTGGCGAATCTGGCATTTCTGCACTTTATCTCCTTTTTATTATTTTTTCTACCCCTTGCTCCCTGCTCAGCTCAGGCTCTGGCTCAGGTTCACCCTTCGCCACACATCCTTCGGCGGCGCGGCGTCTATCAGTTCACTTCAAATTGGAGCATTATTTATTACATTTTATTTTTTCTTACTTTGCTTAGATCCTTGCTAAATCATTGCTCAAGGATTCCTTTTGCGCGCCTCTAAGGAGTGCTAATTCGGCTTTTATAAATCCCACATCCCTTCTTTGCGTTAATCCTTATGGTAAGACAGTGTGAGTGGGAGAGCGAGAAAGTGTGAGATTCACATATATTATTTCCTTGTAAATACTTTGGTCACGTGGCAATGGTCGTTAGTTTTTGCTTCAGTGGAATGGGATTGCAGTGTTGGAAGTTGGAAATGGAGGTGACATCGGGTCGAGTCATGTGGCTGGCGGCTTCATTTAGTCATTTCCAATTTGTGTCTTTGTGCGAACAGAGAAAGTTACTAATGACCTCCTTACGCCCCTTCTTTTGCTTTTCAAAAAGCAGCAGCTGTCAAACTAAACATACAAAACTTTTAATAACCTCCAATGAATGTTATTTATATTGTATAAGAAGTGTAGAGGCTAACTTACTTCATAGTCAATTTGATGTCCAGCTCAATCAATTTCCAATCGAAGAGTTATAGTCTTGATGAGGTACCAGCGCCAGCGGTGCTGGCTTGTTTGCTGCTGCTGTTGCAGAATGAGATCGAACACATTGTTATGAAAGCTAGAAAAGAAACCAAAGAAGTCATACACTGCGAGAAAAAGTAAAACAATGATATTATTTATCAAAAGCAAAATTGGTCTATGAGGCTGCACTGAGAGATGGCTGATTTCAAGCTGTCCTCAACATCGGCTTTTAGTACTTAAATGTAGAAAGAGTTATGCGAAGTTAAACGAAGAAATTTGTTTTTCACAAATAATTTGTTAGCTTTATTAAGTACAGTGATAAGAAATTCGCTGTATTGGATTTAAAAACTCCGTTTTGCAGAGTTAAACCACCTAACTCAATAAGTTGACCAGTTAATTTGGATTCCTGACGTTGCATGTCAATCCACCAAACACTCTTGACTTGTTTTTTATCTCTGACGCTAATAAATACACAATCAGTGTATTACCGCCTCTAGGCACATCAGACCAATGTATCGTATGTGCAAAATTCTCATGTCTAAAAAACCCAGTTAAAGAAAAAACTCCTATGAGAACTGTTTGGCAATATGAGAAAGCCAACTGGGACGGTCTCAATGACTTCTCCAGGAACTTTAAATGGTCACTATGCTTCCTCGATAGTGACGTGGATTCTAGCGCAGATATGGTTACAAATTTAATTCTTTGTGGAATGAGAATGAGAAATTTTATTCCGATAAGGATGAAATCTATCAAACCCAAAGAGAACTCATGGTTTGATTCGAGCTGTAAAGAGGTTATTAGGTTCAGAGAAAGACTTGCAATGTCATATTCGACGAACAAAATTTTTGCATGATCAGAAATTAAGGCAAAAAATACTACAATGTCAAAAAGGTAGTAAAAATGCCTGGCCATTTGTAAAAACGTACGAAACATCACGTCATCCTCGGTTCCAACGCTCATCCAAAATGACAATCCCTATTCGATTGATAAAGCCAATTTGCTTGCAGCACAGTTTGCTGTTAACTTGACGCTACCGGAAAGTGTCATGAATCCTGTTTTTGAGATTCTATGGGACGAATCTTCTTCTTTCGCACTCATGCAGTTGCAAGAGTACTGAAAGACCTTGACAAACAAAAATCCACTTTCCCGGAAAGTATCTCCCCAATTGTTCTGAAAAGGTGTTCTTTAACGCTGGCAAAACCACTGCGTAAACTTTTCCATCTTTCCTACTCTACAGGTCTGTTTCCGTGCAGATGGAAAATAGCATTTGTCCAGCCTGTCCCTAAAAAAGGCGAATCCTCCTCTCCCTCCAGCTATCGTCCAATAGCACTCACGTCCCTTCTTTCCAAGGTCATGGAAACGCTATTATTATTTATCAGCTTAAGAAATATCTTGAAGAATGGAAGCTTCTTAGTGATCGGCAGTTTGGTTTTCGTAGCAATAGGTCCACTGGTGATCTCACCGAACAGTGGAACAAATCTTTATATCGTTTTGGAGAAAGTAAGATTATTGCACTTGATATTTCCAAGGTATTTAATAGAGTTTAGCACCAAGCTCTCTTATCGAAAATGCGTGCTTTTGGTATTGATGAATATCTTCTTCGTTGGATTAGAAATAACCTTTCTAACCATTCAATACAAGTTGTATTGGATGGTTTCAAGTCTGAAATTTATTAAATAAATGCTGGTATTCCCCAGGGCTCCGTTACGTCTCCGACTCTCTTTCTGGTATTCACTAACGATCGCTTGTCTGCCACTTCTAATTCATTTAACTGTTTCGCCTACGACAGTATCCTCAGCTTTTCAGCTCATGTTAAGCTCATTAAATTCCGATCTTGAAAGGATTGTACAATGGGGAATTTTTAATCGTGTAGAATTTAATGCTTCAAAAACACACTACTGCCCCCTGTCGTTAAAGCGCAACCCACCCCAGATGCCACTATCAATGAGTGGCACTTGCATCCAGGAAACTAATCAACTTTCAGTAATCGCTATGTGTATTACAGATCGCCTTTTATGGAATGATCACATTTTCGACATTGCCAACAATGCTGCTATGTGCTTAGGAATTCTCCGACAGTGCAAGAAATTTGTCACCCCTTCTAATATGGCTGTAATTTACAAAGCCTTTATTCGTCCGAAGTTTGAAAATAACTGGCATATATGCGTCAAAAACATGTGGATTGCTTTGTTCAACTCTGTTTTTGCCCTCCCATTTCCATAATCAGAACTTTAAGACCAATGTGCCCTGGTATCTCCTCGTAAATCCTTCCCTATATTCTTTTTCTTTTCTTTAATTTTGCACTGTTTTGAAAATATTTATATTTTTTTAATAACTGATCTTTTACGATCAAAATTAATTAAACGAACTAATTTTCGAATTTTAATTGTTTTTTTCAAATTATTGTTATTTCTCAGTGAATAACTTGACTACCTCCACCGATAAATCATTCCTTATGCACATGTTTCGATACATGCTACGTGTGTTTCTATTGACTTATTTCAAAAATGTATAGAAATATTTCTCTCAGTGTAACCGCAAATAAATCAATCGAAATTGATTTGAATTGAAAGAGTGAAAATGGACATTTTTATTGCTTTGCACCCCACAGTACCACATCAGTTCAATATAGATAGATACGCTCTACCTAACCTATCCTATAGATAGATATACTATATGACTATAAAGTTCTTTTATATGCGTTTACTTGATTGTTAGAAATTATATTCTTTATTGTTGATGTTGTTGGTGTTATTGTTAAGTTGTCGATGTCAGTTGTGGTTAAGTTTGGTGTTTTGAATATAGAGAGTTATTGTATTTTTTGGTAGAGGTTATGTTATGTGGGCTGTATGGGCAGCATTGATCATCGCACATTTAAGAGCCCATTTGAAGTGCTTTAGATATCATTTCAATAATATTTAATGATTTTGACATGAGAATTTGATTTTACATTCCACCCTGTCGCCATCATCATCATCAACATCAGAACCAGCATCAGCATCACAATGTGTCACTATTTCTCTTCTATAGACACTCGTATGTCGTATAGGACCACTTTTTTGGCCGCAGACAAAACTCCAGACCAACCACAGGCCAATCATTTATTGTGGTTGACTATATCCGAACACACTTCAATTATTTATATTTATCATCATCATTTTCATCATCATCTTCATCATCATCATCATCATCATCATCACCAGAATCGTTTTTGTCATTCTCATCATGATGGCTCTTGACTCTTCTGGGTTAGGAGTTAGAATCAAATTCGAATAATAAAATGTTGTTAAGTGGAAAATTGGTCTCTCCAATTTTGGGGGATTTCTTTTTTGTTCGAGGGGGGAGAGGGGTTGAGAAGAAGAATATGTCGTATTAGTTAATTGATATTTGAATGGGTTATTATTTTGTTTATTCGAATTGGGGACTTCAATAAGGGGCAGTAATGTGGATGTGTTCTCCGGCGGCGGCGGCGGCGGCGCAGCGGTGGTAGCGGCAAACATCACACAAATTGACAATGACAGTGACCGAATGATTGATAAAGTGGATAAAATATTCAAATTGAAGATAAATCGATGAAGAGAAAGGAAAATAAGAAGAAGAATAGAAAAAAAAAACAATAGTAGTATTCATATTATGAAGAAAATAGAGAAATCTTCTTCTGTCTTTTCAACTATAAATGTACGACCGACACGTTTGCCAATCTTCTGAATTTTTAGAAATTTCACCTACACCAGAGACTTCAGACAAAACACATAAATCCATTCTAAAGGGAAACTTGAAGTTCTTGGAGGACAATACGAGAGAGAAATCTTTCTGAATTCTAAGAAGTCATGAAAATTGAAAATGAAGTTTATTGGTTTCAGGAGTCTTAGAATTTTCAAATTGACATAAAGTGGATGGGCTTTTGAAATTCAATTTTATGTTTATGTACTTGCATATTCGTCTACCTGTTTTTTAACATTCTAGTGACGTACATATGTAAGTGTTGAAATACTTAACAGACATTTCAGTGCATTTCTTCACATTTCTATACATAAACTAATTTCCCATATGGACTTTGTCTTGCTTGAGTTAATTGAAGGGATTTAATAGTGTTTTGAAAATTTATTGTACGATATTTGTCTGTAAATTATTTGTCGGTTTGCATTGATATTACACATGACACTATAAATGTTGATAATTGAATAAACTCTCAGTAAAGCAACTGTGTGTGAGATATCATCGATATTTATTTGTTTAAAAGGTTTACTGAAGTTTTATAAATGATATATAACATCGTTCAAATGCTTACCACAACTTCTATTGGTATTTCGCATTTAAAATGTTTAACTTTTAATAACTAAGGAACATAAATCGAGCTAAAAGTATGTGTTCGGGTTTACCCTAAAATTATTAAAAAAATGTTTAAAACCCTCAAAAATTTTGCCTCACCCAACAAACTTCTCCATATAGTTCGGTCAATAGCTATATGTCTCCAGTTGCACACTACAAGTTGGGTAAGGTAACGCTCCACTTGTACGCGCCAACTGATCTGCGGTCTTCCTCTACTGCGCTGTCCTGTAGGGCTGGATTCGAAGACTTTTCAGGTAGAATCATTGCTTTCCATGCGTTCTACGTGACCCAGCCATCTGATTTTTATCCATCTGGCTAAGTCTACTTCGCTGAAAAGAACATACACCTGATCGTTCCATACGGCACTGTAGATCACGCGAAGAAATGTTCTCTTGAAACGACTCAAGGTGCTTTTATTCGCTTATGTCAAAGTCCGTAGTTCTGCACTTTCCAGCAGGACAGGGATGATAAGGGTCTTATATAACGACACTTTGGTCGTTTGAGAGAGAACTTTGGTACTCCATTGCTTTCTTAGCCCAAAGAAACAGCGGTTAGCAAGAGTTATTCTTCGTTTGATCTCAGCGCTCTTGTTGTTTTTGTCTTTTTGACGTTTTGACAAAGATGTCGGTTTTGTAGGTCCTTTGTTTTGCCCTCTTTAACCGCTAAACCCATTTTTGCCGCCTCTGCCTCAATACTCACTATAGCCTCATTGACATCACGTATGCTTGTACTTGGAAAAACTTTTAAAAGATAGTGCCTTTAGTGTTGACGTGGAAGATCTGCACTATTCTTTCAAGAAACGATGTAAGAGAAATCGCATGACAACGCATCGCCTTGTGTGAAGCCTTTTTTTACATCGAAAAGTTCTGTTAAGTTGTTTCCAACCTCTATGATGGAGCAGCGCGAATTCTCGATGGTCATTCTGCACAAACGGACGAATTCGGCAGGGATGTACAAACAAGACATAGTTCTATACAGCTCGTCCCTATAGATGATGTCATATGTGGCTTTAAAATCGATCAAGAGATGGTGGGTTTCGATTTGATGTTCTTGGGTTTTTTTCCAGGATCTGCCGTAATGTGAATATTTTGATCGACTGTGGACTTTCCTGGTGTGAAAACACACTGTTGACGACAGGCCTTCGACATTCACATATTACGGAAGAGAAGATTTTTGTAAGCGATGTTAAGTAGACTGATGCCTCTATAGTTGGTGCTTAAGAAATCCATTATAAAAATCATTTTCAAAAAAATTACATACATTTCAAAATATGTTTTGTATTATAATTCAGTAACTCTTAAGTTTCTTTAAGAACTTGTTATTAAACTTAAGACCTAGAGCTTTAATAGCATTTTCAGAATCCTAGATACAAATAACAGAGACCAAACAATTATATTTAATTTAGACAAGTTTTAAAAACATGGAGTTTTAATCTCAAGTTTTCAAGCTATTACCATTTATATAAAAGTGTTACTGTTTTTTTGTTACCTTCTTTGAAAATGGTTTTCATTATTCAACCGCAAAGAGAAAATTTTTTCGCAAACAAATTTTACTTTCAGATGATGTTTGATCTATGGCTCAAAATCGCTACATAAAGTTAAATAAAATTAAATTGGGTGGCGCAACAGTCCGTTTGAGAACTGGGGCCTAGTGACTGACAACTCTCAACCATTCCTGTGTGCGAGTAATGTTGGCAGGAATGAAGGGGACCTACAGTTTAAAGCCGAATCCGAACGGCAAATTTGAGAAAGCACTTTTCATGACAAGAATTACTCTTGGAGAATTTGTCAATTCCTCGCAAGAGGCAGTACCCGTGAAAAAAACTTTAGGTGGCATAGGCAGGGATCGAACCCAAGACCTCTGGCATGACAGTCCAACGCACTAACCATCATGCCACGGGTACTACAAAAAATCGCTACATAAAGGATGCAAATAATTTTCACTTTCTGACAAAATCTTCTAAAAATGACAGCAAACTCGATCAGACAGAAAAATCGCCTGCCGTTAATAAGAAGCACAAAATGATTTTTTAAACTTTGATTCGAATTTATATCCTAAAAACGCAAGTTCAGTTCAAAAATGTCGTTTAATTTTACTTGCCTAGAATTCATCTGATTAAATTCTTTTTTTTTTTTTTAATTTTGCCATCACACAATAACACAATGTGACGGAATTCCAAAACATTGCCAGACCCAACTTCTTTCTATAAAAAGAAAAGGAGAAAGAGAAAGACCATGCTTTAGCTAGAAAATGTTTTGCACAGCTGAGTTGTTAAGACATTGCTTGTTGCTTCTAGAATATCCAAATTCAGCAAGGACATCAGCTCAAGGTCCTTTATCGAACTTTATTTATTTTGATGATAAACGATGTTAATTTTACAATCATCATGATTTCATCGTCTTTGTCCTTGAAAAGTTCTTTTTCAACTTCTCATGGATGCTTAAAATTTCTAAATAATCATTCTTGATCTTAAATAATTTGATCCGGGCATTTTATTTTTTTTTGTTTTTTTTTTCAAAGACGAAAATAACTTATAAGGCTCTGGACTTACGGAAAAACATACCAAGAGTTTACGACAGTGTTTCTCGGGTAGATATCTTTTTTTTTTCGTTTTTTGTTCATAACACTACGCCATTAATTTTAATTTGGTTAATTAGATAACAAAGTATTTTCCGTAGGAGTTTTCCTTTTCGTTTTTCTTTTAGGTAAAAGCAAATATCTGTGAAAACCCAATTTTCGCTATTTCCTTCTCATTTCCGTTTTATAATACTTGTTTTTTTTTTATTTTTTGCTGCTGTTTTGAGACAAGAAAAAAAATGCTTTAAATTATGATAAATGTCCAGTATAATACTACACCATGAAGCCCTTTTACACTCTGAAGCACGCTCATTGGGTCATTCACTTTTAAGAGTGTTAAAAATGAACTACGTTTTTTTTTTGTAAAATATTTATTAACTTCCCATAGGAAGTTATTGCAATGAGTCCGATTTGCCGAATTGAAAATTTTGACATTTCTCGACGTTTCAAGGTAATTAGTGTCGAAATAAGAGATTTTTAGATAGATGTATGTGCGTGCATGTGTACGTACATACGTCTGTACGTGCGTATGTCCGTACGTTCGCGACGTTTTTTTCGTTGTCCATATCTCAAGAACCAGAAGAGATATCCGCTTTAAATAAATTTTGTTATACAGATAATAATTCAGAAAGATGCAGAAAGGGCTTTCAAGAAAATTGCGTGGGTGGTTTTTTTACCATAGCAGTTTAAAAAAAAGGTGAACATTTTGGTTAAACCCAAATATCTCATGAACCAAGGACGCTAGAGACTTGAATTAAATTTTTTATTATATACTGTAACGTGATACAAAACAACTATTTTTTTGGAAAAAATTCAATTAATGGTTTTTTTTATAAATCAAAAAAACTGAAAAAAAAATTTGTTACCTCGAAAATTTTACGACTAAAATATGATTTCATCTTCAAAACAATTTTGTGCAATGAAAAATAATGTTTTTGAAATCTGATAAAATTTTGAGAAAAATCTAATGGACAGTTTTTTTTTACAAAAAAATAAAGACGAAAAAAAATTGAATAAAAGTTGGTAAAAATTGATTTTCGACTCAAATACAAATATCTTTTCAAAACTTTGAGTTATTGTCTTTAAACTACTTTTATCTTTCAAAAAATATTGTTGTCAACATTCAGTAAAATTTTGAAATAAATCGAATTGACAGTTTTTTCACAAAAAATTAAAAACCGAAAAAAAAATTAAAAAAAGTTGGTAAAAATTGATTTTCGACTAAAATATCTTTTTAAAAATTTGAGATAATGGCTTCTAACTAATTTTAACTTATAAGAAATATATTTATTCGATAAAATTTTGAGTAAAATCGAATGGACAGTTTTTTTTTACAAAAAATAAAAACCTAAAAAAAAACAATATTAAAACTTGGTAAAAATTTACTTTCGACTCAAACAGCTTTTCAAAAATTACAAATATTGGCTTGGAACTTATTTTATTTCAAAGAAAATATTGTTTTCGATATTCAGTAATTTTTCTATAAAAATTCAACAGTCCGTCTTTTCATAAAAAAATGAAATCTACAAAAAATAGTACGCAAATTTGGTAAAATTTGATACATATAGACAAACTTTTAAGCAAGACAAATCGATAGACGGGATGGGAAGTTATCAGTGTGGGTCGCATTCCAGCCTCTTTTTTATTTTTTATTTACGCTTAATGTAAGCTATTAACAAAAAAAGGACTTAAAGGTAGACTTTTTTTCACGTTATTAGCTAAGCGCAGCATTCTTATAGTAGGTTCAGAAAGGCCATAATTTGTGTGGTGATGAGGAAGGCGAAAGAGAATAGCCTGTCTGACGTTCGTTGGATTGGAATAAATAAGAATCTTTTCTTGAAGAAACGGTGAGTCTAGGGTACCTGCTAAAAGCTGGTGTAGAAAGAGAAAATCAACGACTTCGCTGCTTTTTGGGAGGGTTTACAGATTAATAAGTTTAAAGCGATCTTCAAAAGGTGGTAAGGCTAGATTATCACCCCAAGGAATACCAATGAATGCAAATCGAAGAAATCTACGTTGTACAGATTCAATTCTTTGAGAGTGAGAGTTCTGATAGGAAGACCAGACTGGACTAGCGTATTCAAAGAGAGGTCTAACAAAGGTGGTGTATAGGGATTCAGTGACATAAGGGTTCGAGAATTCTTTGACCAACTTTTGATGAAGCCAAGGAATGAGTTGGCCTTGTTAATAATAATGGGTGATTTTTTAAGAGCTTGAGAACTTTTTTTAAAAAAAAAAAGCATACAATTTGCAAAATCTCATCGATTCTTTATTTGAAACGTTAGATTGGTCCATGACATTTACTTTTTGAAGATAATTTCATTTAAATGTTGACCGCGGCTGCGTCTTAGGTGGTCCATTCGGAAAGTCCAATTTTGGGTAACTTTTTCGAGCATTTCGGCCGGAATAGCCCGAATTTCTTCGGAAATGTTGTCTTCCAAAGCTGGAATAGTTGCTGGCTTATTTGTGTAGACTTTAGACTTGACGTAGCCCCACAAAAAATAGTCTAAAGGCGTCAAATCGCATGATCTTGGTGGCCAACTTACCGGTCCATTCCTTGAGATGAATTGTTCTCCGAAGTTTTCCCTCAAAATGGCCATAGAATCGCGAGCTGTGTGGCATGTAGCGCCATCTTGTTGAAACCACATGTCAACCAAGTTCAGTCCTTCCATTTTTGGCAACAAAAAGTTTGTTAGCATTGAACGATAGCGATCGCCATTCACCGTAACGTTGCGTCCAACAGCATCTTTGAAAAAACACGGTCCAATGATTCCACCAGCGTACAAACCACACCAAACAGTGCATTTTTCGGGATGCATGGGCAGTTCTTGAACGGCTTCTGGTTGCTCTTCACTCCAAATGCGCCAATTTTGCTTATTTACATAGCCATTCAACCAGAAATGAGCCTCATCGCTGAACAAAATTTGTCGATAAAAAAGCGCGAAACACATTTCGAACCGAACACTGATTTTGGTAATAAAATTCAATGATTTGCAAGCGTTGCTCGTTAGTAAGTCTATTCATGATGAAATGTCAAAGCATACTGAGCATCTTTCTCTTTGACACCATGTCTGAAATCGCGCGTGATCTGTCAAATACTAATGCATGAAAATCCTAACCTCAAAAAAATCACCCGATATAATCAAAATGGGCTCGAAAATGTAATTGAGTGTCGAAAATAACTCCTAGATTACCAATAGAGTAGACAGAATGATTGGTTACATCGTACAGATTGTAAGTTCGGCCTGGAAGAGGTAAACGCTTATGGTTAAATGTTATAAATTGGCACTTAACTACATTGTGTTCAAAGAAATTTTTACCGCACTAAGTCTGGAATGAGTCCAGATCATTTTGGAGTAAAACAGAATCAGATAAAGTAGAAATAATCTTTGTTAATTTTATGTCATCAGCGTAAATATATACAGTTAAATTATCAATGACATTAATAAAGTCTTTGATAGTTAAGACAACTAATAAAGGACCAAGGTTGTTCGTTTGAGGAACTCTTGAGATTGCATAAATGGAATCGGAGATTGATGACCTACAAAAATTGGAATGGAATTGTACAAGAGTAGATAGTAAATGAGTACTTTCTAAAACGAAAGAATTAAAGGCATCTGAAAAGAAAATTCAGTCGAGTAGTCTTCCTAAGTAGTTGGTGATGCTACTGACTTAAAATAGACCTAAGTCAGCGAATTTGTCAATAAGCAAGATCTCTTTTTCAGAGTAAGAATTAATATGTACTAATGACAATTCATCATCCGATAGACTCCATTGTAATTGTGGAAGGTTGAAGTCTCCGACAGTAATAAATAATCGAGAGTGTCTGTGATTTCAAACAGCGAGCTGATTTCATCAACAGCAAGTTGATATGCTTGGGTAGGCTAGGAGGGACGGATATGGCAACATACAAAGCATACACTCCATTTTTTTAACAATAATTTAACGCAAATACATTTGAAAGAAGAAACACATTTAACTAGACTGGAATCAAATTAGCTATGTACAGCCGAAAGGACTCCGCTCCAAGAATGATCGTTTTCAAGTCAAATTAAAATGGAAAGCACTTGAAATATGTCAATTTCTCCACTTGAAATACAATTTTGCCAATTAAGTGAACAAAGACTAAGACCTTATTTTAGATTTTCTGTGCTAAAGTTGTTAGCATACTTAACATGGCACTTCTGATTCATCCTTTATCATTTTAATCAAAGTTTCTAAACAATTCAATCCTACTCAAATGACTTAGAGTGTTTTGTAAATCCTTTTTTTTTCACCTCATTTCCTTAAACATTTTCTTATTTTCTTTTTATTCTCGCTTATTTTTCTCTGCAGGTTTTTGTTTTATTTTTTTGAGACAGTACTTATTTTGACACTTGGCACTCCAAGATGTAATGTCTCGAAGACGGAATTAAGATTTATGCGAGCATCTTGCTCCTTAATCTTTTAAACAACATTCGTATGCCATTTGCATGTCTGTTAAGCCACTTGATTACCCTCATTATAGAACATGGCTTTGGAATGGAGTGTAAAGAAAAAACAAAAATATTTATATCATCTTATCTTTTTGTACATTTCATCTTAAAATTTATTTAAGTAGGTAGATGTACCCATCACCATACGAGCTCAGTTGGAGAATATTATATGTATCTCTACCCCTTTCGTGAAAGTATCTATATACATATCTATGTTCCTTTTCTCTTTGTCTTTATTTTTTTTATTCTTCCTTTCTTTATGGAGTATGGGTTGAAAGTGAAGCCCCCATAAATCTACGTCCACTTGGAAAAATGAAAGAAAAGAAATTTCATTCCCCCAATTTTAGACTTCATCATGGTCGATTTGGTGCATAAATTGTTTAATGGTGTCACCACACAAATAACTTACAAGACTGTGAGGTAGAGGGGGTGTCTTTTCTTTTTTCAAAAAGATATCTGGAGGTAGCTATAGTACGTTTACAATAAAACAAAATGACATTGCCATTTAAGAATTTTTGTCTTTTATTTATTTTATTTTCTTATAGTGATGATTGTGATATAAACATTTCGATTTATTTATTATAACTTTTTTGTATCCAGCTAGTAGGCAATATATAACATGCCATATCTAAATAAAAGTAGATATCTATTACATTGCAAAAAAAAACTGTATATTTGATTGATGACCATTTACTGTGTAATAAAATTGAGATACTTTCAGGAGAGAGTCGATTAAAGTGATGTAGATATAACCAACGAACGCGCTGAATATCACTCAACTTTTCACTCTTAATATATTAACTACTATAAATGATTGATTGATATACCAAGTTGAAAATTATAATAAATAAAGGCAAGTCCTTGGGGCGTACGAATCTGCTCTCGAAAACATACCATAATGATAACTGTCCTCAGAGCGAAAATAATTTAGGTCAAGAGTAAATTGGAGTCTGAGATGTGACTATATGTAATTTTAAAATATTTTTCTCTAAAAAGTTTATTTCTGTAGCCAGGAGGAACTTTTTTCAATATATTCTTCCCTGAAAAAACGAAATCAATAACCTTGGACTAGTTTCATAAAAACTTAAGATTGACGATTCTTTTTTGGTGTCATAATCTTCTCAATGTTAGGATAGTTATGTAAGAACTATAAAATACAATGAATTCTGAGTGCTTAATTTGGGGCATTTGTAGAAACAAACTTGTGTATTTTTGATCCTTTGAATATTGCTGGAAGAAAGCATGTCCGTCACCCACCATCTCTTAATCGATCTTAAAGCCACATAAGACAGCATCTACAGGGACAAGCTGTATAGAGCCATGTCTAGTTTTCACATCCCTTTGAAATTCGTCCGTTTTTTGACTTTGAGGTAGTTAAGGACTTTGTCTACCTAGGCTCCGCTATCAACACAGCCCTCTCTTAAGCGACTATATATAAATAGATAGATAGGTTAGGTGACGCAACAGTCCGTTGAGAACTATGGTCTAGTGACTACAACTCTCAACCATTCCTGTGTGCGAGTACTGTTGTCAGGGATGGAGAGGAGCTACAGTTTTAAGCCGAGTCCGAACGGCTTATTTGAGAAAGCACTTTTCATGACAGGAATTACTCTTGGAGAATTTATCAATTCCTCGCAAAAGTCAGTACCCGTAAAAAAACTTTAGATGGGAAAGGCAGGGATTGAACTCAAGAACTCTGGCTTGGCAATCCAATGCACTAACCACCACGCCAGGTCAAGTAAAAAGTCTTCAAATCCACGCACACAGGACACTGCGGATCATGCGGCGCGCACAAGTGAAATCCAATTTATAGCGCGCAACTCGCGATATCTAGCTATAGAGACCGAGATGGAGAAGTTTGTGAGGTGAGACCTTTGTTTACACAAGTCTGTAGGGCCACCTTTAGAAATGTATGTTTAGAATTTTAAGTTTAAGGAAAGAAAAGGGATATGAACTTTGTGACTTTAAAAAACAACCGAAATTTTTGAAGCTACATCTTTTAATTTCGCATGATTTTTAAAGTCACCATTGATGGGTATAATGTTTAACAGAACGTAAAATTATTAAAACAGTTTCATCAAATTTGTTAATTTGTAAGTCTTCAACTTTAATCTTCAGTTCGTCATAAAATTGCAAAAATTAAAAAAAAAAAACTTAAACAAAGCTTAAGATTGAGATTTTTGAACTTTTTCCAGATTTTCATTTATTTTAATATCTTATTTAAAACATTTTTAATACTGTGGCAAGAAAAATAAACAACAAGGATTGACAGAAAGATTTTATGTTTATATGACAAATGAGAAACAAACTATGTTTTGAAAATTAAAAAATCAAGTATACGCCAAAAAGACCCAATTATGGGTTAGAAATATTCATGAACCGAATTTGTTACATTTTATGATTTTAAATACATACTTTAAGAGGGCGCAGGGTCAGAAGTCCAGAGGCCAAAAGTCCATAATGGACTTTTGACCCACTTGGGTGGGTTAAAAGTCCATAATTCCATTATGATCTTTTGACCCACCCTAGTGAGTCAAAATTCCAGAAAAAATTGGGTCATAAGAAAAAAATCAATGTACCATCAATAAAAAAAAGAAAAACAAAAACAATATATGTAATTCAGTTCAAAATCCTTTACAAAAAAATGTTTGTGCTATTTGTCACAATTTGCCTGCAAAATGGACATAGCAATTCATTTTTGTTTCGCTTTGCCGTGTCCTTAACAATTTCAAAACAAGTTTCGCAGATTTTGAAGTGGTTACACGGGATGAGAAGAGTATCCCTCTGATTTTGGAAACAAATGGCGCAATTCAGCTCATTTCCACTTGTACTCTGACCATTGCTCTCATTTTTGTTATTTTCTTCGTCTTCTTCTTCTTCACCGGTGAAATTTTCAAACTCAAAAATTTTCAAGTCCGTTTTCTTGGAACATATTGAACTTAATTGACTCAATAGTTCCGTTAAAGTGATCTTATCTGTTTCGAATTTAATGGTCATGGACTCAATTAACTGATTTCGCAGTTGAAATTTGGATTAAGGTTTCTCAAACATTTCCCATGTTTGCCCATCCACAGATGCCAAAAAATCAATAGTAATTGTATGTTCCTCATCAATTAATTGGTCCACAAAGTTGAAAAAATTTCCGTTTTTTGGCAAAAGTTTTCCCAATTTTCCGTTGTACGCTTCCAAACTACTTGTTGTGCGAACACTTTTTCCATAAACAGAAAATTGTTATAAAGGATCCTGAAAAAAAATTTAAACTTATTATAATAAGTACTTTTTAAACGTTGGATAATTATTTACATTTGCTATCCACTGCTTTTGAAAATATTCCATAAAATTGTTGAACATTGTAAAGCCGATTGCTTCCCTTTGTATTATTTCGAACCCCCTCTGCATATTTTCGGGCTTCAAGAGGGGTAGGACAAAAAATTTATTGAATATTTTGTTACAATTTTTATTTCCTCGGAGGCCTTTCAAAAAGTTTGGAATTTTCGAAGCTCTCCTTTTTATGGCCCTGCAGTAGTGGAACCAGCATCCATGTATTTGTGCGTTAGGAAAAACATTCGTCAAGCCCTTCCGCAATGCATGCTCAAAATCCAGTGTGAAGGAAGCTGGACGAAATTTCATTAAATTGGCTTCAATGTATTGGAAAGCGTGGGTGTAAGCTTTTTCGGATTTATGACTCATAAGCAAGAAGATGAATGGATATACCTATAGGTAAAATAAGGACATACAAATTACCAACTTCAATATTTCAAAATTATATTACTATTTGAGTATTTAACAAAAACAAACAGAGAAACAATTTGGGGAGTGAATTCGCGCGAGAATTTTTTTTATTTTTACTCCCCAAATTGTTTCTCTGTTTGGCAAACAAAAATTCGGCGAGAGAAATTAATTTATAGAACAGCGCTGTAAAGCGAGCGGAGCGAGCCGAAATTTTGTTTGTCAAACAGAGAAACAATTTGGGGAGTGAAAATAAAAAAAATTCGCGCGAATTTTTTTTATTTTTACTCCCCAAATTGTTTCTCTGTTTGGCAAACAAAAATTCGGCAAGAGAAATTAATTTATAGAACAGCACTGTAAAGCGAGCGAAGCGAGCCGAAATTTTGTTTGCCAAACAGAGAAACAATTTGGGGAGTGAAAATAAAAAAAATTCGCGCGAATTTTCGAATTTTGTCTGATTCTGGCAACATGTCAATTTCTTTCACTATTTCTGTTGCCATAAATATTGAATATGAAAAGTCTGTTTCCAAAACTGTGCCTTTATAGAAAGTATTGTTACTGTTGTAACGTGACATACCATATCTAAGACAGACATTTTCTTTAAGGAATATTTCTTTAACTTCCGAAAAGGTTTTCGGGGTTTGAGGAAGAGTACTACTTTTTATTCTGTTGAGAGTCCTTTTAAGGGTCTTGTAGTGGACTAAATGTGCGGAGTCCGTTGTCTTCATTCTTTTCTGGTCAAAAACATGCTTTGACGTTGTTTTCCTTTTAAGGCTGATATCCAAGCAATCTTTTTTCATACTGTTTATTAACTCCATTTTCTGGTACATATTATATTGATCCGGATGAGGGTGAATAGCATCGGAAACATTAACAATTTTATTCAACACCGGGTCAAATGTTAAGCCTGCTTTGCAGGATTTTATGTAGCAAATATATCTGTCAATGTTTTTATATGTATATTTTTTCGTATATAATTGTTTTTCGTTTTCTAAATATAAGACCGAACTGTTCTTTCTTAAACCAATGATAAATTTAAACTTTATGCACGTGTTTTCCATGTTTTAACAATCACTTTTATTTTCCACTTTTCTAATGAGGTCTTGTTCAACTGTACACAGCACTTGTAATGATCAATGTGAATCAATTCTTCAAAATCTTAATTTACTCTATAGTTTACCGATATAATCTCCGCCTCTAAAACTAACTCTTGCGTATTGCTTTTTTTATGTTAACAGTTAAAATCAAACAAAACAACAAAAACATAATCAAATTTCAAGGTTGTACATTATGGACTTTTGTCTCACCTAAGTGAGTCAAAAATTCATAATCAAGGGGTCATTAGTCCACAAGAATTTCTTCTGGACTTATGACTCACTAGGGTGGGTCAAAAGATCATAATGGAATTATGGACTTTTAACCCACCCAAGTGGGTCAAAAGCCCGTTATGGACTTTTGGCCTCTGGACTTCTGACCCTGCGCCTTTAAGAGAGCAGAATTTAAAAATCATTTTCCTAAATCACACGTATTTGAAAAGAAGTGACAAAAGAGTTTAAAATTTATAAAATTTCAATATTCCAACCCAACGATCATATAAGAAATAATCTCGATATAACAAATTATTTATTTTTTGAAAAAAGTTTGGAAAGTTTAGTATTTTTTGTCCAACAAACAAGGGAATTTTTAAAATATGCATCTTTAAACATTATTTTACAGGCAACAATGTTCTTATCAAATACTTTAAATATTTTAATTGAGTATTGAAGAAATTTTAAAAACCATCACGAATTTTACTGAACAAAATCAACTAGGTACTTGATGAATTAAGACGGTCTCAAAAAACGTTGTGATTTTTTTCTCAGATTTTACGAAGTTATATCTCAAAAACATGACTTGATAACGTAATTTTGAAGTCGGATTTAAATCAAGGCTATTTAAAACAATCTGAAGGGTGCAACTGGATTGCTAACAAAAGTAATCGAAAAAATCTTAAAACAACTTTTATCCACGAAAACACAATACGTGCATTAAAAAAAAAAATTGTGTTAATTGAAAACTCAAGAAACATGTTTTAATATTCAAAAAGATGTTCTAGTGAAGTTATAGATATTCCAATCATGAATACATTTATAACAAGAAGTTCAATTGACAGCTGTTTGATTTATATATATGTATCTCTCTCTTAAATAAAATAAAGGGGTTAAGGTACTGGCAGATAGATAGATATTCATCATTACTATTTCTATTTAGATACTTACATATGTATAGTAGACTATCGTGCTTAATTGATTTCGAAATCTATTTTCATCAAAAGATATACATACTTTTTTTTCCCTTTCAATTCAATTCAATTCAATTTCAAGCTCATTGAAAATTGTTAACTTTGTAATTGATTGGATTGATGGGCACACATATAATTTATGTCCTCCTCACTCAAAGTGTATCGATAAGCAGTAGATACACTATCCTAACTATACCACGCCATCATCATCGTCATCGTCAGCAGCTGAACGCACAGATTCATTTAGAGCAGATCCCGCATGAAAGATGAGAATTAAATAGATAGATATATACTTTATTTGAACGAACACGCATTTCAATATTCTATGATGATGAAATCCCTGCTGGAGTTCGAGCAAGTTAAGTTTCGATCTCATTGAAGTCGGTCTTCCTCAACACCGCCGCATATTGGCTTGGCTTTGTATCTCTAATACGTTGTGTTGGGTGTATTTTGTTCCTACCTCTCTCTCACACTTCTGGCTTCTGGCGCACTATTTAAATTGTGACGAAGGCTTTTCAAGGCGATTAACTCTTAAGCCACGCATTTTAATCTTTCTTCTTTTATGTTGTATTTTTGTTTTCTATAAAAAGGGTGCGTGTTTGAATTGAAATTAAACGGCTGACTTGAGCACATTTCATTTGGAATTAAGAAATGCAATTAGGGTTTTTGTTTTTTCTTCTTCTTTTTATTTTGCTCTTATTTTATTAATTATGTTGATGTTTGCTTTGTCCCTATTCATAATGTGAATTAGGTAGTAGGTTTGTTTTTTTTTTCTTTAATTTTATTTATTGCCTTAGCCTTCTTTTTACACTCTTGTATATAGAATTCATATAATTGGGGAAGGGGATATTATGTGGAGTAGCATGATAATTTGAATTAATTTTTGTTGAATTGACTTGCAGAAGTGGTTTTGTTTTTTTTTTTTGTCTTAAATTGGTTTTGATTTAGAACTGAGATTCCATGTTAATATAACCAAAGAAAGATGTGGGTTGTTTAAGGGGCATAGTTTAAATAGGAATAATATGAATTTAAATAGATGGTGACGCACAATAATAATTATTAAGGAGATGATCATATTCCCATATGTTTCTATTTCCAGTAAGTCTAAGACGGGAGTTTTTGTATTTTTGTTAAAAGAAGGATGAAATGATGGAATTATATTCTAAGAAGAGTTTTCACAAAGTTTTTTGATTGATAAGAGTTATATGGATAATGTCTAGAATAGTACAAAAAGCAATAAAACGTCGTTTGATGAATATTCGAAGTGGAAATATAAGAAGTATACAAAAAACTGAAACCAATAAACATTTAGTCGAAAAATGTGTGAAAAAATTCTTCCTTCGGAAACAAAAATGGTAAAAAATATTTTTTTTTTAAGATCAGTGCCCTATTTCACCAAACACTTTTCACTTTGCAACTTTGCACTTTGAATACGTTTCAATAAACTCAAATTTGCAGAGTGCAGAGACTTCTCTGAAAACTGAAAAGTTGTGTTATTTTGCAAACTATATTTTCTTTTTGTTTTTCCAAACAATAAACTTTGCAAATTATTAGTGTCCGACCGAAGGTCGATTTTTAGCCGAAGCCTAATTGTTAGGCTGAAAGTAAATCTAAGGTTGAAAAAAGTTAAGAATTCTCCTTTCCACAAACGATGCGCAAAACGTGTCAGGCAAAATTCAAAAATTGAAATTTTGTTCGGCGGCGGCGCCTACTATGATGGCACACATGTGTTTTGAAATTTTTGAATACCTACCGAAGAAAAGATTGCAATCTTTTCTTCGGTATTCAAAAATTTCAAAAATTGAAATTTTTTCAGGTGCCAAGTACGATGTTCGATATAATAAACAGATTCTTCGGCTTCGGCCAAAACAGTGTTACCGCTGGGATTTTTGAAAAGGTCGCAAAAAAAGGGTCAAATGAAAAAAAAGTCGCATTTAGATTTTTTTTTAAAACATACCTAAATCAAACGAAATCTGTATACATTGCAAAAAAAAGAGGCTAGGATGCGACCCACACTAATAACTTCCCATCCCGTCTGTCTATTTGTCTTGCTTAAAAGTTTGTCTATATGTATCAATTTTTACCAAATTTGCGTACTATTTTTTGTAGATTTTATTTTGTTATGAAAAAACGGACTGTTGGATTTTTATAAAAAAAACTACTGAATATCGAAAACAATATTTTCTGTGAAATAAAATAAGTTTGAAGCCAATATTTGTAATTTTTGAAAAGCTATTTGAGTCGAAAGTAAATTTTTACAAGTTTTAGTGTTGTTTTTTTTTTAGGTTTTTATTAACTGTCAATTCGATTTTTCTCAAAATTTTACAGAATGTTGAAAACAATATTTCTTAAAAGATAAAATTAGTTTTAAGCCAATGTCTCAAATTTTTGAAAAGATATTTGAATCAAAAATCAATTTTTAACAACTTTTGTTAAATTTTTTTTTCGGTTTTTAATTTTTTTGTAAGAAAAACTGTCTATTCGATTTTTTTCAAAATTTTACTGAATGTTGACAACATTACTTTTTGAAAGATAAAAGTAGTTAAAAGCAATATCCTAAAGTTTTGAAAAGATATTTGAGTCGAAAATCAATTTTTACCAACTTTTATTAATTATTTTTTTTTTTGGGTTTTTATTTTTTTTTTTTTAACTGTCAATTCGATTTTTCTCAACATTTTTCAGAATGTTGAAAACAATATTTCTTATAAGATAAAATAAGTTTGAAGCCTTAATAATAGACAATTTTTTAAAAAGTCGTATCATGGTCGCATGAGGCACAAAAAAGGGTCAAAATGCGACTAAAGTCGCATAGCGGTAACACTGGGCCAAAACTTCGGCCTAAAATGGCCGAAGCCGAAGGTTTGGCCGAATGTTGCTTTTTTTGGCCAAATTTCGGCCAAAATTAAGGCCGAAGCCGATGCTTGGGTCGAACAAACACTACAAATTATATTAAGAATTTCAAAAAGCTCTTCAGTAATATGAAAAGAGTCATTTTCATCTGCAAACAAGAGTTTATTTTGAAAAGTTATCGAAGACTAATTCAAAATAAATGAATGGTTTTAAAAATGAATTTTTAACGAATTTACCAAAGAACATGCATTTTTTGTTAATTCATCTCAATTTTAAAAATGTCTGATCTTGTAGAGGTTTTTTAATCAATCGACATCGTAGCCATCGCTCAATGGAAATTGATAGTTTATAGCAACAAAAAAACGTTTCTTTTGAAAAGCTGTAAAGTAATTTATTATTGAAGTTGAAGCTGTTTTCTTTTAAAAACATTGAATACATTTTGAAATATTGGTAGAATTTTAATTTTTGTAAAACAAAATTGTCTATTCGAATTGTTCAATGTAGGATAAAACAAATTTGGGGGTTAATATTTTCATTTGTTCTCAAATGTTAGTAGAATTTTTTGAATTTTTTTTTAAATAAGTACCTACACAAAAATGTCAATTTAAAAAAGTCATTCTTCTTGAAATAAAATTAATATCAAAATAATATCTTTTCTTTTTGCTAAAATATTCAAGCCGAAAAATAGCCAATCGATTTTTCGTACTATTTTTTTTAGATTTTCTAATTCTTATGAAAAACTTGACTGTTGGATTTTTATAAACATTTTACTGAATGTTGCAAACAATTATTTTCTATAGGATGAAATTTGATTGAAGCAAATATTTTTAATTTTTATTAAGCTATTTGAGTCGAAAATCAGTTTCAACCAAGTTTAAGTAATGTTTTTGTAGGTTTTTAATTTTTGAAAAGCAACTGTAAATTCAGTTTGTCATACACGATTGAACAGTGCGCACGTGTCTATACGTAAACCACGATTCCTCTTAAACGCGTTCGCAGTGACTCTGGGGATGAAAATCCCAAATACCCCGCAAAAATGCAAAAAAAGAAAGGAATAGTAATTCATCATCCCGTTGATTCCACTATGGATGATTACGTGGGTGGAGACGGCTATTACCAACCGTTACAATCATTAAACACCAACAATATACATATTGATGACCAATGTGAAGAAAGTGAATCCCCTCCTACCATTGTTAAAGATAGTGTTCCTCCCATAATTGTTCTTAAATCAACAAGTGAATTTTTACGAAATTTCCTTCTTAAACTTGAAATCGATGATTACTTAATCAAAAATATATCTTTGGGACATAAAATTATTTGCTCATCTTTTGATTCACTGGAAAAAATTAAAACTGAACTCAAAAATGCATCCTGTGAATTTTACAGTCACGCCAAAAAAGGCAACAGGCCACTCAAAGTTATTCTTTCTGGCTTAGACTTCTACACTGACACAGCATTAAAAACTGAACTAGTTTCTCTAGGCATAAATTGCATTGATTTGAAAACAATAACAATTAATCAAAAAACAAATATATCTAGCCCTTCATATTTGTATGTAATTTACATTAAAAGTGCAACGATAAAACTACATGAACTAAGACGCAATCATCCAAGCATATTTAAAACCATCGTCCGATGGGATTATAAAAAACAGTCACCAAATAAATTAACCCGATGTCACAACTGTCAATTATATGGTCATGGGGCCATGCACTGCCAAGTCAACAGCTTTTGTGCCAACTGCGCAGGTAATCACAAAACATCCGACTGCACTACTCCCGATGACGTCAAATGTGCAAACTGCAACGGTCCACATAAAGCATCCGATCCAGCATGTGTAAGCCGTACACAGTACATCAGTTACCGCGTTTACAAGGAGAATTGAATTCGAATTGAATCAGGATTTAGCGCCGTATAGACCTGGATCGGATCGAAATAGGATTACTCGATCCAATCCCACTGAAAGAGGTGAATCGAATCGAAAATTTGTTTGTAAACCTGAATCGGGGAATCGAGTTATTGGTGTGTGAGGTTTTGCTTGTGTGCGTGCGATAAGTTTTTTCCCCCTTGTTTGTTCTAAGCTGAATTTAATTTGGTGGGCGTCTTTGTGTTGAGAGCATTGTACGCACACAAATAAAACGAAAATGTCATTTCGATTCCATTTGAATTCGATTCCTCGATTCAGTGCAACCATATACCTGGATCGAAATCTCAATTCGATTCGATTCGATTCCTCGATCTTCTCTTGTAACCAGGGTAAGTATTCGACATAAAGTTGCTTCACGTAATCGACCACGCAATCTTCCAACTGAGTCCTCTCCCCAGGCTCAAACTCATCGTTTTAATCATCTCTCCATTAATGAATTTCCCCATCTTCCACCATCGAACTTGTATCATCAAACGTCAAACGTAAAGCCGATCACATCATCATCATCGAGAAAACAACAACCTACAACATGTCAACAAACCAGAAATTCACAAGCTGCTCCTACTCCTACTACTAATTCAATTAACTTAAGGAGCGCTGTAAAAGAGAATGAGAGCAATCTATTCTCGTTCAATGAAATCAATTCTCTTCTCAATGAGGTGTTATCTAAGCTCAACACTTGTCAAACAAAAGCAGATCAGTTCAATGTTATAACCAGTTTAGCTATTAAATACTTATACACTAACCATGCAGATTAAACCTTTAAAAATCATTACTTGGAATGCTCAAAGTATTCAACATAAAGCGATAGAATTATTTAATTTGATGATAAAAGATAAAGTTGATGTAGCCCTTATCACGGAGACTTGGTTAAATAACAATAAAACTATGTCCCATCCAAATTTTGCATGCATTAGACTTGATAGAACGTCCCCTACAGGTGGTGGTGGCGTTGCCGTCATAATAAGAAAAAATATTAAGTATGAAGTCCTGCCTTCTTTTCGTTTAAAGATCATAGAAGCCGTTGGTATTGAAGTAACACTATCTGACAATTCGAGATTTAGTCTTCTTTCCACCTATTTCCCAGGAGGAAATAGTAGTGCTGAAAAGAAAACTAAATTTAAAGGTGACTTGCAACTACTTTTAAGACAAAGAAATAAAATAATTATAGGTGGCGACTTAAATTGTAGACATCAATCTTGGGGCTGCCTGAGAGCAAATTGTTGGGGAAATATTCTCCACAATACTATTGCCTCAAATCGGTATTTCTCTATTTTGCACACACCTGATTCCACCTACATTCCTAAGTCCCTTTCAAAATCTCCCTCCACAATCGATTTGTTCCTAACAAACAGTGATCCAAATCTTTCTAACCCAACAACATTAAACAAATTGGGTTCCGACCATCTCCCTGTTTGTCTAGAACTTAATTGTAATGCTTCAACAGTTTCAGAAAGAACCTGTTACAACTACAAAGCAGCAAATTGGACTAGGTACAAGTCTTTTGTTAGAGAAAACTTAAATCCTAATGTTGTATCCATCGAAGACATTAATTCATCCCACGAAATCGACACGTACGTTGAACATTTTTCTGAAATAATCAAAAGGGCTACTGATTTCTCCATACCCAAAAAACCTTCTGCCAATATCCACAAACTTACTCTACCAAATTATATTCTTTCTCTTATCCGTTTACGAAACTCTGAAAGAAGAAAATGGATACGATATAGACAGGAAACCTTTCTCTTCAACTTAAAATTCCTAAACAACAAGATTAAGAATGAGATATTTTCCTTTAAAAATAGAAAGTGGGACTCACTTCTATCAAGTTTTGATAAAGCCAGTAAGCCCTTCTGGAAAATAACTAAGGTAATTAAGAAAAAAGGCAATATCATTCCACCATTAAGGATTCAAAACGAGCTATTTATAACACAAAATGAGAAAGCAAATGTCATTGCTGATACTTTTTACAACAATCACTTAATCTCATCTCATCTTAGTGATAATATTACTGAAAGTGAGATCCAGGATCTTCTTTTAGAAATTCCAAATAGAGAAACAACAACGAATGCAGATTGTTTTACCAACCACAAAACAGTGAAGCAACTCATAAAAGCAACAATCTCCAAAAAATCCCCAGGTGTAGACAACATCAACAACACTCTACTGAAAAAACTTCCAGTTAAGGGCACAAGATTCCTTACCATCCTTCTAAACTCTTGCATCAAACTTAGTTATTTTCCCAGCAGTTGGAAAGTTGCAAAAGTTATACCCATTGCGAAACCAGGAAAACCACGTGAAAATCCACTAAGCTACAGACCCATAAGCCTACTTAACTGTTTGAGTAAAATCTTAGAAAAAATTATTAAAGACAAGATACAGTGCCTTGTCGATGACTTAAATCTTTACCCAGATTATCAGTTTGGTTTTAGACCTAGTCATTCAACTATACACCAAATTGTTAGAATTAAAAATTCAATAAAACAAAACCTTGGTGTAAAGAAATCTACAGGTATGGTCCTTTTGGACATCGAAAAAGCCTTCGACACAGTCTGGCACAATGCCCTTATTTTCAAACTTGCCAAATTTAACTTTCCTATCCTAATCATAAAATTTATTAAAAGTTTTCTGGAAGACAGAAAATTCGCAGTCCATTTGGGAAACGTAAGATCCTCAATGTATGAAGTTCCCGCAGGCGTCCCGCAAGGATCTGTTTTGGGCCCAATTTTATTCAATATTTTTTTGTCTGATTTCCCGATTCCCAACCCAAATGTTAGCTTAGCAATGTTTGCTGACGATACCGTTTTATTTGCCTCCGGTGTTTTATTTCAAAATGTCTTCACTGAATTGCAAGAAGCCATAGTTCTTATTGAGAAATATTTTCACAAATGGAAAATTAAAGTCAACGGTACGAAGACAATAGCAACATGGTTTACACGTCGAAGAAATTCTTGTTACTTACCGGACAAAAAACTAAAAATCTGTGCCAATGAAATCGAATGGTCAGATAACTGCAAATACCTCGGCATATTTTTAGATAAAAAGCTTACTTTCAAAACACACATATCTAATACAATTAACAAAATCAACTTAACAATTAAGATTTTATATCCTTTCATTCACAAGAACTCAAGTCTAAGCAAGCAAAATAAATTAATAATATTTAAAACCATTTTCCAACCAATACTACTTTATGGCGCACCTGTTTGGTTTGACTGTGCTCACTCGCACATTCAAAAACTTCAAGTAAGTCAAAATAAAGTTTTGAAAATAATGCTCGGATTGCCATGGCATTACTCAACTAAAAGACTCCATGATAAGGCTAATGCTTACACAGTTAAGAACCTTGTTAACAAACAACAAGAGAAATTTTTCTTAAACTGCTCCTTCTCTGACAACAATCTTATCAGAAACGTATCTAACCAAAATAACACCTAAAATTACAGTCAACTACTGCATTTTGTTGATAATGGGACCTAAGCAATACTAGTTTTAAGATTCTAATAAGGGTTTTTCTTAGTAGCGTTTTCCCTTGAACCATAAATTAATTTTAAATAACACTTCTCTTTATTATATATATTTGAATTAAAGATGTAAAGAATTAAAATGTTCTAAACCACTTGCTAATGAAATAATGTAAAATGTAAAAGATATTGAATATTAAGCTACAAATAAATAAATAAATAAACAACTGTAAATTCGATGTTTCTCAAAATGTTATCAAATGTCAAAAACATTATTCTTCGTTACATAAAAATAATTTTTCAAAATTATATGAGTTTGGTATTACGTCACATTATAAAATATAAAATTTAATTCAAGTCGCTAGCGTTACTGGTTCATGAAAAATTTTGTTTCATCCAAAATGTTCACTTTGTTTTAAATTGCTATGGTAAAACAAGAACCAAGTTAATTTTTTTAGAGTCCTTTCTCCATCTTTCTGTATTATTATCTGTATAACAAAATGTATTTAAATTCGATATCTCCACTGGTTCTTGAGATATGGATGACAAAACGAACGAACGAACGGACGTACGAACTAACTTATATTTATGTATATTCTATG
Organism: Eupeodes latifasciatus; assembly: GCA_920104205.1. Classification (NCBI taxonomy): domain Eukaryota; kingdom Metazoa; phylum Arthropoda; class Insecta; order Diptera; family Syrphidae; genus Eupeodes; species Eupeodes latifasciatus. The sequence goes on along the minus strand of OV049924.1, from coordinate 335,684,881 downwards.
GACCTTGAAACGTCGAGAAATGTCAGAATTTTCAGTTCGACAAATCGGAAGTTAAAAATAAAATTTTGGTTGAAACCAAATATCTCACAAGCCAAGAATACTATCGATTTCAATAAAATGTTATCATACTCATGTCATATTGAATTTGATTTTATATTTTTTTATATTGTGTGCCCACTTAAGGGGTTATAAATACCCTTATAATGATTAGACCCAGCGAGCAATTAGGAAATAAGGATAGGATTAAAAAGGAGTAACCGATTCACATTAGATTTTGGTATTTGCTTAAATTCTTACACATTTTTATTGATACTTTTTTCTTAAGAAAAACAGAAACCTATAAGAACAAGTATTAAAAATTTGTTTTTTTCTTAAAGATCTACATAACTAAAAAAGATAGTGGCTTCAAGCTTGTTTATTTTTATACAATTATTGATATTTTTAGGGAACTATGATTTTAACGTGACTGATATCTCGACAAAATTTAGCTTTAACTTCAATAACTGATTCCATACTTTTCTTAGATCCTTAATTTGCAATGGGGCTTATTTGCCCAAAAAATTTTTTTAAAGGGCACCAATGATAATTTGCGAAGAGTGCATCGCATTACATGAGTGAAGTTTTTATATGCTTAAAAAAAAAGGGTGTCACTTTTCCATCACACAATTTATGTATTTAATTTGTTTTCGAAATTTTGATGTGATCAATTTTTCTTATAACAATTATTTTATTTGATTTTCTAGGTTCTAATAATTTATTATATAAACCTTCGAGATTTATTTGAATTTCGAAAACAACAAAGAAATTTGTTGTACAAAGTTAAAGATTTTAAAAAAATCTATAATTTTCGATAATATTGGATAAGTCTGCATTTTGTCCCCTCTTTATATTTATTCACCTAAATTACTCTCAAAATTTAGAGTATTTACTACAGGAAGATTTAATGTTGAATATTTTATAAGAAAAAAAAAGAGGCAGGGATGCGACCCACACTGATAACTTCCCACCCCGTCTGTCGATTTGTCTTGCTTAAAAGTTTGTCTATATGTATCAATTTTTACCAAATTTGTGTACTATTTCTTGTAGATTTTATTTTTTTATGAAAAAAACGGACTGTTGGATTTTTATAAAAGAATTACTGAATATCGAAAATAATATTTTCTGTGAAATAAGATAAGTTTGAAGCCAATATTTGTAATTTTTGAAAAGCTATTTGAGTCGACACTAAATTTTTTACAAGTTTTAGTATTGTTTTTTTTTAGGTTTTTATTTGTTGTAAAAAAAAACTGAATTCGATTTTTCTCAAAATTTTATAGAATGTTGAAAACAATATTTCTTAAGAGATAAAATTAGTTTGAAGCCAATGTCTCAAAGTTTTGAAAAGATATTTACGTCGAAAAACAATTGTTACCAACTTTTATAAATTTTTTTTGTATGTTTTTATTTTTTGTAAGAAAAACTGTCAACTCGATTTTTCTCAAAATTTTATCGGATGTCAAAAACATTATTCTTCGTTGCAAAAAATTGTTTTGGAGATGAAATCATATTTTAGTCGTAAAATTTTCGAGGTGACAATTTTTTTTTCAGTTTTTTTTTTTAATTTATAAAAAAACCCGTTAATTGGATTTTTTCCAAAAATATACTTGTTTTGTATCACGTCACAATATATAATATAAAATTTAATTCAAGTCTCTAGCGTCATTGGTTCATGAGATATTTAGGGTTAACCAAAATGTTCACCTTTTTTTAAACTGCTATGGTAAAAAAACCACCCACGGAATTTTCTTGAGAGCCCTTTTTGCATCTCTCTGCCTTATTATCTGTATAACAAAATTTATTTGAAGTCGATATCTCTTCTGGTTCTTGAGCTATAGGCGACGAAAAAAACGTCGCGAACGTACGGACGTACGGACGTACGGACGTACGAACGTACGTACACATGCACGCACAGACATCTTTCTAAAAATCTTTTATTTCGGCTCTAGGGACCTTGAAACGTCGAGAAATTTCAAAATTTTCAATTTGACAAATCGGACCCATTACAATAACTTCCTATGGGAAGTTAATAAGCTTCTCGGAATTTTGATTATATTTGATATATTTTCAAAATTCGATTTTCAAATATAAAAAAGTATGAATTAAAATTACAAAAAAATAATTAAGAAAATGTTAGTTCATTCACACAATTCAAAACATTAAATGAGTTAATATTCGTACTTTAAATACAATTTTTTTATTTGGAATTCTCAAAGAATAGCCCTTGCGTTGCTACTGGATCCTTTTGTTCATATTTCCTTCTAGTCTTCCTGAAACTCATCATGATTACGTTGCTTATATAATATTTGAAACCTAACTTGCTACCTTATAATAAGATAATCTTAATCCCAAAAACCATTGCCTCGATCTTTTCCATTAAAGATCTATTAGTCACCATCTTTGTCAGTCTAATTAAGAAACCTTCTATCATAAGCAACAACAACAGACAAAATTCCTATTGATAAATTTCGGTAAACCTATTTGAATTTCACGCAGGAAAATCTTCTATAAGAAGATATTGATCTCTTTATCAAGGAAAAGGTACTCAACTTTCCCCAAAAGCAAAAGCAAAATATTGTCTGCAGGCTAAAAAGATACACGAATTTTGGTTGTGTTTTTTTTTTTTAGGTAAAATGATTTCACCTGCATTTAACTTATTCACGGAATTATTTTCTTTCTGTTTTTATCGGTCTAATGGATATGCATTATTTATCATCAAAAAGTAATCTATTAAAAAAAAGAATTTAACAAATGATGTCTTAATTTTGGAAGCAAGTCTCCTCAAGTGATTAGCTTGTCTAATGTCTAAAGTAGGTCAACACCAGAATTTGAAGAAAATTTACAGAGATATAGGTTTTACATATAGGAGAGTATTAAAAATATTTCCAAAATGTCTGTCAATATATCAGAAGAGTAAATCTGTCTATTGGTAGTAGCCTTGATACTCATGCTCGCTCATTCAAAAATGATTTAATAAATTATGGGAAAGTGATGTTTATTTGTTTTTATCTTTTTTTTTTCAAAAATAACCTATGTCCCATAGAAAGACTTATTTATGATGTGAGTTTATAATTTTAATATGGCTTTTTGTGTGTGTATTTAAGATTTATTTGTTGAAAATAAATTTATTATAATAATTAATTCATAGAGCTCTCTTTTGTTGAAATTAGAGCCTTGACATTTAACCAAATGTTTTCCAAAACAAAAATTTTAATTTATTTATTGTGTGTTTTCAAATTTGTGTGTTTTCATTTCTGTCAGAGTGTAGACCAAAACTATAATTAATTAACATTACTCAGTTGACAAATTACATGTCTAGCTGATAACGATAACTTATTTAAAGTTAATGTCTACAGACAGCTGAACGTTGGGTAGGTTTTAAGTAACAGAGATGTTCTTGTCATTGGTGTCCCCTATAAAATAAGCCAAAGCGGGCAAGTGGTTTATGTTCACATATTTCTTTGAAAATATTAAAATGTTTTCCTTGTATATCTTTGTTGTTGTAGATGACGTTTTGATGGGTCATTGGAACAAATAAGTCTTGTCATTGTTTGGGTTCTTGAGAAATAATATGATCTAAGTTCTTGTCTAATAACGTAAAAGTCAAAAAATGGGAAGTTCCTTGATAATAATGGGTTTCAAAATAATAGATAAACATATATTGCAAAATTTCCCATTTTAAGTTTCTAGTTCTGACCAAAAAATAAACTGCAAGTACAATGGTGGTCCAGTATAACGAAGGATGCTTAACCAAAATTCTTTATATCGAAAAGTTATTTTCATACAAATCTTTAAGTTAATAGAAAGTACAATTGTATTTTTCATTACTTTATCTTATACTTCATAATACGAGTATGCATTTGTTTTTTTGGGCATTTAATGTTATTATTGAATGCCTTTGAACGTAAACTTCTAAGAACTCAGACTTTAGAGTTTTCAATGCCATTTTGTTCTGCCCATTGGATGCAATTATCAAAATTTCCGACAGATTCGTGATGATTCACTCTTTAAAATTCAGTTTCTGAGCTAGCATTATCATCACTATTATTATCTACAATTTCGATTTCTTCAACATTGTTGCTTTTAATATTTTCGGGCTCAAGGATTACTCGATCTGGATCATTCCAGGATTCCAAATCATGTGTAGTGAATTCAGTCTGAAATAATTGTGTAAGACTTCATAGCTTACAAAACAGTTAGGTATTCCCTTTCTGGAATTCACAATTTTGCTAAGCAAGCTGCGTCTATAAAAGAGCTTAGTCATGTGTATGGCATTTTAATCCATAAGTTGGATTAAAGGTGTAACAATTAGTAGTATAATATACACACTCAAATTTTGCCACCATCCGGTCCGTTTCTTTTCTTAGCTCATCCTCTGATGGATGTCTGGGAGCATCATTCAAAATGAGTAAAGCATTTATAGGATGTTTTTGGTCTCAAAAAAAATTCTCAACCTAAAAAACACTTAGAGTTTAGTAACTTTAATGATTTGGCATTTCTTTCAAACCTTTGGTACAACAATTGCTTCATTAAAGGGAAATGGCTTGAGTGTGTCGATGATTTTAAGGTGAATGATTTAACTCATTCAGATCACCAACCAATATCTTCAAATATGATATACAGCTCTGATGATGGCAACACCATCGATCGCAGTTATCTATTACCAAAGCTGCAATGGAGAGAACAAATAAAAGAGAGATACAGATCAAACCTAGATGAAGAACTTATGCTAGTAAATCAGAGACTGATCGAAACCATTAACCGAACAGTCGAGCTAACAACCTGTATAGTCACAGCCGCAAGACCACTCCAATCGAGACAAAGGGAAAAGGGAAAAGGGAAAACAGCCTTGGTATGATTGGGAATGCGAAGTTCACATTCTTAAGGATACTAAAAAAAACTGGAACCACAAACACGAAATACCTACATATACCAAGAAGCAAACAAAAAGTACAAAACGCTGTGCGAACAAAAACAAAAAGCATACGCTCTCACAATATCATTGAAACTAAAGGATGTTAACGATAGCAGATCCTTCTGGAAGATCGTGAAGACAATAAACGGCACAACTCTTGGGCAGAATATAAAAGTTGATGCTTCTATGTTAGCAACCCATTTCGAGAAACTCCTGAACAACAATCTCAATGAAAACGAACTTCACTTTGCGCTGCCATTTTTGGAAGTAGAAGAGCTAGATCGCCCAATAACTGCACAAGATGTAAGCAGAGTCATCTCCCGATGCAACACTAACAAAGCTCCTGGTGAAGACCGTATTCCATATGAATTCTTCATAAATTCAACCGAAACTTTTCTAGAAGAGCTTACAAAGGCTTACAACTCTATTTTTAATTTTGGAAAGGCACCGGAAAGCTTCAAGAAAAATATAATATTTCCTTTACTAAAGAAGGGTGACCCAAAAGATCCAAGCAATTACAGAGGAATCTCGTTCCTCAATACAGTGACAAAAATATTTACTGGGATTATGTTGGAGAGACTGACGAACTGGATCCGAGACAACGATCTACTCAGTGAGTTCCAAGCGGGTTTCCGAAAAGACTACTCCACCGTGGACAATATTTTCTCCCTTACTGGCATTGCGCAGTCGTTCCTGGATAGAGGAAAGAAACTTTACGCATTCTTCGTTGACTTTAAGGCTGCCTTCGACTCGATAGATAGGAAAGCACTATTTTTTAAATTGAGTAACCTAGGGATGTCAACGAAAATACTCAAGGTATTGCAGAATCTATATGAGGATAATCTTACGGCGGTATGGGATGGAAACACTTTGTCTAGTTGGTTTCAGACGAAAACAGGAGTCAAGCAGGGATGCCTTCTGAGCCCAATACTCTTCTTAATTTTTCTTGATGATCTCAAAGATTCCCTACCTGGAGGTATAATGTTTGATGGTCTTGCAATAAAGCTGCTACTATATGCTGATGACATTGTCATACTAGCAGAGAGCCCCAACATGATGCAGCTGATGATCAACAAACTACAGCAATATTGCTACTTATGGAATCTTCAACTCAATCAATCTTCAACTCAACGAGCAAATCAAAAATCATGATTTTTCGCAACGGACGAGGACGATTTGCTGGAAACGAAAAATGGACTTGGAACAATGAAGATCTCGAAATAGTCAAGGAGAATAAATATCTTGGTGTACTCATGACACCACAACTGTCTTTCAAAAAACACTTGCAAGAAAAATTAAAAGAATCAAAACGCGCGATTATAGTACCTGGAATGGAGTGTTGAGCAAGAGGAATATCCCTCCGAGCTCGAAGTATAAGATTTTTTGATGCAGTTATGAGGTCCATAATGTGCTATGCGGCACAAGTCTGGGGGATATACCAATATGAAGAGGTGGAACAACTTCTAAGATATTTTGTCAAAAAAATCTTCAGATTACCATACAACACTCCAAACTACATGATACATCTGGAAACAGGTTTACCACCACTTTATATACACACTCTCGAACTTCATTTCAGCTACATCCAGAAAGTCATGGCACTATCGAGCAACCATCTCCCGCACAAAGTACTGAAGTATCTCCAAAGGGGAAATCTGCAATTTTTTAATGAATGGGCTAGGCTAAGCAGCGTCCACAGCATTATTCTGGAATACAATAACGAGATGCCCTCAAGGAGTAAGATACAAGAGCTAATATCAAAAATAGAAGAGTCTACACGAAATGAATTTAAGAACCAAAGCGAACAAAGCCAGTCAAGAACAACATACAGACTATTGCAGCATGACCTTGGTCCGAAGAATTATTTTGATGATAGATTTAACCTATATATGATATCTACCATTTTTAAAACCAGGGGAGAATTACTATACTTAAATTACCTGTCATACATCAATGAAACAGATGTGGAGTGCACTATGTGCAACTTAAGAGTAAGGGAAGATGTACAACACCTCGTGGGTTCCTGTCCCATACTTAGCCCAATAAGAAGAGCAATCTGGGACAAAAATACACTGTCGTTGAACGAAATCCTTCAAATCCTCAACGGAGAAAACTGGAGTCTTCTATATAACTTCTTAAAAACTATATATTTTCTTAATAGTAAAACTAGATGGTCAAAAACATTATTTAAACTTTACTTACATAATACATTATTTTTTTTTTTTATTTAAAGAACACACTCATTTTCGGCTGACGGCTAAAGCCAGTGCTATTGTGAATTTTGTACCAAACACTGAAATTATTGAACCAAATAAATCACAACTACTACTACTACTACTACTACTACTACTACTACTACTACTACTACTACTACACTTTGAAAGAACTACGTTTTGAAGAGAGTTGCATTCATTCACGTAGATTTTTAAGTTGGCGTAGTTAACTGTAAGAGGTTTGTTTTTAAAAGACCTTGGCTTTTTTGATTTTCCAATGATGATGGGTTTAATTTTTTTAAACCTGTAGTATTTGAGAATGCAAAAAGTCGTTCTTTAAAAATGTTTCTACCAGGGGCACTCGTTTCGCTATCGTGAACATATGCTGTGTTTGGTAGCATTATCCAATACAACCCAGTTTCATCCGAATTGAAAAAATTGCATCATGGCTGAGCTTATTTTCTTTTATTATTTCAGCTAATTTCTTCTTTCTTAAATATTTTGACAAGGTCTGATCTCGATGAAAGCTTTTCACCAAACTCTTTAAGAAGTCGAATTCCAAAGCGCTTTTTAAATGTTTTCCTAGCCAAACCAGCTTGCTGTGAATTCACGGTGGTGATATTTTTTTTTTTTTTTTGAAACTGTAATGCCTTTAAAATGTTACCATTAATAGGAACGTGACTTCCACGTTATGAAGTAAACTATTTGTACAATGAGGTTTCCATCTTTGGATATTCACCCCTCTTTTATTATTATCGTTGACGAAAAGATCCACTGTTTGTATTTTCCAAATTTTTGAGAACCTTCCTCTCATTTTTCTTGATAGTGCATATGCTAGACTTTGGAATTTTAAACTTCTTCGAAATGTCCGAAATCGAAAATCCTCTTTTATATTAGTCAATATTTTTAATTTTAACATCTTCCAGAACTTTCTTATTCAGCATACATGAAATTGAGAAACTATGTAAAATATTCCAGATGCCACAAAACGTAAAACAACAAGAAATAGGACTAAAAATCCGTTACAGTTTTGTGCTTAGAGAACGTACACGAAGACGAATACGTAGAATATTACAAAACTCCTGGGGATTTTTTTTTTCATTTTCTGAAATTTAAATTCAAATTTTTTTAAATAATTTTGCATGCATGAAATTTTTCAGTTTTTTTAGGCTTACGATTTACAATTGATTGATTTTAAAGAAATATTGAACCGTTTTTGAGATAACGAATTTTAGAAAACAAACAAATTAATATTTTTGATCATCAAGTGCTATTTAGGTTTTGTTATTAAATCGGTTCATTAGTTCCTTAGAAACTATCAAAACAAAGTAAACAGTTGTATGGAGGGTATCTTTCTGGTGCAATCCAAATATAATTTCTTTTATTGAAAGATGCTACATAAGAGGGGAACAAAATTTCATAATGATCTATTTTTTTTTTTTTTTTTTTTTTTTTTTTTTTTTTTTTTTTAAAGATTTTTTTCGAATTTTTGATGTTTTTCTCAATGCGAAGACTACTTTTACTCTCACAACAAATTTAAAAAAATTCAGAACTAGAATCGGGTTTGAGCCCTAATATTCAGGTTTAAACTTAATCGATACAATGGTTTCAACTTCAGGTGCGAAGACAAGCGTATTGACAAACGGATAGAACCGCCAGACCCATTTTCTTCGACATCTCAATCTCAAGTTCGAAAATTTTGTTATGCAGTTTCCAAGTAAAAAACCATTTAATTAAGTCAAGCCCCAAATTCAACTCAAATGAGAATCTTTGAAAAAGAATAAAATTCTTGAGTTTATTTTTATCTGAGCAAGGTTTCAAGTTAGTACTCTTCTTACTAAAAAATCAGTTTAATCACATTCTTATTATAATGAATTTAATCAAAAAAAACATTGAACCTAAATGTTAATCAGAGATTTGTTTTATTTAAAAACACCTTTCTCTTCTTGTAATTACTAATCAGGTCAGGTATTTTAGCTGCAATCAAAAAATCAATTAAACGACCATTTTATTATCTTAAATTGTTCGATGAATACTTAAGATTTGAATAATATATTTTCTATTCATATTTAACTAACAATAACAATGAATTTAAAAACTGAAGAAGTACCACGACAAATGACTGAACATTATCAATAAATATTTCTCACATTATTTTTTTAATTTATGTATGACAACAACATGATGTTAATAATTCAAACAAAAAAGTAACAAAAACAAAAATTATGTTAATTTAAATATTCAACTAACACCTTTTGTTTTGTCAACACTTTTGTTCAGAGTTCATACCTGCATAAATTTTTATTTTTTACCTTCCTACCTAATCAAATGAATTCTTTTATTTATACTTTTTATGTTTTATTTGTTGATGAAACCCCAAAAAAAGTAAAGCTCTTCTCCTTATATACATATGAAAAAAATAAAATGCCTGTCAATAAAATAAACCAAAACAAAAGAGAAATTATAAAAAAAATATTTGTTTTAAATAAAAGCACCAATAACCATACGATGAATATTTATATATATTTTTTTTTTTAAAGTGATGGAATCTTATTATGATATAAAATTAAGTATACAACCACTGTTTCACAAACTGGTTGATAAAATATAGTAGTAATATGTAGTACCCGTAGCGTGATGGTTAGTGCGTTGGACTGTCATGCAAGGGGTCTTGTGTTCAATCACGGGTACTGCCTCTTGCGAAGAATTGACAAATCCTCCAAGAGTAATTCTGGTCATGAAAAGTGCTTTCTCAAAATTAGCCGTTCGGATTCGGCATATAAACTGTAGGTCCCTTCCATCTCTGACAACATTACTCGCACACAGGAATGGTTGAGAGTTGTAAGTCACTAGGCCCTGGTTCTTCATGGACTGTTGCGCCACCTAATTTATTTATTTATGATAAAATATAGAACAACGTTTTTTTTTTTTAATTATTCACTGCTGTGAACCTTAATTAACAAAAATTATTATACACTGCGTGTTACAAAATTAAGAGACAGATGTAATATTAATTAATATAAAAAGTTTTAAGAAATGAAGATTTTATGGTGTGGCAGTTGAGAATGTCAAAGTGGGTTGACATTTCTGTTCAGTAAAGTTTACCAATTAATCATGAATCTTTTAGCGCTAAAAAAACGCTCAAGCATTGTAGGAATTTACCTAAAAAAAAGAAAAACAAATATAAAAATTATTCGCAATGTTCACAGAGCACTTCGTCTACTTTATAAGTTTTTACTGATTAAGCTCATTTCTGGATAAAAGGCTTCGTCATTATGCAGAATAGAATGGAATGTATGTTTTTTAACTTCCTATTAGAAGTTATTGTCATCGGTTTGATTTCAAGACTTGCAAATTTTGTCATATCTCGATTTTTCAAGGTTTGTTTGATTGATCACCCCTCTCTTTGGACAAACAAGAGAATGTCTAATAAATTTTGAAGAAAAACTTGAACTTAGAGTCTAAACCAGATTAAATATGGTTGGTTATGATTGGACAACAATTGGATACAAGAATGAAATTTGTTGGATTTTAAGATTTCACATTCTTAAAATATGATAAATGTATTTAGAATATTCAATTAGCATTTTAAGAGTCTTAAAAAATCTTCAAAAAATTGTAAAATATCTGCACAGCGAGTTTGATGAACTTTATTTTATAATAATTTAAATAATTGTCAAGTTTTTTCAAAAAAAGAAAATTAAAAATTATACTACAAAATTACTGTACAGTTCTCAATATTGCTAAGAAAATTACAATTTTTGGTTCAAGTTTTGAAGGGTACCAATAGACATATCAGTCCTATCGGATTACGACCTATTTTAAAAAAAATACATTGCTGATGCGACCGACAGTCCGTAGAGAACTGAGTCCTAGAGACTTAAAACTCTCATCCATTACAGTGTGCGAGTCATGTCAGAAATGGAGGGGGCCTACATTTGTTCTGCCGAAACCAAAGAGATAAGTTGAGGAAGCAGTTTTAATCACAAGAATTACTCTTGAAGGATTTGTCAATTCCTTCGTGAAAAAAAACTTGCAGTTGGTACAGGTATGGATTTAACCCAAGACCTCTGGCACACAGAATGAAAAAAGTCATTCTATTGACTATTGACTACTAAATAGTTAAATTTCTGTGGATATTGGCGATAGGTAATAGGACAATTTTCGGTTGTCAATTTTGGGATCCGAAATTTGCTTACAACTTGCTAGTCGATATGAGAACTTCAGTAGTAAATATGACAATTTGTTTTGAAAACCGAATTGTAATTTGAATCCTCGATAGTCTTTTTTTGTAGTCAATATGACAAACCAAATTGTCATATTAAGTACCGAAGTTGTTCTATCGACTTCTTTTGTTGTCATATTGACAACCCAAAATTGAAAATCGAAAATTATTCTTTTGACTATCCAGTAGTCAATTTTTTTTAAAAAGAGGGTTGTCATATTGATTGTTTTGGTATTCAGTGCGACAATTTAAAATTATATGAGATATAATTAAAGTTAGCCTGAAAAGCGTTAAAGGGGTATTCTGCTATAGGAGTCTAAATTTAAGGATACAAACAAAAAATGAAAACATTTTTAAAATCAATTTTTTTATATGGTTTTTATTGATATTTGGATAATATATAAATACATAACAACAAATCTTTAAACTACCTATCGATGAAGTAGGGGCTGCTACATGATTCCAACCATCATTGTAGTGATCTACTCATTCATAACAATATTTTGTGTGAGATAAATAATTTCAAGTCAATATCTTCCTTTGTTCTCCTAATACTTGATCCGAAAACCATTCCTTATCAGTTATATTGTTGTTTTTGTAGGTTTTCGTATTTTGTTAAAAAAGTGTTTATTTGTATTTTTCTAAAAAATTAACTAAAAATTACCAACAATATTTTGCATATTATAATGAAATAGTTTGATTTCAAAATCTATTTTTGTTAAGGAGATTTTTAGTCGAAAAACAATTTTTACTTTTTCTTGAAAGTTTTTTATTTCTTATATAAACAAATACATTTGAAATCATTTTGAAGTCGAGATTTTCATTTATTCACGAGATATTGACAATCGAACATCATTTTTTACCCACTTTGCGTACTATTTTTGTAGATATTAGATTTTTATAAAATTTTGCTGGATTTCCAAAATAATATTTTCTATAGGATGAAATTAGTTTGAAGCCAATATCTTAAATTTTTGAAAAGAGTCGAAAATCATTTTTGAATAAGTTTTAGTAATGTTTTTCTTTTTAGTAAAAAAATTATTCTTCGTTGCATAAAATTATTTTGAAGATAAAATCGTTTTTGTTTGCAAAATGTTCTAGGTGAGAATTATTTTGTTTCAGTATTTTTTATTTACGAAAAAATTTTTAATTGATTTTATTTTTTTTCAAAATTTTATTAGTGTGATATCACGTCACAATTTATGATATTTTGGGTTAACTAAAATTTTCATCTTTTTTTTTTTTAATTGCTTTGGTTAAAAAAACACGCACTCAATTTTTTAAGGGTCCTTTCTGCATCTTTCTGCATATGTGAAGTCGATATCTCTACCGGTTCTTGAGATATGGACGACGAAAAACGCTTCCCGTACGTACGGACGTACAGACATACGAATGTAGGGAGTTACGGACGTACAAACGTACGTACACACGCTCGCACAGGTATCTCTCTAAAAATCTTTTATTTAGATTCAAGGGACCGTGAAACGTCGAGAAATGTCCAAATTTCCAGTTCGACAAATCTGACCTATTACAAACACATCCTATGGGAAGTTTAAAATCTTCATGAGTGAAGATGTCACTATCGGGTAGCAACAAAATATTATCATGTAACCGAATTCAAAACAAATATATTTGAGAACCACGCGTTTGAAGTTTAATTCGCTTCACTTAGCCTTCTTAGATTCCGCTTCACAAAATTCGCTATATCTCCGAAAATAATTCAAACTTTGTTTGTATTTTTGAGGTTGTAAACTTTGAAAATTGTTTAAAACAAAATCGTTCAATTTTTCTTATTGCAAACAATCAAAAAAATATATTTTTCAAATTCAAAATTCCTACAAATTTCGAAAAATTGATAGATTTTCAAGAATGAAATTATGGAAATATTTAGTCTTATTATGAATAATTGCAACCGAGAGTTTGCGCGGAGTTCGAAAAACTATGTTGGATTTAACGTGATCAAGATTTCCATTGAATAAAAAATGTGTAAGTTATTGAAAACCTTAAAAAAAACTAAACTTTCAATCTTTAAAAAATATAAATTTTGAACGGAATGATATCTCATGAAGAGATTTTTTATCAAAAATTAATTCTCTTACCGATTAAGTTTACCCAAAAAGAGGGGCAGAGTGAAATGAAATTTGTCGTTATAATTTATCTTTTTGTTGAAACTTATATATTTAAAAATATTATCGTGAAATATGTATGTAAGTTCTCAATATAATCAGGATATGAATAGATTTTTTTTTACAAATCCATAACTCTCCCTTAGTGCCAAGCCAATACCCATCGAAACATCTAATGGGTGATTTTTTAAGAGCTTGAGAACTTTTTTAAAAAAAAACGCATAAAATTTGCAAAATCTCATCGATTCTTTATTTGAAACGTTAGATTGGTCCATGACATTTACTTTTTGAAGATAATTTCATTTAAATGTTGACCGCGGCTGCGTCTTAGGTGGTCCATTCGGAAAGTCCAATTTTGGGTAACTTTTTCGAGCATTTCGGCCGGAATAGCCCGAATTTCTTCGGAAATGTTGTCTTCCAAAGCTGGAATAGTTGCTGGCTTATTTGTGTAGACTTTAGACTTGACGTAGCCCCACAAAAAATAGTCTAAAGGCGTCAAATCGCATGATCTTGGTGGCCAACTTACCGGTCCATTCCTTGAGATGAATTGTTCTCCGAAGTTTTCCCTCAAAATGGCCATAGAATCGCGAGCTGTGTGGCATGTAGCGCCATCTTGTTGAAACCACATGTCAACCAAGTTCAGTTCTTCCATTTTTGGCAACAAAAAGTTTGTTAGCATTGAACGATAGCGATCGCCATTCACCGTAACGTTGCGTCCAACAGCATCTTTGAAAAAATACGGTCCAATGATTCCACCAGCGTACAAACCACACCAAACAGTGCATTTTTCGGGATGCATGGGCAGTTCTTGAACGGCTTCTGGTTGCTCTTCACTCCAAATGCGGCAATTTTGCTTATTTACGTAGCCATTCAACCAGAAATGAGCCTCATCGCTGAACAAAATTTGTCGATAAAAAAGCGCGAAACACATTTCGAACCGAACACTGATTTTGGTAATAAAATTCAATGATTTGCAAGCGTTGCTCGTTAGTAAGTCTATTCATGATGAAATGTCAAAGCATACTGAGCATCTTTCTCTTTGACACCATGTCTGAAATCCCGCGTGATCTGTCAAATACTAATGCATGAAAATCCTAACCTCAAAAAAATCACCCATTAAATCAAGTGTTTTTGTCCAGGGATTTAAATTTAAATTGACGGTGCCTATTGAAATTTCGATTTATAAATTTATTTTTATCACTTTTTAAATTTTTTGATTGATTGAAAATAATTGCTTTGATTTGAATTTACACATTGTTTATGCGACTACATATTATTATGGTTTCTGTTTCTGTTTCTGTTTATTTATATTTATATTTGTATTTTGAATATGATGGTACTCGTTTATATTTCATGAAAAGGAGTTGGTTACACACCAACTGGTTTTTTATTTTATTCTAAAGAATGATATCAAAACAATCCGATGGCTCACTTCAATTTCAGATCTCATGACGGTGACAACTCCACCGCAACGTCATATGAGATTAATATACTTTTCCAGTTTATTTTGTTTTTTGTTATTGTTTTTGTCTTTATAAAAGTGATTTACTACTTCCTTACCTTCCTTTTTGAAAATAATCGCAGTTACAGCCAAAACCAAAAAATAGGTAATGGTAATAAATCAAAGTGCCTAGACAGAGGTTTTCTTCTTTATTTATATGAACGTGAAAGATAAAATATCTGCAAGATCTTTTTTAATGATGATTTTTATTCTCATTCTCTTTTTGTTGTTTCTTTTACAGATCTATCCATCCATTTTAAAAGCAACAGCGACATTAACAATCCCACCAAAAACAACAACAAAAAAACACAACAAATTCTGAACTAAAAAAGTTGAAACTATGCCAAGGTACAAAAACACAATGATCGTGAAATAGTTCATAAAGTTGCCTATCTACTTATTTAGAACTAGAACGAAACTATAACAATCGACCATCAATCAATAAATCTATCTTTTTAACGCCTGCAACGAATTTTACCGCGTAAGATTTACATTCGCCAGATTCGATCTCTCGTGACGACGCTGACGCTCGCCGTGATTTCGTGATTTTTGTGTTCCCAATAATTTTTGATTCGATGATAAATATTTTTCATAAAATTTTATAAGAAAAATAATTTCACAAAAGAAAACATATGATTAGTTTAAAGAAAAGCCACTTTGCGTGTATCCTTTGACGGACGCATCGTGTGTAGTGAAGTCGGTCTAACGCGCGTTACAGCCATTGATTAATATTTAGGTAGTTTTGTTCTAAGCGTTTCGTCGAGACGTTGCCATCACTTATCCAACTAAGTATACAATGGCCGTTAGTAATATCGTTTGTGAGTGGTTGCGTGCCCTCGGTTTGGCACAATATGCGGAGAGTTTTCTCGATAACGGTTATGATGATTTGGAGATATGCAAACAAGTCGGTGATCCTGATTTAGATGCCATAGGGGTTGAGAATACGGCTCACCGACATAAATTGCTAAAGAGCATTCGTCAATTGCGCGAGAAAGGTGCGGCAAGTGTGTATTTTATGCTAAACGATCCGAATTCATTGTCTGGGAGTACGGAGATACTTTGTGAAACACCACCTACGAACGAATTGGAACTGATCCTGAGGGAGCAGTTGGAAACGGATGCGATACGATTGACATCTCACCCATATTCAACACCGGTAAGTTAAGACGCATATATATTATACCTAGAAATTCTTGAATTTGCATATAATATAGATTTATGTGTGTAAGGTTCATCCTTACTTATTTTATTTATGATTTACATATGCAGTGTAGGCTTATGAACAAGGACGAACTCCTTTGAACAATAACATTCATCACAACATCTTTTTGAATTGGTAATATGTATATATACGCGCATTGACTAAACGTGTGCTTCATCTTACTTATTTGACTGATGTGAAAAGTGTGATAAAAAAGGATACGTAAGCAAAGCAAAAAAAAAGTCCTTCTTGCGTGAAGACACCAAAATATAGCAACAAAAGGGAAACCGAGCGACAACGAAATTTGCATATTTAATGAACTTTATTTCAATTCAATTTCCTCTTTCTGTTTGATATCTTTTTTCATCTTCTTCTAAATTCATTCGGCCTAACTTATTTATTTTAGATGCCAACTCAAAATTTTAAGGAAAGTTGGTTTTTGCCACATCCAGTTATTATTGTCTTTTGTTTAATTTATGTCCTTTTTTTATATAAAATGTATTACGCTTGTGCGAACAAGCTGCGAGAAGTCGTGCAAAAGATTTTAGGTTCACAATTCAATGTGAGGTTGAATATATTTTTTTTTTCCATAATAATGTTACAAAAATGTCCTTTAGTAAGAAACATCAAACATTGGCACATAGAGGTGCAATTTGCATACAATGTCAGCTTAATTGTAAATAAAAACTTAAATGAGAATTTTAAATTATTTTTATGCAGTGTTTAAAGTTTTTAGGAGTAGATACATTATGTTATAGGGATTCGAAACAATGGTTTTAAGGTACAAGGTTTTTCAATGAGAGCGCTACATCTTCATCGCGGAAGAAGAAGAACGGTCCAATGACCCCGCCGGCCGGCCATAAACCACACCAAACCGTAATTTTTTCGGGATGCAATGATGACTCATGTAGTACCCGTGGCATGATGGTTAGTGCGTTGGACTGTCATGCCAGAGGTCTTGGGTTCGATCCCTGCCTATGCCATCTAAAGTTTTTTCACGGGTACTGCCTCTTGCGAGGAATTGACAAATTCTTCAAAGTTAATTCTTGTCATGAAAAGTGCTTTCTCAAATTTGCCGTTCGGATTCGGCTTAAAACTGTAGGTCCCCTCCATCCCTGAATACAATACAACAATACTCGCACACCGGAATGGTTGAGAGTTGTAAGTCACTAGGCCCTAGTTCTCAACGGACTGTTGCGCCACCCAATTTATTTATTTAATGATGACTCATGAGCTTCATCGCTGATTTGATTTTTCGATAAAAATTGGAATCATTTTCAAGTTGTTGCTCAACCCAATTCACGAATATACGACGACGCTTCTGGTGGTCAAGCGGCTTCAGTTCTTGCGTCAATTTAATCTTGTAAGGATGAAGGCCAAAATCTTTTCGCAAAATTCGCCCCAACAACTTTACAGAGATGCCCAACGCTTGACAACGACGTGTGAGAAACAGATTTTGGATTTCTGCAACTGAAGCCTCAGCGGCAGCAATATTCTCGACACTACGGGCACTTCTTTGTCTCACTGGCACGGGAGCATTTTGTACTGTGCCTGTGCGTCAAAATTGGTCTACTAGACGCTCAATTTTTGATGAGCTAGGACAATTATGACGACCATAAATTGGCCGTGGCGGTCTTAACGGTCAGGCCACTGATTTGGATTTTTGGTAGTAAATTTTAATAATTTCCACTCGTTGTTAGCTCGTATATATTTCCATCATGAAATGACAAACCTTTCTGAAGAGAAATGTCAAAAGAGCAGCAAGAAATATGGCGTTATTTGGTGTCCCTTTCACTCTAATTTTGTAGCCTTACTTTTGAAAAACCTTGTATAAATCATAATTTAAAGAAAATGTCTGTATTGTTTTTACTAAAGGTTGCAGCTTTTTCAACGTGTTTTTATATGTATATTTGTATCAAAACAATAGCAACCAGATTTTGAAGAGCAATGTTTTTTATTTCAATAATGGAAAAAATATATAGTTCCAAATGTGTGCCAAAAAATCAAAAATGTTTTAATTTTCTTTTAAAAAATCAGAATGTTTTATATAAATCATAAACAAGGTGCCATATTTTTTCTTATGTCGAATTATGTTTCCCGCATTGAGAATTTAAAGTTCCGTAAATATTCAACACATTATTACTAGCAGTCAAATATAAAATTAAAAATTAGGTACCATGAGTTATGGCAACACTTTTTTTAATATATGTATTTCTTTTAATATATGTACTATAAATGAGCATGCGATTAAACTGTTTAAAAACACTAGAAGTATTTGAATTACTACAGAAAAATTTAGTGTTTCAACCTCTATTTTGAAGAACTCATGAATGAATTGACGTAGAGATGTTGGTTAATTTGTCAGTTTTTAAGTAATTGTTTTCAAAAATTTGTAGGTAATTTGTTTTTTTACATTATTTTGTAAAAAAAATCCCGATTGATATGTTTTAAGATGTTAACATTCGCCTTTCGGTTCAACTCTAAAACATATTTTTTTAAGAAAAAAATTTTTCTCCTTCATTCCTTTATTTCTGTTTTATGAAATACCAAATTCAGACAAAAACCGACACACAGTGGAGAAAATAGTATCACTTTAATCCTTTTTTATAAAAAAAACAGTTGTGGTTATTTTCAATTTTCTCAAAAACTAAAAGACATACAATCAACTAGTTTTCAGTTTTTGATCAAAAACAAATAAGAGCAATAAATTCTGAAATAAAAACAATGGTAGATAAATCTTAAAGTATTTAAAAATTACACTTTAAACCTTTTTTTAACTTTCTTTACTCAAATTTTGAGTTTAAAATTACATTTTTAAAAAACTACGCATAGTTTTGACTTGAATTAAAAACTGGCTAATAAAACAGAATGTTGGCTTTAAAAAAATGTATAAAACTTCATTATAAGTATCACCGTTATTTTTTTAATTATTTTTTTCCATTTTAAATAATAAATTGTTTAATTGCCCCTACCGCCTAAACGGGGGGAGGTAGACCCCCCTCCCATAGTAAAAAATGCTTGTATTAAGCCCCTCTACCAAAAACCGTTATTATATCTTGGCGCCAAAGTTATCGTACTCGTGCCCAAAGATTTTTAGTAACATAGATACTGTTGTTACTATTTCGAAATAAACGGTGATTTTTTAAAAGCTATAGGAAAGTTTTTCAAAAAAAAATGCATGAAATCTTTATTTGAATCGATAGTACGGTCCATATAATTTAATGTTTGAAGATTATTTCATGCTTCATGCTTTGATTGCTCCTTAAATGGTCCATCCTCTTAGTGCAATTTTAGCATACTCTTTCCAACATTTCGGCCGGTATCGTACGAATAAATGCTTCAATGTTTTCTTCCAATGCGTCAATTGATGCGGGCTTGTCTGTATAGACATGAATTTTAACAAAGCCCCACAAAAAATAGTCACACGATTTAGGCGGCCAATTGACCGGTCCCGAACGTGAAATAAAATGTTCACCGAACTCGCCTCTCAATACCTAAGCCTATTTTTGTACGTGCTGTGTAGCATGTGGCACCGTCTTCTTGAAACCACATGGCATGCAAGTCAAGCTCTTGCATTTTGGGCAAAAAAAAAAGTTGGATATCATCTTACGGTAGCGCTCACCATTCACAGTTACGTTAAAATTCGCATCATCTTTGATGAAGTACAGTCCAATGATGCCACCGGCCCATAAACCGTACGAAACTATGACTTTTTATGGATACATTGATAGCTCTTGCAATTCTTCTGGCTGATATTCCCTCCAAAATCGACAATTCTGCTTATTTACGTACCCATTGAGACAAAAATGAGCTTTGTCGCTGAACACAGTTTTTCGATAAAAAAGTGAATCCTCGGCCAACTTTCCAAGAGCCCATTCACCAAAAATTAATTTTACTTTGCAGTAGGTCGTTCGGCTTCAATTCTTGCACCAGCTGTAATTTAAAAGGCATCACACCTTAATCCTTCCGCAAAATTGTCCACGTTGTTGAGTAAAAGAGGACCAATTGCTGCGAACGGCGAGGAATCGATAATTGATGGTCATCATTAAGTATTACTGGCCGATACAGCTGCGATATTTTCTTCAGTTCGCACTCTACGTAAGCGTGTTGCTGGTTTAATGTCCAACAATGTAAATTTGGTGTGAAATTTAGTCACAATATCCCGAATAGCCGCTTCAGTGGATCGATTAAACTGAGCATAAAATGGAAGGGAAGAAGCGCGCGATGAACTTTCTTAACAGAGCACGAATTTTGATAATAAAATTCAATAATTTGCAAGCGTTGTTCGTTTGTAAGACGATTCATGGTTAAATTATAGACCAAACTGAAAATGTTTGATAGTGAAACAAAACACGAAACGTGCGTCAGCTGTTTAAACCACTGTTGCCAAAAAGATAATACCTACAAAATCAACCTTTATTAAGTCAAAAAAAAACTTGGAGCTATATTTGGCTCTTAAATCAATTTAACACCATGTTATTTCCAGATTAAATTCGATTATTTGAAATTCAGTCTTTTGAAAATTCTTATATGCTTAAAACCCTTTATTTATTCATTGTAAGGCCATTACTATTGAGTATTGTTATTTATTATTTAGAATCCCTATATTCATTCAAACATCCTTTGGATTGAAAAAATCCAAAAGAGGTTTACAGTGTTTTCCTTTGCAGAAGACGTTATGAAATTCAAGTTATCCGTCTTATGACAGAAGATGTGGTTTAATTGACTTAAAACCTATGGTGGTGAGAAGAAAAATATATTCTGCACTATTTTTTGAAAAAAATTAATAAGCAAATAAATAATTAGTTTCTTTATAATTCTTGAAGTAAATATTTAATGTCCCTGATATTTGTTTTAAATGCAACTTGTCTATCTGAATTTTAAGGCTATATTTTTGTTGATACAGTTTTTTTTTTTTTTTGAGATTATGTTATAAGCAGACGCGAGAGGTGCTTAGGTTAAGTTAGGTTAAAGCGGCTGTCCGTGATGGTATGCGACACACTTAGGCCAATTTAATGGCTTACTGTGATGCCACATGAATCTTGAAGCTTTCTTCTAAGCTCAATGAAACCGGTTTGAGTCCCATACGAAACGTGAGAGGCTGATTATATTAATATGATTGAGATCGTTCGTTCCTTAGACACCATTTATCGAGCTTATATGCGATCTTCTTAGAGATAAGAAGAGTTCTGCCATTTCCCGGAATATCTCTATGGCCCGGTACCCAGCAAAGGTTTATATTAAACTGTTGTGCCATCTCCATTAGAGTTTATAGAGACAGAACGCAGATATTTGATAGCGGCCTGACTATCTGAGAAACTACGGATATCAGATATTGATATCACGTTTTCTTTAAGCCAGGACAAGACTTCTTTTATCGCCAAAGGTTCCGCCTGGAACACGCTACAATGATTAGGAAGGTTCAATGAGAGACTTAATTTCAGTCGTTCAAAGTACACATACCTCCTTTTTAATCCATCTGTGTAAAAGTAGACTGATTTGTCTTCTAGCATTGCCCTATCCTCCCAGAAAGATCTGGAAGTTTCTGTCGAATTGCGGTTTTGGGATGGTGTATTCTGTGTGCTTTGGAGTGGTCAATGTGGTTGTTAACCCACTTCGATGAAGCTTTAAGGCGAATAGCAGAGCTTGCAGCAATTTGTTTGCTAAGTATATACAGAGGTGTTAGGTAGAGTGCCGCAGATGGGGTTTTGCGAAGCGATCCGCTTATACACAGGCACGCTTAACGTTTTACCTTATTTAGTTTGTTGCGGTTTATAGCTTTTTCTAAAGCAATTCAACATACAACATACATTAAAATCGGTTTGATTACCGAGGAACCGGATTGTAAGCCTTATTTATTACCAATAGCTTTTTTGCAAGAAAAGAGTGCTACAGTAGTTTTTTGTCTAAAATAAAACCCAGGTACTTAGCCTCGTCTGAGAATTTGAATTGGATTCCTTTAATATAGGGATTTTTAACTAATGGAATTTTGTGTTTCCTCGAAAATAGGACTAAGAAGTGCTAACTTGTTGTACCCAGAAAGGATTTGGTTCTTTGCCTGAAAAATTATGCATCAGTCCTTAAATATCTTCTCTAACCAAAAGTATACCAGTACTTCACTATGAAAATTTGCCTTAGTAACATTTTGTACCATTTTTCCCCATTCTTGTTTTCATCAGAACCTCGTTTTGAAACTTAAACTTAAAATTTAACGATATTTTTTTTCAGAATCTTTTTTTTAGTTTGAATGTCCTAGTTCATTATTGCAGAAAAAAAATGACTCAATAATGTTTTACCTTTTCACTTAAGACTTTTGATAGCTTCAATCTTGTTTTTTCAATATTTAGTGCCATCTTTTTTTTCGATACCTTAACTTAATGTCAACAAAACCTCTTACATTTTGTAAGTTTGTTAAATCAAATAGTTTATTGTATACATTTGTCATTATTATTAGTTTTAAAATACTTAAAATTGATTATTTATTATAATAAAAATCTACTTACATATTTGTTAACAATTTTTAGAATATTTCAACCTCATTAGTAATCTGACAACCGATACAAATTAGTTTTGAGCTTATTAGCAGATATGTGTAGGTACATACATACATCTTGATGGTTCTACATTTAAAATGACTTCTCTATTTAAAATATTTGTTAAAAAGAGCTTAAAATTCATTTAATTTTGAATTTATTTCATTAGATACTTGCATTCCTTTTTACCAATTTTCGAATATATTTTCAGCTTACAGTTCACATCAACATTACTCGTATTTATCATCGACCTTAATTTAGAAATAAACAAAAAGCCCCAATAAAAAACATTCCAGAAAAATTCCACTTTAAATACGTTTAGATACAAAATAATACAAATTACAACACTCTCTAAAATTCTATTCGATTGAAATTTAATTTTCGAAATTTTAATTGTTTCTAAATAATTTATTAGTTGTGTGTTAACTATTAGAGCTCCACATTTATACAAAAACCCTTCAATTGGAACATTTAATCAAATAAGTTTTTTTCAGAGAGTGTGTAAATAATCATCATGACTATGACGATGACGATATTGTATGTATATTTTGCTGATTGGTGATGTTTTAAATAATACCTCCCTTTTCAACTGTGACGTGTCAACTAATTTATTTCCAAAATAAAAGATTCAACATTTTTGTTCGCGCTCTAAACTAATTGCATGTAGTCATTTTCTATAAAACACACATAGGTACCTACATACATATATTAAAGATACATAGATACGTATTTATAAAATGAAAAATTTATGTAGATACTTCCTAGTACCTGTGGATATAGAGATACCTTAACGATATAATGGTTAGATGTGAGCTTTTTATAGCTATTCAACCTATAGAACACATTATTCTGGTTTCTGGAGCAAGGACCTCTCGCACTTAAAGTGTCATTTCATTTGAATATTTCACACTGTTGACTAATGAGCTGCTCCTCCTTCAAAAGTGTTGCAGCTATAGGTTTATTTAATTGCATCAAATTCCGTAGCCAGTCTCTCTACTCTAGTATACATATAATACAGGTCGATGGCTCCATCTTTCTCTCTAATTAAAGGCTTCGAAATTTGATCCTCGACAAAATGTACCAAATTAATTCCAAATTCCCAGAAACATATGGGTGGGTGGCAAACTTTATACCTATATCGTGCTCAGCTCATGGCACGGGAGTAGGAGCAACCTCTTAACCCCATATCCAAATGAATAGTTTTGCTTCCTGGCATTATACCTATATGCCTATATACCTAGGCACTACCTAGCGCCCAACTATTATAGGTGGAGTAAAATATTTCTGAAAATAAATTAATGCAACACTGAAGCTGAAGTTGAACAGAAATAAATAATAAAAGAAAAATTAAAACCAAAACTCCATCACAAAACGTCTGGAAGACACATATGTACACACGTAGCAGATATATGAGGGCATTGCGTTCTCGTTCGCGTTCGCGTCGCGGGCATTTAGGCGAACGTCATCCTTTATGTGAGGTGCCTGGTGCAGCTATCAACTATCTGCTAGCTAGCTATATGCAGACTCAGAGCTCCTCGAAGTTCGCGAAGACGAACGATGACAGCTTGAAATTAAAACGTGCCACAGCGACAACGGCGAGGAACGACGACGCTGACTATGACTACGACTATTCGACTTGGAAGACTACGATGACGACGATGACGACGACGTGGTGGGCGTGTGGGTCTTGTGGGGACTTAAATCAAATCACGTCTGCTAATGACGACGACTGTCAAACAAGCTGGCAGGTTGTTGTTCTGCTGGTTGGTAATGTTAAGTTGGTTGCTTGTGCCTGGCGCATAGTCTGATGGGAGCGCTGCTGTACTGTTGGACAATCGGAAGATAGCATCATGACATCATTGCTATAGTGCACACAAGCAGATTGTCAGATCAGAGAGAGGCTTCCTTCCCCCTTTTTGTATTCTTTTTTTGTCTTCCTCAATACCTTACCAACCACCACCGACCGCCACCAGCGCCGCCGCCGTCGCATTATCATTGCTCTCATCCCCATCACATCGCAGAGGAGGGTAATTATTTTCTAATTAAAGACGAAGATGAAGAAGTATAATCCCTGGAACACATCGGGCATGTTCCAGACATGGAAATCATCGAGCTACCTACGCGTTGCATATTATACGAAAATGAGTACTCGAATATAAGAATAGCTACATTCATGCTCGCATTTGTTCAATGTGTCAAACTTATAATGGCAAAGGTCTTTTATTTCAATATTATTTCTTATAAAGGCAGTTGAATTCTTCTGATGATGATGCAAGTGGATATAGTGTTGTGGCTTTTTGATAACTTGTGATGAAGGTGGGCGAGTAGCATTTGAAGCTTTGCATATTATTTACAAACGTGTCATATAAGAGTTTTGAAAAAAAAGAAAGATTGAAAGAAATAAAAACTAAAAGAAAATATGAGCATTCAAAGAAATGAATGGGAATTATGCTTGAATAGAGCGAGGATAACAAATGATAACAAATAACATCACCGATACTAAGGTTTCTGAGGACATGTGAAGTTAAACTCTTTGTTCTTGTGATGCTTGATGATTCTTAGAATTGAAAATTATATGAAATGTGTAGGTGTTTTATTTGAAATGTTTTAGATTATTCGGGGTCAGGATACATCCGGGGCTTTGAAGAAATTTCTCAATTGCCATAAGCTTTAATTACTTAATTAAAACTAAAAAGAGTTTTAAGATCAGAGTCTCTGCCTACGGATTTCCGGCATTTGATTAAGAATAGTCTTCCATAATTTGATGCTTGAAAGATGAAAATCGAGATTTTTTAAATATTTCATTCAATATGCATTGTCAATCTTAGAAAAACCTACCATCTTTAAAGTTAGAAGGAATGTTGGTACAATTTTTGCTATAAGTATTTAGATTTAAACAATCTTCGAATAGCTATTTCCGAACTTTAACAGTTTATAGTGGCAATATAGGTACAGGGTGAGGCGTTGTTACTTCCGCATTTAAAGAAAACATAACACAAAAAGTATTGGTAATATTGATTTAATTATTTTGTTTTGTGTATAGAAGTACATTTAAAGTTTTATTTTATTTGGTTTTAAAAACGACATCTCGAAGGTGGCCACCGTTCTCATCAACGCACTGAGATAGTCGGAATTTGAAATTGTTTTCCACTTTTTCCAGCATATCTGTGCTTATGTCGGCGATAGCAGCACGAATATTATTTTTAAGATGACGAAGGGTCTTTGGACAATCAGTGTATACCAACGATTTAAGGTAGCCCCACAGGAAAAAATCACATGGGGCTAAATCTGGCGATCGTGCTGGCCACTGAAGATTGCCTCTAAGAGAGATGAACCGTTCGGGGAAGTGTTCACGCAAAATATTCATTGACCTGTCGTGTGAGCTGTGGCGCCATCCTGTTGAAACCACTCTTCCCCTACATTCATTTCTTCAAGCTTGGGCAGAAAAAAAATCCACAATCATGCTGACATAACGTTCAGAATTGACCGTAACTGCTCTTTCGTTCTCTTCAAAGAACCATGGGTAATAATGCCGATTCTGGATATTGCACACCAAACAGTTACACGCTCTGTATGCAGAGGCTGCTCATGAAGATCTTTCGGGTTATTGGGGCTCCAATACCGCATGTTTTGTTTGTTCACACATCGTGAAATATGGAAATGTGCCTCGTCACTAAAGAAAACAAGGGCGTCCTGAGGCAGGTTTTCGAGGAAGGCTTCACATGCATTTTTTCGCTCAACATAATCGCGTGGATTAAGTTTGTGTGCAGATCGCCCAGGGGATTTCAAAATCGCCGCCCTAACCCTTTCGATGTTTTCTGGCGTCCTGACGGTTCTGGAACTGGAAGGTTCATTATGTTTCTTCTGCACACTACCGGTATCCCTGAACGTGTCCACCCACAAACAAATCGATTTCCGATCAGGCACACGACCTGCAGGTGCGATATTGAAATGGTTTCTGAAAGCACGCTGAATTGCGATGATCAAACTGCTGAAAGAGAAGTAGGCCTCCACGGCGAACGCGCGCTCTTGATTTGTCCACTGCATTGTTGACACTGAACTAGTCATAGCGAAAACCTTAGATAAGCCATTCTACACCAACGCTCTACTATTAATAGCCGCTCAGTTGCGAGAGTTTCAGATAAGGAAGTAACCACGCCCCACCCTGTATTTGAAGCAACAAATATAAAATTGGCTATCAATTCATAATTTAAATCATAATCAGTTAAGTAATATAGAAATGATTTTATGGAACGAGATTACGAAAAACCGACAAATCCTGCTACTGCTTCTACTTTTTTTTTGAGGAGGTTCCTCCATGTTGCAAAAACCATTGCGTTAGCTTTTCCTACTTAAATAGAATTTCTTCAACTTGTCCGTCTAAATAATTTTAATCTTAATACCGTGTCTCTTCTTTACCAAGTTAAATCATCAAGAAGCTCAAGAAATATTCTTAGTAAACGAGAATTTCTTAAAGACTCATGCGATTTATCATCTAAACATCGTTTTAGAGAATGTATGATTATTGCCTTGATATTTCAAAACCTTTTGAAAGCCTCCAGCATTAAGCTTATATTAAAAATATGCGCTTTTGGTATATATGAATATTTCTTCTTCGTTGCTTTTCCTAACTTGTTTCCCATTCAAGTTGTAGAACATGATTTTAACTCTGATATTTGAAAAAACGATTCAGTATTTTCTAGGACTCAGATTTGTCTCCGAATTTCTTTAAATAAATTATCTCATTAAATTTAAAGCTTGACAGCATTGAAGAATTGAATGTTTCAATAACCCTCTACTGATGCCACTATCCATGATCAGCACTTCTAAGAAACTAATCAGCTTTTAGATCGTAGTATGTGCATTACAGATCATTTTGTGCAATGAAACCTATTTACAACAGTTCTGCTTTGTATTCTCTCTGATCTGACTGGAATTAACAAAGCCTTCAATTTTTATAAAATTTTGTTTGGAACAACCCCTTAATACAAGTTGAAGTCTCATGGGCAGAATAAAAACAAAGAGCTATTAAAATGATAGACGAAATAACTTTGCATCAAGTACAAACATTATTTTTTTTAGCTGCATATCAAAAATGCAGATTGCTTTACCTAAATCTGTGTTTCCCTCATTTTAATATGTATTTCATTCATCTATCGTGCTTCGATACCGAGATACTGAGATATTTAAAACCTCAAGTTCCATGTCCACAAGCAAAAAAAATAAATTAGGTGGCGCAACAGTCTGTTGAGAACTAGGGCCTAGTGACTTACAACTCTCAACTATTCCTGTGTGTCACGTGTGGAGGGACCTACAGTTTCAAGCCGTATCGGCACGGCTGATTTGAGAAACCACTTTTCATGACAAAAATTAGTCTTAGAGAATTTGTCAATTCCTTGCAAGAGGCAGTACCCGTAAAAAGAACGTTAGATGGCATAGGACTTCTGACATGACAGTCCAACGCACTAACCATCATTCCCCGGGTCCACAGGAATATCTCCTAAGATCCTTATCGTCTTCCTTAAAGTTTGAACAATTTACTGCTCACAATCGTCCTATTTAGAGGACTTTACGTAAAAGATCAACGTTCACCCCAATTAACCAGAAATTATAATTGTTTTTAAAAGTTATATTTCTCTACTTCAGCTTGAGATATGGTCCAGAGTCATTTAAAGGAAGGCCCTGTAAATGCCAATAATGAAATACTGCTAAATTTACTTTAATCAACTATCTTACTAAACTAGATTGTAGTCAGTTTTATATAGAAAAATAAAATGAGCTGAAATCGAAATTATCACAAATAAAACAAATTAAAAGTTCTGGACAAAAAACAGAACCCTGCGGCACACCAACTTTTATCTAGAGTGTCACGCTAACCTGCATGAATATTTATGTACATATAGTTTGTCTAGAAAATCAGGTGTCGGTAGTTGGTATGAAGGACAGACAAAAAATCAATTTTGTCACATAACTTTAATTAGTTGTACAATAAAACAAAAAAGTATGTGACACACCACATTTTCCCACCATGGTCCATATACTTATACCTGATGAACAACATATGTGCTTGAATTTAAATTAATTCCCAATCAAATGTACTTATAATTTAGAAAGTTAAACCGGATTGTACTTAACAAATAACATAGGTTTTCAATTTGCAATTGCACCGACCGCGACCGCCGCCTCACTGCAGCAGCTGCAATAAAGTGCACTGTAACTGTAGATTAAAAAAAAGTGTTTAAATAAACCAAAGTATCTCAGTCATCATCCCGAGATAATCTAAAATTGCACGCGCCCAAAATTCCTGCATTTCAGCTTTTTTTAAAGTCAAGACATTATACTTTTATATTCCAAAGATTGGAGGCTCGTTCGGCAGCAGCAACAGCAGCAGCAACGGCATGGCTGAATCCGGTTTAAGATTTCATCTAAAAGATACACCTCAACACGAAAAAGGAAAAATGTCATATTTTGGCTTTCACGTTTCTTTACTCACATAGGAACCGCAAAAACCGCAAAACTGCTCAAGTTAAAAGGAACAACAACAAAAGCCAACAAAAGAAGAAAAAGAAATAACCATAATAACACAAACCTCCTGCACCAGCTGACCTGAAAGTTGAGAACCAAACCGATAAAAAAAAACAGCCACGAAAAATGAAGGTAGGTTTGTAATGTAAAGCCGCTACAAGCGGATAGTATATTATCTGTCAGTCGTGACCATGGGGCATAATCTTTGTCTCTGGGACAAAAAAATAATGAACAAACCCCGCGAGCCAGGTGTATTTGGGTTTGAGTGTCCATTAATAAAAAGACTCTAATGTGGCATGTAGAACGCAGTGCGCGGGTTAACCCTTCACCAAGCCGACAGGCCGACCGACCGACACCAGAGAGGGCAGCACAATAATCATAATTTTCTGCCATTTTTTTGACGTGCAATTTACGGTTATATGACTTGTCCGTCAATTGCTTAATTTCGTCAAAAAGTGATTCTAGCACCAAAACGAAAAAGAAAACGATTATCAAAGTCAAAAAAGAGAGTTCAGAGACCTCTCTATATGGGCTTGAAAAAAAGACAGGCACGAAAAGATGCGATACATCAGACTTGCAGATTTCATCAAAAATGATGCAGCCACAATCGTTATTTGGTTGAAGGAATGACAGGTAGTAAGAGGAGTAACCTTTTAATGGCGGCACCTTAAAAAGAGGCTCAAATGATATTAATCCAAAGAAAATCAAAAAAAAAAGAAAAATGACAGAAGAAGAATCCGTAGATGTGTGTCCTTTCGGCATTTCTGATTCATTGTCATCTCAACCGAAAATAACCATTAAAAGGCATGTCAACGCATTTTAACCACAAATAAAGAAGATGGTATATTATTGTACAATAAATGGATAGCAATAGCAGCAATACTCGTCTTCCAGCATCAGAAGTAGACTCGTATAATGAAACGATAGCCTCCTTAAATGGTGGACATGACCACTGTCTACCATGATAAGTTTATCTCCAATTTACGGCTCCAGTCCAACCAATGACAATGGTGTGGTGCGGCCGGTAAACATTGTCGCCGAACGATGAGATGACTACGAAGACTTCGACGACTACGACGACGACGACGATGACATCTCGAGTACATCAACGATCCTTGTAAAAGTGTAAGTCGCCATTCGCCACCGCCATTGCTGTCGCAATCATCATCGACTCGACTGACCATTTTGGCTGCTTACTGCTGCTGCTGCTGGAGGACTCTACTCTGCCTTCTGCCACAATATAACTACAATCTACGATGACAAAATGACAAACTTAACTTCAAGTTGTTGCTGGATACATAAAAAAATATATATATTCAAGAATAGAGTCAGGGCCGTACTCACTTTTACTTCATACTTTTTACTTCTTTTTCAAAAATCTGTTAGCCGTCTTAGAAAGTATATTTAAGTGGACACTTTATTTAATGTTCAAAAACTAAAATTTAGAGAAAAAGGTCACAACAATTTTGTTTAGTGCTTATATCCGTGTCGTGATAATTAGTTTATATGACTGCTATTCCAGAAGTCCTGGATTAATCCATGTTTACGTCATCTTTCACAGGTTCTAACTGTTGTGAGGAATTGACCCTAAGATGAATTTCTGTCATAAAAAGTATCTTCTCAAATTAGGCAACCGAATTCGGCATAAAAACGGTTGGAGTTGTAACTTGTAAGTCACTACACTTTGACTTTCGACGAGCTTTAGTGCAAAAAAGTTTGATTTGTTTGATAACATCTTTTGAGTGTTTTGAATAATGATTTTAATTTTTATTTCCTGCTGGGAAATCTTTTATGTTCGTGAATCATTCTAGTAGTCTACTTTTTAAACGTTTGCAAATAATTTCTAGCGATTTTTCAACTGGTAGTAGCGCTTAAATTAAATTTTGAAAAATCTTGGGTTAAGAAAAGGATTTGAGATTTTTCAGTGGCTAACAAACTTAAACCATATATATTAAAATTGTCCAATTGCTCTATTAAAGCTATACAAATCCGTCCCTGGATTAGACCAATGATGCTACCGTCAAAGTCCTCTGTCGCTATTTCCTCTCCTCCTTTACCACTCGTCACTAATGCTATGACCCGCGTCACAGTGTCGTCTTCGGTTTTTTGTTTTCCTTTCTTTTTATGTGTCGTATTGCCTCATGATCTTTTGTAGAAACATATCCTTTCGGCCAGTACAGTCAGTCAGTTGATTAAATGTGAATTGATGGTCGCAGAGCAGAACAGTACTTGATCTCTTATAGAGGCATTCATTTATATATATGTACATATATAAGACATTCATTCGGGAACATAATATTATATGAGTACTTTTTTGTGTTGTTATTATTAGTTTTGTTATTTTTATTGGACAATATGGTTTTTGTTAAAGGAATCATCATGGCATGGTTATGTGATATTGTAAGAATTTTTCTTAAATGACCGCTTTTTAGCTTATGGATAAAAATATATTACTTTTATATGGGTTTTGTCGTGACCATATTGAACTTGATGGTAATGGTTTAATGTTTCATATCTTAGAGGATGTCTGGCACAATTTGGTCTAAGCGTATATTTTTGAAAGTTATTAAGGCGGAGAAAAAGGATATGTTTGTTTTGTAGGTAATAGAAAGTAAAAATTATATTTTATAACAATTCTTAGCATAGAAACTTTAAGGAAGCGTATATTCTATGAGTCGATTTTAAATGTTGGCCGTATTAATGTAACCAAAAAAGATATGTATATTTTTTAATATTTAAATACGTCGGCCATATTTCAAGAACTCGCAGAGCTAGATTAATTTTCATAAATTTACCTAAATTTACTTTAGTCGTAAGCTTCGAAAGCTTAACAGTTATTAATGTCCTATAAAAGTCAATTTTAAAAATTTTAATTTTTTTTAAAAAGATGGCGGTGTATGTGTGTATACTTTTGTACGTCCGTACTTTCATGATATTTTAACATTCCATCATACCTCAAGAACCGACAAAGATATGGACTTCAAATACATTTTATAAACAGATAATAACATCAGAAAATGCAGAAAGGACCTTCGAAAAAATTTAATAGGTGGTCTCAATTAAATTTTATGGTATTCATTGTGACGTGATACCAAATCGGCACAATTTCGAAAAAAAGAACTGATCGTGTTTTTGTAAATCAAAAACGCTGACAAAATAATTTGTCATTTTGAATATTAAACTAACCAGAAATGATATTCTTTCTCAATCTCAATTTATGATCAATTCATCAATTTCTAAATATCTTTTATCGATCAAAACCTTCTTAATGAATAAACTGGTGATCTCACGGTTTTCTCACTAAACAGTAGAAAAAATCTGGTAATCGTTTTGAAGAAATTGATATAATTGTCAATTGGTATTGAGGAATATTTTAAGTGTTGGGTTACAAATTTCAATTTAAGTAGAATCGGGCGGGTCCAAATCTGATCCACAAATTAAACTCTGGTTTACCCCAGGGCTCCGTTTTGTCTCCGTCATTCTTTATTATTTTTTTTAAATAATCTTTAATCTTTTGTGTGAAACGTCTGACCCAATTAATTGTTTTTCTTCAGTTTTTCTCTTCATATTCGTTTTTAGATTTCTATCCTAACCCTTTGGCCGTGGACTACCAATGGAAGCGTATAATAAGCTCATTAAATTCTGATCTTGACAGAATTGTCCAATTGCAAATCAAAAACCATGTAGAATTTAATGATTCGAAAACTCAATGCTTTCTTCTATCACAAAATCGTTACCCTCTTGGAAAAAAAAATCGAGTAGCGCAACTGTCCGTTGAGATCTAGAGCCTAGTGACTTATAACTTTCAATTATTCCTGCGTGCGAGTACTATTGTCAGGGATGGAGGCGACCTACAGTTTTAAGCGGAACCCGAACGCCTTATTTGAGAAAGAACATTTCATGACAAGAATTACTCCTGGAGAATTTGTCAATTCTTAACAAGAGGCAGTACCCGTGACAAAAATATTAGATGGCATAGGCAGGAATCGAACCAAAGACTTTTGGCATGACAGTCCAACGCATTTTTTTTTTAAATTCGTTTTTATTAATTGTATTAATTTTTTTTTATTTATTAGAAAATTTAAAAAAAAAAAAAACTAATTTCAATATCTTTTTTCATTTTCACTTAAAAACTTCTTAAAATTAGGTCCTTAATAAAACTTAAAACTAACCTAAACTACCTATTCTACCTACATGTAATAAACTACCACAGCAGCAAAGCTAAATATCTCACACTTTTTGTTTTCCTTTTTTTTGTTTTTTTTCCTTATTCCATTTGTTTTAAATGTTTGTTTTTTTTTTGTATTTTTTTTTATGACAGTCCAACGCACTAACCATCATGCCACGGGTACTACTACACGGGTCGGACTTTTATTTACAAAGCTTTTATTCGTCCAAGTCTCGAGTGTGATTTTCTTACTAAGGCTAGTGCCCCAATAATGTACTTGAGTCCTTTGGATAAAATTGAAAAGAGAGCTCTTAAAATGGAAGGCAATAGTTCTCTTACTGAGAAATTTACTACTCTTAAACACCACCATAAATTCTCATACCTATCAATGTTTTATCGCTATTTTCATTACATAACTCTAGCGAAATAACAAGTTGATCCTCCTCCACTGAAACAATTCAACTATAATACCCGTAGTTCTAGAAATACTCATCAGTTTACCCTTGATCGCAATGGCGGACATATTTTTAAGTACTGGGATTCTTTCTTTAGCCGCACTACACGAATGTGGAACGCTTTTGCCAGGCTCAATATTTCACACTCATTTCAATGTGCAGACATTCAAAACCAATGTGCATTGGCATCTCCTTTCTAATCCTATCCTGCATTATTAATTGATAGAACTATGTGTTTAATCATTATAAGGGTGTTACAAACCCCTTGAATGAGCGCACCTCTAAAACAATTGTATGCATCGATCAATGAATTACTACTGAAAATTGGTTTTCGACTCGAATATCTTGAATATCAAAATTCCATCAAAATACTTCTTGTTGAATATGGCTTGACTGAAAACATATTAAAGTTAAATTTTTGAATAATATATTTGTAGTCCAAGGTTTATTGAACATTAAGAATTCTCGAAATTATAAATTATAAACAAATGATATCTAATATCGTTGATAAATTCTGAAATTTCTTGAATCAACTTCTACTACATTTAAAGCCTTGAACTGTACGAATAATTAATCATTCAATTCAGATTATGAAAAAAGAAAATGATTGATTTCATGAAATACAATAAATTCCCATCAGCTATCCTCATGTTTTCCATTAAGCACGGATGTCCAGCAAGGCGCATCCCAAATAAAACAAAATTCCTCTTCTTCTATATGCGCAAACCTGACCTTACCTATACCCAAACCGGATAAAAGGCTTTGACAAGAAATTATTGCACAATCATAAACACTGCGAATATCAACCTTTCCATATACACAGACGACGTGTACCTACTCTCAATTCTAGATACATTGTGTATCTAGATATATTAGACCAATGTCATTTTTTAAACCACCTACACTGAAAACAGAAACTAACTAAATATTCACTTTCCACTCAATCAGTGTTAAGCAATTTATGGGAATTTATTAAAAATTCAGCACAATCCCGGTAGATAGGTACATCCATATACAAAGGTATATAGATGACGAAGTGGTTTAAAGCATGCGTAGCTTCAACGCTACTAACCTGCGAACCCACCTAAAGGAGATAGTCTTCAGCTTTAAAAAATAAGAAACAAAACAAAAAAGACTTAAAATTCGTCGTCCACCCGCTGTGCTCGTTTAGCATAAAGCAAAAAAGATTTAGATTGCTCACGCTGCTGTATCTGTGAAATTTATGTAACATATCTCTGTGAATGAACAAACCTTATACAAACCAACGAACCCAACAACACGACGACGACGCGACGAACGGTGGTCTGGTCATATAGTGCCTGTGTTTTGTGCGAGTTTTGTCCTCATATGGACAAAGATAAATAGCACACATCCTTTTAAGAGTATCTTCTAGGTTTCTTTTTTGTTGTTTTGTTTTGCGTGCGCCTTTCCTTTATGCATATACTTATATATCAACGCAGATACTTGGTTTGCAATTAAATCCTCTCTCTATAGCTTTAGCTGTTTGGAAGGTATAGATAGGTAGATAGATAGAAACTTTTTTGTCCTGCCCACACACGAGATACCCTACAAAATGTGGGATTCAAATTACAAAATGAATCACGTCCAAGCTCCACTACCTACTTTGTGGCTATTTATTCATTCGTGACTTTTATTTCAAGAAGAACAAGAAGAACACGAAGTAGGGGGCACCTATTTTATAAATGGGCCAAACATACATCCAGTATAAAAATAATATCTTGGACAAACCACAGTGGGACACAATCTACGAAAAGTTGAGTTATATACAAAAATAAGTTAGTTATTAAAAGGTTTTCGAAATCTGGAACCGTTTTCCTAGAATTTACATGAGGTACCTTTATTATTAATTTTTTTATGAGCATGAGCTAAAGGTCACAATTAGAAACATTTGACTTTTTCTTTTATATTTAAAAGTGCTTATCTTAGATTAAGGGAAAAAGTGATCAAATTACAAATCTCTATACCTTAGCTTCTGTGTGGTCCACTGTTTTGATAGACTGTACATTAGATGCTCTTTGGGGAGAAACCTTCGTTTTATGTTGGACAGTTGGGTTTCAAAAATAAAAAAAATAAAACAATTTGAATAATAGCTTGACAGTTGTCAGGGAGTGTGTCACATACTTAGAAAATAAATACAAGTCCCAGAAATCAACAAAACCAAAAAAAAAATCATATGCTTTATTGAAAGAAATTAAGTATAGAAGATGCTGAAAGCTAATCTCTCATTGCGTGACATGATTTTTGAGAAAGAAAAGAGACCTGCTTAAATATTTTGTAAAATTATGTGCTTTAGCTAAGTTTGAGTGTTATTTGTTGGCATTAGTATGGAAAAACCTTTTATAGGAAAATCTTTAAAGGAGATTAAGGATTCAAATTTCAAAAATAAAAAAGAGGCTGGGATGCGACCCACACTGATAACGTCCCATCCCGTCTATCGATTTGTCTTGCTTAAAAGTTTGTCTAAATGTATCAATTCTTGCCAAATTTGCGTTCTATTTTTTGTAGATTTTATTTTTTTTATGAAAAAACGGACTGTTGGATTTTTATAAAAAAATTACTGAATATAAAAAACAATATTTTCTGTGAAATAAAATAAGTTTGAATCCAATATTTTTAATTTTTGATAAGCTATTTGAGCCGAAAATCAATTTTTACCAACTTTTATTAATTTTTTTGTTTAGGTTTTTATTTTTTGTAAAAAAACTGTCAATTCGATTTTTCTCAAAATTTGTCGTAATGTTGAAAACAATATTTTTTATAAGTTAAAATTAGTTAGAAGCCATAATCTCAAATTTTTGAAAAGATATTTAAGTCGAAAATCAATTTTAACCAACTTTTGTTAAATTTTTTTTTCGGTTTTTAATTTTTTGTAAAAAAACTGTCAATTCTATGTTTTTCAAAATTTTTTCTAATGTTGGAAACAATATTTCTTATAAGTTAAAATTAGTTAGAAGCCATAATCTCAAATTTTTGAAAAGATATTTAAGTCGAAAATCAATTTTTACCAACTTTTGTGAATTTTTTTTTCGGTTTTTAATTTTTTGTAAAAAAACTGTCAATTCTATTTTTTTCAAAATTTTTTCTAATGTTGGAAACAATATTTCTTATAAGTTAAAATTAGTTAGAAGCCATAATCTCAAATTTTTGAAAAGATATTTAAGTCGAAAATCAATTTTTACCAACTTTTGTTAAATTTTTTTTTCGGTTTTTAATTTTTTGTAAAAAAACTGTCAATTCTATTTTTTTCAAAATTTTTTCTAATGTTGGAAACAATATTTCTTATAAGTTAAAATTAGTTAGAAGCCATAATCTCAAATTTTTGAAAAGATATTTAAGTCGAAAATCAATTTTAACCAACTTTTGTGAAATTTTTTTTTCGGTTTTTAATTTTTTGTAAAAAAACTGTCAATTCTATTTTTTTTCAAAATTTTTCTGAATGTTGAAAACAACATTTTTTGAAAGATAAAAGTAGTTTAAAGCCAATATCTCAAAGTCTTGAAAAGATATTTGAGTCAAAACTCAATTTTTACCAACTTTTTTTTATTTTTTTTTAGGTTATTATTTTTTGTAAAAAAACTGTCAATTCGATTTTTCTCAAAATTTTATCAGATGTCAAAAACATTATTCTTCATTGCACAAAATTGTTTTGGAAATGAAATCATATTTTAGTCGTAAAATTTTCGAAGTGACAAATTTTTTTTTTCAGTTTTTTTGATTTATAAAAAAAACCGTTAATTGAATTTTTTTCCAAAAATATAATTGTTTTGTATCACGTTACAATATATAATATAAAATTTAATTCAAGTCTCTAGCGTCATTGGTTCATGAGATATTTAGGGTTAACCAAAATTTTCACCTTTTTTTTAAACTGCTATGGTAAAAAAACCACCCACGCAATTTTCTTGAGAGCTCTTCTGGTTCTTGAGCTATGGACGACGAAAAAAACGTCGCGAACGTACGGACGTACGGACATACGGACGTACGGACGTACGTACACACGCACGCACAGACATCTTTCTAAAAATCTTTTATTTCGACTCTAGGGACCTTGAAACGTCGAGAAATGTCAACATTTTCAATTTGACAAATCGGACCCATTACAATAACTTCCTATGGGAAGTTAAAAAGAGGCTGGGATGCGACACACACTGATAACTTCCCATCCCGTATGTCGATTTGTCTTGCTTAAAAGTTTGTCTATATGTATCAATTTTTACCAAATTTGCGTACTATTTTTTGTAGATTTTATTTTTTTATGAAAAAACGGACTGTTGGATTTTTATATCGAATGATATATGAATATCGAAAACAATATTTTCTGTGAAATAAAATAAGTTTGAAGCCAATATTTGTAATTTTTGAAAAGCTATTTGAGTCGAAAGTAAATTTTTACCAAGTTTTAGTATTGTTTTTTTTTTGTTAGGTTTTTATTTTTTGTAAAAAAAAACTGTCAATTCGATTTTTTACAAAATTTTATCGAATGTTAGAAACAACATTTCTTATAAGTTCAAATTAGTTAGAACATTTTTGAAAAGAAATTTGAGTCAAAAATCAATTTTTACCACCTTTTATAATTTTTTTTTAGGTTTTTATTTTTTGTAAAAAAAACTGGCAATTCGATTTTTCTCAAAATTTTATCGAATGTTGAAAACAATATTTCTTATAAGTTAAAATTAGTTAGAAGCCATTATTTCAAAGTTTTGAAAAGATATTTGAGTCGAAAATCAATTTTTACCAACTTTTATTCATTTTTTTTAGGTTTTTTTTTTTTTTTTTAAAACTGTCAATTCGATTTTTCTCAACATTTTTCAGAATGTTGAAAACAATATTTCTTATAAGATAAAAAAAGTTTGAAGCCTTAATTTCAAGTTTTTGAAAAGATATTTGCGTCGAAATTCAATTTTTACCAACTGTGAGTAAATTTTTTTTTAGGGTTTTATTTTTTATAAAAAAACTGTCAATTAGATTTTTCTCAAAATTTTATCAGATGTCAAAAACATTATTCTTCGTTGCACAAAATTGTTTTGGAGATAAAATCATTTTGTATTCGTAAAATTTTCGAGGTGACAATTTTTTTTTTTCAGTTTTTTTGATTTAGAAAAAAACCGTTAATTGGATTTTTTCCAAAAATATAATTGTTTTGTATTACGTTACAATATATAATATAAAATTTAATTCAAGTCTCTAGCATCATTGGTTCATGAGATATTTAGGGTTAACCAAAATTTTCAACTTTTTTAAAAACTGCTATGGTAAAAAAAACACCCACGCAATTTTCTTGAGAGCCCTTTCTGCATCTTTCTGCCTTATTATCTGTATAACAAAATTTATTTAAAGTCGATATCTCTTCTGGTTCTTGAGCTATGGACGACGAAAAAAACCTAGCGAACGTACGGACATACGGACGTATGAACGTACGTACACACGCACGCACATACATCTTTCTAGAAGTCTTTTATTTCGACTCTAGGGACCTTGAAACGTCGAGAAATGTCAAAATTTTCAATTTGACAAATCGGACCCATTACAATAACTTCCTATGGGAAGTTAATAAATAAATTGGGTGGCGCAACAATCCATAGAGAACTAGGGCCTAGTGACTTATAACTCTCAACCATTCCTGTGTGCGAGTACTGTGGTGAGGGATGGAAAGGACCTACAGTTTAAGGCCGAATCCGAACGGCTTATTTGAGAAAGTACTTTTCATGGCAAGAACTACTCTTGGAGAATTTGTCAATACCTCGCAAGAGGCAGTACCCGTGAAAAAACTTTAGATGGCATAGGCCGGGATCGAACCCAAGACCTCTGGCATGACAGTCCAACGCACTAACCATCATGCTTGGGGTACTACAAATTTCAAAAACTTTACCTAAAATAGAGTCAAATCTTCAAAAGCCAGAAATGACTCATACTAAACATCTTGGACTGTGATGTCTTGGGTTCAATCCCTGACTGTGCAATCTACAGTTTTTTTTTTTACTGGTACTGCCTCTTGTGAGATATTTACAAATCCTCCAAGAGTAATTCTTGTTATGAAAGAGCTTTCTCAAAGAAGGCATAGGGATTCGGCTAAAAACAGTAGGTCCCCTCCACCCTATCAACAATATTCGCACACAGGAATGGTTGAGAGTTGTAAGTCACTAGGCCCTAGTTCTCAAAGAACTGTTGCGCCACCTAATTTATTTTATTTTTATCTTATACGATTTAAAGGCAAATCAATTAGCTACAATTTGAATCTAAAGTTGAGTATGTAGATGTAATGGTTTTTAGAATAAAGTTGCTACACCTTAACTCTGGTGTGAGAAGACTTAAGTCAAAATAAAAAGTAAAAAATTGTATTCGATGGGGGGTTTACATTCCTCCTTTTACACAGGAGGGGTAATTTTTCAATAAAAGTTAGTTGACATACAAAAGATTGGAAAGATGAGGTATAAAAAGACGGGATTAGGCTCGAAATGAAGAAAATTCATTAAGGTTGAGATCGTAAAGTGTACCAATGGGGAAGCAACTAGCCTATTACGGTTAAAATCGGCAATACCTGAAAAAACTAACGATTTTCGCGGTTTTGTTAATTTTTGGCAATGTTGCGTTCAGATATCGAGGTCAAAAACCCGAATTTT
Organism: Eupeodes latifasciatus; assembly: GCA_920104205.1. Classification (NCBI taxonomy): domain Eukaryota; kingdom Metazoa; phylum Arthropoda; class Insecta; order Diptera; family Syrphidae; genus Eupeodes; species Eupeodes latifasciatus. Next base: position 335,644,342 of record OV049924.1, on the reverse strand, counting down.
AAATAATCCACCAACGTCATAAAACCTAAAGAAATTTTGAATATAATTTATTTACGGAAACGGATAAAATGACTAAGAAGGTGGATAAAATTGTATTAAATTTTCTCGAAAACGTATGTAAATATATTTTTAGATATGGGTTTGGTTTTTGGTGTTAAATAAATAATTGACAAGGACATTACTGAAAAAGATCGTACTCAAAAAATTGTACTGTTGTTTTTAACTTTGAGACTGAAAATTATTTTTGTCTGATACTATGGACAAAATATTTACAATTCTTTAACATGATTGTCTAAAAAAAATTCTCCTTCAGGGTAGGAAATACTAATATTCGAAACAAAAGCGAAATTTTCGTTTTTTATCCTCTTATTTACTTAAAATTTTTTTCAATACCAATAGATTTGTTTGATTTATCTCTAAAAATTGTCTTCTTAAATTCATAAAATATTTTTGTATTCCTCCAACAGGTTACCCCCATAGAACCGTTATTTTGCTTTAAAGTTTTTTCAAGAACTAACAAACCGATTAAAAGGGAAATCAGTTGAAACGGCTCTACACAGTATAGTACGTACAATCGAATATTCCCTCCATCATAAAGAGTACACCTTAGTTGCCTTCTTAGACATAGAAGGTGCATTTAACAATGTCGACACATCTGCAATTGCACGTGTATTGGCATCTCTGAAGGTAGATAAGTCGATCAGCGAATTGATTAATCAGATGCTGATAAGCAGGATTATCAATTCAAAACTGGGCGATTTTACTACACAAAGGGGTGTCAGCAGAGGTACGCCACAAGGTGGTGTCCTATCCCCTCTCCTCTGGAACTTAGTAATAAATGAATTACTAACTACTCTAGAAAGAGAGGGATACAGAGTGTTTGCCTATGCGGACGTTGTTGCTATTGCAGTAACGGGTAAACATCCCAATATACTAAAAGAACTCTTACAAAACGCTTTAAATAAGCTCACCAGATGGGCAAATCGGTGTGGACTAGGCGTTAACCCACAAAAAACCGACCTTGTCCTCTTCACAAGGAAATACAAAGTCCCACACATTGACCCTCCCCTCATAAACGGTTTACCACTTAAATTCTCTGATCAAGCAAAATACTTGGGTCTCATTTTAGATAAGAAATTAAGTTGGAAACCTAATATTCAAGAGAGAATAAACAAGGCCACAGTAGCCCTGTTCTCCTGTAAAAAGGCCATTGGTAATAAATGGGGCCTACAGCCCCGCATTACACACTGGCTATACACGTGCGTCGGTCATAAGACCGATCCTTACTTATGGAGTAGCGGTATGGTGGACGGCGCTAGATACAGCGACAAATCGCGATAAACTCAGCAAAGTCCAACGAACAGCCTGCCTGTGTATGGGAGGAGCACTTCGCTCCACCCCCTCCGCTTCACTAGATGTTCTGTTCCATCTAATACCGCTGGACTTTTTCAGCAAGCAAACGGCCGCTAACACTGCCATACGGCTTCAAGCCTCCTCTCTGTGGATCAATAATGGAATTGGCCACACCACTATTCTGAACTCGTTCAGAACTATAAACAGTAATATTGACTACACCATACCCCATCCTCAGTTTAATAACTATCTATAGCTTCAAAGTGACTATACCTCCCAGGTCTTCTTGGGAGAATACATCATTTTTGAACGATGGTCCTATAAATTTTTATACAGACGGATCAAAAACGGAGGATGGGGTTGTGTGGTGGCGTATACTCAGATAGACTTAACTTAAGTCTCTCCTTTCGTCTACCCGATCATTGTAGCGTGTTCCAAGCTGAAATCCTGGCTATAAAAGAAGTCCTATCCTGGCTTAGAGAAAACGTTATATCAACTAATGATATACGCATCTTCTCGGATAGCCAAGCTGCGTTAAAATCCTTAGACTCTGTCTCTACAAATTCACTAACAGCCCTAAATTGTCGATCATCTCTTACGGAGATGGCTACACAGTTCAAAATTCACCTTTTCTGGGTGCCGGGCCATAGAGACATTCCAGGAAATTGCAAAGCTGACGAACTTGCAAAAAGCGGAACAACTTTACCTCTGCTGGCTCATAATGCTAGCGTAGGTATCCCCTTAGCTACATGTAAACTCATGCTAAAGCAAGATACCATAGAGAAAACAAACTTCAGGTGGAATAACACCACCACCTGTGTAGCGACTAAACGAATTTGGCCTAATCTTAGCACCAAGCGCTCAAAACAATTAATCTCTCTGAGTAGATTGCACATTAGCTACGTTATAGGTGTCCTGACTGGGCACTGCTTAATAGGAAGGCATGCTATTCGACTTGGAGCCCCTGCAAATGATTTTTGTAGCAGTTGCATGGACGAGGAGGAAGAGGAGACAATCTCTCATCTTCTGTGCACATGCCCTGCCTTATCACAAAGACGTAGAATCCACCTTGGAGACTACTACTTTAACGATACCAGCGATCTAAAAAATTCAGACATTAGTTGTCTCCTACGCTTCATTCGAAGCTCCAATTGGTTCAACGAGTTAAGCTGATTAACTGATCCATGTGGTATCACAACGGACCATACTTTGGTCTAAGTGTGTTGGTCGTCCCAAACCAACAGCCACTTTAACCTAACCTAACCTAACCTAACAAACCGATTTCAATATTTTGTCTTTTCAGCATAAGCTCTTATACTGTCTCAATAATATTTGATGATAAAAAATGTCATTGTTTTTTTGTATATATTTCTAAAAAAATATTTCCCATGATTTTTTGAAATTCGATATCTCGAAAATGGGTCGTTATTATTTTACGAAATTGAAAACGTATATTAATAAGCTCTAAATAATTGCATCCTAAAAATATTTTTAATCTCCAATTAAAAAAATTCATACATACAAAATTAATTTAAAGAAAAACCACTCTAACGATTTTCAAATTCAAATTCTGAAAAATCATTTAAAGGTCGAAAAATTTTATTATTATTATTATAAGCTGTTATTGCCCCAGTGATTCATGATTACAACATTATTAACTTAACGTTTTAAAGCGTTAAAAGAAAAAGGAAAAAACTTAAAATATTGAAAACTATGCAATTATAAATTTAATATTTGTATATTGAATTTAGTTAGGTAAAGTTTTGAAAAGTTAATAATGTTGGTTATTGGCATAAGCCTCCCGCAAGGCTATCGCTGAATCTCTGTTTTTGGCTTCGTTGTACCAATTTGTGCTTATTTGTGGTAGATCGTCACTCCATCTTTTATTAGGTCGTTTTGCTGGTATATTGTTCTCTGGTGTCCACTTCGTTGACATTTTTGTCCATCTTTGGTCTTGAAGTCTAGATACTTGTCCTGTCCATTAAAGCCTTCTTGTTCTATTTATGGCGTCAATATTTCTTGTTCTATTGCGAATATTTTCATTTCGTACCCTTTGACTTGGTCGTATATTGAAATAAATTTTACTTCCATTTCGGTCTGAAATATACTTAGCTGGTCAAGTGTTTTTGCAGTCGAGCTCATTGTTTGTAGCACATAAGTAAGGATCGGTAGAATAGCAGATTCCAAGATGACCAACTTTATATCGTCTTTTGTATTATTTGTCCTATTGTTATATTAAACTTGCGTCCTATATTCTCTGTTTTTATTCGTGCTGGTGTTATTTTTGATTTTGTGGCAATGTGACAACTTTAATCCTTTTTTACTTTAAAAATATTTTTTTACCACTTTAAACTGTAACTTAAACTCACCTTCATTTACAAACCTCTATAGCTATTAAATGATGACTTCTTAAAGTATCCAAAATCTTCAAATTTTAAGTGTTTGCTATAGCAAACACCAACATTTAAACTAATTTACTTTTTCTTCTATTTAAAATCTGAATTATTTCTCTTCTTTCTTATAAAGTAAAAAAAAAAAAAAAAGTTTAATAAAATAAAGCTTACTTCTTTTGAGAATAAAACACGAGCTCTAATTAACGCTCAACCACTTCAGCGAAGCATTAAGAAAGGAGAATTTTATTTAAATTATTTATATTTCTTCTTTAACATCTCCGTCTTCTTATATTTTTATTTTTTGCCTTGGTTCCCCCTATAATATAGTCTTAAGTTTCTTTAAGCCTTAAAGCAACATCGCGCATGATGATGAGTAACTCCTTCTTAGTTCCTTCCCATAGCAGAGTTCGCTTGCTCGCATAAGAAACTTAAATTTATTCACCACGAAATTGTTATGATTTTGTTATCTTCTTAATTGCAGTAATTTGTGTCCATGTTAAATTCAGAAGAGAAAAAAGAAGGATTTGTAAAGGAAACAAAACATAAAAATGGCAAAACAAAGAAAGAATTTCCTTAATTGCAATATTAAGGTAGTATATGAAAAAAGGGAATGCAACTTTTAGCAGTGAATCGGGAGTGTAAGCCAGCAAGGGATTAAATACGAAGAAAAAAAAACAAACAAATTAAGACACCAAAAGCGTTCCGATTAAAGTCGTCCAGTTTTAAGAACTTCTACAGCTACTCTTGCAGCATCCAGAAGTTGTATAGTCTTGTAGATTCTTTGTTGACATTGCGCTAGCAACAATATACCTATATCGTACTTGTACCTACACCAAAAATAACACGTTCATTTGGACGAGGGCCTATCTTAAATGGGAAGCCCATTAAAAACATACTTTAATGACTGCTCGTATCTTGTTCGTTCGGATGGACGACACGAAACCACAGATGACAGTCATTCTAGCAACCAAAGAGTTTCTCCAGAAGTGACTAAGTGAGCCACCACCACTAAGACCAAGACCGACCGCCACAACCATCAGCAGTGGCATAAAGAGCCGGTATTTGGTTTGTATTTTTATCATTCCGATTGATATTCTTTAAATGCCTCTAAACCAGCTTATTGTAGATGCGGATTTTAAAGTGTTTTATTGGAACTGATGATTCTGAACACACCAACATATACAAGACCACTTTATTTGTTCCGATTTCAAATGAATTTGTCGGAAGATTAAACGAATATTGTATATTTATTAAGTGAACAGAAAAAAATTATTGGAATCGAAACATGCCATAAGCTTTGCATAAAATATTGAATTTTATTTTGCGGCTGTTTGTTTTTGGTTGTTTCTTTTTTCCATATACGAAAAGAACTTGCAGCCTTCAAAATAAATTTGTGTAGCTCTTTATTTTGAGATTATAATTAAAGCAACACTTTAAGATAAATATTGTTACAAAATTATACTAAGAAACATTAAGCATATACAGTGAAAACTCTATTAACAAACACTCCTATAAGGCGGATAATCCGATTGAGCAGGCAATTTCTAACAACCGTAGATCGGGTCTGAAACTCCTGAAGAAGTTCAACAAGTACCTTTTGAAAATATGTTTTACCTTTTTAACTCTCAGCTGAGTACGTTCTGAGTTCGTCTTTTGTGTTAAAGCTTTTAGTTTTCGCCTTATGGGCTGAAGCCAAATGGTGATTGGTATGTCCATTTCCTGTTTGGAAACATTTTTTAATTTAGAGTCTTTAAAACGCTCTCAAAAACAGTATGGTTTGGTTGATGATTTTTTGCAGAAGTTTTCACTTTCGTTTTTTTACAAAAATCGTAGCACCATACCATTACATTTGCGGGGGGTTGTGGCCTCTTCCAATCCTCACAATAAGTTCAAATGCTGAACAAATTTTTTCTGTGAGAAATGTTTGCGTACCGCCTTAGGAGAACCTTGGATTTTTGTTTCATTGGGGAGTAAAGCAAATCAAGATCCTTTGCTTTCCGAGTGGTTTCCGTCTTATTTGACCCTAGACGGCTTTGTTAGCTTTCAGCATCCTAACTGAGTGTAGACGGCTGAACTTTTAATAGTCATAAACACCTCCCGTATCGTTGAATAATTTTATAGTGGTATGCAGAAAACAGCTGCTTGTGGCAACCGCTTTTATCGTTTGAAAAACGTCACTTTTTAATAAATGTTTCTAGTACAAGTCCATTACAACGACACGATTTTTAATGTCACCACCTGTATAAATTTTAAAGTGAAAATAAAGTTATCAAGAAACACTGAAGCCAAAACCAAAGTATTATGGCTTCGTGTACATATCACCCATCAAATAAACCTCCTTGAATGTCCCCTGTCACTCTTTATCAATATCGTTCTTGTTGCAGTATTGCTCCCAGTTATGACTGTCAAATCATCTTTCTGAACATACATGCGCTATCAGTTATGACATATGAGCAAAACTCTCACTCGGTATCAACGCTGTGGTGAAATCTGAAAATTTATAGCATTATTTATGATAAGTTTAATACAAAAGATAATGCCATAATATAATTGAACGTCATTAAATGTATCAGCTCGTAAAAGTCTTAAACAATAACAAAATACACATATATTTATGGCAAAAAGATATAAAAACTGACTTCCAATAAACAAACGAAATGAATCAGGAGCGACAGCACTTTTCAATTAAAAATCCTATATCTTCTCGCTTTGGTCTTTTTCAACCCCGATATACGCATGAAAATTGAACACAATAAATGCTGGTATTCAGATTCCTGAAATTGTTTGTTTAAAATCAATTTTATTGATTTGATGTCATCCACGTTTAAAACAACAAAAAATAAGGAATAAATTTTCCAATATTTGGTTGAAAATTGATTTTCATTTTGGTTAAAGAGAATTAAATCTGGAATTAACTTTTATGATTGCTCGTTAAATGCAATGAGCGATGAATTTTACTATAAATAAAAAATGGATTTATTTTTGAGATGTGATGTGGGTGCTTAACTTAATGCTACAGTCTGGAACGAAGCAGGACCTCAACTAATAGGCTTCCACAGTTTCGAAAGAAAAAAACAAGAGCTGCAGTCATCCTCTATTGCACGCGCCGTGTCTAGGGATTACATTCTAAGAGCCATTTTCTAAGCGAAAGTCTAAATTTTACTATTTTAAAACTATAAATAGAGCTTAAAAATGAAATCAGTATGTTAAGAAGTTTTTAAGTAAAAACAGAGGTAACATTTCTGCTCTATAATGTACAATATAAATTGAAAGCTTTAAAAACAATGAATAGACCTTCTAACATAAGGACTGCTAACCTTCGTTACATTTAACAACTTTTATGCTAAATTGAATAATGACAAATTTGCTCATTTATGGAGTGTTGGTATTATTAAGAAAAACCAATAACCATATAATAGATCATCTCATGGGATAGGCATTATTAGACCTTTTGTTTTCGGGGGTGTTTTTTGTGTGCTATATAATTTATCAAGCTTAAAATAACTTTATCTCTAAACAAGAACCTTTAAAAATATATCTACCTAGTACCTACTCACTTCAATTTCTTATTTAAGATCTTTGAAGTAGCTAGGTAGGTATTTGCTATATTTAGTACTTAAAGTTCAGCAAGTTCTTTATAGATACTGATGCCTAATCGTATGAATATCTATCCTTTTGTCCCTTTTTTGTGTCTGCCTTCTTTAATAATAACTTTTAAATTTAACCCTCTTTTGATTTTTCCAAAGAGATATAAGCCTCTCACATGTAATCAGCATAAGAAAAAAAACAAACATTTTACAAAATTAAAATGTCAGCTCTATTTTATAGATATATGTACCTACCTTACCTTAAAAGGGAATTTTTCAAAAGGTTAGGTTCTTTTAGTAATAAACTTAGATACTTTAGTTTGTATACAAAAGGACAATTTTAAAACTAACTTAAAAAAATACAATATAATCAAAAAAATGGATGAACTGTGGAAAGATAACATTAATACCTATGTCTAGTATATCAATGTTCTTGTATCTAATCTTAAAACACCTATCTTTAAAATATATTATCTAAAATAACAGCTGATAGTAATTTACATAATTAAAATAAAATCCTGGACTGGATCTAATAATTTGGCTTAACATATGTTTTATCATAAATACTTTATAATCATAAGAACTATGGTCGCGTCTCGGTACTGGCCTCCTTCAACTAGTCATTCCTCTTAACTAATTTGACTTAGAAGCATAATGACATCCCGCCTATAAATAAAATAACAATCCCAAAAATAGATTTGTCCCTCCCCAAAAAAAAAAGTTAACACTACTCACCCACAACTAACCCAATGCAACTACAAAAAGTGACAGCGACACTTTCTTTTTCTCTTGAAGTCTTACGTCAATCAAGTTCTTAAAAAAATCTAAATCATTTTCGAAATTAACATTTTCGTATAAATATTTTCGAATGGTATATTTGCACTCAGCTTTTATCAAATCAGACTTCGTAAAAAATTAAATAAATTGGAGAGATGTTTTAAATATTGAATATTCAGGTAATATAGTAGGAAACTTCGTTCTTGTTGATTCTCACTTATTGGTGTCATTAGTATTTTGGATAAGAAAATGTATGCAGTTTTGTTCATTTGATGTTGGAACGGTGGGATTTTTTTGATTCGGGATTTCGTGATTTGGAATTTTGTGATTCGCGATTTTGTGAACCGAAATTTTGGGATCTTGTATACCCAACCCATCTATCTTGAGGCTAATTGTGGTTTCCAAATTTTTGTGCTTTATTGTATATATTGTAAGAGCAGATTCGAAACGCATACTTACTTTTTTGAACTTAAGGAGCATTGCAAAACTTTAGTTTAATCTGAGCACCTGAGATACCGTTCATATACGCCCGGGTCAGTATGTTCCACATCCTAGAGAGGCAATTTTCCCAATTTTTACCCTTTTCTTCCTTTTTATAGAAATTCTACTGTTGTGGGCAATCAGATTCCCAAATTGAAACAAATAAAACACAAAACACGAGTTATTCTTTAAATGAGAGTTTATTTAAGAATCTCTTTATACAGCTATCGATGGTAGCTTTTATAACATTTAAATAATACGTCATATTATGTATTTAAGACGATCATACGATCATTGAAATTAAAGCATTTTTCTATTTACTTTACTGGACAGCAAATTTCATATTATAAATTATAAGAAAGCACAGTCTAGCTAACAAGTACTATGCTACATTAATAAATTATTGCCTACATACTTTAAATATTTATTTTTCTCAACAATTTCCTTCCATAAATATTAACGCAGTGCTTTAATTTTTGTGATCTATAAAAATAATAATTGCCTGCAGCCTGCCATCAATTTATCTCAATCACCTGACATAAATATTGCTTTAATTCTTAATGTTTCGAAAAAAAATATAAAAATTGTATGAATTTTCTCATGATGGCTTGTGTGTACATAAATTTAAAAAGAGAAAACAAAAATCTTGATTAAAGATGACAAAACCAGATGAAACTTATGTCCAGCTATATTTCACCTGCATTAACATTAAAAGAATGCCATCGCAACCAAGAAGCCACCTGCATGAGATATGATGACCAATAAAACTGGCCACAGACGACGACGACGCCAATGACGATGATGACGAAGCGACATGCCATAGGTACTGCAAAAAATAATACACAAAAACCCAACAACACCATCATGGTCCTTGCAGCAATATAACGTCTTTAACAGCGTTAGTGTTTTATATGCTTATATGTACCTACTTAAGGAAATCTTCTATACGTCTGTCCGTATAAGTAAAACCCAGGACTCCTTGATAAATTAATCACCCACCATCTCCGCCGCCACTGCCATCGGCCACCACACCGCTATCGGCCGGTTAATTTATTATAAAAGTTGCAAACTAAAAATAAAAAAAAAAACATTAAGAAAAAACACAAAAGCAAATATTAAACGATAAAAGGCAAAAAGGAAACGGAAACAAGCGAAAATTTCAAGGAGACTTAAGGTGACAGAGGATAACATTAAATCTCAACACAGCTGGCACCATTTAAGATTTGTTTGAATTTTTTTTTATTTTTCTTATTTAACATCTTCTATAGTCGTACTATACTACCTTCATACTTCTTCAAGTCCCAATTTTATTATTGAACTTAAAATTGTTTAAAGTACTTTAAGGAAGGATGCCATCTGTAATAATTTTGTATAATTTTGGGAAAAGAGGATGCCAAAATTATATACAAAGAAAAAAGAATAGAATCAAAATTAAGAATAAAATATACAATATTGTGCTGCGCTAATTTGATTTAGAAGGGTATGACAGTTGGGCATGATAATTCTAAGACTTAAATGAAAAATATAAAATATATTTAAATTTAAATCATAACAAAGTGCAAACAAATTCATTTTCATGTAATGAATATCTTCAGACAATTAGAATAAAATATTCTCGTTCTAAACTTTAACAGTTTTTTTAAAAGATTTTGTCTTTAGATTTATAACTCTAACGCATTCATAAATAATCTCAAAGAATACAAAAAAGCATCTTAAGAACTGATAGGTTGTAATTTAATACCTACTATGAATCGAACACATTAATAAGCAAAGCAAAAATGTGATGAGTTACAAAGTTCTGTCCTCAGACATTTTTTTAAGACACTTTAAAAAGTAAGCTGATGTGATTAAAATATTCTACAGTATCTTATGATTTAATTTTTAATATTTAATGTAAATTGTAATCGTGGTATTTGAAAACTTTAAACTAGTAAAAACACACAGAACGAAAAAATGCCCGTATTTTGAATTCATTTTGCGATAACCCCTGTTTATTTCGGGTTTCACAGCAGTTTTAAAATGGTTTATACGCCGCGCACGCCTTCATAGGATTATCCATGTTTACCACACTCCTTGTTTATTTGCAATAAAAACAACTGTAACAGCAAAAATAAAGCTTCATTAACGAATCTAGCATTGAGTTTCAATTTATTTCTTTACTTAGTCTTTCTTAAACAATTTCTTTTTCTGTTTAAAGGTATATGCTCATACATTTACTAAAATTAAAGACCGTTTTTTTTTAGAAATATGTTAGCTTACTTTTTATTGATTTTCAAACACACTATAATTATTCCTTCATCCCAAACAAAAACAACAAAAATTTTAAACAAATATCATCTCTTTACCTTCTAAACTTCATCAGTCTCAACTCAACTCCTTGGATCTAATTATTTTATCATCAACAATGCAACAAATCTATACACAAGAAGAAAGTAGTATATTTTCTATATAAACAACTCCACTATATTCCTACTTAATAATCATAGATATTTATTTGTTTGTCTATTTCTTCTTTTTTTTTTGTTTTTGTTTTCATTGCATTTCAATTTTTAGTTTTTTGTTATTGTTTACATAGAAAACATCTAGATAGATATAGGAAAATAATATAAACTTGTCCATTCGTATTTTTACTGTCTGATGATGCTTCCTTGGGTCTGTTCAATTTTAACATTTAAAGACCATTCACCATCTCCATTTATTATACAGTCATGTGAATTAAAATTCAGTCAACTATTATACAGGAATGGAACTTAAAATCAAAATTTTAGAAAAAATATTAGATGGAAGGGAAGTTCGAGGAAATTTTCTTAGATTCATTTTCAATAGATTTTAAATAGAATGGACATACAAGACCTAAAATTTATCCCACAAATCTGAATACAAATATGTAAAAAAAAAAACATCCGAGTCTTTAAATATTTTTGAAAATTCGAAACTTATAAATGAGAAAGTTGACTTTCGTACTTTCCGGTTAGTGTGAGATGTCGAATCAGGTGAGATCAAACAGCATTTTAATAGTTTTGACTATCTGCTCAAGGTAACCGAATACTTATAGGGATGGTTTAAACAAATCCGGATAAAATGTCGAATATCGAAATAATCTTAATAGAGACAGTTAAAAATGCTAGAATTTGGTATTTTTGTTGACCTTTTACCAATCGTCTTACATGCACCGCTTTTATAAATGTATCCATTTCAGGGTAATCTAATATTAATAATCTCCAGATCTAGAAACTTAATTTAATGCTACAGAACTTTGCAGATATCCAATCTTCTATCCACATCAATGTGTGGATATCCAAGCCCATACATTCGATTTATCCGAGGACTTTGAATGACTTTTTATAACTCATTACCATTATCTAACCTTATAATCACATTTGACTCATCATTGTTTCGGATAACTAAGTCTGTACTAATAGTTTGGATATCCGATCTTGGATATACAAATCCGCATATTTGATTTATCCGGATACTTAGAAAGATTTATTCAAAACTTTTATCGTTTTCGTTCAACTATTTGACAACATTTAAATAAAGAATGAAATGTGAAGAAAAAGATTTTTTTAAACAGCACTGTTATTTTTGTGAAGATTCATTTATACATAAATTACTTGCTGACTATTGCAACAGTTGTTCTCATTCTATTCCGCAGGGAAAGAGCATCCAATAGGTATCCACCTAAAAAAAAGATAGATAGATAGTGCACTTCCAAATGGTATACCAAAACGAAAAACGCTGATTGAACAAAATTTAATGAAAAGTCCTGACTAAGAAAAATATTTTATTTTCTGTTACATTGTACATAAAACAGAGAGTATCTTCAGATACTTTGTAGTTTGTAACTATCTCAGCGATTTTTGAATTGAAATCATAAGAAAACTAAGTTTTTTGGCTTCTCATTATTCTCGTTCAAAAATGAATAAAGAAGAAGGAATCAATCTAAAAATCAATGATGATGATAATGATAAGGATGATGGTTGATGGTTAAGGAGACATTTTTAAGATATTTTCTATAAGAGTCCTTCCTTTTGTACTTCTTTTAATAAGGAAGCAGAAAAAGGACAATCGTTGTGTTTTTTTATTTTTATTAATTTTTCTATAAATTTTTGGATGGTTATTTATGTTTTCTATCGGAAATCATAGTCATTATTAAAATAATATTCTTTGCAAATCCGGTATTGATAAAACGTCAATTGTTTTTTTATTCTTCTCTATGAATAAAAATCATAATCAAACTGATGAAACGTGACCATTAGTATGTCATAATAATCTTTTTTGTTGTTATTGTTTTCTTCTTGTTTTGTTTGGTTTATTTAGTTGCAAGTGAAACGCGATGATATTAAAAATTAATATACCTAGTTGGCTTTGGTTCTGCTAAGATTTGTCTATGTCTATCTGCAAGTTCTTTGTTTTTATTTTGAATTTTTATGATTTCAATACATTACGACGACAATACGCACGCGAAGAACGGATAAACGACCAAAAGAACATGACATTTATGATGAAAGATAAATTTATTTTTAATCGGAACTATGTTGTAGGTAGGAAGGAGGTGTATCTTAACTTTACTGTGATGGGTGGGCGGAATTTTTGAATCCTACTTAAATGAAGATGAAAAATGATGAATGAGTTTTTACTTTTATATTCAAACAGTTTTTTTTTGTTTGTATTTCTCTTCCTACGCCAAATGGTTTTTAATGAGAAGTTTGTGACTTCAGCACAGTCAGAGCATATTATTGACGTTCGTTTTTTAAAGCACGTGCGATTTTGCTTGATATTAATACGTATATGAAAATGATGACTGATGATGATGATGAAGACAATGATGTGTAAATTATTGTCTCTTAAGTCAATATATTTTGTCATATTAATGTTATCATTAAGATTGTTGTGTAAATATAACTTGGCATACATAAGATTAATTAATTATTTAATATAATGTGATTGATTACGGGCGAATTTTTATATAGAGAAGCATATGTTTGAGATGTTTGCATTAAGCTGTTAGGTCATGGCTTACTTTTAACAGTGTAGATGATTTAATGGCTCGTTTCAACGATTTTAAAATTTTTTAGTTTTTGACTAATTTTAGAAAATTTTTCAAAAAAAAAAAAATATCTGTAGTTTGAGTCTACTAGTCGTAGTTTACTTCGTTTTGTCCTCGTTAATCACAAGACCAATTTTGTTCGTTTTGTCGAGGCGAGGTCAGCTGCATATCCAAGATGTGGATTTTTAAAAGATGGTGCCATTGGTGATGACTTTAGTGTTTCGCACCACTCTCTCAAAACAATATTGCAGCAGCTACACGACAGCGCATCGCCTTGACGAAGTCCTCTGGTGGTTTCGAAGTTTTCGGTTAAGTCTCTACAAATTTTGATGCAGCAACGAGAACTCTCTAACGTAATCCTGATAAGTCGTATATTAGTTTGACAGGGATACCAAAACTCGACATGGCACGGTATTGTTAGTTCCTGTTGACACTGTCATAAAATGATGCGTATCGATATTATATTCTAAGGTCTAATTCAGAATCGGTGTAGAGTGAACATTTGGACGATGGTAGATTTTCCAGGCCTGAAGCCACCCTGATAAGGGCCCATCAGTTTATCTGTGAATGTCTTCAGGCGTTCATATAACGCGCTATACAGGATCTTGTAGTCAATGTTTAAAAGGCTCATGCCTCTGTAGTTGGCGCAGAGAAGGTAGCCATCTTTCTTATGGATCGGACATACATATAGTGCTTGAATTCCACTAGACGGGAATGCTTTCTTCCGAACAAAATTTGGTTATGAGTTGGTAAATGCTCCTCACCAGATCACCTTGAGTAGCTTCGCCTGTAAACCGCCATCACCGGCAGCTTTTTTCGACTTTAGCATGGTGATGGTATGGTATCTCTGATCTCATTCAGGTCGGGTTTGTAGAACTCCAGATCATCAACCAAATGGATTTATCGTTGGCGGGATTGTGGGCTCCATCGCCATTAAGCAGTTGGTCAAAATGATCTCTCCAAATTTTCAGCATCAGCTGCGTATCCACTGCAGTATTTCCAATCATATCTTTGCAGGCTCCAAGGCTGCTAGTGGCTCTTGACTCGTCTTTAAAAACTTCGTTTCCTAATAAAGCATCTTTGAATTTCCTCGACTTCACGCTACTCATGGGCTTATTTATTTTTTCTGAGCGAAAGGTTCTCATTTTAACGGTTTATGCTCTAGTAAAATAGCCAGCTGCATTCCTCCCCTTTAACAGTTCAACCGTAGTATACCCTCGAGTCCAACTTCGGCCGTACTGTCAAATACAGAGATTCGTTCTTTAGCCGTACTACGCGAATGTGGAATGCCTTACCACACTCTGTCTTTCCTAGTCATTGCAATATTCAAAACCAATGTGCACCGACATTTCCTTTTAAACCCTCTCTCCTCTTCCTAGTGCTCACACTGTGCCTCTGCATAATAAGGGTAGTAATATCCCCTTGAGTGTGTGCTTATTATAAAAAAAAAAACGACATTATCGTTCAAGTGGCCTAAATCACAAGATCTCAGTAGAAAATTGTGGACACGAAAAGGAAACTTTTCTTGCAAAACTGAAAACTGTGACTATATCATTTTTGTAGTGAATTCCAACTATTAAACTTTACACTTTTCAACAAATTTTGATTTACCTTTTAAAGTTTTTGCGAAATTAAATAATATTGACATTTTCACATTTCAGAGAAAGATGCATATACGTGCTTGTGTACTACCTTTGGTATACATTTTTTTCGTCAGTCACATCTCAGATTTCATCTCATCTAAAACTCAACAGAGATGTTGACTTCAAATAAATTTTGCAAATAAATTCAAAATAAATTCCCCAACTGTGTTGCACGCACTTTATCCAAAGAGTCTGTTTAAAAAGATTACCTTTTGTTTTGATCTAAAATCATACCCCCAAAAGACGTTTATCTTCAAAAATGTAAATGTTATTAAATATCTAAACAAATTAATATATTGAATTTTATTTTTGAAGAGTAGGTGGCTTTTTTCACAAACAAAATTTCACTTTGCAACTTTGCAAAATAAAGTGCAAAGTGTTTCAAAAAGTTTGCAAAGTGAAACGACTTTTAAATTTTTTAGACTTCATTTGAAAAATGAAAAGTAAAAGTGTTTTACTAAGATCAAAATACTGAAAAACTAAAAAACCATTCAGAATTGTGTGCATCTAATTAGTGTTAATGTAAATGGAAAATGAAATCCTGCTTGAGAAAAACGTTGAATAAATTTGTGGCCAGCAAATGGTGTTAGAGAAATTCATCAATGTTAAAAAACTTGTTTCAAGGAACATAAATATATTCTTTTCGCCGATATTGAAATTAATTTTTAGTTTCTTTTTTTATTTACAAAAGGTTTTCACAAAAAAAACTCTCTTTTACTGTAAACTGTCAAATTCAATTAAGGAAGGCTTCGATGTCCATGGATAAAAAAATCTCTACAAAATCAAACATTTCTAAAATTGAGATGAATCAACGTGTTAAACTTAAAGTTCAAAATTAATGTTCTTTGGTAAATTCGTCAAAAATTAAAAAAAAATGTTTAGGTACTTCTTCATTTTTAAAACAGTTCAGGTATTTTTTTATTAGTTTTAGACAACTTTTCAAAACAAATGAAAATTTCTCTTTGTGTGCTACTGAATTTTTTTTCAAAAATCTAAATATAATTTGCAAAGTTTATTGTTTGTTGAAACCGAAAGCACAAATACTTTGCAAAATAACAAAAGTTTTCACTTTTCAGAAAAGTGTTTGTTGCACTTTGCAAATTTGAGTTTTTTAAAACGTAATGTGTAACGTAAAAGTGCCAAGTTTCAAAGTGAAAAGTGTTTGGTGTAGTTAATTTTTATGAAACTTGTTTGGTATGTAGTTTTTTAGTGGTCATAAATAAACGTTTTACATTTGAATTCCATTCATAAATGCTAGCCCGTTTTTTGAGATATTGAATTTTGAAAAAAAAAAGAAAACATTGGTATTATTTTGCTTTTTATTTACCCAAAACAATTTCTCGTTTCAATAAAGGCCATACAAAAATTTTGAATCAAATCTATGACTTACACTTAATAAAAGTCCTACGAATAAGGCTTAAAGATTTTTAAAAGCCAATGTGGCCTTCCTTTTTTTTTAAATGAAATATTTTGTATACAATTTTACTTCTTTCATTTACATACAATGAAAATTATTCGAGTAACCTACTAGATAGGGCTTAAAAAGGGAAAGTTGAGGTCGTAAAAATAAAAATAATAATACATTATAATTTCGTTTCACTTCTTGTTTTTATTTTCTCGCGCTAATATCTCTCTTTTAATGGCTCAATCACACTCGGTTAAGCAAATACGACTTTTATACCATATCGCATCATATAACTATTTTAATATTTTTCGAGCTTTACACTCATCAGTCATCCCATATGTATACATTTATCTCATGCAGTAGGTACAATACGGTACGTTCGTCGTCGCGTCGTCGGTAGCGACGTACTCTCTTATAAATATAGGGACTTGGAGAATAATAAAAGTAGAGAGAAATCCTTAAGGGAACGACGACGACGACGGCGTCGACGATGAGATATCATTTTGCCCATATTCTCATACATGATAGCATTTTAACTTTTTCAATCTTCTTAAAAAAATACATTACATAAATACGAAACGAGAAAATAAAAATAAAATTCTGCATTATAAAAGGGTAAGCAAACTAGAGCAGAATAATCCCTATCCAAAGAGCTTAAGGGATACATTAATGGTTTGGAAGATAGTCAGTCAGTCAAGTCAAACCAAGTCATTTTATTTATCTTTTTTTCGTACGAATGAAAATGTATACACTACCACATACATACATACAAATGTATATATTTATGTGACGTGTGTTGTGTGTGTATTTTTTATACAAGCAAACACTATTGTAAAAGGATCAAGAGTTATTTGATGGTGCAAATGGATGCACTTTGTCGCAGCATTTATTTTCACCATTAGGAGTGTTTTATAAATAAGAAAAGGTATACGCCCTGTAAAACATCTTTTTTGTTTGTTATTTTATTTGTCTGATGCTCTTAAAAATAGAAGTTTGTGTCAAGTTGGCACAGAAAAAGGAAAATATGCGTATTTCTAACTGATATTATTATATATATTTTCTGCAAAATGATCGGAACGCTTTCTTAATGCCAACCCATACATCGACTTTTATGTCATAGTTTTTGGTTGCTATTTTATGTTTTATAAATTGTTAGTTAGTTTAAACTCAATTTTGTACATATCCTTCAAAACTGAAAAAAAAGTGTTGAAAATCAAACCTTGTTCTAATGTTAACAATATTTTTATAGTATTGTAAAAATTATCCAATTAAAAGAAGCTTATTGATGTTTATTACCATTTTAAAATGTTCTTGATTTTTTTTTTTGAGTTTATTTCATTTTTGTGTGACGAAACAATAAAATTATAATATAAAATGTAGGTAATTGAAGTTAAATTACAAACAATACAAAAAAACACCATTGCGAATAATGTATGCAGTAATTTTTTAGTTTGTTTAATTTGTTGTTAATAGTAGGTATACTGAATACTGAAAGAAAATCAAAATTAAAGTTAACATTTGAATTTCATTTGAAAGGACAATTAAATTTATTCATTTTAATTATGTATATGTTTAGAAACTTGACTTAGGGGTCTAGAGCCATTCTTACAACCAATATAACGTTCTCTCAAATGCAGTGGCGTCTTTAGGCATGGGCCCGGTGGGCCAGGGCCCAAGGCCCCGCAATTATTTGGCCCCCAAATCCACCAACTCAAAATGAATGAATCTATACAAGAATTATATAGAAAACGAAATAAGGTTAGTAGGCAGTAACAGAAAAACAAGTTTCATTTTACTCTCCGTTCCGTTGAAATTCTCCTCCTCAACATCTTAAACTTCTGGCAACATGAATCTTTAATCATACACCTGCACACGCTGTCAACATTATTTTAACAACTCTGCTTTCGTTCTACTCTACAGTTCTGCACACATGTAAACAAACACAAAGTTGTCCCATGATGATTCCTTTATCGCAGATCATTTAAAAAAATGTGAGAACTCAGAAAAGGGATACGCTTCCTATTTATCAGCAAATATTTTCAACGAATTCATTGATATAATGGGAAAACAAGTCCTAATGAAAATTTTAGGTGAAATTAGATCGGCAAAATATTTTTCCCTAAGCGTTGACAGTACACCCGAACTTTCTCATATCGACTTTGAGTTGACTTTTGTAATTCGGTATATACGGTATGTTAAAAATTGTGTTCCTATAGAAAGGTTTTTGAAATTTATAGCTATTCAAGAGAATAAATCTGAATATTTGACTGACACAATCTTGACATTTCTGGATAATCATGATATTTCAATAGAGGATTGTAGAGGACAAAGCTATGATAATGCGTCTAATATGTCGGGAAAATATTTTGGTTTGCAAGCAAGATTAAAGGAGAAGTGCGAATTTGCTACCTTTGAACCTTGTGCAGCACATTCTCTTAACTTAGTAGGCCTTCATGCGGCTGGTTGTGTGCAGGAGGCAACAAGTTTCTTTCAAGTGGTTCGAAAAATATACAACTTTTTTTCTGCTTCTACCCATCGCTGGAATAAATTGAATGCATGTGAATGAACACAGAGTTCTTAAAAGCCTTTCTGAAACAAGATGGTCTGCACGAGCTGATACATCATGGTTATTAGCAAATTACTGAAACCTTGACATCTATCTCTAGAGATCCAGAGCAAGCTCCAGACAAAAAAAGCGAAGCGCTAAGCCTGTCTAAGAAAATTTCAAAACTAGAGTTCCTTATTTTAACAGAAATTTGGAGCACTTGTTCACTATGTTCTTTCATAAATGATATAAGGGAGAATTTTGATAAATTTGAAGCGTGTGCCAAAATTCAGAATCCGGGTGCGTATTATAAAGACTTATTGCAACGAAAAATAGTACGAAGTTCGCGTGCCACATATTTTGATGGTTTAAAATATTAACTTTTTTTCCAATTATTGACACTATTAATTTGCAATTAAAAATACGATCCAATTATTATCAATAAATTAATGCATTGTTTGGCTTTTTTTTGTCGATTGCAATATTTGACTTCAGTGGAGTTGCAAAATTCTTGCGAACTGTTTTCAAAAAACCATAGAGATGTTAATGCAGAAGAACTTGAGGTAGAATGCTTGCACCTCGTACAGTATTTAAAAGAATTCAATAAAGATGTAAATGAAGATCTTATTACAATAACAAAATTGTACAGTCTAATTACAGTGGATGAAATTGGGAACACATTTCCAAGTGTAGAAACTGCCTGCAGAATTTTTTTATCTTTGATATTTTCAAACTGCAGTGGAGAGCTTTCATTTTCGAATTTGGACCGGATACAAAATGAACTTCGAAGCACAATGCTACAAGATAGACTAAACAGCTTGTCAATTTTATCAATTGAAATTAATGAATTACTGCAGGAAATTAAATTTGATGACTTAATTCATGATTTTGCAACTGAAAAAGTCAGAAAAGTATGCCTTCAATAATATTATATTGTATCTATACTTAAACTTACATATACATACGTTATCTAAAAAAAAAAAACAAATCAAAACAAATATAAAGATGTAAAAAAACATACAATTAAAAAAAATATAAAAACATTAGAAATCAATCAAATTATCAAAAATCAACTATAAAGAAAAATGTTTAACTATTGAAGGTAAATTAAAAAAAAAATATAAAAGTATAAAAAAATATCTGTTTTATGTTTTTTCTTTAGTTCTTTCTAAAAAGTAAAAATATTAAAAAAAAAAAAACACAAATTAATTTTAAAATGATTTAATGAATTAAAAAAAAAATATATTATACCTACTTTTTTCGGCCCCCAAATCCTATTGGGCCCAGGGCCCCCAAAAGTCTAAAGACGCCCCTGCTCAAATGGAAATGCAAAAATATTTCGCACCGATACAAATTCCAGAACTACATCATGACATGTATTAAATTGTAAACATTTGTGGACATTATCGTTTCACGTAGTACCCGTGGCATGATGGTTAGTGCGTTGGACTGTCATGCCAGAGGTCTTCGGTTCAATCCCTGCCTGTGCCATCTACTTTTTCACGGGTACTGTCTCTTGCGAAGAATTGACGAATTCTCCAAGAGTAATTCTTGTCATGAAAAGTGCTTTCTCAAATTAGCCGTTCGCATTCGGCGTAAAACTGTAGATCCCCTCCATCCCTAAAAACATTACTCCCACACAGGAATGGTTGAGAGTTGTAAGTCACTAGGCCCTACTTCTCAGCGGACTGTTGCGCCACCTCCTAATTTAAAATCGTTTCACGTTAGTAGTTTAGTGTATTTAATCTCCACAAGATTCAAATCTTACACCAAAAATGGTTGCTCATTTAAAATGGTGTATTTTATTAACCCTTAAAGAACCATCGCTCTAAAATTAATTGTTGAAAACCTATTTTTAGGACTTTAATTATTTCGTAAATCGATTAAAGGTCAAAGGGTTGTTACGAACTCCTATTAATTTGACAATGCCTAAAATTAACTTCAAAAACGTAGGTATATTTTGGAAACATGATTTTTGGTTTCATAGAAATTAAGGATCTTTTTTTATCGTATTCACAAGAACTTTAAATATATGTATTAAAAAAATGTTAGAATTTAGAAATAAGTCCTACATGAATTAAACAAAGATTACAATTTTAAATAATTTTTTCGAATTATGCACTTCCGAAAAATCTAGACAAAAAAATCAAACACATAGAAAGACAATATGATTTCAAAACTGCTCTTTCTTATTTACAACAAAAAATCCAAAAATAATGATTATACAAAATGAGTAGAAAAATGAATAATTCCATAGGATAATTTGTATGAAGGTTTAAACATTTTGACAATGTAAATCTTAGTGTTTGTTTTTGAAAAATTCTCGAAGCTTAAACTGGTGGTAGGTATGATGACCATCCGATCAAATATGATTTATCTATACCAAGAACTAAATCAAAATACTTATTCGAATACAAATAATATTTTGACGTCTGATGCATTAATTTTGAAAAAGTAAATTAAGTCATATTGTTGACACAACTTCAAGGTTGAGGAAATTTTTGTCTCTCCATTTTACTATAAAATATACATGCATGTGGGTATATTAAGGGATCTATTCAAAAAATCGAATTTTCAAAACTTCTCTTTATATTTATGATTTTAAGTCAAAAAAAAAAACAAATAAATCATCAGACACCTCTTTCGTCGCATGTGTCTTTCTTTTTCTTCAACAGTTCTTAGCCCTTTATAGAATTTCAATTTTATCATTGTTAACAATTTTTTATTAATCAATAACATGTTCACATTTCTCATTTTCCCTTTCCACTGCTACCTTTAGCTCGTAAGTGTTCTAAATGTCAAACGACTCTTATATCCTAAACACCAACCCTTGTCAGTTTAATAATTGCACTCAAGAAGTGACCGATTTAAAGAAAGTGTTTTGCACTTGTTGAGAAAAATTCCACTTTTCCAACCATTCCTTTCACTTCCTCCATTTCTTCTTCCTCATTTTCCTGCTAATTTAACACGTTGTTCATTAAAGGAACAAA
This sequence comes from Eupeodes latifasciatus, assembly GCA_920104205.1. Classification (NCBI taxonomy): domain Eukaryota; kingdom Metazoa; phylum Arthropoda; class Insecta; order Diptera; family Syrphidae; genus Eupeodes; species Eupeodes latifasciatus. The sequence continues at coordinate 335,622,119 of OV049924.1, read as the reverse complement.
AAAATGAATTCAAACCACTTTTCCTCGACACTAATGCCTTAGGAAAGAAAAGTCCTTATATCCTTACATCAGCCACACACAATAACCCATTGCAATAACCAAGAAACTCAACACCACTTACGCATTCAAGCTCCAATTTAATTTGATTCGCTTCGCACAATGGCGTTTGACAGTTTCAATTTAACGCGTTCGCTATCGTCCAGCATCCTACAACACGCATCAGAATCGCCAATCAGCGACGAAAATAAACAAAAACAACAACATCATCATAACAAATCGCAAATATCCAATCCATCCATTTTCATATTATAGAAGGGAAGAAGCCAGGACAACACAACACACATCGATAATAATTAAAAAGGGTCGTTGAAATATTTATCGCAATGTCACCGCCACTGTTGCGTCGTCGTCGGTGTTCGCCGCTGTTGAGAGTGAGCTTATCCGATCTGAACCAAACCAAGCCGTTGTGTTCGTATCGTCCGCCGCTGTTGCTGCAGTGGATATTAATACTTCGATATTTTCCATATTCATCCCACAACAACCCCAAGAGAATTCCGTTGCCAACCAACCACTCGCAATGCCACTATACGCGTTTCCGTTTCCTCACCAAACAAAATGCTCGCAATAATAAAAATCAAAATAAAAAAAAATACATAAACTTCACCTATCCTGCCGCGGATCCTTTATAATAGCGAGCTACAACAAAATACCACATCTATGTTTTGTGTCGCTTCAAACGGGTGCGCCACATCAGCATCAAGCAAGCAAAGAAGCAGAGCAGTATGGCAATGGCAATAGCGCGCCGCAATAGTAAAAGCAGCAAAAGCAAAAGCAACGGCAAATGGAAATGAATTTGCGAACAATGAACGCGTTAATTTCACACTTGAGCTTTGTTTTTGTTGTTGCTGTTTCTGTTGCTGCTGGTAGAGTGGACTAAGGTTTTATAAGGACCTCTACCATAAATAGGTAAAATAGTGAACCGTCAACCATCAGGACGACATCTCACCCACTTTAGGACAGGACACACAGTGTGTGGGTGCGGCCGCAGACTGAATCTAGAGCACAATGCTGAACAAGCTGAATTGTATGTGTTATTCCACTCTTACCACGCGGACAGGTGTGAAGTTCGCCATCAAAAAGGATAATGGGAATAATTATTGTAATTGCAGCACACCCACCTATACACGTTCCACGTTTTACACGTCCAAATTCACCACACATATGTTGCCAAAGCTCATTGTGATTGTACTGTGCGCGCTATAGGGTATTTAATTTTCATTTTCGTTTTCATCCCTGCCATATTTCGAAGGCGTCATGTTTTTTGCAACTGAATCGAGGACGAGAGACCAGCGACGACCCACGACCCACGACCGACGACGAGGACTTTAGAAGAACGTACGCGGTGCGGAAATTCGTAATGCTATAAGCAAAACAATGGATTCAGGATTTTGCAATATGAACTAAAAGTTCCTTGTATACAGCATTGGTATATGGACAGCAGCAGCGGTTACAGGCGGTAAGTGGTAAGCGGCACGCAGGACATCGGTGAGGTTTGTGAAAAAGGTGAAGCAGGGGAGAAAGAAGATGTTTAATTATGCCAGTTCGATTCGTAATGTTGGGGTTTAATACAAATGGTTTTTTGAGGGGGGGGGGTTGATCCATCCTCATACCATTGCAGAGGTTCCTACATTATATAAACGTGAAAGGATATGAAGGTTTTTCTACCTTAATGAGATGCGATAATTTGATTGTATTAATATGCATTGTCCTTTCTCCGTTTTCAATTTAATCAATATTCAATGCAATTACAGATATGTATTCTGTGAGTGCCGGTGCTGGCCGTTCTGGTCAAATCAACGAGTATAATATTATATGGTTCAAAGATGGAGTGGAAAGTAGTGCGAGAACCATGTCCTTCAATAAATGGGCGGTGGCGGAAGTAGCACTGGCGGCGGCCGGCGGCGGCGGCGGTGCGCTGATCGGCGTACGATATAATTAAAAGGAAATGATGAGATAGCTTTCACGGACATTGGTAATTAAAAAAGAAAACAAAACGAAGAGAAAGCGGCAAGCGGCAAGCTTTGTGAACGTTTATTTTCTCTGTAACGAAAAATAAAATAAAACCTAAAAGGAAATCGTTAAACGAAGTAGTAAAATAGAGTAAATGTACTTACCTTTGAAAACAGTTAAGGAAGATGATATAAGAAGTATCTATATACTTATAGTTGCATAATTATATACTTATTTTATGTGTGGTACATATATATGAGATAATGTTGATATTTAATTAAAAATGTAAATATATGCGATTTGAGTTGATAATTTAATTATATAGGGGTGAAAAATGGTTTAATACATACAAAAGAGTAGGACATAATTAAATTTTGTTTTTTTGCTGACTCTTTAAACTTTCAAAAGGAAATACATTCTCATAAAAGATGTAAAGATATAAAAAGCCTTAGGTATTTTTGTGTAGCTCCATTCATTGAGGATATAAAAAAGTTTGTAGAGTTTAAAGTGTAGGAATTGTCTAAGAATAAAATGAAGCTCGTCTTTAACAATCTAAATTTAATTTTTGAATTTCTAGTTAAATAATCAAACCTTTTATTTTCTTATGATTTTCAAAAATGCAAATGATTTTATGACTATTTAAGAAATTATTGTCATTTCTTTTTAATATGATAATATTGATATGGTTTAATTATGTATGGAACAAAATTTAGGCCAAATGGCCAATATGATGTTCCAAATTCTCGATGACGCTGAGGCATAATTGAGTTTCTATGCTGTTAATGTGCCGAATTATCTCATCTTATCGACGTACACCTTTTTGTTTCCATACAAAGAAGTCCAACAGTGTCAAAATACATGATCTTGGCGGCCTATTGACATTTGCATCAAGTGATTTTGTTACCATTCCCAAAAACTTCCTGACCGACCTCATTTTAGAAAAAATGCGTCCCGATGATACCGCAAGCCCATAAAGTCCACCAAACAGTCAATCTTTGTTGGTGTATTGGTTTTTTGTCAATCACTGTTGAATCATTACACACTCAGAGAACTTATTGGTAATTTAGCTCAATTTTCACGTATAATGCAACCATATATATAGGCGTTTTCGTGACTTCTACTTTTTATTGTTACAAAACTCACAAAAATGTATTGGATATCTGACAGTACTTTATTGGTAATGAAAAGTTGTATGGGTATATCATTTCAATTCAATTCCATTCAACCAAATTCGATTACTACAAAATATTGCTTAAATACCTAAATATTGTTTGATATTGCCTACATTAATATAAACATCTGGAAAGGCATTTTTTCTATATTTATAGTTGAAATACCCGAATGATTGATTATTAATTTTTCTGTTAGTGATTTTAACTAAATTTAACTGGTAACCACCAATAATTTTTGCTAAATTTAAAATCTAAAATGAGATTATAACTATTATTATTGTTAGAATTCCCAACTGGTTTAGTACATTACCATAAAATGTTGGTATTTCACCCAAATTTATTGATAAAATGCCAAAAATTATTGATTCATTGCATATAAATAATGGGATATTACCTTAAATTGGTGTTTGAATTTCCAATGTGTTTCGTAAATTTCCTTTAAATTTTGGGATTACTCCTTAATTTGTTGATAAAATTCCAAAAAAATATTGATTAAATGCCTCTAAAAAATGGGACATCACCTATAATTATTGTTGATATTCCCAATTAGTTTTGAAGAGTACCCTTTTATTTTGATATTTCACCTAAATTTCTTGCTAAAATCCCAACAATTATTGATTCTTTGCATATAAATAGTGGGATTTTACCTATAATTATTGTTGAAATTCCAAACTGATTTTGTAGCTTACATTTTTATTTTGGGATTGCACCTTAATGTATCGCTAAAATTGCAACAATTATTGATGCATTGCATATAAATAATGGGGTTTTACCTAAAATTGTTGTTGGAATTCTCAATTTGTTTTGTAGTTTTCCTTTAAATTTTGGGATTTCTCCTAAATTTATTGATACAATTCCAACAATTATTGATCAAATGCGTATACAGAATGGCTTATCACCTATCATTATTTTTGATATTCCCAATTAGTTTTGAAGAGTACCTTTTTATTTTGGGATTTCACCTAAAATTATTGCTAAAATCCCAACAAATATTGATTCGTTGCATATAAATAGTGGTATTTTACCTATAATTATTGTTGAAATTCAAAACTAGTTTTGAAGATTACCTTTTTATTTTGGGATTTACCCTACATTTATTGCTAAAATTCCAACAAATATTGATTCGTTGCATATAAATAGTGGGATTTTATATACAGTTATTGTTGGAATTTCCAATTTGTTTTGTAGAATTCCTTTAAATTTAGCGATATCACCTAAATTTATTGATAAAATCCAAACAATTATTGATTAAATGCATATACAGAATGGGATTTTACTTATAATTATTGTTGATATTCTCAACTAGTTTTGAAGATTACCTTTTTATTTTGGGATTTCACCTATATTTATTGACAAAATCCCAACAAATATTGATTAGTTGCATATGATTAGTGGCATTTTATCTATAATTATTGTTGGAACTCCAAACTGATTTTGTAGCTTACCTTTGACTTTTTTGATTTCACCTTAATTTATTGATAAAATACCAACAATTATTGATTAAATGCGTATACAGAATAGGATATAACCCATAATTATTGTTAATATTCCCAACTAGTTTTGTAGATTATATTTTTATTTTGGGATTTAACCTAAATGTATAGATATTATCCCAACAATTAGTGATTCATTGCATATACAGAACGGGATTTTACCTATAATTATTGTTGGGATTCTTAACTATAGTTTGGTAGATTACCTTTAAAAATTTGGATTTCACCGAAATTTATTGAACAAAATCCCAATTACTTTGGATTTATTGCAAATACGGACTTGTATTTAACCATAAATTGTTGAAATACTCCATTGGTTCCTTTAATTACCTTTACATTTTGGAATTTCACCTAAAAGTAATTTTAAGAAATTATTTTGAAGATATGAATCTGAAAAATAAGATACTTGCAAAGATTAAACTATCAACAAATACTTACCTTATGGAATCTTCAACTTTGTAAATTTTAATATTAAATCTGAAACGTTTTTGCAAAAATTCAGAAAGTCTTTACCCAAAAGAATCTAATAGTGAAATCAAAATGTATCCGAAAATTGAATAAAATTCGATAAATGATTGACCATTCTTCTGGAAGTACCAGTGAAATCTTATTTTGTCTCACAAATAATAAAGACTTTGATTTGTTGGTACATTATATTTTAATTAAGCCATAACTTTGATTTTACAAACTAAACTTATAATTATTACAAGTTATTAAGCAAGCAACAAAGAAAAAATATAAAATATAATTATAATTTTTATAAAATACCTCATGTCATGAGTTATAAATAAAATAGCGATGTAATCTTTATCGAGCAATTATATACCCTCTCATAAATGAAATTTTAATGATTTTCTTTAAAAATGAATTATACAAACTTTGACTTTTATTTTTATTTTAGAATAAAATAATTTTAATTCTTAGGACTTACGTAAGGTCGCTTATAAGTGAATTAACTGTAGTATAATTGGTGTAGTATAAGGTGCTGAATATGATGAGCCTCTATGAGCCGTTCGCATTTGTATAGACTGTCATCGATATCTAAATACGCCTCCGTGATTTCAGCCTTATTTTTTTCAACAAGAATTACAGTGGGTTGTAAGGTATTTAAAAAAAAAGAGTTTCCAACCATATGTATTGTTAAAATAACTATCCGATATAGCTATTTTACCTATTGACTTGGAATATGACCTCAATATTTTGGGATTTGAAGGGATTGGTTATGTGCACAATAATATAGATATTGTTCCAATACATTATGGGAAACCAAGTGAAACAAATTTTAGTAGTTGCATTAACCATATATTATTGCAATGATATCAATATGAATAGGCTATAAAAAAATAATTTTATTGTCTATAAATTTCGATTTTTTTAATTTTTGTTTAACTTTTTATTTCTATTTTTACACATTTGTTTTAAATAAAAAATAAATAAATTAGGTGGCTCAACTGTCCGTAGAGAACCAGGGCCTAATGACTTACAACTCTCAACCATTCCTGTGTGCGAGTAATGTTGTCAGGGATGGAGGGGACCTACAATTTATATGCCGAATCCGAACGGCTAATTTTGAGAAAGTACTTTTTCATGAAAAGAATTACTCTTGGAGAATTTGTCAATTCCTCGCAAGAGGCAGTACCCGTGAAAACTCTTTTTTTTTTATTAAGGTGGCACAGGCAGGGATTGAACCCAAGACCTCTCGCATGACAGTCCAACGCACTAACCATCATGCCACGGGTACTACTACACATTTGTTTTATTGTTATTAAATATCGGCTATTTATCAACAATTATTCGTATTTAAGCTGTATATTAATGGGGACTTTAAAAACACCAAAACTACAGGCATGGTTTTTTCCTATACAATGTAGGAAATTGTCCTTTTTTACTGAGATCTGTTAAATACCCTACATATTTTGTTATAATTCCCATACATTACAGTGTTTTGACTCATTGCCTCACCATAATGTTTTGTAACAATGAATTATTGGAATGTCAACAATAAAAGTATTGTATTTTTCCAGAATTTATTGTAATATCACCCAAATAGTATAGTATTTCCGTATTTCGGAGATGTTCCTAACCGTATTGTAACATTAACCAGTAAGTTATTGCAACTGCAACAAAGTGTAAGGGAATACTTCCTGCCCGAATTGCTAGTATGCCTGTTTATTACAATTGTTTGTGTCTTCCCAATACACATTGTTCTATTTGTTATCAAGTATAGGGGTATCATCCATTTTGCATAGGAAAACGTCGATTTTTGCTATTCCTATAAATCTAAAAAAAATAATGGAAGTTCACCTAATTTTTATAGTGATTTTTCAAATAATTATTGAAATATTATCAAAATTATTGAAAAATTGCCTATAATTTCCGTAACAATACTTTATAGGCATAGCTCCCGTTCACTTTTTTCTGAGTGCATATTCGCCCAAATGCGGCAATTCTGCTTATTGACGAATCTACTGAGTTGAAAATTTGCCTCATTACTAAAGAAGTTTTCTTCAAACATTAATCATTCAATTTTTGCCTTTTCTTGCCACCATTGACGACGCGACGCTTGAAAGTTTTTTAGTCAATTTCACCTTGTTAGCGTGTGAATGCAAGTCCTTATGCATAATAATGGGTGTTGCAATCGTTGGGTACGACGAAGAGTTGAAGTGGGCGGCGAATTGAGCATGCACTGGTGTTTTTACATCTGCTACAGACCCGGTTTGTACAATTTGTTGAACTATTTTTCCGATTTTACGCTCATTTGAACGATTAAATTGACAAAAAAAATCACAAAGTGCAAGTTATGCATTTTGATTTGAACGCCCATTTTCATAGTAAGCCTGAATAACTTTAACGCGTTGCTCGATTGTGTATGTTTCCATGGTTTAAATTGAACTAGTCTAAAATTGAGAAATGTTAAATGGAATACAGAAAAAAAATTGACGTTTAGTTGTGGTTCACATCCAAGATCGGCCCTTAAAATTTAACAACCGTTTATTCATCGACCGATTGCACTTATATCCCTTCTTTCAGAGATCAGGATATCGCTGCCCAATTATCAGATAAAGAATCATATTGAAAAAGAAAACTTCCTTGTTACTTACAGTTCGATTCGGCTCCAACGTTGGCTAAGATATTCCTTTTCGGACTGATACCGAAAAAGTAAATGATGGTGTTTATCATTGATCTCATATCTAAAGCTTCTTATCCAGTGTTCTGGTTACTAATTAAAGTCTCTTCAACAGTATACAAAGAAGAACGTTTGTAAACCTTGGTGCCAATAAAATTTATTAACGTCGCTTTTCTCATCCTTTTTTATACGTTCTTACCGTTATTTCCATGAATTATTCCTTGGAAAAATAGCCATTTGCTTTCCTGTCCTAAAGAAATTCAACACCATAACTCGAACGGTCATTAGTTTACACTCAAGCTAAAAATCCGGTTTTACTGTCATGAGCATAACCCTCAAATACAGAGATTCGTTCTTTTGCCGTACTTGATGAATGTGAAAAGCTTTACCAATCCTGGTCTTTTATCGTCATTGCAATATTTAAGAATTCTAAACCACAGTTCTTTGGCACCATTTTTTTTTAATATTCTCTTCCTCTTCTTGCAGTTTCTTTGGCATAAGAAAAATACCAAAAATACTCTTTTTTAATTGTATCCCAAATTTTATTAATTTCAGAGAAATTTTTTAAAGTAATGAAATACAAAATTTTACAATACTTGTTCTAAGCAATTCTTTTTCTTTAGAGGACGATCCACTGCCAATAATTTGATTAAATTCATTTCTAAGACGTTGCGTTGTGTTATCTTACCAAAGATTTCAATTAAAGCTTCCGTAGAAGTTTAGTTTGGGTTTCCTTATATTGAGTTAATCTTTGATCTTTATCTAAATCTTATTCTTGCTTTATCTGGAGTACCTCAGGTAAGCCACTTAGTTCCCCTTATGTTTGTTTGACTCTACCTATGACATTTGATTCTACCCATGAGTTTAAAATTTACTCAGACGACATAAGAATAGGTAATAAAGCAAAAAAAACTGTCTTAAGCTTAAAAGTAAGATTTGTATAGCCATAACATATACTACGTAAACTCCCTAGCTCAATTCGTGATCAATTAGTCTTTTTTGTGACTTAAAATAATTGCTGAACCCTCTAAGACATCTCTGCTCTTGGCCTCGTTATACATACTTTGGTCAACACAAATTTTGTGTTGTGAGGACTCGAGAATTTGTTTCCTTTAATGATTTTTGTGTCTAACTGTGCTTGGGTTTTGGTAAATTATAATAATTAGTAATTTAAGCGAAAATGCATGACAGTCATGTTTTTATTTTTGTAATGTACCTAATTTACACAATAAAAACGGAATTTTAAAGTACTGAAATAAAGCATCCTGTACTTGAACTCCTTATCTAGATATGGATAATAAAATCAATAAAACGCATTCAAATCATAACTGCATCCGACAATACCAAAAAGTATTTCCAATAAATTCGATCAAAAATGATTTGTACAGTTTTCTATTCTTTCCAGTCATAAATATGTTGAATACAGTACCATAGAGTACATAACATTCTGGTATATTATTATATTTCACGTCAAACTATTCATACATCAACTAACTTTGATTTATGTTGCATAGTTTAATGAATATTGTATTTTCAGCTTTGTAGAACTACAAAAACACAAAAACAAAATTCAAAATAAAAATTCTAACTTTTGTATATGAAATACGAGAATGTATCAATAGGTACAATAAAATAACAAGAGAATGGTGGTGGCGAGCGACGACGCGACGCTTGAAACTACACACAAATTTTTAGTAACGAGGACGCAATTTCCTTTTGTTGGAAAAATTTCGTCCAACGAATCTATTTTATTCTTTTTTTCGTCACACACACAAAACATCAATGAGCATAAACATATTTTTCAACAATGCATGCATCATGCACTGCATGTATGCATCATGCACTGCATATATGCATGCATATTATATATTATATAGAAAGTACGATTCGATCATTTAACATTCGTTCATTTTTCGTTTTTATTTTGTATTCAATATTCAAATATTCTGCATTGGAATCACATATAATTTTTATATATGTATTACGAATTTTTCTATCTCTATAAATTGAACGTTCAGTTCATCTCTAAATGCAGCAAAGTAAAAAATTGGATTTCAATTTGAACGTATTGAATTCAGAAAATGCATAACTTATTTTATGAGAGAAATTTTCTAAAACTCTATTTTAACAGTTCCTAATAACTATGTGTAGTGTAGTCGCCGTATGTATTTTGCGAAAAAATTCAGAAATAATATTTCAATATTTTTTTTTTCCAGGAATAGTTCTTTGAGTCCTGTTGTCATAAAAATTAAGTTTTTGGTTTGGAATGTCAGAGAAATAATTTTCTAGTCAAAATGAATATTGTTGTATTTTTATTTCGGAATCAATTTTTTAAAATTTATATTATACATATGATTTCCAGTTGAAACTTAAAGCTTTGAAGAATCATTGGGAATACAAACAATGATTAAACTGCAGATATCATAATATTTATTAAAAACTTTTTTTGGATCAAGTTTTCAGGGCTAAGTAATCAAAGAATTATGTTTACTACTTTTCGGCTTCTTGAAAGTCTTTTCGGCATATTTTGATGTTATTATCTCCACTGGTTCATGAGATAATACTGACAAAAAATGTACCCGAACTTACGGACATATATACATATATACACGCTAAAACAGATCCTATGACGTTTGGAAATGTCAAAATATCAAAGATTCTTTCCACTAATCCAGCGATGCACAAGCTGTCTGAAAAAAGCAGATGGCTTTTGGACAATTTCAAGTAAAGAATCGCTGGACTTACTACTAAATACTCACTTTCCTGGTAGCTTTCTAACTGCAACTTGTAACAATCGAATACACCCAAGTACCAATGTAACATATCCACAAGGATTGACCACAAGGGACAAGCTACAATGGGCTACCAACAGCTTCGAACCATTTAAAACTGCAGGACGAGATGGGATAATAATACCAGCCAAATTACAAAAAGTCTCAGACATAATTGTAACTGTTCTTGAGGCAATTTGTAACAGCTGTCTATATCTGGTCCATATTCCCTCGTAATGAAGAGAAGTGAAAGTTGTTTTCATTACCCAAAGCAGGAAAATGCTTTCAAGTCAACCATTAAGAACTCGACCTATAAGTCTATTATCATTCCTTTTTAAGACCTTAGAAAAATTGATTGATCTCCATTTATTGATATAATATTCCCGTCAATGTTCTGCCTAGCAGAATAGTTAACTCAAAACTGGGTGACTCTTCTGTTAGAAGATTCCTTAGCAGAGGGACACCGCAAGGTTTTTTTCTATAGCCTATCCTCTGGAACGTGGTAGTAAATTAAATCCTAACTGCTCTGGATGCGGAGAGTTTCAGAGTGATTGCCCATATCGATGACGTTGCTTTAGCGGTTTCAGGAAAGCTTTGGAATTTAGAATCAATTTCAAAGCACACAAACTACACCATTTCCTAATTGTAAGGCAAATGAAGACGCCAGAAATGGTACTGTACAAACCATTCTGCCACGTTTGGCTAAAGTTGGCATACCAATCGCTACATGTAAACTATTGCTAATTTAAGACGCTATAAAGAAGTCAAACATCAGGTGGAATAATCATGACCTACGCTAGATTTAAAGCGCTCGAGGTGCTTACTATATAAGCCGGTGTCATAACCGGGCACTGTCTAATAAGAAAACTCGTCAGACGGCTAGGCGTGTTCCCAAATGATGATATTGCAGAAGCTGTCTGGATGAGGAAGAGGATTAAACAGCTCTTCACCTCCTCTATACATGCCCTGCTTTAGCTCAAAAACATAAGACTTAACTATGAGAAGTCTTCTGTAACAATCTTAAACAATGATATTAATGTAATCAGTCTTTTAAGTTTCGTAAGGGATTCAAACTGATTTCATTGAGCTTAGAAGAAGAAGGTATTGCAATATGCAATTACATTGGCCTAAGTGTGTCTTACTTTAACCTTACCTACTAATACTTAAATTCTCTGATACTGATATTGTTTGAAATTAAGTATAACTCCATACAAGTACTCAGTATTTGGAACAAAGTAGGTTCTTACGTAGATATTTCATTACTTAAATTTGAACAGCAGCTACTTTAAATTCTTTACCATAACTTATTTCATCTAATAGTAGCTGTACAAAATAAAGTTTCTCTGTATTAATAAATTAAAGTCGCCTTACTCGATAGAATATAAGTACATATACTTAAAAATACTACCCTAGTACTTGAAGTAGTTCTTAAGAGCATTTGTAAATACAATCTTACCCTTCTTTCATAAGGAATAATTTAAAATATCATTTATGAATATATTCTGAGAATAAATCGTTCTACCTACAATACGATGAAGTAGTTTTCGGGAATTTGGGAAATAGCTTACTTTGGTGTACTATATTCCAAATTTAAAGTGATTGCACTGTTAGAACTTATAATAGAAGCTCCCTTTTTTTCGATTTGCTTTAAATCAATGTTATATATTTTCTCAATCTTAAAATATTTAGTTTCTAACATATCCTATCCATGTTTATTTTTTAATTTGGAGGCTGTTTTGGTTTTCATGATTAACATTACGCGTGTACAACTTTTAGATTAAACCATAAAAAACATTTTTGTGGGCTAGAATCAAACAAAACATGTAGAAAAATAGATTGAAATCTTTTACAATCTTCAACCCATGCAATTTGTTACTCGTCAGAAGGAAAATCGAAATGGGTCAAATTTCATACAGGTAAATTAATGCCCTTTGTATGTCCTACAGCAACTTAAACCTACGCAGTCATATAAAATCGTCTTACATTCACCACTTTAAGTCGAATATAAAATCTTAAATTGTATTACTTTCTTATCTTAATACTTGCTTACCTCGTAACACGTAAATATTTAAAGATGAAGAAAAAAAACCAACAGAAATTAAACCATAACAAAAATCAGTTAGGTAGTTTTTTTAAATGTCTAATTTCTTCGCTCAAAGAAAGTATCTTTTTCAAAACCCACACTGTCTTTTTTATAGTAATTAAATGTAATAATCTCTTGTCTGAGATCTTCACATTCAATTTAAACACCAACACATTGAAAGACATAAAAAAGCTTACTTTTTGAATGATCATCATAAAACATCCATAAAATGTCTACTAATTTGGATTAAAAAACACATTTCAGTCGTTTAATTAATTCATATGCAAATAACTTACAATAAAAAGAAAAACAACTGCTAAATATAGACAGCGGAATAAACAAAGTGACAATATTATTGAAACATCAATAAATAACTAATAAAATTTGCTAAATACATCTCTTCTCATTAGAAACGAACTAATAATAATGACCCATTGTATATTGTAAATTTGTAAGTATGAAAGTTTATTTGTTTGGTCTGCTTTGTTTCTGTAATAGTCATCATCAATAAAAAAATTTAGAAGAATAAAGTTGATTTATTCAATCAATCATCAAATGTGTGGCTTTTAGTTTTTCTGCCTGTTAATAAAAAAGAGCGTGTGAATTTTATTAAAAATAAAAAAACTAGTTATTTCCGGTCGAAAATTCAAACCAGTTACTGGATTTGGTGCCAACTTTAATTTCAATATGTTTAACAATTTAATTTGATCAAATATTGCTGTCAACATTTAATTTTAATTTAAAATAATTTAAATGAGAATTATCGTTTCATCATCATAGTAAATGGTAAACTAAATTGAACTTTATATGAAAATGATTTTATCACAATTTCAAATATAACTTTGTTTTTATTGTGAAAGAAAATAAGTAAGTCATCATCAATATTATAGCACCAATTTTGATTTTAATAGATTAGACATACAAAAATATTACAAAATTATGCTTTGAATCCTTAAAATTCAAGTCGAAAAAAAATATTAACACTAAGCCCATAATATTTACATAAACTTTCACACCTCTACGTTACCACTGTTTTTAATCGTATGAAAAAAAGAGGGTAAATTCCTATGAATCCTTGGAAAATTATTATAATCTGTGCCAACTTCTAGCGCAATTGTTTAAAAATATCCACTTAGAATTTTCGTAAGCATTTACAATTTTATTGCATTAACTGTGCTCCATACAAAATTCTTATTATGGGTCTCATTCGTCGAATTGAACATTTTGACATTTCTCGACGTTTCAAGCTCCCTAAAGTCGAAATAAATGATTTTTAGAGAGATGTCTGTGCGTGCGTGTGTACGTACGTCCGTACGTTCGCGACGTTTTTTCCGTAGCCCTAAGCTGAAGAATCAGTAGAGATATCGACTTTAAATTAATTTTGTTATACAGATAATAATGCAAAAAATTGTAGAAAGGACTCTCAAAAAATTGCATGGGTGGTTTTTTTACCATAGCAATTTGAAAGAATAGTGAAAAAATTTGGTTAACCCAAAATATCTCACGAACCAATAACGCTAGCGACTTTAATTAAATTTTAAATTATATATTGTAAAGTGATAACAAAGAAGTATATTTTTCGAAAAAAAAATCCAATTAACGGTTTTTTTATAAATCAAAAAAACTGAAACAAAAATATTTGTCACATCGAATATTTTACGAACAATATTGATTTCATCCAAAATAATTTTTTGCAACGAAGAATAACGTTTTTAACATCTGATAAAATTTTAAGAAAAATCGACAAGACGAAAAAAAACGAAATTTAAAAAGAAACATTACTTAACGTTGGTAAAAACTAATTTTCGACTCAAATACATTTTTAAAAATTTAAAATTATGGCTTCCAACTAATTCTTACTTATAAGAAATATTGTTTTCAACATTCGGACAAATTGAGAAAAATTGAAATGAAAGTTTTCTTACAAAAATTAAAAACCCAAAAAAAAAAATTAACAAATTGGTAAAAATTGATTTTTGACTTAAATATCTTTTTAAAACTTTAAGATATTGGCTTTAAACTAATTTTATCTTTTAAAAAATATTGTTGTTTCAGTAATGTTTTGAGAAAAATCGAATTCACAGTTTTTTTTGCAAAAAATTAAAAACCAACAAAAAAATAAACAAAAGTTGGTAAAAATTGATTTTCGACTCAATTATCTTTTTAAAAATTAAAAAAATATTGGCTTCAAACTTATTTTATTTGACAGAAAATATTGTTTTTGACATTCAGTATTTTTTTTATAAGAATCCAACAGTCCGTTTTTTTTTCATAAAAAATAAAATCTAAAAAAAATAGTAGGTACGTAAATTGGTGCGGGGAAATAAATCCACGGGAACTAACTCCACTGAGGGATTTAGTTCCCAATCAGTGGGAACTAAATCCACTTTAGTGAAGTGGATTTAGTTTCCATGCTAAGTGGGAACGAACTCCACTTTTTTATGGGAATTTAGTACACATTCAAAAATATGAAGAGGGAACTAATTTCCAACAACAACAACAGATTCAAAATACAGTTAGTTATCAGATTCTTGAAACTTGTTCGATTTTGATGAGTACAGTCGAACATCAGCCTTAAGCAATTTAATAAAACAGTGCGTAGTTCGAATAAAATTAAAATAAAAAATTAAAAGCATGGAAAATAAAATTGAATTTATTACCGGGTTTCGTAAAAATAGTGTGTTAATTTATGACCGTGAAGAAAAACAAATTTATGTTAAAAAATATACTCGAAATAATATTTCACGTTACATTTGCTATTATGGTCAAAATTGCAAGGGGAGCTTAGTTATTGATGAGCAAGGTGATAAAAAACTAATAAAACATTGTCCCTAAATTTTTGCCGAGCCAATCATTTTTTGATACGGTGATAATACAAAAATTAGGAAAAACAAAAAAGTTTATTTTCAACATTTTTTACGGGATCTCAGGATTTTAACTCCCTCTTTCGGGGTCACACCCGCTCACGCAACTCCGTTGCTCCGCTTAGGGTATGTAAAGTCGCCAGGCAGGCGCCAATATCAACACCTTTTTTGAATAAAAGCACCTGTGGGTGGATTTAAAGTGCTCCAAGTTGTGTCATTTGGTGATTCTTATTAAGTGGGATATTAGCCCCAGAATTTTTATTTGGCGCTTCGGTCTTACTTGGGTGGGACTTAGGGCCCAAATAAGATTTCGGTTTTATGTCCCACCGAAGTGAGACATAAGCCCCAAAAAAAAAAGTTGGGCGTTATGTCCCTAGGCCCTATGTCCCTGCGCCTTATTCTACTTGCTTCTTCTTTTAAAAAGTGGGAATTAATTTCAAACTCAAGGAGAACTTAAATCACACATTTTTTCGGAAATAGATTCCCAGTTAGCATGGGAACTAAAACCACTTTACTAAAGTGGATTTAGTTCTCACTAAGTGGGAACTAAATCCCTCGGTGGAGTTAGTTCCCGTAGATTTATTTCCCCGCACCACGTAAATTTTGTAAAACTTGATGTTCAGTTCTCGATATCTTGTGAACAATTGAAGATATTGACTTCAAATTAATTTCATTCATCCAATTTGTATTTGTTTATATAAGAAATAAAAACTATTTAGAAATGTTACTTAAATTAGTAAAAATTGGTTTTCGTTAACAAAAATAGATTTTGAAATCAAACTATTTCATTATATGTAAAATATTGTTGGTAATTTTTGAAATTTTTAAGAATAATTCAACTGACAACTTTTTTAACACAACACAGACGGTATGGGAAGTTATTAGTGTGGGTCGCATCCCAACCTCTTTTTTATCTTACATTAGCGGCCCGTCCCGGCTTCGCACGGGTAGTCATAAATAGGTACAGATAATATAGCTTTCTAATGAAAAAAGAATTATTAAAATCGGTCCAGTACTTTTTGAGTTTATTGGATACAAACAAAAATACAAACCTTTCCTCTTTATAATGTTAGTATAGATTGTGACGGGATACAAAATTGGTATTAATTCAACCAAAAAAAATCAAACAATGATTTTTTTTCCAAATCAAAAGAACTAAACAAAATGTTTGTCACCTGGAATATTTTAACCAAAACTTATGCAGTGGCAAACATAAGTTTAAACGCACTTTACAAATTGTGAGAAAATTAGAATTAAGAAACGAGTGTATTTTCGTTAAGGTCATTTTTCAATTAGTTAAACTTTTTTTTATTTTGAAATATTGCATTTAATGAAATCAATATAACAGAAAACTAGATAAAAGTAAAAATTGGTTAAATATTCATCTAATCGAACTCATCTAAAATTTGACGTTTTCAAAAATATAACTTTAAACAAGAAAATTAATAATTGGTATGGCTACTTTTATTCGTTATAAGTTTACTTGTCATTGAATGCGTCAGTTTTTTTTAAACTTCCGTGTCTTTTTCTTTCCCACATGCCTTGATAGGTTTAAGCTGCAAAATGGTATAAAATTCTCATCTATTTTTATAAACATTTGTTGTAAGTATCCCAACAAAATTTTCGATTGGATTTTCTGACAAAACCATTCAATGAACACCTTGATACATTGGTTGGAGCATTTTCTTTTTGAAAAATCAACTGTTTTTCGTTATAAATGAAAAGAAAACTTCATCCAACAAGTTTACACATTTTGGAGTGCATCTTCGTTGATAAAAAAAATTGATAGCTTTAAATTAAAGCAAAATTCTCCCCATACCATCAATCTTCCAGCGCTGAAGTTCTTCTTTGTGCGGGAGCACTTTTCTTCGAAAGATCATGCCAATAACAACTGTTAGAGTCAGGACCATCCAAGTTGAATTTCTTTTCATCTTTAAAAATTAAATTTCCCCATACAACTTTCCAATGCATATTATTTCTTGTAAAATCCGATCTTCTTCTTCTTTGTGTGCAGCTGTAAGTTTTGGTTTTATCATCTTTTTTGCCATTTTACCACTTTGGACAACTAAGCCAGTTTTTAGTATAGCCTCCTGAAAAACTTGGATTTTTTGTCTTTTAAATTTGAAAAACTGAAGTTTTACAAAAAAAAAACAATCAAAGTTGATAAAAATGGACCAAAAACCCTGATTAGTTGTCAGTCTGGACATGTCCCAAGAAATCCCATGTGAGCATTCTTAAATGGAAGCAAAATTTATAACTTTGATGCAGTGATTTTTTGAGAAAGTCTTATTTTTTTTGTAGGTACACATTGTACATTTAATTTTGCATTTATATTTTAGGCAATTTTACTAAAGCCCAAAAAAGTCGTAGACTTCAATGTTGCAAAATAAAATTCTATGGAAGGTAAATAATAAAAAAAAATACTAAATTATCAATGCCAATATAATTGGTACATACGGCAATTACTTACAAATTAGGACTTTAAAATTATATCCTCACTTAATTAAATTGATTACTTAGGCAAAATTGCTGCATAAATACACGACTAAAAATTTAGGTACCTACTCCTTTACCAATTTATTAGTTTTGTTTCAAAAAAAAATAAATATCAAATTGGTTTGATATAAATATACATAGGTATACACTCACTTAAGGTAATCAATAAAACATAATTGTCAAACTGTCAAACATAATTCAAATTAGCGAGAATTCTACATATTTACATAAATGTATACAAAAATACGTTAGGTCGTTTCAAAAATGACATTCCGACATCATGCAGAGAATTTTACTAAACAAAAAAATGCTAATTTATTTCATTGAATTTGCATCAACAAACACACAACGTGCATAAATATTTTATGTACATATCTACATTGGATATTTGCTCTATTTTAATTATAATCACGAGTAATAAAAGAGGATAGAAATACCGCCTATCATGTTCGATACATCAGCAAAATTTTCGTTGATTCGATTAGCGAAATATTATCACAGAAAAAAATAAACTGAAATTGCAGCTATCTGCACTTTTGCAGCATCATTGAGTTAAAATGAAATTGATTTTATATTTTATTTATTTTGTATTTAATTTTTTTTTTAATTTCTAAATTGATTCATGAATATAATTAAAAATGCATTCTCAATTTTAGAATTAATCGGTCTGGTTAGTGAATTTATGTATGTAAATCGTCTGAATTTGAATATTTAAGGTTTTTGCAAATACGAAATATACAAATAGGCTTATCAAATGAAATGAGAATAAAAATTAATTTATTAACAGACGGTTAAATGTGCGAACTCGAAAAAAAATTAACAATATTGAAACAAACCACTAAATCAATTAAAGAGCAAAAACAAAACGATTTTCAATTATTATCATTTGCATTAGAATAATGTTATTAAACATTCTCATTTATAAAGCTCATCCAAATCGTAGACGCAAATTACTCCATTTGCGTCATTAACAGTTTTAATGTGTTGTATTTTCATATCACTTAGATATTAAAATAAAAAAAAATCAAATTTAAAATGATAAAAAGGCTTAACTGTTTTATGTTTATTAAATGCAATCTGAATAATATAGAATTATCCTAATTTTGCAAATCAAATCATTCATCTTAAAATTTTAAATTTTAACTAAAAAAAAAGGCTGGGATGCGACCCACACTGATAACTTCCCATTCCGTCTTTGCCTTGCTTAAATGTTTGTAGGTTTTCGTGTTTTGTTAAAAAAGTTGTCAGTTAAATTGTTCTTAAAAATTTAAAAATAACCTACAATATTTGGCATAGGATTAAATAGTCTGATTTCAAAACCTATTTTTGTTTACCAGATTTTTAGTCGTTAATCAATTCTTACCAATTTTAGTAGCATTTATTAAAAGTTCTTATTTCTAATATAAACAAATACAAATTGGATGAATGAATTTAACTTGAAGTCAATGGCTTCTATTATTCACGAGATATTGAGAACCGAACATCAATTTTTAAAAAATTGGCGTACTATTTCTTCTAGATTTTATTTTTTTTTAACGAAAAAACGAAATGTTGGATTTTTATAAAAAAATGTACTGAATGTCGAAAACAATATTCTCTGAAATAAAATTAGGTTGAAGGCAATATTTTTAATTTTTGAAAAGATATTTGAGTCGAAAGTAAATTTTTACCAAGTTTTAGTATTGTTTTTGTTAAGGTTTTTATTTTTTGTAATAAAATTGTCAAATCGATTTTTCTCAAAATTTAACCGAATGTTAAAAACAATATTTCTTATAAAACTAAATTAGTTTGAAGTCATAAGTTTAAATTTTTGAAAAGATATTTGAGTCGAAAATAAATTTTTACCAACTTTAAGTAATGTTTTTTTAGGTTTTTATTTTTTTATAAGAAACTTCGATTTTTCTTAAAATTTTTCCAGATGTCAAAAACGTTATTCTCCGTTGCACAAAATTATTTTGACAAATATTTTTTTTCAGATTTTTTGATTTATAATTGGATTTTTTCCAAAAATATACTAGTTTTGTATCACAATGCAATATATAATTTAAAATTTAACTGAAGTCGCTAACGTTATTGGTTCGTGAGATATTTTGGGTTAACCAAAATTTTCACCTTTTTTAAAATTGCTATGGTAGAAAAGCCACTCACTCAATAATGTTTGAGAGTCCTTTCTGCATCTTTCTGCTTTATTATCTGTATAGCAAAATTTATTTGAAGTCGATATCTCCACTGGTTCTTGAGCTATGGACGACGCACGAAATAAACTTCCCGAACGTAGACGTATGAACGTACGCACGCACGCACGCACAAACATCACTCTAAAAGTCTTTTATTTTGACTCTAGGGACCTTGAAACGTCGAGAAATTACAAAATTTTCAATTCGACAAATTGGATCGATTGCAATAACTTCCTATGGGAAGTTAACAAATTGTTTAATATATTAACAAGTATACGTTGTTTCGAAAAATTAACTTAATTGAAAAACAAATAAAATGTTTTGATAGTTGATGCAAACCAAAAAGCTAGCTTATGATAACTTCAGATCTTGGGCTGTCAAAATGAGAAGTTTGCTGACCTCATTCAATTATTGGAGCGTGGGTGGACATACTATCAGTGAAGGTTGGTCCTCTACTGATAAAGCTAAATGGTAAAGGAGTTGATACATATATACGGTGACCATCCGTTCATTATTATAATGAACAGTTCATTATTTGAAGAAAATGTTCATTATGCATTATTGTGTGTCGGAAAACATAAAAATGTTCATTATTTTAGAAATTGCTCATTATTTTTTCATTATTTTATGACTTTTTTCTTTGAGGAAAGCCTAAGCATGAAAACCATTCAATGTTTAATGAAAACATACATTTACATCATAATTCGTTGTCTTTCTTTTTCGGAACACTTCCTAATCTCACAATTACAAAAATCAGATCATATTATACATCCTAACATACAGGGGAAGTTAAACTAATACGCTTACGCTTGCGCACAGGATGACTTTCACCACTTGAAAATAATTTTACCATTGAGTTTTACTGACCATGACTATGGTAAAAATAACTTTCAGTGAATGTGAATGAAACTCATCTTTTTTTCCATTTGGACTAGTTATGACATTTTCCATAAGTAATTTTGAGAGACTGTTGTAATTATTGCATTGTTGAAAAACCCTTCACTCCAAAAATAAATGAAGAGTAAGAATTACATACCTTTCTGGGACAAAGTTGAGTTTAATGTATATTATGAAAAAGAAAAGCAATATTTCAGTTAATGACACTGATGTTTTTGGCGAGTTTTCATGTGTACAAAATTTTGTTTCTTCAGAAAAAAATGTTTGAATGGAAGGAGAGTCAAATGAGTGCTTAAGATAGGTGGGTTGAAATGTTCAACTTTTTCAATGAAAAAATGATACAGTATGAAAACATTTCAAAAATCGTAGAGTTTTGTTTATGCCTTCCTGGGTCTAATGCCCCTATAGAGAGAGTTTTCTCAATTTTAAACAATGTATGGACAAACGAAAAAAAAAAACAATATAAAAATTGAAACAATCAGGTCCATTTTAATTTGCAAATGCAATTATGAATTAAATTGCAACGAATTTAAGAATTATTAAAAAGTAAAGTCAGAATTAATTAAAATAATGTATTCTTCCGAAAAGTACTTATTTTAACAATATTAATATATTGTAATTCAATATCAAAGTTGTTTTATTAGCCAATATGTTATAAAAGAGTTTAATGTTTTATTTATTTTTTTTTTTGGTAAATAAGTTAGAGACTAAAAAAATCTGTGTTATTTTTATGTTTTGTTTATTATCGCTGAAAGTTCCTTTTTTGTTTATTTTATAAATACCTATACCTAATTATACTTTATTTATTAATTTATATTATATTATATTTATTTACTATTACTCAATGAAACACAAAAAAAATCTTGAAAACTGGTCAACATTTTTCATTTTTTGGGTACTGTTCATTATTTTGTCTCGGAAAATATGGTCACCGTATACATATAAAGGTCCTTAAAACTTCTAAGGATGCTTTGGAAAAATAAAGTATTACTCATAATAGTCCTGCGCGAAAGATAAAGTTCAATCAAACAATTGGTACGTTTTCAATTTAAAAAAGGTTAAAAATTAACCAATCAACTTAATGAGTCTTGCTCGAGATGCTTTTAATAAAATTGAGGTGCATATACCTAACGATCTCTTGAGCATTTTGCTTTTGAGTAGTTTTCCAGATGAAATTGAGAGCTTTGTAGTTGCTATAGAGTTGTGAAGATATGCCGTCGTGTCGGTCGGTGAGTCAACTTAACGTACTTAATGCAAAAACGTTATGTTTTTTTTGATTCCCAGGGAACTGGACCTCCGCAATAGTAAACAACGTACCCACTATATGACTTTCCTTCAGATACATCTGAACCCCAGTGGGTATCTGTATAACAAACTAAAACATCACTATTATTTTGTATTCCCTGGAAAATTTAGTATACTAATTATTGTTTTCATTGAAACTTAATATTTACTAAAACAAGCCTTATAGGTTTAACAATTGTTGCTCGAGTGTTCTTAACACTTTATTTCAAAAATAGTGGATCATTTTGCTAAAAGTAATATCTGTCATAAAGGGTGTCCCAAAATTAACGCAAGATTTGAATTTGCCGCCATTTGTGCAGTGAAGTGTTGGCAACCCTGAAAAAAAGCAATTTGACAGCTAACAGTATAGGGTTATTAAAAATGGAGCGTTACACGATAGAACAACGTGTCTTCATTATTAAAGAATATTTCAAAAATAGTGAAAGCTTGGCGGCTGCAGTTCGAAAATTTCATACAAAATATGGTCGGAATCTTGTTTTAACTTCGTCAACTGTGAAGAGATTAATTGAAAAATTCATGGAGACTGGATCCGTTGGAGACGCCAAACACACTGGTCGTCCAAAAACAAGCCGTTCAAATGTGAATGTCGAAGCAGTGCGTGAGAGTGTTGCTGACAATCCAGGAACCTCAATTCGTTGTCGTGGACAAGAATTGCAAATTTCAAGAACCTCTTTACAGCGTATACTCACCAAAGATCTGTGTCTTCATGCTTACAAAATTCAATTAACACAACAATTGAAGCCTAATGACCATGGACAGAGAAGAGAGTTCGTTGAATGGATTATTGAACATCAACAAATGGACCCTGATTTTTCGAGCAAAATCATCCTAAGCGATGAAGCACATTTTCATCTTGATGGCTTTGTCAATCGCCAAAATTGCCGCATTTGGGGTTCGGAGAACCCACATGTGATTGTCGAAAAACAAATGCATCCACAACGCGTTACTGTATGGTGTGGATTTTGGGCTGGAGGGATAATTGGGCCATATTTTTTTGAAAATGATGCTGGTCAAGCAGTGACTGTTACTGGTGCTCGATATCGCGACATGATTACACAGTTCTTTCTGCCAAAATTGGATGACATTGATGTGCCCAATATGTGGTTTCAACAAGACGGTGCCACATGTCATACAGCCCGTGAAACAATTCAATTACTGCATGAGACATTTCCAGGTCGTGTACTTTCTCGTTTCGGTGATCAAAATTGGCCTCCTAGATCGTGTGATTTAACACCATTAGACTTCTTTTTATGGGGTTATTTGAAATCACATGTCTATGTCAACAAGCCCACAACCACCCGTGCATTAAAGGAGGAGATTCAACGATGCATCAACGAAATTCAGCCACATTTATGCAGAATGGTCATAGAAAATTTCAACAAAAGAGTGCGCATGTGCATGCAAAGCCGTGGAGGCCATTTGTCCGATGTGTTATTCCATACATAACCCTATCCTATGTACTTTACGAGTCAATAAAAATATAACTATCAAAAGACTAAAAACGGCGTTTTCTGTTTAATTCAAATCTTGCGTTAATTTTGGGACACCCTTTAGAACCATTTTAAAGTTTCTATTGTTACAGTTATTAAAGTTCAAAAGTTGTTAAAGTTGTTAAAGTTCAAAATATGATATGATAAAAATGGTTTTGCAATCATGTACCTAAAGAACGAAAAAAGATAATGGCTTTAAATGTCCTAATTTTCGCAAAATTGTATTAAATTTTTTGAAATGTGGACAGACGGGCAAATGGGAAGCTACTCGTATCAGCTTCTTGTCAATTGAATTTATATACAAATTTTTCTTGTAATATTTTTCTTAACACTTTTAATTTTTTTTAATTCTCCTTAAAATATTTATTATTATTATTAAGAATGTTTTTTCTTTTTCCTAAGGCACATGGTTCAAGTGAACAATTTCCAAATAATAATCGTAAATAGTTCTTAAATTCTTTTTGAAATATAGAAATGAACATTTTGCAATTTTAATCATTTTTTGTCATTGGTACCCGTGATGGTGTAAATATTAGTGCTTAGGACTGTCATGCCAGAGATCTTCGGTTCAATCCCTAACTGTGTCTAGCGAGGTATTGACAAATCCTCCAAGAGTTATTCTTGCTATGAAAAGTGCTTTCTCAAATTAGGCGTTCGAATTCGGCTTAAAACGTTATAAGTCCCTAAGCCCTAGTTCCCAACTGAGAAAAATGTTTAACTTTTTCTTGTTCCATTTCATTGCACTTATTTTTCTTCTTTCCATGCTCATGGAATCGCTGATCAATTTTCAGTTTAAGTTATATCTTGCAAAATGAAAGCTTCTTAATGATCGGCAGTATGGCTTTCGTGGCAATAGTTCCACTGGTGATTTCATGGTTCATGTCAACAAACAGTGGAAAAAGTCTTTTTATCGTTTTGGAGAAAGTAAGATTACATGCACTTGACATTTCAAGTCATTTGATAGAATTTGCCACCAAGATCGTTCGCGAAAATGCGTTCATTTGGTGTTGACGAACCTCTTCTTCGTTGGATTAGAAATTATCTTTTGACCGTTCAATTCAAGTAGTATTGGCAATTTAAAATCTTTATACATAAGCACATATTTTATATTCACAAAATAAATGCTGGCCTGGTTTTGTCTCCTACACTCTTTCTTATAAGTATATGATCTTTTGTCTGAAGCCTCTCATCTGCATAATTGTTTTGCTGATTGCAGTACCCTCAGCTTTTCATATTCGTTTCTAGATTCTCTTCCATTTTCTTCGGATGTGGACTACCAACGGCAGCGTATGATAAGCGTATATTAAATTCTGTTCTTGATAGCATTTTTGAATAGGGAATTAAAAACCGTGTAGAATTTAATACTTCGAAAACCCAATGTTGTCTTCTTTCGCAAAAGCGTAACCTTCCTTCAATGCCACTATTTCATCAAGGAGACTGAACAACTTTCACTTCTAGGTATGTGCACAATAAACCATCTCTTGTGAAGTGATCACATATTTGACATTGCCAAGTGTTAAGGTTTTCTTCGACGATACTAGAAGTTTGTACCCCTTTTGATCTGGCTTCAATTTACACAGCTTTTTTATTCGTCAGACACTGGAGTATAATTTTTATATTTGGGCTAGTGCCCAACTCATGTCTTTTGGGTAGAATTGAAAAGAGAACTCTAAAAATGAAAGGCGATCGCTTGCCATTTACTACTTTTGAACACAACCGCAAAGTCTCATGCCTATCATTGTTATATCGCTATTTTAATAAACAATGCTCTATTAAAATAACTTCTCCTCCGTAATATCATACTTCTAGAAATTATCATTATTTTGCTCCTAAACCCAAGTTCAAACGTTATGCGTTATATGTTTAGCACAGGTGTTCTTTTTTTTAGCAGCGCTACACGAATGTGGAACGCTTTACAATTGCTAATTGCTAGCACTGTGTCTAATCAATATAGAGGTATTCATAACCCCTTGAGTGCGTGCACAGCATAAAAGCAATTGAATATTTGGCTATTTTAATGCATGTCAAAAAAGCTAATTTCATATCTTGTTGTTAAAATATTATTATTATTATTCAGATTTATTGAAAACAACTACAAATATTTAATATCAATTGAAGTCCTTTCTGAATATTTTGATTTCAAAGACAAAATGTATTTGAAGTTAAGTTCTCCTGAACTCACGCTCGTCAAAAAGATCAAATAAACCTTGAAACGTTGCGATGTGTCAAAATTTTCAATATAATACAAATTTTCAAATTAATAAAATACGAAATAAAAAAGTACGTATACGTCGTAGTGAACCATTCATTAGTTTTGTCTTTGTTGTTTAAAAAGTTTTATTTCATGGTTAGGGCTTTTTTATAGCCGCATTTTATTGTTTAATTGGACATATGTATGTACTTTTTCAAAAATTTCCCTTTTTCTAACAAAATAATTGTACAATTTTATTTTCCAAAAACTTGAAGAAAAATTAAATTACTTCAATGAGCGTCTATTTGATTATCTATTTTTTGTTAAGTAAGTGATATAAATTTAATTATATTTGTCTTTTAAATCATAAAAAAATATAAAATATGTTTTCATATTTCCTCCGCTAAATAAAAATTTCTTTTTTATCTTTTCAGGTAAGTTTGGCCCCAATACACATATACCCACATAAGTTCATTTTCATTTTCTTTAATAATTCCTGATTGGTAAGTAATGAATGCACCCCGCATGTCTGACTTTGAAAAAAAAAATTAACCAAAATAAAAACCATTATATTCTAAAAAACGAAAAATATATTCGCTATATCATTGAAAAACAATCCGAAATCGATTGGTCCAAGTTTTACAACGAACAAACACCGAAAAAAGCAACAAAAACAAAGCAAATCAAATGCTCATTTGGTCTAAACTTTTGAAGATTATGTATGTAAACCTTTATGTTATTTTATGGTCCAACACATGAGAAAGGTCAAAATGAACCATTTTGTTTTTTGTTGGATTTTTCAACCCCAACGAAAATTTAAATAAAAATACCTTTAGCATAAAAATTGTAAGTATATGGTATTTCCTTTGAGATTACAAAAGAATTAAGGGACGAAGCATTTTGTACTAGATATATATGTTCATACTCTAGCAAAAAGATAATGTATGTAATCCAATTCGGCTTGTATAATTTTCAAACTAAACCTTTTTTTTTGAAAAACCTCACAAAAACAACATACAACAAAAGGACTACCGACCTGGGCACTGCGTGTATTGAACGTTTTTATCGGAAATCCCTAAATCCATGTAATTGTTGCAAGGAGCAATTTGATAAAACAAAAATTCAGCACTTGACATTGAAGATACGACGTATCCTTTTTTCTGATTTAAATACAGAAAATATAAGTATGGGTTCATGGTTTCATGGTTTCAAGCCATTTTTATCAGGACTTTAGCATGGTTAAAGGTACAATAGTATCTATCTTTATTCGAAGTGATGGTTATCTTATCTAGGTAGGTTCCTTAAGAATGAAATATCCCGCGCAATTGGAAACGATTTCATGCTTCATTAATTCTTCGAAGATTTTTTTTCAATCGTAGCGGCGACGACGTTCCTACTCCAGCTGATGCTGTTGCTTCTGATTTCTTTCTCATCTTCATTTCAATGCAATTTTCATTTTTCTTTTCATTATATTGTTCCAACAGGATTCCATTTTCTCCAACATCGATTTTGTATCGATGTGGATGTTTGCCATCAGAAAAGAGTCCTTTTCTTTTGCGAGAAAAAGTGAATTGGAGAAGAAAATTCTCATCACCCGCTCGCCGAATGTGTGTATTGTGTATTGCACGAAATTGTAACGTAACATCCTGGAGGCTATATGCAGACGATGGGAAATCAATTATATCCTTGTTTGAAGGAAGGGGTGCAGTTGCTACATTGGAATGAGTATGATGGTCTCCGCACTGACATTTCCTTTTTACCTAGAACTTTCCATGCTTTGTCTATATTTTTCCTATCTAAGCCCGCCCAAAGTAAAAAGAGGTAAGACCGAGAAGTATATAAAATTCCTGAATGAGAATGGATATGTCGATAACGATGAGCCATGCTGTGCCATAGTACGTATATATAGTATATGCAGCACATCGACCACATTTTTGCTTGCAATCCTAGCCTGGTTCTGGTTCTGGGTCTGGGTTGTTCATGTTCGAGCTTCAAGCTGCTGATGCAGTTCCATGTCGAAGCGGTGTGTGGTGACGATAAAACTAGAAGGATAATAATGAATCCTTTTTTGTTTCTTCAAATTTTCTTTTTGTGTTGTTATATTTTTTCTCTGGCATTCATATCGTTTCCTGCTGCGTAACATGCAATTCGAGACGAGAGAAGAGGCGAGTGAGTAAGCGAGTTGTATGCGGTATTGATGGTGGATTTGTTTCTTGCAATGAGCGAGTGCATTTAGGATTTTCTTTCCTTTTTCCTATATAGTCATGGTACCGTAACAAGATACATGTTGTATACACATACATATACCCGTATAAGGCTGTTTCCAATAAGTCTGATGTTTTGTTCTTTGTATTGTGACTTGGTGAGTACGGAGTGTCCTGGAAGACTTTTGTTGTTGAATAAAGGTATTTGTTGCTTCTCTTTTTCTGATGTTAAAAAAAAAAATGGATAGGAAGGTCCTTGTCCATGTTCATACATATAAGTACTCGATGTAGGATGTGTTTTGAGTTGTTGTGAGGCAAAAAGCTATTGAAATTCTTGGCTTTGACATGCATGAGAATTTTTTTTTTTGATATTTTTTCTTTTTCGTATTTTGAACATGACAAGCACACATAGCTCTGAGATGTTGTATAAGGATTGATTGCGTTCGTTTGGTGCAATTAGTGTTGGGATTTGAATTTGAATTTGCATGTAGACATCTTCATGTTTAGAAATTTATTTTCTATGCTTATAAATAGTTATAGGCTTGTCTTGTCTCGTATATAGGCATATGAATTGATTTATTGTTATCTGCTTGAAATATTAGGAGAAAATAACTACAGGTGGGAAGAGTTATAGAAATTCTTTATAGAAAAGTTAAATAGAGTTGAAGCTATTTATTTGTATATACTTGAGAGGTTTGCATATAAGACTGCATCACCTACCTGAGACAGAGTAGTAAATAGTTTGAAAATGTTCAATTAAAACTCTTAAGATATTTGGCGATTCTTGAATTTAGAGTCTTGGACTGAAAATCTTTATTCGTTAGTGCCAATTGTTGTATAAACAGAGTGAGTCGTTAAGTGCTTAGTATGTTTAAAAATTTAAAATAAGGCTTGGATTCGACTCAAATTGATTACTCCCCACTGGTGCAAATAATTTTCTTTGTATAGGTACGTAGTTATTTACAGAGCTTTAAAAAGTATTAACTTAAAAAAGAATTTAAGCTTTTTTTGCTCCAGAAACTCCAGACTTTAAAAAAATTAAGTAAGTAGTTTTTTTTTTTTTAAATCATCTGTGGTCAATTTTGTTCTTAAAATGTTTTAGATCAAACAAATTAAATGACTCTTGGCTTAACTACTGTCACCATTGATTATTCCGTTGTGGCGAGCATCGGTTTTAAAAAATTCGGGCTAATTAATTACATTTGAGCAGCGTTGTTCAGTCTTCAGGCGTATAAGAAATCATCCAGCTCAAGACAAAAATAGAATTTAGAATTATCGATTTATAAAGCTTTCGTTAACACTGATGGCCTGGCTATCGTAGGTTGTTTGCAAAGAATATGGATTGCTCTAAAACTAATTCCAAAAATGCACTTTTTGGACAATTTTTTGTTCATATTTAACTTATTTACTTAAGGCTGTCATTTGGACATCGGATATCTCAGTTATCTTCGGTAGCTTTGTCTATGACTAAAACTTTGTAATACCTTGTTGATGGTTTCAGTCCTTAACTCACGG
The DNA here is from genome assembly GCA_920104205.1 of Eupeodes latifasciatus. Lineage (NCBI taxonomy): Eukaryota > Metazoa > Arthropoda > Insecta > Diptera > Syrphidae > Eupeodes > Eupeodes latifasciatus. The sequence goes on along the minus strand of OV049924.1, from coordinate 335,592,324 downwards.
ATTACTTGTTTGATATTTTTTTCATAACATCTGTTTTTAACTTTCCCAATAAAAAAAACGTGTCCAAGAGAATCAAATGATATTTTTAAGCTGCAAATTGACCAAGACGGCTTATTTCATGTTTTCAATTGCAGTTCAGTTCCGGGTAGAAGAAATTCGGTTTACATGGCTGTGTAAGGCTTATTGTTCATGAAACTCCTTCCAAGCTTCTTTTTGAAATCAATCTTAACCGAACTCTCAATCTCTTAGGGTGTTTTGGCTTCTCGACAACAAAATAAAATTAACGGATTTTCGAGCCCTGGGACAATGAGCCAAGTTACAAAAAGATAATTTTTGGCGTAGTACCCGTGACATGATGGTTAGTGCGTTGGACTCTCATGACAGAGGTCTTGGGTACAATCCCTGCATATGCCATCTAAAGTTTTTTTCACCGGTACCGCCTCTTGCGAGGAATTGACAAATTCTCCAAAAGTAATTCTTGCCATAAAAAGTGCTTTCTCAAATTATCCGTTCGGATTCGGATCCCTGATAACAGTACTCGCACACAGGAATGCTTGAGAGTTGTAAGCCAATAGATCCTAGTTCTCAACGGACTGTTGCGTCACCTAATTTATTCTTTTTTAAATTGTTGGTCCCAGATCATTGAAATTTTGGACTTGAAAGCAAATAATAATTATAAAGGTATCTTTGTGCAGAATTCTCCTTTAGTAAGTACTTGAAATGTTTCCATATTTAGATCGACAGTGAGTTGAAGTCCGTTGATTAATACTCACGCAACAGATAGTGGTACAGCAGCAGCATAAGTCTTGACCACCAGTAAACCATTCTCGCGAACTTTTAGCACATTATAAGATAATCGCTCGCAACAACAACACCTGGTGATTAGCGATCTTGGAAAGCTTTTAAACTTGCTGCCCCTTGCATTGCTTTGTCGGTTAGTTTTTGAAATTCGCTACAAGTATTTCATAAGAGTCACCCTCTCTCTAAATCAAAATATGCTTCGAGCGAGTTCCTCTTTCTAAGCTACCAAGACTTAACAAATGCACCAATTTGTTAGCCTTTGGTATTGGTTTTTTCTATCCAAATATTGATTTATCTAGGGTGTGAAGAAACCAATACCCTATGCATATAGAATAAACCACAGCCACCACAATACTCTCACAAGGAGGCCATCCCATATATGTTCATGGCTTTAACCATGGGGCTGTAACATATCCCGTGGTACCATATCTACAATTGTATGATTATTTAAGTCTTTGATGTGGTGAAACCTAGGGAAGATAACCCTAGAAGTGGTCGCCCGATTTCATTTGGGATTCAATCCACCGAGCTTTATCTACATTTACATCATTCTGTTATAAAATGATTTTTACTTCCACTCCAGACTTATCTTTTTTTATCACACCGACTCAATTGTCGATTTGTAAATTTGCTGACTTCTTTGGAATTTTTTTATAATTTATATCAGTAAGTCTACCTCAGAACTCATGAGGCAGGACGAACGGTCTCTCGTTACCATCGATCTTAAGATTTTTAATCTTAGGAAGGAAGGTAACTATAACTTCTTGCGTTCGTTCAGATGTAGAGAATTTTCTCAGTGCATTTCTCAGACGTGCCTTTTGCAATTATAATTAATTAATTGGAACAGTATCACTCATCAACGAACTACACTGAATTCTCAAACTTGTGTCCAGGAGCCTTCTTCCTTCCAGACATAGACAAAACATATGGCTTTCCCTAGTCTACATGGAAGTCAGTTTGACCCCCAACTTTTAGCACAAGCTACTTTCGCTATACAGCACTGAAATTGAAAATGTAAGCTTTTAATACACAATTCCCAATACCAACCTTGATCAAATCTAAAGACACTCCTTTCGTTCTGTTATTGTCAAAATGACCTATGGTTTAAAAAGGAACCCCTAGGTGACTTACGCTATATATTTTATTTCAAAATATTGAAATTGTATGCTCTCATAACTTCTGAGTCTATCTTTCGCTATTATTCCGGAAAAATCTTGATTCTTCCACATACCTTTGTCATTTCGACAGAGATCCTCTTGAGTTCATGTCATTTGTGACTGCGTTCTGAAATATAAATTTTGAACTTGATGATGTGATTGAACAATACAATCATTTTTCAAAAGTGCAACTAAGCGTATCTTTGACTTTTAGAAAGAAACGACTTGATTAGCTTAATTTTTGAGAACAAAAATCCAGAAACCATAGTTTAATTATATGGTTTAGCTTTTTCTTGCTTGACAAATTTTGAATAGATACAAATTTTACGTTCCATTTCCTATATACATATTTATCTGTATATGTATGTACATATAGTATAGTATAGTATAGTAGCATGACCATAAAACCAATCGATTTTCGTTTCAACGCTTTTAATTCCATTTTGAGCCAGAACAACAAGCTCGCCGAAGGCCAAAATACAATGATGTTTTTGACTATACCCGGTTTTGGGCTCATCCTCTAGCTATTGTTTTCTCGTTTGTGTTTTGTTGTTTTTGTAGTTCTTGTTCGTTCTTTTTTTCTGGTAGGTACTGTTCTAGATAGTAGATTACAAATCGAGAGTATATTCACTTTCTCCGTGGCATTGTGTACACGAAGTATAGTCATGCCATTGGCCTAAAGACTTGGAAAGGACCGTGAAATTGCATTGTGAAATCGAATCAGTCCAAACGATGGAAATTCGATTTTCATCGTCGTCGTCGTCGTCGTCCTAGTCGTCCTCATCGTTGTCGATGTAGTCGTTGTTGTCGTTCTCGTTATTCTGCCCAGCAGACTTTTTAGGTATATCTTCTAGATACAACATTCAACTAGAGATAGATATGCAGGATAAGAGAATCGAAAACGAATTCCTATTATCTAGTATCTCGATAGCGCGCGAGAATTCCCAAAATGAAAATCCCCATATCTAATATAGCGATGGTTAGTTACGGAATGGCTTCATCCAGGACAACATCACACACTAAATTTTCCCGAACGTTGCACAAGAACAGGGTTTTTGCTAACTCGCTTCGTCAAGTTAGTAGTATACTCCGCCTGTCAGCTTTGCTCTATCTACCGCAGTTAAACTCCCACATCAGGGACCTTTGGGAAGTTACGTTACAACACTCTATAGAGGATGCCACATCAGCAACAGACAAATTAATGGCTATATGTATAATTGTATGTATATACATAACGGTTTCTAGTCTATATGCGATAGAAAACCTAGCCAGAGTAATACAATAAAAAAATAAATATAAAAAGACAATATAGAAACAGCACAAAAAGAATCATCAAAAATGTATCCAATACATATATGTAGGTTTGGGGAATCGGCAGGGACTAAATGAAGGTCCTTGATCAGAGCTAGGTATACTAACGTAACGTATACAGAGCTGAGCTAAACGAGAACCGGTGGTGATTTACTGCTTCCTGCCGACATCCAATCTGAATCCAATTGGCAGCCAACTGCCAACTGTCTGATAAAAAGACAATCACCTTGCAGCCAGACATTGTTCGAATGTTACACAGAGAGATGCGCTTGATACAAAAGCGATAAATCGCTGAGAGGTGTCTGTCTAATTACAAAATTCAGCTCTTTTCGTCTCTGATGGCTCTGACCGCATCACCTCCCCAATTTCCATGATGTTTGCTTCGCAATCCCTGCGCGTCTATGTACTTGAAAAGTGAAAGGGGAGGTGGGTTTTGTTTTTATACTTTTTTAAATTGTGTTATCCTGATGGTTTTGGTATAAATTTTTGGACGAAGTGATATTTTATGTACCTATAGGTATACCCTAACCCAATAAGGTTATAGCTTGATTTAATGGGTAGGAAAAAATGGTTAAACGAATGAGATTCTTATCGGTGGTGCTGGTGGTGCTGATATTGGTGAACGGTGTGCTGTGGTAGCGTGTTAATTGCTTTGTGATATTAATTTAAATTTGTGTGAAATAAATGGGTCTTGAATTTTCTATCAAATAAATGGGGATTTTTTGTTATGATCCAATCAAATTAAAAAGTTTGTAAGTATTAGTAAAGTTTTCAGTTTGGTTTTATATGACAACCTATTTTTAACATCATATAGAATGTCCAATTGTCGAATTGAACATTTTGAAATTTTTTTTCGTTTCAATGTTAATAGAATTTAAATCAAATTTCCCTAACAACATTACTCGCACAGCAAATGATTGAGAGTTGTAAGTCACTAGGCCCTAGTTCTTAACGGACTGTTGCGTTTTACCTCAAAACAGGACTTCAATGACAAATCTTAGACAGATGAGAATCATTAAGAAGTTCTTTTAGCATTAGCAACTTCTTTACTAAAAAAACATTAATTGAACCAATATTTTACTAACTAGACTTTTGAAGACTTTTATTAAAGCCACCTTATTGATTAGCGGGTAATTAAGGAAATCAAGACTAACAGCTAATAATGCGTCTCGAACCAATATTTCACAAACAATAAAATTATGCTACTTGACTATTCACAAAAAAATGTAGTTTCTTTTAAATAAACATGACCTAAAATTACGGACAAAAATACTGCAATATCCCAAAGATAGTACAAATGTACAAATTTTTGCTCATTTGTGAAAAACATGATGAAGTCTTTCTCTGTTGGTACGCTCTTTAGATAAAGCTAATCTCACCATCTAATCATCGACCGATTGCACTTACATCCCTTTTTGTCCAAGGTCAGTCTTAAGCTCAAGAAATATCTCGAAGATCAAAAGCTTTCTAATAACAGGAAGTGCGGCTTTCGTAGAAATACATAGATCCACTGGTGATCTCATGGTTCATCTCACCAAACAGAGGAGCAAATCTTTCATTGTTTTGGAGAAAGTAAGATTATTGGGATTTATATTTCAAAAGTATTTGATAGGGTTTTGTATCAGGCCCTCTTATCGGAATTGGGTGTTTTCGATTTAGATGAAACCCTTCTTCGTTGGATTATAAATTGCCTTTCTGACCGTTCAATACAAGTAGTATCGGATGGTTCAAAGTCTGAAGTCCATTAAATAAATACTGGTGTGCCCTAGGGAACCGTTTTGTCTCCGACACTCTTTCTTTGAAAATTCTAATCCATTAAATTGTTACGCTAATGAAACTACTCCTATAGCTTTTCATATTCGTTTTCAGACTTTTCAGACGGTAAAATATGATAAGCTCATTGAATTCCGCACTAAACAGCATTGTAAAAACACCGTGGAATTTAATGCTTCGAAAACCCAATGATGTTTCGTATCGAGATAAACCTCCCTTGTTATTATCCATGGATGGCACTTGCATCAATTAGACTCTACATCTCGATATTCTCGGTATCTGTATCACCAACAACCTCTTGTGGAACGATTACATACGCGATGTCGCCAAAACTTCCGCAAGATATTTGGGTTTCTTAAGGCGATGCCAGAAGTTCCCCTGATCTGGCTGTTACCTGCAAGTTTATATGCGTCCAAAGCTTGAGTATAACTCCCATCTCTGCGCTGGTGCTACTGCAACTCACTTAAGCCTCTTGGACAGTACTAAAGTAAAGCAATTCAATTGATTGGGGATAGTATCATCATTAGTTCATTTACGTCACTCGAGAAACAGCCAGCTGCATTCCTCCCCGAAAACAGTTCAACCATAATACTCTCGCTTCTAGCAATACTCATCAGAATAAACTCAGGCCCAACTTCGGTCGTACTGACAAGTATAGAGATTCATTCCTTAGCCGTACTACGGGAATGTGGGATGCCTTACCACACTTTGTATTTCCAGGTCATTGCAAAGTGAACCGATATCTCCTTTGAAACCATCTCTCGCTTTCCTAATGCTAACACTGGTTTCTGCATAATAAGGGTAGTAGTATCCCCTTTTCATATAATATAGAATTTTTAATAAACAATTAAAAACATTAATTAGATTCATTTGGTTTAGATTTTCAAACGCAAGCAAACAAATTTATTGCAAATGCATATATACAACTCTATAGCTTAATATAAATACATTTTTCGAATTAGGTTTTGATAAATAAATTTGTATAGGTATACCTAAAAACATCACTTTTAATTCAAACCTTGTCTGCATTGGAATTTGTCACTTTTCAAATGTTTAACCACTATCAACATAATAAACTTTGACTTTTTATACTTAGGCATGCCTTAATATACCCGTTTACGTACATAAACCATAACCTCAACCTTTCAAAAACCATCCTATCGAAACAAAACCAACTTTTATTTTAATCACAACTTTCTGGCAACACGTGCTGCATACATAATTTTAAGTCAAAATCCACAAACAAAAACCAAATACTTAATCTGTAAAACTTTTCATTCATAGGTTTTAGTGTATAGGTACATCTGTGGATGTAGAGGGGAAGAGGGCGAAAAAGAAAACAAAAACAAAATTTTCAATTCCGAAATTCGAATCGTTTTTCCTTAATGAACTTCACAGAAAGCATTCTTAATTTTTCCAATTAAGTTATTCATCGAGTCCTATCACTATTGTACCTAGGTATACATACCTCCTCTATACTCGTACACTTCACATCACAGCCCAAAAATTAACTTTTCCTATAACCTTACAACCTTACCTATAACAAGGACGAAAAAACTAACACAAATTCTGACGCACATACATATATATGTATATATATATATGTACTTACTCGTAAACCTTCTTCTCTTAGATCGAACTAGAAAGACAAACGAACAAAACAATAAGGAAGGAGAGTAAAGAATGAAAAAAAGGACGAAAAATAAACCATTCTCTAATTAAGTACTACACTCGCTGATGATGATGATTTTCTTCCAAAGAGCGAGACGAGCTCAAAGCGAGGAAAATCTTCCAACCCTTTCGCTTCCGGGTCACGAAACGACATTTTCGCCATAGAGAATTATTATGCCATGTTGTAGGTATGTTGTTGGTACTAGTTTATGCAATATGGCTTCCTTTTTGAAATCCTATTTACCTCAAAACCCCATCCATTCTGACTCCTCGCACCAATCGACGACTCGTCCTCTATACATATTTTACCTTCATCCTGAATTCAAATTCAAGCTTCGAACTTGGAATCGGAATTGGACGCATGTGAATAGTTTCATTAGAGTTAAATGCCCCTTATCGTCGTCGTTTTCGTTCTTGTTCAGCGTCGTCATCGTAGTCGTTGTTGTCCTTCGACATACCAGACACAACCTAAAGCGAGTAGCTTCGACGAAAGGTTTTTGTGCAAAAACTTTTTCTCGAGAGCACTTCAGCAGGGACAACTATTCAGACAGCAACCAGTTGGTATATAAACCTCGTAATACCTCGGCATAGAAGAAGGAATTGTATGGACGAGAGAGGAAGAGGTGTTGCAGTTGTTTGCTTCTCTGGCTCTGGTTACCCACACGCTATGTGGAGCCTCATACTAAAATCTCCTTAGTTTGCACGAAATTTATCCTCGTTGTGGTGCACGAAGGTTTGGTATTCCTTTTTATTTTTTAGTCATGTTGAGTAATCCCTTGAATACCTCTACCTTCCTCTCTTTTTTCCCCCCTTCCCCGATTCACCGATAGGAAGAAGTGTTTTAGAAGTTTTCCCGCCATAGTCCCTTCCATAATATACACTATACACAGTATAGTGTTAAGATAATTAGGTGGGGTGTGGTCATAAGTTTTGAAAAAATAAAAACAGGAGGAAAAAACGTACATACCCACTTTTTTGATGGAATCCTTATTTCCACACATGCTACGAGTATATTGATGGTAAAGCGAAAAACAGAAACTACTAACATCTGACCGACCATCAAAGGACGACTAAATGGCGCACGTCAAAAGTTGAAAACAAGTGTAATTGAAAATTGAAATGAATTGAAAAATTATATGTTTACGTGTTAAGTAAGGGACGAGTTGGAGTTGTTCGTAATTGAGCAGGAAACGGGGTGCAAGGGTGTGAGTAAGTTTGAACCTTTTTGTTCCATGTCCTCTATATCGCAACTTCTGCCCTTAAAGGGATATTTTTTTGTCGAAATAATCATAATAAATTCGACGTTTTATGGAAGTAGGCATCATAATCGATCCTTATTTGTTGTTCTTGTTGTTGTTTGCCCTGTCGAAGGAACCAGCCGTCGTCGTTGTCGCGGTGGCAAATGTGGCATGGAAGTGAGGTTCCGTATCTAATTACATGGACAAAAATAATAATAAATCATTTGGAAAATCTGATAGACTTGCGAGAATGTTTAATTTTGCACGCGGTTCCTTTTGCATGGTTCGTTTTCTTTTTCAAACCAAACAACAACAAAAATTGAAAAAGAAGATGAAGAGGGGCGATTTTTGAACTAAGTGAATGAATGGCAACCGGAAGGAAGAGGATGGAGTAAAAGGTAGAAATTCGAATATCCGGCAAAATTGAAATTCCTGTTTGGTTTTGGCGTGATTCTAACAACATGAAATGAAAAAGTCATACATGGAAAAGATTTTTAGAATTTTACTTTTGATGAAGGTTATCATATTGAGCATAACAATCATGACTGTAAATGGTAAGCAATGGCAAATTTTAGGTAAAAGGAATTTATAATGAATTTTATGTTTGACTAATCAGCACTGAACTTAATCAATGATATGTGAGCAGATTTTCAGGATCATAGCTGACAATCGGAATAATACCTAAGTTGATAAAGCACAAAAATTAGAAGAAAACTTTTATACATTTTTCAAGAAGAATATTGTCAAAAAAGGTTGATAGCTCTAACTGCCTTTTTCACTATTTGAATCCCCACTAAATAAAAAAAAAGGCTTTCGATTTGTCATTCTTAAAAATTTAACACAATATACATAACAATATTTTGTGTGAGATAAACAATTGGATTTTTGAATAAGAGCGCTACAAAAGTTTTTTGTTAAATAAAACAAAAACAGTTTTGGATATCAATGAAATTCTTTATTCCTGTGAAAGTTAGTTTGATGCCATTATGTATAAAACTCGATTTCTTTTACATGCCCACCACGAGCACGCTTGCAGAAGTCCAGACGCTCAACCCAATTTTTATCATCTAATTGGGGCCGATAATATTCGGTTATCATTGAACGATAGCGATCCCCATTCACAGCAACGTGTCGGTCTTGATCATCTTGGAAGAAGTACGGCATAATGACGAAGTCGGTCCATAAACCACACCAAACCGTTATTTTTTCGAGATGCAATGATGACTACGTGTGGATTTCTGCCTGACCAATACCGCATATTTTGTTTATTGACGAAGCCATTCAGCCAGAAATGAGCCTCATCGATGAAGATGATTTTTCGATGAAAATCCGAATCTCTTTTAAGTTGTTGCTCATCCCAATTCACGAACATACGACGCTTCTGGTGGTCAAGCGGTTTCAGTTCTTGCGTCAATTTAATATTGTAAGGATGTATAGGCCAAGATCTTCTCACAAAATTCGTTACAGAGATGCCCAACGCTTGAAAATCAGGTGTGAGAGACATATTTGGTCTTTCTGCAACTGAAGCCTCAGCGGCAGCAATATTCTCGACACTACGGGCACTTCTTTGTCTCACTGGCAAGGGAACATTTTGTACTACGCCTGTGGAGTCAAATTTATCCTCTAGACGCTCAATTATTGATCTGCTAGGACGATTATGATAACCATAAATTGGACGTGGTGCTCTTAACGTTGAGGTCACTGACTCCGAATTTCGGTAGTAAATTTTACAAATTTCCACTCGTTCGGTTGGCTCGTATATCTTTCCATCATGAAATGGCAAACCTTACTAAAGAGAAATGTCAAAAGAACGGCGAGAATTATGGCGTTCGTTTGCTTTCCCTGTCGCTCTACTTTTGTAGTGTTCCTGTTAACAAAACCCTTTATTTATTTGTTCTCCTAATACTTCAGTCGAAAACCATTCTTATCAGTTTTTTGTTGTTTTCGATTTTTTTAAAATTAGTTGTCAGTTGAATTTTTCTAAAAAATTTAATAAAAATTACCAACAATATTTCGCATATATGTAATAAAAAATGTTTGATTTCAAAATCTATTTTTGTTAACGAGATTTTTAGTCGAAAACCAATTGTTACTAATTTTAGTACCATTTCTTGAAAGTTTTTATTTCTTATGTAAACAAATACAGATTAGATTTTTCTAAGAAAATTTAGCTTACAATGAAATAATTTTGAAGTCAATACCTTCATTTATTCAGGAGATATCAAGAATCGAATTTTTGTTTACTATTTTTTGTAGATCTTAATTTTTATGAAAGAATTGAGTGTCGGATTTTTATAAAAATTGTACTGAATGTCGAACACAATATTTTCTATTTAATGAAACTAGATTGAAGCCAATATCTTTAATTTTTAAAAAGATATTTAAGTCGAAAACCAACTTTTAGTAATGTTTTTTTTTTTTGGTTTTTATTTTTTGTAAAAGTGCTGTCAATTCGACAATATCTAATTTATATAATTTATATATTAGGCATCACGATGTTTGTCCGCGATGGACTACTAAAACTACTTTACCGATTTTAATCAAATTTGTACACCGTGTGCAGTTTGGTATAACTTGATAGGTAGGATTTGTCCATTATTTGACCATTTGTCCATTATTTGACAGTCACAATTATCTTTTAGCTCCAAATGATAGATGGTGCCAGCTGTTAACTGTATTGAGTAAGTTATCAATACATGGCGCTATGTCAAACTTCTAAACGTTTTATATAAGCTACAATTTTATACCATAACCAAAATGCTTCACCAGATCTATGCAAGATTTAAAGATTTAATTTTATCGGATGCTTTTCGCCAGATCTTACCAGTTATAACTCGCTCTACTTTCGCGGATGAGATTAATGCTTGTTTAAAACAATCATTCTTATAGCGAAGTGTTGAAACACGAAATACGCATTGCATTAAACTGTCAGGCGATCTGATGTCTTTTAAATCAATCGATACTGTTGGTAATGAAGATGATGGTGTACATTTTACAATTGAATTTTCAAATTCACTAGATATACCTGGAATGACACCACATAATTTTTGAATTAAGATTGGTTAACCTATTATTCTCCTGCGCAATTTGAAACTACCTCAATTATGCACCGGCACACGTTTGGTTATCAAAATGATCACCGGAAACATTCTTGAAGCAACCATTTTAACTGGAAAGTTTAAAGGAAAAGTGGTCCTGTTTCCACGTATTTCAATTTTACCTACCGTTGGGTTCTACTATACCCTTCAGAGGGTTACAGTTTCCAATTCGTTAAGCTTTTGCCATATCTATAAATAAGTCTCAAGGCCAAACAATGTCCATTTGTGGTTTAGATTATTTTTAAGCTATTTTAAACAAGTTTAATTGTCAGAAACTTCTGTAGCAACGTGGAAGATTGCTCCGAAGCATCCAGGCTACGCAAAATCCTCTCCAAAAATCCAATCATGCCAAGCTGCTTGACAAACGCCTCTGGCCTCTAGACCAATTCAAGCGAAGAATCGCTCAACTTGCTACTAGACGTTCACTTTCCTGGTAGCTCTAATATTATTAATAATATTGCACCTAATAATTGTGACAATACATTACATCCCCCACAAGGTCTAGTCACTAGGGAAAAACTCAAATGGGCTATTAACGGCTTTAAGCCATATAAATCTGCAGGTCCGGATGGTGAAATTCCAGCCGAGCTGCAAGTAAATGCAAGTTTTCTAATACCCATCCTAGAAAACATCTTCAAGGGATGCCTTAAATTGGCATACATCCCGATGTCTTGGAGACAAGTTAAAGTTGTTTTTATTCCAAAAGCTGGAAAATCCAGCCACGTTAACCCTAAAGACCTAAGACCTATCAGCTTATCATCATTCCTTTTCAAAACTTTTGAACGTTTGATCGATATCCACTTAAGGGCAAGTATTGATAAGTCCCTCCTTTTAAAGGCTCAACACGCCTACAACAAAGGGAAATCAGTTGAAACGGCTCTACACAGTATAGTACGTACAATCGAATATTCCCTCCATCATAAAGAGTACACCTTAGTTGCCTTCTTAGATATAGAAGGTGCATTTAACAATGTCGACACATCTGCAATTGCACGTGTATTGGCATCTCTGAAGGTAGATAAGTCGATTCACTGAATTGATTAATCAGATGCTGATAAGCAGGATTATCAATTCAAAACTGGGCGATTTTACTACATAAAGGGGTGTCAACAGAGGTACGCCACAAGGTGGTGTCCTCTCCCCTCTCCTCTGGAACTTGGTAATAAATGAATTACTAATTACTCTAGAAAGAGAGGGATACAGATACAGAGTGTTTGCCTATGAGGACGATGTTGCTATTACAGTAACGGGTAAACATCCCAATATACTTAAAGAACTCTTACAAAACGCTTTAAATAAGCTCACCAGATGGGCAAATCGGTGTGGACTAGGCGTTAACCCACAAAAAACCGACCTTGTCCTCTTCACAAGGAAATACAACGTCCCACACATTGACCCTCCCCTCATAAACGGTGTACCACTTAAATTCTCTGAACAAGCAAAATACTTGGGTCTCATTTTAGATAAGAAATTAAGTTGGAAACCTAATATTCAAGAGAGAATAAACAAGGCCACAGTAGCCCTGTTCTCCTGTAAAAAGTCCATTGGTAATAAATGGGGCATACAGCCCCGCATTACACACTGGCTATATTTCTCGGTCATAAGGCCGATCCTTACTTATGGAGTAGCGGTATGGTGGACGGCGCTAGATACAGCGACAAATCGCGATAAACTCAGCAAAGTCCAACGAACAGCCTGCCTGTGTATGGGAGGAGCACTTCGCTCTACCCCCTCCGCCTCACAAGATGCTCTGTTCCATCTAATACCGCTGGAAATTTTCAGCAAGCAAACGGCCGCTAATACTGCCATACGGCTTCAAGCCTCCTCTCTGTGGATCAATAATGGAATTGGCCACACCACTATTCTGAATTCGTTCAGAACTATAAACAGTAATATTGACTACACCATACCCCATCCTCAGTTTAATAACTTTAGCTTCAAAGTGACTATACCTCCCAGGTCTTCTTGGGAGAATACATCATTTTTGAACGATGGTCCTATAAATTTTTATACAGACGGATCAAAAACGGAGGATGGGGTTGGTGGAGGCGTATACTCAGATAGACTAAACTTAAGTCTCTCCTTTCGTCTACCCGATCATTGTAGCGTGTTCCAAGCTGAAATCCTGGCTATAAAAGAAGTCCTATCCTGGCTTAGAGAAAACGTTATATCAACTAATGATATACGCATCTTCTCGGATAGCCAAGCCGCGTTAAAGTCCCTAGACTGTGTCTCCACAAACTCATTAACAGCCCTAAATTGTCGATCATCTCTTACGGAGATGGCTACACAGTTCAACATTCACCTTCTCTGGGTGCCGGGCCATAGAGGCATTCCAGGAAATTGCAAAACTGACGAACTTGCAAAAAGCGGAACAACTTTACCTCTGCTGGCTCACAATGCTAGCATAGGTATCCCCTTAGCTACATGTAAACTCATGCTAAAGCAAGATACCATAGAGAAAACAAACTTCAGGTGGAATAACACCACCACCTGTGTAGCGACTAAACGAATTTGGCTTAATCTTAGCACCAGGCGCTCAAAACACTTAATCTCTCTGAGTAGATTGCACATTAGCTACGTTATAGGTGTCCTGACTGGGCACTGCTTAATAGGAAGGCATGCTATTCGACTTGGAGCCCCTGCAAATGATTTTTGTAGGAGTTGCATGGACGAAGAAGAAGAGGAGACAATCTCTCATCTTCTGTGCACATGCCCTGCCTTATCACAAAGACGTAGAATCCACCTTGGAGAATGCTACTTTAACGATACCAGCAATCTAAAAAATTCAAACATTACTTGTCTCCTACGCTTCATTCGAAGCTCCAATTGGTTCAACGAGTTAAGCTGATTAACTGATCCATGTGGTATCACAACGGACCATACTTTGGTCTAAGTGTGTTGGACGTCCCAACCAACAGCCACTTTAACCTAACCTAACCTAACCTAACTGTCACATGTTATTCACTTAAAACTTTGTAATATACTCCAATGTTACAAACTTGAATAAAAATAATAATAAATTTAAAATTTAATTCTTTTGTATTGATTTTTTTTTTATATCAATTGTACGAACATTTTGACCAAATGTGTTCAAAGTCCTTTCAATTCCCAAACCAGTAAATTTGTATACCAGCTTTAACATTTCCATTAATAAGGGGTAACGGTAATGGAAAATCTCCTACCGTTCCATCTAAATAGCTTACAACTGTGTTATATGACGAAAAACGTTAGCCACAGCAACGCTTGGCCGGGTCAGCTAGAATAATATAAATTGTGATTCAAGTCGCTCGCATTATTGGTTCGTGAGATATGTTTGGTTTTAAATTATAAATAAAAATAAATTAGGTGGCGCAACAGTCCGTAGAGGACCAGAGCCTAGTGACTTACAACTCTCAACCATTCCTGTGTGCGAGTAATGGCAGGGATGGAGGGGACCTACAGTTTATATGCCGAATCCGAACGGCTAATTTGAGAAAGCACTTTTTCATGACAAGAATTACTCTTGGAGAATTTGTCAATTCCTCGCAAGAGGCAGTACCCGTGAAAAAAACTTTAGGTAGCACAGACAGGGATCGAACCCAAGACCTTTCGCATGACAGTCTAACGCACTAACCATCATCTACGAACCTGGCTCAAAATCACCAAGGTTGCAAATTTCAAATTTTTTTTATGACAAAAAAAATTGCAAGCTATAATGATGAATTTTAGTTTATACTGTTGCAAAAATTTTATATTAATAAACTTTGACAGGGCAGCGCACAGAGTTCTATACTTTCTTAGTATTATTGTTTAGTACTAAATTTCATACAAAAACCATCAATTCGGGAACGTTTTTCTAAGTTTGATAAAATCAACAAAAACAAAACAAAGTACATAGTTTAAGCTTTGTTTAATAACATGGGTATATTATGTATCTATATTAAATAAGCAATAATGAAAACAATACATACAAAATCTTCTACAAGCAAAATACGTACAAATCATGTCCGGGAACGTTCCCGAAATGACCGTTCCCGAAATGACGATTTCAATTAAGCGCGCGCTTTAATTATACGGTGGTCATCTTAAATGCGATCTGACTTTTTCAATAGGAAAATATTTGAGGTAACTTTGTAATTTCGTGACGTAGAAAAGTATTTCATCAATAATTAAATGTAATAAATGCGTTCACGGAATGACGGACTATTGATGTACGCTCTACGAATGATGAATAGAAATTTACTTACCATTTAGATATAACTTATTTTACGATAAATACTCTGACAGCCGGCTTTGTTATTGTTCTCTTCCTCGACTGACGTTTGACACAGAATTATTGCGTTCACTTAAAATTATTTTTGATCGATTATCGATATGTTCCCTGAAATGACTTGTGCGGTATCGGACAAACTATTTTTGCATTTTTATAGTTAAAAAATAAATAATTTCTTAGTATTCTTTCTAAAACTAGATTTTGTATATAAAATACGGTGTATTAAGTAATGACCGGGGTTAAATACCTTACATTTTCCAATCATATTTTGTACTTGTTGTTGAAGATTTTACATTAGGACGCGTTCCCGAAATGATTTTCTATGCGTGTATATTGATTTCATTTAAAATTTAGTTTATTAATAAATTATATTGTTTGATAGACACACAAAACAGGTTAGTTTTAGTATTTTATTAATTTTTTTTTCTTAATTAAGTCAAGATTTAAGACACTAAATTGCTAGCGAAGCCAATTCTGCACCTTGGTGATTTTGAGCCACCTACGTACACCGGCACGCACAGATATCTCTCTAAAAATTTTTTTTTAGATCTTAGGGATCTTGAAGCGTTGAGAAATGTCAACATTTTCAATTCGACAAATCAGACCGATTACAATAGCTTCTTTTGGGAAGTAAAAAAAATAGGTTGCGACAAAAACTTCCTATTTTTCTCCGTCCTTTTATTAATTCTTAAAAGCATGTTGCGATATTTAAAATCATTCACCTTAAAAAAAGTCATACCTCATAAATCTTCATTGCTCTCTTTTTTGCTAATACAATATTGGAACATTTCGTTTTGTATTCCAATCCAGATTCTTATGCAACTATCCAAAAATTGAGATCTATAAAAAACAACTTAATTTAGAGTCCTCTTGACCTTATTGGGTGTAAAACTGTAAAACAACAGCCATTAAAGTTTTGTATGCTAATTCTCTTCTTTTTGTTTGGTTTCAAATTTTATATCACAAGCAATATAAAACGTGATAAAAACTTTCACATAAAAATTGTCTTATATTTCATTTCTTATTTGCAATAAATTTTTGATTTTTCACTGTGGGCCATCTTTTGCACATCACACGTACACAAAACACCTTCTCTTTTCTTTTTTTGAAAAATTTATATTATACAATCAATCGAATGCCCAATTAAAAGAAATTCTCAGAACAGCAACAAAATCTTGGAATTAAATTTTGTCTTCCTTATAATCAATTTTATTTCTAATTTATGTCTATCTTCCACACTCACACACCATCTTTGCCTGTATACCTAGTATCCCATGCATAGGAAAATAAGAAGACAAAATGTGTAAGGATAACGCTCTCTCTCTGGGTTTCTTTATCTTTCCGCATCCTCAAACTGTTCTGTTATCCCATAACTTACCCCAAAGGAATAAGATAAATCTTACAAACTTGCAATCTGCTTCATTCTATTTTCTCATATATACTCGTTTACATCGGCATAGAAGAAAGAAGGACTAAGATGTAACATCTCGCGCTTTCGCGATTTTCATTGCGACAAATGTATCCTGCAGGACTCTTTTCTAAAGGGCAATAAATAAATTCCCACGTCCCAACAATAATCCAAAGGGCGAAAATAAATGAAACACATCTCGCATATACCCATCAGATTTAGATCCAGGACCCACCCCATGTCCTTTGGCTATGTTCGTTTTTACCAACAACAACCATAACACGTCACATGATTCGATAGAGAGGTATACGAGGTGTTACTATAATAAAACAAAGATAAAGTTGAATCGAAAATGAAGAAAAATTTTAACCAAAACCAAATACAAAAACAACAAAAATGATGTCAAAGTAAATAGGACCAAATGAATTTGAAAGTTTATGTCCCGAACCGAATGATGTTCAAATGTCGTATTGCTCGGTGTCCTTGTCGGTGTCTTTGCCCAGTCGTCGGTAGTGCAGTGTGCGCCGCGAATAGCCATAGCCAAACAATTTGTTGAAAAACGACAAAAATTTCGTTTCATTTTCGTACTTTTTTTATGGATTTACACTTACGTGACAAATACCTACATACTTTTCTGTGTCATCATTTTTATTTGTGCTGTTTCGTCCTTTTCAAAGAAAAATAAAATTAAAACAAAACGACAACAAAAACAAAGCAGGAAATGAAATTGAAGTGAATCTTCATTTCAAAACAAAACACCAAATGTCCAGGATACTTTAATTTACTGTCAGAATGTTGAGTCAAATTACTTTTTTTCGTCTTCTTCTTTTACTTCTTCTTATTCTGATATGAAACAATGAAATCATAAACATAAAAAAACAAACTCCTGACGGTTGTACATTCAGAAAGACCAAAAACAGGACAACTCAGGTGATGAATTTTATTGCTTATTTTGGTCCAGACATTACCATGAGGCAGCTTATTGTCAAATCAAAAATACTTAATTCATTCCAAGAGATCTTAACTGACTTGTTCAGTTATACGACTGCATACGTCGCGTCAGTTTCAAAACATATCAGGAACCAAAATAAATTACGCCAACCAGTTTTGGTATTAGTATTCGCCTCGTATTTGTGTCACGTTAATTTTCCTTATTAGAAAGATTTTGTTCGAAACGATTGTATCATGTTTCATTCCTCTGAATTTAGGACCTCACAGTCTGTTGTGTGCCATTGTTTTCAGATTATATGGACTTGATATGGACACATTGCCAAGACAGTTTTCACATAAACATTTTGGTTCTTAAGGTTCGTCTCTGATCTTGTGTAAGGTGACCATTACCTATGTGTTTCTGTATTCGTCACAAAACGCCTTTATTTAACTTTGTAACTGTAACTGACATTTAAATTCGTTCTTATACTTTTCTTTAATTAAGAGTTCTAATTTAACTGAAAATCAGAGAATAATTGGGATCTCTCCAAATTTTTTAGGAATTTATTCATACCTTACTGAATGACGCAGCGTTACTCGGTTGGTTATTTAAGAAGAAATTTGGTTAGCATACAAAAGATAAATGTGATTCAACTTTTAAAGATAGACAAATGTTATCGCAAACTTTTTTTTTAGAACTTTCAAAGGCGAACAATTCTCTCATACATGATATTAGCAAAACTTTAACCGTTTCCGGAATGAAAGCAGTGGAAGCTCTTAAAAGGCAAAACAATCGATTTTGAATATTGCCGCTATGATCGTATTAGTCTTTGCGTGTTATTGAATAGCCTTTATTAATAAATGGGTTATCTAACACTAAAAAAATGTTTCAATTCAGACCAGTAGTTCCCGAGAATAGTGCGTTTAAGAAAACAATCAAGCAAACAAACAAACAAACAAACAAACAAACAAACAAACAAGCAAACAAACAAAAAGAGTAACAAACAAATTAACAAATAAACAAACTCATTAATTTTATAATATTAGATACAAATTTATTATAATAATCAAATTGATTAAATATTTAGATTTATTAGTTTTACAATTATTTAAATTGTAAAGACAATCCAGAAGTCTTGGTATGGTAACCTTAATTTTAATAAGGCGCCTCTGGGCAAGTCTACCTGAACAACAATAAACATGTACCTATCCATAAAGATAATCTTATGATATCGAATATCTGCGGTGTTATATGCGTCATTAATCGAAATTAAAGAGGCAATTAATTGTTATTGTTTTCTTCTTTCTGTAAGAAGTTATAAATATTTTTTGTTTGGGTACAGACTACAGACTTTTTATTGTTAAAAATAAACGATTGTTATTAAGTTATATTGATGTCTTACGGCTTGATTTACTAATTTAAATTTAAGCACCATCATTTTAACCTCTAAATCCACATGGTATCTGCGTTTACGTGGTTATTTAGTACAAATTGATTGATTATTTAGTATAAGTTTTATCGAACTCTTTGATTACTCTGGTCAATAAAATCACTTTTTCCTCTGTCACACAAACAGGATAATATTTTTCTAAAAGTTTAAGTTGTCTAGAATTTTACGGACAACAAAAACGGTTATTTTAAGGCTAAGGTAAAACACAAAAATATCCCATAACAATAAAGTTTATGATAAATATTGGGATTTCTGGGAATTATAAGTCTTCATTCGACTGTAAATGAAGTTTTGTGAAATGCTCAACTTAATGCTTTTATGTTTTTGAAAAAAAAAAACGTTTTGGAATTAATGTTTGGTGCTTTTTACAAATCTGAGCTTGAATTAAAACAGTGTGCTCAAATTTTGAAAATACCCGTAGATTCGGAAAACAGTTAGTAATTTGTTTGAAAAAAAAACTACTTCATGAATTAAGGTAACCTCTAAAAGCTTATTATCTATATATATAAAAATCAATGCCACTTTTCGTTGTAATGTTATAACTCAACAATGCCTTTTCCGATTTGGCTAATTTTGGTCTTGAATTATTCGTGGAAGTCCAGAGAAGGTTTGTACGTAAAGCTAATGCATCGCAACGTGAACGTACTGCCCAGAATAGATCTGTTGACCCTGTACCTGTGCTTAATCTTGTACGGCGATCACGAATAATTACAATAGTCAGATTGGTTATAGTATGTACGGATACATTGGAATGATGGACGCAATATGTCCACATTGTGATGCGGCTAACTTTCCAGGTGAAACGCCCGGCATGTGTTGTGCTAATGGTAAAGTGAGATTGTCAACATAAGCAACTTCACCCGAACCATTGTATTCATTTATTTTTGGGACATCTCAAAACGTCGAAGCAGTTTTTGAGTAATATTCAACAATTCAATTCCGCATTTCAAATGACTTCTTTTCGTGCTACTAAAATTATTAGAGATAATTTTATGCCGACTTTTAAGGTGAACAACTTAACAGGATTGTCCCACGTTTTATCAATCTGAATCATAAAGTCTTAAAAATTCTGATTCAACATCTATACCTAAAATTGCATACATGTTACAAATTCAGGGCCAGATTTATCATCAAGCTGGTTCGTTTTTGCCATACCCGACTTGATCGTATGCCATCTGATAATCACAAAATTGTAATAGCACCAAATAGAATATTCAACAAAAACATGTATATGACACAATCATGCAAACCGTTTCCAATAATGCAGGTGGATTATATTTCTTGGATGCACCTGGTGGTACAGGCAAAACTTTCGTTGTATCATTGATTTTAGTTTAGCGACTATTCGATCGGAACAGAAAATTGCATTGTTACTTACATCTTCGGGAATTGCTGCTACATTATTAGAAGGTGGTCGGACCGCACACTCTGCATTAAAATTGCCTTTGAATGTACAGGTGATTGAAACTCCAACTTGAAATATTTCGAGAAATTCGGCTATGGCAAAAGTTCTGCGATCAACGTCAATTATTTTATGGGATGAGTGCACAATGGCGAATAAAAAATCAATAGAAGCATTTAATCAAACAATGCAAGATTTACGAGGCAATCAACAGCTTTTTGGTGGTGCTCTGATATTGCTGTCAGGAGACTTTCGTCAAAAATTGCCTGTCATTTCTCGATCAACTCTTGCTGATGAAATAAACGCCTGTTTGAAGTCATCAGTTCTTTGGAAATATGTACGAAAACTGACACTGAACAACAATATGCGTTTTCACCTACATAATAATGCAACTGCCCATGAGTTTTCAAAACAATTGTTAGAAATTGGTGATGGCAAAATACCAATCGACAGTACCAACGCATTGATCACTTTACCGAACAATTTTTGTACAATTGCGCAATCTATAGATGAGTTGATTGAATGTGTTTTTCCGAATATTCGTCAGAATTACAGAAATCATGATTGGTTGAGAGAACGCGCCATTTTAGTACCGAAGAACATTCATATCAAACATTCATATCAATCATCAATCAAGATGAGGCAATAATTTATACAATTGAATATTTTAATTCAATGGAACCGGCTGGTATACCACCGCATTGCTTGAATCTGAAAATTAGTTCTTTGATTATATTATTGCGAAATATTCATCCACCAAAACTGTGTAATGGTACCACATTGACAGTGAGAAAGTTATTGCCAAATTTGATTGAAGCTACAATCTTAACTGGTAAATCAAAAGGAGAAGTGTGTTTGATACCGGGTATCCCTATGATTCCAACTGATATGCCATTTGAATTCAAAAGATTACAATATCCTGTGCTTTTATCATTTGGGATGTCCATAAATAAGGCTCAAGGGCAAACACTTCACGTTTGTGGTGTCAATTTGGAGGAATCATGTTTTTCACTTTTAATAGCTAGCAATTTAAAATATTTTTTTTGTTTGAATAAATGAACTTAATAATCTTTTTTTTATTACTATGCCTTATACGTAGCGAAGCACGTACCGGGCCGCTAGTATGTATATATATCTATGTTTTTTTTTAATTTTAAAAAGTAATGTCTATAAAACCTGAAGTGATAAAGTAATTTTGGTATTAGATTTATACTAAGTCCACGAAAACTCATTTGGAAAGTGCAATTTGATTGACTTGTCGACTATTATTATACAGGGACCATTGATTTCTAAGTATACAAGTACAGAACTATACACAATCTTCCTGTCTTAAAAGTGGTTTTGCTTCAAATTCTACTTCTTATATAGACTGGATTTTAGCCACTGAAAACACGCAATCAAAAAATTCGTAAAAATGTTTTTTTTTTTACAAATTGTTTGTACAAATAGTTCAAAAACTTTGCAATCAATTATTTAAGTTTAAGCTGTTGTCTGTCGAGATTTTTAGACGTCAAACCAGTAACGCGCTTTTTTCAGTAGTCAAAACACTTCTGAAACGAACTTGAGCACCTCAATCGTGGCAAATGTTCGTCCTTTCATGGGCCTTTTCAATTTCGAGAAGAGAAAAATGTCGCAGGGGGCCAAGTCTGGTGAATACGTTGGCTAAGGCATGATGGAAGTACTGTTTTTGGCCAAAAAATTACTGACTAATAACGACTTGTGCGCAGGTGCAAAATCCATGAATTTTTTGTCTACATTTCCAGCCGTTTTTTTCTTATTGATTCACGCAAACGCCGCATGACTTCAAGATAATACTCCTTGTTTACCGTACGCCCTTGTGGTAGGAATTCTTTATGCACAACGCCATGGTAATCAAAGAAAATTGAGCAAAACCTTCACATTTAAACGAACTTGGCGTGCCTTTTTCAGTCTTGGCTCTCCTGGACTCTTCCATTAGGATGATTGGGCTTTGGTTTCGATGTCATAACCATATACCCATGATTCGTCACCAGTTATAACCCTTTTGAGCAGATCAGGATCATCATTGACGTCGCGTCGTTCAACATTATTTGCGCAATGTGGTGCTGTTTCTAATCAAAATCAAGCAATTTTGGAACGAATTTATTTTAAACGAGAAAAAATCGCAGAGTACGCAAACACAAGCCCAACCTTTATGCCTCTTGCATACAAAAAAACACATGCTATATAGTCAAAACTATGATCGTGACATGTGTGCCAACACAAAAAAAAAATCAAATTAGAGTGTAAAGAGCGCGCGATATTCAAAAAGTCACCTTACTTTTTGATCACACCTCTACAAATATACTGCAAAACTTTTAAATTTACTACGCTTCGTTCCAATTTTTCACAAAGTTCCATCGGTAACCTGCTAAGGAAAAAAACAAAGACAAAGACAAAGACAAAGACAAAGACAAGACACACAAATCGAATCTGCTTTATAGGTAAAGGCTTAAATATTGTTTCATTTTTGGAAGGTGGGATGGATTTAAAACATATGTACATTTTTTGTATTCAATATTTACAAATTTAAATTTTATTAGTTAAGTTTTCTAGGCATATAATTGAGTTGTTTTGTTTTCAAAAAAGAAACTCTTGCTCGGATTGGTTGAAACATTTTGTTTGAAAATAGTAAGATAACAAAATGGTTGATGCCAAAATTTCGAAAGTACTATAAGAGCAATTATACATAAAAATGAGTTGAACCTCTCGAGTTTAGTTTGGTGGGAGTGTCGTCATCAAAAATAGATTTAAATTCGGATATTATTTGATTTTTAAAAAGTTCTTTGGTTTAGAAAGTCTCCAAAAATTACAGATTTTTTACTTAAGTTGGGTTAAGGGTTTGAGATACCAATCTGGAGTACTGCGAACTAAGGAGCCCAAAAATAGCTATACATTTTAACATCATTAGTTTTTTTTTTAATTTTGTTTGATCCAAAAAAGCTCTACAAATGTCAGCTTTACGAGGTAAGGGCTTGAGAAACCAAAAAGTTCCGGAAACTTATGAGCCCAAAAAGAGCCTTATATGTATATCCTTATCGTAAGATTTTTTTTTTTAATTTTGAACCTTTAGGTGTGGTGTTACCGATTTGGCATTAAGTTGGGGTATCATCACCAGTTTAAGAGGGAAGGGATTTTTGTAACCGGGTTTAGGGCACTTCATCATTACAACTTCGAAATTTGATTGTGGTGTTTACAACTTGACGGAATTTGAAAAAACTGCTGTTCGACTCAAATTTCTCAAAAATAAATTAAAGTGTGTACTTCAAAATAATTATTTAATTCTAGCTAAAATATTATTGTTCATTTAAGGTTAATTTTTTAGAACAATCTGGTTCTCAACAAAATAATTTAGTTAACAAAAATTGATATACTGAAACCATCCGTTTTTATCACACATATGTAAAATATTGTCACTTTTAGTTTAGTTTTTAGAAAAATATATCTCACACAAAATGTTTGTATTAATATTTTTAAAAGCATTTCCATCCCTCACAACAGTACTCGCACACAGAAATGGTTGAGAGTTGTCAGTCACTTCATTAGGCCCTAGTTCTTAAACGAACTGTTGCGTAACCAAATTTATTTATTTTATTCTAAAGCATTTACAAATATCAACAAAGCAGCACAAATAAGAAATTGTCAGTGTGGCTCACATCTCAGCCGCTTTTTATTTTTAATTTAAGGTTAAAAAAAATATTTGATTTAATTTAAAAAAATGAATTTTCAAGAGTGAAGGTTTTTATTAAAATTCCTTTGTATATTTAAGTTTCCATAGGAAGTTATTGTAATGGGTCCGATTTGTCAAATTGAAAATTTTGACATTTCTCGGAGTCTCAAGGTCCCTAGAGTCGAAATAAAAGGTTTTTAGAAAGATGTCTGTGTGTACGTACGTTCGTACGTCCGTATGTCCGTATGTCCGTATGTCCTGTCCGTATGTCCGTACGTCCGTACCAGGGTTGTTGCGGATGTAAAAATTTTGACATCCGCGGATGCGGATGCGGATTTTTTGAAACTCACATCCGCGGATGCGAATGCGGATGCGGATTTTAGAATTTATTAAATGAAAACAATTTTAAGTCCGTAAATAAAGGAAAATTTTATTGATTATCTTTGCGTTTAATAATTAAATTTAAAAATGTGTGAGTTATATTTAATAAAAAGCAAGATTGCAGCCTTCTCAGACTGCAATCTCTTTCTTAGTGGATCGTATATTAATCCAGCTCCACTAAATAGTTGTTCGCTGGGAACACTGGCTGGTGGAGGTGATAAATACCTCAGTGCAACTTTGGAGAGTCTTTTAAAGTCTGTTTGATGGATTTTCCACCAATCAAGTGGATTATTATCGAATTCTAGTCTTTTTTTTATTTCGGTAACATGCTAACTCCCTTCGGAGAAGTGCTTCGGGGCTAGCGTTATCAGATTCTCCTTCACCTTCGTCTTCAGTTGATGGATCTAGCATCATTGCCATATCGCTTCCGAAGCAAGCCTTGTAACTTAAACCAGACGTTCCTGGTTCCAAATGTAAAGACTCATCCATTTTCTTCTTTTTTGTGTTGTTTAAATTTGGTGACAACGTAGGAGAACTGGTGCTTAATGGATCATTTATCATCTTTAGAATTACATCTTTTATTCTTTCCTCGGTGATGGGTTTGAAAAATGTATGCTTATAACGAGGGTCTAGGTATGTTGAAATCGCATACAAATCGTTGTCTTGCAAAGATGAAAATTTTGAAAATTTTTACAAATTTGAAAAAAAGCGTTTAAAAACATCCGCATTCGCAACAAACTCCGCATCAGTTTATGCGGATGCGGATGTTGGAATTATTGCGAATAATCCGCAATTGCGGATGCGGATGCGAATTATCGCAACATCCCTAGTCCGTACGTCCGTATGTCCGTACGTCCGTATGTCCGTACGTCCGTACGTCGCGTGCGTACCTCGCGTCCGTACGTTCGCGACGTTTTTTTCGTCGTCCATAGCTCAAGAACCAGAAGAGATATCGACTTCAAATAAATTTTGTTATACAGATAATAATGCAGAAAGATGCAGAAAGGGCTCTCAAGAAAATTGCGTGGGTGGTTTTTTTTACCATAGCAGTTTTAAAAAAAAGGTGAACATGTTGGTTAACCCTATATATCTCACGAACCAATAACGCTAGACACTTGAATTAAATTTTATATTATATATTGTGTCGTGATACAAAACAAGTATATTTTTTAAAAAAATTCAATTAACGGTTTTTTTATAAATCAAAAAAACTGAAAAAAAAATTGTCACCTCGAAAATTTTACGACTAAAATATGATTTCGTCTCCAAAACAATTTTGTGCAACGAATAATAATGTTTTTGACATCTGATAAAATTTTGAGAAAAATCGAATTGACAGTTTTTTTTATAAAAAATAAAAACCTAAAAAAACATTACTCAAAGTTTGTAAAAATTGAATTTCGACTCAAATATCTTTTCAAAAATCTAAGATTAAGGCTTCAAACTTATTTTATCTTATAAGAAATATTGTTTTGAACATTGTAAAAAATTTTGAGAAAAATCGAATTGACAGTTTAAAAAAAAAAAAAAAAAAAAATCTAAAAAAAATGTATAAAGTTGGTATAAATTGTTTTTCGACGTAAATATCTTTTCAAAAATTTGAGATATTGGCTTTAAATTACTTTTATCTTCAACAAATATTATTGTCAGCATTCTGCAAAATTTTGAAAAAAACCAAATTGACAGTTTTTTACAAAAAATTAAAAACCTAAAAAAAAAATTAACAAAAGTTGGTAAAATTGATTTTCCACTCAAATAGCTTTTCAAAAATTTGAGATAATGGCTTCTTACTAATTTGATCTTATAAAAAATATTGTTTTCAACATTAAGAAAAATTTTGAGAAAAATCGAATTGACAGTTTTTTTACAAAAAATAAAAACATAAAGAAAAAATTTAAAAAAGTTGGTAAAAAATGATTTTCGACTTAAATATCTTTTCAAAACTTTGAGATATTGGCTTTAATCTGCTTTAATCTTTCAAAAAATATTGTTGTCGACATTTAGTAAAAGTTTGAAAAAAATCGAATTGACACTTTTTGTACAAAAAATTAAAAACCTAAAAAAAAATTAACAAAAGTTGGTAAAAATTGATTTTCGACTCAAATATCTTTTCAAAAATTTGAGATAATGGCTTCTAACTAATTTTAACTTATAAGAAATATTGTTTTCAACATTCGATACAATTTTGAAAAAAATCTAATTGACAGTTTTTTTTTACTAAAAATAAAAACAAAAAAAACAATACTAAAACTTTGTAAACATTTACTTTAGACTCAAATATCTTTTCTAAAATTAAAAATATTGGTTCCAAACTTATTTTTTTTCACAGAAAATATTGTTTTCGATATTCAGTAATTTTTTATAAAAATCCAACAGTCCGTTTTTTCATAAAAAAATAATATCAAACAAAAATTTGGTAAAAATTTGTACATATAGACAAAATTTTAAGCAAGACAAATCGACAGACGGGATGGGAAGTTATCAGTGTGGGTCGCATCCCAGCGTCTTTTTCATTATCATCATTATTTCTGGTCGTTTTTCTGATCTGTCAAGGTTGCTTCATTTCAAAATGAAATCCTCAATAATCGTAATACGCGACTTAAGTTAAAGAAAATAATTCAAAACACGTACATACATACATATATCTACGAATAAAATAAACGTACGGACATGATTCATGATTTATCAATAATATCCTCTATCAATCATAGAATATAAAAATAAAAATAAGCTAATTGAAACATTATACCAAATCGATTTGTTCTGCTCTTGCTCTACCTCTATCTCTCTAACATATGTATATTCATCTTTCTCTCTTTTAGTCCTTTGGTTTAAATCTCTGCAAATTGTGCATTTGAATTAATTTTATATTGTAACAGATGTCTAATGCGGTAGATATAGCGGTGATTCTGCGGTAAAACCTTCGTAACGGCTGTTGTTCTATATTCTATTATATTGAAATGATTTCAAATTTATACAGTACAGTTATTGGAATGAGTAAATCTAGATACGTGAGAATTTAGTGACCACAAGAGGGTGGTTTGCCTATATATGTAGTAGTGCAGGATCATGATAATGATGATGGTGATGGCGTGCAATATTAAATGTCCTTAATGCATACTCATATTTATATATATTGCTGTGTGGAGAGGGTACACATATAAACCTATGTAACAGGGTACAAATGTGACTGCATTAAATTTTCTAATTGAGTTATTTTTGTCGCAAAATGAAAGTTATAAGGAAATCTAAATTGATTACATCCTTCTTTGGAACGCACATGTTCAAAATTCTTTATGTTCCTAAGGAATTGATGACAAGTCGCATTTATATAGGGGAATCTAAATAAAACTTTAAATAAAATATGGTTGAATACGAAAAACATTGATGAAAATAACCACACTATAGTATTTAAAGGAAATATTATTCAATTAGGATCAAAAATCCTTTTAGTTCTGATAAGAAACAACTGTTCCTGTTTTCTGCATTATACTCGTAGTAGAATGTTCTTAGTGGAAATAGAAAATTCTAATTGGGCCACAATAATAATTAGGTAGGTAGTTTCTTTTTCTTAAATATCTGCTGCAATTAAGGACTCGTTTTACAGTAATCAAATAAAAATAAAGTGTGTCCCAGTTTTAGCAGAGTAAAAAATTATAAAAAAAGCAACTTCCTTCCTCTATTTTAATTGAATTTCTCCCAAGAAATACAGAAGAACACACAGATTGCTGGAAAATAGAAAAATTAAACAGAAATTCAAAGCTGCAAAATGTAATTTCCGTGTGAAGAAGCTAAAAGCAACCACCGCCACCCGCACCGCCGGCCGTGCCACCACTCCTCTCACTTTATATATATTCGCTTGCTGGCTGCCGCGTATCTTTATAAGAAGTAACGTCTGTTGTAAATGTTCAGCCAATCGTAACTAACTATTGCACTTGCCATGCATAAGTATCTTTCATAAAACACGCATCAAACGCTAAGAAAATTCTATAATAAGTATATAAACATATGTTATATATGTACATATATTCATGTTCATAGACTTAGAAGAGATGATTTTGCCCCCGATTTTCTCGCATCCTTTTCATGTAGATATAAAGTTATATAGACATACACCATACCTTGAGAAGTAACATTTTCTTCCTTACAAAATCTCATTAGCTATCACGCCTCATGCGTTCTGTCATGTGACTGGCGTAACATTATTACACAGAAATATCATAAACGCAACACAGCAGGACATTAAAGTTCCAACTTCCAGAAAAGCGAGCATAAGAAAAAAAGTCAAATGAATACAGCGAAAAAAAAAGAAAAGAAAACACAGAATAAAACGAAAAATCTAATAAAACCTCACTTAGTTGGAAAAACTGGGGAAAACTCTTTCAATTTCCATCCTTAACAGCTTCTTGCAATTCTTCGGAAATTATAAAGCAAAGAAGAACAAAAAAAAAAAATGACAATGAAAATGAGAGAAAAGTGTGTGCACATTTTCACAAGAAGTCATTTTAACTTTTCCATTTAGGAATAAAAAACAAAATATGTATAATTTTTTTTTCCTAACGGAGCTGAGGCAACGATCAAGTCGGCTATAGGGTAGGTACCGTTATTGTATATGCTCTATAGCCACCCACCAAGAACATCACGAAGAGACTAGTGTGGGCAGGTAGGGGGTTGAGGGAAAGGGAAATGATGACAAGCACGACGTTGGGTGTCATAAGTGCACTCACTTTGTCTGACAAGGCAGACTTTTGTAGCTTGTATATGTATATCTTAAGGTTGGTTGATTGTCATGCAGATGAGGCAGAAATGAGGTGGATGAGGCATGTAGATACCGAGCAGAGAGCATCAAGCGGGAAACTAAAGTAGGTAGATTGATATACTAATGGAAAGTAGATGGAAGTGCTAATGCTTTCTCAAAAGTTCTCTAATTGCAATGATGATGATGACGATAGATGGCAAACGACTACACGAAGACGTCGTCGACAACAACGACGCACGACGAAGACGACGACGTACGGTACACAGTATACAACATGTCAAATTAATGCGACTTGTTAGAACTATTGGATGTTCAGTTCATATTGTATGGCTTCTTCTCTATCTATAAGGTGTCTATACCTGTACTGATAAGGATAAAAATGATAAAATGATGATAATAATCTGAATTTTTCATAATCAAGTGATTGTTTTAGTTCATTGATAAGAGAATATGATGAGAATTTTGTTG
This sequence comes from Eupeodes latifasciatus, assembly GCA_920104205.1. Classification (NCBI taxonomy): domain Eukaryota; kingdom Metazoa; phylum Arthropoda; class Insecta; order Diptera; family Syrphidae; genus Eupeodes; species Eupeodes latifasciatus. The sequence goes on along the minus strand of OV049924.1, from coordinate 335,562,533 downwards.
AACCTGTGTTAAGAGGATGTTTTGAAATGGTTAACATACTGGCAAACTAGTGTGCTAGTGGGTCATAATGTCAATATGTCCTTCCTTATAGAATCTTCAATTGAAACTGTGTTTTGCGATTGCACTATCATCCTTATGTGAGATTTCTTTTATATTTTGTTCTAATATGTAAGTTAAAAAGGAGACAAATGTATTTTGAAGTCATAAGTTTTGTTGCAATTTTTTTTTCTCCAACGTTGCTGCACCTGCACGTAACAATATTAATTATTATTTTTAACAAAAAAAAAAAGAAAATGAAAAGAACGAAAGAACAAAATTTCAAAGACGCGACTTTAAAACAATGAGCAAAATTATGCCGAACTGACAAAGAACAGCGGCGAAGAGGCGACAAGACAAAAATTGCAACACGCAGGAAATAAAGTGCTGCCACCACCACGAGCTCAGCGAGGGGTGAGTTCAACACACAATTTAATTAATCGAAGGGTCGATTAATTAAGTTGCTCGCGATTTAGTTTAATATCACTTTGATATCAGAAAAATATAATTTGATTGAAATTGCCACAGGGGCGTTCTTACCTATAGTAAGGAAAGGGCGCCAGCAATTTTTTTCTGAAATAAAAAAGAAGGAAATTGCAAACCTTATCTAAAGGAACAAAGAAAACAAAGAAAATCCAACAACAAAAAAAAAAAAGAAATACAACAAACATAATTTTATAGAAATTTAATTTCTTTATTTTGAGGGTGCCTGAGAAACCTTACTACGCAGGATGAAAACTCAGGATCTTTTCGTTAAGTATAAAAATTACAAGAATTAGTATAGAAAAAAAAAATTTGGACGATGGACCGTTAAGGTCTCTATTCCCACAAAAGAAATTGGGATTCTCAAAGAAAATACACACAATTAATCGAAAATTTATACTTATCTTTTTTTTTTTTTGTTTCTTCAGCTACGAATTCCGAACTAGTCTTTATCTTCCTTCCTTCTATTAAATTTTCTTCTCACTTATTTTTCTTTTCACAAAACTAGTCAACCACTTTTCTTATCTTTTTCGCTTTTTTTTCTTTCTCAACTTTTGTTCACAAAAATTATCTCCTGTTCACTTGAATGCTCGAAAAGAATTGACTTCCAGATTCTTCGATCTGTCAAGTCTCATCCAGCGTTGCCGCGAGGACAAAAATTTTAAGGGCCATTTTGAGGGCCATTTCCAAAATGTGCGGGCCACTAGCCCACTACCCTAGAAAAAATTTGTTTAAGAAAATAATAACAATTTATCTTTTCTAAATAAACTTATTATATTTCGAATTAAATTAATTAAATTCAATTTTTGAATAAGTCATCAAATCCGTAGCCAAAATATATTCCATTTAAGGGTTTCAAAGAGAGCTGTTCGAATTCAATTTCAAATATATTGTCTAGGCTTTCTAAGTACTCAGGTTTAACAATTTTTTTAACATAACATTAAATTTTTTGTTTGCAACTTTCTTTATTTTGGTGTTCTTCAAATCAAGATACTCTTGAAAAAATTTAAGTTCTTCTTGCATTTTTGGGCTTTGTTTTAAGAAATTGTAGATATGACAAAACAAACAGACGAGATACGTACTAGGTAGGAGAAAAAAAATAAAGTGGCGATTGGCGAAAACAAATGAAAAGCAAACGTCATGTTAGTCTGAATGAATGAGTTCAGTGTCATTTTCAATATGGGAAGTTGTATATGGAGGAAACAAATTGATAATTTTTGTTGGTGGAATAAATAGATTGGATTTGTTGTTTTAGAAAAAAGAAAATATATGATATGCGGGCCATTTCATGTTGGCCCCGGGCCACGGGCCAAAATAAAAAACTTAGTGCCAAATGGCCCGATCGGGCACATTTTGGCAACGCTGGCTCTCATCCTTCCTAACTCCCGCCATTTTGAGCTTTCAGCCAATCTGGAGTGGCGGATCTCAATTCACATCATCAACAGCCAATCGGAGATCGGCTTGTTGATATCAACTTGTGATGAAATTCTCGCGATCCCGCTTACTCGCTCTTCTCTCACAGCTAAATGCAAGTCATTCTGGAATTCGCCGCCCGCTGGATTCACTTCCAGGTCACGACGATTCCAGAAGCTGCATTCAGCCACCCCCATTTTCCACCTCGACAAAAGTTGAGAAACACAAAAATTGCGAAAAACATAATCCTTCCCAAAACTCTACAATCAATTCTACAAACAAAAAAAGAAGGAAAAATGATGGCACGCTCGGGATCTGTAACTATACTTTAGAAAGAACTGGTCTTGAATTAAGTTGTTGGAAACTTAAACGTCCAAAAAGTTTAAGTTACATTAATTTAAGTTACAATTTATTAATTTGATCAAAAATTTAAGTACAAAAATATAATTTTGTACCAATTATTAACTTTTATATCATTAAAAGTTTAGGTTGGGCCTTAGGCCATTCTCCATTCGGAGCGACTTCTCATGCAACTTGTTTTTTGTATGCATTCACCAGACCGTCCATCTGTTTTGGTTTCACTTCCATGGAAACCCTGGATCTATTGAAATCTGAAACTAAACTTGGTATTATTTTTTTCCTCACGAAAATGACAGAGAGAACCATGGTCAGAAGGACTATGGCCGTCCCGCTCTCTCTCATCCTCGTGTAGAGGGTGTGACATTTGTCAAATCGAACGAAGTAAACAAACAAAAGTGGATGCAAAATGCATCGTCTCAGTTAAAATTAAAATTAAATATTAAAAGAACTTGTTGCGTTTATTTATAACGCAACAGTTTGTATTAATAATGATATGGCTTGGCTATATCATTTTTCATCAAACTTAACGTACTTAATAATGAAAAGAGAGGCTAGAATGCGACCAACCCTGGTAACTTCCCATACATGTCCGTCTGTTAATTTTCTAAAAGCCAAAAATCAGTTTACCAACCTTAAGTATTGTTTTTTGTTTGAGAAATATTTAGATTTGACCAAATTTGAACTTATTTTAATTTCCCTAGTCAAACAATACCAACTTAATTTTTTTTTGAAAGTTCCTTTCTATATCTTTTAATATTTGTAAAACTTTATTTATTTGAAGGCTATTTCTATGCCGGTTCTTAAGATATGCACGACAAAAAAAGGTTTTCTAAATGTACGAACGTACCTTCACAAGACAACGGGTAAATCTCTCTAAAAACCTTTGACATTTTAATAGTAGATCCAAACCAAAATTCAATAAGTTTTGCACATCCAAATGTCAGTATCCCATAATAAGACTCGAACTCTACAATGCCTGAGCTACTTATATGTATCGTTGAAATAAATAATAAAGCTACAGGGTCAGACGGTATTCCCATAGAATCTTAAAAGAATTCAACTTCGGAATTTTTTGAATATATCCTTTGCTTATTAAATACAATGTTCAATGTGGAGACCTTCCCGAACTGTTTTTCCCTGGCAGGGATAACTGCCATTAAAAAAAAAAATAGCCCAAATCAGCTAGAAAACTATTGAGGTATTTCTGTTTTAAGTTGTTTGATGAAACTTTTCACTGAGATCCTATACCCCAAGTTGTCGAATTGGGCACAGTGCAATAATATTATCCCTTTTTTTTTTGGTTCCAGCCAAACCTTTCAACGGTGGGATAAACATTGGATGTGTTTAATAAAACAAATATACAGGGTTATCCAAATATAAAATATTTTTTTGCATGATATTTCCTTTTTATTATAAAGTTTAAACGTTGACATTATGTGTGAAACACTTCATCATTTAAATGACCACTACGCGAATTGTTATAGGCATTGATTCTTTTGTGGTAATTTTCGACCACTTTTTGACACATATTGGGCTGGGCGGTATCTCAGTCATAACTTGACGAATGTTGGTTTTTAAATGCTCTAGAGTTAATGGTTTATCTGTTTAAACACGGTTTTTCGCGTAGCCCGACAAAAAAAAAAGTCCAGCGGTGACATTTCGCATGATCTTGGTGGCCAGTTGATATCGCCACGGCGGCAAATTACGCGGCCAGGAAATTTATCTTGCAGTAAGGCCATATTCCCTCGGAATGTGTGGCACCGTTTTGTTGAAACCACATATTCTCCAAGTCTTATTCTTCAATAGCTAGCCACAAAAAGTCGGTTATCATATGAAAATAACGTTCCGAATTGACGGTGACAGTCGTTCAATCTTCGTTTTTGAAGAAGTAAGTTCCAATCACACCTTCGTACCAAAGGGCGCACCAAAAAGTGACTTTTTGTGGATGTAATGGCCTCTCTTCAATTACTTGAGGATTTTCAGAGCTCCAAATACGACAATTTTGTACGCACCGAGGAAAAATGTGCTTCGTCGCTGAAGAAAATTTTGTTCGAAAAATCAGCATCCAGCGCCTGTTGTTCAAGCACAAATTCGACATATCTACGACGGACCGGACGTTTTGAATGGTCAACTGGATTCAATTGTTGTGTGAACTGGACTTTATATGGATGAAGGTGTAGATCCAAATGCAATAATATGCTGTAAGACAGTTCTATAATTCTTGAGAACGACGAAGAATCAGGAACTTATGTACATCAATGATGTTGTCAGTGGTACGAGCGACACGATAATGCATAGGCCAATATCTGTAACTTATCCAGTCTCTTCAAATTTCTGTACAATTTTGCCAGTTGCTTGCGTATAGCATAGGATAGGTAATCTCCTCTTAAAGCACGATTTGTGGCTGTGGCAGAATTACCATTTTTGTAGTAGGTTTTACAATTTTTATGCGTTGTGAGATAGTTAGGCGATCCATTTTAGTAAATGTCAGACATTCAACTGATTTAACAACTTAGTTCAACAGGTGTTGAATTTCAGCCCTAAAATCTTGAAACCGCAAAATTGATATTCCGTTAATTTATATGTTATTCCATTGTTTAATTATTTTGTATTTTTTTATTATTTAAACTTTGGATTTTACTTAATTTTCTTGATTTCTATATTCAATTGTTTATTGCCTAAATTTGTATATAAGTATATAATGTTTAATTTTTAACTTTCCATAGAAAGTTATTGTAATCGGTCCGATTTGTCGATTTCTCGACGTTTTAAGGTCCCTAGAGTCAAAATAAGAGATTTTTAGAGAGATGCCTGTGTGTGCGTGTGCACGTACGTTCAAGACGTTTTTTTCGTCGTCCATAGGTCAAGAACCAGTAGAGATATCGATTTCAAATATATTTTGTTATACAGATAATAAAGCAGAAAGATGCAGAAAAAGACGCACCAAAAATTTGAGTGGGTGGTTTCCTTACCTTTGCAATTTAAAAAAAAGGTGAGAGACTTGAAATCAATTTAATATTATATATTGTAACGTGATACCAAACAAATATATTTTTTAAAAAAATTTGTCACCTCGAAAACTTTACGAACAAAAAATAATTTTGTGCAACGAAAAATAACATTTTTAACATCTGGTAAAATTTTGAAAAAATCGAGTTGACAATTTTTTTTAAATAAAAACCTAAAAAAACATTACTAAAAGTTGGTACAAATTGGTATGGACTTAAATATCTTTTTAAAAATTTAAGGTTATGGCTTCAAACTAATTTTTTCTTATAACAAATATTGTTTTCAACATTCGGTAAAATTTTGAGTCAAATCGAATTGACAGTTTTCTTACAAAAAATAAAAACATAAAAAAAAAAAAACCCTAAAACTTGGTAGGTACAAATTTTCTTTCTACTTAAATATCTTTTCAAAAAGTAAAAATATTGGCTTGAAACTAATTTTATCTCCCAAAATATATTGTTTTCGACATTTTTGTTTATATACATAGATATGTATATATTATATTTGTTTATATAAGAAATAAAAACTTTTAACAAAAATAGATTTTGAAATCAAACTGTTTAATTATGTATTTGCAAAAAATTGTTTGTAATTTTTAAATTTTTAAAAATAATTCAACTTTCAACTTTTTTAACAAAACACGAAAACCTAAAAACTTTTAAGTTTGTCAGTCAGTGTATGTCGCATCCCACCCTTTTTTTGATTATTTTATTTTTAGAAAGCGGTAGACGGCTTAAAATCCATGATTTATAATTTTTAATACAAAATTATACTTATTTATTATCAACAGTAAAGATTAAAAAAAATCCCTTGACTTTAAACATAAAGAAATTTAAACATTTTTAAACCAGACCGCAGGTCCCCTCCATCGCCGACATTACTCGAACACAGGAACGGTCCTGGTTTCCTATGGGGTGTTGTGTCGCCTATTTAATATATTTTTTTGTACATAATATTTTAACGTTTTGACGTCTTTATTATAAAGACATTGATTTTTAAAACAGTTCAATCTTCTATTGTACGACTTTACTAAATGTACTTTAGGCTCCTTAGCAACGTGAACGATCATCGCATTATGATAATCCTATTTTCTAATGCTTAAAAAATAAAGCTTAAGCTAAACTATTTTAAGTAAAACTCTTTTATCCAAATAGAATTACTATCTATATATGAACCCTATTACTACTTGACTCAATAGCCGCGTTTAATTATCACCATGATCTGATCCGGATCTTGAATTTACATGCATTACAACAACAACATAAGATCCTGCTCAATTTGAGATCCAAAATTTAATTCTTTTTTTCACAACAAGGAGCGCTTTATCATTGTAATTTCACTTGTAAATGTTGGTATCATTGCAAACAAATTAAATAAAACCTGTATTGCCATATAAACATTTCCATTTGACTGAAATAAAATATTTTTTAAATAGAAAGCGAGAAGCTTTATATGTATTTATTTGGTAGATATATAATCCATGAAATAATTAGATATTTTAACAAAACTAGATATTAATTGGTGAAATTAAAATAATTAAGTCTAAAAAAATGTGTATTTGACATAATTTATGGGTATTATTTTCCCCCAAAAAAGGAACAAAAAAAATCATTGAGCAAAATGTTCTTTGGCCAACCCTGCTTTAAATGTCAAAAAATATAAATAAAATCGAGAAAGCTGCAGCACAAATGGGAGAAAAGATGTTCAAATAAATTGTAAGTAATCTCTAAATTAAATTATTTAAGTGTCACATTTATTAAAAGGCCAAAAAGAATCTGGCCTACATGTGAGACCAAAGCGTTCCTGGGTGCTTTGAGTTTGAGAGTGCAATGGTGATTTGCAGAAACATTTTCAAAAGTTGTGGAGCTTCCATTTTTGGTATGTGTTTGTTTTTTTTTTTTTGGTTCGTAATGTCACTTTTGAAAGAACGAATTTGACACTGCTACCAAACTTTAAATAACAAAAAATATGATGATCCAATGCTGTTTTATTATCATGATCTGATCCGGATCAGATCATGGTGATAATAAAACGCGGTTTTTTGGAGGAAGTAAAATATCCCCAAAATCTTCAATCCTTTATGATCATCTTGGTATTATGATAAATTTGTACCATCAAATCAAATCAAACAAATAATCCAAGAGGTAATCATCTTTTTAATATGATGAATCTTCACGGTGTTGAATATGGTGTTGACCTGCTGGCTACTGAAATGCCATCGTTCCCAAGGAGCGGTTCCTTTCTGGACCTTTTGCTGTACGATACCAGACTGACAATAACGGACAAAGTGGGTAATCACCCTCGAAACTGTTTACAGACAGTCGATTACGACAGTGACCACTGCGGACTCGCTGCTGTAATTCAGATTCCGAACGAGCTTGTGGAATTGGATGAATTCGTTCCAACGCATTCTTACAATTATAGTAAGATGCGATGGCCACGTTTCACCCAAGTCCTTGCAAGAGAACTTCGTTCGAGTGATATAGCCCCACCAAACAACAGAAACTTGACAAAAACAGAAATCGACCAACACCTTGAACAGATGGACAAGATAATAAAACGAACAATGGAACGGACAATACCGAAATACAAGGAACGCGACCAAAACAACGTCTACAGTAACGCGACTATAGCCGCACTACACAGACAGAAAAGTGGACTACTGACAAGACTGAAAAACTTCTACAGACGATTTACAGACCCGTACGACCTGGAGATTAGGACACTGAAGTCGTCGATTAAAAACGTCAACACCCTGATCAATGAAAACTACAGGTTATCTATTAATTTGTACTGGGACAAGAAAATTCGGGCCGTTAATTCTAGCGACCCGAGTATGTTCCCTAGGTTAATAAGATATTTAGGTCCAAGAACCAGAACGACCTTCCGTGTCTTAAACTCCTGAGAACAGTAGAGAACACAGACGTACTTCTGACAGCACAAATTGATCCTGAGGAAGCCGTCTTGGATGATGACTTCTTTGTGATTGAAGATCCGCAGGAGAAAGTGGAGACAGTTGGTGCTGCTTTCCAGCAAGTGTATAAGGTGAATGCTTGCACTCGCCTGAACCACGACCTGGAGAACAGAGCCTTACTTCATCACTTCTACCTGAGGAATGATATTTCGCATTGGCGATCCGAGAACCGTGGTTTTACCCGGTTTGATGACGACTTTTTAGCAAACGCTATAATCGCCGATCGAACGGGCCCAAGTCCCTTGCTTATCACGAAGGTAGAACTCCAGCTCATCTTTGATTCAATAAGGAATAAGAAGTCAGCAGATGTCGATGCTATATCCAATATTGTACTAAGACACCTACCGATTGAAGCAATAGACATCTACACCACTCTGTTCAACAACGCGCTGAATAATGCATATTATCCAGTGCGTTGGAAGACAGCTGTGGTTCATCCTCTCCCGATAAAGGGAAGGGACAACTCCAATCCTTCAAATCTCCGGTCAATAAGTCTTCTTCCAAGCATAAGCAAGGTATTTGAAAAGGTAATCAATAGGGCTCTGGCTGAGTGGGCTGCGGACAACAGTATAATTCCGGATAATCAGTTCGGGTTCAAGGCAGGACATGACACTATTCATGACGCGTCTAAGCTCGTTTCTGATATCCAATGGAACAAGTCCAAGAAACAATGCACGGGTGCTGTTCTGGTTGATGAGAAGGCCTTCGACACCGTATGGTTAGAAGGGTTGTACCTCAAACTCAACAGACTAGGCATCAGTAAACCATTATTGTATATGCTTTATGATATGCTCAACGGTAGAAAGTTTGTTGTCAAGAGTGGCAATGTAACTTCTACCACCACCTTTGAAATTAAAAACGGTCTTCAACAGGGAGCGGTGAACTCGCCGATCCTCTTCAGCATTTACACCAGCGATCTGTTAGGTAGCTTAACTAACGCAATTGCGTATGCCGACGACCTGATTGCGTACAGAACGGCTCGAAAGGTTGAAGTTATTAGAATTCTCTTGCAGCGTGACTTCGAGAAGATTCAGCGATACTGCGACGATTGGAAACTGAAAATAAATGTCCAAAAGTCGGAGACAATCTTGTTCCGGACTCCGTTGGCTAAAGCCTCGCGAGATACGTGTAAGAATTGGCGCAAGATGGTCATTGTTGACCCGCACGGACAGGCATTGATGAGCAAAAGTGTAGTGAAGTACCTCGGTATCTGGTTGGACCAGTATCTATATTTCGACAGATATGTGGATGCTGCTCTGACTAAGGCCAGAGGAGCCTTCGCTCTGACGAAACGGCTGTTTTACAGCAGTCGGCTTGACCCCAGAGTGAAGGTAATTTGCTACATGGCCCTCATACGGCCAATGATTGTTTATGGTTGTCCAGTGTGGTTCAACATTGCCCTTTCCCAAATGGAGAAGTTTCGGGTGTTCGAGAGACAGTGTCTTCTGCGCTGTCTCGGTTTGTATCGGACACCGGAATCTTCTTATCTGCATTATTATTCAAACGAGGTTCTATACAACGGGGCTCGAATCAATAGAATTGACAATTTCGTGATAAAACTTGTTCGGGGTCACATTGCGAGGGCTATGACTTCGACCAACAATCTGATTTTGGGGCCGTTCTATCCGAACGACAACTACTTCGACAATGCACGCTTGAGCGGCTTTATCCCACCAGAGGCATTCCTCTATCTAGACCAGTGCGGCATGATACAGGATAGATTGGCAGTACCGCTTATCTACCACGTCAGGCGAAAAACCGTAGACCGGCGGCTCCTGTATGAACGGGGCATCCTCGCTCGTGATGGAGCGGAGCTGCTTCGGTTCAGTAGGGCTGTGTCCGAAAAGGACCGCATTGATAGGGTGAAGCAAGAGAACCAGTTTTGGTGGTTTCAAACTGCAATTGATAATGGGTAATCCGGGGTGGGGTATTTTTGCCTTGGCCGGCTTACATACTTGTTTTAGTCTTAAGTTTTAGGTTAAAGTAGAGCAGGAATGGTGGCACAATAAAATAAAATAAAAAAAAAAGTATAAAAAAAAAACAAAATCTCATAAAATACAAAACAAAAAAAAGAAATCAAAAATATTATAAAATATTATAAAAATCCTCGATGGAATTACAAATAGAAGGACATAGTTGTTTTGCCGCTGTGGTTTTTCTAGTTTTAAGTAGTTTGTAGGTAGATTAGGGAATTTTAAGTTTTATTTTAAGGACTTTAGTATGTAAGTAAAAACCCCAAAAAATAATAAAGATTTTAGTTTTTAAACTTTTCTAAAAAAAAAAAAAAACATAAATTGAAATAAATAAAACAATCTTAGTTCGTAGGCCGAAAGGCATTAATTTTAAGAATCATGAATTTCTTAGAGCGCCCGATTAGGGCCAGTAAGTTATATTTGTTTTAAGTGGAATTAATTAGGCTAGTTTCCCATTTTGTCTACCATGTAAGTAGAGTTAAGTTTAAATGAATAAAAAAATGAAAGGCTTATATTTATGTGTAACTATAATTTATTACATCTACTATAACACATATTTAAATATTTTTTGATGCCAAAAATGTGTTTTAATATGCTATATACATATACTCATATAAATATGTATCACAAATCAGCTTGTTTTTCCAGGAACTATTGATTCATTTTATTTATTTGTATTTGTATTTATATTAATCAATCTGTGTGCATTAAAGATTTATTAAAAACCCCAATTTATTAAACTTTTTTTTAACAAACCCTTTATTTCACTTTATCCCATTTATATTAAGAAAAATCTTCAGCGACAAAAAAGTTAATATTCACATATTGCTCCCAATATTGCACATCCCAAACATGACAGTTGACAACATCCGTCAGAAATACGTGTTCTGTTTGCGAATGTTAATTTTTTTACAATATGATGCGCCTTTTCATATGTATCATTCGATTTGATTCGTAAATTTAAGACAAAAAATAAAATGAAAATCGTTTATTTTGTTTCCCATAAAAATTTGTAAAATTCAAATGTTCATCTGTCGGTTGTGTCGTGTTGCAAGTTGTCAGACAACATATTTCCTTTTAAATAAAATCCCAATTTTTTGTATGTGCTGATAGTGATGAAATTCTTTTTGTAGATTGACCTACAATAAAATTTCATCACTTACGCGATCTGAAAAATCGATTAAAAAAGAACATCTGTACACGTGTAAGTATATAGATAAATGTCCTTTCTCACTTAAAAAAAAAAAAAAAAAAAACAAACAAAAAACTTCAACAGCAACAATAAAACTCTACACGACAGGATAATTGAAAATTAAATAGGTATCAGCAATGAAAACCGCATGTCCTTTTTTTTTTGTTTTTTTTTTCGTGTTAAACTATGATTTTAAAATGAATAATGGCAATATGCACGAATAATCCTTCAACTACATACAGAACCATAAATATCCTTAGAGAGATAATATCTGTCTACATATTATACTCGTATATTGCGTGTGGTCATGTTTTGTGGTTATGTTTTATATCGTGCGGTTCGATATGGTGTGGTTGGAATTTTATTATGTATCTGCCCGCACCAACAAAACCAAGTACATACATATATAATATACAAACGTTTATACATACAATTTAGAATAAAAATCACTTGCAGATAAATTTACATATTTAGAAGGTTTTAGATCTATACACTACACACTCTATTCCCTATTTATATACACTGAGAGAAAAACCAATGGACTACAAAAATGTATTTACTCATCGCATAGATTTCTGCACACATAATGTTTGTATTCATTATAATATTAAAATCCTTACTCACTACAGGCATTCATGTAGCCATTAAAAAATGAGTGATTTTGATTAACTTGCGATCATTTAAATTGAAGTTTTTCAGTTTGAATGTACTCATTACATAAACCTTTGTGGGCAATCATTCCGTTACTATTTTCTGATGTGTAAAGTTTGTATGCATATGTTATTGTGTGTATAGTTGGTATGCATTATTTTATGTACTCCTCGCATGAATATAATTATTACTCATACCACCTAACTGTGATGAGTACATGTTTATTTATTAAGTATTCTAGATATTGTTTACATGAGTTAAAATGTTGTTTATATATGTATATGTGTAATTATCGAATGCGTATGGTTTATATACACTTATAAGAATATCAATGTGTTCGTTACATGAAACTTATATTGCATGAATCTTGTATTCATTACATAAATAATTAAATACCGATAATATAAAGCTCAACCATAAACCAAGTATAATATGAATATTAAAATAAATAAAATAAATACAAATATATGTACTCGTTACATAAAAAGCTATAATTTTAATTGAACTGGAAGTGTCTACCACATTTTAAGTAAAATTATTTAAATTATTGATTCAACACAAGACGCTTGTGTTAAATCTATGGCTTTGTGGCTTCGTATTAAATAAAATTACATAAATTATTTGTTAAATAAACTTTCTATTGTACTCACTACTTAGTGATCTGCGTTGGGCACATTTTTATATTGGCTGTTTGTATATTTAAAATATTGCAAATTAAATTCGGACTCATCACATCTTGATTTTAGTCAGGACGCAGTTTTCTGTGATTTCAATTTTGCTTGGATGTGGGTTACAGATTTTATTTAGTGAATACATAAATCTTATTGTAGTCACTATAAATGTATTGATTTTATGTCGCCTTTGTCAGTGAAGTTCAAAAACCTATTACATACATTTTCATTCAATTTCCTCTATTTTTCGAACTTAAGTTGAAATGTAACCATCACAAAATTCAATAAAACCTTTTTACAGTAAACCATGTGAACTGAGTTCATACATTTTTTTCTTAGTGTAATCGTATCTTTATTTATGCGTTATAATTATTTATTTCTATAAAGCTCAAAAACCGACATGATTCATTTAGTTTTTAGAGTGGAAATTGAGAGATTTTTGTATCTACTCCTGTATATCTCTCTTGTATATCTATCCATACCTATACCAAAACAAGTACTTCTGTTTGGTGATGGTCCTGAAACTTTACGGATTAAAATTCATTAAATTTCAATTAAACTATATACGAATATATCTACATAAAATAATATCGATGGATTAAAAAGTTTTTTTTTTGTTAATTAAAATACCTTTGAATAACACTAAGTGAACTAATGAAAGTTAAAAGCATTTAAAATTTGATTTTAATGCTTGAAACTACATAAACTTAAACAATACAAACATTGATCAATCCTTAAAAATCTAATTTCTATAAAGAAGCCAAATTAATAAATCGGTTAAGATTTCAATTCACTATAAATGCTAATAATACAGTAGGGTAATTTATTTCTAGGAAAAGAATATTGTACAATATTTCCTTTGACTTTGTTATAAATTTTTTCGATTTTCAATTTTTTCACAGCAAATTAATTAAGTATAGATATCAGGATTCACATCATTTTACATGCAAAATACTATTTTTCGGTTTCTCAGAAACGATTTCAAAGACATTTTCAGGAATTTGTCCTGGAAAAATATGTGACTTTAGGAAAGGGTAACATTTACACATCAAAAAGTCATAAGGTTTCTTTTTATTTTTCATCAGTATTCGGTTAGATCGAATCAATTTTGATGAATTTTTCTGAACTACTCGTAAAATCAAATATAAAATGTGCTAGGGGACCAAATTTTCAGAATTTCATCACAGAGCTTAGAAAAAATATTTAATTCCTTTAAATTTTTGTTCACAATTATTTTGATGTGATTTCCCGACATTGTATTTCTTTCCTTCATATGGACCAAACTTTCAGTAAAATGTTTTTGAATTGAACATTTTGACATTTACTCAACATTCGTCTCATCTTTCTCTACAGCTCCAAACCAGGATTGTAAGTTTATTTTGTTTTACTGATAACAACAAGTTTTGTAAACACGACTTTAATACAAATGACTTCAATTAAAATTTATTCTACTGACTATTATAAGGTAGACAGTTTCTTGTATAAATCAAAGAAACTAACAAAATGTGATGCTTCTTTATCTTAGGCTGAGGTAAGCTCGCCGGACTCCAGGGTCGTCTCGAGAAAGCACGAAACTCGAGTATAGAGAGTTGACCAAGCTACTCCTTTCCAAATAAAAAGAATTAGGTTTTATATTTTTTGGTTTTATTTTTTCTAATCCAATAAAGCGGCTTAAACAATAGGATACCCATCGATAAGAATACCTAGTATATACTAACTTAATTCTACGGTCAAGAGCCCATCGACACCGGAAGGGTGAAGGGGAATTACTTAATAATACGGCAAGTGCCCGTCGACACCGGAAGGGTGAAGGGGAGTTACTTAATGATACGGCAAGTGCCCGTCGACACCGGAAGGGTGAAGGGGAATTACTTAATGATACGGCAAGCGCCCGTCGACACCGGAAGGGTGAAGGGGAATTACTTAATGATACGGCAAGTGCCCGTCGACACCGGAGGGGTGAAGGGGAATACTTAATGATACGGCAAGTGCCCGTCGACACCGGAAGGGTGAAGGGGAATAATATAATAATTTGTTGTTACTACACAGCACGCTATGGAGCAACGGCCCATCGACTCGTAATAGAGAAGGGGAATATCGGGGGAAACTTGCGCTTTAGAATATAAAGTCTAAAATCTTTGATAATCTTCGGCGAGCAAGCTTCTTCTCTTTCGGATTTCTTGGGTCCATAAGCCAATTCTTCTGCAGGAACCAAATGTGAACTTTATAATGAACAACAATATCGCATGTATTTTGTTGGTGTCACTTATTTCCCTTGGTGGGTATGCAGAAGGCGGTTGATTGGTGTCGTTCTGTGGATGGAGGTTGATTGGTGTCGGTCGGTAGTAGGTAGGAGTGTGACGCTTCGTTACACATCCCCCTTCCTTTTTGAGACGAGAACCTTCTCGTCTTGAAGGTTTCCTGGTATATAAAAAAAATGGTAAGTATATTAATTATTAATAATATATATAGTTATATATTTTTTTTTGTTTTTTTTTTTTTAATTAATTTTTTTTTTCTAAATAATTTTACAAAAAAAAAGGTTCAGTCCTTATTAAAAAATAAAAATAATAATTAACAATTCATAATAATAATTCATAATACGTTGATTGTTTTTTTTTTTGATCCCCGAAGTGTAGGGAAGCTCTCGTTCCTTTTCGGTTCATGAGCACCGTTACTGGACCCCAGGGGCGGTAGATCGTGAACCTCCTTTGGTGCTTCCTTCCCGATAATTGGATCCCCTCGAAAGGATCCCTTGGACTCGGGTCAGTTCCCTGGGTTATGACACAACATGTCATGGCTTGGCGACTGGTACTGGGTTGGTGTTGGTCCGTAATGGTTGCATCCGGTCGGTTGGTGACAACGACTTTAATAGTCGATCGGTAGGCCACCTCGTCCATCTTCCATTTCTCCTTGTAGGCTCGGAGGGCCTGTTCCTGCTGCTCCCGGACTTTTGCCATGGTGGAGCTCGTCGGAGATTTTGGCATGACGGGTTGGACTGCTGCAATATGGTGTCTCTCCTTTCTGACCACTCGTATTGTCAGCGGTTCTTCTAGTCGGGGAGGTGCCAGGATCGGTCTTGGCCGAGTGGGTATCCTTTTACAAGGATCCAATCCTTGGACTTCTCTCTCCGCTGGAGCTAGGCGGCGGTTGATCCTATTTTTTTTTCTGATTGCTGGTTGACTTGGTTGGCGAGGTCGACTTAAATTTGGTGATGGTCTGTTTGGCTTGGTGGTCGGTTGCTGAATGATTTCAGACAAATTCGGTGAGCTATCAGGGTTTTTAGACGGGCTGATTTTTCCGGTTTTTAGAAGTTCGTTGACTTCGTCGTCTATAACCTTTTGCAGGGCCGGGTTGCGAGGAAAATACCGTTGTTTACACGGTTTGTCGGTTGTAAGTTCGATTCGGTGGGGAGGAACGGTTGATATATTGTTTATTCTATCGAACTTCGGTAATTCTTGATCCAGGAAGGTATGGAGTTGTTGTTGCTGATTTGTGTTTAAGTGGGCTAAGGCGTGACACTGCCCATGTGTCGTTGGAGGCTGGGTATTGGAACTTGGAACGGATTTGCCGCCAACCGTAATTTGCAAGTTGGCTTGATTCATAAAGTCCATCCCAAGTATGGCATCCTCGATAAGTGACGGTACATAAGTCACGGTCCCGTGGACTTCTATGTTTCCGATCATTAGGGTCACGTTGAAGTGTTCGGAAGTGCCAACAATTTTTCCATCGGCCAGATGGATCGTCTGGGGTTGACTCGTCATGGGTAGTCCCCAATTTCTGAAGGCCGTCCTTATTCCTGGTCCAATGAACGTCTTCGTAGATCCCGTGTCTACTAAAGCTTGATAGGTATGTTCTCCTATTTGCATCGGAATATAACATCGGGGATCGTGACGCGGCGGTGTGTTTACGACTGAGCATGAGTTGAGATGGCACGGGCAGTCTTTTGTTAAACGTCCGTCTTCTCCGCAAAATGAGCAAAACAGTCGGAATGGACGATGACACGTCTCTTTTCGGTGACCCTTCTGTTTACAGTTCCAGCAGTGTGTCTCTCGATTGTACGGTACGGTCGGCGGAAGGATTCGAGGAGAGGCTGCGACAGGGTTTGCGGTTACGGTCGGAGGGCGGCTGTTCCTTTCTTCTTTCTTTACGGCTTCCAATTCTTCTGCCAGAGTCATGAGTTCGTTTAGATTTTCGAAATCTCGCCGGCGGATATAAAGGCGATATTCGGGGCGCATGTTATCAAATATTCGGTCGAGATGTTCATTAATTTTCATCCGAGGGTGTTGGCGGATCAGGTATTGCATGGCCAGAATATATTCCTTCGCGTTCTCTCGTGGGCCTTGACGCTTGCGCATTATTTCTTCCTCTAATTTGACGAGATATCGTGCTGGCAGAAAGTATTGAACGAATGATTCACGGAAATCTTCCCATTTAGTGAATCCATCACTGTAGATGCGGAGCCATTCCAGTGCCTTACCCCGTAGTAACTCTGGTAATGTTCGCAACATGTCGTCGGGTGGTATATTATAGCATCGAGTCAGCTCGGTAACTCGCTCGAGGAATTCCAAAGGGTTTCCTGAAGCGTCGAATTTTAGTCCCCATTTACGCACTATGTTCGTTATTTCTGCTTCATAGCTTAGGGTGAGTCGGTGGGGAGTGTGATTCATGAATGAGTTGAAACGTGCTGGCGCGTCTCCGGAGTGCTCTGGTCGTGGCTGATTCATCGGTTCTGGATTTGCTATACGAGGTTGTTCGTTATCGCGGTGTGCAGCATTCAAATTCGGGACATGAAAGGTAGTCTCCTCATATAATGATGTTTTCTGCTTGGTGATCGGGTCAGGAGCGGTATTCTTAGGGTGTTTATCGGCGTCGTCATCCAAGGCGGCGTTTACTCTCTTCTCGGCTACCTCTGCCCATTGGGCACACAGGTTTTGTGTAGAAGCGTGTGCACGTACCTGTTTGAGATGATCGCTTAAACGCTGGCGGAGGACTTGCATGTTATCCTCGGTTTCTATATTCCGGGCGGTGAGCATTTCTATAAGCTCGTTTTTCTTGAGCATGTATATGAAGCTGAGGCTCCTGAACGGATTGATTTCGTCCATGGCAGTGTTGGCTTCGTTTTCGCTCATATTATATGGATGGCTGGTGGTCGGTGATCGGCGGTCGGGAACGGTGGTCGGTAGTCGGCGGTTGGTGAACGGTGATCGGTAGTCGGCGGTCGGTGATCGGTAGTCGGCGGTCGGTGAACGGTTAACGGTGATCGGTAGTCGGCGGTCGGCGGTCGGTGGTCGGCGGCGGTAATCGGTGGTCGGCGGCGGTAATCGATGGTCGGTAGTCGGCGGTCGGTGATCGGTAGTCGGTGGTCGGCGGCGGTAATCGATGGTCGGTAGTCGGCGGTCGGTAATCGGCGGTCGGTGATCGACGGTCGGTAGTCGGCGGTCGGATGGAAAACCTCTAGGAATTCATTACGGTGGGCGGATCGGTCGGAATTTGGATGAATTCTCTAAAGGTCCCTGCTCGGGCGCCAATTTGTGATGCTTCTTTATCTTAGGCTGAGGTAAGCTCGCCGGACTCCAGGGTCGTCTCGAGAAAGCACGAAACTCGAGTATAGAGAGTTGACCAAGCTACTCCTTTCCAAATAAAAAGAATTAGGTTTTATATTTTTTGGTTTTATTTTTTCTAATCCAATAAAGCGGCTTAAACAATAGGATACCCATCGATAAGAATACCTAGTATATACTAACTTAATTCTACGGTCAAGAGCCCATCGACACCGGAAGGGTGAAGGGGAATTACTTAATAATACGGCAAGTGCCCGTCGACACCGGAAGGGTGAAGGGGAGTTACTTAATGATACGGCAAGTGCCCGTCGACACCGGAAGGGTGAAGGGGAATTACTTAATGATACGGCAAGCGCCCGTCGACACCGGAAGGGTGAAGGGGAATTACTTAATGATACGGCAAGTGCCCGTCGACACCGGAGGGGTGAAGGGGAATACTTAATGATACGGCAAGTGCCCGTCGACACCGGAAGGGTGAAGGGGAATAATATAATAATTTGTTGTTACTACACAGCACGCTATGGAGCAACGGCCCATCGACTCGTAATAGAGAAGGGGAATATCGGGGGAAACTTGCGCTTTAGAATATAAAGTCTAAAATCTTTGATAATCTTCGGCGAGCAAGCTTCTTCTCTTTCGGATTTCTTGGGTCCATAAGCCAATTCTTCTGCAGGAACCAAATGTGAACTTTATAATGAACAACAATATCGCATGTATTTTGTTGGTGTCACTTATTTCCCTTGGTGGGTATGCAGAAGGCGGTTGATTGGTGTCGTTCTGTGGATGGAGGTTGATTGGTGTCGGTCGGTAGTAGGTAGGAGTGTGACGCTTCGTTACAAAAAAGATGTTTTCGCCTAAAATACTATGAGAACAAAAATTTATACTATCTTCAAAATATTTGTATACAAAACAAATGCCGTTTTTGATTAATGGTAAAATTATATAAAAAGAATGGAAATTAGTTACAAATTTATAACAAATACATAATTGATTAATAAGACATACGTTTTTACATAAGCAAGGTTTGTATTTTTCAAATTGATTTCTCACTGGATATTTTATGAAAATTAATTCTGTGGAACGAATTTTAGAGCATGTAAACTGTACAGTACATATATATTTATGTATAAGCAAATAATTATGTTTTGGAATTGATTATTAGGCGATACGATTTGTGCAAAAATAGAGTGAATGAAAGATTAGAAAAAGTACGTATACGCCACAGTGCACACAATTGGTTTAATCCGGTTTTAAGCAATAATTAAATTTCATATTTCGTACAAAAGAGAATGGATATTTTTGTATGGGCCGTGGTCTTTCCCCCTCCCCCCCTTCCGTTCTAATAGTGAAGAGTCGCATATCATTAGAACGGCATTTTGACGTACATTCACTTACTACTTAATTACTGAAGCCGCCCAACGGACAATACATAAGCAATATATGTTTAAGATTTATAGTATAATTATTACACTAGTTTGTCTTTTATACTCAGGTTTTATAAGCACTATGGTTGTGCTAATAACTAACATCATTTGTTACCAAATTTGTGTACTATTTTTTGTAAATTTTATTTTTCTTATACAAAAAAAATTGATTTTTGAATCTTAATAAAAATTTGACTGAATGTCGAAAATTATATTGTCTGTGAGTGAAATTAGTTTGAAGCCAATATTTTTAATTTTGAATAAGATATTTGAGTCGAAAATCAATTTTTACGAACTTTTAGTAATGCTTTTTTAAGGTATTTATTTTTTTGTTAAAAAAACCGTAAGGCGCCAGTTATAGCTATCATTTGTTTTCATCATTGAAAACAAACATTGGAATTTTTTTGGCAGGTCGTTTATAGCTATCATTAAAAATTTCTGTCATTGAAAAAAAAATTCCTGATTGAAAGCCACCGAAAAACTTTTACTGACAGAAATCTGTCATTGGAATTGTGTGAAATTGTATCACAAATCAGTGGAACGATCCGTTTCACTTTTGAACATAAAAGTATCAGCTGTTCAGGAAAATGAATTTCCGTCCGGAAAATAGAAAAATACATTTTTAGAGAAAAATAAATGTGCAATTAAACTTTTTTTCCTCAAAAAAAATTCTTTGTGTGATTTCCGATCGATCAGTATATAATTTTCATTTCTAATGAAAGGGAAACACCGTCAAATATCGATTCAAACATTTTTCCGGATCGATTTCAATGATAGCTATAACTGGCGCCTAAGTTTGATTTTTCTCAAAATATTATCGAATGTTCGAAACAATATTTCTTATAAGATAAAATTAGTTTGAATCTAATATTTTTAATTTTAAAAATGATAATTGAGTCGAAAATCTATTTTTACCAACTTTGGGGCGACTTTCCATTACGACAGCACGAATTTCGGTCTGATTTTTTTTTACAGTTAGGTAGGGGTCTCAATAGAACATGTTTTAAATATTAAGGGGAGGAAACACCTTTAAGTCATAGAAAAAAATATTTTCTTTTTCGGACTTAACACTACTTTTTTTTATATTTCATTTTTTGAGCCTAAAACAAGTTTTTTTGAATTGATAGCACGGCGTACTAACAGCTAGGTATGTAAGAGGTGGCATGCTGCCCCCCTGCAACCCCCCTGCTTGGGATCACTATAGGATTTGGGGTGGGTGCGAGTTTGGGTATATGCAAAGTACTTTTTGCATTTAAGCACTAAAATCAAAGAAATTCCCAACAAAAAAAAGCAAGTATGGCAACACTGAACAAAAAACAGGGAAGAAATGTAAAAATCAACCATTTTTGCGTGTTTTGTATGTAAAAAAGTGAACTTTAAAAATTAATTTAAAATAGAAATAAATGTTTCCTCGCTCTAAAATTGCTGTAGTTATTATTTATTTGCACATATGTATCTATCAAATAAAAAAAAACCGCGAGTCGAAATTCGTGCTGTTGTAAAGAAAAGTTGAGCCCCAACTTTTATTAAATTTTTTTAGGTTTTTATTTTTTTGCAAGAAAATTGTAAATTCGATTTTTGTCAAAATTTTACTGGATGTTGAAAACAATATTTCTCGTAAGACAAAACTGGTTTAAAGCCGATATCTCAAAGTTTTGAAAAGATATTTAAGTCAAAAAATCAATTTTTACCAACTTTTGTTAATTTTTTTTTAGGTTTTTAATTTTTTGTAAAAAAAACTGTCTCTTCGATTTTTCTCAAAATGCTACTGAATGTTGAAAATAATATTTTCTTAAAAATAAAATTAGTTTAAGGCCAATATCTCAAATTTTTGAAAAGTTATTTGAGTCGAAAATCAATTTTTACTAACTTTTATTCATTTCTTGTTTTAGGATTTTATTTTTTGTAAAAAAAACTGTAAATTCGATTTAACTGAAAAATTTTTCAGAATGTTAAAAACAATATTTTTTATAAGATAAAATAAGTTGGAAGCCATTATCTCAAATTTTCGAAAAGATATTTAAATCTAAATTCAATTTTTACTAACTTTGAGTAATTTTTTTAGGTTTTTATTTTTTATAAAAAAAAACCAAATATTAATAGATGTTAAAAACGTTATTCTTCGTTGTACAAAATTGTTCTGGAGATAAAATCATTTTTTATTCGTAAAATTCTCGAGGTGACAAATATTTGTTCGGTTTTTTTGATTTATAAAAAAACCGTTAATTGGATTTTTTTTCCAAAAACACACTTGCTTGGTTTTACGCTAAAAGGTATAATATAAAATCTAATTTAAGTCTCTAGCGTTTTTGGTTCGTGAGATATATAGGGTTAACCAACATGTTCACCTTTTTTTTTAAACTGCTATGGTAAAAAAACCACCCACGCAATTTTCTTGAGAGCCCTTTCTGCATCTTTCTGCATTCTTATCTGTATAACAAAATTTATTTGAAGTCGATGCCTCTACTGGTTCTTGAGCTATGGACGACGAAAAAAACATCGCAAACGTACGGAAGTACGTACACACGCACGCACAGATATCTTTCTAAAAACTATAAAATCCTCTAAAACAGCATCTTCTTGTGTACACGTCGCAAACTTTAGTCGCGAGCTTGACAGATCGTCCTTCATTTAGTGGCGTTGGATCTTCCGTGGAACAGACCTCGCCGACAAATTACATAAATACGATTATGCTGTTCCATTTTGAGTAGCAAAACAGTCTATCAAGTTATTTAGCAGATGTCAATGTTTAAAGCGGGTCTAGTAGGGTAGGGGGGTTCAGAGATGAAAATAAAAGTGATAACACGGAGAAAATTTAAACATCAGCAAAACGTCGTAACGAGCGAGAGACTGGCCGAACACATGACTGTTGACCCGCGCAACGGGGTTGGCGTGGTGGTTCGTCTTATTTTTACGGCGTACAAGGTCGTAACGTTTGAATAGTGATAAAAACAAAAACATAGGAACCGTTACAAGATAAGATTGTACTAATATCTCAGCCTGGTCGCCATAGTATAAAATGTTCCCTTTTAAATTATACCGCTCTAAGTTCAATGCGTGGACCAAAATGCCCATTGTCCTTTATTCCACTTTGATTAACTGACTATAATGATGGTTTTTTTGGACATTTTATAGCAATAAGGTAGCGCAAAAATTACTCTTTAAAAAACTGAAATATTTATCGTATTTTCAGTTTCCACTTGACTGTTACTAAATTCAAAATTTGTATTACATTTTGTGATTTACATCTTAGGCTTTGGTTTTTAAATACAATGGCGAAAGACTTAATATCAAGAGAAATTTCATTGTGCAAACTGTTCATTTTTACTCATTAAGAGCTTTAAGATTTTTCTATAATACAATTTAATTCAACTGAAGATAATTTTAAGGGTTTTTGAAAGTTTTTAAAGTGAATACCCAAAAGAATTGTTCCAAATAATCAGTTTTTTTTTTAAAGCGTTGTACTATGTATTTAAATTTAAGTATCTATGTATCTATACTATTATATAAAAGCGAAACCATTTTAAAGTTTGTAACGCATGATCTCAGAAAGTAGTCAACCGATTTATGTGAAATATATTTTATTATTTTCTATATTGTTATGAGAGTGTTTATGGCTTTAATTTTTTTTTATTAATTATTTGTCAAACTTAAATATTATTAATTTTACATTTTTTGTCTATTTTTTTTCATAAGTTGACTTATACAACCACTCATATCTTAAAACCTATACAATAATCGACAAAGATTAGCATTGCTTCATAAAGTCAATATTGTTGCGCAAATTTTAAGCCTAAAATCACTTCTAAGCTCAACATACAACCTGAGAAATAAATAAAAACAAATTATAAAATTATAAACTTTTTGAATTTATTTTATCCAATAAATTAGATTCCATCACAATCGCGAGGTCGCTGCTTTGTTTCATTTCATTATCATTCCAACATTTTTGATTTTCTTTTCTTCCCATGCTCTTTCTCTCTTAATATGTGTTCCATTTAATAGTTACGTTTTTTCTCTTACCTACCTACCTTCATATTCAATTTTTCATTGTATAGTTCATCAACTAACCTATACACACACATTATTTTTTTGTTTCTCTAATTCTATCGTCAGAGCCGTCACATTGCTGAGTAGTGTGGGCTCTTTTTTTTAAGTTACTATACTATGGACATTTAATAAAAATAAATAAACAGTGCCGTGCACATGAAATGCCGATTTATCTAAAGAACAATTAGATCTTTTTTATTTTTCTAATTCGAGGAAGTGAATAGATTATAATTCTTCCAATTTAAAAATAAAAAAAAGGTCTATTATAATAGCTTGATTTACCAATTTTGTATCACTTCCTCGAACAATAAAACTGAAATTAAGTTAAAATTTTCTTTACAAATAACTCAAAGAAGGTACTTACAATGACGTCGATAAAAAGAGCACACAAATGTAGGTAGTTTAAGTCAGTTGCACTGCACTGAACATGCAGACGAATAAAAAAATGTGTCTATGGATATTTACACACGCATACCTATAGATGTATAAGAACATTAAAAACACAAATTTGTTTTTTTTTTACCGCAAACTATATTTTTCGGTTGCAAAAAAACGTTTCTAGGTATGAATAAAAGAAAGAAAAGAAGAAAATAGACAAAAATTTCGTTCTGTTTTCAACTAAAAAATTGAAATGGTTTTGTATTTTGTTTGTTTTCACGTGCGACTTGGCCTTTACTACGTAATATTTTACTTAAATTTTTTTTCATATGCTAATACTAATATTCAAAAAATGTTCGTGGTTACAATTTGGGAAGCAACGCGAGCACGGGTCGGCTAGTAGTATATAAATCATGAAATTTACTAAAAAAAGAAACAAAAATCATTTTAACTTTTATCCCTTACGTCTTATTTATGTTTTCATGAGAGCATCTTGTTTAAACCTACAAAAAAGTGACACATTTCAACAAAATGTTTAAACTAAATTTTGAACTGGGATTGCAGCAAATTAGAACAAAAAACCTAAATTTCTAACCCACAAACTTTTCATAAATGCAAAATCTGTTGTAGAACCTTTATTCAAGTCTACAATCAAATCTAGCTGAACGGTTTACGTACATTTGCAATATGCAAAAGTATATACTCTTTATAGAATACTATGTCCTTCTTTCCTATAAGAATAACATTTCCTAAATTTGTGTGTGTTTTTATATAGGTTTGGGTATTTGCAATTCCCAAAACTTTATAATTACTTCTTCTATGTTTTTAAATTACCACAGTATGAATACATTGAACAACCTAGTTGTTGCAGTATTGTATTACAGCATGCGAATGAAGTCAAAAAGTATAGAATAACATCCTGACGACTTTGATGGTGACGACCGACACGTTTCACCCCTCTTTAATGTTATGTAAATCGTTTTTGCTTCTCTGTTCTCTCCGATGATTGCACTTTCCAAAGCCCATAAGCAGTCAGCACCAGGATCAAAAGCAGCAGGAATTTGTTTCTCAGCTCAGTTCATTCGCATTTCGAAAAATGTATCCCCAAAACTAAGGAGTCAAGAAACTATTGTTGTAGTAGGGACCGTTTATTTGAAATTTGTCTTTCGTTTGAATATTTGTTCTAAGTGTTGCTGTGCTTTTTATTTTTTTGTCTGATTTTTTTTTAAAATATTGTTGACCTCAAATGCAGGTAATTCAACTATTAAATGTATCTTCTTAGTTGTTAAGTTACTCTTTTAAGAAGTTTCAAATCAAAGTGGTCTAATTTAACCAAGTTTAACTTTTGTAACGTGATATATAAGTTATAAATGTACAACTTGGATAAAAGTAAAGATGGTTAAAAGAAATGGAATACATCGCATTTCATATGGTTAAATCCTAAAATTTCCCAAGGGAAATTTTTCAACGTTTGCATTGAGACGAAAAAATAAATAAATAATAATAAAACTGAGACAGAAACAATGACAATGACAATAATATTTTCAATTTCACTTATTTTTATTTGTTTTTTTTTTAATTCCTTTGGGCTGTGTGGGTTAAATTTTAAGTATTGCTTATGGTGTTATTATTGTGCTTAAAGCAAATAGCGACATGAAGTTGAAAGGCTTCTGACTATAAAGATGCAATTTAATGTTAAAATAAAAGATTAAAAAACCTATATTTAAATTTTTTTTATGATATTTAAGATACAAATATTTGAAAGCTAAGATATGACCAACACTAATAACTTCCCATTCTTGACAGTTTCTTAATAGTTTTTAAAGTTGTAGAAAGTATAAATAACAACATTTTGTGTTATTTTTGAACAAAATTTGAAGGCAATAACTTTCTTTGTTCGCAAGATACTATACCATTTTTATCAATTTTTAGTTTTTATAGAAAGTTATTGTAATTATTTTATAGAAAGTTATTGTAATCGGTCCGATTTGTCATTTCTCGACGTTTCAAAGTGCCTTTAGTTGAAATAAAAGATTTTAAGAGAGATGTCTGTGCGTGCGGATGTACGTTCGTACGTTCGCGACGTTATTTTCTTCGTCCAAAGCTCAAGAACCAGTAGAGATATCGACTTCAAATAAATTTTGTTATACAGACAAAAATGCAGAAAGATGCAGAAAGGACTTTTAAAAAATTTAGTTGGTGGTTTTTTTACCATAGCAATTTAAAAAAAAGGTGAATATTTTGGCTAACCCCAAATATCTCACGAACTAATTACGCTATACTTGAATTAAATTTTGTATTACATATTGTAACGTTATACCAAAAAAAATATATTTTTGGAAAAAATTTCAATTGAAGTTTTTTTTTTATAAATAAAAAACAACTGAAAAAAAAGTATTTGTCATCTCGACATTTTTTTTTATTTAATTTTATCTCAAAAACAATTTTGTGCAATAAAGAAAGTAAAATTTCGACTCAAATATCGTTTCAAACGTTAAAAATATTGGCTTCAAACTTATTTTATCTCACAGAAAATATTGTTTTCGACATTCAGTAATTTATTTTTAAGAATCCAACAGTCTGTTTTTTCATACAAAAATAAAATCTACAAAAGATAGTACGCAAATTTGGTAAAAATTGATGTTCGGTTCTCGATATCTTTTGAACAATAGAAAATATTGACTTCAAATTGATTTCATTCATAAAATTTGTATTTATCTATATAAGAAATAAAAAACTTTTAAGAAGTGCTCCTAAAATTGGTAAAAATTGGTTTTCGACTAAAAATCTCGTTAACAAAAATAGATTTCGAAACCAAACTATTTCATTATATGAAAAATATTGTTAATTTTAAAATTTTTAAAAATACTTCAACTGTTAACTTTTTTAACAAAACACGAACAACTTTTAAGCAAGACAAATCGACAGACGGGATTGGAAGTTATCAGTGTGGGTCGCATCCCAGCCTCTTTTTTTGTTTAAAGTTGTACATTAGATTTTTCAAAAAAAAAAAAAATTACTAAAAGTTAGCTACAATATTTTGCACTTGATAAAATAAACTGGATTTCAGTTTTTGTTTTCGAGATATTTGTAATCGAAACCCATTTGAAGCTGTGCTAAAATCTCTTTCTGCAATCAGCCAAATTACGTGCAGATTGGGAAGGGTGGTTCAATTTTAAGGACCGATGTTGATTTAAAATTAAAAACAAATTATTTAAGAAATGATTGCCACTTCTTTATATTAAGATAATATTGGTATTGTTCAATTACATATGGAACAAAATATCGGTCAAATGGCCGCTGCCACCTGTTCGATGGCACTGAGGCATAATTGAGGTTCTTTACCGTTAATGTGTTGAATTATCTCATCCTTTAGCTCTTGAATTATTTTTGGCTTATCGAGCTACCCGTGGAATGATGGTTAGTGCGTTGGACTGTCATGCCAGAGTTCTTGGGTTCGATCCCTGCCTATACTATCTAAAGTTTTTTTCATGGGTACTGCCTCTTGCGAGGAATTGACAAATTCTCCAAGAGTAATTCTTGTCATGAAAGGTGCTTTCTCAAATTAGCCGTTCGAATTCGGCTTAAAACTGTAGTTCCCCTCCATTCCTGACAACAGTACTCGCACACAGTTGAGAGTTGTAAGTCACTATAGGCCCAAGTTCTTAACGGACTGTTGCGCCACCCTATTTATTTATTTTTTATCGATCTACACCTTTTCTTTCAAATAACCCCAATGAAAAAAGCCCAATAGTGTAAAATCACATAATCTTTCCGTCCAATTGACATCGCCACCACGTGAGATAACACAACATATGTGAGGCAAAAGAACCATTGTTTCGTTAGCTGTGTGGTAAGTGGCACCGTCTTGTCAAAACTCCGGGCTATAAAAAAATATATCATCTCACGGTATCAAACACCATTTCAGTAACTGCCTAACTGGCCTCATTTTGGAAGAAATACTGCCCGATGATGCCGCCAGCCCGTAAACTGCACCAAACAGTCACTCTTCGTGGATGCAGTCGTTTTTGACAATCACTCTTGGATTATCATTCGCTCAAATGAGTCAATTCAGCTTATTGACGATTCCAATGAGGTGAAAATGTGCCTCATCACAGCCATCATTCTGACCACTGACGACCCTTGAAATGGGCAAGCGGTTAAAGTTCTTGAGTCAATTGTACCTTGTAAGTGTGTAAATTCATGTCTTTAAATATATGCATAATGTTCATCAACGACCAGCCTGAGATGTGGAATTGTTATGCACGACGCGACGACGTGGTGAGGTGGACGGCTCTTTAGCCACACCATCGAGCACAAAGTGATGTTTTAAAATTTCCTTCAGACCCAGTTTGTTTAAATTTTTGCATGATTTTTCCGATTGTACGCACATTTGGACGATTAAATTAAACGAAAAAATCACAAAAAGCAAGATATGCATTTTGATTTGAACGACAATTTTCATAATAAGCCTAAAGCGTTAATCTCTAGTGTAACTTTGCAAAGATCGAATTGAGCTAGTTTGAAATTGAGTAATGTCAAATGAAATACAGGGTCATTCTTTTAACAAAAGATGCAAATTTTTGTAAATTTAACCTTCTTACCTTCAAAATGGTTGTAATTATTTTATTTGCTATCTAAGAACTTCCTTATTTAATGAAGCTCAAGATTGAAAATAATAAAATATTTCACTAACCTTAATAAAGTTAAAATGTAGTTGCAGAATACAACTTTGACAACATAGCTATTAGTACAAAAATAAAACGAAATTCTATCCAAAAGATTTTTTATGTTTAAGAACCTTTTTTTTTAATAAAAACCACCATAAGTTTAACTAGAAAGGTAGAAGGGGAATTTAACCAATCAAAAGTAATCACTTTCGATATGTATAGGTTCAGTTCGAATAAATTTTTCCTAACCAAATACAAACAATGATTTAAATTGGATTGATTAAAGTTGTAAACTGCACTTATATTTAATAAACGTCCATTTACCCAGTGTTGGCAACGTAAGTTACCCATATAGTTACGCGTAACTAATTGTAATTAGTTACACCTCATTTTCTGCGTAACTAATGTAACTTTTGTAACTAATGTAACTTAAATAGCTAAAAAAAATTTGACTGACTGTGACTGAACATTGAAACAAATAAACAATAACATTTATAATGTAAACACAAATTTTATTCCATAAAAACAAAAAATAACAAAACAAAGATTATAAAGAATTCAGAGATTAAATCTATGTATGTAACTCAAATACATATGTAGGTATTAAATTAGTTGAACTCGTCAAACTCAAAGTCCTCCAAAGATAAATTTACGTCTTCCATTCTTAAAGTTCCATAACGAAACATTAATTTTTTGGAACGTTCGAAAGACAGCCGATTTCTCAAAGGGGTGTGAATTAAAGACCATTTCGAAAAAGTACGCTTTATTTCTGCGGACGATGCGGGAATTTTAAGCAATTTTAGTGCAAGCTTTGAAAGATTGGGTGCATAGAAATCGAGTCACTTTGACGACAGTGATTTTCTGTTGGGAACTTGTGTAGCATATGACGGACGAATTGTTTTAATGAACTCCAAAAACAATTTGGACTCCACAACGTTAAATCGTATGTTGCACCCGAAGAAAAATTTCGCCAAAGCCATGCCCACGTCAGCTGTTTCCGGTTCAGAAATCTTGTCAATAAAGCTGTCCAGTTTTGTTGCCTTGTTTTCCTCTCGCGATCTTTTAAGCAACTTTGAATAACGATTTGGATGTTTTGGAGACGATTGTATGCCCGATGAAGATGATTGTAAAGATGAAGTTGACAGAAGAGACCAAGTTGAAGTAGACGCTTCTCCAGATGCCTGATTATCTGATGAACCTATGCCCGTAAAAGTTGAAGGTATAGAAGAGGAAGTTGAGGGCAGAGACCAAGTGGAAACTGAAACTTCTCCAGATGCTTGATTGTGTGCTGACGTTGAGTCCAAGCTGGCTTTAGCTAGAACAACTTCATTTGTTGAATCGTTGACCAGGATGGATTGTGGAACTGTTGTGATTTCGACTCCATCTTCACACAATTGAATCTAAGCAAATACACATTTTACACTTTAGCTTTCTCACAAGTACACAAATATTTGATGAATATTGTGGTTATACTTACTGATTCATCTCCGTCAATTAATATATATGTTTCTATATCATTCCGCTCGGAATTCACTAGAGGCATCTTACAAGTATTTCTGAAGGTCACAATGGTTGCATTAGCTAAACAATTTATTCCGTTTTTGTATTAAAAACATACCTGTGTCCTTTTAATCATTGCAAAGTAGTGTTTTGCAAATTTTGCACAAAACAAAACATTTTTTGACTCCGACATTTTAATTTTTATATCTGAACCTTATAACTCATAAAACGTGACTTTTTTTCTGGAGAAATGTCAAAAACATAGATTAGTTACATTAGTTACGTAACTAATTCAATTTGTTACATAAGTTACATTAGTTACATTAATTACGCGTAACTAATTAAAATTGGTAAAACTCGCGTAACTTACCAATACTGCATTTACCTCTTTATTTAGAGAATAAAATCTATTTTAAGGGTTTTAATGGCAAATAAATAGTTATTTTTTCTTATCCTAGGAAAAGCACCACTATGGTATTTCATATGAATTTTCAAAATATCGTTAAATTAAACAGATTCATATCCTGATTCTTAGAAGTGCATTCAATTTCTATAGAAAAAAACCGATTAACTGAGAGATATTTTTCAGTTAACTTCCAACTCATATAACTTAATGCGAAAATCTCTTTTAACCAAAATCTCACAAAATAAAATAAAAAAGGGAACTTAAAAAACATATACCTACATTCATCCATTGAGTATTATATTTGACTATTTTACCGCATCATATTCATCATAATAACCAAAACCATTATTGTTGAACTTCAAACAGATTCTACAGAAAAATAAATATCCATTCCCAACCGCACACATGTTCTGATTTTGAGTGTACGAATATATACAAAAACCAACCAAATAACGGTACGTGCTCCATAAGGAAATTTCATATCCAAATGAATTCTAATGATGCCATCAACTTTATTCCAAGAATAACCCCAAAGAAGTCATCATAATTCAACCAAAAAAATATATCTGAATATGTTGTCCTTTAACATATATGTGTGTACATACATATGTGCACAGACACACACAAACACTTATGGTGAATATGAAATTACTGTGTGTATGCAAATATTCAACCAACAACAACAAAAAATATCCTTAATTTTTCATATTGAATCGCTCATAATCTTGATGTGGGTAATAGAATAATATGTAAAAAAGCGCATTAAAGGACGAGATGATCAAAAAAAAAATGCCCTTTTTTCTCGAGTGCACATCATAAACTGCATCCATAATTGACTTTATTATGTCAATCACGTGCGATATACCGTACTTTATTCTCTGATGCCATAGCACCCCAGCCAGCGCCACAGTCCCAGTGACAGTCGTCGCATACCCTCTCCGAACTCCATCTCCATCACCGCATATCGCATCGGGTTGACACTACATCCTTCCATTAAAAAGCAGTTAATTCTTTTTTTGTCGTTATTACAATGGAAAAGGACTCAAAAAATTTAACATCACGTAAAAACCAACTTCACTGTCACTAACTCACAATCACGAAATTAGGTTTCGCTTAGCACAAAAATAAAAAGGAGAAAAGTTACTTTTCGTCTCCTGAGGTTTCGAATAACAAGAGTACGAGCGAGACCATCATCAGGCGACAGTCCTTCAATGTACCTATCGTATAGTTGGTCGCCCAGTCGCCGTAGCCGTCGTCGTTCGTCCTTGTGTTTAGAAGTTGAAATTAAATTTAAAAATCCTTTTAAAAGTTTTTTTTCTTTGTTTTTGGTCCTTGTTCTAGTTGCTTTTTTTGTTGATGTTAGTGGTTGTTGTTGCTTTACTATAGAGTACATTACTGCGCGTTCCTATTCCTTACTGAATACAAGAAGTACAGAAAAAGGTAGATTGTAATAGTAGGTAGTTACCCTTCTGTGAACCACATCAAATCGTTAATGAGCATAACCGAATCAGGACGAAGGGAATAATTGGATTTTATGTGGCATTCCAAAGAGGATTTCTTTATCAGCTCATATTTTTTTTTTTTTTTTTAGTTTTAGTTCTTGCGTTCTTCTTTTATAGGACAAGGGATGCTGCAGGCTAGGCCAAAGATTTTTTCCTGCTTTCGGAGTTTAGCTAAACGCACACGTGCATCACGTTCTTATAAGTATAAAGTATGTAGTAAGGCAATACCCTTCATCCCCTGTGATTGCAAAAGAACATGCTTATAGAATCCTGGGTTATTAATCTCAATGGCAGGACATTTTGATATGATGAGGATTGGGATTAAAGGGAAATGCCATTGCAAAAATAAATGACAATCGAGGGGGATATACGAGTAGAGAGAATACTCGAGGTAAAATTATATTATTCCCAAAGGATTTAACTTCACAATTCACAATCACATTCACCAGAAAGAAGAAATGATAATCAAATGAACAAGGGATGAAATGCATCCCTGCGTGATGGTCTTTCCTTATCCGGTTCGGAAAAGAATCTTTAGATGATGGGTAGTTACTTGATGCATCTATAAATAATATGTCCTGCGTTGGCAAAAGGTTCTCTTCCGGGAAATTTAACTACGAGTATAATGGTAAGAAGGTTTGATGATGGTTTTCTCTGATGATTCAGTGTTTGGCCAGTGCGGATTGAAGTGATAGAAACGGTCGCTTCTGGTGCGAGATATGACAAATTACATTAAGTTAATTTTCGCTTATGACAAATAATAAAAACGGAAGATATGCTACTTTTCATATAAAATTTCCAGGGGTGATTCTGTTGGTCAATTATTTTTCTACGCAGTAAACATCTGTCAAAAAAATATTTTCAAAGAGGAAGCAGTTTTAAATGACATTGTTGGTTATTGCTATATACGAGGGTTATATGAGGGTGTTTTGTACTAAATTCTGGAGGTGTTAAGGAACAACTAGTAGATGTGTATATTTATTCACTATGAAGATTTTGTATGTGTTTAAAAATTTTCAAAATTCAGACAGCAAGCCAGACTTTTGATGTTATTAGATTGGGTCTTAGATGCAAAACCATTCTGTGGATATGCCCAGCCAATGTAAGGCCAATATTAACATATATAATGTTTGTTATGGTAGTCAGCCCTTAAAAGGGTTACCTAACTCAAAAATATGACAACAATTTAAGGAATTGCATGTGTAGGTACTACAATAATTATAACATTATAAGAATTATTATTATAAGACTAGACCAACCGGAGCCCTAAAAGCATTCCTCTTGTTAGCCTCTCTTAATATATTCGTAAAAGAGTTGGTGGCCAAAAGCGCATAACGTCTAATACAATGTAATAACTAGAAAAGGACTTTATAACATAACGAGCCCACTCGAATATTGAACGTGGAAAGTCGAGCAGAAAACACTCTTGATTAGTTTCTAACGATTGTGTTATATCAGCAAATTTCTCGTGTTAAAATTACTTAGTTAGAGGAAGATCTCCTAGGAGAACCGTTTGGCAATACGAGAAAGCCAACTGCAGCGGTCGCAACAATTATTTCAGGATCTTTAACTGGTCACTATGCCTCCTCGATAGTGACGTTGACGCCAGCGCTGATATGATCATACGTTGGATTCTCCTGGGAATGAGAACTGTTATCCCTAACAGTTAGGAAAACACATGGTTCGATGCGAGCTGTAAAGAGATTATTAAGGGCAAAGAAGTAAGTTTCCGTTGTTGGCCAACCCAACTGGGGAAAACCAGAAAAAGTTCAAGCAAGTCAGGAAAGTCTGTATATTCGAAGGGCAACATTTTTGCATGACCAAAAATTACGGCAAAGGCAGTAAAAATGTTTGATCATTAGTAAAGAACATGAGGAATTCTTCCTCTTCCTCGGTTCCTACGATCGTTGTCAATGACACATGTTATTTGTTAGCTCTTTAGAGAAAGCTAATCTTTTTTCAAGGTAGTTCGCTGGTAACTCAACGCTGCCAGTGAGTGTTTTGTTTCCACCTGTACACGAGCCCGTTAGTGACTTTATGGGACCAATCTTTTTTCGACCTCGTACTGTTGCAAGAGTTCTAAGAGATCTTTACACACTTAAATTTGCTGGTCCGGTTGCAATTGATATTTCAAAACATTTTTGATAGGGTTTTGCATCAGGCTCTCTTATCGAAAATCCGTGCTTTCGTTTTTTATGAATCACTACTTTATTGCAATACTGAAAACCACAAAATAAATGTCGGTGTACCCCAGGGCTCTGTTTTATCTCCGACACTCTTTCTTATTTTTAATTATGATCTCCTGTCTGCAATTTCTAATCCAATACATTGTTTTACTGACGATAGTACTCTAAGCTTTTCATATTCCTTTTTTAGACTCACATCCCGCTTCTTCGGATGTGGAACTGGAACTACAAAATATGATAGCTGATTAAATAAATATAAAACCGCATGGATTTAATGCTTCAAAAACCAAATGTTGTCTTGTATTGTTAAAGCAAGATAAACCCCCCTTGATATTATCCATGGATGGCATTTGCATAGAAGAGATTGAACATCTCCATATTTTCGGAAAGTGTATCACCAACCACCTCTTGTGGAATGATCACTATACCCGATGTCGCTTAAAATGCCACAAGATGTTTGGGTTTTCTAAAGCGATGCAAGAAATTTGTCTTCCCCTCTGATCTGGCTATTATTTAAAAGATTTATATACGTCCAAAGCTTGAGTATAAAATCCATCTTTGGGCTGGTGCCCCTCTGCCGGCAACTTGCTTAAGCCTCTTGGACAGTATTCAACATAGGACATTAAAATTTATTGGTGATATCATCATCATAAGTAAGCGCTTCTAGGTAGTACACCCTCGATCCCAACTTTGGTCGTACTGATAAATACAGAGATTTGTTCTTTAGCCGTACTACGCGAAAGTGAAATGCCTTACCACACTCTGTCTTTCCCAAGTCATTGCAATATTCAGGAATTCAAAAAAAAATGTGCAACAACATCTCCCTCTCTCCTTTTCCTAATGCTCACACTGGTACCTGCATAATAAAGGTAGTAATATCCCCTTGAGTGGGCACTTATTATCAACAAAAAATATTGACGTAGACATGTACGTGCACTTAAACAGACTATTTAAAGCCTTACATATATTTTAACCCAATAGCACTAACAGACATGCCCACTAGTTAGGACTGAAAAAAAAACAGGGTCATACAAATAAAATAGGTATCGGTCTGTACGGATAGTTCTACCAAATTACTGCAGTGTCTTTTAAAAAGAAGTATTCTTGCTGATGCTGCTTAGGATCTTTCATCCCAAAATTTACACAGCAAAAACATAGAAATATTTATCGACAGCCAAACTATGGGCTGTTATCAACTGAAAGTGATGCAAATTTATATTGAAAGTCTTTTGAGTCCCCTTTTCTGCAAAAAATGATGCATACCAATTAGTTGCTATCACATGATTCGCTAAGTTCTTCATCCCAAAGCTATGAAGATTTTCTATCTACCAACAAAAATAGAAACAAACAAAAATATTTTGATGAACGGCTTTGCTTTGATTCACACAAAAAACTAAGTGTTTTAAGAATTCAAATTATAAAGCTTAAAATTTGGCAACGCATTCACCCATAGCCTTAATACTTCTTGAATTAAATTGCTATAATGAAAATGCATTCCTATATAATTAAACAAATTTCAATAAAAACTTAAAAACTCTAACCTTTAACATAATAAATTGGATTTTACAAAAGTTAATTCAATTGATTTGTCCTTAATTACTTTAAAACGTCTGAAGTCGCCCCTGACATTTTATTACACCATCTTCATTTCTCACTATGATTTTATGACTATATACACAACTTATATCAGACGTTAAGAACTTACGTTCATTAATTACTCAGCAAAAATGTTATTTCACTTAACTTTGTTTTAAATAAAAAAAAAAGATTTCATGACACTAATATATGTATCTATAGAGAATTTTACTAACGATGTTATTCAAACAGAAAAGAGGTTTTAATAATTATACGAAATAAAAAACGAACGAAAATCGTGAAAAAGAATTCCTCTCCTTAGGCCTTGGCATCATTAACCTTCTGTTCAATTTATAAAAGCAAATTAATTCATAAATCTTATGCCATCGTCTCTTTAAATGGTAAATTGAAGACGAAGAAGACGAAGACGAGAACAAGAACAGGAAGAAAAATAACACTTGCGGGGGACTTTTTTTTTCGTGCTCTAAAGTCTCCAAGTCCACCCTACAATTTCATTTCGTTTCGGTTTTGGTATTCGAAAGTGAACTAATTACTCGCCCTTTAGCCATAACCATTAAACTATTTCATTAAAGAATGAAAATTAGAATGCCAACTTTGCAACATCCGAAGTGGTGCTGGAGATGGAGCTGGAACTGATGAAGATGGTGCTGGCGATGCAAGCCCTCCAAAGAATGCTATTAACGCAATTAACCCCATATCTTTTGCACGAGTGAGTAAGTTGTTTTTGTTCGACCAGGGCTCCCATTCTGCCATTTTCACAAAAATACGGAAAAATCATTTATGGTTGATGAAGAGTTTTCAGACATCGAACAAGAGACGAAAATAATTATAATAATTTTACTGTCATCATAAATTCATTAAATTACAACCACTCGCCTGTCACTGAGGCATTTCGAATGTGGGAAACAAAAACTTACACACTCATTCCGAAAATAGAGTCATTGTATATATATACGAGTAGGACTTTCCTCAGCCTTTGCCTATAAAGCGAAAATCTCAACTGATGGGACCTGGGGGAGCACACGTCAGAATTTAAAGGGAAACATCTATCCCGTCAACTTTAAGGGGACACTAAAGGGAAACATTGCAGAAAATAAACCCAAACCAAGACGGCAGACAGATAACGTAGACAAAAGAGTGGTGTGTTTTCGTTTTCAGGATATATTTTTGTATTATTAAAGAAGAAGATACGCGCAGACAGATAAGTTCTGGAACAAGTGAATTAATTTTTGATTCCTTCCTACTATACCGACAAAAACAACAACAAAGACGACGAACGCTGACAACACGAACACCTATTTTAGCATCCTACACCAGAATACAGAATTTTAAGAGAA
Source organism: Eupeodes latifasciatus (assembly GCA_920104205.1). Lineage (NCBI taxonomy): Eukaryota > Metazoa > Arthropoda > Insecta > Diptera > Syrphidae > Eupeodes > Eupeodes latifasciatus. Next base: position 335,525,158 of record OV049924.1, on the reverse strand, counting down.
ATAATACCGTCATTTTGTCTTTAGTCTATGGAAGGTCTTGAAGAAGAATTTTGTCCGCTATCAGATTTTGTTCTATATTATTATTAAAATGTTTCAGCTATGTATATTCAGCAGGAGCCCGATCTCATGTCTAAATAAAGAAATATTATTAAATTGTTTAATGGAGGTTATAAATTAAAACATAATGTGGTGTGGTGTGGGTAGCGTGCGCTCGTGTGTTTGTCTTCGTTTTTTTAAGATATTAAATTATTAGAGGGATGTTTAGGGGAATAAAAAACAAAAATGGAAACGAACAAATATGCCAATCATTTACATATTTATTTTACTAAAAGTTAACCTTGTGTGACTATTATTGAAAACAAGGGCAGATTTCTGCAAAGTCAGTTATAAAAAATGCTTTCTAATTAAAAAAGAAGCATTTCAAAGCAATTGGACTTGTGTTAAATTGTAACGTAGAAAGAAAAAAAAATGATTCAAATTTGACTAAATTAAAGAATATATCAAAGCATTTTTGATTCAAAACAATCTAATTAAAAAATACAAGGCACAAGCAAAAAATTCCGAAAAGGCTGATATTTGGTGAGGAGCTTCATTTATATGTCCAAAGTTAAGTACTTCGTAAAATTGGAGATTAATTTTTTTTGTGTCTAATTGAAAAATTTGAAATTTCTCGACGTTTTAGGGTTCTTAGAATTAAAACCATTAAATAGAACGTTGTGCTCATATACGAGTATGTTCGTACTATTGTAAGTTCTTGCGCTCGTACATTCGAAAATAAGTAAAAAAAAAAATGAACAAAATAACGTTTCTAATATTTTTTTTTAATTTTAAGAAAAAATACTAAAAATTTACAAAAATTGGTTTTTAAGTTCAATGTCTTGACAACAATTAAATATTCAATCTTGAAATTAAATTTATCTTATAATTTTCTTTTATTTATTTTTTATTTTTAGATAAATCCACTTAACAGTTTTTTTTTTTAATTGTTTTTATGATATGTCCATTTAAAAATGCTAAAAACAACCAAAACGGGGTTTGTGCTAAAACTCTTAATATCTTCAAACAAAACAATAAATTCTAGGATGATTTTGCAAAGAACTTTATTTTATCCTTAATGAAGTTTTCAGAAAACCTGCAATTTAATCATTTCATAGTTTTGAAAAATAATTTTTGACTTAATTTATAGTACTGATTTCAAATCCAAACTTTAATTTTTATTATTTGCTGAAGTTTGAAGAATACCCGTTTTCATAATTATTTTCATATTTCTTAATATATTTGAAATCCTTGATATAATAAAATTGCTTAGACAACAGATTTGTTACAAGAACAGAACTTACTTTCAAACCGTTTTGCCTTTTTCTTTTGAAAACCGTTTTAGCATAAATGGTTAAGCATTTCTTTCAGATGGTGTAAGAGAGTTAAAATCTAATAACTTGTAAAGATTTTTTGAATGTCATATGAAATTATTTAAATGTTTCAATTAATTGAAATTGAATATTGAAGCGTATTGTAGATTTAGAAAATCATCATGAATTTTATTTAAAAAAAGCTACTTCATAAATTTATATAGCCTCAAAAAGCTTAATATACGTGTTTTTGCGATTTAAAAAAAAGAATTCTTAAAAATCAGACTTGATTCATTGATTTTAAAGTGGGATTTGAGGGGGGTTAAGGGGGAATTAAAACAAATTTGACAAAAATGCAATTTCAAGCCAGGAAGAAACATTGCCAACAAAATGAAATAAAACAGACAATTTTTAAAAGTTGGTTTTCTATAAAAACATCTTGGGTACAAAATCAAATATTTAAATTAAACTTATTTTATGTAAATTCAGAATTTTTTTTAATTTTAAGCTTATTTTTTAGAAAAATGCAACTGACAACTATTTTCTCAAATATTAAAACCCACAAAAGAAATAAAAAATGATATTCTTCTTGAGTATCGAGTCTCTTTTTTGGATAGTGCTCAGCCCTTTCGTTTTAGAGGTCTCAAAAAAATGTATAGGGAAATAACGCCAAGGGCCAAGTACCTTTGGGTAAACGATTATATAAAGACAAGAGCTTTTGTAAACTAATCGCAGTTTTCATGGATATATTATCTTTAGCAATTGAGCTTATTTCAAAATGACTTACGTCAACAAATAAAATTGTCGAATTTAGGACTGTACCAATTTAAATGAAACCTTGATCAAGTGCGTCTTACTGTTTGTAGGACAACATACAAACAAGATTATCAGAAGAAATCGCTTTAGGATGATATTGAGACCATAACAGAACATGGACACGTGTAACATGCCTCATAGCTCACTCCACATTGTTAATTTTATAAACAACGTTCTATCGAAGTAGGCAGTTCTAACAAACCCCTCCTGTCAAGTAAATTTGTCATTACACTCGAGTTTGGAACACCTTTAAGGTCAATTTTGAGCGTACATCATTAATGTTGAACTCTGAGGTTTTTTTTTTTTTTAAATCATCCTTGTTCTTTCCGAGTACTCAATTTCTGCTTACTAACGGTGACTTCGCGATTTAAATGAGCCTCAACAGTTAAGATATTTAAACGAAAATTCCGATCATTTTTATTTATTTCGAGGACCATCTTGAGTTTTTGTTTTAACTGATTTTCAAAAACCTATGTTCTTGCCACCACTACTAGATACAGTAGTATTCTCAGTTGCTCTAAGGCGACATACACGAGATATTCAAGGGCATGGTCGGTCATCTTCGCCGCCGTATCAGAAGGATATGTGTTAAAATTGATCACCGAGGTTTGATCTTACCTCAATACAATTACTCTTGTGTTGGCCTTCAAAGTCCTCAGACCTATGCAAATACGCCAACAAAAAACAGACAGCAACCTTTGAAGGCAATTTAACCAATGCCATCGTTCAAATTTATCCTGATTTAAGCGGCAGTAATGAAAATTACATTATTTGAATCCGTTTCCACTCAAGTATTTACAATACATTAATTATGGACATTAAAAACCCATACATTCAAAATATTAAAAAAGAGGCTGGGATGCGACCCACACTGATAACTTCCCATCCCGTCTGTCGATTTGTCTTGCTTAAAAGGTTTGTAGGTTTTCGTGTTTTGTTAAAAAAGTTGTCAGTTATCATATTTTGCTTATAATAAAAGAGTTTGATTTCAAAATCTATTTTGGCTAACGAGATTTTTATTCGAAAACCAATTTTAGAGCATTTCTTAAAAGTTTTTATTTCTAATATAAGCAAATACAAACTGGAGAAATGAAAATAATTTGAAACCAATGTTTTCTATTATTCACGAGATATCGAAAACCCAACATCAATTTTTACCAATTTTGCCAATTTTTACCAATCTTTAAAAAGATATTTGAGTCGAAAGTAAATTTTTACTAAGTTTTAGTCTTTTTTTTTTTAGGTTTTTATTTTTTGTAAAATAACTGTCAATTCGATTTTTCTCAACATTTTACAGAATATTGAAAACAAAATTGCTTATAACAAAAAATTATTTTAAAGCCAATATCTTAAAGTCTTGAAAAGATATTTGAGTTGAAAATCAATTTTTACCAACTTTTAGTAATGTTTTTTTAGGTTTTTATTTTTGGGTAAACAATTGTCAATTCGATTTTTCTCAAAAGTTTACTGAATGTTGACAATAATATCTTAAAATATAAAATTAGTTGGAAGCCATAATCTTAAATTTTCGAAAAGATATTTAAGTCGAAAATCAATTTTAACCAACTTTTTTTACCAGATGTTAAAAACATTATTCTTCGTTGCACAAAATTGTTTTGGAGATGAAATCGTTTTTTGTTCGTAAAATTTACGAGGTAAATAATATTTTTTTTAAAAGTTTTTTGATTTATAAAAAAACTGTTAATTGGAATTTTTTCCAAAAATATATTTGTTTAGTATCACGTTACAATATATAATATAAAATTTAATTCAAGTCTCTACCGTTATTGGTTCGTGAGATATTTAGGGTTAACCAAAATTTTCACCTTTTTTTAAACTGCTATGGTAAAAAAAAACACCCACGCAATTTTCTTGAGAGCCCTTTCTGCATCTTTCTGCCTTATTATCTGTATAACAAAATTTATTTGAATTCGATATCTCTTCTGGTTCTTGAGCTATGGACGGCGAAAAAAAACGTCGTATACGGACGTACGAACGTTCGTACACACGCACGCACAGACATCTTTCTAAAAATCTTTTATTTCAACTCTAGGGACCTTAAAATGAGAAAAAAACGAGAAATGTCAACATTTGTAATTCGACACATCGGACCCATTACAATAACTTCCTATGAGAAGTTAATAAAGTGTGCTACAGTTATAAAACCCGGGAAATCTGAGGGGTGACGGGACTATCTAGAGTTTCAGCGGATTTAACAAGTTTCGGTTCAAAATATTTGGCCTATAGTCTCGATCCTGCTTCGATCTATAGTCTAATGCTTTTAAGACAGTATTGTCGCGTGTTGTTAAATTGACACTTATAACTTTCCGGTCTCATGACAAATTTTAATATTTCGGTGATAATGGCATATTGTTGAGCTTTTCAAACTAATACAAAATGTTAAGAATTTCTCACATAGGTACTTTTGTTTCCATTTAAGTTTAAAAATAGTTAGCGGCTAATGAAAGAATAAGTAAGTATTTTTTTGAAACTGTTTGCTGAAAAACATATCTAAAATACATCATCTCTACAAAAAGAAACAAAACGCAATTTTTGAATTGCATAATAAGAACGAAAATTATAATTAGACAAATAAAAAACTTCCATTTGTTAATTTTTCGATTTGATTTGATTTGATTTGATTTATTGAGTACGTTAAAATCCTAACGTTACAGGTAATTATAAATATAAATAACTATAACAATAAAAATGAATGTATATATATAAAAAAAAAATAAAAAAAAAATAACAATTAAATTTCTAATTTGCAAAATTAACGAAAAATCTAATTTTAAACTGTTTTGATTTAATATTTACGTTGACAGAGTCGATTAAGTTATAATGTTTATTAAAAATATTAATTAACTGATTAATCGGACTGTTAGACCCATAGTTCGATCTGCTAAAACTGGGACGTATTGGCAAACTAGTTCTTAACCCAACACGGGCCGCGTTAAAGTTCAAACGACCCAAAACTGAGAAGGAGGAAATAGATCCATTCATTAATCCAACGATGAAGCAAAGCTGTAAAAACTCTCTATGAGCAGAAAGGGATGGGATATTCAAGAGAATTGGGTTCTGAGGGTAGGAAGGCCATTCAATTAAATTTGACCGAGGAAGAAATCGAAGGTAAAACTTTATGAATTTCTTTTGGACACTTTCAATTCTGTTTGTGTGAACATTGTAATAAGGGGCCCATATAACACAGCCATATTCTAATACAGATCTGGCAAACGAAAAAAATAGACATTTAATTACGAAGGGATCACGGAACTCACTTCCAAAACGTTTAATAAAACCGAGTGATCTATTAGCTTTTTTGATTATTGAATCGTAGTGATCAGTAAATGATAACTTTGAATCTAGAATTATACCCAGATTAGAAAAGCTGGATTGGACGTGTAAACTAGAGGAGTTTAACATATAATCAAAAACAAATAAATCATGCTTGCGTGTGAAACGCATTGTCTTGCATTTGTCAACATTTAAAAATAAACGATTGTTGTTGCACCATTCCCAAAAACATAGTAGGTCATTTTGAAGAAGATTACAATCATTCAATGAATTTATTTTCGGAAATATTTTAACATCGTCAGCGTACATTAATGAAGAAGAGTTTTTTAAAAAAGATGGAAGGTCATTTATGAATAAGACAAATAATAGTGGTCCCAAATGACTATCTTGAGGTACACCGGAGTTAACTACAAACTTATTTGAGTGATTATGTCTGAAAATTACACTATAATGTCTATCACTAAGGTAAGAAGACAACCAATTGATAAAAGAATCATTTAGTCCAAATCTTGACAGTTTATTTAGAAGAATACTATGATTAAGCTTGTCAAATGCCTTGCTAAAATCGGTAAAAATGCAATCAACTTGCAGATTTTTTTCAAAAGCGTCAAAACAGAACGTTGTGAATTCTAATAAATTAGTGACAGTTGATTTCTTTTTAACAAACCCGTGCTGATTTTCACTAATGATAGAAGAACAATTAAAAGATAAGACATCACAAACTAACAATTCGAACAATTTAGGAATAACAGAGAGTTTGGCTATGGGGCGGTAGTTAGTAACTAAGTGACTAGGAACTTTTTTATGAATAGGTTAAGAAAAGCATATTTCCATAGATCAGGAAATGTAGAGTACTTAATTGAGTGGTTAAAAAGAATAAATAGTGGTAAGATAAGATTCTTCGTTTAAACTTTCGTATCAAAAACTTTTCACATGTTCTAATAAAATAATCCTTAAATCTACATTTACACTTCTACACTAGTCTACATCTACATCTACACTGTATAGTTTTATAACAATAAAAGCTACATTATCACTGAGTAACAGGCTTTATTTAGTACTAGATTCTATAGAAATATTTAGAAATTCCTATTAAAACCCACCGAAGAAGGTGTACAAAAAATTAGCCATAAAATGTTTTTCATCGCATAAGCAAAGTATTAATGATAGGAAAAAAAAATGTTTACTAATTTAGTGATTTATGGTCGTTTTAATTAGCATGCTTATAACTAACACAAATATCTGTACCTATTTATGTCTACCCGTGCGAAGCGGGGACGGGCCGCTAGTCTTCAATAAAGAATCAACAAATATGCTTTATGTCCTTTTTCTTGGATAATTTGGATTCGGATTCGGATCAGAGGGTCTTTATTTTTCTACCAATTTTGTGGTTTATTTTTGAATATCTGAAGCATGTTAAACACGAACATTGAACTGTGATAATTTTTTACAAAAGCATTTCTCAAATATTTTTTAACAGAAAAGAACTGAAACCAAAGTACGTATTCCAAAAACCAATACAACAAAAATTTCTTTTCCCAAAAATTCCAGGCTCTGGAGATGTGTATATTATTTTTCATTGTGATATTTTTTAAACAAGTGTTTCTTCCACATCTTCCATGGTTTTTGTTCGTCGTTATTCATTTGTTTGTCAGTAATTTGTCATATCTCAAACAAAAATGAAAAAAGTCAATGCTCAAACACACATGTCACACCACAGAGAAGAGAAAAAAATAAACAAAAACAAACTACAACTCATGATGGTCTAATAAAGGGTGTTTTTTAAGAGCTACATTTTGAAAAGATTTTTTTTTTAAATTGACATAAAATTTACTTTATTTGAAAGAATGATAAAGATAATTTTCTGGCTCCAGTTTATCCATGTTAGAATGCCAAACCAAACTTATAATAAATCACTTGACAGCCGACAAAATGACTGCCAGTTTTACTAATTTGAAGTTGTATACATCTACAAAAAAACACCTGTTATAACTTATTTTCTAAAAACAAAGGATTGAAAAAAATCCACTATGTTCTGTGTTATATCAAAGGGTTATTTTTCCTTGGTTCTCTCTTTTTGATTGCTGTGGCAATTAGCAGAAAGCTGATATCAGAATTCAGATAGCTTTGCTTATGTAGATTCTTTTAACACACTCCCTTTTTTCTTCTGTCAAGAAATTTATTGATGAAATTAACAACACGACAACAACAAAAGCCATCCATTGAAAAACCTCATGCGTATAGGGAAAAAGAAGGGAAATGGATCTTTTTGTCTTTCTTTTTATGACATTCTCGTGTGAACTGTCATGAATTACCACAGAAAAAAAGGCACGCAGTGGCAGTATAATAGCAACATACATAAATGATAGGGGTGCTACTGTGTGAACATGCTCGATAATGACGTTGATCGTGATCAACTGCATCCAGCAGCGGAGTGGCGGGGTGATTCCTACGATCTACGACTTTGAATAAGTACTAAACCAACAACGATTGAAGTGACACTTAATTTGCAGTTGTTGTTCATGTAGTTTTTGTTTTTGTTGTTGCTGTTTTGACGGGAAAGACAAAGTGAAGTGAGGGATTTAATGATGATAGGGGTAAATAATGTAAGAAACTACTGATACTGAATGCAATTATAGGGTAATCACGACAACACGAACATGACGACGACGCATCATTCATCTTGAAGGAAATCAATGCTGTCATTTTGACAATGTCACTGATGTAGATATGGTTGATTGCGGTTATTGTGAGAAAAAATTATATTTTCAAATAAATATGGGAATTGAATATGTACACATATGGGTTTTTCACACCTTTCTTGATTTCATTAAAAATAGAAAAGTACTTGCATATCTTATAGCTGATTGTAATTAGAGTCTTTCATTTGGTTTTCATGAGTTAAAAGTGAATATAAATGAAAATCGCTGTGGTACTTATGATCTTAACATATTATAGATAAGGTTTCATTACAGATACGAGGGTTCTCATTTCAGAAAATGTGTTTGTTTTTCAGGTAAAATATTCAATATACGGCTAAGGAAAATTTAATTAAATTAAAACTATCCACAAAACGAGACTTGGCGAAAGTTTGCTAGTCTCGTTAAAATTTAAAAATTTCAAACTTTCGTCTCGGTATCGGTCTCGTATAAGTTTCGTCTTTGTGCCAGCCTTGCTTTTTCCTCTTCATTTGGTTCATCGGAAGTCTCGTCTCCCCTAGGTCTATTTTCCAATGTAAGCTTCATTAATGACGCAACGTTCAGCTTGCCTATGTATAAGCGGATCGCTTCGCACGACCCCATCTGAGGCACTGGACTGGACACCTTACTCTACCTAACACCTCTTGACATTTTTAGCAAACAAATAGCTGCAAGCTCTGCTATTCGCCTCAAAGTTTCGTCGCAGTGGACTAACAACAATTATTTAGAATCAATTCCAAAGCACACAGACTACACCATCCCCCAACTGCAATTCGACAGAAATTTCCAGATTTCAATACCTCCCAGATCTTTTTGGGAGGATAGGACATTCCTGGAAGATGAGTCAATCCATTTCTATACAGATGGGTCAAAAACAAAAGATAGGGTTGGTAGAGGAGTGTACTCTGAACGACTGAAATTAAGTCTCTCATTCCGCCTTCCCAATCATTGTAGCGTGTTCCAGGTGGAACTTTTGGCGATAAAAGAAATCTTGTCCTGGCTTAAAGAAAACGTGATATCAACATCTAATATCCGTATTTTCTCAGACAGTCAGGCCGCTATCAAATCTCTGGACTCTGTCTCTACAAACTCTATAACAGTCCATAACTGTCGACCTCTGGTATAATACGAGTAGTCATGTGCGCAATAGACAACACGCTTCCTATATTTACTTTTTATATGCAAACAACAATATAATATGTATGGCTTTGTAAAATTCATTTAGAGATTCGTTTTTAACAGTTTTTATGTATTAAAACAACATTTTTAGACTATTATTAACTTCCCATTGGAAGTTATTGTAATGGGTCCGATTTGTCAAATTGAAAATTTTGACATTTCTCGACGTTTCAAGGTCCCTAGAGTCGAAATAAAAGATTTTTAGAAAGATGTCTGTGCGTGCGTGTGTACGTACGTCCGTACGTTCTCGACGTTTTTTTTGTCGTCCATAGCTCAAGAACCAGAAGAAATATCGACTTCAAATAAATTTTGTTATAGAGATAATAAGGCAGAAAGATGCAGAAAGGGCTCTCAAGAAAATGGCGTGGGTGGTTTTTTTACCATAGCAGTTTAAAAAAAAGGTGAAAATTTTGGTTAACCCTAAATATCTCATGAACCAATGACGCTAGAGACTTGAATTAAATTTTGTATTATATATTGTAACGTGATACAAAACAATTATATTTTTGAAAAAAAAATTCAATTAACGTTTTTTTTTTATAAATCAAAAAAACTGAAAAAAAAATTTGTCACTTCGAAAATTTTACGACTAAATATGATTTCATTTCCAAAGCAATTTTGTGCAATGAAGAATAATGTTTTTGACATCTGATAAAATTTTGAGAAAAATCGAATTGACAGTTTTTTTACAAAAAATAATAACTTAAAAAAAATAAAAAAAAAAGTTGGTAACAATTGAGTTTTGACTCAAATATATTTTCAAGACTTTGAGATATTGGCTTTAAACTACTTTTATCTTTCAAAAAATGTTGTTTTCAACATTCAGTAAAATTTTGAAAACAATAGAATTGACCGTTTTTTTACAAAAAATTAAAAACCGAAAAAAAAAATTTAACAAAAGTTGGTAAAAATTGATTTTCGACTTAAATATCTTTTCAAAAATTTGAGATTATGGCTTCTAACTAATTTTAACTTATAAGAAATATTGTTTTCAACATTAGGAAAAATTTTGAGAAAAATCGAATTGACAGTTTTTTTTACAAAAAATAAAAACCTAAACAAAAAAATTAATAAAAGTTGGTAAAAATCGATTTTCGGCTCAAATAGCTTTTCAAAAATTAAAAATATTGGCTTCAAACTTATTTTATTTCACAGAAAATATTGTTTTTTATATTCAATAATTTTTTTATAAAAATCCAACAGTCCGTTTTTTCATAAAAAAATAAAATCTACAAAAAATAGAACGCAAATTTGGTAAGAAATGATACATTTAGACAAACTTTTAAGCAACACAAATCGATAGACGGGATGGGAAGTTATCAGTGTGGGTCGCATCCCAGCCTCTTTTTTTGATTTTTATTTTGATTTGTAAGAAGCGTGAATCAGAATTAAAGTAATTTTGTCATAGAAAACTGTTGAATCACATAGAATAAGGACTGTTTAAGTGAAAAATATAAAATTCTCTTCACCGTTTTACCTACAAAAATGAAGTAAATATTATTCTTTGGCCTCCTAGTACTTGAGTCGAAAACCATTGCTTATCAGTTCTTTCTTGCTTTGCAAGTTTTTTTACTTTGTTAAAAAAGTTGTCTGTTGAATTTTTCTAAAAGTTAGCTTTAATATTTGCACAATGCACATGATTAAATACATTTTATTTCAATAGTGGAAAGCCAATATTGATCATTATTAGCAGAATTTTTTTAAGTTTTTATTTCTTATACAAAAAATACAGATTGGATTTTTATAAGAAAATTTAGCACAGAATGAAATCATTTTTAAGTCAATGCCTTAATTTATTCACGAGATAATGATTTTAGATTTTATTTTTAATGAACAAAAATGCCTGTTGGATTTCTGTACAAATTTTACAGAATGCCGAAAACAATATTTTTTATAAGATAAAATTAGTTTATGGTGGAAGTGACCTTTTCCAAAGTGTTGAGAATATTGATGACGGGCTTTAGGTCAATGAAAAAACACAATTATTTATATTGTCACGACGTTTCGTTCATGTCTATGAACATCATCAGGTGTGGCAATTAATACTTGTTACATGAATATTGCACTTAAGAATAAAATCATTTGATTCACAACAATTTTTACAAAAATTAAAGAATTAAAAAAAAATTGAGGCTCGATATCTTGTAAACCAGCATGCTTTCGATCAAATCCGTCACAGAGCATGTTTTTACTTATGTTTACATTAGAAATATGCACAAAAAAAAGAACATTTTTTCAAACTGCGAAGGTAGGTTAAATCTTTTTCAAAATTATTTATTTATTAGTTTATCACGTCACTTTCATCACGTTCTTGAGTTATTTTGGGTTTACCAAAGTTTTTACTTTTGTTAACTTCCCATAGGAAGTTATTGTAATGGGTCCGATTTGTCGAATTGAAAATTTTGACATTTCTCGACGTTTTAAGGTCCCTAGAGTCGAAATAAAATATTTTTAGAAAGATGTCGGTGCGTGCGTGTGTACGTACGTCCGTACGTCCGTATGTCCGTACGCCCGTATGTCCGTACGTCCGTACGTCCGTACGTTCGCGAGGTTTTTTTCGTCGTCCATAGCTCAAGAACCTTCAGAGATATCGACTTCAAATAAATTTTGTTATACAGATAATAAGGCAGAAAGATGCAGAAAGGGCTCTCAAGAAAATTGCGTGGGTGTTTTTTTTTACCATAGCAGTTTAAAAAAAGGTGAAAATTTTGGTTAACCCTAATATCTCACTAACCAATAACGCTAGAGACTTGAATTAAATTTCATATTATATATTGTAACGTGATACCAAACAAATATATTTTTGGGAAAAATTCCAATTAACGGTTTTTTTATAAATCAAAAAACCTTTAAAAAAAATATTATTTACCTCGAAAAATCTACGAACAAAAAACGATTTCATCTCCAAAACAATTTTGTGCAACGAAGAATAATGTTTTTGACATCTGATAAAATTTTGAGAAAAATCGAATTGACAGTTTTTTTACAAAAAATAATAACCTAAAAAACATAAAAAAAAAGTTTGTAAAAATTGAGTTTTGACTCAAATATCTTTTCAAGACTTTGAGATATTGGCTTTAAACTACTTTTATCTTTCAAAAAATGTTGTTTTCAACATTCAGTAAAATTTTGAAAAAAATAGAATTGACAGTTTTCTTACAAAAAATTAAAAACCGAAAAAAAAATTTAACAAAAGTTGGTAAAAATTGATTTTCGACTTAAATAGCTTTTCAAAAATTATAAATATTAGCTTTAAACCTATTTTATTTCACAGAAAATATTGTTTTCGATATTCAGTACTTTTTTATAAAAATCCAACAGTCCGTTTTTTCATAAAAAAAATAAAATCTACAAAAAATAGTACGCAAATTTGGTAAAAATTGATAAATATAGACAAACTTTTAAGCAAGACAAATCGACAGACGGGATGGGAAGTTATCAGTGTGGGTCGCATCCCAGCATCTTTTTTATTTATTATTTTATCACGTCACGTTCGTGAGATATATTGGGTTTACCAAAGTTTTTACTTTTGTTTTAAATTGCTATGGTAAAAAAAACATCCACTCATCTTTTTTTGTTCTTATCTGTAAACCAAACTTTATAGGTGGTAAATATCTCTTCTGTTTTTGAGATATGGATGAGGAAAAATATTATCTCTCCCAAAATCTTGTATTTAGATTCTAGAGGTCTTGTTTATTAATATTAATAAAATGCCTTTCCATATTAGATGATGCAAACCATAATTTGTTTGATTAGGTAGACAATTCTCTAGTTAAATTATTCTTTATTGTAGTTCAAATCCGAGTGCAAATTAAATCCATTACGTTAGATTTAAATACATATCACCCTTTAAAATTGTAAACAAACTGAAATATGCAGTTTCTTTTTCTATAAAATATTGTGATGATCTTTGAAATCTATAATCCCCATCTTTTCAGTAACTAACTAATGTCCTATACAAATCTTAAGAAATACAAATATTTAAAAATGTTTTTAAAGAACTTTGAAGTTCGGATTCGAAATCAACGATACACTTAACTAAAAATTAAACACTAAAATACATAACTGAAATAGTGTTAAATAAATACAAATTTGTTCTTTGCAAAATTATCATAAAACGTATTGTTAAAAAATATGTTTTGCTCCACCTTCGCCTTAAAAAAAGCTGTCTATACGGCTTTTACATCTCGAAAAAAGATTTTGAATTATATTATAAACCAATGATAGCCCCTAAATCTTAATCATTTATAAGTTATGAATTTTGTTGTCTCTCTTTTCTAAGCGAGCTTTTACTGGACCTCCTTATCCTAAAAGTTAAATTAAAAGTTAATTTCATATATCAATAAATATGCAAAAAATCCATTAAACAATTTCACCATCCATATACCTATAACTAATTAATATATTTTTATTTATTTTTTGTCATTTCAGGTAAGCATTATTATTTTAATTCATATTTTCATCATGCTATGTTGTAAGTACATACTTATATCTATATTTTAAATACAACCACATAACTAATAAAAAATTTAAACTTTATCAAAATTTTTAATTACCTATACCAATATTGATTATTGTATATGATTATGACTATGAATACAAAATACATTGCCAATGTTTTACTCATGTATGTATGCAGAACATAAATTGGAAACAATATAATAATTTATTATGCTTGTTAAACTTCACTTCTGAAAACTGAACATGCTATATTCAGCAACCAATTTCTAGTCCTATTAACATATAACTTTTTTCTACCTATATGTTAACTATAGGCAACCTATACTTACATGTATTTGCGAAAACAAATAAACTATAATACTCATACATATGTACATACATTTTTGGTTAATTGATGTTTGTCACGTTTTTTCTACGACCTTTATATACATTAATGTAAAAAAATGAATTTATTAATATTTTGCATTCATTAAACAAATAAAAATAGAATTAAAGGTATAATAATGCGAATGCAAAATATCGGGTGTTTTTTTTTTGAGCTTGAGAGCTTTAAATAATAATAAAAGACAGAAGCATTGCTAGATTTAATTTTGTACTATTATTATGTTGCAGTTACTTTAATGGCATTTATTTGTCTCATATCTTCAGCGGTTACGAGAAGCAGAATTTGTCACTACTAATTCAAATAAATCTCGCCGTAAGGTGCCAATGCTGGCTTCCCATGCATCAAGAGTTGTAATATAGACAATTTGGAAGCGTTGTTATGGCTTATTAAGATTCATGTTTAATTGCCATAGCATCAACTGTCAAACTATAGACAACTTATATCTACCAACTTCTCATGCTCCTAAAAAAAACACCCTATGTAATACTTTGTAAAGGGTGTCCCAAAATTAACGCAAGATTTGAATTAAACAGAAAACGCCGTTTTTAGTCTTTTGATAGTTATATTTTTATTGACTCGTAAAGTACATAGGATAGGGTTATGTATGGAATAACACATCGGACAAATGGCCTCCACGGCTTTGCATGCACATGCGCACTCTTTTGTTGAAATTTTCCATGACCATTCTGCATAAATGTGGCTGAATTTCGTTGATGCAGCGTTGAATCTTCTCCTTTAATGCACGGGTGGTTGTGGGCTTGTTGACATAGACTTGTGATTTCAAATAACCCCATAAAAAGAAGTCTAATGGTGTTAAATCACACGATCTAGGAGGCCAATTTTGATCACCGAAACGAGAGAGTACACGACCTGGAAATGTCTCATGCAGTAATTGAATTGTTTCACGGGCTGTATGTCATGTGGCACCGTCTTGTTGAAACCACATATTGGACACATCAATATCATCCAATTTTGGCAGAAAGAACTGTGTAATCATGTCGCGATATCGAGCACCAGTAACAGTCACTGCTTGACCAGCATCATTTTCAAAAAATTATGGCCCAATTATGCCTCCAGCCCAAAATCCACACCATACAGTCACGCGTTGTGGATGCATTTGTTTTTCGACAATCACATGTGGGTTCTCCGAACCCCAAATGCAGCAATTTTGGCGATTGACAAAGCCATCAAGATGAAAATGTGCTTCATCGCTTAGGATGATTTTGCTCGAAAAATCAGCCGCCAAGCTTTCACTATTTTTGAAATATTCTTTAATAATGAAGACACGTTGTTCTATCGTGTAACGCTCCATTTTTAATAACCCTATACTGTTAGCTGTCAAATTGCTTTTTTTTCAGGGTTGACAACTCTTCACTGCACAAATGGCGGCAAATTCAAATCTTGCGTTAATTTTGGGACACCCTTTATATTAATAGTAAAGTAGTAGAGACATAGATGTGTTTTTTGAATAGGTATAAACGTAATTGCATTTTGGCCAGTAATTGAGAAAATCTGTGAAAGCAAATTTATTGATATTTTTAATTAAATAGGTTATTAAACAATAATAACAAAGTAGGTGCTTACAAAAATTACTTTGGATTATTTATATTAAAAGCTAATTTTAAAATAATCGTTATTATTTGCAGTTATCTATTTTCTGAAATAACGAGATTTTTCCAAACTTAATTTTGATTTTTAAATTATGTATGGAAAAAAATCGCATGACCTCAATATAATACGGTAGGTACTAACGTCATTTATGCAGTAAAACCCCGTTATGTGCTTAAAATTAAAATCTCACTTTAAGGTATTGTTATAAAACATTTATTTAAACACAATTTTAAGGTTAAGATAAAGTTATTGTTCTTTTTCATCACATTTTTATTATGTACTTAAAAGAATTTTGAAGGTAAAATTAATTTAAATTATAATTTAAAATGCCTTATGTTAAAAGAAAATTACTTGTATGATGAGTTTTCCAAAATATTTAAAATGTTGGGGCTAAGAAACTTACTATATTAAGGTGGTAGGAGAGAATGGGTACGAAAGTACCAATTTGTACATTTTGTACAATAACTTTTAAACCAAAAGACTAAACAAAATAAGACAAAACATATATTATAAAGTGGACATTTGGCTACCATTAAATACTAATTTGCTATCCAACTTTACCCTTTCCTCGAGTGAATGGTGGAAAAAAGAGGTGAAAGTCAAACGTTACAACCGTCCTTTATGTCGTACCGATTGTAACACGATGAAAAGACGGTTGTAACACAACATAAATTTAATGAAATAAAAGAGAAACTCGATTTAACTTCAGATTTATTTAAAAAATTCCATTACAATGTATAAAAAAGTACCAATCTTATGGTATATCAGCCTTGAGATCCCTAAAACTAACTTCAATCACAGATTTATTAATGGTAGTAGGCAAATAAAAAATACAAAAAATAAACAAAAATTAACAAACACAAATAAGATTCTTCTTAAAGAAAAACATAAACAATCTTCCATTTTCAAAATTAAAAAAAAAAAAATAAAATAATATAAGACGTTCAACATAAATTACTATTTTGTATCCGACTCGCAGTTTCGACATTGGAAGAAGAGCTGTTTTGATTTATCTCCCACGCACCTAGTGTGAACCCACATTTGCAGGAAGTACATTGGACCCACTGTTCCTTGGGAATGGATTCAGAAAATTTTCCAACGCAAAAAAAAAAACAGATGGAATCTTCTTCTTCACTAGAACTTATCGCCTCAAATGAATTCTTACGATTTGGTGTTCGATTTATTTTCGGCTTCTTAATCTGATTTGGCTTGGATTTGTTGCTTAATTTTTTCTTAGCTTCTTCTTTTAACGCATTTTTTTCAGGGGTGTCCGTTAGGATAGTTGTCCGCCCTCTTTTTCTTCCACCTGCTGCAAGTTTCGATTTTGGATACGGAACAACGATTTCGGGAAAAAAAATGTTTCCCGGTGCAGTCTGAGGTAGTATAATATCAGGACATAATAAATTCAAATTCAAATTGGTTTCTGGAAAAAGAGCAGCTTGAGAAGATGTTGAAGGCAATGACTGGTTTGCGACTTCACACGGATTTAGTCTATCAGTAACATCGCAAGGGGAAAACTCATCATCCCCGAAAATTCCGGATACCCTAAAGCCTGACACGATATTTGTGGGTGTTGCTGCCTTTTGTTACAAACGTCCACTCAAAAAATGTTTCAACAATCCACATCTGGTTTTTTTATATTGAATATGAAATGAAAAAAAACTATTGGGTCGATCACAAAAACTTTAACAGCATTGAATAAAGAAAAAAATGAACTTTAATAACACAGCTACAAAAAATAGTACGCAAATTTGGTTTGAATTGATGTTCGGTTCTCGATAGCTCGTGAACAATATTGACTTCAAATTAATTTCATTCATCCAAATTGTATTTGTTTATATAAGAAATAAAAACTTTTAAGAAATGCTACTAAAATTGGTAAAAATTGTTTTTCGAATAAAAATCTCGTTAAAAAAATAGATTTTTAAATCAAACTATTTCATTATATGCAAAATATTGTTGGTTATTTTTAAAGTTTTAAGAATAATTCATTTGACATTTTTTTTTAACAAAACGCGAAAAGCTACAACCTTTTAAGCAAGAAAAATCGACAGACGGGATGGGAAGTTACGAGTATCAGTGTAAGTCGCATCCCAGCCTCGTTTTTCAATTCAATTTGTTTTAGAAAAATTTGTAATAGGTTATTAAGAGCTTATTAAAATACATTTCATTTTTTAAAACAAATTGCGGTTCTATGGAGGTCTTAACTCAGCGTACTTTTCGAAGTTCATAAAAGAACGATTTTTTTATTGATAAAAATAATAAGTTAAAGGGCGCTAATCGCATGTTATCACCGTCGGTTGCGGTAATAGTGTATACTGGGGTAGAATAGCACATTTTTGAAATACTGGTATACTGGGGTAGAATAGCATATTTTTAAAATTTAAAATGTTTTAGGAATCTGCTACAAAATCAGCAAAAACCTTGTGGCAAAAAATGCTATTTAAAGTTTTGCTCAGTTACAAAATAAAAAGTAAAATAAATATTAAGTACCTTCATCAATGTCAGATTTTCAGTTTTTAAAAACCCTATTCATATGTTTTTGAATATACAAGCCTACTTATATTTTTATATTTTACCATTTAAACCTAAGTAGAAGCTATTAAACTTCGTAAGTGCGATTATAAGTGACCTAGTTTTATTTATATATTTTTGTACATATATAAAATAAAAACAGAAACAGAAGGACATACATATATACCTACTCACTTTAATTTATGCAGATATTTTTTCCCATGTGTTGAACTCGAGTTCAGGCCAAAGGCATTTTCATTTCGTCATTTAAACATTTTCTTTTTTTAAACTTAAATTCAAAATAAAAAAAAAATTGTATGATGTCCTTGCATAATGTCGATGTCGATGCCGATGTGTATATGGGGAGTGAATGTGTTGACAGAATCGTAGGATGTTATGGTTTTAAATATAGGGACGAAGAGAAGTATGTTGGTAATAATAAAATATTACGAATACATCACAATTAATTAATAAATGATGAGGGTTGAAAGTTCTGTAAGTACGTCAACCTTTCCTTCCAGTTTATTTTTTTTTTTTGATTTTGTATTCTGCGATAAATTTAAAAAATGCCAATATTATTCTTTAAGTGGACACATTTATTCATACAAAGTAAAAACATATTAAAATAGTTTATATAGCCAAAATCTTTGTCTTTTATAATTAACTGTATTTTGCTTTAAGTAGAATTTTAATTCGAAAAATTTGAATACGAAAAAAATTTAAGTAAACGGATTTTACTTTAAAAATGTAAGAACTTGCCATAAGAAACCTAACATTTTCATTATTTAAAGCTAAAATTCAGAAAAAAAAAAATACAATCTTGGTTCAAACTTAGGTACATATTTAATTTATTTATATTCACAAGACAGTGAAATAAAGCTTTTTCTTACATTTATCGATTTTTAAAGTTAAGCTTAGAAAACACGTACAAATTTTTAATGTAAGTCTTATTTTATTGTAATTTCACTGTCTTGTAATTGAATAACATTATTCAAATGGTCACCTTGAAAAGGTAATTGAGGTAATGTTTTAATGTGTTAAGGTCAATCCTAACTAAAATTTTTGTTTCACGCAATTTAGAATTTGAAAAAAACTTCCGTAGATAATGCTTTAAATTATTTCCATAATTTTTTTTTTCTAAGAAAAAGAGCACATATTTAGGTTCTTAAAAAGGAACTTTAAAGAAGAGATCGTCAAATTGATATTAAGTTGCCTTTAAATTCCTGAAACTTGCCTTCAATTACGACTAAAAAAAAATCGAAGTCGAGCTTTTAATCAAACATGACATTACGGCCGAAAAATGGGGGTTCTTCGATTCCTTCCGTCTGTCTGTCCTGGCCCTTACATCTCAAAGCTCTGAGTCGATCGAGTTCAAACTGCGAAATTAGGGTTTTAAGCCAATTAGCGTAAGGCGTTTTTTTAAATATTTGTAATACGAAAAATAATAGTAGTTCCCATACAAATATTTGTTTAATAATTGAAAATTCGAATTTTTTTCATAAATTAATCGATAACAAGAAAAAAATATTTCGGTATTTATCCAGAAGAGTACCCTTCATAGAACCATTATTTTTTTTAAAGTTTTAAAAAAGTACTAAACAACTGCATACCAAAAATATTTTTAAAACATACATTATTTTTGGAAAAAAGCTACGTTTCAAAACAATTTCTTACATTTCTGCGTGAAATGCACCAAAAACTATCTAAACATTGCATATTATCTAAATATTGCACATTAAGAAAACTGTTAGAATCTTGGAATGCTTTCATAAGTATTCAAAGATATGGTCAAAAATAAAAAGTTAGACCATACCTTGCTGGGCAACAGTGTTCTAAAATAATTTTATAACTAAAGTTGCCACTTTAGCCCTTTATGTGTAAATGTAAGGTTAAGATGCACATTAAGTTATTTAAATTTTATCAGCCTCCTTTACAAAATATTAAAGAACATTTTTAAACGGTGACTAAAAAATCGTCTATATGTTAAGTGCCTGACACCCGCCCCCCTGATTAAAAGTCTTGATCCGCCCTTGCGCCCTAGCCAATGGTCAGAATGGTGGCAAGAAATGTCAACAGCGGAAAATCAATTTTCGAAAAAAGCCATCTTCA